>OZ024931.1:0-2406449 GCA_964017235.1 Sabellastarte sp. h YS-2021
GGCACTGAAACGTTAGCGCCAGACCCAAAAATATGATTTTCAGTTTTTGTCGTGATTATTTCAACAGGAAATCCCTACTAAAACCCAGTTTTGGCCTTCTGCAACCAAGCCATTGAGTCTGCAGACACTGTAATGGCATGAAACTCTTGGCTAGCCTATGGGAGACTCCCTCTTGCTGTTACAACTGACTGATTATCCATACTGTACCAAATAATGGACGTTTTCAAAAATTTAACCCCAAACCCCTAATCCTGCCAGAAAGGTACTTTCTAGTCATGCTATGTACTTAAGCAAGGTATGCCTGGATTTGTCTTGGTGAGAACAGTCTGAAGCTGATGTAATACTTAACCTTGGCACTGAAACGTTAGCGCCAGACCCAAAAATATGATTTTCAGTTTTTGTCGTGATTATTTCAACAGGAAATCCCTACTAAAACCCAGTTTTGGCCTTCTGCAACCAAGCCATTGAGTCTGCAGACACTGTAATGGCATGAAACTCTTGGCTAGCCTATGGGAGACTCCCTCTTGCTGTTACAACTGACTGATTATCCATACTGTACCAAATAATGGACGTTTTCAAAAATTTAACCCCAAACCCCTAATCCTGCCAGAAAGGTACTTTCTAGTCATGCTATGTACTTAAGCAAGGTATGCCTGGATTTGTCTTGGTGAGAACAGTCTGAAGCTGATGTAATACTTAACCTTGGCACTGAAACGTTAGCGCCAGACCCAAAAATATGATTTTCAGTTTTTGTCGTGATTATTTCAACAGGAAATCCCTACTAAAACCCAGTTTTGGCCTTCTGCAACCAAGCCATTGAGTCTGCAGACACTGTAATGGCATGAAACTCTTGGCTAGCCTATGGGAGACTCCCTCTTGCTGTTACAACTGACTGATTATCCATACTGTACCAAATAATGGACGTTTTCAAAAATTTAACCCCAAACCCCTAATCCTGCCAGAAAGGTACTTTCTAGTCATGCTATGTACTTAAGCAAGGTATGCCTGGATTTGTCTTGGTGAGAACAGTCTGAAGCTGATGTAATACTTAACCTTGGCACTGAAACGTTAGCGCCAGACCCAAAAATATGATTTTCAGTTTTTGTCGTGATTATTTCAACAGGAAATCCCTACTAAAACCCAGTTTTGGCCTTCTGCAACCAAGCCATTGAGTCTGCAGACACTGTAATGGCATGAAACTCTTGGCTAGCCTATGGGAGACTCCCTCTTGCTGTTACAACTGACTGATTATCCATACTGTACCAAATAATGGACGTTTTCAAAAATTTAACCCCAAACCCCTAATCCTGCCAGAAAGGTACTTTCTAGTCATGCTATGTACTTAAGCAAGGTATGCCTGGATTTGTCTTGGTGAGAACAGTCTGAAGCTGATGTAATACTTAACCTTGGCACTGAAACGTTAGCGCCAGACCCAAAAATATGATTTTCAGTTTTTGTCGTGATTATTTCAACAGGAAATCCCTACTAAAACCCAGTTTTGGCCTTCTGCAACCAAGCCATTGAGTCTGCAGACACTGTAATGGCATGAAACTCTTGGCTAGCCTATGGGAGACTCCCTCTTGCTGTTACAACTGACTGATTATCCATACTGTACCAAATAATGGACGTTTTCAAAAATTTAACCCCAAACCCCTAATCCTGCCAGAAAGGTACTTTCTAGTCATGCTATGTACTTAAGCAAGGTATGCCTGGATTTGTCTTGGTGAGAACAGTCTGAAGCTGATGTAATACTTAACCTTGGCACTGAAACGTTAGCGCCAGACCCAAAAATATGATTTTCAGTTTTTGTCGTGATTATTTCAACAGGAAATCCCTACTAAAACCCAGTTTTGGCCTTCTGCAACCAAGCCATTGAGTCTGCAGACACTGTAATGGCATGAAACTCTTGGCTAGCCTATGGGAGACTCCCTCTTGCTGTTACAACTGACTGATTATCCATACTGTACCAAATAATGGACGTTTTCAAAAATTTAACCCCAAACCCCTAATCCTGCCAGAAAGGTACTTTCTAGTCATGCTATGTACTTAAGCAAGGTATGCCTGGATTTGTCTTGGTGAGAACAGTCTGAAGCTGATGTAATACTTAACCTTGGCACTGAAACGTTAGCGCCAGACCCAAAAATATGATTTTCAGTTTTTGTCGTGATTATTTCAACAGGAAATCCCTACTAAAACCCAGTTTTGGCCTTCTGCAACCAAGCCATTGAGTCTGCAGACACTGTAATGGCATGAAACTCTTGGCTAGCCTATGGGAGACTCCCTCTTGCTGTTACAACTGACTGATTATCCATACTGTACCAAATAATGGACGTTTTCAAAAATTTAACCCCAAACCCCTAATCCTGCCAGAAAGGTACTTTCTAGTCATGCTATGTACTTAAGCAAGGTATGCCTGGATTTGTCTTGGTGAGAACAGTCTGAAGCTGATGTAATACTTAACCTTGGCACTGAAACATTAGCGCCAGACCCAAAAATATGATTTTCAGTTTTTGTCGTGATTATTTCAACAGGAAATCCCTACTAAAACCCAGTTTTGGCCTTCTGCAACCAAGCCATTGAGTCTGCAGACACTGTAATGGCATGAAACTCTTGGCTAGCCTATGGGAGACTCCCTCTTGCTGTTACAACTGACTGATTATCCATACTGTACCAAATAATGGACGTTTTCAAAAATTTAACCCCAAACCCCTAATCCTGCCAGAAAGGTACTTTCTAGTCATGCTATGTACTTAAGCAAGGTATGCCTGGATTTGTCTTGGTGAGAACAGTCTGAAGCTGATGTAATACTTAACCTTGGCACTGAAACGTTAGCGCCAGACCCAAAAATATGATTTTCAGTTTTTGTCGTGATTATTTCAACAGGAAATCCCTACTAAAACCCAGTTTTGGCCTTCTGCAACCAAGCCATTGAGTCTGCAGACACTGTAATGGCATGAAACTCTTGGCTAGCCTATGGGAGACTCCCTCTTGCTGTTACAACTGACTGATTATCCATACTGTACCAAATAATGGACGTTTTCAAAAATTTAACCCCAAACCCCTAATCCTGCCAGAAAGGTACTTTCTAGTCATGCTATGTACTTAAGCAAGGTATGCCTGGATTTGTCTTGGTGAGAACAGTCTGAAGCTGATGTAATACTTAACCTTGGCACTGAAACGTTAGCGCCAGACCCAAAAATATGATTTTCAGTTTTTGTCGTGATTATTTCAACAGGAAATCCCTACTAAAACCCAGTTTTGGCCTTCTGCAACCAAGCCATTGAGTCTGCAGACACTGTAATGGCATGAAACTCTTGGCTAGCCTATGGGAGACTCCCTCTTGCTGTTACAACTGACTGATTATCCATACTGTACCAAATAATGGACGTTTTCAAAAATTTAACCCCAAACCCCTAATCCTGCCAGAAAGGTACTTTCTAGTCATGCTATGTACTTAAGCAAGGTATGCCTGGATTTGTCTTGGTGAGAACAGTCTGAAGCTGATGTAATACTTAACCTTGGCACTGAAACGTTAGCGCCAGACCCAAAAATATGATTTTCAGTTTTTGTCGTGATTATTTCAACAGGAAATCCCTACTAAAACCCAGTTTTGGCCTTCTGCAACCAAGCCATTGAGTCTGCAGACACTGTAATGGCATGAAACTCTTGGCTAGCCTATGGGAGACTCCCTCTTGCTGTTACAACTGACTGATTATCCATACTGTACCAAATAATGGACGTTTTCAAAAATTTAACCCCAAACCCCTAATCCTGCCAGAAAGGTACTTTCTAGTCATGCTATGTACTTAAGCAAGGTATGCCTGGATTTGTCTTGGTGAGAACAGTCTGAAGCTGATGTAATACTTAACCTTGGCACTGAAACATTAGCGCCAGACCCAAAAATATGATTTTCAGTTTTTGTCGTGATTATTTCAACAGGAAATCCCTACTAAAACCCAGTTTTGGCCTTCTGCAACCAAGCCATTGAGTCTGCAGACACTGTAATGGCATGAAACTCTTGGCTAGCCTATGGGAGACTCCCTCTTGCTGTTACAACTGACTGATTATCCATACTGTACCAAATAATGGACGTTTTCAAAAATTTAACCCCAAACCCCTAATCCTGCCAGAAAGGTACTTTCTAGTCATGCTATGTACTTAAGCAAGGTATGCCTGGATTTGTCTTGGTGAGAACAGTCTGAAGCTGATGTAATACTTAACCTTGGCACTGAAACGTTAGCGCCAGACCCAAAAATATGATTTTCAGTTTTTGTCGTGATTATTTCAACAGGAAATCCCTACTAAAACCCAGTTTTGGCCTTCTGCAACCAAGCCATTGAGTCTGCAGACACTGTAATGGCATGAAACTCTTGGCTAGCCTATGGGAGACTCCCTCTTGCTGTTACAACTGACTGATTATCCATACTGTACCAAATAATGGACGTTTTCAAAAATTTAACCCCAAACCCCTAATCCTGCCAGAAAGGTACTTTCTAGTCATGCTATGTACTTAAGCAAGGTATGCCTGGATTTGTCTTGGTGAGAACAGTCTGAAGCTGATGTAATACTTAACCTTGGCACTGAAACGTTAGCGCCAGACCCAAAAATATGATTTTCAGTTTTTGTCGTGATTATTTCAACAGGAAATCCCTACTAAAACCCAGTTTTGGCCTTCTGCAACCAAGCCATTGAGTCTGCAGACACTGTAATGGCATGAAACTCTTGGCTAGCCTATGGGAGACTCCCTCTTGCTGTTACAACTGACTGATTATCCATACTGTACCAAATAATGGACGTTTTCAAAAATTTAACCCCAAACCCCTAATCCTGCCAGAAAGGTACTTTCTAGTCATGCTATGTACTTAAGCAAGGTATGCCTGGATTTGTCTTGGTGAGAACAGTCTGAAGCTGATGTAATACTTAACCTTGGCACTGAAACGTTAGCGCCAGACCCAAAAATATGATTTTCAGTTTTTGTCGTGATTATTTCAACAGGAAATCCCTACTAAAACCCAGTTTTGGCCTTCTGCAACCAAGCCATTGAGTCTGCAGACACTGTAATGGCATGAAACTCTTGGCTAGCCTATGGGAGACTCCCTCTTGCTGTTACAACTGACTGATTATCCATACTGTACCAAATAATGGACGTTTTCAAAAATTTAACCCCAAACCCCTAATCCTGCCAGAAAGGTACTTTCTAGTCATGCTATGTACTTAAGCAAGGTATGCCTGGATTTGTCTTGGTGAGAACAGTCTGAAGCTGATGTAATACTTAACCTTGGCACTGAAACGTTAGCGCCAGACCCAAAAATATGATTTTCAGTTTTTGTCGTGATTATTTCAACAGGAAATCCCTACTAAAACCCAGTTTTGGCCTTCTGCAACCAAGCCATTGAGTCTGCAGACACTGTAATGGCATGAAACTCTTGGCTAGCCTATGGGAGACTCCCTCTTGCTGTTACAACTGACTGATTATCCATACTGTACCAAATAATGGACGTTTTCAAAAATTTAACCCCAAACCCCTAATCCTGCCAGAAAGGTACTTTCTAGTCATGCTATGTACTTAAGCAAGGTATGCCTGGATTTGTCTTGGTGAGAACAGTCTGAAGCTGATGTAATACTTAACCTTGGCACTGAAACGTTAGCGCCAGACCCAAAAATATGATTTTCAGTTTTTGTCGTGATTATTTCAACAGGAAATCCCTACTAAAACCCAGTTTTGGCCTTCTGCAACCAAGCCATTGAGTCTGCAGACACTGTAATGGCATGAAACTCTTGGCTAGCCTATGGGAGACTCCCTCTTGCTGTTACAACTGACTGATTATCCATACTGTACCAAATAATGGACGTTTTCAAAAATTTAACCCCAAACCCCTAATCCTGCCAGAAAGGTACTTTCTAGTCATGCTATGTACTTAAGCAAGGTATGCCTGGATTTGTCTTGGTGAGAACAGTCTGAAGCTGATGTAATACTTAACCTTGGCACTGAAACGTTAGCGCCAGACCCAAAAATATGATTTTCAGTTTTTGTCGTGATTATTTCAACAGGAAATCCCTACTAAAACCCAGTTTTGGCCTTCTGCAACCAAGCCATTGAGTCTGCAGACACTGTAATGGCATGAAACTCTTGGCTAGCCTATGGGAGACTCCCTCTTGCTGTTACAACTGACTGATTATCCATACTGTACCAAATAATGGACGTTTTCAAAAATTTAACCCCAAACCCCTAATCCTGCCAGAAAGGTACTTTCTAGTCATGCTATGTACTTAAGCAAGGTATGCCTGGATTTGTCTTGGTGAGAACAGTCTGAAGCTGATGTAATACTTAACCTTGGCACTGAAACATTAGCGCCAGACCCAAAAATATGATTTTCAGTTTTTGTCGTGATTATTTCAACAGGAAATCCCTACTAAAACCCAGTTTTGGCCTTCTGCAACCAAGCCATTGAGTCTGCAGACACTGTAATGGCATGAAACTCTTGGCTAGCCTATGGGAGACTCCCTCTTGCTGTTACAACTGACTGATTATCCATACTGTACCAAATAATGGACGTTTTCAAAAATTTAACCCCAAACCCCTAATCCTGCCAGAAAGGTACTTTCTAGTCATGCTATGTACTTAAGCAAGGTATGCCTGGATTTGTCTTGGTGAGAACAGTCTGAAGCTGATGTAATACTTAACCTTGGCACTGAAACGTTAGCGCCAGACCCAAAAATATGATTTTCAGTTTTTGTCGTGATTATTTCAACAGGAAATCCCTACTAAAACCCAGTTTTGGCCTTCTGCAACCAAGCCATTGAGTCTGCAGACACTGTAATGGCATGAAACTCTTGGCTAGCCTATGGGAGACTCCCTCTTGCTGTTACAACTGACTGATTATCCATACTGTACCAAATAATGGACGTTTTCAAAAATTTAACCCCAAACCCCTAATCCTGCCAGAAAGGTACTTTCTAGTCATGCTATGTACTTAAGCAAGGTATGCCTGGATTTGTCTTGGTGAGAACAGTCTGAAGCTGATGTAATACTTAACCTTGGCACTGAAACGTTAGCGCCAGACCCAAAAATATGATTTTCAGTTTTTGTCGTGATTATTTCAACAGGAAATCCCTACTAAAACCCAGTTTTGGCCTTCTGCAACCAAGCCATTGAGTCTGCAGACACTGTAATGGCATGAAACTCTTGGCTAGCCTATGGGAGACTCCCTCTTGCTGTTACAACTGACTGATTATCCATACTGTACCAAATAATGGACGTTTTCAAAAATTTAACCCCAAACCCCTAATCCTGCCAGAAAGGTACTTTCTAGTCATGCTATGTACTTAAGCAAGGTATGCCTGGATTTGTCTTGGTGAGAACAGTCTGAAGCTGATGTAATACTTAACCTTGGCACTGAAACATTAGCGCCAGACCCAAAAATATGATTTTCAGTTTTTGTCGTGATTATTTCAACAGGAAATCCCTACTAAAACCCAGTTTTGGCCTTCTGCAACCAAGCCATTGAGTCTGCAGACACTGTAATGGCATGAAACTCTTGGCTAGCCTATGGGAGACTCCCTCTTGCTGTTACAACTGACTGATTATCCATACTGTACCAAATAATGGACGTTTTCAAAAATTTAACCCCAAACCCCTAATCCTGCCAGAAAGGTACTTTCTAGTCATGCTATGTACTTAAGCAAGGTATGCCTGGATTTGTCTTGGTGAGAACAGTCTGAAGCTGATGTAATACTTAACCTTGGCACTGAAACGTTAGCGCCAGACCCAAAAATATGATTTTCAGTTTTTGTCGTGATTATTTCAACAGGAAATCCCTACTAAAACCCAGTTTTGGCCTTCTGCAACCAAGCCATTGAGTCTGCAGACACTGTAATGGCATGAAACTCTTGGCTAGCCTATGGGAGACTCCCTCTTGCTGTTACAACTGACTGATTATCCATACTGTACCAAATAATGGACGTTTTCAAAAATTTAACCCCAAACCCCTAATCCTGCCAGAAAGGTACTTTCTAGTCATGCTATGTACTTAAGCAAGGTATGCCTGGATTTGTCTTGGTGAGAACAGTCTGAAGCTGATGTAATACTTAACCTTGGCACTGAAACGTTAGCGCCAGACCCAAAAATATGATTTTCAGTTTTTGTCGTGATTATTTCAACAGGAAATCCCTACTAAAACCCAGTTTTGGCCTTCTGCAACCAAGCCATTGAGTCTGCAGACACTGTAATGGCATGAAACTCTTGGCTAGCCTATGGGAGACTCCCTCTTGCTGTTACAACTGACTGATTATCCATACTGTACCAAATAATGGACGTTTTCAAAAATTTAACCCCAAACCCCTAATCCTGCCAGAAAGGTACTTTCTAGTCATGCTATGTACTTAAGCAAGGTATGCCTGGATTTGTCTTGGTGAGAACAGTCTGAAGCTGATGTAATACTTAACCTTGGCACTGAAACGTTAGCGCCAGACCCAAAAATATGATTTTCAGTTTTTGTCGTGATTATTTCAACAGGAAATCCCTACTAAAACCCAGTTTTGGCCTTCTGCAACCAAGCCATTGAGTCTGCAGACACTGTAATGGCATGAAACTCTTGGCTAGCCTATGGGAGACTCCCTCTTGCTGTTACAACTGACTGATTATCCATACTGTACCAAATAATGGACGTTTTCAAAAATTTAACCCCAAACCCCTAATCCTGCCAGAAAGGTACTTTCTAGTCATGCTATGTACTTAAGCAAGGTATGCCTGGATTTGTCTTGGTGAGAACAGTCTGAAGCTGATGTAATACTTAACCTTGGCACTGAAACATTAGCGCCAGACCCAAAAATATGATTTTCAGTTTTTGTCGTGATTATTTCAACAGGAAATCCCTACTAAAACCCAGTTTTGGCCTTCTGCAACCAAGCCATTGAGTCTGCAGACACTGTAATGGCATGAAACTCTTGGCTAGCCTATGGGAGACTCCCTCTTGCTGTTACAACTGACTGATTATCCATACTGTACCAAATAATGGACGTTTTCAAAAATTTAACCCCAAACCCCTAATCCTGCCAGAAAGGTACTTTCTAGTCATGCTATGTACTTAAGCAAGGTATGCCTGGATTTGTCTTGGTGAGAACAGTCTGAAGCTGATGTAATACTTAACCTTGGCACTGAAACGTTAGCGCCAGACCCAAAAATATGATTTTCAGTTTTTGTCGTGATTATTTCAACAGGAAATCCCTACTAAAACCCAGTTTTGGCCTTCTGCAACCAAGCCATTGAGTCTGCAGACACTGTAATGGCATGAAACTCTTGGCTAGCCTATGGGAGACTCCCTCTTGCTGTTACAACTGACTGATTATCCATACTGTACCAAATAATGGACGTTTTCAAAAATTTAACCCCAAACCCCTAATCCTGCCAGAAAGGTACTTTCTAGTCATGCTATGTACTTAAGCAAGGTATGCCTGGATTTGTCTTGGTGAGAACAGTCTGAAGCTGATGTAATACTTAACCTTGGCACTGAAACATTAGCGCCAGACCCAAAAATATGATTTTCAGTTTTTGTCGTGATTATTTCAACAGGAAATCCCTACTAAAACCCAGTTTTGGCCTTCTGCAACCAAGCCATTGAGTCTGCAGACACTGTAATGGCATGAAACTCTTGGCTAGCCTATGGGAGACTCCCTCTTGCTGTTACAACTGACTGATTATCCATACTGTACCAAATAATGGACGTTTTCAAAAATTTAACCCCAAACCCCTAATCCTGCCAGAAAGGTACTTTCTAGTCATGCTATGTACTTAAGCAAGGTATGCCTGGATTTGTCTTGGTGAGAACAGTCTGAAGCTGATGTAATACTTAACCTTGGCACTGAAACGTTAGCGCCAGACCCAAAAATATGATTTTCAGTTTTTGTCGTGATTATTTCAACAGGAAATCCCTACTAAAACCCAGTTTTGGCCTTCTGCAACCAAGCCATTGAGTCTGCAGACACTGTAATGGCATGAAACTCTTGGCTAGCCTATGGGAGACTCCCTCTTGCTGTTACAACTGACTGATTATCCATACTGTACCAAATAATGGACGTTTTCAAAAATTTAACCCCAAACCCCTAATCCTGCCAGAAAGGTACTTTCTAGTCATGCTATGTACTTAAGCAAGGTATGCCTGGATTTGTCTTGGTGAGAACAGTCTGAAGCTGATGTAATACTTAACCTTGGCACTGAAACATTAGCGCCAGACCCAAAAATATGATTTTCAGTTTTTGTCGTGATTATTTCAACAGGAAATCCCTACTAAAACCCAGTTTTGGCCTTCTGCAACCAAGCCATTGAGTCTGCAGACACTGTAATGGCATGAAACTCTTGGCTAGCCTATGGGAGACTCCCTCTTGCTGTTACAACTGACTGATTATCCATACTGTACCAAATAATGGACGTTTTCAAAAATTTAACCCCAAACCCCTAATCCTGCCAGAAAGGTACTTTCTAGTCATGCTATGTACTTAAGCAAGGTATGCCTGGATTTGTCTTGGTGAGAACAGTCTGAAGCTGATGTAATACTTAACCTTGGCACTGAAACGTTAGCGCCAGACCCAAAAATATGATTTTCAGTTTTTGTCGTGATTATTTCAACAGGAAATCCCTACTAAAACCCAGTTTTGGCCTTCTGCAACCAAGCCATTGAGTCTGCAGACACTGTAATGGCATGAAACTCTTGGCTAGCCTATGGGAGACTCCCTCTTGCTGTTACAACTGACTGATTATCCATACTGTACCAAATAATGGACGTTTTCAAAAATTTAACCCCAAACCCCTAATCCTGCCAGAAAGGTACTTTCTAGTCATGCTATGTACTTAAGCAAGGTATGCCTGGATTTGTCTTGGTGAGAACAGTCTGAAGCTGATGTAATACTTAACCTTGGCACTGAAACATTAGCGCCAGACCCAAAAATATGATTTTCAGTTTTTGTCGTGATTATTTCAACAGGAAATCCCTACTAAAACCCAGTTTTGGCCTTCTGCAACCAAGCCATTGAGTCTGCAGACACTGTAATGGCATGAAACTCTTGGCTAGCCTATGGGAGACTCCCTCTTGCTGTTACAACTGACTGATTATCCATACTGTACCAAATAATGGACGTTTTCAAAAATTTAACCCCAAACCCCTAATCCTGCCAGAAAGGTACTTTCTAGTCATGCTATGTACTTAAGCAAGGTATGCCTGGATTTGTCTTGGTGAGAACAGTCTGAAGCTGATGTAATACTTAACCTTGGCACTGAAACGTTAGCGCCAGACCCAAAAATATGATTTTCAGTTTTTGTCGTGATTATTTCAACAGGAAATCCCTACTAAAACCCAGTTTTGGCCTTCTGCAACCAAGCCATTGAGTCTGCAGACACTGTAATGGCATGAAACTCTTGGCTAGCCTATGGGAGACTCCCTCTTGCTGTTACAACTGACTGATTATCCATACTGTACCAAATAATGGACGTTTTCAAAAATTTAACCCCAAACCCCTAATCCTGCCAGAAAGGTACTTTCTAGTCATGCTATGTACTTAAGCAAGGTATGCCTGGATTTGTCTTGGTGAGAACAGTCTGAAGCTGATGTAATACTTAACCTTGGCACTGAAACGTTAGCGCCAGACCCAAAAATATGATTTTCAGTTTTTGTCGTGATTATTTCAACAGGAAATCCCTACTAAAACCCAGTTTTGGCCTTCTGCAACCAAGCCATTGAGTCTGCAGACACTGTAATGGCATGAAACTCTTGGCTAGCCTATGGGAGACTCCCTCTTGCTGTTACAACTGACTGATTATCCATACTGTACCAAATAATGGACGTTTTCAAAAATTTAACCCCAAACCCCTAATCCTGCCAGAAAGGTACTTTCTAGTCATGCTATGTACTTAAGCAAGGTATGCCTGGATTTGTCTTGGTGAGAACAGTCTGAAGCTGATGTAATACTTAACCTTGGCACTGAAACATTAGCGCCAGACCCAAAAATATGATTTTCAGTTTTTGTCGTGATTATTTCAACAGGAAATCCCTACTAAAACCCAGTTTTGGCCTTCTGCAACCAAGCCATTGAGTCTGCAGACACTGTAATGGCATGAAACTCTTGGCTAGCCTATGGGAGACTCCCTCTTGCTGTTACAACTGACTGATTATCCATACTGTACCAAATAATGGACGTTTTCAAAAATTTAACCCCAAACCCCTAATCCTGCCAGAAAGGTACTTTCTAGTCATGCTATGTACTTAAGCAAGGTATGCCTGGATTTGTCTTGGTGAGAACAGTCTGAAGCTGATGTAATACTTAACCTTGGCACTGAAACGTTAGCGCCAGACCCAAAAATATGATTTTCAGTTTTTGTCGTGATTATTTCAACAGGAAATCCCTACTAAAACCCAGTTTTGGCCTTCTGCAACCAAGCCATTGAGTCTGCAGACACTGTAATGGCATGAAACTCTTGGCTAGCCTATGGGAGACTCCCTCTTGCTGTTACAACTGACTGATTATCCATACTGTACCAAATAATGGACGTTTTCAAAAATTTAACCCCAAACCCCTAATCCTGCCAGAAAGGTACTTTCTAGTCATGCTATGTACTTAAGCAAGGTATGCCTGGATTTGTCTTGGTGAGAACAGTCTGAAGCTGATGTAATACTTAACCTTGGCACTGAAACGTTAGCGCCAGACCCAAAAATATGATTTTCAGTTTTTGTCGTGATTATTTCAACAGGAAATCCCTACTAAAACCCAGTTTTGGCCTTCTGCAACCAAGCCATTGAGTCTGCAGACACTGTAATGGCATGAAACTCTTGGCTAGCCTATGGGAGACTCCCTCTTGCTGTTACAACTGACTGATTATCCATACTGTACCAAATAATGGACGTTTTCAAAAATTTAACCCCAAACCCCTAATCCTGCCAGAAAGGTACTTTCTAGTCATGCTATGTACTTAAGCAAGGTATGCCTGGATTTGTCTTGGTGAGAACAGTCTGAAGCTGATGTAATACTTAACCTTGGCACTGAAACGTTAGCGCCAGACCCAAAAATATGATTTTCAGTTTTTGTCGTGATTATTTCAACAGGAAATCCCTACTAAAACCCAGTTTTGGCCTTCTGCAACCAAGCCATTGAGTCTGCAGACACTGTAATGGCATGAAACTCTTGGCTAGCCTATGGGAGACTCCCTCTTGCTGTTACAACTGACTGATTATCCATACTGTACCAAATAATGGACGTTTTCAAAAATTTAACCCCAAACCCCTAATCCTGCCAGAAAGGTACTTTCTAGTCATGCTATGTACTTAAGCAAGGTATGCCTGGATTTGTCTTGGTGAGAACAGTCTGAAGCTGATGTAATACTTAACCTTGGCACTGAAACATTAGCGCCAGACCCAAAAATATGATTTTCAGTTTTTGTCGTGATTATTTCAACAGGAAATCCCTACTAAAACCCAGTTTTGGCCTTCTGCAACCAAGCCATTGAGTCTGCAGACACTGTAATGGCATGAAACTCTTGGCTAGCCTATGGGAGACTCCCTCTTGCTGTTACAACTGACTGATTATCCATACTGTACCAAATAATGGACGTTTTCAAAAATTTAACCCCAAACCCCTAATCCTGCCAGAAAGGTACTTTCTAGTCATGCTATGTACTTAAGCAAGGTATGCCTGGATTTGTCTTGGTGAGAACAGTCTGAAGCTGATGTAATACTTAACCTTGGCACTGAAACGTTAGCGCCAGACCCAAAAATATGATTTTCAGTTTTTGTCGTGATTATTTCAACAGGAAATCCCTACTAAAACCCAGTTTTGGCCTTCTGCAACCAAGCCATTGAGTCTGCAGACACTGTAATGGCATGAAACTCTTGGCTAGCCTATGGGAGACTCCCTCTTGCTGTTACAACTGACTGATTATCCATACTGTACCAAATAATGGACGTTTTCAAAAATTTAACCCCAAACCCCTAATCCTGCCAGAAAGGTACTTTCTAGTCATGCTATGTACTTAAGCAAGGTATGCCTGGATTTGTCTTGGTGAGAACAGTCTGAAGCTGATGTAATACTTAACCTTGGCACTGAAACATTAGCGCCAGACCCAAAAATATGATTTTCAGTTTTTGTCGTGATTATTTCAACAGGAAATCCCTACTAAAACCCAGTTTTGGCCTTCTGCAACCAAGCCATTGAGTCTGCAGACACTGTAATGGCATGAAACTCTTGGCTAGCCTATGGGAGACTCCCTCTTGCTGTTACAACTGACTGATTATCCATACTGTACCAAATAATGGACGTTTTCAAAAATTTAACCCCAAACCCCTAATCCTGCCAGAAAGGTACTTTCTAGTCATGCTATGTACTTAAGCAAGGTATGCCTGGATTTGTCTTGGTGAGAACAGTCTGAAGCTGATGTAATACTTAACCTTGGCACTGAAACGTTAGCGCCAGACCCAAAAATATGATTTTCAGTTTTTGTCGTGATTATTTCAACAGGAAATCCCTACTAAAACCCAGTTTTGGCCTTCTGCAACCAAGCCATTGAGTCTGCAGACACTGTAATGGCATGAAACTCTTGGCTAGCCTATGGGAGACTCCCTCTTGCTGTTACAACTGACTGATTATCCATACTGTACCAAATAATGGACGTTTTCAAAAATTTAACCCCAAACCCCTAATCCTGCCAGAAAGGTACTTTCTAGTCATGCTATGTACTTAAGCAAGGTATGCCTGGATTTGTCTTGGTGAGAACAGTCTGAAGCTGATGTAATACTTAACCTTGGCACTGAAACATTAGCGCCAGACCCAAAAATATGATTTTCAGTTTTTGTCGTGATTATTTCAACAGGAAATCCCTACTAAAACCCAGTTTTGGCCTTCTGCAACCAAGCCATTGAGTCTGCAGACACTGTAATGGCATGAAACTCTTGGCTAGCCTATGGGAGACTCCCTCTTGCTGTTACAACTGACTGATTATCCATACTGTACCAAATAATGGACGTTTTCAAAAATTTAACCCCAAACCCCTAATCCTGCCAGAAAGGTACTTTCTAGTCATGCTATGTACTTAAGCAAGGTATGCCTGGATTTGTCTTGGTGAGAACAGTCTGAAGCTGATGTAATACTTAACCTTGGCACTGAAACGTTAGCGCCAGACCCAAAAATATGATTTTCAGTTTTTGTCGTGATTATTTCAACAGGAAATCCCTACTAAAACCCAGTTTTGGCCTTCTGCAACCAAGCCATTGAGTCTGCAGACACTGTAATGGCATGAAACTCTTGGCTAGCCTATGGGAGACTCCCTCTTGCTGTTACAACTGACTGATTATCCATACTGTACCAAATAATGGACGTTTTCAAAAATTTAACCCCAAACCCCTAATCCTGCCAGAAAGGTACTTTCTAGTCATGCTATGTACTTAAGCAAGGTATGCCTGGATTTGTCTTGGTGAGAACAGTCTGAAGCTGATGTAATACTTAACCTTGGCACTGAAACATTAGCGCCAGACCCAAAAATATGATTTTCAGTTTTTGTCGTGATTATTTCAACAGGAAATCCCTACTAAAACCCAGTTTTGGCCTTCTGCAACCAAGCCATTGAGTCTGCAGACACTGTAATGGCATGAAACTCTTGGCTAGCCTATGGGAGACTCCCTCTTGCTGTTACAACTGACTGATTATCCATACTGTACCAAATAATGGACGTTTTCAAAAATTTAACCCCAAACCCCTAATCCTGCCAGAAAGGTACTTTCTAGTCATGCTATGTACTTAAGCAAGGTATGCCTGGATTTGTCTTGGTGAGAACAGTCTGAAGCTGATGTAATACTTAACCTTGGCACTGAAACGTTAGCGCCAGACCCAAAAATATGATTTTCAGTTTTTGTCGTGATTATTTCAACAGGAAATCCCTACTAAAACCCAGTTTTGGCCTTCTGCAACCAAGCCATTGAGTCTGCAGACACTGTAATGGCATGAAACTCTTGGCTAGCCTATGGGAGACTCCCTCTTGCTGTTACAACTGACTGATTATCCATACTGTACCAAATAATGGACGTTTTCAAAAATTTAACCCCAAACCCCTAATCCTGCCAGAAAGGTACTTTCTAGTCATGCTATGTACTTAAGCAAGGTATGCCTGGATTTGTCTTGGTGAGAACAGTCTGAAGCTGATGTAATACTTAACCTTGGCACTGAAACGTTAGCGCCAGACCCAAAAATATGATTTTCAGTTTTTGTCGTGATTATTTCAACAGGAAATCCCTACTAAAACCCAGTTTTGGCCTTCTGCAACCAAGCCATTGAGTCTGCAGACACTGTAATGGCATGAAACTCTTGGCTAGCCTATGGGAGACTCCCTCTTGCTGTTACAACTGACTGATTATCCATACTGTACCAAATAATGGACGTTTTCAAAAATTTAACCCCAAACCCCTAATCCTGCCAGAAAGGTACTTTCTAGTCATGCTATGTACTTAAGCAAGGTATGCCTGGATTTGTCTTGGTGAGAACAGTCTGAAGCTGATGTAATACTTAACCTTGGCACTGAAACGTTAGCGCCAGACCCAAAAATATGATTTTCAGTTTTTGTCGTGATTATTTCAACAGGAAATCCCTACTAAAACCCAGTTTTGGCCTTCTGCAACCAAGCCATTGAGTCTGCAGACACTGTAATGGCATGAAACTCTTGGCTAGCCTATGGGAGACTCCCTCTTGCTGTTACAACTGACTGATTATCCATACTGTACCAAATAATGGACGTTTTCAAAAATTTAACCCCAAACCCCTAATCCTGCCAGAAAGGTACTTTCTAGTCATGCTATGTACTTAAGCAAGGTATGCCTGGATTTGTCTTGGTGAGAACAGTCTGAAGCTGATGTAATACTTAACCTTGGCACTGAAACATTAGCGCCAGACCCAAAAATATGATTTTCAGTTTTTGTCGTGATTATTTCAACAGGAAATCCCTACTAAAACCCAGTTTTGGCCTTCTGCAACCAAGCCATTGAGTCTGCAGACACTGTAATGGCATGAAACTCTTGGCTAGCCTATGGGAGACTCCCTCTTGCTGTTACAACTGACTGATTATCCATACTGTACCAAATAATGGACGTTTTCAAAAATTTAACCCCAAACCCCTAATCCTGCCAGAAAGGTACTTTCTAGTCATGCTATGTACTTAAGCAAGGTATGCCTGGATTTGTCTTGGTGAGAACAGTCTGAAGCTGATGTAATACTTAACCTTGGCACTGAAACGTTAGCGCCAGACCCAAAAATATGATTTTCAGTTTTTGTCGTGATTATTTCAACAGGAAATCCCTACTAAAACCCAGTTTTGGCCTTCTGCAACCAAGCCATTGAGTCTGCAGACACTGTAATGGCATGAAACTCTTGGCTAGCCTATGGGAGACTCCCTCTTGCTGTTACAACTGACTGATTATCCATACTGTACCAAATAATGGACGTTTTCAAAAATTTAACCCCAAACCCCTAATCCTGCCAGAAAGGTACTTTCTAGTCATGCTATGTACTTAAGCAAGGTATGCCTGGATTTGTCTTGGTGAGAACAGTCTGAAGCTGATGTAATACTTAACCTTGGCACTGAAACGTTAGCGCCAGACCCAAAAATATGATTTTCAGTTTTTGTCGTGATTATTTCAACAGGAAATCCCTACTAAAACCCAGTTTTGGCCTTCTGCAACCAAGCCATTGAGTCTGCAGACACTGTAATGGCATGAAACTCTTGGCTAGCCTATGGGAGACTCCCTCTTGCTGTTACAACTGACTGATTATCCATACTGTACCAAATAATGGACGTTTTCAAAAATTTAACCCCAAACCCCTAATCCTGCCAGAAAGGTACTTTCTAGTCATGCTATGTACTTAAGCAAGGTATGCCTGGATTTGTCTTGGTGAGAACAGTCTGAAGCTGATGTAATACTTAACCTTGGCACTGAAACATTAGCGCCAGACCCAAAAATATGATTTTCAGTTTTTGTCGTGATTATTTCAACAGGAAATCCCTACTAAAACCCAGTTTTGGCCTTCTGCAACCAAGCCATTGAGTCTGCAGACACTGTAATGGCATGAAACTCTTGGCTAGCCTATGGGAGACTCCCTCTTGCTGTTACAACTGACTGATTATCCATACTGTACCAAATAATGGACGTTTTCAAAAATTTAACCCCAAACCCCTAATCCTGCCAGAAAGGTACTTTCTAGTCATGCTATGTACTTAAGCAAGGTATGCCTGGATTTGTCTTGGTGAGAACAGTCTGAAGCTGATGTAATACTTAACCTTGGCACTGAAACGTTAGCGCCAGACCCAAAAATATGATTTTCAGTTTTTGTCGTGATTATTTCAACAGGAAATCCCTACTAAAACCCAGTTTTGGCCTTCTGCAACCAAGCCATTGAGTCTGCAGACACTGTAATGGCATGAAACTCTTGGCTAGCCTATGGGAGACTCCCTCTTGCTGTTACAACTGACTGATTATCCATACTGTACCAAATAATGGACGTTTTCAAAAATTTAACCCCAAACCCCTAATCCTGCCAGAAAGGTACTTTCTAGTCATGCTATGTACTTAAGCAAGGTATGCCTGGATTTGTCTTGGTGAGAACAGTCTGAAGCTGATGTAATACTTAACCTTGGCACTGAAACGTTAGCGCCAGACCCAAAAATATGATTTTCAGTTTTTGTCGTGATTATTTCAACAGGAAATCCCTACTAAAACCCAGTTTTGGCCTTCTGCAACCAAGCCATTGAGTCTGCAGACACTGTAATGGCATGAAACTCTTGGCTAGCCTATGGGAGACTCCCTCTTGCTGTTACAACTGACTGATTATCCATACTGTACCAAATAATGGACGTTTTCAAAAATTTAACCCCAAACCCCTAATCCTGCCAGAAAGGTACTTTCTAGTCATGCTATGTACTTAAGCAAGGTATGCCTGGATTTGTCTTGGTGAGAACAGTCTGAAGCTGATGTAATACTTAACCTTGGCACTGAAACGTTAGCGCCAGACCCAAAAATATGATTTTCAGTTTTTGTCGTGATTATTTCAACAG
This sequence comes from Sabellastarte sp. h YS-2021, assembly GCA_964017235.1. Taxonomy (NCBI): domain Eukaryota; kingdom Metazoa; phylum Annelida; class Polychaeta; order Sabellida; family Sabellidae; genus Sabellastarte; species Sabellastarte sp. h YS-2021. The sequence continues at coordinate 19,076 of OZ024931.1, forward strand.
GAAATCCCTACTAAAACCCAGTTTTGGCCTTCTGCAACCAAGCCATTGAGTCTGCAGACACTGTAATGGCATGAAACTCTTGGCTAGCCTATGGGAGACTCCCTCTTGCTGTTACAACTGACTGATTATCCATACTGTACCAAATAATGGACGTTTTCAAAAATTTAACCCCAAACCCCTAATCCTGCCAGAAAGGTACTTTCTAGTCATGCTATGTACTTAAGCAAGGTATGCCTGGATTTGTCTTGGTGAGAACAGTCTGAAGCTGATGTAATACTTAACCTTGGCACTGAAACGTTAGCGCCAGACCCAAAAATATGATTTTCAGTTTTTGTCGTGATTATTTCAACAGGAAATCCCTACTAAAACCCAGTTTTGGCCTTCTGCAACCAAGCCATTGAGTCTGCAGACACTGTAATGGCATGAAACTCTTGGCTAGCCTATGGGAGACTCCCTCTTGCTGTTACAACTGACTGATTATCCATACTGTACCAAATAATGGACGTTTTCAAAAATTTAACCCCAAACCCCTAATCCTGCCAGAAAGGTACTTTCTAGTCATGCTATGTACTTAAGCAAGGTATGCCTGGATTTGTCTTGGTGAGAACAGTCTGAAGCTGATGTAATACTTAACCTTGGCACTGAAACGTTAGCGCCAGACCCAAAAATATGATTTTCAGTTTTTGTCGTGATTATTTCAACAGGAAATCCCTACTAAAACCCAGTTTTGGCCTTCTGCAACCAAGCCATTGAGTCTGCAGACACTGTAATGGCATGAAACTCTTGGCTAGCCTATGGGAGACTCCCTCTTGCTGTTACAACTGACTGATTATCCATACTGTACCAAATAATGGACGTTTTCAAAAATTTAACCCCAAACCCCTAATCCTGCCAGAAAGGTACTTTCTAGTCATGCTATGTACTTAAGCAAGGTATGCCTGGATTTGTCTTGGTGAGAACAGTCTGAAGCTGATGTAATACTTAACCTTGGCACTGAAACGTTAGCGCCAGACCCAAAAATATGATTTTCAGTTTTTGTCGTGATTATTTCAACAGGAAATCCCTACTAAAACCCAGTTTTGGCCTTCTGCAACCAAGCCATTGAGTCTGCAGACACTGTAATGGCATGAAACTCTTGGCTAGCCTATGGGAGACTCCCTCTTGCTGTTACAACTGACTGATTATCCATACTGTACCAAATAATGGACGTTTTCAAAAATTTAACCCCAAACCCCTAATCCTGCCAGAAAGGTACTTTCTAGTCATGCTATGTACTTAAGCAAGGTATGCCTGGATTTGTCTTGGTGAGAACAGTCTGAAGCTGATGTAATACTTAACCTTGGCACTGAAACATTAGCGCCAGACCCAAAAATATGATTTTCAGTTTTTGTCGTGATTATTTCAACAGGAAATCCCTACTAAAACCCAGTTTTGGCCTTCTGCAACCAAGCCATTGAGTCTGCAGACACTGTAATGGCATGAAACTCTTGGCTAGCCTATGGGAGACTCCCTCTTGCTGTTACAACTGACTGATTATCCATACTGTACCAAATAATGGACGTTTTCAAAAATTTAACCCCAAACCCCTAATCCTGCCAGAAAGGTACTTTCTAGTCATGCTATGTACTTAAGCAAGGTATGCCTGGATTTGTCTTGGTGAGAACAGTCTGAAGCTGATGTAATACTTAACCTTGGCACTGAAACGTTAGCGCCAGACCCAAAAATATGATTTTCAGTTTTTGTCGTGATTATTTCAACAGGAAATCCCTACTAAAACCCAGTTTTGGCCTTCTGCAACCAAGCCATTGAGTCTGCAGACACTGTAATGGCATGAAACTCTTGGCTAGCCTATGGGAGACTCCCTCTTGCTGTTACAACTGACTGATTATCCATACTGTACCAAATAATGGACGTTTTCAAAAATTTAACCCCAAACCCCTAATCCTGCCAGAAAGGTACTTTCTAGTCATGCTATGTACTTAAGCAAGGTATGCCTGGATTTGTCTTGGTGAGAACAGTCTGAAGCTGATGTAATACTTAACCTTGGCACTGAAACGTTAGCGCCAGACCCAAAAATATGATTTTCAGTTTTTGTCGTGATTATTTCAACAGGAAATCCCTACTAAAACCCAGTTTTGGCCTTCTGCAACCAAGCCATTGAGTCTGCAGACACTGTAATGGCATGAAACTCTTGGCTAGCCTATGGGAGACTCCCTCTTGCTGTTACAACTGACTGATTATCCATACTGTACCAAATAATGGACGTTTTCAAAAATTTAACCCCAAACCCCTAATCCTGCCAGAAAGGTACTTTCTAGTCATGCTATGTACTTAAGCAAGGTATGCCTGGATTTGTCTTGGTGAGAACAGTCTGAAGCTGATGTAATACTTAACCTTGGCACTGAAACGTTAGCGCCAGACCCAAAAATATGATTTTCAGTTTTTGTCGTGATTATTTCAACAGGAAATCCCTACTAAAACCCAGTTTTGGCCTTCTGCAACCAAGCCATTGAGTCTGCAGACACTGTAATGGCATGAAACTCTTGGCTAGCCTATGGGAGACTCCCTCTTGCTGTTACAACTGACTGATTATCCATACTGTACCAAATAATGGACGTTTTCAAAAATTTAACCCCAAACCCCTAATCCTGCCAGAAAGGTACTTTCTAGTCATGCTATGTACTTAAGCAAGGTATGCCTGGATTTGTCTTGGTGAGAACAGTCTGAAGCTGATGTAATACTTAACCTTGGCACTGAAACATTAGCGCCAGACCCAAAAATATGATTTTCAGTTTTTGTCGTGATTATTTCAACAGGAAATCCCTACTAAAACCCAGTTTTGGCCTTCTGCAACCAAGCCATTGAGTCTGCAGACACTGTAATGGCATGAAACTCTTGGCTAGCCTATGGGAGACTCCCTCTTGCTGTTACAACTGACTGATTATCCATACTGTACCAAATAATGGACGTTTTCAAAAATTTAACCCCAAACCCCTAATCCTGCCAGAAAGGTACTTTCTAGTCATGCTATGTACTTAAGCAAGGTATGCCTGGATTTGTCTTGGTGAGAACAGTCTGAAGCTGATGTAATACTTAACCTTGGCACTGAAACGTTAGCGCCAGACCCAAAAATATGATTTTCAGTTTTTGTCGTGATTATTTCAACAGGAAATCCCTACTAAAACCCAGTTTTGGCCTTCTGCAACCAAGCCATTGAGTCTGCAGACACTGTAATGGCATGAAACTCTTGGCTAGCCTATGGGAGACTCCCTCTTGCTGTTACAACTGACTGATTATCCATACTGTACCAAATAATGGACGTTTTCAAAAATTTAACCCCAAACCCCTAATCCTGCCAGAAAGGTACTTTCTAGTCATGCTATGTACTTAAGCAAGGTATGCCTGGATTTGTCTTGGTGAGAACAGTCTGAAGCTGATGTAATACTTAACCTTGGCACTGAAACGTTAGCGCCAGACCCAAAAATATGATTTTCAGTTTTTGTCGTGATTATTTCAACAGGAAATCCCTACTAAAACCCAGTTTTGGCCTTCTGCAACCAAGCCATTGAGTCTGCAGACACTGTAATGGCATGAAACTCTTGGCTAGCCTATGGGAGACTCCCTCTTGCTGTTACAACTGACTGATTATCCATACTGTACCAAATAATGGACGTTTTCAAAAATTTAACCCCAAACCCCTAATCCTGCCAGAAAGGTACTTTCTAGTCATGCTATGTACTTAAGCAAGGTATGCCTGGATTTGTCTTGGTGAGAACAGTCTGAAGCTGATGTAATACTTAACCTTGGCACTGAAACGTTAGCGCCAGACCCAAAAATATGATTTTCAGTTTTTGTCGTGATTATTTCAACAGGAAATCCCTACTAAAACCCAGTTTTGGCCTTCTGCAACCAAGCCATTGAGTCTGCAGACACTGTAATGGCATGAAACTCTTGGCTAGCCTATGGGAGACTCCCTCTTGCTGTTACAACTGACTGATTATCCATACTGTACCAAATAATGGACGTTTTCAAAAATTTAACCCCAAACCCCTAATCCTGCCAGAAAGGTACTTTCTAGTCATGCTATGTACTTAAGCAAGGTATGCCTGGATTTGTCTTGGTGAGAACAGTCTGAAGCTGATGTAATACTTAACCTTGGCACTGAAACGTTAGCGCCAGACCCAAAAATATGATTTTCAGTTTTTGTCGTGATTATTTCAACAGGAAATCCCTACTAAAACCCAGTTTTGGCCTTCTGCAACCAAGCCATTGAGTCTGCAGACACTGTAATGGCATGAAACTCTTGGCTAGCCTATGGGAGACTCCCTCTTGCTGTTACAACTGACTGATTATCCATACTGTACCAAATAATGGACGTTTTCAAAAATTTAACCCCAAACCCCTAATCCTGCCAGAAAGGTACTTTCTAGTCATGCTATGTACTTAAGCAAGGTATGCCTGGATTTGTCTTGGTGAGAACAGTCTGAAGCTGATGTAATACTTAACCTTGGCACTGAAACGTTAGCGCCAGACCCAAAAATATGATTTTCAGTTTTTGTCGTGATTATTTCAACAGGAAATCCCTACTAAAACCCAGTTTTGGCCTTCTGCAACCAAGCCATTGAGTCTGCAGACACTGTAATGGCATGAAACTCTTGGCTAGCCTATGGGAGACTCCCTCTTGCTGTTACAACTGACTGATTATCCATACTGTACCAAATAATGGACGTTTTCAAAAATTTAACCCCAAACCCCTAATCCTGCCAGAAAGGTACTTTCTAGTCATGCTATGTACTTAAGCAAGGTATGCCTGGATTTGTCTTGGTGAGAACAGTCTGAAGCTGATGTAATACTTAACCTTGGCACTGAAACATTAGCGCCAGACCCAAAAATATGATTTTCAGTTTTTGTCGTGATTATTTCAACAGGAAATCCCTACTAAAACCCAGTTTTGGCCTTCTGCAACCAAGCCATTGAGTCTGCAGACACTGTAATGGCATGAAACTCTTGGCTAGCCTATGGGAGACTCCCTCTTGCTGTTACAACTGACTGATTATCCATACTGTACCAAATAATGGACGTTTTCAAAAATTTAACCCCAAACCCCTAATCCTGCCAGAAAGGTACTTTCTAGTCATGCTATGTACTTAAGCAAGGTATGCCTGGATTTGTCTTGGTGAGAACAGTCTGAAGCTGATGTAATACTTAACCTTGGCACTGAAACGTTAGCGCCAGACCCAAAAATATGATTTTCAGTTTTTGTCGTGATTATTTCAACAGGAAATCCCTACTAAAACCCAGTTTTGGCCTTCTGCAACCAAGCCATTGAGTCTGCAGACACTGTAATGGCATGAAACTCTTGGCTAGCCTATGGGAGACTCCCTCTTGCTGTTACAACTGACTGATTATCCATACTGTACCAAATAATGGACGTTTTCAAAAATTTAACCCCAAACCCCTAATCCTGCCAGAAAGGTACTTTCTAGTCATGCTATGTACTTAAGCAAGGTATGCCTGGATTTGTCTTGGTGAGAACAGTCTGAAGCTGATGTAATACTTAACCTTGGCACTGAAACATTAGCGCCAGACCCAAAAATATGATTTTCAGTTTTTGTCGTGATTATTTCAACAGGAAATCCCTACTAAAACCCAGTTTTGGCCTTCTGCAACCAAGCCATTGAGTCTGCAGACACTGTAATGGCATGAAACTCTTGGCTAGCCTATGGGAGACTCCCTCTTGCTGTTACAACTGACTGATTATCCATACTGTACCAAATAATGGACGTTTTCAAAAATTTAACCCCAAACCCCTAATCCTGCCAGAAAGGTACTTTCTAGTCATGCTATGTACTTAAGCAAGGTATGCCTGGATTTGTCTTGGTGAGAACAGTCTGAAGCTGATGTAATACTTAACCTTGGCACTGAAACGTTAGCGCCAGACCCAAAAATATGATTTTCAGTTTTTGTCGTGATTATTTCAACAGGAAATCCCTACTAAAACCCAGTTTTGGCCTTCTGCAACCAAGCCATTGAGTCTGCAGACACTGTAATGGCATGAAACTCTTGGCTAGCCTATGGGAGACTCCCTCTTGCTGTTACAACTGACTGATTATCCATACTGTACCAAATAATGGACGTTTTCAAAAATTTAACCCCAAACCCCTAATCCTGCCAGAAAGGTACTTTCTAGTCATGCTATGTACTTAAGCAAGGTATGCCTGGATTTGTCTTGGTGAGAACAGTCTGAAGCTGATGTAATACTTAACCTTGGCACTGAAACGTTAGCGCCAGACCCAAAAATATGATTTTCAGTTTTTGTCGTGATTATTTCAACAGGAAATCCCTACTAAAACCCAGTTTTGGCCTTCTGCAACCAAGCCATTGAGTCTGCAGACACTGTAATGGCATGAAACTCTTGGCTAGCCTATGGGAGACTCCCTCTTGCTGTTACAACTGACTGATTATCCATACTGTACCAAATAATGGACGTTTTCAAAAATTTAACCCCAAACCCCTAATCCTGCCAGAAAGGTACTTTCTAGTCATGCTATGTACTTAAGCAAGGTATGCCTGGATTTGTCTTGGTGAGAACAGTCTGAAGCTGATGTAATACTTAACCTTGGCACTGAAACGTTAGCGCCAGACCCAAAAATATGATTTTCAGTTTTTGTCGTGATTATTTCAACAGGAAATCCCTACTAAAACCCAGTTTTGGCCTTCTGCAACCAAGCCATTGAGTCTGCAGACACTGTAATGGCATGAAACTCTTGGCTAGCCTATGGGAGACTCCCTCTTGCTGTTACAACTGACTGATTATCCATACTGTACCAAATAATGGACGTTTTCAAAAATTTAACCCCAAACCCCTAATCCTGCCAGAAAGGTACTTTCTAGTCATGCTATGTACTTAAGCAAGGTATGCCTGGATTTGTCTTGGTGAGAACAGTCTGAAGCTGATGTAATACTTAACCTTGGCACTGAAACATTAGCGCCAGACCCAAAAATATGATTTTCAGTTTTTGTCGTGATTATTTCAACAGGAAATCCCTACTAAAACCCAGTTTTGGCCTTCTGCAACCAAGCCATTGAGTCTGCAGACACTGTAATGGCATGAAACTCTTGGCTAGCCTATGGGAGACTCCCTCTTGCTGTTACAACTGACTGATTATCCATACTGTACCAAATAATGGACGTTTTCAAAAATTTAACCCCAAACCCCTAATCCTGCCAGAAAGGTACTTTCTAGTCATGCTATGTACTTAAGCAAGGTATGCCTGGATTTGTCTTGGTGAGAACAGTCTGAAGCTGATGTAATACTTAACCTTGGCACTGAAACGTTAGCGCCAGACCCAAAAATATGATTTTCAGTTTTTGTCGTGATTATTTCAACAGGAAATCCCTACTAAAACCCAGTTTTGGCCTTCTGCAACCAAGCCATTGAGTCTGCAGACACTGTAATGGCATGAAACTCTTGGCTAGCCTATGGGAGACTCCCTCTTGCTGTTACAACTGACTGATTATCCATACTGTACCAAATAATGGACGTTTTCAAAAATTTAACCCCAAACCCCTAATCCTGCCAGAAAGGTACTTTCTAGTCATGCTATGTACTTAAGCAAGGTATGCCTGGATTTGTCTTGGTGAGAACAGTCTGAAGCTGATGTAATACTTAACCTTGGCACTGAAACGTTAGCGCCAGACCCAAAAATATGATTTTCAGTTTTTGTCGTGATTATTTCAACAGGAAATCCCTACTAAAACCCAGTTTTGGCCTTCTGCAACCAAGCCATTGAGTCTGCAGACACTGTAATGGCATGAAACTCTTGGCTAGCCTATGGGAGACTCCCTCTTGCTGTTACAACTGACTGATTATCCATACTGTACCAAATAATGGACGTTTTCAAAAATTTAACCCCAAACCCCTAATCCTGCCAGAAAGGTACTTTCTAGTCATGCTATGTACTTAAGCAAGGTATGCCTGGATTTGTCTTGGTGAGAACAGTCTGAAGCTGATGTAATACTTAACCTTGGCACTGAAACGTTAGCGCCAGACCCAAAAATATGATTTTCAGTTTTTGTCGTGATTATTTCAACAGGAAATCCCTACTAAAACCCAGTTTTGGCCTTCTGCAACCAAGCCATTGAGTCTGCAGACACTGTAATGGCATGAAACTCTTGGCTAGCCTATGGGAGACTCCCTCTTGCTGTTACAACTGACTGATTATCCATACTGTACCAAATAATGGACGTTTTCAAAAATTTAACCCCAAACCCCTAATCCTGCCAGAAAGGTACTTTCTAGTCATGCTATGTACTTAAGCAAGGTATGCCTGGATTTGTCTTGGTGAGAACAGTCTGAAGCTGATGTAATACTTAACCTTGGCACTGAAACGTTAGCGCCAGACCCAAAAATATGATTTTCAGTTTTTGTCGTGATTATTTCAACAGGAAATCCCTACTAAAACCCAGTTTTGGCCTTCTGCAACCAAGCCATTGAGTCTGCAGACACTGTAATGGCATGAAACTCTTGGCTAGCCTATGGGAGACTCCCTCTTGCTGTTACAACTGACTGATTATCCATACTGTACCAAATAATGGACGTTTTCAAAAATTTAACCCCAAACCCCTAATCCTGCCAGAAAGGTACTTTCTAGTCATGCTATGTACTTAAGCAAGGTATGCCTGGATTTGTCTTGGTGAGAACAGTCTGAAGCTGATGTAATACTTAACCTTGGCACTGAAACATTAGCGCCAGACCCAAAAATATGATTTTCAGTTTTTGTCGTGATTATTTCAACAGGAAATCCCTACTAAAACCCAGTTTTGGCCTTCTGCAACCAAGCCATTGAGTCTGCAGACACTGTAATGGCATGAAACTCTTGGCTAGCCTATGGGAGACTCCCTCTTGCTGTTACAACTGACTGATTATCCATACTGTACCAAATAATGGACGTTTTCAAAAATTTAACCCCAAACCCCTAATCCTGCCAGAAAGGTACTTTCTAGTCATGCTATGTACTTAAGCAAGGTATGCCTGGATTTGTCTTGGTGAGAACAGTCTGAAGCTGATGTAATACTTAACCTTGGCACTGAAACGTTAGCGCCAGACCCAAAAATATGATTTTCAGTTTTTGTCGTGATTATTTCAACAGGAAATCCCTACTAAAACCCAGTTTTGGCCTTCTGCAACCAAGCCATTGAGTCTGCAGACACTGTAATGGCATGAAACTCTTGGCTAGCCTATGGGAGACTCCCTCTTGCTGTTACAACTGACTGATTATCCATACTGTACCAAATAATGGACGTTTTCAAAAATTTAACCCCAAACCCCTAATCCTGCCAGAAAGGTACTTTCTAGTCATGCTATGTACTTAAGCAAGGTATGCCTGGATTTGTCTTGGTGAGAACAGTCTGAAGCTGATGTAATACTTAACCTTGGCACTGAAACGTTAGCGCCAGACCCAAAAATATGATTTTCAGTTTTTGTCGTGATTATTTCAACAGGAAATCCCTACTAAAACCCAGTTTTGGCCTTCTGCAACCAAGCCATTGAGTCTGCAGACACTGTAATGGCATGAAACTCTTGGCTAGCCTATGGGAGACTCCCTCTTGCTGTTACAACTGACTGATTATCCATACTGTACCAAATAATGGACGTTTTCAAAAATTTAACCCCAAACCCCTAATCCTGCCAGAAAGGTACTTTCTAGTCATGCTATGTACTTAAGCAAGGTATGCCTGGATTTGTCTTGGTGAGAACAGTCTGAAGCTGATGTAATACTTAACCTTGGCACTGAAACGTTAGCGCCAGACCCAAAAATATGATTTTCAGTTTTTGTCGTGATTATTTCAACAGGAAATCCCTACTAAAACCCAGTTTTGGCCTTCTGCAACCAAGCCATTGAGTCTGCAGACACTGTAATGGCATGAAACTCTTGGCTAGCCTATGGGAGACTCCCTCTTGCTGTTACAACTGACTGATTATCCATACTGTACCAAATAATGGACGTTTTCAAAAATTTAACCCCAAACCCCTAATCCTGCCAGAAAGGTACTTTCTAGTCATGCTATGTACTTAAGCAAGGTATGCCTGGATTTGTCTTGGTGAGAACAGTCTGAAGCTGATGTAATACTTAACCTTGGCACTGAAACATTAGCGCCAGACCCAAAAATATGATTTTCAGTTTTTGTCGTGATTATTTCAACAGGAAATCCCTACTAAAACCCAGTTTTGGCCTTCTGCAACCAAGCCATTGAGTCTGCAGACACTGTAATGGCATGAAACTCTTGGCTAGCCTATGGGAGACTCCCTCTTGCTGTTACAACTGACTGATTATCCATACTGTACCAAATAATGGACGTTTTCAAAAATTTAACCCCAAACCCCTAATCCTGCCAGAAAGGTACTTTCTAGTCATGCTATGTACTTAAGCAAGGTATGCCTGGATTTGTCTTGGTGAGAACAGTCTGAAGCTGATGTAATACTTAACCTTGGCACTGAAACGTTAGCGCCAGACCCAAAAATATGATTTTCAGTTTTTGTCGTGATTATTTCAACAGGAAATCCCTACTAAAACCCAGTTTTGGCCTTCTGCAACCAAGCCATTGAGTCTGCAGACACTGTAATGGCATGAAACTCTTGGCTAGCCTATGGGAGACTCCCTCTTGCTGTTACAACTGACTGATTATCCATACTGTACCAAATAATGGACGTTTTCAAAAATTTAACCCCAAACCCCTAATCCTGCCAGAAAGGTACTTTCTAGTCATGCTATGTACTTAAGCAAGGTATGCCTGGATTTGTCTTGGTGAGAACAGTCTGAAGCTGATGTAATACTTAACCTTGGCACTGAAACGTTAGCGCCAGACCCAAAAATATGATTTTCAGTTTTTGTCGTGATTATTTCAACAGGAAATCCCTACTAAAACCCAGTTTTGGCCTTCTGCAACCAAGCCATTGAGTCTGCAGACACTGTAATGGCATGAAACTCTTGGCTAGCCTATGGGAGACTCCCTCTTGCTGTTACAACTGACTGATTATCCATACTGTACCAAATAATGGACGTTTTCAAAAATTTAACCCCAAACCCCTAATCCTGCCAGAAAGGTACTTTCTAGTCATGCTATGTACTTAAGCAAGGTATGCCTGGATTTGTCTTGGTGAGAACAGTCTGAAGCTGATGTAATACTTAACCTTGGCACTGAAACGTTAGCGCCAGACCCAAAAATATGATTTTCAGTTTTTGTCGTGATTATTTCAACAGGAAATCCCTACTAAAACCCAGTTTTGGCCTTCTGCAACCAAGCCATTGAGTCTGCAGACACTGTAATGGCATGAAACTCTTGGCTAGCCTATGGGAGACTCCCTCTTGCTGTTACAACTGACTGATTATCCATACTGTACCAAATAATGGACGTTTTCAAAAATTTAACCCCAAACCCCTAATCCTGCCAGAAAGGTACTTTCTAGTCATGCTATGTACTTAAGCAAGGTATGCCTGGATTTGTCTTGGTGAGAACAGTCTGAAGCTGATGTAATACTTAACCTTGGCACTGAAACATTAGCGCCAGACCCAAAAATATGATTTTCAGTTTTTGTCGTGATTATTTCAACAGGAAATCCCTACTAAAACCCAGTTTTGGCCTTCTGCAACCAAGCCATTGAGTCTGCAGACACTGTAATGGCATGAAACTCTTGGCTAGCCTATGGGAGACTCCCTCTTGCTGTTACAACTGACTGATTATCCATACTGTACCAAATAATGGACGTTTTCAAAAATTTAACCCCAAACCCCTAATCCTGCCAGAAAGGTACTTTCTAGTCATGCTATGTACTTAAGCAAGGTATGCCTGGATTTGTCTTGGTGAGAACAGTCTGAAGCTGATGTAATACTTAACCTTGGCACTGAAACGTTAGCGCCAGACCCAAAAATATGATTTTCAGTTTTTGTCGTGATTATTTCAACAGGAAATCCCTACTAAAACCCAGTTTTGGCCTTCTGCAACCAAGCCATTGAGTCTGCAGACACTGTAATGGCATGAAACTCTTGGCTAGCCTATGGGAGACTCCCTCTTGCTGTTACAACTGACTGATTATCCATACTGTACCAAATAATGGACGTTTTCAAAAATTTAACCCCAAACCCCTAATCCTGCCAGAAAGGTACTTTCTAGTCATGCTATGTACTTAAGCAAGGTATGCCTGGATTTGTCTTGGTGAGAACAGTCTGAAGCTGATGTAATACTTAACCTTGGCACTGAAACGTTAGCGCCAGACCCAAAAATATGATTTTACTCTGTAACCATTGTTTTTTTTCCTTTCTTGACTCCATAAATCTGTACGATTCCTTTTGGACTTTTTATGTTATGTGCAAATTTACTTGCCAATGATATTTACCAGATTTTGCAGATGTGGGAATTGTAGAAATGAAATAATATAGCTTTTTGTTAAAGAATTTTCAATGTCATTTCATGTGTGAGTCATGTATTTAGAAGTAAAAATTGATATTATTTGTCCCAATATTAGTCATGGAGTAGACGTTTTAGTAGTACTTTAAATGCTTATTACTCCTTTCTATGATAAACCTTCATTTTTTTATTGTTTTATGTTATTTATTGTTTTATGTTGTTTGTGAATGCTTTAAATTGTATAATAGTCTACTGGTTGATATTACGGGTATTATCGCACACCACTGGGAGTTAGTCAGTGATTTTTTGGTTGTGTTTTGTATTTTTAATATTCTTAGCTGTGACCTGGTTTTATTTTCACTAATTTTGGATAGTATTTGGTGTTATATTTTTTTGCTTCATTTTTTCACTAAATTTACATGATACTTGATGCCTCATATTTTTTGAATGTCTATTTTTCTGCTGTGAATTTTCTAATGTTTTGTTTTTCCTGTGGTCTCTTGATTCCTTTATGATGTGTATTGTTAAACTCCTTGTTTGTATTATTGGTCTCTTTGTGCACTGCCATAAGACTCAACACAAAATTCACAGCAGGTGTGACATCAGCCCGCATGTATGTAAATATGATGGACCTACAAGACATACGTTTCTTTTCATGAAAAGACGTCCTTGAAGTAGCTTGTTCTGGTTTTGTTGTCGGGTGACATCGCATTCAATCCCAGGCGGCTGAAGCTTGGTTTTGTCTGTCCATTAGGAATAAAGGCCTAATTCTCTATGATGAAGTCAAAATTGGCAATTTTGATGTTTTTTGGTCTCACTGACATCCATATTAAAGCTCTAGACACACCCTCTTTTCTAAATGAATTAACACCTAAAGAATTTTCTGTTGTTCACACCAGTAGAGTACACAAATGTGGTGGCGGTGTTGACTTTTTAATTAAAACAGCTCTGGACTTTAAAACCATCCATTACCCTGAATTTTCATCCTTCAAAACTCACACTGTCTCTATCATGCCCAATGGGCATCGGTTGTTTCTTGGTGCCATTTATCAGCCTCCTGCCTCATCTGTTGTGAAATTTTTAGAAGATTTTCTGCCATATGTGGGTTTTTGTCTTTCCTATCCTCTGCATTTGGATTTGCGGTGACTTCAATATTCATGTCGATACTATGTCTCATACAATGAATTTTGATCAGTCATCGATTCTTGCTGTATGACTCAATATATTGCTTTTTCCAACTCACCTTTACGGTTATACCTTAGACTTTTTGATGGCTCCTTCCAAGTTTTCTGCAATTTCTGATGTAAAAGGTTCAGGCTTTAAAAACGATCATAAAATTATTTCTTGCGTGGTTGACTTTCCATCCTTGGATACTCCAATGCAGAAAGTTGTCACCTTCCACCAGTATCATAAAATGGATATTGATAAATTAAGAAGTAACCTCCTTGCTATCCGATTTGTAACTTCACCATCTGATGACACTGATTCATTGCATAAACAGTAAATGTCTGGTTTGTCTGGCCTTCCAGATATTCATGCACCAATGAAAACTAAACAGCTCATTAAAGAAGCGACAAGCTGGATAACTGATGAGTACAGAACTGCAAAGTTCATGAGAAGGCAGTATGAATGTGCATGGAAAAGAAACAAATATCCTGAAAACTGTACCCGTCTTTGAACGGCAAAAAAATAGATGCAACCATATTCTTAACAAAAACAAGGGGCGTTTCTGTCTTGATCTAGTCAGTAAAAATTGTGGTAATGGTAAAAAGTTATGGCAGGCACTGAATAAAATATTGAGCCGGTCAAATGCCACTGTCCTCCCATCCTTTGGTGATTAAAAACATTAGCAAATAGATTTGGTTTGTTATTCATTGACAAATTTAAAAAGATCAGAGATACCTTCAAACACACCCCATCTAAATGAGTTAATCCTGACAAGGAGCCGCCAGTCTTTTGTTCCTTTCAAGGTGTTCTGGAGAGTAGAGTCCTCAAGATCATTAAGAATGCCTCTTTTAAAACTTGCTCTCTTGATCCATGTCCCACATATCTTGTGAAAAACTGTATAGATATCCTTCTTCGTTCATTGAAAAAACTAGTTAATTTGTATCTCCAACTTGGCATTTTCCTTTTAATCCCTTTAAACAAGCTCTTGTCACTCTTCTCATTAAAAAGTTTACCCTTTCAAAAGAGGATTTGAAGAGCTATCAACCAGTGTCTGGTCTCAGTTTTCTGTCAAAGTTGGTTGAGCATATAATAGCTGCCCAATTTGGATCCCACATCTCATGATCTTGGAAACACTTTTCAGTCAGCCTATTAGGTGGGGCACTCAATAGAAACTGCCTTGTTGTGTATCATAAATGATATTCATTTATCTTTTTCCAAGGGCATGCCTGCAGCCCTGGTGCTGCTCAACTTGTCTGCTGTCATTGATATGATTGACCATGACACACTCCTTTCCTGTTTGTCAGTAAGGTTTGGCTTTACTGGTTCTGCTCTAAAGTGGTTTGGAGCCTCCAGGATCGTTTTCAGTCAGTCAAAATTGGCTCTACTGTTTCTGATTTGTTCAAATTGAAGTTTGGTGTCCCCCAAGATTCTGTCTTAGGTCCTCTTCTGTTTTCCCTCTACACAACACCCCTTAATCAAGTTATCAGAAAACATACTGGAGTTAAATACCACTTTTATGCTGACGATACTCAACTGTTCATTCACCTATCCCCTGAAGATCTCGACTGCCTAAAGTCCTGTTTGAATGATATTCATGTCTGAAAATAAACCAAGCTAAATCCTGATAAAACAGAATTCATAGGTTTGGTGCCCAAGAAAGATATAAATGTCTCAGTGACTCATTTCCTGTAAATATCCTGGGTAATTGTCTCTCCCCCACAGATGTTGTTTGCAAACTGGGTGTGCTGTTTCATGCAAAGTTTTGTTTCACTAATCATGTAAATTCTGTCATAAAATCTTGTTTTATTAACCTGAGGGACCTTCATCATATCAGGAGGTTTCTTTCTGTTGATACATCAGTGGTGATTGTAAATGCTCTGGTCACCAGTTGATTGGATTATTGCAATTCTCTATTTTGTAGTTTGTCATCCTGTAACACTAACAGGCTCCAATATGTTCAAAACTCCCTTGCACGGTGTGTCACCGGTGCTTCTAAGTTCACTCACGTCACATCCAGCTTCAAGACACTTCATTGGCTACCTATCAGACAACAAATTATCTTTAAAACCCTTGTTCTTGTGTACAAGTACCTCACTACTGGCCAGCTTAAGTATTTTGCATTATATCTCTCCTTGTACAAATTTGCTATGAACACAAGATGCTCAAATCCAATAGATATGTTTCTCTAGGTTCCTCATGATTGTTCTTCTATCCATAAATCAAAGGTCCACTTCAACAACAGTTTCTCACATGATGACCCATAGTTATGGACTGATCTTCCACATGATATACGCAGTGCTCCAAATCTCTCATGTTTCAAAAGTCGACTAAAAACCTATTTATATCAGAAATTCTTTCTATCTTAGTTTCTAACTACCAAGGAGATTAAGCATCTGGACAACTGATTGATTGGATGGAAAGATTTTAGTTGGTGAGTTTACTGGTATCTCTTGCCAATGGATTGATTTTAATCATTTCTAAAACATGTAGTAGTTTGCCTAGAACTATCAGGCAAACAAAATGTCATTCTTATCATGTATAGTCAGTTTTAATCTATACATTCTTCTGTATAAATAAGCTTAACAGAAGAGCTAAAAATTATTAACTGATTGACTGATCTAACTCTTCCGAAGGAAGTTTTTCCTTATTCATTCATTTCTCTTGGCATACCTATTCAAAACCAGCAAAAATGTGACATCAAAATGTTCTGTTATTTATTTAGTATGAAAGTGATGTATGGAACGCTGGTGTGGTTACTCAATGGATCAATGCCTCCTGAAGCGGGAACAAATACCCATTGTTCTGTTTACAAAGTGAGTCATGGCCCTGTTTAAGCTGTACAATTTAATGATTTACCTCCAGATAATCCAATGGTACATTATAAACAGGCAAATTATACACTCAAGGTAATTGAAAATATACAGCAAAGTATTGACATAAGAAATTATATCCTGGAGAAGTGGATTGAAAGATTTTATAACTCATTGTTTCATTATTCCGAGTAATTCAGAATTATTCAAGATACACATTCAAACTGTTACCAGCGTAAGACAAATCAAAACAATCTTTAATTGTGTCAGCCTAAAATCAGTGATAAGCAATCACAGCTGACCAAAACAGGACTGATTTCTTTGCTCCTGTACCCTGCTGACTCTGCTACATTGACAGTGTTTCATAAGGGACCTCCATCCAAAATTCCAAGACTAAAAGCAACATACACAGCGACATATGTTTCAACAGACTCAGAGAGTCATCTTTACACATCCAAGCATGGGGAAATTTTTCGGACAATTTCTAAGTGAATGATCTAAAAAATAGCTGACTTGTATTATCCAAATCTATTTGAAAAATTGTTAAGATAAAAGTTTACAAACTAGATACGCCACTCTTAAGAACTACTAGATATTCCAAGTAACATTTTGCCTTTCACCTGAGGGTCTTGATTTTAGATCTATCTCATGTCCCCTATGACCCTCGCTAAAAATGGGAATGTAAAGTCTTTCACTGTTGAAAAGTCTTTAAAATTTGGGTTCTGTTAGTAGATTTTGGATATCTAACTCTACCTTGTATTTTAATGTGCATTAATTTGATACTATAAGTCAATATAAATTTTTTATTGGTTTGCAAATCAGTTTCAGATATGAAACTCTTCAATAGCAGTTTCACATTGGTGATTGATTTTATGAAATTTGTCAGATAGATTTGAACATTAAGATAGGTTTGCCACTGAATTCCCCAACACAAAATGTGATCAGGATCAGCAAGCAACAGTTTTAAGATAACTTCAGCTACTATGAATTAATTGGGGTCACACACAATTCACTGTCAAATGTTCTCAATCCAAAACTGCTTGTCACAAGTTGGTTCCAAGCATTCTGATCTTGGTTTGCAAATGTTCTGAATGAAGACATTGATCTTCCAAATGGACAATTTGTTTGACTGGGATGTATAAGACAGACAGTTCTCAAACATAAATTATCTGGTTTGTGTATTTAACTGATCCAAATTTATATACAGATCTGGGCTATAGAAACCGGCCTTGCTTAGAATAAACATAAATTTACTGGGTTTTTTCCAGGTAATTGTTATTTATAGTGAAAGTGGAACCAGGAAATTATTGTACCAGATCTGGTTGTCTTGACAAAAGCGATTGGGCATGCTTTCCAAGTTCTGAATTATAATATCTGGTAAAAGTTATTATGAGAACAATTCATCTGAATGTAGCAGTATTGGTGAGTGTTGCTGTCAGCTGATAAAAGAACTTCATAATTTATGGTCAATCAATACAAATTCCATCTTAAAGAAAAAGTCAAAGGAAGAACTTTTAAAATTTGCATGGGATGATGTTTATGACGAATTTCAACAAAAATGTCCAGATATCTGCAATACCTACACTCAGCTAACGCAAATCTGTCTACACTTACCAACAAAGTGAAAGATAAGAGCAGTTGCCCAAATAAGAGGAGCTATGTGCTCTGCTGGTTGTAAACTTGTTTTGAGTGATGACATGTCTGCTTTAAGATGCATCAATAGTATGATAACAAAGATAGTCATACTCAAGAAAGTTGGTTTTGTGAGACTATGTGCAACCTATGATACCATGTCCTATACAACCACCACATCCTTGGAATCATTGGGTGAAAATCATGACAATATGGTATGTCAGTGGAGAGCATCAGTGGAAGACTTAGAAACAGAAGCAGTAATGCAATATAACATCCATTCTGTTGAACAGTGTCTGCATGATAATCCACTGTCACCAGTTCTCATTGACACCACAAAATGCCTAAAATAGGACTTTTAAAACCACCAAAGGAATATGCATCCAAGTAAATTAATAACATCATACACTGTGAGGCTTGGTCAAAATATTTCTTTGAAAATAAAGCGCTTTAGCAATGTGACATAATGTGATATAATTGCTAGTTTAATTAAGTGTATTTATGGATGCTTTTGTATTCATTTAAAGTTTTAACATGTTGCAATGTGCTGAAATCATAAGAAGTTTTCATGGTGGCAGAGAATGGTCTTTTTGCTTAAACCAACACATGTAACTATATTTTATTTATATATTTTATTGTTACAAGGTACTATATTCCCAAAATCAGTAAACTTGCACAAAACTACTACGTACAATTTAGTCAAGTTTGTACATTTCTCTCTTTTGTAGGTTTGAGATTGTTTGGGACAATGTTGACATTAAGATTGATAGATCCACAACAAATGAGCATGAGACACCAAAAGAAAAGACCATCACATGTGTAAAATTATTGCCTACAAAAATCAGATAAGTGGAAACCTTCTCTGTTATATATCAGCCTTATATGACTCCAAGGATGTCCCCTTTCATCAATTTGTAACAGCGACATAGATACAAAAGAACTTTTAAGAATGTATAGTTCTTATTGGTCAAACCTGGGCAGAACATATCCCTGCTTTTTTATGGATGGAGGAGATTTTGCCTCCGTACAAAGCTCATGAGAACATAGATGACACTAAGGAGAAAACAGAAAAAAATCATTTTGGGGTTATACAGAAAAATGAAAATAAACTGGATGAAATGCAGGATATTGTTCAAAATATTCATAAAAATGTAACAAAGAAAGTCACATATGGTTCCTCCCTCTACAGAAAAACCAGCGGTGGAGATTACTTAATGTTTGAAAACTGCAAAAGTGCCATGGAATGCAATCATCACAGAAATCCAACTAAATGCAAGAAGGTTTAATTCCAACATGGAGTTATTCCACTTCCAAGGCGAATGAAAAATTGTCATCTTGAAGTTGTTGTAGAAAACTGAAGATTTACCTTTTTAAGTTCAATCTCTGGTTCTGAACAAGAACTGAGGTTTCTTTTAGTTGCCATAAGAATAAACAATGTTCACTTTAATTCACATTTATAAAATTGAACACTGAATAAATTCTGGACTTTTCTGGAATTAGTATTAATTCAGACCAGTTCCACAAAATATCTCAATAACTACAGGAAATTCCAGTATAAACAAAGAGTATTAGTTCAGTATAAATAACGAGTATTGGTTCTAGTGTTATAATGTAAACAATACCTCTCTTTAGTCCCAAGATAATTCAAAAACTGTCAATTTAGTCATTCGGTCTGATGCATATATTTCTTAAAATAGTTGAAAAACACATGGTATTGTTGATTTACACCGTCTTGTGTACAGTCTATTTTAATCCTGTGTGTGCATAAAAGTTGTCATTTGCACCTATTTATCAAGTGTAGAAAAGGTATTATTGTGACGCTTCACTGAACTCATGTAGAATTTCTTCAACTTTGGCTTTTTCTTGAAAAGTTTCATGTTTTAAAACATCCAAATTCATAACATTATAGCATTATTTATTCCCAATTTGCTGGCTAGTAAATCCATGCACTATGTTACATCCTCCTACACAATTATTTTCACCAATTGTTGAGTATTTCCAGCATTAAAACACTGAACATTCACAGACTAAGAATTCATGTCGTCTCCTGTTCCTGCCCTTAGAAAATTAATCCTCAGAAAAATGTTGGTACACTTCTTGCTGTACGAGATGTGACCAATGATCCAAGGAAAAATTACTATGCAGCAGACGAAGTTTTGAACAAAATTTACAGCAGCCTATCTTGTTGCAGGGGCCTTAGCATTCTTTGGTATGGATGAAGACTCTTCTTCCACTATCAATTCAATAGAGCACAGTATCAATAGGCAGAAGTCACTTGAAAACATTTCTCAAACCATTCATTAATTTATAGAGTATTTCACAGAGTTGGCCATCCCTGAACTCTCTGAAATCTCACCTGTTACATTGAAGCTTGTGTGTTTAGTTTGTGGAAAAAGATATTATAAAGGAACAGGAGTTTTGTGTAAACATGAGAAAGAATGCCATCCAAACCAAAGTCATGCTTAAACTATGCTATTGGATGTCTGGAAACACTTGCCCAAGTCAAATGCTTGCTGACACCAGGCTTAGCATATAGACTGAAATGGAATTGATTGGTAAATGCCAAGGGAAAAATCAACACCAACTATCCAAAAGATTTAGATTAGAGCACCACAGCAAATTGAGAAAACAGGTCTTGAAACCTTACAGGGGTGAAATCACAGAAAAATAAGTTTCAACTTATTTTTGTTTATAGACAAAATTTTCACAATGTGGAGATATTCATTCTTGCATGTAAGCTCCATGTCAGTTTACAGATCATGGTTGTGCACTCATCATGTACTCTGCATCCCACTTACAAGCTTGTGAGTTTGAATCAGGTACAAATCTAAAAGATAATTTAGCAATTGCTACTCCCTGATATCCCTGATATGACAGCTTTTTGGTTGACAAATGTACACTCCTTTCCTTAACGAACACAACTGCAAGTTATGATATGACCTATATTCTGTGATATAAGGGATTTTACACATCAGAAAACATGCCCTGTTGCAAATGTTGTGATTTACCAATCATTCTCATTTTAATTGTATCCATCTTCTTAATTAATTCTGGTGGATACATTAGATTATGCTTTGTTAAACCAACACAAATGAAACAGTCTGTAGAGAGATTTTTTGTGACTATTGTCTCACAAAAAGTGCCTGCACAGTCAAATGGTTATTTAAACTTAAAAGTGCTAATAACTTACTTATTGGTGAAGCGGCGGTTTTGCGTGCAGAAAAACAATACAGAACATATTGGCTTGGATTCTTTTGACATGTTCAGATTTGAGCTAAGGCCACTTTTAAAGGACAAACATAGATGGCTAAACTAGCCAAAGTGCTTATAACCCATGTTCTATTGTTTATATAAACCTGTAGAAAATCATGGGCACCTAGGGCCCATAGCTGAAGGTCAAAAGGGGTTTCCAAATTTGCCATATCTGTCAGATTAAATTGTGACGCTACTAGCTGACAGATTTGGCAGAAGGCTCCCTTGGGAGGTCAACTTCTTGGTTGAGATTATCTTGACACAAGAAATATTTGATATTCAATTTGACCCAATTTGAGCTTTATAGCGCTTCATTCTGAAAACAAAAATTCCAATGGCTGGTGCAGTTTTTCCTCTTCTGCCAGACTAAATTGTTAATGCTAGTGTCTTGTAGAACTGACAGAACCCCTCTGTGGGTGACGTGCGTCTTATCAGACTTAAATGTCATTTGTCTCTTCAAACCAAGTTTTACCAATTCGTCCAATGGGCTTTGCACTTTTCTAAACCTTTACATCATAATCACCATTACTATCATTATTAGCATTGTATCTGTTTAGCTTTAAATTTAGCTCCAAGGTGATATAATGTCTTGATGAAGACAACTCTGTCATGCGAGAAAGTTAAATTTGACTTCCAACAATAAAATCACCTTGACCTCATACTAAAACTTTAATTTTATCTGTAACTTGTAATTATATGTTAACTAAGGTTTTATAGACTAGGTTAATTCACCTCATTTTACTATAAATGACCTTTAACCTTCTCTGATATGTCAAGGGGTGACCTATCCTCCTCCTCTGACCTTTCAGGTCGCTAGCTCCCCAGTGGCTTTACCAGTGGTTTCACATAGCATCCCTCATTAGATTATTTGTCTACTTATTAGGTTATTTGTTTTACTGCATCACTTATTTTAGGGACAGTCTTCCCTGGCCACCACTTGGTCACCAGGGCAGCCCCTCTCTCTGCAAGACTGTTAAATTTACTATATTGCTTAGAATCTGTGTTAACTCTACCACTGGTTGACACTGGGTTATATATGCATGATGTACTCATGTGAGCTATCAGTATATATCAGTATTAAGTTACATTATTGAGAAAGGATTTTAGATTAAATATATATTAATCCCAGTTACTGTGTCTTTTTGTCTTGAGGGGACTTAGGGGAATGAATTATCATATGAACTGGAAGAATGCAGGACATGTTTTCTCTTATAGAGTTCTTGATCTGAGTCACAGTTTAAGCAGTTTAAGCAGTCTCAAACTCTTTAAAAATATCCAACTGAGTGTTCCATCATCCCCATCACTGTCAAACTCCTGTTTGTTGTGTGTTTTTCATTTCTGCAAGAGACTGATTTTTCGTGCATAGGCTACAAGAATAAACTGAAATACAAGCACAAAGGCACTTGCATTTTTTGGCACAAAAACTGCAGCAATTATGTAGAACTGCAAGGGGTTTGGGATTGTCTTGAAATTCATCAAGCAGTTGCACTCCACATTTTGTGTTATCCTTTATATTTTATTTATGTATTGACGCATACCAGTGCTAATTTTTGATCCTCTGGCATTCCTTTTAATATTTTTGTTGGACCCCTGCGCCAGCACATATTTTTAAATGAGATTTTGTTATGTGATACATGCTGTTTTTGTGACGACTAATGCACGGCCCACCTTTAAGAAAATAAACATTTGCTACCTCACTGGCTCCTCTCCTCTTTAGGCTGCATTTTTAAGGTTAATATAATTTCATGGCATTTTTAGTTGGCTGGAAGTTTTACACCTTATTGCAGCTTTTCTAAGGTGTAGTGTTGGACATTCGGCTATGTTTTGCATCTTTGTAAAATACTTAAGCAAACTTTGTGAGCAGAAGTAATCATTTATCGTGTTTAAAATTAAATGTTGCAACATATTTTACATGTGCAAGTTTTATTTGGAAACATTGCCATGTATTGAACTTCTGTTTCACAATTTCTGAGAATACTTATCTCATTAAAACGTTTTCTAAAAAAATGTTTTAAAATGTTTCCAGTCAAACCTAGCTTCTTGAGTTATTTTATAAATGTTTAATAAATGTTTTCAGTAAAAACATTTGTATAGCGAATTTTTATGAAAATTGTTTTTAAAAATTACAAAGTAAACATTTACTTGGAAATGTTTAGAAAACCACAAGATGGAGTTTAAATAGGTTTTAAAAACAAAGTTTTTGTAAATGTTTAAACCATTTTAAAATGTTTTTATTGTTTAATGTGGTGTTTGATAGAATACTAAGCTAACATCACCTGATGAAATCATACTTTGTGAATAAAAATTTGTTTTGGAATTATGTTAAATTGGGCAGGTTATTTGATCTGAAAATGACATGTTAATAAATATATCCTCTGAGAATTCTTACATAAAATATAACGCTTAAGTTGCTAACATTTGAATAATACTCAATGTCTTTCATACCAAGATTATTATTTCAGTTAAAGTCATATAAATATCACCATGAAACAATTTATTTTCTAAAATGTATCATGATAAAATGTGTGATTGCACAGCTGTTATTGTATTGATAAGATTAAAACTGTGTCATAAAGTGTTATATTACTCACAATACACATTGGATTACACTAGAATGGGGACTGAAAATCAATTCATACGTTTAAACAATGGTCGCTTGATGCCTAAAATAGGGCTTGGGACCTGGCAGGTAGGACCTTTTGTGGATTCATTGAATGTGACAGTAAATATAATTCTGTACTTATTACCTCATGGTTAATACTGTATAATGTATGAACTCTGGTAATAAAAGCTGTTTAGGATGTCTTTTTATACAAGGTTAACACTGATGAAGACATTCAATTCATAATTATGTGTTCAGTCTGCTCCAGGTGAAGTGGGGAATGCTGTGAGACATGCCATTCAAGCCGGCTATCGCCATATTGACTGCGCATTTTTATACTTAAATGAGACAGAAGTAGGGAAAGCTCTGCAAGAATGTCTTGAGTGCAAACTGGTGACAAGGGAGGAGCTTTTCATTGTTAGTAAAGTAAGTGTAGAGACATGAACAGAATTTAAAATTAGTTTACCAGAGGCAAAAAACAATCCAAGATGGCCGTTGTTTTCTAATATCTCACAATATATTATTATGTTTATATTGTTCAAATCAAATTGGTGTTTATTGAATTATAATGGAACTTTTTCTGTCATATAACAGTGTTCGGCAATGCACTGGTCATTTCATAAAATAAGCAGAAAACTACACATTCTGTAAAATGGGTGACAAAATTGCAAAAAAAAAAGTTTTCTACCTTGCTTACTTTACACAATGGTGCAGCTCCTGCACTGATTACCTATTATCATATTAACTGAAAATGAAATGAAAATACTATCCAATACATATAAATTATACCATCTAATGCATATAAATTATTAATGTTTCGAATTTAACAACATATGATCCAATATTTTATATCAATTTGTGAAAGTTTAAAAGGTTTAAATGTTTACTTTTGTCTACTTGGAGTCTTTCTTCATGACAGAGATTAAGCACTACAAACGTTTAATTAAAATTAGTAAATTTATTGAAATTTTGGAATGTTACTCAATTTAGTGGATACTTAACAGTACAATAGTCTTTAACAGACCTGTAAACAAAATAATAGAATATAATGGTAATATATTGGAGTCAGCTGTAATAATAATACATTAAAATTCGATGTATTACATCTACTACTTCATATTATTTTTCTAATGTAATTTTACTTTTATTTTCTATCATAAGGAGGCTGCAGAAAAAAAAGATTACAAGGCCATATAGACTTCAATACTATCACGATTTAATGTTGTAACATCACTTTAAACTTTTTGTATGGAAACACACCTATTTTCAAACAAAAGTTTTTAATCATTTAAGTGAATTCTGTAAACAGTGAAACTTGTTCTTTGAAAGCTGTTTATAAACACTATTTTTATAATAGCAAGAGTTCTTTAAACCTGACTACCCATCACAAAGTAAATAAATGTGAGTATTGCTTCATTACAGTCGAAAATCCTCAAATAATGTTTACTGATAAAATATTTTATCAGCTTCTAATTTGACAGAAATATGCCTGTAGTTACATATCTTACAGCACATGTTTGCTGATAACCTTGTGTATATTTAACTTACTTCTTTCTTCTCAATGACTTTGTTAGCTATGGAGTACTAGCCATGCCTATGACCAGGTGAGACCTGCAGTAAAACACTCTATGGAAATGCTGGGTGTAGACTATCTAGACCTCTACCTCATTCACTGGCCTTTTGCTTTAAAGGTATTCAAATCATACTTGTCCATTATTACTATATCCAAAGTGTAACAATATATCTTTAGTTAAAGTGTTGTGCTAAGTCATTCATCATGTGGATAACAAAATTACAGTCGTTATTGTATTTTAGCAATAATGAAAAAAGTTAACCCTAACCTATTTATAATTAAATGTATGTTCAGGATTCATGCAGTCCTTTCTCTGCTAATTAGATAACACACAAAAACTGTCAATTAAAAAAATTAAAGATAATTTGCCTTTATGAAAATGGTTCTTTATAATCTGACCGTATCAGTTGACTGGAAGGAGATCACTCTAATGTTAAACAATCACAATATAAAGCCATATTTATGCAGACAGGATCTGATTACTTTCCCCGGGATAAAGATGGAATATTAGAACATGTTGACATTAGCTATATGGAGACATGGAAGGCTCTTGAGGAATGCGTTGAAGAAGGTACAAATTTACTCTGATGTTGCTGCTATAATTTTGAAAACATTTTATTATTTAAAGTTTCTATTGCTATTTTCAGCTAGAAAATTAATATGCATGAAAACTAGCCAGATATTTATAACTTATTATTTCAGGGTTGATCAAGACTATAGGTGTGTCTAACTTTAATAGCAAACAAATAGAGGATATAATTATCAATGGATCCATTAAACCAGCTGTTCTGCAGGTAATCATACTGTCTAGTTGTTCTATGAACCCAATGGACGGCCCTAAAAGATCAAATGCAATTTATATAATTCATTTTATTTCAAAAATTAAACACACTTTAATGGACACATATGTGCAAACACAGTACCAATGTGATTGCAACTACCCTCCCCCCAAACAAATAGCTGACTTCCCTTAAAATTGTCTTTCTTCATGGGCAAATCCTGCCATCTGGATGGTCTTAAGACTTTCATAATTTCAATGTTGCTCTCTACTGAGGGAGTTGTGTACCAGAAACAAACCCCATCATTTCTGCGTTAGCACATTAATAGACAGAAATTGATTGAAATAAAATCCCAAATGACAGTGTAAATTTTTGAAATAATTTGATTGGCCAACAATCCTTGTGGTTCCAAACTTACCATCAAGCTATGACTTAACAAAACGAAACAAATCATGTAAGATGTTATAAAATTACAAGCAATATTTTATTAATAGCATTTAAAGGTAAATTATATATATTTTTGGTATATTACCAGCAATTGCTGATACCTAAAAGTATTGTGAACAATAATCATTTGATTACATACAGGATGGGCAAACTTCTATGGTGACTTTCTTTATTGGGATAAAATTAACTTAGCATCAGTTAATTCTGTTCATTATTTATTATTATGATGGCATTTCATTTCAGGTTGAAATACATCCATACTTTAGCCAGACAAAACTTGTAAAATACTGTCAAGACAGAGACATTGCAGTAACTGCCTACAGTCCACTTGGTTCCAATACTAGACCATGGTAAATTAATTTCATTTTATGAATTTATTTCTTTGAAATTCAACAACTAGCATGTTTACCCCACAGATAACATATTTTAGCTTAGCAATAAGTGGAAGATTAACAGTGACCGATGTGTAATGCATGTTTTCATTCAGGGCAGAACCAAAAACAGAATCACTCTTTGAAAACAAGGTCCTCATCTCCATTGGAAAGAAATATCAGAAATCAGTTGCACAGGTAAATAAATGACTGCATTGTATCAACTTACCAATTTGCCACTTATCTTACAAACTAAGAAATGTGCCTGTGACAGGTACATAATACAACATAAATCTTACATGAAAATCTACATTTCCATAACTAATAATTTTTGGTGTCATTGCTACCATAGTAAATAACAATTCCTATTAAATACATAAATGTTGATTAAACAAAGACAAAAATAAAAATATGTGTAATTACTGGTTGCTTTCAACTTGCAACAGGAAAAGACAAAAGTTTTACTCAGCAAACTTATTTTACAATTAAAAAAATAATGACAGTCAACTGAGATACTCAGATAAAAAAAGAAACCTGATTTGTGTCAAAGGAAACTCCTAGCTGTCGGGAGATTTCTTTTAGAAATGTAAAGGACAAAAAAACAGAAAAAAATAAAACCTATCTGACCTGACCATAGTCCTGTCCGTGAAATTAATGGTTAAATAAATTTGTCTGCTGTATTCAGTAATTAGTCATGTGATCCTGGGCGTCCACTAACAAAATGTTTGTATCCAGTGATCCGATCTGCGTTCACTAACACAAAATGTCTATGTCCAGACGTTCAGAGTGTCTGCAATCCTAGGAATTATACCATCCCAACCCCTCAAATCTGAGGGAAGGCTTATTTGTTCCCCGACTGACAGTGTTTATGTCATATAAAGACCATGTAATTAATAGGCCATCATCTGGACGTGTCATGTCATTGTAACTGCCTGCTCTCTCATACAAGATATGGTGCCAGTACTCGAAGAAAGTATACTTATCAAACCACATTTAGTTGTAGAATACATGCTAATGAAAATCTTATGAAAAGAAGTGTGTACTGTTTCTATTTTTTGTCATTCATTATAATGTAAATAGCTGCATTTTTGCATACACATATCCATTACCTCTTCCAAGGAGGTATTGTGTTCATGACCATTTGTCTGCATGTTTGTAAGCAGGATTACACATGTTCTACTGCTTGGATCTTCCTGAAAAGTCAAATGATGGGTCTCGGTCCAAAGTAGGTTTCATTCAATGTTGAGAGTTATTTTGATCCCCATCTGGACACAAAAAAATACCCGGATGTTCTGATTTACTTATTATTATAGCATTGCTGTTTTCAGGATTAAGCAAACACTACTGGTTGGTATATATGCACTGGGCAACAAGTTTATTCCCTTGTGTATCAGGCCTGAATTTTTGTTAATTACTTTTTCTGAATTTTTAAAATAATTTTTATTCATTAAAATTCATGAAATTCATGCACTAAATCACTTATAACTCGGAAATCATTAGTAAAATCACTGTTTCATATATAGAGCAAAATGTTGTTCAGCTACTTTTTCCATAGCTACAACATGGTAACTTGGGAGTCAGAATAGCTAAGTGACTGAAAGCAACTTCCTGACTTTTCGGTACTTTCATAGTAAAATCACTGTAGCATATCTAGAGCATTTTGTTGAAACACGTTGTTCAGCTACTTTTTCTATGGATACAACATGGTCAGAAGTCTGTTTCCAGAGCTAAGTGAGTAATAAATAATTTGGCACTTTTTCAGTAGTTACCTTATGATTAAATGCCTTGTACCTTCAAAAGTATTGCAGCTATGCAATTTCTTTTAAAGGTGTTATTTATCTACTTTTTCATGAACTATAACATAATGAAGTTTTAAGCTTGTTTATTATGTCATAGTTGAGTAAATAACATAAAAAGTAATTAAAAAGTAATAGATTAATAGCCATGAGTTCATCATTGTTTGTTACATCTAAGAGTTAGATACAGGCATGGAATCACATAATGGTTTTTCAAATTTTTTGTGATTCCATACACTGAAAACTGGAAACAATAACAACACACAAGCTGGTACCAGCAAACAACAAACACTACACCGACATGACCAGTATAAAAAGAGCAATAACCATGAGGATAAATTAATTATTAATATGGTGTAAAAGATATAATCAATCACATGTCCTAGGGTAACTTCTCTAACCACAGCTGACCAATGTTGATTCAACTATTCACGGTAAGTCAGTGGTCATTATGACTCAAGACTTGTAAAGTTCCAGAAGTGGTAAGAAATTCTTTAATGAAAAATGGATTTTTATAACACTCCAGATGTTCTAAAGGAAGGTAACATGGTCCATATATCATAATTCAGGGAGTAAGCTCTCTTACTAGCAATAGTCCAGCTCCCACACTGAGGGCTATTACAAACCTAAGTGACAGGTGATGAAGGTTTATTGACCATGACTATACTGTTGAAAGCTCAAGTAACATAGGGTGGTGCTTACAATAGTCTACAATAAAAAGGTAATATGTAGGAACACCATGAAGCACCTAGGTTAAGCAAAATAGGAATAACTACAGAAGCTATAACATATGGTTACCATTATTACAATGATGCGATATAACAACAATATAATGCCTTTACAATGGTGTGGTATAATAGCAATGGGGTAAAACAGTAGAATAGTTGTCACTTGGGGGTCTACTAATTATAGACAAATGTATTTTTGCCACATGATGTTTACAGTACCAACACTATTTATATGCACTTTGAATTCTAACTTCTCTAAAGGTCATACATAGAAAAAAATATTTAACAATTGACCAATAATAAATTAAACACATAAAGATTACATTATAATACACACTAAAGCATTTTTGTGATGAAATAGTTACATTATACAACACCCAAAGAAGTAAATCAAAACACCACTTGGTTCACCTTGAGTGTAAAATTTTGTGAGACAGATTAACAGACAAGGCTGACCAAAATACCCTATGACTGATATATCAGTATTGAAAATAATACATAAATATCCACTGAGTTTAACAGACCAAAACACTCTTGAAAACTATTGCATTTAAAGAATTTTGTTTAAATATATTAATCATCTATTTTTGAAGTATCTATAACATATTAAAATTGCAGATGTGTATCTATCTATAATTCACATACCTTGGATTACTTGATTAACAATATAATGTACACTAATTTGGTTAAATACACAATGGTCTAATAAAGTCTGGCAAATGTAAAATGGGTCTTTTGGCCAAGTGCACTTTCATTGCTGTAAAGGCTTTCTGTTGAGGAGTTCAGGGGTTTGAACCCCCCCTTGAAAAATAATGTAAAGGGGTTCAACCCAAAGTACAAAATTATTTCTTGAGAGTAGTGTTAAATTTATAGGAAATGCGCTATATTTTTACCAAATTTATTTTTTCCTGGGGGGCATGCCCCCCGACCCCCCTAGTTATTGTATGTATGATGTGAACCCCCACTTGACTTAAAGGCTGGGTCCGCCTCTGGTACTTTTCTACTTTCACTTGTAATCTGAAGCTCAAAACACGAAGTCAGCTGACACAGAGCATGTCCATGGGCACTAAGTGCTATTGCTATTTACTATTGCTTGGATGTCTTGATAAAAATAGAACATGGGTCTTGTTCCAACTTAGATCAGATTAGATTTTGAAACTGATCTGAATCAACAAGGATTTGATTGTACTTTGTCATCTCCTGCCCAGGGATACACCAAGTTGAATTGATGCAATTTCTGGATATAACATGCATTAGGGGAGGTTTGCACTCTTTGAGTGCTCTTGTTGATACTGAAATAACTGTGTCATGAAAATTGGTTCATTGCATAACAGAAGTGAAATAAATAAACTATATAGAGATATTAAACATAAACATATAAAAAAAGAAAAACAAAACATTACTTAAAACATTTTCTAAAGTTCAAATTTACAATCTAAGACTTATGGATTCATCCAAAGCCAATACTAATTCAGTGAAAAAAATGAAGAAAATACTACATCCTTAAACACTGCACCAGTTAATCTATTCATTAAATTAAAAATTGGCCAGACCTTTTGTATTACATGCACTTTGTTTAATCAAGCTTCAGGCTTACAAGTTTATAAAAAAGCTAATTAGCAGTGTACTATGTAAAATACTGGATTACAGTTAGACAGGAAATCCAGATGTGAAGTCATTTGTGGTTTGTGGTACTTCATTATCAGCAGTTATCAATTTAAAATAAAAACAGTCAGAGGGGCGCAGATAGACCTTCTCTCTGACTTAAGGGACTTGGGTGGTATAATTCTGAGGACTATCTGCAAAACTTTGCTGTTCGCTTCAAGATGTGAACAATATCCAAAAATTTAGCAAATCCACTCTCTGGTAGATCCACGCATGCAGACCCATTCAACTGTAACAAGAGTTTATCACAAAATGTATATAACAAGCAGTTTATATCCATTTGACACACAATAAGCTGATCCACAGAATAGCACCAGGAAAAACAAATACACAGAAGGTTGTATAAGCTTAGGGGTGTTTCCCACCATCTATAAATAGATCACTCCAGTATAGCACAAGAAAGAGCAGTACTAACTAGACCAATTTTGTAGGATACAGAGAAAATGTCCTTATATGGTAAAAGAACTCTTTACTCACAACATTGTCGTTATGAAAAGACATACTGGCAGAGTGTCCTTTATGTAACAACATATAATACTGGTTGAGTATTCATTAATTGCATTCTGATATATGAAATGCACAGTTTCTGTAAAATAGATTGGAATGCTATGTTTCAGGTGATACTACGTTGGTTATTACAAAGGGGGCTCACAGCAGTACCTAAAAGTTGTAACCCAGCACGCATTAAGGAAAACATTGAGGTGTTTGATTTCGCACTTTCTCTAAAGGAACTTGAGCAGGTGAACACCATCAATAAGGATCTAAGACTTGTCACTTATGGCAATGGGTAAGTTCAACAAATGTGCTTGATTTTTGTCTAGCATTTTTGTTCAATGTCATTTCAACAACTTAAATGAATCAACTATAAATATTACATCCATTACATACAATAGTAATACTAAATACTGAAAGAAGAAAGGTTTTAATTTTTCTAAATTGTTGACAAAAGCACTTTTTGATAAGTACCACATGAAATATGTTTGTGTTTTTGCATTTATTTCAGAACCACAGATATTATTCCTTCTGCACCATATTTCCCATTCAATGAAGAATTTTAATGCAATCTGATATAAGGTTCTGGCTCTCTTTAAAATATTCTCTTTATGTTACAATGATTAATGTTGAGCTGTTGTCACAAATAAATTTACAGGACATTTTAAAAGAATTAGTGTGTTTTTGTAACTATATCTCTTATCAAACAGGACACTAGTTTAATCTTGGGACAATACTCAATCTGCTTCCTGATTCAACAAAGCTTTAGTTTGAATTGATACTTCTGTAAACAAGACGAGTATCCGAAGTTCTGAGGGAACTGCCATAGGTCAATGTGAAGGTCTGGTAAACATTTCTTAATTAACAGTTTAAAGTCACCATGAATTGACATTTCCCCCTGGATTTGGGTCATTAAGAATAGATATTAACCCAGACCTTGGCACACTACCATGTAAAACATTTAAAACAATGCATCAACTCTCTTTAACTCTCAGGGGTGGGTTTAGAGAGTTAAAGAAGAAAGTTAAAGAAGATAAAAAATTCCACACGCAGCAAAACCAGTGGAACTTGCTGTCCTATTGATCATGGTGGACAATATTGATAAATTTAGATTTATTTGTACTGCACTGTAAACCACCGGGCATCAACAAGTAACTACCAACTTTCCAACATGAAGAGGTCGGCCAGAGATTTGAACCGGAGGCCTCAGAGGTTGGAGGCGAGAACTCTAACCGCTACACAACCGAGCCCCCCGGCAATATTGACAAAAATACAGGTCCAATAACATTGGGACATGTTAATTGCCGCTCTGTTCAAAACAAAGGTACAATTGTTAAAGATTTTTAGACAGTGCAAATTGTGACATCCTTGGAATTATTGAGACCCACATAAAACGATATTCATGCATTCAGAAACAATCTCTATACTTTTAATCACATCCCTTGCATGCATGAAACTGGAGGAGGTGTTGTAATACTGGTCAAGAACATCTTGAGAGTAAAGCAGGTAGAGGGCACTCATGTAACATCTTTTGAACACATTATTGTTTCAGTACTGGCACTTGTCCACACAGTTAACATTGTTGTTCTTTATAGACCACCTTGATCCTCTCTCACTTTTCCCGGGCGAATTTATGGGACTAGTTACTCACTTGTCTACACTTAAATCTCCTTTTGTCATATTTGACTGCGACTTCTCCTTCAAAAATCAGGTTGACACAGTTAGCAGGTCATGTTCTGGTGGACTCTGTGATCTTCGCAGGATCAGACAATTTCTACCAAAGGCCAGTGGCTATCTCAGTGGCACATGCACTCGTCAGTAGCATACTAGACTACTGCAACTCTTCATACAGGGGTTTATCTAAAAGTAACCTGAGAAGACTGCAGTGTCTGAAAAATGTGTTAGCATGAGTTGTCACTAGTTCTCGTAAGTCAACCTACATTACCCCTGTACTGAAGTCTTCACACTGGCTCCCTGTTGAAGAGAGAATCATTTTGCAACCCACATTTACAAACTTTTGGATTCTGGTCTACCACAGATAAAGTCAGCTGGCACAATGACCTATATTGTCGACAGATGGGGTTTGGGCACAGAATGTAAATATTAAGTAATCCCTTTAAAACGCTAAATTTTGATAATTCAATACTAGTATCGAGATCTATTATCACAAATTTGTATGATTTGGAAGATTTCCTTGATCTCCAGTAGCTGCTTGAGATAACAAGTGCTAAAGAATCTAAAGTGCTATACAAGCAAAAACAGATATTTCAGCTAATTCACACATATATTACTAATGAGATGACCTAACTTGCGTGTTGCATCTGTACATGAGCTGTCTTGGAATTCAGCCTTTGTGTTCACTGTAGAAATGTTTCCGTGGTCGCTAGTGCAAATGTGGGGCATTATTGCTTACCACAAATGTTTTTGAAATAAAATATATTCAGGGTTAGAAATCTAATGCTTATTAGCAATATAATCAAATCAACTTTTTGCCAAACCTTTTAGTTCATATGTCCATTGCTAGGAGGCACCTTAGATTTATATATATTTGTCCCGGTGTAAAGATGGAGAAAGTGGTGGAGGCTAATGTAGAATCAGGGGGCATTTCATTAATTTGGTATCCTATTGCGATGACCTTATCATCTCGTAGTTTACAAAAGTGCTTCAGTATTGCTGCGGATCGACGAATCCGTGAGATATTTTATTATATATTCTACAATTGTGAAAGGTCTCATTCTGTAGCATTTTATTTGTAGATCGTTTTAAATATTACACTTAAGCTTGTCACCCTAGATATTAACAGTATTTTGTTTACTTTTTGTCAAATATTGCTGGGATCTGTGTCATCCATCTTTGTGTGATGACGTCATCATTCTTTGAGTTCAACACCAATATATATTTCTGTTGTGGTAAGCGATCCAGTGATTCAATGCGGAGTTTGGTGTATGCAAATTAGTTACGAATCCTCTAATAAGTGGTGTAGAAATGTCACTGATGCAGAGTTCGGTGTATGCAAATTAGCTACGAATCCTCTGATAAGTGATGCTGAACTGCCATGGATGCGGTGTTCATTGTATGCAAATGAGTTAAGAATCCTCTATATAAGGTGCAGCAAATCAACAGCTCTTCGATGTATTGAGCGAGCCACTCTAATGGAAGGTACACTCAGCGCTTCTGACTTTTATTGACATTTATTCGATTTTATCTGGTTTGCTTGATTTATTTTCAGATCCGGTTACATTGAATAATTGCTTTTATATTATTACAAGTTGACAGAAACTTTCAGTAAATTTGGTTAGATATTTTATTAACTTTCTGTCATGACAGATGGGTGGGGTTTCCTTCCAATTTGTTTAGAAACAAATGCTCATGATTGTGACAGTTCTTACAGCTGAGAGTAATTCTTAACTTGTAATGGGTCATTTCTAGCTGTGGTTATGAAATAATGCTGGTGTAAATATTATTTCAACTGCAGTTTATGTATTACATCTTAGGGTCCTTATATTTACATTTTGACTGATAACTGCAGTATTTTATTTGTGATAGTTATGTTACATATTTGATTGAATACTACAGTTTGATTATTTTGACTTAGTCAGATGCTGCAGTGTAATGACCATTATGGTTCAATAAATCTTGTATTATTCAGTTGTTCATATGCCACCGTGGATTTGTTTAATGAACAGTATTATACCATTTTTGCTCACATTTCTGTACATTTTTTTGTTTCATCATATATTTAGATCCATGATTGTTTAAAATAAATATACATTTAAGATTATATAATTGCTTGTTCTTTACAACTTTTAAATGATAAATTATCATCAGCTGAGTCTATTGGCACAGGCGTCAATAATTACAACTCTGTTGGTGATTTTCCAAACCGAACCCGATATCTGGCGACCTGCCACCTTTGAACACAACGCGAGAACTGTATTGAATAATACACTTTGGGCTTAAGGGTCGTTATAGAAATTTTTGTTGCCGTGACCAGGACTGGAAATTTTGATTATTGTCATTTTTAAAATTATTTTTCTGACTTTTTCAGTGGTGTCTTTGTGTATTGAATGTTGTGATATATGGTGAATGTGACCGTTTGAGGGTTTCATTGTATGTCACTATTCACACAAGTGAACTGTTTTTCTGAGGTGATATAAAATAGTGACTGACTTATTTTATTCATATTCTTACACTGTGTTTGTGATACTGTGTGACTGATTACTGTTAACACGTATATTCACGGTACCAAGGTGAATATTTAGTGACATAAAACAGTAATTATTTGAATGTGAATTACTGTTCACATGTGGTATTCTATGAAGGTTTTTAGACCTTACCTGAATACTGTGGTGATATAAAACAGTAATTTGTGGCTTGTTTACACTTTTATTTATTACCTACAGAACCAAAGAATTTATAACTGTTCACATAAAGGTAATAACACAAAAGGGTTTCTTAGCTGAGGTGAATTTTCTGAATGATATAAAACAGTGTGAATGTGTTATGTTTGATTTGTTGAAATAACACAAAAGCAACAGCCAAAAAGCCGTTGTTACTGAGGTGTACATTGGTGTGTATGCCAGTTTGATTGTTGTATTACTGTAACACAGTAGTAACACCAGAAAGTGAATTATGATATGGTGATATAAACAGTAATACAGAGGTGGTACTGTGAATGAGTATATTACTGGCATCACAAGTGACAACACAAAGGTTTCTGCCTTGAGGTGTAACACTTAAGTAAACAACAGTAACATCAAGGACTCACTTCAAAACCATTTGTTTACAGAAGCATTCGTCGGCGTCATGTCTGTCATCAACACTAGTCTTAGATTTCTGATTAGCTGGTTATCATTTGAACATCAGGTTTCTAACATTAGAAATGACTTCTAGGAAATCTAATAGTTGGATTCAGGTTGTGTCTGATTGGATTCCCATATTGCCTAGGAAAAGGGGCAAGGGAATGTGACTGGGCTTAGATGAAGAGGTACAGTTTAATAGAATTCCGGATAGGTATCCAAAAGGTAAACTGAATAGGTCAGCTCCAGTTAATCAGACCCATTTTCCAGCATGTTTGTTGCAAGAAAAAGATAAGGATGAGAATGAAGTTTACAATGATACGTCAGATGAGTTGAGTAAGCATGTAAGACATTCCACACCTGTTCCTACAAGTAGAAGGGGGGAAGGCGAAAAGCCGAATGATAGTGATACTGGGTTAAGACCGGACATGGAGGCAAGACCTCCACAGAGGGATGGGTAAGTATATGGGGGAAAGAACCGAGTGGAATGGGTGGTCCTATGAGGAAACAGGCATGCAGTTAGCCATGCATTTACAGGGTCAGGCCCAGAGGGTGCTGGCTGATGTGGCACATTATGGGCAAATTGAGGATTATGACAGCTTACTTAATGAATTATCTAGGAGGTTTATGTAATGTAATCTAACAAGGGTATTTTTATAGTGTTTAATCTCTAACATGTGATCATCGAATTTCAGTAAGGAGTTTTGTTGGTCCTCTACAGCATAGAGTATTATAGGTAGAGACCTCAAATTCGCAAGATATGTTTATCATTACAAAGTCTTGGCTGGGAATATTTTTGGCCTCATTTAAAAAAAATGGCCGCCATATGCGTTTCTTTGTCAGTCATAAAAAGTACTTATATCTCCCTTATTATTGGTCCTAGAGGTTTGGTATGTAAGGCCAACCTATAGGAAATCATGAACTGGGAATCTTTTGATGTGGTCAAATTTGACCTTGGGTCCCTCCTTTAAGGCCAAATGAGGATAGCCAAACTTAAAAGTGCTTAT
The DNA here is from genome assembly GCA_964017235.1 of Sabellastarte sp. h YS-2021. Classification (NCBI taxonomy): domain Eukaryota; kingdom Metazoa; phylum Annelida; class Polychaeta; order Sabellida; family Sabellidae; genus Sabellastarte; species Sabellastarte sp. h YS-2021. The sequence continues at coordinate 56,604 of OZ024931.1, forward strand.
AACTCAATTATTAAAATCCTGTTTATCTTCAAAACCACGTTTCCTGTCCTTTTATTGTGGATACATCTTGCATCTGGCCACAGATGCGTCCTTAGTCTAGTTTTATGTTGTATTATTGGCAGTGTAAATCCTTTTCATACTTTATCAAACTTTATTCACATGCTAATATGACCTTTTTTGACCTTCACAGCTTTTTGATAAGAAAAAATATTTTAGGTAATCAGCCAGATATCTGAAGGCTAAACAACTAGATAACTACAGTAATTGCAAAAGTTGCCTTTTTATGTAGAATAATGTAAATAGGACTAACAGTAGCATAGTGGTATGGAGGTTTGCAAGTTTATAAGGTAAAAACATGACCTTTGAACTCTGTAAGCAGTTTAACTAAGTAAGTTACATTGTTATTGGTTCTAGAAATTAGCTTGTGACGTTTCCAGACACTTCATAAAACAAGCTGGAACTACTTTCAAAGTAATATAATAGATTTAGTTCGGTGTCACTAATATAATGTTTTAACATGGATGTTTTAACATAAATATTTTTAACTGTGTAAAAACAAAGAAACTCTTGTGTACAACTGAAATGTTTTAATTGTTGGACTTCCTTCCCTGTGGCTGAAGTGTTCAGGTGCATTAATACCTTTAAAGGCATCTATTTTCTTATGTGTAGCATATCAATCTGGAATCAGTTAAACTGGAAATAATGGTAATATGTAAATTGATCACGTTCAGCATTGATATACAATTCTATGTTGAATGCCCTGGAGTTTTATTATTGATATTTTATTAGTCAACACATGATCCCTGTTTTCCCATAAAGTGCTCTATTGGACATGTGTGAAAATATGTTTATTATGCGACAAAAATATAACTTTTTCAGGTTTCTTAATATTTACAGCATACTGTCTACCTTGTCAACCTGTTAACTTCCTGATTCCGATTACTTATACTATTTACCTTATCATAAAGATAATAATTTGCCACATTTTACTTCATCATACAGGACTGCAAATGACAAGGATAGGGCATAAAGTAAAAAGGACAAGCCAGTTTCATTGGGAGATAAGATGTGAAGTGAATAGGATTGGTCTCGAAGTGACTTGGATAAGACAGGAAGTGATTAAAACAAGACAGGATGAGGACAAGCTTGTTTGTTGATGGGTGCAGCCATGGTCGAGATGAAGAGTTTGGGTATATCAATGAAATATCAAGCATGTTTGATATTTAGCCTACCCACCAAGCCAAGCTGGGAAACTATAACTGACCCTAGCCGACAATGTAAACAAAGGAAACCAGCCATTAGAAAACTTTTGGAAACTAACCAGTCAGCTCCAGTGGATTCTACTTTCTAAGTGCTGTGACAAAGGTATGTGCTCTCTGAGTGCTCTTATGTACCTTAAATTGATCACCATAAAGGTAGTAAGAAATTAATTTGTTCTGTCGCATCTATTTGATTGCTCCTCAAATGGGTATCCTTGAAGTCCATATCATAATTTTAGTCTTCAGAGTTTAAGGTCACCTTATAGTGTGTGTAGCTTCCTGGGACCAAGTACTTAATACCCATTTTCCATTATATAACTAAAATTCATGAAGTAAGTTGTTTTATCTTATCCCTTAAGTGGTAACCTTAAGAGTGGTATATTAGTTATTCTTAGGAGTTTAAGGTCCCCATAAATGTTCTATTACAGCCTTCAGATATTTAACTGCCAATTATGAATTGAATGTATGAAGCAGTTTTTTGAAGTAATTGTTATTTTGACCATTTTTGACCAAACTGTAAACCCTTTGAAGTGCTAGGAGAGGGGAGTGGGGGTTTGGCTTGATGGAAAATTTTGTGGCACCCAAAAGCCCCGCCCACAAAGACAAAGAAAGTAACCAATCAAGTGGGAGTCATTAATTGGTAAATTCATGCATTTTAAACTTAAACTACAGAAATTGGCTAATTTACACTTATGTTTGTGTTTTGAAATTACACCTATAAAGGAAAATTGAAATATTTATCATTATTTAATCTAAAAAACAAACAAATGAGAAAAATATACAAAGGCTTTTAATAAAACAGAAAAAGGAGCTTTACACGCTTTCATTGACACAAAAACTTAAAACTGAAAAAGCACAGAAAGCCATTTTCCAGAAGATAACCACAAAGACCAATAATGAGAAACACCTGTTATTTCCTTTTTCCTTTTGAATGTTTGCAAAATACAAAAAGGAAAACAGTCATTTTCCATTTTCCGTTTTAGAAATGGGAAAACAAATTAACAGAATGCCCCCTGATTGTGTATGTCACAAAATTTGGTTGACATTATAATGTTGCACCACCATATAGTACTTCAGGTGCTTAGACATGGTGTAATGTGGGTTTTTTGAAGCCAATCGTGTGAATTAACCAGGAGCTAGAAACCTACAATTGCATGTGCTTAGTAGTAACACTGCCAAAGATGGTAAAGTCATATACTATATATGAAAGCAATTGTGGTTCATTGTGAATTGGTTGTAGATTGAACTTTTATCAATAATCATCTGTCTAGAAGACAAAATATTACATAATAGGAGTAGTAAGGGTGATACTAAGGCATCAGTTTTGGCACCCCCCAGGGGGTGCCCAAGAAATAATGCCTTAGTGTCCCAGAAACCCAATCCACGGACCATCTGTCATAGCGATTGGCAATCACAGGATGAGGTAGGGGGAAGGGGGAAATTAATGAATGGGGTTAATGATCCGTGAAAAAGGTTTTTGAATGGACTTTTGGAATAATGGCTCAGTAACTTTACTGTTATAAATATTGACCTCTTAGTAATTATGTATAGGGTGTTTAACCCATGTCTCTTTCATAAGTAATAAAGATATCTAAGGAGCAAGAGCACCGCACTGATCGCAAACTGACCGGCTTTTCATTATCTGGGACCGGTTCTATGAATGGATCAACGAATCAGGACACAGTTGAGAAAAGTACATATCAAGTTTTCTCTACCAGCAATGCTAGAATCAGAGGTTTTTCATTATCTGGGACTGGCTGTACATTCGGATCGACAAATCAAGACACAGTTGAGAAAACTGCACATACAGGTTTCTCTTTTTTGAGGTATAATAAATATTTCCTATACTCAACTGGAATCACCACCTTTAATACTTTAATACTTAATCCATGCCTATCACTACAAAAGAATTAGCCCATGCCTGATTCATTTACACCGGATATGCTAACAAGGTACACTGTTCCTGGTGTAGTATTACCTTATACTCATTCAAAACAAGAGACAGCACATTCGAAGAACACCTCAAACACAGTAAAGGATGTCATTACCTTATGATGACTGTTTCTGACAAGTTCTTAGATATCGATGGGATATGCCCTCCAAAGAGAATGGGATTGTTTTAAAATTCTTGAATACTAAAAGCACCAAACACACACACGCATGCACAAACACACACAAATGTACACATGCACTAATATGGGAATACAGGATTTAAGGTATAACCAATCAGAGGCTGCCAATTTATAGCATCACCAATCACAGGACTCCGACTTATAGCATTACCAATCACAGGACTGCAGCCGATGTTAAAATCGATGACCATTTCACCAGACCATATAAAAATTGCAACGAAGCACTTTGGCAGCAATCATGGAACTGATGGCGGAAGAGAGTAAATTCAACAATAATATTTTCATTTGTCTCAGCCAAAACAATCATTACATTTGCTTTTTAAATAATGTGTGGACCAAGCTCTCAAAATGATTCGATCTCGTCACCAAAGCTCTAAACAGTGAACAAAACTTCAAGTTTGAACTCACCAAAGACTCTAACTTGGAAACGCTTCCCTTTCACGGTAAGCTGCATGCCTGTTTTAAGAATAATAATCTGTACATCAATATGGATGAGAACCAATGGAAAAACTTTCTAGAGAAAGCCATCGACATCCTTTCTCCAGAGGACAAAAAAAACATTCCTCCAGAACCAACAATAACGAAGTACCTTTACATTACAGAGCATCAATCGCCCAAGTCCTTCTTCTGCAAGACTTCTCTGAAGGACTACGCTGAACAGGAAGGATGGCCCTACACTATTGTAGAGAAAAAGGTTCCTGCCCCAGACAAACAGAAACTCCTCAGACTCGTTAGAGCCTATATGACCCAGAAGTGAGTCTCCACCCTACTTAGAGAGCATTTTTACTGTTGCCAGTAGGACATGCCTGGTCAGAGGGATCGTAGCTGCTTAAAAGAAGACTTAGAGCAAAATTACCTGCATTTGGTCGAATTAAGTAACATGGCAGAAAACGTAGGAAAAGTCATTCGGATTTTAGGACTAGAGGAAGCAGAATATACACAGCATGAGGAAACTGCCCCACCAGTGTTAGAGACTGTTCCGGAAGACTACCAAGTGCTGTTCCGAGAGGCACTATAAACTATCAATTATCCAAATTTCTTCTATTTTTGTGAAATATTGGTTTCAATAAAAATAGTTACTCATTAAATCCTAGTTTTTATTTTTATAGGGTTTCCTGGTCCCCCTTCTTTTATCCGAACGGAAGGTATTACTTGCTTAAGACAAGGGTATTGCCTCAGGACCCCAACCAAGGTTCATTGTTGCCAGGATTCTACGACTTTACCCTCTTTTAAGACTCTCATGTTTATTAGGTTGTTACCGAATTTGGCTTTCCCGTACTGTAAACCCGCCATGGCGCACTCTCTGACATCTACATAATTCTTTTTGCTCGGCAATTTTTCCAAATACTCAATCCTATTAGTATACTTTACGATAATGGGGAATATCTTACATGTTCCATTTTTTGTTTTTATTGTTTGTAGCTCTAGTAAAACAGCATTCACTTTGTTATCCAAGTCTTTTTCTGATTTTATTCCAGTTACGATTACTTTTCCACTTTTGTAAACCGTATGTATGCCTTCTCTTATAAATCAAACAGCATGGAAGATTTCTGGTTCGTACAAACCTTGCAATTGCTGCACTATTTTCCAATACTCCACTTTTACACGTAAAGTATATACGACAATCATAGTAATCATTTTTATTTTAAGCATCCTTACGGGATGCCCCTTTCTTTCTAGTATCAAGAGTATCAAGAAATATTTTGTATCCATTGTGAACGACTGATTTCAGCACCCGCTCCAGCCTTTTATTTCGACTCTTCCAAAAATTCTGAAGATATATATGCAGTAACCATTGGGATATTCTTTCATTTCTATACACCGGCCCTGTCTGGGTTCTTCGCACATCAGGGTCCAGTAAGCCTCAGAAAAATCTCCATTGGTATAGTTTGGGGTCATAGCTTGAGATGGAACGGACACACCATCTACCATAACCTCTGCAAAATTTAGTTTGTAATTTTTAAAATTAAAGGCATTTTCAGCATAATTACCATTGAATGCGCTTCCACTGCACAACACCATGCTAGGAGGGTATACTCCCGTGATACACATCATCGGCAGACCACCGGTAACTTCCCTTTTTACACATTGAATCTCTTCTGTTGACAAATATCCATTCTAATGGGGCCTTCTAAAAAGACTGTATTACCTTTACATTTATGTATCTGTAAATCATTTTTTCAAGGTTTTAATTACCCTTTTCACAAAATATGGTTTGGTCTCATTTTGACTCATATAAAAATTCGATTTTCTTATCTTTTTAAAAGCCCTTGTACTTGCTTATTAAAAAATTCCTTTCCTTGGTCCAAATGGCACATTTTAGGTTTGTGACCCTTCCGAAAAATTTTCTAACCCGGCTTTGACCTCTTTACTTGTTTGGTCTTTAAGGGTCTAACAAAATGGTATTTTGAGAAAACGTTGATGGCAACTAACAGGAACTTTACTCTGTCGTTCTTTTTTGCCAAAGACCCTACATCCATGAAATCCTTCAATCACCACTCTACTATGCCTTTTGGGTTTACGTGTCTGATGATGTAAACTGTAGGCATCCTTACTTTTAAGCCACTCCACCACATCTCTGTTTTCTTATGTCAAAATAACCCCCTCGTTTTGAGTAAGAATATAATCTTTGCGGTCCTGCAAAACTAGCCAGATTTTCCGGATCGAGGTATTTCCCCAGAAACTGTTTCCAAATAGTCATCCCCTTTTAACAGCTGTAAACAATGTTGTAATATACCGAACCAAAAACCCTTTCCAGAAGGATCGAGCAAGGCAGCTACTACCACTACCAAACACACCGATGTAACTGATCCTCAATTTGGTAGATTTCTTAATCCTTCACCCGCTCTTATAGGCATTTATCATCGTAAACCACTTCACTGTCATATTTCCACTTAATACGACCCTCTATGTAGCTTAGTAATGAATCCGCTTAATGCCTTAAAGATTTGTACATAGCTTAGACTTAGTCTTCCTTTTTATGTCACTTTTACTTCCTATACTTCTTCCGTAATCCGCAAATTTCTCAATAGTAAGTTAAACACCATTTCCTTTAGAACCAATATTTGTCCTTTGTCAGTTATCTTCAAAAACGACGATAGCTGTTTATCAGTCACCTCCAATAAATAGAGTGACAGACTCTTGCTCTCTGCATCCATGATATGCCATTAAACTTTTACTCAGTCCCTTTTAAAGTTTATCGGTAAGTAGACCAAAGGATCTTCTCCGTGAAATATATTGGTTCTCAACCTTTACGCGTCATCACAATTGGCCATGGAATCGATCACCAAGTAACCATTTTACACAAAGTAGCATCCTCATACGCCTCCACTAATGCTTTATTATTGCCCAGAAACATTTGTTTTCCTAAAGCGGATAATTGTGGCCCATCCCTTATATTTCTAAACAAACCATGAAATGGGTGTTTAAGGAAATCGTTCTTGTGCATTTGCCTGGTTTGAAATAATTGTGACTAACAAAAACATGTTAAGATTCAAATGGTGCACTCTCTGAATGAACAAACTTTCCATGTTAACCATGCCTTCTGAGGGATCGTCCAAAATCCTGAGATTATGCATTCTGTCCGCAAAATTTTCTAACTTTTCCAACTCTGTATACCTTCTAGAAATTCTATACCCTCCATTTCCCTTTTAATGCTGTCTCTTGGTAGATACCGTAACAATACAATATTTTGCTTACCGGTTCTGAAAACATGACATTCTTGTTCCTAAGTAAGCAAGACAGCTAAGTAGTTTTTCCGTTTTTGGTTGCTCTGGATATGAAGGCTGTTGAAAGGTAAGGATACAGCTTCCTTTCCAATTTGATTATTGTGAAACCTCTTAACATGTCCCTTGTAATTATAGGCTTTAGAAAAGCTTTTATTGCATACACTACAAGTTTTCATGATGGTCATTTTTAAGGATAAAACTTTAATTTTTGCTTTTATAAAATTATTAGGGTTTTAGGCTAAGGTTTAGGGTTTTAGGCTAAGGTTTATGGTTTTAGGTTGAGGGTTTAATTCAGAGTGGTCCTTGACTCCTAAATAGCTCTGAAGGAGCTCCTATTGGCTCTGGATGGCTCCTAAATGGCTCCGGAGGGCTCCTATTGGCTCCAAATGGCTCAAAAATGGCTCTGAGGGGCTCCTATTGGCTCCTAGATGGTTTTAAAAAGCTCCTATTGGCCCTAAATTGGCTCGTAAAAGGCTCCTGGGGAGCTTCTATTGGCTCGCAAATGGCTCTGGAAGATCTTCTATTGGCTCCTATTGGCTCCAGATGGCTCCCAAATGGCTCCTGAACAGTTCCTATTGGCTCGTAAATGGCTCTGGAGGAGCTCTTATTGGCTCGTAAATGGCTCTGGAGGAGCTTCTATTGGCTCCTATCGGCTCCCAAATGGCTCCAGAAGAGCTCTGGATGGCTCCCAAATGGCTTCAGAAGAGCTGCAGATGGCTCTCAAATGGCCCCAGAAGACCTGCGGATGGCTCCAAAATGGCTCTGGAAAAGAATGTTTGATAGGTTTGCATTAATTTTTTTCATAAGGAGCAATGACGAAGATTGAGAGACAAAAAATAACCTACTTGGTTTGATAAAATGTAACGATAACGTTTTGCATACAGTAATACAAAGGTACATACGAATACATTATTAATGATATACAGTAGAAAATTATGTAAAATCCAAATAAACCTTACACAAAATTAATGATCTATGTAGCCGTATGTAACAGTGTCCAGATTGTTCATGATTCTCTTCTTGTTGCACACGACCAAGCACAATTTATGTTGCACCCTGTTGTAGAATCTTTGTTTCTTGGCATCCCTACAGATTTGGCCAGGATTCTCTAATTTGGTTCTCATCTTAGCACCATGAAAATGCCAAAGAAATACCTTGGAACACATGGTTCGGAAGTTGACTTTCTTTGCGTTTTTGTGATTAAGGGTAAAACCCACTGGGTAGTGGTCATATTTGTACAGTGGGATACAGTGACGTAAAGTCTACGACATTTAGGTCAACCTTAATCATTCCTTCACCCACTTTAATTGATTTATCCACATATTTTGTAAATTTACCAATTATTTGACTTGGCAGTTTCTGATTGGTCAATAGTTTGACCGTTTCGTTGACCAAGGGGATAATGGTCAGATCTGAACTGGCAGTCCACTTGACAAGACTAAATATTTTACAAAAATTTATTTTATGTTTTATTTAGTTTTTTTATTAGTTTTGTATTAGTTTTACTTTGAAGTAATACAGTCTTGTGTCTGGTTACACATTACATTCAAGAGATGGCAACAGAATGACAGGTAAACCTTACAATTTGCGTAGAAAAGTTGAGATTCCGGTTGAATTACAGGTTCAGGATGATGGTGCATTTTTGAATGAAGTTTCTTCACAGCCAACCCTGGGTCAATCTGGTTCAAAATCTGATGTTGATATTGAGAGTGATATTGAAACTGATATTGATGCGCTTGTTAACGACAGTAGTGATTGAGATCACGATTCTGTCACTTCAAAACATAGAATGGATGTCAAGAAATCTGAAAGGGCACCACATGCTGAACGGATGTTGGATCAGACAAGTTCAGATCAAGCTTTGATTAATGTAGCTCGACGCAATTGGTAAGCGTTTGAATGTCATTGAAAGTAAATCTGTGCATAAATCTTGCTCTAAGGTTTAAAAATATGTTTGTAAACCTGTAGCTGCGAGTTCAAATCTCACTGCCTACAAAACTTGCCAAATTTAGACATTCGTCATGATAGATTTATTCTAGAGTAAGTTGAGAATTGTCTGGCCTAAATAAAAAAGGTATTGATACAAAAATTAAGTTGCAGAGGGTCTGGTCGATTGATGTATATGTCAATCAAAGAGTTAAATGGCCACATTAATTCGTCCTAGCCAAAGCTTCCAAAGATAGGTTGAATTACAACCAACTCAATATAACACAGTGGATGGCCAGATTTTGTCGGATCATGCAAGATGAAGAAAGTCAACGAACAAGAGGCCATATGCTCGATTACCTTATTGCTTTATTGGATGATTCCAACGATATTTTGTGGCAAGCAGCAAAAACTAGTCATGCAGTACTGTTATGTTGAATGAGCAAGGTGAAATTGCTAGCTAGGCTGAAACAAAACAAATTGATTGGATCTGAAGAGCAAATCCACAGAGACACACATCTGGCTCCCTCACCAATACTGGTGGCCAAAAATTAAAAAAACAAGGTCACACTTATCAAAAAGGTACCAATCAATGCCATGCATGTACTTCAATGACAATTCCTCTACTTTTACTAAACACCATGAAATAAAAGGGGTATTAACAGGCATATTTGCAGTTCTTGTTTTGCACAGAATGGCAAGGTCAGTACTCATAGTGCCAGTAATTGTAAAAAATCAGTGAAAAACGATTAACCCTGGGCATGGTTACCAGGGCTCAGTTACAGCCTAATCATGTCCAAGAAAATCTCAATAATGTTTCTAAATGCAAAACTACATTTGTACATAGTAGCCCTGGAATAAATTGTAAATAACCAATATCCTCGTAGGTTTGTGTGTAATCAATCTATTTTTTATTTGAATATTTTGAAGCAGAAAATGTTGGCTACTAGAGCTGCTTGGAAGGAATGGCTAACAGCCAGTGACACATGTAAACCTTTAATACCTGGTAAGTCTTATGCTGACGTCTTGAAGACTGATTCACAGTCTCAATGCATGCATAGTTGTGCTAAAAATGGGGTGGCCACCCAGCAAAGGCATCCTGTGGGCAAACTTGCGGTTCGGGGGCACATTGCACCCATAAAAAATCCACTTCTTTCTGTTGCTGAGCCCAGGAAGGGCTGTAGAAATGTTTTGATAAATTTTTATACTTATAAATTGGTGGTAAATTTATTTTTAAAAAGACAGTAGCAAAGCCCTTTCTTTACAGAGTTAGCAGTACTTTTTGGGAGGAATGAGCTTGGCTATTGCTCTGCCGCATTGTTCCAAACTGCTTTTGCAGGTATGCTCCAATGCCTTTTTATAGATTTTGTAATATTCTTGAATTTTAGTCCCACTTCGACTCCCACAAATGGTGATGCTGAGAACCTGTCCCAATATGACCCTGTCTGTTGAACGAGATTTAAAACCCCTAATGTAAACTTGTGAATATGTTTTACAAATTATTTTGAGTATTAGTTAATCTGGAGACATTGCCTGGAAAACATTAAATTGAAGGGGGATGTCCAGAAAAAAGTTCTGGTAATTACTTGCAGTGCTTCTAAAATGAGCAGCTATGCACCTATTGTTCCATCAGTCAGTATGTTCATGCATTTGAAACCTGCTAGTTTCAGGCTTTAGTTTCTTCTTTATTAAAGTGGAGATTACATGATTTTTTTATTTGCCACTTACAAAATCTTTTATGCCCCTTCAAATGATGATTGCATGCTAGAGACCTCTACAGAATTCATCCCCTTCTGGACCTTAAAACATCAGTTCTTATAGCAAATACTTTGGAGAACAGAAGATTGGACTATTGCAATTTCCTGTTTGTATCACTCTTTGATTTTAAGTTGCGAAGATTGCAGAGGGTCCAAACTCACTCTGCAGGAAATTCTAAATTCTCCCACATTACCTCTCAATTAAAAAAAACTCCATTGGCTCCCAGTCAGGTACAGGGTACAATCTAAAATTGGCCTCATTACATACAAAATCCCAAACCACGGTCAAGCAGCTTACCTAAGTGAATTAATTCACTCCTACATCTCTTCCAGAAATACAAGATGTAGCACCCCCTAACTATGTCCCTGTTCTTTGGTACTCTTTCCCCTTCCAAATAAGAAATAACCCCTCCGTCACATCCTTCAGGAAACACCTCAAAACCCACCTGTTCAACTCCAGCTTTCCAACTTAGTCTCCTTCCCTTTTTGTCAGACCCATAACTATGGATCACTGACCATGACCGCCCCACTACTTTCATTATAATAAATGCATAATGCTATATCACACACTAGGTTCCCCTTTGCACCTGCAAAGCAACAGATTAGTTTAGATTAGATTGGCAGTACATAGGATTTCTATCTCACCAGAAGTGGCTTGGATTTTAACCTTGAATGAGCAGTATTTTGTGCTTAACTTCTCTACCACATAGTGTCAGCTCCTTCATGCACTCACTATCTCAGCCCATTTCTTTTGAAGGTCTCATTCATACTGGCAGGAGAAGCACTGGACGAGAAGGAACCATCCATTAATATGGCTTTGATGGTGTGGATATTAGTGGCTACAAACAATTTTACGTTCTTGTTGTTCAGGTAAAGTGGTTTGATGTAAGGAGAATATTTGTCCCCAAAATTTGCCAGTTATAGTGAAGCTGTAAAAAGGGACTCAGCAATTCCCCACACCTCAATTCTTACATCACCTACTGCGTCACTCACTATAGTGAGGCAAAGAACAACAGCACCATCTCATAGCTCAAATATGAAAGAAATGGGGCAGATACACAACATGGCATCACATACTCATTGCAAGAAACCAACAAGTCTCTTTTTAATGCTGAAGTTTTGGCACCTGCATTTACTGGTGATGCCAAAGCAAATACCAGCGATGTGAACAATCAAAAACATTACCAGACCTCAGATAACAATGGTTTTCAGGAACCCAGTTGGATGTGACGGAAGTAGATTCAGAAAGAAAAGAAACGGCGAAACATTATAACAGGGGTAGGCCAGTCAAGTAATGTAAAAGGTGCTCCGGAGAGAACACGTAGTCTGTTTATTTATTGTGTTGACCCAGCAACTGAGTTACAGCATCTTAGAGCTCATATTCAAGAGAATCAATTCAATATCATAAAGTTAGAATGTACTTCCAAGGAAGGATCAAGGTACAAGTCATTTAAATTGATTGTGCCATTCTCCCAGTTTAATAAACTATTTGATTGTAATTTGTTGCAAAATGGTATTCATGTACGTGAATTCATACCACCCCATAGAGCATTTCCTGGTGGTAGTTCTATATCAAATCAACCTGTTTAAAGTGTGTTTATGGGAACTACATTAACTCTGACTACATACAATACTCATGGCCATGGAGTAGGAAGAAGTGACTATATTAAGAAACTACTCAAGGCATCAGATTTTTTATTTCTCCAAGAACACTGGTTGCAAGAGTGTCAATTCCCTTCGTTTTAGTGCTTTTTCTGATATAAACTACCATTGTGTCTCTGCCATGGATTCATCCGATTTAACATATGCAGGGAGACCACATGGAGGAGTTGCAATATTGTGGAAAAGCAGAGTGAATGCAAATATCTCTCCTATAGAATGTGAATCAAAACGATTATGTTAATATGAATGGTGAAAATGTGATAATGCTGAGTGTATACATGCCAAGTAGCAACAACTCCAACAGGGAGTAACAGTTTTTTGATATTGTATCAGAAATTGCCAGTATTAATAATTTACATCCAAGTTCAAAAATCATACTTGGGGGTGACTTTAATGTTAATTTAAATAGACCGGATGACAGTAACATAGTGCACATGATTAAATAACTGTTCAATTCCTGTGCTTTAATAAACTGTTCAGATGAAGACAGATTTAGAGATACCATTAAGTACACTTTTGAAAGTAAAGCAAACCATGCTCAAACATTGATTGATTATATATGTATCTCCGACTCCTTGTGCTGTAGTTTGACCAGTGTTTGTACTGTTAATGAATGTGATAATCTGTCAGATCACTTGCCTGTTATGATAAAACTTAAGGTAACGGCTTTGGACATAAGAAACGACCATAATAAAATGTCTACACACAAAGAAAAAACTAATTGGAAGAAAGCTAAATCAGACCATTTGTGTAACTATAAGCTCCATCTTGATAATACTCTTAACAGTCGGCATATCCCTTGGGAGATACTGAACTGCACAAACTGTCAAAGTGAGTGTCATAATGTACTCATACAAGACTTTCATGACAACTTAATTTTAGCCTGTCTTGATTCTGCAAATACCACAATTCCATCATCCTCGAATAAAACTAATAAACACTCCATACCTGGTTGGAATACATATGTTGACAGTTACTACAAGCAAGCACTCTTTTGGCATAAACTATGGAAGGATAATGGGTCTCCAAGGACAGGCTACATAGCAAATATTCAGAACAGAACAAGAAGTCAGTACCATTATGCTGGACAATATGTAAAAACTAATTCTGACACTATTTTAGCAAACAAAATGGTGGAGTGCCTTCTTGACCATAATCCATCTGAGTTTTGGCAAAAAGTCAGTAAAATTAAGTGTAATAAAACTGTTATGCCTAGCTGTATAGATAATGTAAGCAATGGTTCTCATAACAGTGATCTGTTTCTAGAAAAATACAAGAAGTTATATAATTCTGTCCCATATTGTACAGAAAAGTTGAGTAGACTGAAAGAACAAATGGAAAATAATATACTTAAATCATGTGCCGCAGCTACCTGTTACTCTACACGCTCAGTTAATGTGTCTGAAGTAATTAATGCTGTCAAACAGCTTAAGAATGGGAAATCTGATGGCAGACTTGGTCAAAGGACTGATCACTTAATTCATGGTAGTTTTTGTTTGTTTGAGTGTTTGAGTATGTTATTTACATGCATGATTAAGCAGGGATTTATTCCACATGGTATGCAAGTTTCAACATTAGTTCAATACCAAAAAATAAGAAAAAGTCTCTCAATTGTTCTGAAAATTACAGAGCTATTGCACTTAGCAGCATTCTAGGGAAAGTTCTTGACCTTCTAATTATAAAACAACATAATCATGTATTCAGGACAAGTGACTATCAATTTGGATTCAAGAAAAACCATAGCACTACAATGTGTACCTTTTCTGTCAATGAGGTTGCACAATATTATCTGAATAATGGGAGTGATACTTATGTCATAATGTTAGATGCGAGTAACGCATTCAATAGAATAGAATATACTAAACTGTTTACATTAAAACAGAGCTCAAACTCTGGTTTGCTATTGTTTTGCTTTACACATTTTTCTGCCTTGTATGTGAAGAGATGATAAATCTCTATGAACTCTGGTAATACATACATTTTCACATGTTTGAAAATTATATTTTGGGAAGTTCCTTTTGGCTTACAATTTCAGTCTACACTATGCTCCAAAATATCTTACTCACCGTGTGTTTGAGTGCAAGTCTATCAACTTACTTATTTTCAACTAAACAATGTGCTTGCTTAATAACTTATTTAGAATGCATGAGAACTAATCATAAATATAAATATATATGAGCTAATCAAAATACAAACACACAAGATTATATGTCTTAAGTGCATGTGCACTTAATACAAGTTTTAATCACTTTTTTCTAACCAATATATACATGAAAATATTAATTTATTGTGTCAATTGCCAAGTGTTCCTTTACTGATTGTGACCATATCTCTGAACAGACTTGACTTCTCCTCCATATCAGTTTTATCCCTTTTTTGAGTTATTTTCCCCACTATTTTGCTCTGTTGTATTGGTCACATTGCTATCTATTTTTTCAGCATGGGCACTCTCATTAGATTTGAGAATGTGTGATCGGTTGCGTCTGTATTGACTACCACTAGGTGTTTCCAGTATGTATGAACGTAGAAAATCCATTTTCTCTGTCACAATAGCTGTTTTGTTTGTCTGTCATAGTACTGTTTTTGCTTTTTCTGCCTCCTTAGCATTCTAGCTTTGGTAACTTGCTGTGGCTGTGGTGTAGGTCTCAGCTTCTTTTGTGTTGTAGGAAGAATTGAATTTAACTTCCTGCTCATCAGCAGTTCAGCAGGTGATCCAATGTCATCAATTGTTGTGTTTCTATACTCCAAGATGGCAAGTAATGGGTCTTGATTACTGTGGAGTGTTTTGTTTAAAATGTTCTTCACTGTTTGTACTGTGTGTTCAGCTAGTCCATTGCTGCGAGGATGGTATGATAATGAAGTCACATGTTCAAATCCCCACTGCTGGACAAAATCTGCAAATTCAGACGAACTATACTGAGGTCCACCATCTGACATAAGTTAGACTGGAATGTCATGTCTTGCAAACATAGCTTTAATGTTGTTGATAACTTTGGTACTTTTTGTACTGTTCAGTTGTGCTGCCTCAAAGTATATGATTCCCTCTGTTGATTGGCACATCCATGTGAGAGGCATGTATCACACTTCAAAATCATATCCTTGATCTGAGAATTAATACTAGGCCAATACACTGCTCCTCTGGCTTTCCTGGTTGTTTTTTCAACACCAAAATGTCCAACATGGATTAGCCTTAGCATGGTTGAGCACAATTCCTGTGGAATGACAATTCTGTCTCCTCTCAATATGAGACCATCTACTACTGATAACTTATCCCTACAGCTCCAATACTCATGTAGGGGCCACGGTGGCAGAGTGGTAACACTCTCGCCTCCCACCTCTGCAGCCGGGGTTCGATCCCCATCATGGCCGTAAGTGGGAAAGCTGGTAGTTGCTTGCCGTTGGTCGGCAGTTTACAGTACAGAACCCTAGCGAACTATATGTACTGGTTTCCTCTGCCCTTCCAACTACCCGTCGTGATATGACCTGTACAGTGTTGAAAGCGACGTAAAACCCCAAATAAACACTAAACCAATACTCATGTAGTTCCAATGGTACATTTGATTTATTATCAGGCCACCCATTTAGAATTATGTTTTGCAACTGACATAGATCTTCATCTGTAGCTGGTTTCAACTGGGATGTTCTATCACTGTAAGCACGTTGTCTGACATCTTCTTCCATTGTACTGACAGAGTCTGATGTATAAGCCCTGGACAATGTGTCTGCTATGACTAATTCCTGGTTTGTACTTCAATGAGAAGTTGTACCGTTGTAGTCTTAACAGCATCCTTTGTAATCTGGGAGGTGCTGCACTCAGGTTTTTCTTCATTATCATTTACAGTGGACGGTGGTCACTTTCAACTGTCATATGCCCATATGTGAACTGGTGGAATCTTTCCAGGACAAAAACTACATCCAACAGTTCCTTTTATATTTGGGCATATCTAACTTTGGCATTGACCTGGATGCGAATGCAATGGGCTTATCATCTTAAAGAAGGACTTGCCAAGCCTGCATATTGAAGTATCACAAGTTACAGTTACTGGTTTTTTTCAGATCATAGTATGTGAGAACTGGTTCCTTGTTTAACATGTCCACAATCTGGCTGAATGCTCTCTCTTGTGGTTCAATCCACATGAACTCTACATCTTTCTTTAGCAGTTTTTGTATGGGTTCTGTGATGGAATACACGTTTGGCAGGAATTTTGCTAAGTAGTTTATAGTTTCCAAGAGTCTTTTCACTCCTTTTTTGTCAGTGGGAGCAGGCATATCTCTGATTGCGCTGGTCTCTTCAGGATCAGGCTTCACTCTCCCACATGATATAATGTGACCTAGGTAGCATACTTCTGGAAGTCTGAATACACTTATCCTTATTCAGTGTTATGTTTAGTTCTGTGCACTTCTGGAGAACTTGTTCTAACCTCTGGTCATGCTCAGCTTCAGACTTTCCCCATATCAGAATATCATCTATTTCTGTTTCTACGCCTGGAATGTGCTCAAACTGCTGTGATATTCGTTTCTGGAACACTTTCTGTGGACTTTTGATTCCAAAGGAAAGTCTCTTATAGCATTAGCGTCCGAAAGGCGTGTTGAATGTAGTCAGTAACTGACTATCATCATGTAATGCCTGTTGCCAGTAGCCATGATTTAGGTCAATTTTTGAAAAGGCCTTTGCTCCAGTCATCTTTGATGTAATTTCGTCTACTGTAAGCCAATCTAAGTGTTCTCTCATGATTGCATGGTTCAAATCTTTTGGGTCAAGACACACCCTCAATTTATTGAGACAATTTATTGTGTCTAGCTTGAACTGAAGTGCGCTTTTCTCCTTGCCAAGTAAAAGTTTCACAGAAGCTTCATTGCTACCTTTACTGCTGTTGACACCACCAATAAAGTGATTTGGACCCTCTGTGTCAATCTGGTCACTCTCATCATTATGCATCAGACGACTGCCTTTTACACACTGGTTTCTCTTGTGGCATTTCAAACACTTCTTGCTATATGCAGGGCATTGTCCCTTGCTATGATGATTGCCACACTTCCCACACTTGCTTCTACTGTTTGCTTGCTTTTGAGGCTGTTTCGTTACTCTCTTGTAGTAATTTTTCCTTCATTTCTTCTGAATGAACACAAGGCAATCCCTGATCATCTCATCTCTTAAGGCCCCGTACTTGCAGTCAAGTCACAGTAGCTTTAAGTCTGTGATGAAATGATCTGTTGACTCTGTTGTCGATTGTACATGTATGTTGAATTTGTGCCGTAATACAGTCAGATTTTTTGTTGGTTTACAATAGTCACCGAACTTCTCAAAAAGGATCTTTGCCTTGTTTTGCTCTTCTTCAGATAATGTCCAAGTGTTTGTTTATTTGGGGTTTAACGTCGCTTTCAACACTGTACAGGTCATATCACGACAGGTAGTTGGAAGGGCAGAGGAAACCAGTACATAGAGTTCGCTAGGGTTGTGTACTGTAAACTGCCGACCAACGGCAAGCAACTACCAGCTTTCCCACTTGAGCCCATGCGGGGATTGAACCCCGGCCTCAGAGGTGGGAGGCGAGAGTGTTACCACTCTACCACCGTGGCCCTTTAATGTCCAAGTGTTGAACACATCTTGTACATCCTGACCAATGTATAGTAAAAAGTAGGAACACTTTGCCTTGTCAGATTTCCCAGAGAGAGGTCCATCCAAACATAAGTTTATTGTCTGTGACCATCTTCATGCTTCAGACAAGTTACTACTGTGTAGATCTAGTGGTTCTGGCTTGGTATTATCCATTGTATTTGGGAGCTGGACAAATCGTCCCTTTGCCAATTCGGCCCTCGGGAAATCGGCCCCCTAAAAAAGTCTGCCTGGGCAAATCGGCTCCTTTTGATATCCATACAAAGAGAACAATGGGAGAACTATTATTATGATTAATTTTATATTTTAAATAAATAATATTTTGTCTATTGTAGATACATAAATTCACAAGTAACCCCAATGTCTTGGGGCTGTGAAATTGTGAAAAATACATAAATCATATGTACACTTATCTATGTATATCTAGGGGGCTGATTTGACCATAAATTATTTTATAGGGGGCCGATTTGACCAGGTAATTTTATTTTGGGGGCCGATTTGACGGGGGCCGATTTGGCAAAGGGCCGATTTGTCTATGATTGTATTTAATCCAGTATGTTTAAACTATAGTTCATAAAAATGTATAATTATCCAACTGCATCAATGTAGCATATTAATTTTTGGGGGGATCCGGCACTTCTGACACCATGTAATGTTTTAACTATCTTGTGCGGAGAGAAACACTGATCCTCAAAGCACTACTTTTTTTGTAAGCTCAGACAAACAACTGACTGGTGTAACAGCATTAAAGAGTATTGTTCATAAGGTACACTAGGAACCATAATTAGGTTACAAGATTGACTTTGACGAGTGTTATATACACTATGTCTTGGTTTCAAGAATGGTTCTTGGGGTATTTGGGGTTACCCTTGTGTAGAAACTTATATACAAGCATGGCAGTCTTAAAGATAGAGCGGTACTTAATCGCAACCAATGTAGTGCTTTTGTAACTGGAGTGATGTGTGAATACTTGGTGGTAATGGCCACAATTGTTGCAAGACTGTTCTGAACACACTGATGTTTTTGCAGATCTAGAGCAGAGAGACCTCTGAACTGAGAGTTACAGTAATCAAGATGACTTCCTACCAGAGCATTGGCAGCCATAAGGGCAGCTTCATGTGTCAGATGTCCTCGGATTCGCTTAAGATCCCTGATATGAGCAAAACAAACCTTGCAGACCTTCATAACATGACATAAGAATGAAAAATCTGAATCAAACCAGACACCAAGATTCCTAACTGCATCTACTGGTGATATAAGATTATCAAGTATATTGACTGGGAAGGAGTGATTAAGTTTTCATGCTGCGACTTAGAGCCAAACACAATGAATATGGTCTTATCAGGATTTAGCTTTAGCTTATATGTAGAGATCCATCTCTTAACATCTTCTAGTAGTGTGACAGCTTATCAAGGGCTGTGGCAACATTTTATTTGTGAGATGCACATACAATTGTGTGTCATCAGCATAGAACTGGAAACTAATCCCAGGATGATTCTGTCTGACTTTACTCAGAGGAGTAGTGTATCATGGTCAATAGTATCAAATGCTGCAGATTGGTCCAAGAAAATGACAGCAGTAGCCTCACCTTTAGCAAAAGCCAGATGAACATCATTCTTAATTGAAAGCAATGCAGATTCAGTAGAGTGACCAAGTTTATAGGCGGACTGTCTGACATTCTCTAGTCCGTTCAAACTGACATGGTCATTCAGTTGAGAAGCAACAACATGCTGCACAAGTTTTGATATGAAGCCCAGTCCTGAAATGGACCTGTAATTTTTAATTTATTGGGTGGTAGTGATGACTTTTTAATCAATGGGGTTACAATAGCCTTCTTCAACCCACCTGGTACAAAACATTCTGACAACGAGCAGTTAACAAGCCAGGTAATTGAGGGATATAGAATATCTATACATTCTTTAACAAGAAATGTAGGCCATGTAGAGTTGTTGTAGTGAAATATTCGGTGCCTGTGTACTTGGAAAATAACTCTGCTAAATCTTCTTGTTCGAATATATGGGTAACAATCAAATTTGCCTAGATCCAACAAAAAGCATTTTGGAGCATTTGGAGCCTACATTGCAAAAACAATAAATAAAGTTAGACTCAATTATAGATGTTATTACCAAGAGGAAGGAAGTGCCCCCCACAAATTTAACGATGACTCTTTGAAAATCGAGACAAGATATTGCAAAAGATTATTTAGGTATTCAGATGGTATTACATCCGAGTCTTTTGGTAAAAACTAAAATACTTAATTACAAATGTAATAAACTGTGGCTTTTTAAAAGGATGTATGTTGAAATCACTCCATCAGTGTGTTATAAATTGTCTCCCTCAAACAGAAAAGATCAGGCTCTCATTACAAAATGGTACAGTGTTTCCTTGCCAAGTGACATGTATGAACTGGCATCATGTGCCATAGTAGAAAGGCTTTAAAAAACTTCGTGGTAATTCAAACTGGCAAACATGATTCACTTAAGGAATGTTTATAAGTTTAAGAGATTGGTTTATTATCTACATGCAAAAACAATTTTACAAAGCTTCTTATGCTCATAGATTTTGAGAAAGCATTTGATTACCTTTCACCAAAATTTCTGTGAATGTTCTGTGTTTGTCCAAATGCATCAAAAATTTAATTAATTAGATAAAACTCTTAAACAGTGATATAACTGCATTCATGGAGCGTGTGACTTTTTTTCTTTTTGTGAAAACCAATAAAATTAGGAAAAACTGTTGGCAAGGTAACCCAATGTTAGCCTATCTGTTTCTAATAGGCTGGAAAGGACTCAAATGTCAATGTTACATTTAGAGTGGGGATGCACAAAATTTCCATTACTCGGCATACATGTCTCAGCAAACATCTCAAATGATGGAATACAATCATAGAACAGCATTAGAAAAAAAGGAATTGATAAAAATATGGAGCAGTAGAATATTTGACACCTCTTGGCAAAAAAAGTAACATTAATCAAGACACACTTCTTATCATAGTACATTCAGACAGTATCTTCCATACGAAGATCTGATTTATTTCTTTAACCTCTGAGCAATATTTTATATTTAATGGAATGGAAAGCCAGATTAAATTAGGAGAGCCACTATTTGTTCAAATCACATGCCTATGGGGTATGAAACTGACAAATAAGTACAATTCTGAGAAGGCATCTAAAGTACACTGGATTCAGAGTCGAACCAAATTCTTAATAGTACAAATATTAGAGCATTATGTAAAGAAATACTGACCAGATTTTAAAATTTTGAGATAAATGGTATAGTAAAATTTTCTCACAAATTTGAAACGTTAAATGTCTTACTCAAAATATAAAAGGCAAAGAAAACTTCAGAAATATTTACGAAATGTATTTGACACAATTTTGACATCTCTAAGAACCTGTTTTTCCCAGATTGGTATAAAATTGGATTTACTTGTTTCGGGATATCATTGTCCCTGACAGAAACTAATGCTGGTGAATTGAAATACAAATTTAATCTCAATCCAAAGCAGAAAAGATGAAGACAAAACTCGTGCATATTTGTTGGTGAACTTGTCATCTCTTCTATATTTATGAAAAGCACATCTAGATTGGACACTTTTTATATATTTGAAAAACTCCTTGTATTCCTTTAATTTAAAAATACATGCAATAAGAGTCATTTGAAATTGCCAAACCTCTGATAAATAACATTAACATTTATTAACCTGACAAAATCCAGCTTTCTCAGACCTTATGCTACCTACTTTAGTGATGATGTTTGTAAAGGTATAACACAGACAAAAAATAGGATGTTCTGCCCTTCTGTTGTACATCATAGCACATATCTTATTAATCATCATTAATTATATTAAGCACTTTATCACACAATAACGTTTAGATAATAATAGGCATAAAATTTTTGAATTGCAAAATAAAGAAATATTTGATCAATGTAACAACATGAATAGAAGTGTCAATATATGCACAAAAAATTCTCACTGCAATCTGATCAAATCAATTAAATATGTAGTTATAAACATGTCACTTATATATACAATAAAAATTATGCTTGTGATGCTTGACACTGTTAACTTATGAATATATTTAACTACTGCTGTTGACACACACATCAAATATAAATTTGCTAATGCTTCTGAAACATTTATTACTAACAACTGATCATGTTGGTATGAGATATAACATAGACAACAGAAATAAATGAGATGTTTTGCTAGATGTTTTTATATTGGAAGACATATCTTATTAATCCTTTTAATTCATGTTAAGCATTTTAATCATACAGAATTAATATGCAATATTAATATTAATGCGATATTAAAAACCTCAATAAGGACAGAATTATTACAAGATATAATAAATACAACTATAAAATATAATGACATTAATAAAACCATCAACATATCAACAAAACACTCACTGCAATCTGATCAAATCAATTAAATATGTAATATGTAAAATGTTATTTATTGTGTATAATTGTGTATATCTTTGGAGAAAATCTTTGCATTCTTTTATTTTAATATACACATGTTACACTAATTATGTGAAATCAGTAAATAAGCATCCAGTAATTAGGCATGTTTACTCAAATCACCATGAAGACATTAAATGTTGAATAGTTATGTGTTATCTATGTCTTACTTATTAATATTAGTTAATTAAACGTTAAATGGTTTCATCATATTTAAAGGTTCATACTTTTGTATAATCCAGCACTGGGTCACTGGTAACAATTTTACATCTCTTTATATTTTCAAAAGCAGTTGCATGTAAGATATTCTAAACAGTTACTTAAGTTATTTAATATACAGTTAGATATAAGTTATTTTTCTTGCATTTACAAAACAAATCAATGTTAATGGATAAGTTTATACATTTAAATATAATAATTAAGACCCAATATTTGTCAAATAGTAGTACTCTGTATAAAGAACAACAAAGAATGTAATAAGATTAAGACTTATTTGTTGTTCAAGAACTGAATTCACTGTTGTTTAACCATGTAATTGTTTTCCAGTATTATTAATGATTTGCTTTAGAATGAGATGCTTTTAGAATAGTGTAATTCATTGTGTATATCACAAATATTTTTCTTGCAATCTTTCTGAAATATCACCAACTTTATTGATAGTGTTGGTAAAATATGTAAAGTAAACAATTGAAATCAAAATGGGATTTCCTCCTATTCAGTGGTGCATCAGAATGCATATCTTATCAATCATTTTAGTCATGTATTTTGCCACAGAGAATTCATCTGAGATAATATGTATTATAAAAGCTATATATAAAATACAGAGGGGATTACCACACAAATGAAATATTTTATAAATGTAATAATGATATATAAACAAAATACTGCAATTTAAAGCATTAAAAAGAATCTTTTATGCTGAATATAAAACTGAATTAAATACTGTACCTAATTTTTACCAGCGCTATTTTTCTGATATTGCTGTTATTTAAGAAATATTTTGCTCTGATTCCAGTGTCAATTCAAATGTTGATATAAGAATGACAAAACATAACATAGAAATATGCTACAGAATATTGTCTCTATTTGGTAACAGAGCATGTCAAGCATCTTGCCACAAAATTTTTCCTCGCTATCTGTTACAGATTTGTTTTGGCACCATTTTGTATACATGCTGCCAAGTTATTAAAAACTTGCATTGTGAATTATATTACCTCATACTGGCTTTATGATTGTTGCAGTAAAAATTATAGAAATGAAATATTAGATTGCATTTAATTCTGAACTGTAGTAAATGTAATAATAAAACATAGTAAAGTAGTATTGACTTAACCCCAGGTAACGACATTAAAGACAAAAAATGTTATTGGAATTTTATTACTCAGGCTTTGGACACTGTGTTTGGGGCCATTTTCATACTTTAATGGTAAATTCCAATAATAAAAGTATATAAAAACCATAACAAACCATATATCACCACATTCGTCTTTGCTTAAACTACATAAATACATGCAAAAAATTTGAATAAGTTAACTGACAGCCAGATATGTGTCTGAGATACCTTATTTTCATAATTGTCCCATTTAACTGAGAATGGGTGAAAAATTCTCCCTCTCTAATTTTGGCAAACTTTCTCTCAGTTATATATGCAGTCAATGGCCACCAATGTCAGGATGATGGAGCTAGCAGCAGTGATGTGATTCCTTTCACCTATATTGTTGCTTTCCTGTTCAGCTGTAGTGCCATTTGTGTCTGTACTTCCAAAAGGATTTTCAGAATCATCAGCTGAAACAAAGTCCATAGTGAAATGACTTAAGTTGTTTTATATACCCTGCACATAATAAAATGGATTGACTCTATTCACATGAACATAAAGTATACATGTTTGGAAAAATGTGGATAGTCATTCATAAATCATTGAAAAATTTGAGACCAATGCCAAGTTAAAATATTAAGAGAAGCTTATTTACAGTGCAACATATTGACAAAGTTTATTTTTCTATTCATCATTTCATTTAAATACATGTTCATGCTATAGCATATTCATGCTATGGTTAACAACTGTGCCATCGTTTTGTATTGCGACTGTATTCCACATATATACATATACACTATAGATATAATGTATATGTACAACACATTCATTTCAACTTGATGAAAGTAATAAATAATAAGTAAACAGTTATTTACTGGATGTAAAATTAATCAAATACAATACCTAAGTTTTACAAAGGCTATTGAAACTGTTTTGCAGATTTTACTAGAACTGAAACATGAAATATTTGTGTTCTGGTTCTGCTGTCTAAAATTTTGAAATAACTATGAAACTGAGCGACTTTTTGTCAAAACACAAATAGATCACTGTAACAACTACTTTAGAAAACATCTCTTAGTTATATACAGGGGTTAATATTAGCAAATGAGACATCCATAGGAAATGGTAATCTACCATAACATTAAAACAATGGAGATTTCGGGCACAGGGTCCACCGTTGATTGGACAATAATTCCTTTTTAACAAAATAAGTGGGGTGTTAGAAACGTGGCCCTGCTGTCCATTGAAACAATGTTATGGTAAATTGCTGGAATTAGCAGAAATGATATGTATATTCTTTCACCTGTAGTGTTTGTTTCCTGTTCAGCTCTAGTGTCATCTCTGTCTGTGATTCCAGTGGGGTTCTCAGATGTTGAAAATGGAGTACCAACTGAAACAGGCAAGTGCATTGCAAAATGCATGAAGTTGTTTTTGTACACCCCAAACAAATCATTATGGATCCACTTGGTTCACATAAACAAGTGCCCATGTTTCAAAACTATTTGAAAAATAAGGACATTCATTCAGAAATCAGGAAAAAGCTCAATCACATGATAATCCATTGCAAAATGAGGAAATGAGGGACAGACACCAAGTTAAAATATTAGGAGAAGCTTACAACTTATTTTTTTATTCCTTATTTTATTAAACCAAATGTTCATGCTATAACACAAGCTTTGTACGTAGTCTATTTAAAATGTTAATATATAATTTACAAAATGTTTTACTCTGAAAGGGTTAAAGTTAGAGGTTTTCAGTTTATATTTGGGTAGTCTACACCAACTTGCAGAGTCAGTCAGTAGTCTGATTACAGGTTTAATCATAAACCTTTAATCACCATTTCATTAGTTATTTTGTCATTTTGATTGATGTGTTGTGAATGATATACTCATACCTTTGAATAGCTTCCTACTTTTTCAATCCATGGAGAATTGAGTGAAAAATACTTTACTCTTGTGTTTAAATAAACCTTGTAATTTAGTGTATATTTCACAAGTGCTTAAAAGTTTTCAACTAAGTAACAAGGCCTTGGTATAGCTACCACATAACATTTACCTACTTCTCGCAGCTTCCTATTTAATCATTTATTAAAATTTGGGATACAAATGAAGGAAGTGGAAATAAAACACAAATGTTTTGTTTTGTTTGATTTTTTCCTTACCCACTTCGTAGTTCAAGTTAAATCCCACAGTGAACTCACTGTCATCTTCCAAACCTAGCTTGTGGACATCTTGAAAGGACTGGAACATGATCAAAGCATCATTACCTGTACTGTAGTTCCCAAATGCAGTCACATCAATGTGGTTTCCACAAAACCTAGACAACAGAAGCACTTTTTTGCACAAATAAAAGCACTCCTTCACACAAAAAAATTACAAGTATTATATAAGGTGGCATAATCACTGTAATCTATATATAGGTCTCTAATCTAAAAACAGGCTCTTCACTTTGACTCCCTGGTCAGTAACTATTGAGTTTTTACAGGTGACAG
Organism: Sabellastarte sp. h YS-2021; assembly: GCA_964017235.1. Classification (NCBI taxonomy): domain Eukaryota; kingdom Metazoa; phylum Annelida; class Polychaeta; order Sabellida; family Sabellidae; genus Sabellastarte; species Sabellastarte sp. h YS-2021. The sequence continues at coordinate 82,961 of OZ024931.1, forward strand.
TGTAACTAGTGCTAGGTTCTCAAGTACATGCAGTGTGGTGGCTGTAGTGGATTTTTTCATCATCTTTGAAGGCCTGACTTTGGCTGCTCATTGAAGTTGAGGCCTGAATATTCAATAAGCCTAGGGGAAGTGGGGCCTCAAGGCATGGATTAGTTAGTACAGTGTCACTTGTGACTGTATCAAACAAAACGTGAGGCTGCTGTGGCAATAGTAATATCCCATATTAAATGTGATAACCTTTGAATTCTATCAGTCAGTCCATCTTAGTAGTTTTATCTGTCACTATGGAAGAGCCAGTGTTGCTAGAAATCGATCTGGTAATTACTAGTAACTCATACTCCAATGTGATGGACATTTTATGCACACTCAATTCTCCACTTAATCATTAAGTTCCAAGTTTTTCTGTGATCTGGCATGATTATCTGGTCACAGGGTCAGGTTAACTGCTCTAACATTTTGCTATTTAATCAAGTTTTACATGTCAAGCCATTGTGTGCTCGTGTCAAAAGTATGTCAATTTTGCTCTTTATAAAAACCTCTTACACACACCAGTATGAACAATACATTTCAGCCCACTATAGACCCTGCCACATCAATGGATCATATGGAAGGTTTCTCAAACTTAAGAAAAATTGTTAAAATAGAATCAGACTCTAAATTGCTTATTTCACTTTTTAATAATAAATATAAAACACATCAGCTGCTAAATTTATATTATTTCTGATAACAGCAGCATTTTCTGACAATAATATACATTGTACAGGCATAGCAATTAAATCACATTAAGCTAGATAGGGTAAATGTTTGGATTAGTGCCAATAAATTATCTTTAAACATATTAAAGCATATCCCGGTAAACATTGTTGGGTTTGACAGGAAATGTTTGGTAAAGGTTAAGAAATGATGGGTAAAAACATTTATAATAGAATGTTTTAAAATGTTTTATGTATGCTGTTTATTATTGCTCACTGCCATCTTTGTTTGGACATGTTTAAAGGTAATTTAAAGGTTTAATAAATATTCTGAAAACGTTTTTTAATAAAATGTGTTTAAAACATTTGATCAACAATATTGTTTAAACATTTTATGAGGGGGCCACGTTGGCACAGAGGTAACACCCTCGCCTCCTACCATTGAGATTGGAGTTCATATCATAAGTGGAAAAGCTGGTAGTTATTTGCCATTGGTCGGCAGTTTATAGTACAAAACCTTGACCAACTGTATGCACTGGTTTCCTCTTCCCACAAACCTACCCGTCGTGATATGACCGAAACAATGTGTTAAAAGCAACTTAAAGCAAGTTAAAATCCAAATAAATAAACATTTTGTGTGTATTGTTTATCTACCATTTCATGATGATAACGTTTCCAGTTAAACCTAGGTTATTGAGTTATTTTATAAATGTTTGATAAACATTTTCAGTAAAAGTGTTTGTATCAAGAATGTTTATAAAATGTTTTTTAAACACTCTCAGCAAACATTTCAAATGTTTATAAACATTTATAAACCCATAAGGGAAACGTTTAGATAAAGTTTAAATAAGGTTTAAAATGAAACACTTGCAAACGTTTATGTAAACATTGTTAAACATTTCTAAACCATATGTCTAATGTTTACAAACATTTATAAATGTTTTAAAACCTATAAAAGAAAGGTTTAGATAAGGTTGAAATAAGGTTTAAAATGAAATACTTATAAAAGTTTATGGAAACGTTTATAAACGTTTTTAAACCAAAGAAAAGTACGATAATACATTTCCACAGTTTCCACCTTAAGTCCAATTCCACTTATAAAAATAGCATATATTGACATAAATACCAAATACTATTTGTCAAATATCAGTTCCTTTAAAGCTACAACAAAACCTCATGCTAAAATGTATTTCATTTTGACAGATTGATCACATAAAGTGAGATATAAAAGGATATACTTACCAAAGTTCCAAAACAAAATGGCGTAATGGCTATGATGACATCACCATCGAAATTCAAAACGAGGCGGTTTACAACTAAACCTTTAAAAACGTTTATGAAAGGTTTGTATTACCGTGAAATGCCATCTAAACCATTAGAGCCAAAATTGATGAAAAAATTGGTTTATTTTAGGTTTACAAAACGTTTTTAAGGTTTATAAACATTTATAAACATTTAGAATGTTTGCTGGGTTACAGTGTAAACATTTACTTGAAAACGTTTAGACAACCATAAGATAGGGTTTAAATAGGTTTTAAAATGGTTTGTAAGTGTTTCAACCATTTTAAAATGTTTCTAATGTTTGCTGGGATCTTATGATTTTTAGAAAATGAAGTGTAGTAAAGGATATCAATGTCTTAATTACCCTATGGGAAATTGAGTGAGTATTTACTACTAATTTTAATTGAATTTTCATCGAAGTGAAATGTTTATTTGATAAAACTTCTCTTATTGTGTTCTAGAGTAACATAACAACATTTTGCTTCACTTCCACATCTTTTTCACATTGTCTTAATATTGGATGTATTTTCTGTTCCATTCTGTTTGTGATTGGTATTCTCTCCTACAAGTAACATTGTGAGGACATGTCCCAGTGTGACTCTGGCTGTTGAGTGGGGGAGCCGGACAAATCGGCCCTTTGTCAAATTGATCCCTTTAAACTCTGCCCTTGTGTACTTGGCCCCAAGGTTAAAAATAAAATGTAATGAAATAATAATACTTTTGCAAAATCTCTGTCAAGTAACAGATTCTAAGACTGACAGATATTTATCATGCAAAAATCGCTTGGTAATTCTTTGTGATCATGGCAACTTTGTTTCACAAAGGTAAGAACTTCTAAAGTGATGTTTGCAAAGTGGGATTAACACATAACAAAGTTATTTCAATGGTGTATCAAATCTTTAACTTATGTCCTTTAGACACTTGTTTATGTTAAAATAATTAAAAGTGTAAATAGGCCAATCTGACTAGGTATTTTATATTCGATGGTGATTTCACAGAGGCCAATTTTCCTATGATTCAGTGAATGGTAAGTTAATCCCCAAATTTGACCTTGGCTTTGATTGCTTTACTTATATTTTAATAGCTTTTATATATAAATGTTCAGGTTTTTTACTTCTTTTTTAACATTCATGTTAATTAATGTAGAATAAATTCTCAAAACTGTGTTGTTTAAATGTAATAATTACATATTAGAAAGCAATCTAATCTAATGTGGACTTTTATAGCACTTAATCTACATTGCTGATGAACTCTAAGGCAACTGAACATAAAGCAAGGCAGTTAACATTAATCCGAGGACATAGCAAGGTCATACCAAGGAGACACAGGATGACAGGAGAGGCTGTGGGAGATACGCTTTTGCAAACAAGTAAGTTTTAAGCTTCTTTCTGAAGGAGGCAACTGGTGCTGCACTGCGCACATCATGAGGGAGTTCATTCCAGATCTTAGGAGCATCAAAGGCAAAGCTGTGATCAAAATGTTTGACTGACTTGAAGACTGATGAGCGGAAAGGAGCAACAGTAAGGCATTGACGATCTGGGTGACTACGCCTGGTACTATAGGAACAACTGCTGAATGACAAGAATGGTTGAAATAGGAAGGAGAACCACTATGTAAAAGTTTATAAACTAGCATTGCAGTTTTGAACATACATCTATACTTAACAGGCAGCCAGTGGAGTTGCTTCAGAATGAGTGTAATATGAGCATACTTTCTATGATTTGTAACAATACGAGCAAGGGTATTCTGAATGCTTTGCAATTTGTGCTGATTGAAACATGACAAACCCCTAAACAGAGAGTTGCAGTAGTCTAGACGACTACTAACCAAGGCATTTGCAGCAAGGACTGCCACTTCTGGAGTAAGATACTGTCTTATTCTGTGAAGATTGCGCATCTGAAGAAAGCAGGCTTTGCAAGTCCTCTTGACATGTTCAGAGAAGGAAAATTCTGCATCAAACCACACACCTAGATTTCTGACTGAATCAACCGGATGAAGAAGGCTACCAAGAATACTAACAGGAAAATGTGAGGAAATCTACTGACATTGAGCTTTAGAGCCAAATACAATAAATTCAGTTTTTTCTGGGTTGAGTTCTGGGTTCTTTTATACACCAATAGTCTTCCCATGGACAGACTCTCCAGGAGGATTGCTTTTGCTTGATTGTTTTGGTCAGTTTTGTTATTTACATTTTTAAGTCTCCATTGACACAAACCAGGTTTCATTTTCATCAAAACTGTATTTTTCTTATCCTATAATACAGGTAAATATTTTTTCCAGTGCATTAATGTTCCATTTGATAACACAACTTCTGAATGACTGTATCATTTGAAAATGTGCTTCCCCACCAGATAGTAAATAATTGTAATTATATAAAAGAAAAGCACTCTGAACAACTTCATTATGCCTTAGATGCCCCCCCCCCCTCAAAGACTGAATAAATCCCCAAATATTGTCAAACACAGTATGGAGACATTTTATAGTTCCTAAGATTCTTCTTCTTGATAATAAATCTTCGACTGTTTTTGAAAAATAAAGTATACTATTAGTATACTTAACTATTAGTATACTTAAATCCATGAATCCAGATTTTATGTATGTTATGTTATGGTATAGTTTTTGAAATTTTATTTTACCGTTATTTTGGGGTGAATAAATTCTTAGATATTTGAATGTGAGTTAGATGTATCACGTAACACTGCCAGAGTTTGTCTTTCAGTAATGCAACTGAAAAGTTTGTATATGTCTACTCTTCTGTTTCAGAGAACATCAGTACATTTGTCTCCCCTTATAAATCTCCAAATTTGCTAACACTGTTTTACAGCTAGCTGCCACGTGTGTTTTCCCTTATTGAATGCAAATTTAACCTTTCCTAGCCTAGTTCTCTAATAATAAAGTTATTAATTGAAATTTCCACATTATCCTTGGTGGTTTATCATATTATTATATTTTGTATGTCAGTTCCTAGGTTTTCATTTGGCGCCAAACATTTAAAATAAATATTGCCTTGTTTCCTCAACAAGACCTTTTCTCTTCTGTTGAATGTGTTATTTATTTTTCTAGATTTCTAGATTTTGAAATTTTTCTCAACCTTTTTGTTGATTATGGTATATGCTTAGGATGAGATAACCAGCTAGTAATTTATCAGTTTCAAAAATGATTTTAACCCCATTTGCCTCTTTATATTTCCTTGATTTAGATGTGTTCCTAGGAATGATATTTTGGTACATTTTTGATTATTGAAGGTTTAAATATTGTGGACTATTAATAGTAGGTAGGCTGGATATGGAAGAGTATTAGGGCCAAGTAAAAAAAAATTTCAATTTAGTGAGATAGTATCTCACTTTTTTGAGATACTAAGTAAATTCTTTGAGATAGTTATCTCAATTTTTTGAGATATTAAGTCAATTTTTTGAGATATTATGTCAATTTTTCGAGATACTAAGCCAATTTGTTGAGATAGTTATCTCAATTTTGGAGATATTAAGTTAATTTTTTGAGATATTATGTCAATTTTTCGAGATACTAAGTCAATTTTTGGAGATAGTTATCTCAATTTTTTGAGATGTTAAGATATTATGACAATTTCTTGAGATATTATGCCAATGTTTCGAGATATTATGTCAATTTTTCGAGATAGTTATCTCACTTTCTTAAGATATTATGTCAATTTCTTGAGATATTATGTCAATTTTTCGAGATATTAAATCAATTTTTCGAGATATTATGTCAATTTCTTGAGATATTATCTCAATTTCTTGAGATATTAAGTCAATTTGAGATATTGAGTTAATTGACATTGACAACGTAATACAACTTCAAAGGCCTAGAACATTACAATGGTGATGATGTCACAATGCAGTGTTGCTTTATATTATACATTTATATATCAACCGTGATAGTTGTATGTTTAACTTGATTATATCATTGAAATAATTGAGGGTTGTTTTAGCAGTGTGCTTTACAAATTTTTATATTTTGAAATGAAACCTCACTGTCCTGTAAAAAAAACAAAATTAAATAGATTTACTATTATTAAATTTAAGAAGGCAAACAAAGGAGAAAGGCTTTTAACAAAGCAGAAAATGGAGATTTATTTATACTTTGACATGAAAATTTGAGTTGAAAAGCACAGAAATTTAATTTTCAAAGGATAATCAAAACACAAACAGGAAAAGGACCGTTTTCCCTTTAGCCTTTGATATTTGACAAAAAATGATCAGAATGGCCCCTCATTATGTATTTTGATTGATGGCATGTCACACGTCTTGTCGTACATGTATTTTTACAAATGCCAGTTCTTACAAGCACATAGCTTCCCACTCTTCCCCCTCACTGTCCTGTAATTATCTCAAAAAATCGACTTGGTATCTCAAAAATTTTAAATAATTATCTCAAAAAATTGACTTAATATCTGGAAACATGGACTTAATATCTCAAAAAATTGACATAATATCTCGAAAAATTGACTTAATATCTCAAACAGTGGAGATAACTATCTGAAGAAATTGACCTAGTATCTCGAAAAATTGACTTAATATTTCAAGAAATTGAGATAACTATCTCGGAAAATCGACATAATATCTCGAAAAATTGACTTAATATCTCACGAAATTGAGATACCTATCTCGAAAAATTGACATAAAATCTCAAGAAATTGACTTAGTATCTCGAAAAATTGACATAAAATCTCGAAAAATTGACTTAATATCTCAATAAATTGACATAATATATCGAAAAATTGACTTAATATCTCAAACAAATTGAAATAACTATCTTACGAAATTGATTTAGTGTCTCACTAAATTGAATATTTTTTACTTGGCCCTAATACTCTTCCGTAGCTGGATGATCAGGAACACCTCAATTGGTATAAGTGGGACATTTTGATTTGGAGGGTTAGCAGCTAGGTTTAAATTCTTTGGTTTGGTCCTCCCACCATGATCTGGTGGCAGCATAAGTCAGAGTCTATGGAAGTTTTGAGGGATATGCCATGGGCAAGTTTTGAACAGTTTTGACTGAAGGTTTGTGGCAGAAAAAAGTGGCATCCCCTATTCTTCTTGGGTTTAAGAGGCTGGGATCTGGGTGATTTTGGAAGTGAAATGATAGTGTAAAGGTTTGAATCTTCATATTCTTGGGGAGACTGTCTGGCAGTGACTGTACCTTTGGTTTGTGGGACGTGTTAAACCATTGTTTTAGGGCAGATGCTGATTTTAATAAGCACACTCTTTTGTATTTTGTGGTTGAAGGGTATGTTTCTGTTTACAAGGCATGGGTGTAAGATAGATGTTTAATGCATAGGCTCAACCAATAAGTGGGTTACAGGGGCCAGGTTTTAGTTTGCTGCTTACCTTTTTCCCAGTTCGTCAGTAGAATTCTTAATCTCCACCCAGAATTGACAAGCTGTTTCTAACCAAAACAGTCCAAAAGACTCTCCAAACCAAAACCTGATGGATGTATCAGTTGGGGTCTGAAGAAAATCAAACATAATTATAAGTCTTGCAATGGACAGTTATAGCCACTCGGTCATTTATTAATGTAACACTCTTTTATAAATGCAAATTTGAATAAGTTTGTCTTTACCTAAAATAGTAACTGAATTTTTGCAAATATTTCAACATTTTTCCTCAAATGTATATATAACACTATGGTAATACAAACACAGTGAGTTCTAGAGCTACTGAAAAGAACTAAGACTTGAGTCATCCAGATACCTGTACAAACTGTTAGAATGGCATGTTTTACTTATTATTAAGGTTGTGCTTATATCTTAAGAGTCTATTCTCCAAGAGGATAAATCAATGCAATCATTGTCATCTCTTGTGTCAGAAATTTAAAAGGTACATCACAAGGGGAATTGTTCTGCCATGTGTACTTTAGTTTAAAAATACAATTGCACTACCATTATCTGCCAAAAACATTTGTCTCCTGGAGTGAAATGGTTATTCATTGCACTTTGAGGTGACTGGAGTTGAAATGTTTGACCTATATCACTGGATTCATGTTCTACAAGACCTCCTGTGGGGCTGCATCCTGTAATTACAAATACCCTTTCTAAGTTTTAAATATAGGTTTTGTTTAGACACTTCACACACAACAGAAGTGTAGTGGTAATTTACTCGACCTCAACCTTGTGAGTTAGAGTTTGAATCCTGGTCCGTCTTCAAGTAGTAAAGCTGTTGTTGTTTGCTGTTGCAGTTTATAGAACATTGGCTCGTACTTACCTTCATGTTTGTTACCAGGATTATATAAATACTACTGTCTGGATCTTCTCAATAGTGATGTCTGACCATCATGGCTGTCAGTCCCCCACCTCATGGAGGATGTTCGGAGCAGTGTCATGTCAGCGTAAGTAGTTGTCACCCCTGTTTACAGTGCATCCTAGTTCTAGTGACTCCTGGGCCCTGGTAACCATAGGTCACTCAATGGCTAGTGGCCAGCCATTGTGTGTTCACACACAAAAGGTGGAACATACTACTTTTGAAATTGATAATGATTTGAACACATGCATGGTTTGAAATGAAGGGAATTATGTTTGATGATTTTTTTTCAAAAGTTTATACGCTTAATTTTATGATTCTATGTTTTTAGTTATTTTAATTGGATGGATGGTCCTTTAGTTGGATGTGTATTGATATTTTCAACAACCACTACTGGAACTGTATTATCTGACTGTTGATAATTTTGGACTGTGCCAGAATATCAAAAATTGATTTACATTTGGGGGTTGAAGGTAATGAGAGGGGGGCGGGTGGCCACTTTGCCACATAACAATGTTTTGGGTGGAGTCACAAGGCAGCGGGTCACTTATTACCAATTGTCTTTGACCCAGTTCATACAAGTTTTTGCTGGAAACATCATTGCTGAACCTGATAAGACTAAAGGGAGAATGTTGTGGTAATTAAGTGATCTGGTGGAGAATGCCAAAGACTTCCTATGGGGGAGTGCCAAGGCAACCCATGCTGTGTTCCTCTGCAAAATGGAGAGAGAAACAGTACGTTGGTGGGATACAAGTTGGATTGGTCAGATCAGACATGTGTATTCTGAAAAAAAAATTCTTTAGGGATAATGAGTATGAAACCCAAAAGCATATTTGTTCCTTTTGTTTAAGTCAAGGTCATATTTCAGGCCATCCTAAAAAATTGTAACAATTCAAAATGCCACAAAAACTAATTGGGGGCTGCTCAGCATCAATAGCTAGACTGAGCACTACAGATGATGTCAGTTGTGATGTTTTGGTCAAAAAGTGTGACATACAGTCTTTTAAATCATGTTACACCAGGCATCGAGAGAGTTTTAGTGTCAGTAAATGCATACTGATCATTCATATAAAATATCTATTCATATAAAATATCTATTAGTAGATATGTAAATCGGGTATTATCGCCCACCAAATGGGAATTACCGGTCCAATTTCTAAATAGGTGTTTTTGTATTTCTCTAAAGTCTATCAATTATTTCCTTGTTTGCATATACATTCTCCTTATTTTTGATTGTAAACTTGTACATACTCTGGCTATTCTTTACTTATTTAGGCCCCTTTCTTTTGTGTATTGTTGCTAGGGACTGGATGTTTGTAGCAGGCTTAGTGGAGGAGTATAGGGTGCCCGAGAAGCGCCCACGGGACGAATCGACTAAGGTTGGACTGTCAGACAGATTGAGGACTGAGCTTTTAAGGCCTAAACTGGTGAGACTCCCCACGGTCCTTTTTCTTTAAGGCAGCCGGAGTATGTACACTGTCCTTGCTCAGTAATGTACACTTTATACTGTCTGATTTTACTGTGTCTTTTCTCCGAAAACATAACACGCAAGGGTACGGAGCTCTATATCACAAAGACTGCCCACGGCTCTAGTCTACTCCTCCCTTGTTCTTTTAGGCAGGCAAGCTGTTGCCGTAATGTCAAAAAATTTTCCTACTACTACCACTTTCAGAGGCTTTTCTGTTTTACTTTTATTATGTGGAGATATTTCACTAAATCCCAGTCCTGTCTCTTTTGGTGTGATCAACTGTCGTTCTGTTCGAAATAAAGGCCCCACTATTGCTGACATTGTGTCTTCTCGATCATTGGATCTACTCAGCATTACAGAAACACACATAAGATCAAATGAAACCGACAGTTTGCTTCGCTCAATAACACCATCAGGATACAAATTGTGTCACAGACCTCGTGCGCACGGCCGCAGTGGTGGTGTTGGCTTTTTTGTAAACCACAACATCCATTTTAAAATAGTTGATAGTCCTTTCTATGAATCATTTAAAAATATAGCAATTACCATTGGTTCTCCAGCTTTTGTGATAGCCTGTGTTTATCGGCCACCTGGTTCATGTTCTGATGCATTTTGTGATGAATTTTTCAGTTTATTTGAGTACCTATCTTCACTGAGTCAAAATTTCTTGATATGTGGTGATTTTAACATACATGTGGATGCAATCTCCAAAGACAGTGAAAAGTTTCTCAATTCATAAACCAACTCACCTACATGGTCATACTCTCGATCTCATCCTCACTCCCAACGATTCCAGTGCTGTTTCAAATGTTGGGGTCAGTCATTTTATTTCAGATCATGCCCTAGTGCTGGGTCAACTTGATTTTACCAACCCTTCTCTACCTACGTCAAAAACTGTTACCTTTCGGATGTTTCACAGGATAAATATGGATTGTCTCCGGAGTGATCTGGAAAACTGTTTGTTTGTCAAATGCCCTGGTAATACTGCTAGTGTTCTTTATGAGCAGTATACAAAAGACCTTAAAGAGTTGCTAGACAAACGCGCTCCTGAGGTGTCTCACACTTTCATCAAGGGTCCTGCTAAATGGCTCTCAGATTCTTATCTGCTGGCTAAGGCTGTCAGGCGCCAGTTTGAACGCATATGGTGGAAGAATAAATCACCACAAAATCGAGCCAGATTGCGAAAGCAGAATTGCCTGTTGTAATTCACTAGTAAATAAAGATAAATCCAATTACTACAGAAGTCTTGTCAATGAAAATGCTCAGGATTCCAAGAAATTGTGGCAGGTGATACGTACTGTATTACATTCCGATCGCGAAAGCGTACTCCCTTCTCATCAGTCAAAAGAGTGTCTTGCAAACCGTTTTGTGACTTATTTCTCAGAAAAAATTACAAAGATTAGGGACTCATTTTCCAGCACTGACTCTTTCAGCCTACCTGTACCCTCAGACCTACCCAGCTTTGACCCATTTAATGAAGTTTCTGATGAAGAAATCCAAAAGGCAATTATGAAATCACCAACTAAATCCTGTTTGTTGGACCCATGGCCCACCTTTTTGGTCAAGGAATGTCTTGACATTCTTGTACCTTCAATCACCAAACTTGTTAATTGTTCTCTGTCTGAAGGTGTTGTTCCTGCTGATTTTAAAAAAGCTATTGTCACTCCACTGATCAAAAAATCCTCACTTCCACCTGACGATCTCAAGAATTACTGACCTGTGTCAGGCCTGTGCTTCATCTTCAAACTTGTTGAGCGTGTGGTTGCCTCCCAATTAAATGACTATGTCTGTTCAAATGGTCTTGAGAATGTCAAGCAGTCAGCTTATAAGTTAGGTCACTCAACCGAAACTGCACTGCTGTCAATCAAAAATGATGTCCACCTTGCTCTGGCTCGAGGTGAGGCCACTGCTGTTGTGCTGCTTGACCAATCAGCAGCTTTTGACACAATTGACCATGGTACACTCCTAGGATGTTTGAGTTCTTGGTTTGGTGTTGGTGGCGTAGTTTTGGAATGGTTTAAGTCCTACCTCTCTGATCGATTGGTTCTATTTTGTCTGGTGCAAAGAAGCTCCTGTGTGGAGTACCACAGGGCTCTGTCCTGGGTCCTATACTCTTTTCCTTATATACTACTCCCCTCAGCAAAGTCATTCGAAATCATCCCGGCATAGGTTTTTACTTTTATGCAGATGATACACAGTTATATGTTCATCTCACAAATAAGAATGTGTCTCATGCCTTTGACAGGTTGGAAAGGTGCCTGGAGGATGTCAAAAAGTGGTTATCTGCAAATAAGTTGAAGCTCAACCCTGATAAAACCAAATTCATTGTTTTTGGTTCAAAAATTCATCGTGAAAAACTCAACAAATCCTTTCCAGTTAACATTCTTGGCAATTTCCTCTCTCCTGTCGGTGAGGTCAGGAACCTCGGTGTATGGTTTGATAGTGATTTTTCCTTCTCGAGGCATGTCCAAAATATCTAAAAGTCTTGTTTTGCTCAAATCAGGGATCTTAGGCGTCTCAGAGGTTACCTCACACATCATGCTGCCCTTATGGCTGCGAATGCCCTGGTTGGAAGTCGACTTGACTACTGTAATTCCTTGTTTAGAAGTCTCTCAGCTCTTGATCTTCGTAAGCTGCAATGTGTTCAAAATAGTCTGGCTAGAATTGTCATCAATACCACCAAGTACTCACACATCACTCCTGTTAGGAAGATTCTACATTGGTTGCCTATTGAACAACGCTCCATATTTAAGACTGCCTTACTGATGTACAAGTTCCTAAATTGTGGTCAACCAAGATATTTTGCACCTTTTCTTAAACCCAGATAAAGTGTCTACAACACACGCAAAAGCCAAGCTGATGATGTGTTCCTTGAGATCCCCCACTTCGCCACCTCACTATATAAGTCTTCTAAGCATTTCGGCCTCAACTTTGCTTATGACGCTCCAAAGATTTGGAATGATTTGCCTGATGATGTACGTTCGGCCACTTCTCTCCACTCATTCAGAAGGAAGCTCAAAGCCTATCTCTTCGCACAAGCATATCCGCCCTGACTTTTGCTTTCCCTCATTTCTCTCCATGGCGCTGACCCTTGCTATGTCTCAGGTTTATGATTACAGTTTTTTGCTTCTGTTTGGTGCGCCTAGAGTCTGTCTTTGGATAGAAATTAGGCGCTATAAAAATACTATTAGAATTAGTAGCCAATCCAAAGATGTTAGATATTAACGATATGACCAAGGCAGTTCAGGGTGAGACTTGTTGATACTAACATTAATACTGTGTCCTGTCTGGCCCTTTTCCATCCCTGGAAAACATTGGTTGTATATCTTTGTGTTGTGCCTCACCTCAATAAATTGGAGATTAAAAGTTATAAAGTTATAGGATAAAGTTCAACATAGATAAGATTAGGTTTAAATAAGATACATACTGTTTTTCACGTATCATGGAACAAACCTCTACTTGGCCCAAACAGGAACTCAAAATATTTATCGACATTTGACTGTAATTGCTAAACTCATGCATTTCTCCATACCAAATAAGGAAATTAAAGTAATGCCAGGGATCAATTAAATTTCTTTTGGGATTTCCATATTCAAATTATGCAAGTTGGTTTGCTAATTTCAAGTAGCAATTTTACTATTGCCACCCAATAATGATTCTAAAAGATTTATTGTTTTAATTTTGTGTCAGTAAAATAGCTTTATAGCTTGTGCTTGTGCAATATTTTATTTTTTAAAAATACATGACAGTGCACTTTCAACAAGCAAAAATAAATTTTTGGTCCTCGTTGTGCCAAGTTACGTTGAAGGGTAGAGTAGTATTTTTCTGAATATAAAGAATTGGCCTTGATTTTGAAATTTTTTTGTCTTTATTCTACTGCACATTTCTTAATTTACAGCGGTGCAACTGTAAGTTAAAAAGTACAAAACTCAAAATCCTAAGGTCATCCAACACCAAATCATCCGACCTGGACCCAATCCCTACCGCACTAGTCAAAGAGTGTGCGGACATTTTGGTCACTCCAATCACCAATATTATAAACTATTCACTCAAAGAAGGGAGTTTCCCAAACTGTTTCAAACAGCATATGTCACCCCTCTTCTCAAGAAACCAAATTTAGACAGAAATCTCCTAAAAAACTATAGACCGGTATCCAACCTTAGTTTCTTATCCAAACTGATCGAAAAAGTAGTTGCCAAACAGTTAAATAATTATATCGATAGCGAGGGGCTCTCCAATGTCAACCAATCCGCTTACAGGAGACTCCATTCCACAGAAACAGCGCTGTTGAAAATCCAGAATGACATTGCTGCTTCGTTGGACTCTGGTAAGGCTGTTGCACTCACACTGCTAGACCTCTCAGCGGCATTCAACACTATCGACCATGACATTCTTTTTAATTCCCTAAGAGATTGGTTTGGGGTTGACGGCACTGTGTTGAGGTGGATCAGATCCTATCTCTCAAACCGGAAACAGAAGGTTAAATTAGGAAATAGCTTTTCAGATGTGTTCTCACTTCCGTATGGTGTGCCTCAGGGTTCTGTCCTGGCCCCCCTCCTTTTTACCCTTTACACAACCCCTCTCAGTAATATCATTTCCAATTTCAATGTCACCCACCATCTATATGCTGATGACACCCAAATATATCTAGCATTGGACAATAGGAATTTTGATTCCAGTTTCGCTGAGCTTACAGAGTGTCTCACATGTATCCAAAACTGGATGGCTGGCGTGAAATTGAAACTCAATCCCGAGAAAACTGAATTTATTATAATAGGTGATAGACAAGCCAGAGAGTCCCTCATAAATAAATTCCCTACTCAACTTCTCGGAAATTCTATTTCCCCTACTGATACAGTCAAGAACCTGGGTGTAATTTTTGACTCTGGAAACACCTTTTCCAACCACATAACTAATATGTGTCGAGCCTGCTACTACCACCTTAAGGACCTAAGACGTATCCGTAAATTCCTCAGTGTGGAAACTGCAGCCTTGCTTGCAAACTCAATGATCAGTAGTCGACTTGACTACTGCAATTCCCTACTTTATGGCATCAGTAAGTACAATGTTGCTAAACTCCAAAAGATACAAAATGCCCTTTGTAGAATTGTTTTTAGACTTGATAGAACTAGCCATGTCACTCCTTTTCTTCAAAAACTACACTGGCTTCCTATCACTTACCGTATATTGTTTAAGTACAATCTAATTACTTTCAAGGCTATAAATTTCTCTAAACCCATGTACCTATCATCCTTGATCAAAACCAGTTGTCTAACACGTGGAAATCGTCTTTCTCTTTCCTCAGCCTCTCACAAAAAGGCCATCGGTAGGAGAGGTTTTGTAGTGGCTTCCCCCATAGAATGGAACAGACTCCCACAATCAGTACGATCACAACTAACAATAATAGGTTTCCGTAGCCAGCTAAAGACCTACTTGTTTAGATTAGCATATCCTCCACCATAGTACATCTCCCTGGCGGGCGCTAACCTTGGATCATGACCTCGAACGTCCCTCGACTTTCCCTTTTTGATTTCAAGCGCATTAGAGGATGTTGCATCAATTTTGCGCTATATAAATGTTTCTATTCTATTCTATATCACTTGTATTTGTTGTCGTTTTTGGTGACACTGTATTTTACAGTTAAAGAGGCCCTTCTTTTGTTTGATTCCTTGAATAAGGATTTCCTAGATTTAGTAATAAGCGTTTAATTACTGTCATTGATGCAATATATGGAAAGGAATGGGAAGGAAAAGTCCCACTCAGAAATTGGGAGGTGATTATTCTCCCAGTAGGTACGAATCATTTCAGTGATATGAAGAGTTGGATGCTTATGACTACAGTTAAGACATTTGAATCCAATTGCCCTAGAACTTGCCCTCCCCCAACTCTAGACCTACCCACAGACTTTTGAAACAATCATGAGAGCCAACTAGATTTCATAAAACACAAGGGTAAAATTCAAATATCACGACAGAGGTATACATGGGGTATAAAATTTATGTGATAGGAAAATGGAGGATGGAAACAGAGTGTTTATTACTGCTAATTGTAAAACTTTCTTCAGCCACAAGGCAACTCGAATGAATAACCTTTTAACAGAGGTGATTTGTACATAAATGGCCTAGGTACATCCGTTTTGGTACATATACACAGTAGGTGCTTACATCCCTTAGGTCCGGAAAATTGGGATGTTTGACAGCCAAGAGTAAGACTATGGTCGTGCATTAGCAGTATCAGCAATGGATGATGATACAGTAAAATGTAATCCATAATATTTGGCCACTAAAAGCAGTATGTGATTTGTATAATAAAATTTTAAAAAACCCTGTAAACATTGTAAATTTCTAGAAGAAATATGAAGTCATCCAATTATCCCAAAATTTGCAAGAATTATAACCTTTACTTATTTGTTAATTTTAAAATAATTTGGAAACATTGTTCATTTAAAACTTGGTTGTGTAGCTGAATACCTTTAATCCTTATCTTAACCCCTCTTAAATAAAACATTGCGACATCTCAACCCGTAATTGTACATTGTCATTACGGATGTTTTTAAAACCTACCACACACTATGATTACAGGCCATAGTGTAATGTGTTGAGCCTTTTTATATAAAATATATTGCAAACCAGAACAACAATTTGTTATTGTAGATTTCCTAATACAATATCTACCAACAAAAACTTATTCAATAACATAAAGTTCATAATGCCATTTTGTTGCTAGAGGGAGGATAATTGATTAAATGCCTCAGTTCAGTAAACCCAGCTCCTCCACCAAACTCTGGGCCCCGCTTTGTTCTGATTTAGAAGACACTTTAATAGCATTACAATGCCTAGCTGAGAAACAAAAGGGCCTAATTTGAAAGGATAACTGTGTGTTAAGCTAAACAAACGTGACCTATTAGCAAATGACCTATTGTGACCTATTAGCAAATGACAGTCTCTCTTGCAATATGGTAGGACCTTGTCCAATGTGAGAAAATGAGTAGGCACATGCTTCTGGAGTCTGAAAAAAACTATCATGTTGGTTTGAAACTATGAAAATACTATACAAATGTTTCCTACTACTATTATAGCTTGTTTTCCTCCAATTTTTCCTGATATAAATATGCTTCTGGGCATGTGTCCTACATATATGATATTTTCTGTCTGACAGTGATGGACGGTGCCAAGTCCCATGTCACACAAAAGGAGAGCATGTACTTGACAAACGTTTTCATACCAAACATGCTCATGTTAGAACATTAATAAAGAATCGAGAAAATATTCATTATTTATGTTCAGAGACTCAAAATTAGCAATTTTCACGACCCTAACTCTGCAAGGGATAGTGGGATTTTAAAAATTCAAAATGTCTTAATCGTGATTCTATACAAACGTTTTGACACCAAACACAGCAGTATATGAGTGACAATAGTGTACCAAATTTAACTATATCAAAGTGTTCATCATGATATAACACATGTGATACAAGATACTGCACATGTAACACATATGGCTCACAAAACCACACATGTGATACATGTAACACATGTGAATTATAGACAAATTGGCCCTTTACCAAATCGGCCGCCGTCAAATCGGCCCCCAAAATAAAATATCTAGTCAAATCGGCCCCCAGGAAAAGATTCCTTGGTCAAATCGGCACCCTGGAAATTACTGTACTCTCAACGAGAATATGTTAAACAAATGACAAAATTCACAATCTAAAAAATGTGATTTAATAAAATTTCTTATAGGACTTAATCTCTGTTATGTCAATTGCACTTTCAATAAAACTAACACAAATCAGAGAGTAAAGGGCAGGGGATAAAGGATATTGATTACAGCATCCAAAAATCTTTGATATATGTTAATTGCACTTTTGCTAAATATCATTCACCCAGTTTTCACCCTTGATGTGATTATCTAATTGCACTTATAATTATTCTAACGTAAACAAGTGTCTAAAGGACAGAAGTTAAAAGAATTTGATGCAACATATAACTATCTTTGATATATGTTAGTTGGACTTTGCAAATATCCCTTTAGAAGTTGCCACCCTTATGAAAGAAATACAACATTATCACAAAGAATTATCTGCCATTACTTGTATAAATAATCTAATACATGATCACCTGACGTACTGTGCATACTAAATATCTGCCAGTCTTAGAGTCTGTCTTAGAGTCTCATATGATGGAGCTGTAAAAGACACCCCATATTGCACATGTAACACATATGACACATAAAATCGCACATGTAACACATGTGATACCAGATATCGCACATGTGACACATACAATCGCACATGTAACACAGGTGACACCCTATATCGCTCACATTACACTTTTAATGTCGCACATGTGACACATGTCACACCACAAACGTAACACATGTGACACATAAAATCGCACATGTAACACATGTGATACCCGATGTCCCACACTCAACACATTTCATGTAACAGATGTGACACCGCACACATAACACACATGGTTCACAAAACCGCACAGGTAACACATGTGACACATAAACTTGCACATGTGACACCACACAAGTAACACATGTCACATCTGATACCACACATATGACACCCCACACCTCACCTTTTAACACATGTGGCTGTTTAGAAGAAGAATTACTAATATTACTTACACTTGCTGCGACATGTTTGCATCATTTATGAGTTTTTTTAAATCCTAGTTTTTATTTATAATAAGGTTTCTTGGTTCCCCTTCCTTTAGTCGAACAGAAGGTATTAATCATTCAACAATGAGCGTATCACCTTGGAACTCCAACCGAGACTCATTGCTGCCAGGATTCTACAACTTTACCATCTTTTAAGACTCTCACGTTTATTAGGTGATTACCAAATTTGGCTTTCCCATACTGTAACCCACCATGGCACACTCTCGGGCGTCTACGTAATTCTTCTTGTTCTGCAATTTTTCCATGTATTCAATAGTAAAAGTATATTTTGCGATACTGGGGTGATATCTTGCATGCCCAATTGTTTTTTATATAGGCATTTTAGTTCTAGTAAAACAACATTCACTTTGATATCCAAGTCTTTTTCGGATTTTTTTCCTGTTACGACAACTTTTCCACTTTTATAAACTGTATAATGTGTCCTGTCTGTTATAAATCTGAATGGCTTGGAAAATTTCCGGTTTGTACGAACCTCACAATTGCTGCACTATTTTCCAATATCCCACTTTTCTGCATAAAGTACATATGGCACTCATAGTAATAATTTTTATTTTAATCATCCTTACGTGATATCCATTTTGTTCATTAAAAATTCAATTATTAAATAAAATCTAAGCAGTAGCTGCCTATTTGTAAAGGGTCTTGTAAGCTTCTGCAGAGCTTTCATCCTCTGCATGTGGATCGGATTCCCCATCCTTTTCAGAGTATTTTCATCTGTATGCGAATGAGATTCCTCATCCATATTGCTATCTTCTTCTTTGCTGTCAAGAAGCTCACCGAACAAAGATGACTTTCATCAAAGAACTATTTTCAAAGCCTGGACAAATCAGTAATGTATTCATTCATTAAGGTCTCAATCTCTTCCATCACTTCCTGGTGGATTGTACTCCTTTTCAAACGATTTTCCTGTGTCTCCACCAAAAATCTTTCAAATGGCAATGAATGGTACTCGATGTCAAAAGACGTTTCTGCAATATTCATCAAATTTAACCAACATCCCAAATCACTGTAAATCACTTGATGCGTAAACCTCGCCATCTGGTCTGGGACTGATCTCTAATTAGGACTCTCCACCTTATATATCAGACATGCTCACTCAATCATTTATCAATCTTCTCATATATTGGTAGATTATCTGGTAAACTCCTGCTAATCCAAGAAGTGAAAATGGAATGATCATTAAACAGAGAGGCCATAAGAAATCTTTGTTACCTTTTTATTTCAATGGTGGATAGAGAATCTCTATGGCAGTCCCTATTCACATAGATATTTACCATATCCAGTATATCTATATTCTATATATCCAACCAAGTAAATCTTGAAAACTCTTCAATTTCTTTACAGGATATTAAATTCGTAACATTGACAAATCACTGGTTCACCGCAAGGTTTGCAATAAAACCCGGGTATCCAAAAGAGTATCAAGAAATATTTTTTATCCATCACGAATGATGGATTTTTTATCACCCGCTCCTTCCTTTTATAGAACTTTTAAAGGAGATTTCTGGCAGCATCCACTTTTATTTTGGCCAGAAAAGATGCCTACAACAATACAGTAGCATTTTCCAGTAAAGCCTTAGCAAATTTTAAATTGATTCTGGTATGCCCACATTTTTTCTGATTTACCACATCCCCGACTACTCTTCCCAAAATTCTAAAGACGTATATGCAGTAACCATTGGGATATACTTTCATTTCTATACATCATCCGTATCTGGGTTCTTCAAATATCAGGGTCCAGTAAGCTTCAGAAAAATCTCCAATGGTATAGTTTGGGGTGATAGCTTGAGATGGAACGGACACTCTATCTTCCATAACCTCTGTGAAATTTAATTGGTAATTTTTTAAATTAAAGGGATTTTCAGCGTAATTACCATTGAATGTGCTTCCGCTACATAACACCATTTTTATCTTGGAGGGTATACTTCTGTGATGAATGTCATTGGCAGACCACCTGTAATTTCACTTTTCTATGTTGAAAGCTTTCAAATCCAACTTCCAACATGGGTACATGGCGCATTGCTCCGATATTCTTTTTTTGTGCACTACCACCATAGGAGGACTTATTTTCCCCTGACATACTCTCAAAGAGATGTACTGTATTTCGACTTTGTAGTAGTAGGCATCCTCGTGCTGGTAAAGTTTCATCCGAATCTGAATACCATTGACGATGAATCTCTTCTGTTGACAAATATCCATTCTAATAGGGCCTTCTAAAAACCCTGTATTAACTTTACTCTTTCTGGGTTTGTCATTTTGAGCTGAACATGAAAAATTATTCAATTAAATTTGATGAAAAAGTACGTGAAATTTACAAAACTGTCAATATGTACAGTAAGCTCAAATTGTCCATAACTGAGAGGATTTGTGTGTTAAAAACTGCCATATGTTTCCCCATAATTGCTTTTTAATAGTATTGTAAATAATATAATATAATTAATAGTATGTAAAATTAAATAAAAAAACAATTAGAAAAGGATAATCCGGAAATTAATGTAAAACATATAAACATAATAGATTTCAGTAGTTCCCTGAAGCTATCATGGCTGAAAAGGCTTATCACAAATGACTGCAGTTGGCAAAATGTTTTAGTCTTGGAATAACTAAAATATGGTTTTGGAATTGGACAAACTAGACTGAAATGTTATAAAAATGTTTAAACCCAATCTGGAAGGATGATCTCAAAATGAAGGTAGTTTCAAATTAAATTTTATCAATATTGATGGTAGAACACACTATTTAATATCATAGAGATATTGTGTAGAAGAAACTAAAAGTGGCAAATACTGTTTCATAAATAAAATGTTGAAACTACAGAATTTCTTTTTGGTTTTCCCTATAGTAAATACCTCTTGGTTCCAAATTATATATGCAAAATTTGCAAGTGTAGAAATTATAGTATGATGAATTCCATAATTAAATCATGTTAGAATGGCATGTAAAACATCAGTATGTGTATACTCAACACTTAAAAACCGTGTCTTATTTGAAAAGCATCCTACACAATACTACTATTTTGTAAACACCCCTTCTTAGATTTGATGATTTGCAGATTCTCCAATGAACACACAATATAGCATCCTGTAAAGATCATATCATATCTTGTACTAATCCCTGGGATCCATGGACACCCTTGCATTAAGTCCAGAGATAAACAAATATGTTGCACCCTTCAGGTTCAAATAATTCACACCTGGCGTTGGTTAGAAAAGAAGTGTAGCAGACTGAGGGCTTACTTAGACTTAATGTGGGTGTTCCACCACACGACTAAGCTTCCTGATTAAGGGTTTTTTGTAGTCGGTTTCAAAAATTTGCTTAGTCCCAGGCGTTGTATGAATTGGTAGTTGTCGGTTGGGGCCGTGAAAAAAATCAAACATGTTTGATCTTTGTCATGACCCAAACTGATTCTTATTTCCCGCCGTCAACAAAATGTCCAGTCTCAGGCTTCCTCAGGCCTCCTCAGACCCAAATTTACACAGTCCTATGTTGTCTGAGACCTCCTGCGACCCTTAGTCCCAGGCATCCCTAGATTAGTCCTAGGAAGCCTGTTGACAGTCCCTGACTCATAATGGACCTTTGAAGTTTCATGCGTGTGAAAAAGAATCGGTTTCATTAGTCCCGGGAAGCCTCAGATCGTCTCAGATGTCCTGGGACTAAGATGTCTGGGACTAAGGCCCGTCTAAGAGAAGCCGATCCAAACCGATCCAAGCCGGCCTCCTAGGGCCGCCTGGGACCACACAAATTTAGTCTGCGACTGTCTGAGGATGCCCCATGTGGCCTGGGACTAAGTACCGATTAAGTACTGACTCTTTCCCGCGTGCTTGAAACCAAAAAGAGGCAATGAGGGGGTCTGGGACTGTATAAGCGACCACGAACATGGTTTCTGTGTTTAGATTGGCTGGCTACTGAGAGAGGTGTGTTTCTTACTGCTAGGGGTTTTCAGTTTTTTTTACATTTCACATTTTACTTGAGTTAGGGCAAATTTAACAGTTAGGAGACACATTTCAGTTTTTTTTACTTTTTTGTGATATTCACTGGAGTTATCAGGAAAGAGAAAGGAGGAAAGACAAGAAAGAAGAAGATGGAGGAGAGGCAAGAGGAGAGGGAGGAGGAAGGTGGAGAGTTGGAGGAGAGGACAGAGGAAAGGACAGAGGAGAGGACAGAGGAGGGGACAGAAGAGAGGATAGAGGATACAGAGGAAGGATTAAAAGTTACTGAGGATGCTTGCGAAGAAGATGAGAGGTGTGAGGAAGAATCAGAGTGCCACTCCACAGCCAACAGAGCGAGGGTTTGTGCTACATTCACTGACAGCCAAGAAAATGCCAAGCCCTTTGATGTCAGTAGGTGGTTTGAGTCACAGAGAACACAAGCTCAGCAAGATAATCGAGCACTTTGTCCAGATGAGGACATTGATCTCAGGTTTCCTGCGGCAGAAGTCAGACAGGCAGCCTTCTTTGACTACGTGGCATCAGTGGCTGAAAAGATGACCCAAGAGGAGTTTGAGGACCTCAAGGGCAGGATTTTTAGAGACATTGAAGCAGTAAAGAACACTCATAGACATCAAGTACTACCCAAGAGATCAGCCACTATTACCAGAGAGTCAGAGAAGGTCAGGATACTGCCAACAACCACTCACCAGGCATCTAGTTCCACCCAGGCAGCAGCAGGCAGCAGTTCAAGCAGTTACATCTACTACACACTCAGCCCCATTGACTTTGGAAACCCTCCATCAATGGTCACAGTACAGGACGACGGCAGCAGACACAACTTAAGTGGAATACTAAGCCAGCTACCAGATCTAACAACAACACAGATCATTGAGCAGCCTCAGCAGCCACAGCAGCAGCTCTACACCATCACCACCACAGCACCGCCTCAACAGCAGCAGCCTCCTCAGTAGCCAACCAGTCTGGGTGGATCTCCTACCCCCCATAGGCCCTTTTCAGGGCCGCCCAAATCTTCCAAAAACAATTATTAAGCTGCAAGTTGTTCAAATTCCCCTCCCAAAAGATAACAGTTCAGTACAAATACTTATCACAAAACAATACAAAAACAGCCCAACACCCACACCACCCCAAACATGAAACAAATAACCCATGGTAATACACATAACAACAGAAGGCCACATAGAAAAAAATAGATAAATAAACTCCCAATATGGCCAATAATCTGCCCATTTGTAGTTTAAAATCCATGGAATTGCTTTAAATCTGTAATAAAAAAATCCAACACTGACACCATCCCTAGAGTTAAAAGATATTATGTTATCACATAGCCACCAACCAACAAACAGACAAACCCAATACCAAACATAACCCTCCAACCAACAAACTGACAAACTCAATAGCAAACACAACCCCATACCAACGAACTGACAAACGAATTTGCAAACATAACTCCCCAAAACCAACAGACAGATAAACCATACTGTAAAGAGAACTATTTGGGTGGTTATATTTTCTAAATTAAAAAATTTAATTTTGAGATTTGCAATAAAGGAAAACCTTTCAGTTTCAGTTATTTTTCCAGAATAAAAAACACATATAAGTGAAATTAGGATATAGCTTTCAAAATATATGCAATATCTATTCCATTTAGAAAGTTATGTTTGGCATTGGGTTTGTCTGTTTGTTGGTTGGTGGACTTATGTTTGGCATTGGGTTTGTCTGTTATTTTTGGGAATTATGTTTGGCATTGGGTTTGTCTGTTAGTTGGGTGACTTATGTTTGGTATTGGGTTTGTCTGTTTGTCTGTTTTTGTGGGAATTATGTTGAGCAATGGGTTTGTCTGTTTGTTTGTTTGTTTGTTGGTTGGGTGACTTATGTTAGGCATTGCCTTTGTCTGTTATTTGTGGGAATTATGTTGGGCATTGGGTTTGTCTGTTTGTTGGTTGGTTGACTTATGTTTGGTAATGGTTGGGTTATTTGGAACAAGCACAGCTGATTAATTGTTTTTGGAATATTTGGTAGTCCTGACTGGTTATTAGTCCTGAAAAGGACTGGTTACTGCAGTAGCAGTTATATTCTGCCATCTTGCCAGGCCACTGCTCCCTCATTATTGAAGTAGTCCTTGTGGTAATCCCTCTGTCTTTTCTGGCAGGGTTTCGGTCGCGACCTCAATCAGCAGCACCACCAATTAACCGACCATCACCAGGCACATCATCATCATCACCACCACCAGGCTGTTGACCACCATGTTGACCTTGATACTGGCTTCTCAGTATATTGTGCAGAACCACACAGGTCAAGACCACATCCCCGACTGTTTCTGGGGGTAGTTCAATAGTGGTCATCATGACTCTAAATCTTGAAACCAGGATGCCAAAAGCGTTCTCAACAACTCTCCTGCCCCTTGATATTCTGTAGTTGGCAATTCTTTCCTCTCTGGTTAACATCCTTCTGCCATAGGGTTTCATTAGCCAGGTCTTCAGGGCAAATGCATCATCTGCCAGGATGAAGTAGGGGACACCTCGAACCACCCTGGGTTATAGGTGCTGGGTCAGGGAAGCCTACGCTGCCATCATCAATCTTCCTCTTCAGGTGACAGGTATTAAATATCTGGGCATCTGAGCAAGATCCAGCTGTACCCACATCCACCCATCTGAACTTGTACTGTCCATCAACCAAGGCCAACATTACTATTGAAGAGAATCCCTTATAGGGCTCCAGAGTTCTTGGGTTTCTTCAGGGCCACATGCTTGCCATCAAGGGCTCCCAGGGCATGTGGAACATTCCACCTGATCCTGAATTCTGTTTCCAGTTCTTTCCACTCTTCTGGAGTAGTAGGACATCTGAGATACTCTCTGGTGAACTCATCCTGGATGGCCCTACAGACCTCTGGTAGAAACTTGGAAATGGTGGATTTGCCAACTCTGAACTGACAGAATAATGATGTCTATGACTCTCCAGTGGCCAGATATCTGATGGTGAGGGCTAACTTTTCCACAACACTGATTGGAGCTCTGTAGTAGGTGGCCTGCCTGGCTAGATGTGGTTCCAGACTGGTCTTTATCATTTCAAAGAATTCAGGGGTCATCCTCATAAAATTGGTGAATCCTGGAAAATGTCTGTGGCATACAGTTCAGCCATAATGTTGTGGTAGGCCCCCCTCTCCTCTCTCTGTAGTAGCCATGGCCTGACCCACATGTTGTGCCTTCTTCTAGGTCTCTGTCTGGCTGTTCGTGGTGGTGGTGGAGGTGCTGCTTGTGGTGGTTGCTGTGGTTGACGTAGAAATAGCAAACACATCAGTATATGTAACTGAATAAAAACTAAATAAACCCTAATTTGTTGCTGAAGCTGTCTTCCATTGAAAGGTGGCATCCTGCTGTGTTCCTAGAAAAGTAATGATAATTGCATCCCAGAATTTATATATATACCCAGAAAAACAAGAATAGGCCATCTTGGTCTGGGGAACACTGAGGAGGCCTCAGGACGCCTGCACATGTCGTGACTTAATCAGAGCTTAGTCAGGGCTTAGTCCCAGGAGGCCTGACGCATCCTAGGACCCAGTCAGTATGTCTACGACAAGATCGTGGTTCAAACCGACCAGAAAAATGGCTTAATTCATTCTTAGTCGCAGAACAGTCGCGGACTGTGTGGGGCCTCCTGAGGCTTCCTGAGGCTGATCTGAACTTAATCCCAGGCTTGAATACCAATTCAGTATTCCCACCGTTAAGGGTCATGGGCAGGATCAGGGCTTAGTCCTTTGGTGGAACAGGGGCATAAGGTTTTAAATCGCCATACCATTGAATTATTTCTCTGTTTTACAGTATCATCCATGTGTTCAACATTTTCTAACTTTTGCAACAAATAATATAGATATCCATCTATCAACTAGCTTAAATTGATCAAAGGTCAAATTTTGCTGTTTTTCGTCCTGTTCAGGGTCATGTTAGGACAGGTCCTCAGCTTTATCACCTGTGGGAGTCCAACCCACAGAGAGGTTACAGCCTGTGATTAGATGTCAAATCTACTAAGCCACTAGGTAGCCTCACTTGAATGTCATTCCCTATAATGATACTTCACTTTCCCTATCATACACTTTGAGTAACTCAGTGAGCCTTGGAATCATGAAATATTACCAGGCATATCTTGCACTACTGCCTTGCTGATCTAATATTCTATGTTAAATTCTTCAGTGTGTTTACTCTCATAAAATCGTCAAATATCTGGTAAGACCACCTGAACCAAATGAATTTGAGTAATTTCACTCGATTCTTTGAGATATATTCACAACAACTGTAAGCCTTATTATGCACAAATCTGGGCTCTTAAGCATCTCAGAGGCTATCTCACTTGTAATGCTGCCTTCATGGCTGAAAATGTTTTGGTTGATAGTAGACTCAACTGTTGTAATTCCTTGTGAAGGAGTCTCTGTGCTCTGGATCTGCACAAGCTGCAATGTGACCGAAAAAGTCTTGCAAGAATACTACTGATGCCACCAAGTACTCACACATCACTCCGGTTAGAAAGACTCTGTATTAAAGACTGCCTAACTGTTGTACAAGTTGGTTAGTGGTTATGCTTAGTATTTTGAACCTCTTCTTAAAGTTAGACACTGTATGCACAATACACGTAGAAGCTGATTATGTATTGTTTGGGGTCCCACACTTTGCCTAATCAGTATTTTAGACTACTAAGCATTTCCGACTCAGATTTGCACATGATGACGGATATGGAATAATGTGCTTAATGATATACATTTAGTCACTTCTGTTTACACATTCAAAAGTAAGTTGAAACGTCTCTCTTTGCCAAAGCATAACCACCCTAGTTTCCATATTTTTCTAGCCTTTCTCTGTGGCATTGACCCATGCTGTATCTCTGGGGTGGTATTCACTAACATTCCTAGTCTTAGTCCTATCTTATACACAATTATCAATCATCAATATCTAACGATATTATGAATCAATTATCAAATTTAGTTACTAATGTACAAGTATATTGATTCTACATGAAGATTTAAGAGCTAAAATTGTGCTTACTGTAATAAAAATAAAACCAGGCATATGATTAAAATGATAAACTTCTAAAGTTAGGACTAAGACAGGAATGTTGATGAATACCGCCCCTGGTTTTGTGATTATGAACCTCGGTTTTTCTGTATTATGCATTTAAGATAGAGATTAATTATATATAAAAGTGCTGTAAGAATTAGAACAGATTAAATGTATGAGATTCAAAAGAAAGATTTAGAACTTTAAACTACACTGCATAGTTGTACACCTTATTTAAGGTGGACAAACTAAGAACCCTTCTGATACTGACGATAGTAATAAAACTCAGGCTTCAGACAAATCTACCATTTAACACTGCATACTATTGACAACAAATTCCAACCAACTCTTTAAATAAACTCTATCAATAAAAATTAAGTGTATTATATTGAGATAATTTTACTTTTTCACAAAAATAGCCATTTTTGTACAGAATACATATTGCCATTAGGAATAACATCAAACATATATAGCCATTTGGAATAATATAGAATATATAGTGCCAATAGGAAGCATATAGAATATATGTTGTCATTTGAAATAATATAGAATTGGAAATTTAATAATTAAATTAAAGTTAATGCCCTACCCAATGGACAATTGCTAATTCAGTTGGCGCAGACCGCCCTGCCAAATGGCGGGACTAGGGCCGGTTTCTCGAAGCCTTCTTTGTTTTTTTCCTTCTTTAAAGTAAAGGAAGGGGGATTTTTAAGCTTTGGCAAGGCTTTCCTTAAATTCTGTTTCACAAAGCCTCCTTCATTCCACCTTACCAAAGATTTTCCTTAAAACAAAGGAAGGGTGATTCCCTGTATAACCAAACTGTTTGGAATTTCCCCTCCATTACTTATATAACCTTCACACAATTTATTTTAAATATTAAGACAGTAAATTGCATTTTAGCATTTTAACTATTTTAAACTTGGTACATTAGGTATTTTTAAATTTTCAGATACATTATTTGCATTTTTATTTCTTTTGGGAGTTGTTTCCAAAACCTGTAACCACACAAATGTTTTTCTTTCACTGTAAGTACATGTGTACTTGTGTACTTAATTTTTACCTAAATTATCTTATGGAGGCAATGTCCTTATTGTAACACTGTTAGATCAGTAAAGTCAGTAAATCAGTATTTTGCTATATTTTAATAAATTTTGTAAAATGCAGATTGGTTGTGATTATATTCTGCAAATTAATACAGTGGGTCATATGACATTTTACCCAAAAGTAAGGGAGGGCCCTTTATGTTCAAGGAAACTCCATAAATATGTTTCTCACTTCAAAAGTTTGAACATCAATCAAGAATTAAACAACCAAATTGTATGAAATAAACAGCAAAACATTGCTTGTGGATGTAGGTTTGACAATAATGTTTTAAGTTCTATATATTTAGGTGAATTCACCTTAAAATGTTAATAAACATTCCTTGAAGGACATTTCCTTAAATCTAACCTTAGATTCCTTGAAATTCAAGGGAGTTTTCAAGGTCTCCTTTAAGGAAGGAGGCTTTGTAAACCTGAGATTTTTTAAAGGAGGGAGAAAATCAAGGGTATCCTAGAATTTAAGGTGACCTTTATCTTAAGGAGGCTTTGTGAAACCGGCCCCAGGTCTCGTACTGTGCATTCACCAGGTGGCACCACATACTTCCTTCCTGTCTAGACAGTGTGACGTCATAGCATCTTTTTTGTTGTCTAAACCTATTTAGACTCTAGTAAGCCTGTTGCGGGGTTGGTTGGGAGGGCCTCACCTGTCCAATGGGTAGGATATTAACTTATAAGAATTTAATTTACATTTTAAATTCGCAATTTTATTGCATTAATACATCCTACCCAATAGACAATTGCTGAATAACTACTGCTGTCACTTACTAGGGATTTTAAGTGAACTCACAAAAATTTCAGGCCCAGTGTGACTTAGAATCAGAAATCCTGTACGCCCATCGGTCAGTTACCAGTCGCCCGGTTGTGGGGATATACCAATGTTGCCCCCCCCCCCTTTTACAGACCTACTTTGAGGTAGGAGAAGAGAGGCATGTGTTCGGTCCCAAATAAACATTCCAAAGGAAGCATATCACATTTTTTTTTCTTTTTTTTTGCTTTATTTGTAACTATGTACAACTATTTATATATGTACAAATCTCCTCAATGATATTGGCTATTTGTTGATCTGCTGAGCAGCCACTACTGGGCCCAAATGATAAAGATCTGAATCAGCCCAAGCCACATCCTTCGAGATAGAATTGTGTGAATGTGTTGTGTTACTTTAAATGGCAGACTGATAGGATATGTTCCAAGGAGAATGAAAGGCCTTGGAAGCAGCGAAGGGGGAGACAAAGAACAACTCCTTATTCTTCCTGACATCTGAAGTTGAGAGTGACAGAGAGTGACAGGAGACAGAGACATATCAGACCTAAGTGACTTATCCAGAGTTGGGGCCACACTGTCTGGACCCTCTTTGGCCAGCTGGTTATTGGAAAAAAAGCTGGGTGAGGGCTAAAAGGAAACTTTTGACCAGTCTGACAGATGTCTGATATTCTTGTTTTCCCAGCATGATCTCACTCCTGCATTTATCCAAACCCAAAGCCAAGAGAAAAACAGTCTTGAAGGTCAATTGCTTCAAAAATACCTCCTTAATGGGCTCAAAGAGAGACTTTGTGAGCTGGTGCAGCACCAGGAAAAGGTTCCAGGAGGGGATGCCCTTCCACTCTTTGGGTCTGTCTCTATGGAAACTATTGCTGACATTAATGGACCAATTTCTTGATTTGTCGTCAATGGCTGACATATAATTATCAATGATATTTGGCTGTAACTTTCTGTTCTGTAAAAGTTGGAAGTTGGCTATTGACTTTACAGGGGGTTCCCTGAATTTCACCTGAATATTGAGGCACCACTTTGTAAAAATGGTCCACTTTACCTTAGGCTGTGTTAACAGGTTGGACAGGCACAAAGAGATCTGGCTCGACATGACTACTAGATCTCATGTTGGGCCACCCTGAAACAATCACAGTGATTCTCTTGCATAGGTAGTTGTGCAGCTTCGACACCACTTTGTCTAAGATGACTACCAGTGGGAAGGCATACTGGTACAGATCCTCCCATGGTAGGCTTAATGCATCCACTGCCCGGCCCAGGGAATTTGGCACAGGTGACAGAAACTAAGCTAGTTTGTTGTTCAACCTTGTAGCAAAAAGGTCTCTCTGAAGTTGGTACCACCTGTTGCATATTGACTGGAAGACCTCTGGAAGCAGAGACTACTCTGTCTTGATGGTCTGGGTAACCTGTTTCCTGGACCACCAGGTCAGGACCTTCCATAGAACAGCACACAATGAGTACAACCTCATGCCTCCTTCCTTGTTTATGTAAGCCACCACTGTAGTGTTGTCAGTTGCTACAAGAACTATCTTGCTTGCGCAGAGTTTATCAGGGCCAATGTATAAGGGATTTTGCCCTGTCAGTCCTCCAACTTCATAAGAGTTAGGACTAAATACAAAATTACAAAATCTGAGTCCCCAGGGGTTCACAATGGTAAAACAGGGAGACTTTCAAAACCATTGGCTGAAGGGTTCGGTTCCTGGCATTTTTCCCTCCAAATTCTGGGGACAAATTCATTATTAGATTGGAATCTGAAGACTGAAGGACTTTTTACTCCCACCCACCCTTGTCCCCTTTGCCTAGAGTGTTCTTTGGAGGGTGGTCTGGTTCTCTAGCTTATCACCCCTTTTTGCACAGGGGGATGGGATTCAGCAGCATGCGCCAAGGCTGGTTAACAATGGTATTCATGGACTTGTGCTCCTGTTAGCCTCTAGGTTGCTCTCCACTGACCTCCAGGTTATACTTAACACTTTTATCACAATTTTAACTTAACCTAAACACCTAGTGCATTTATTTTAAATATTTTGGATTGGGTAATGCTCAAAATGGGAGGGTTATTTTATATATAACTATAATCAATTAAAATAAATAAAAGTATATTACACTTATATTGAAACAAGGAATTGTGCATATAGAGGCTTTTTCAATGTGTGAATAAATGCATCTCATATATATACAAATTACAATAGTGCATAGATTTTCAAAAGTAGGGTATCAGTGAGTTTGTGAAGTTTGTAATCACAAATCCTTACGCTATAGATTACTACAGTAGTTTATGAGACCACATTACAGATGTTGTAGAAAAAACCCACCCAATAGATATACCTGAAAAGTGATTGGCTGATATTTGTAGGTACCAGTCTTGATTTCAGATAATCCACATCTAACAAAAGTATAAACAATCTTTCAATGTTGTTTTTCGCCCTACCTGCAGTGCTTGCAGTGAGGTTGTTACAATATGTCCCTGACCACTCATCATGGCACGCACAGCGGGAACAGTCTGTAGGATCTGGATAGCCACCATGTTCACAGGGCAGGCTTTGGTTACATACATCTAGAACCAATAGTTTCATTAACGTTATTCACTGTTCACAGTATTTGACATCTGATTCGGTCTCAAACCATAGACTGGCACATTTGTCTCTAATATTTTGGAAACAGTGCTCAACAGAATAACACAGTATTTTTGTGATTTAGGTAAAATTGACCCATGAGTAACCTTTTTATCAGTTCTTTTTTGTGAAGTTTATGAACTGAATTCACCATTATGTAAAAGATAATTGGCCTGTAGTGGAGGAAATCAGACACTTTTATAAGAAATACTCTATTCTTTTACAAACTGTTGGCTCTGTGAGCATCTTACATTAATCACTTTATTTGTTTTAAATTATTTTCTTAATTAGACAAACATAAATGAATAATGGTGGACAAAGCCAATGAAAGTAATGATCTGGCTACAGTTTATGGATGGGATATGTAACATATTGACACTTGAAAAGTTTGTTCACCACCTCAATCAACTCGATCTAACCATTAAATTCACATAAAAACAAAACACGCACACCATCTATTTCCTGAAAAACTAAAAGTAACAGAACTTTGTTGACCAGCGTATATAAAATACTGATATGTATTTATACCTGCATTAAGTTTCAGAAACAGTTCCAGAGGGCAATAAATTTATGCATAAAGACAAAGCAAAGAAAGTTACTTACACACCAGGTATGGTCAACAACTTGAACCCTAGTAATCAAGATATCAAACAATTCATTAAATAAAATAGAAGCATTAACAGAAATAGTGATGATTGGACCAAAATTCAATAAGTTGCATGCACTTGTCTCATTTGATCAAGAAACGGTACCAAAGGTCAAATCTGACCAGCCAGTGTTTTCCTGCAGGTTAGTTTCATATCCTTAACTTCTCAGGTCAAAAATATGTGAAATATCGACACTGTGTGTGACTACCTTCACATAACAAGATCATATCCAACCAGTTACTATTTGTCTAAAGATATGGTTCACTCAAATAATAAATAAAGTGAATGTTACCTTCATTGCAATTTGGAACAAGAACAAAACTGACTACATCAAACGATTTACAGCCTGACAGCCTGCAGTTTTTGTTTTCAGAATGAGCCAGCAGTAAGATATAAACTGGTACAAAACCCATTTACAATAGAATGTTTTCAAAATGTGTTTAATTGTTTAATGACAAATGTTAGAAAACTATTAAAAATGAACATTACAATGTCTCGTAAATATTAGTTCTACATTGCTTACCAATATTAACCTTAATTGGAGTAAGAGGTCAAATTCAACCTGTCTTTGGGTAGCTCACCAATGAATGTATTATTTCATGTTTAAAGTTGTAAGATAGTAACTTAAATATTGTTCCCTCATTCAATTATTACTTTTAGGTTTTTCTTACTTTTAAGTTCTCTAAAATCCCTTACTATTGCTCAGCGCAATCTTTGATTCTGACTGTTTGAAGGTAAATGTTTAATAAATATTCTGAAAATATGTAATTCTAATTCTAATAGCACTTTTATAGCGCTTAATCTCTGTCAAAAGGCGCATCACACAAAAACATTGTTCAATATTCAAAAACCAGAGACATTGCAGGGGTCAGCACCGCGGAGAAAGCAGAAGGAGATTGGAAATTTAGGGTGGGTATGCTTTTCCAAAGAGGTATGACTTCAACTTTGACCTGAAAGAGGCAAGTGAGTTTGCAGAGCGGACCTCATCAGGAAGGTCATTCCAAATCATAGGTGCGTCATACGCAAAACTGAGTCCAAAATGTTTTCGAGACTTGAAAACTGAAGCAAAGTGGGGACCTCAAGAAATATGCCATCAGATTGACTTAGACGAGTGTTATATGCACTATGTCGAGGAATCAGGAAGGGTTCAAAGTATTTGGGGTTACCACTGTGTAGGAACTTATATACCAGCATGGCAGTCTGAAAGATAAAACGGCACTTAATCGGCAACCAATGTAATGCTTTTCTAACTGGAGTGATATGTGAGTACTTGGTGGTGTTGGCAACAATTCTGGCAAGGCTATTCTGAACACATTGAAGTTTGCGCAGATCTAGAGCTGAGAGACCTCTGAACAGAGAGTTAGAGTAATCAAGTCGACTTCGGACCAGGGCATTGGCAGCCATAAGAGCAGCTTCATGTGTCAGATGTCCTCGGAGTCGCTTAAGATCCCGGACATGAGCAAAACAAGCCTTGCAGATCTTCATAACATGGCAAGATAATGAGAAATCTGAATCAAACCAAACACCAAGGTTCCTAACTGCATCTATTGGTGATATAAGATTACCAAGTATGTTGACCGGGAAGGACTGATTAAGTTTTTCGCGCTGAGACTTTGAGCCAAACACAATGAATTCGGTCTTATCAGGATTTAGCTTGAGCTTATTTGTAGAGAGCCATCTCTTTACGTCTTCAAGGCAGTGTGACAGCTTATCAAAGGCTGAGGCAACATTTTTATGTGTGAGATGTACATACAATTGTGTGTCATCAGAACTGGAAACTAATACCAGGATGATTCTGTATGACTTTGCTCAGTGGAGTAGTATAGAGTGAAAAAAAGGATTGGCCCCAGGACAGAGCCTTGAGGCACACCATACAATAACTTTTTGGCATCAGATAAAATTGACCCAATCTTAATGCACTGAACACGGTCTGAGAGATAAGACTTAAACCAATCGAGGACAACCCCGCTCACACCAAACCAGGAGCGTATCATGATCAATAGTATCAAACGCTGCTGATTGATCCAAGAGAACGACAGCAGTAGCCTCAGCTTTAGCAAAAGCCAAATGAACATCATTCTTAATTGAAAGCAATGCAGATTCAGTTGAGTGACCTAGTTTATAGGCAGATTGCCTGACATTCTCTAGTCCGTTCAAACTGACATGGTCATTCAATTGAGAAGCAACAACACGTTCAACAAGTTTGGATATGAAGCCCAACCCAGAAACAGGTCTGTAGTTTTTAAAGTCATTGGGTGGTAGTGATGACTTTTTAATCAATGGGGTTACAATAGCCTTCTTGAACTCATCAGGTACAACACCTTCTGACAATGAGCAGTTAACAAGCCTGGTAATAGAGGGCAGTAAAATATCAATACATTCCTTAACAAAAAATGTAGGCCATGGATCTAACAAACAAGATTTAGTGGATGACTTCATGATAATTTTTCTAATTTCCTCTTGAGAAACTTGTTTAAAGCAGCTGAAATTGGGTACATCAGTTGGAGGAGGCAGAGTGAATGAGTCACTAGAGGAAAATGAGTTTCTGATTTGGCTATTTTGTCACTGAAGAAAGTGACAAACCGGTCAGCAAGACCTTTCTTAGATTCATGAGAAGGGAGTACTGCTTCAGGACTAGAGTGCAGTACAGAACTCAAAACCTGCCATAGCTTCTTGGAGTCATTAGCATTTTCTCTGACCAGGTTTCTGAAGTAATTTGCCTTATCTTTGTTGACCAGTGAATTGCACCGAGCAATCTGTCTTTGAAGTCTAGCTCGATTATAGGCAGATTTATCTTTACGCCAGATTCGTTCCAGCTGTCGCCTGATGGTTTTTGCCAGCCGGTAGGTGTCAGATAGCCAACCAGTAGCTTGCTTAGTAAAAGTACGAGTTACCAATGGTGCATGCTTGTTGAGCAATTTGCTCAAATCATAGAAGTATTGTTCACACAAACCACTGACTGTATCACCAGGGCGTTTTACGAATGCACTATTTCCCAAATACTTACGGAAACTATCCATGTCAATTTTATGATACCTCCTAAAGGTGACAACTTTTACCTTATGTGAAGGAGGATTAACTGAATCAAGCTGAGCAAGGACAAGAGCATGATCAGAAATAAATTCAGCAACTCGTACAATGGAGATCACACTGGCATCAGTAGGAGTGAGAACAAGGTCTAGGATATGACTATGAAGATGGGTAGCCATTTTGTGTTATATTGCATGATTCTAAACAGTTCTGGAATTTGATACTATCATTTGAAGAAGTATCCACATGAATATTGAAATCCCCACAAATTAGGAATGAGGGAGAAACTGAGGATAAGTATTCTAAAAGATTGAGAAATTGGTCCAGGAAACTTTCAGAGCATGAGCCAGGTGGACGATAAACACAAATCAACACAAGCGGTTGAGCCACAGACCCAATTGCAATGCTAATATTTTCATAGGAACTGAAAGTAGGTGTATCCACAGATCTAAACTGTATAGCTTTGTTGATAAAAAATCCAACACCACCACCACGGCCATGAATACGGGGTTTGTGGCAGAATTTGAAACCTGTCGGGGTGATGGAATGTAGAAGGCTGTCCGTTTCCTCCTGGCGAATATGTGTTTCAGTGACAGCAAGAATGTAGACAGAATGTACTGTTACAGTATCATTGATGCAGGGTCCCTGGTTTCTTACAGATCGGCAATTTACCACCCCAAACAAAGCAACAATAAGGTCGCAAGGCCATGAGGCTTAGCCACACAAGGGAAATGATGTGTATTCAGGACATAGCTGTGGAGTCTGTAGGGGAGTGGTAATGAAGTAAGACCATGAGCAGACAACGGAATAAACACATTGGGATCACTGCATACTGACTTTCTCCAAAACAACAGTAAGAGGAACAACCAGTGGATGGTACTCATTGCACTCCAGTTCCCTAAACTATGAACAGGACCGTGAGGAGTAACACCAGTATGCCTTAATTCTAAGTTAGTTACTATGTGACACAGTTTGTCCACTCTAAATTCCATCCCGTGGGTGACTCACGGGCACCCTACACTCCTCACTGAGCCTCTAGAATAAACAATTTCCCTAAAGTGAATCAAAGAGGGGATGGCCTTAAGCTAAAGGAAAGTATTGGAGTGACTAAAAAGTACAAAATAGTCAATGGTATTCAGTAGATATTGACAGCCACAACAGTGAAAAAACAACAATTGGAGTGACCAGAAACGGCAGAATGATATTCAGGGGATATTGACAGCCACTACAGTGAAAAACAACAATGGACTAAAATATCAATAAAATAGAAATAACTCACTATAAATCTGGGCCGATAATACCCGTACTATCAATAAGCATGCAAATACAAGCTACAACATTGGTAATAGAAAAACAGATTACACATGTTGTGGATATTATTTAGTTTCCTTGCAATATATATTGAAAACTCCTTATATTCGCCTAGACTTATGTACCAAACAGGGTTTATACTATCATTTACAAAAAAAAAGATATCTCCGCGGTGCATACTAAAATCAACAAATGTTCTACAAAATGTTCTATGATATCTTTTACAAAAACCATTTGTGATAAAATGTTGTCCAAAGCATTTGACAGAAAACCTTTTTTAAAACACTTTAAAATGATGGGTATGAAAACTACATGCTATTAAATGTTTGCAAAACCTTTTCAGAACAAACATTTACAAAATTTTGTCAACAAATGTTGTTTAAACTCTTAATGTATATTGTTTATCAAACGATTTACAATGAATGTTTGAAAGCATTTCCAGCATAACCTGCATTTCCTATGCTATAAATCTATGCCAGAAAACATTTCCAGTCAAACCTCAGTTTCTTGAGTTTAACAAATGTTTTCCGAAAAAAAATTGTATAGAAAATGTTTATCAAACTTTTTTAAACATTAAATTGTAAACAAAACCCTTGCAAACTTTTAGTCATCACAAGGAAAGGGTTTAAAACCCCTTTAAAACTTTTTAATGGGAACTAGGTGGCACATTGAAGTGAAGGGTGTAACAGTCTCAAGAGACATGTGTGCAAGTCAGGATGTTTATTTCTAGCTTACCTGAACAATAAGCATCATTGATAATTTTAACATCATAAAAGTGGAGCTGACTTCTCTGTCCAATGGTATTCAAGAAATCTCTATTCTTTGGAAGCACTGTATACAACTCTCCATCTGGATTTGAAGAGTATGCCTGTTGAAAGACAATTGATTGGTTAGATTTTTACACATGTATTATTGTAAAAACAACCTCATACAATATTCTAATCTAATTCAAGTCATTTGTAGCTCGAAATCTCTCATGTAGATTTATTTCTAAGCTTTTATATTTGTATAACATAACAAAACATAACACATGATTTTTATATAGCGCTTATCACTTAGTATGTCTCTAAGCGCTGTAGGATCTAGACATTGTATGCAAGTCTGAAAAAGTATATTTTGAGTTGCCTTCTGAAATCTGACAGTGAATTTGAAGATCTAATGCTAACAGGTAGATTGTTCCACAGAGCTGGAGCAACATGAACAAAAGCCCGTTTTCCATAACTGTTTCTAGGAACCTTGACTGGAAATGCTATATTGAAATTTTTAGATGATCTTGTTAATCTTGCTGGTTGTGCTAGCGAAATGAGGTCAGTGATGTATGTAGGTGCTAAGCCATGTAACGCTTTGTACACATTAGTGAGAATACTGAAAGCAATCCGCTGTTGTATTGGAAGCCAGTAAAGTTCTTGTCTTGCTCTACTAATGTGGTCATACTTTCTCATTTTGAGGATGACTCGGGCTGCTGAGTTTTGTACAATTTGTAGTCTGTGCAAAAAGACTTTATTTACTCCATAAAGCAGGCAGTTGGTATAGTCTAGTTTTGATGTTACCAGGCCTTGAATTATGCAGGAACATGTATCATTTGACAAATATTTATGAATTCGGGCAATTTTATGAAGTTGTAATTGACAGGCTCTGCACTTTTTGATGATAAACTCTTCCATGTTCATCCGTGAATCAAAATAGGCACCTAGGTTGCGCACAGACCTTGTCGGGGTGATTGTGCAGTCTCCCACCCTGATAGAAATAGAAGGCATTCCTTCCAAATATTTTCTAGATCCCAAAACAATAACTTCAGTTTTGTCTTCATTCAATTTCAAGATGTTTTGTGACATCCAAGATTTTATACCATCAATGCAAAGTTCCAGATGTTGTAAGGATGCAGCCATTGAGCTTTTGTTGAATTCAACATTTAGCTGAGTATCATCTGCATATAGCATGTGACTCACTACATGTTTATTTGCAATGTCTGCCACAGGAGCAACATATAAAGTGAAGAGTATTGGTCCAAGGACAGGCCCCTGAGGAACACCAAAATTAAGATACATCTTCTCAGATGAGCTGTTATTTATTCTCACTGCTTGACTTCTGTTGGAGAGAGAGGATCTAAACCAGTCTAGCGCTGTTCCATTAATGCCAAATCTAGTTTCTAGACGATGAAGAAGTTTTTCATGGTCAATAGTATCAAAGGCAGCACTTAAGTCAAGAAGGACTAAGGCGACCACTTTTTTATTGTTCAAGGAAGACAAGATGTCATTTTGGACACAAAGAAGCGCAGACTTTGTGGAATGGACAGGTCTATATGCAGACTGCATTTTGCACCATAATTTATTCACCTCTAAATGTGTTCTGAGATGAGCTGCAACAATTTTTTCAATGACCTTTGATAGGAAAGACAAATTTGATACAGGTCTATAGTTTTTCAAAATTTCTTTATCCAAGTTTTCCCTTTTTAGCAGAGGTGTTATATTGGCATGCTTCAAGTTGGATGGAAATACTCCCTCTTCCAAGGATTTGTTGACAATACGGGTAATGACTGGAGCCAGGGTGTCTAAGTTATCCTTGATCAATCTGGTGGGGAAAGGGTCATGGATTGTAGAAGCATTAGAACTAGCACTTATTATCTTTCTGACTTCATCTTCATCCGCAGGTTTGAAAGACTTTAGAGCGACTTCTAAGTTTGGGTGAATGTACTCTTTGATTTTAACATCTTTCTGAGATAAAGAGTTCTTGATGGTTGATCTAATTTTAAGAATTTTGTCAACGAAGAATTTATTAAATGTCTTGGCCAATAGTTGATCTGAGTCACTGTCGGGAAGTTAGGGTTGCTTAACTTCACCTAGTAATGTTTTAGACAAATCATACAGCTTTTTTATACCATTCCTACCTTGATTAATTTTGCAGGAATAAAATTCTGTTTTGTATTTTGTCAAGAGAAGCTTAACTGTTTTACATTGTTCTTTATATTTCTCCAAGTCAGCTTCTGTATTTTCTTTCCAACCTCCTCTTCATGACTTTTGCATGCTGGATATGACTATTAAACCAAGCTGTGTTAGGTCTGATTCTAACATATTTCTCGATAAGTGGAGCATTATTTTGCAGAGTTTCAGATATCTTCATTATGTCTTTGTGTCTTTGTATGTTGCAGTAAACCGGTGAAATCAAA
Source organism: Sabellastarte sp. h YS-2021 (assembly GCA_964017235.1). NCBI lineage: Eukaryota > Metazoa > Annelida > Polychaeta > Sabellida > Sabellidae > Sabellastarte > Sabellastarte sp. h YS-2021. The sequence goes on from OZ024931.1 coordinate 122,984, forward strand.
ACTCAAACTTTAAATATGTTCATCATATTTATACTTTCATTCCTGTTCATTATCCAGATGTCATAGATGTCTTGAAAACAATTAAGTCCCTATGAAAGACAACTATGAAATCCATGGCTTACTGGCTTGTTCAGTGTTTCTTGCTATAGTTTTGTGATAAAGTAGCCAGTATCTATATCAAAGTCATATATCTACCAGAAAATGACAAAATATTATTCCTTGATTAAAATAAACTAAAGAAAACACTAACTGAAAATAACTGGATTACAGTAGATTCTTACAGAATACATGCAATTCAAATGGGTGTAAATCATTTTGTCTTACATGATAAGGTAATTTTTTTATTGAATGAAGTACACTAATTGAATGTATAGTTAAATATGTTAACAGTTTGACTCTCAGTTCAACCGGGGTACATCGAAACCAAGAATGACACTGTCTCCACTAGAGCAGGATTCTCTTGAAGGGGGACTTAAATGGTCCTCAAAGCTAGCATGGATAAAAAATTGACTGATATGGACAAAAATCAGATTGTTATTCTCTGGAGTACATGACTAAAAGAATGGACAATTTATTTGGGAAGAGGTTCTCATGGCCTGGAAAAGGTATAAGCTCAATTTTGAAAAAGAAATAGATGTTTGAACCTACCCCCTTTGGAATACTTAATACTCGGTACATCCAAACCTAATTTTGATGAAACAAGAATTACAAAACAGGGTATCAACTACATAAATAACTTGCTTGATGAGTCTGGAAATATGAAGTGTCAGATTTTTCTAAAAGTATAAGTAACAATAAGAGTTTAAAACATTTAATATAATTATTTACGCATATTTACTCCAATTTTCAGTGAGCACTTGTATTTACTGATGTGGTCATATTTCCCTAAAAGTTTCAGTAAATATGTGTATTTACTGATTTGTGACCTCTGTTATTCACAAGTTTACTGGTTTGAGTTTCCGTTAATATGTGAAATGAAACTTTGATGTTAACCGGTTATGAATATATAATATTGAACTGTAAACTGAAATATGCATTATTTTGAAACATTTCTCTTTATTATGATGACTGTTAGAGCGTATTAACCCTACTCCATCTTACAGTACATTAGATACAAGAAATTATGTTCAAAAATAGCTTTTTTTGATGTCATGTCACCAACTTTAGTTAAGTGATTTCTGTAGATACATTATTTAAGCTTATACTATTTTCAAACCTCCAGCCACTAAGGACCTATGGCATCCCTAGAAATGGTTAAAGATCAATTAAATTTTTACCTCTTTTATGTGACTGATAAAAATAAAACTGTATTTTATAAGAAATTAATAAAACCATAACAAATAACTAACCATTAACAGATTAATCAAGGCAGACTCTAATAAACTGTTGTGATTGACCATAACACACCATAAATCTCCCACATTTTTAATTGAAATAATTTAATTTTAATTTGTTTTATTTTTCCTAAAGTAAAAAAAAGATTGGCTTTATAAGTCAAAATATTGAACTTATGACATGCTCTTGACTGTAAGAAATGATAAAATAACTTCGATAACATCATGTTTCAATCACTCTTGGGAAAGATCAGTTGTATCAAGGGAAATATAGACAATATAGGCTTAATCATACACAAGATTGGTCCTAATGAATCATAGAAAAAATGGCGTTTTGCCACATTGGCTCCCACCAAACCAACCCCAAGATAAATTAGACCCCAGAAAAAATCCTGGTTAAACTTGCTTGCAAGAAAATTTGTCAAATTGGTCAAAAATAAAGAAAATTATTGTGCTTTCAACAAGAATGTGTCAAACAAATGGAAACGATCAGAAAAGTTTTATGCTACTAAATAGAAGTTGTGCAATTTAACTCAATACATAATCTAATAAAACTTAATACCACTTAGTCTTTATCAAAGCAATTGCACTTTTCATAACTGCAACTGAAGAAGTGAGCAAATGACAGAGCATAAATGGCATTGATTTTACAGCTTTCAAAATCATTCTGAAATGAAATAATGGAGATAAAGCACTCTAAAAGTAGTCATTTATTACTTTTTATTGAATGTTTTCAGAAGGGGCCAGGTTGATTTTTTTTTTGATTTGCCAAGTGCTAATTTGGCAAACGGCCTATTTGTCCACACCCCAGTTCTAACACCTGCATGACATGCATTGGCTTAAGATTGATATCGTTAATATATAATCAGGTTTGGCTCTCTTTTATAGCTATATGTTTTAGTACAATTTTGTAAAATATTCTTAAAAGCATCACTGTTTAATGTATGTAAATTTTATTGTATTTAAAGCATAAATATTATTTTTAACTTTTTCTATCTAAATAAAAAGTTAAATTTATGTTTGGCTTGCTTATTGTAAACAATACAGGCAAGCTTGTTGATGTTAGATTTTATAGTTTTGTACTGACCAACATTTTTACATTGTCACTGTTACTACCCAGGGTAGTACACTGACCTATTTATGAATTAGCAATGACACCATTTAACAGACATGTGGGTAGAGTTTGAAGTAATTATCAAGGGCAGTATAGGTAGTCAATGGTGTACAAAAGGTATTTAATCTGATTAATTAAGAAATGTTTAATATGAACCCATTTTGTTGAAGGGATGAAGGACTTAGCACATCTTCCCCAAATAGTGGGGACAACTATGTACCCGACAAATGATTATCTCAAAGGAGTATGTATGTACAGTATTGTGTAAATTTGGATTTTTCGCAGTCTTGTTCTAGGCACTGATATACTTTGTCAACGAGAAATATCCGAGTTATGTAAACAGCAAACTGAATGCTGGAACTAAGTGTGACTAAAAGAAACATGAAATGAGACTTTTTGAAACCATCCAACCTGTACAAAAAATAATTAATTTTAAAAAGGATCAGCACTCTAAAGCTTAGCAGGCATTAGCCCACCCATTTATTTTCAAAAGAGGCAAAATTTTAACCACATTCAAATTTTCTGTAATTCTAACTAAAGCCTGTGAGCTAAGGCATAACCGCAAAGGCTTAGAGACAGCAAAGCCAGCAAAATATTTGGACAGACTTACAGTATTTTATTCATTGAGCTAGGGGCTCCAGCACTGCTCTAGTCGAGGGGAGCGGGATTGGTACATTGAATTGATATTGTGATACATCAGTATGTGGGGTCATGTTTTAAAATATCATTTATGCAATTATGAAGTTTACAAAAAGTCATTTATAACATTTGTTATAATCCTGTTCTTCAAGGATAATATTAACATTTTGCTGGGGTGTAAAATTAATCAAGTTAAAAAAATAAATATTACTTGGTGATTCCTTTTTTCAAAAATACCCAGCACCAGTTTTTGATCAAGTAAAATATTTACCGTTGATAATTAACAACAAATATGTTTCTCCCTGGATGAAAGCCCTATTTCGGTGGCAAAAAGGACAAAAATGTACTGTTTCAAAGGTATATATAATTTTTATTATTTCAAAATTATTATTTTTTATTACTCATTTAAAAACGTACACATTTATTGTTCTACAAACAAAAGCATTGATAAATTACTTTTAATATCACAATACAAATAACATGAAAAACACATTCATTGTATCACTAATGCCAAGAAAGTAAACAAATTGCAATCCTCAGAAACAAATCCAAAGTTCAATTAACTAAAAATCCTGGAATAAAACTGTTTGGTGGCATTTCACTGCAATATTCTTTTTGATCAGTTATCATGTAAAAGTTCAGTAACTGTAACACAGAGTAGGTTTTGCCTTTTTAATGAAGTAATCTATTCATGGTATCTAAGATAGCATAGAGATGCCCGTACTCCATAGCCCAGGAAATAGCATTAAACACCATGAAATACAGAATAGGTGAAACTGAAAAAGTGTAGGAGACTTCCAGAAAGAATAATGTAAGTTAAGTAAAGGTGCAGAAGAAAATAACGTGTAAGAGAGCAAATATGTATGTAAAGACAAAATATCAAACAAGGCAATTCAATAGCAAGATGGTAGCATTGATAAGTAGTATAAAAGTTATGAATATGTTAAATTTCTTAATTGAATCCTATCTATCAAAGGAGAGAGTCAAATTAGGTAAAATTTGGATCATAATCAGTTTCAGAAGCCAACAATCCATGTATATTTGTGATAAAATTATGCCTCAAATATAGCAGCAGATAACATGCTAGCAAAACCAAAGTTAAACAATACACAAAATTCACACCATAACATTGCACAGCTACATACCAAAATCAATATCCTTAGAAAGCAACAACTTGCGACACCTTTAGGTGGACATATAGCCCAGACAAGATTTTAAAGGTCAAGGTCATTAGGAGGAGATCAAAGGTAAAATCAAGGTCACACCATTACATTACACACCTACACCCCAAACAATATCTCTACCAAGTATCAACTTTCTTCACCTAACGGTTTCTGAGATACAGCCCAGACAAGATTATTGTTCCCACCATGCTCCCACCCAAAATAATACATGCACAGTGTTTAAAATAAAATACAAAGGAGCATGGGCTTGAAAATTGGCTTATGTTAGTAACATCTATTGATAAATTGTGGTTTTGCTGATATATATTTTGTCAAAAAATCCAAGTAACTGCACTTATAAGAAGAAAAGTAATGTTTTGGGGCCCAAGTTGTTTCGAGGCATGGTGGGGAACAGTAACCAATCAAAAATTTTTGGTCTTATTTTATTGGTGAATTGGTTTGCTTTTTCTTATTTTATTAGTGACTCCGACCAATGTGTGCCCAGGGTCTCTCCTAGGTCTAAGTACCTTACATGTAAAGTGTTTAACGTATTTATAGCATTATATGGAGTAATTATGCAGTGTAAAGTAGATTATATAATAAATTTAAATCATGGACTATTTTAACATGTTACTTTACATATTACCAAACAGTCAATGGATAATAGAATAAATTATATATATAATCACACTGGTATTGGTTCTCTCTGGGCAATGGTCAGATTTGTTTTGTCCTTGTAGAATAAAAGCTTTAAGCATGCTTCATGACATAATTCTGCACAAAATCATTCTAATCCTTCATTTGTAGCAAGGATAATATAATTTTTACTTGGAATAATTTGCATACAGAAAGTCCAGATGATATTTCCTTATCTGGTATATGAAACTGGCCGAGTTTTACAACACAATTAAATCTTGTATGTTAAAGTTTGTGCCATATTGAGGTTTTATCCATCACACAGTATCATGTGGTATATTATATAAATAATGGCAAAATGGCGCTCCATTAACTACATTAAAGTTTACATAATAGAAGCGTCACGAGGCAATTATCTATTATAAAACCCTGTAAATTAAAACCAATTTATTAATTCAATAATTTAACACCATGTACCATATGATCAACCTAGACAATCTTTGCAATGTTTCCTTTGGTGTGTATACCATATGGGGCTTTCACTAAATTAGTTATATGGTTTTTTGTTATTTCAATACACAATCAACATTGTTTCACCATGTGTACCACTGGTTTTCCTTTATGGAAAAATATAATTTTAAAGCTTGAAAAGTTTTAATATAATCTGACTGCCACAAATTTTAACCATGGATAATGATAATCGATAAAATATGGATCTTTGACTTACAGAAAGCACTTTCTAGAAAAAATTAGACTGCTTATTTAACAATGGTGTGGATAATTTGTTGTGGTGAGTGTTTCATGTTACTTTATTAATCTGTGCTTATTTTAAGACAGTAAGCTATTATTTTTGTGTTTCAGGCATTGAAAGTACTAGAAACTGGAGAATTACTTACTTGTTTTAATTTGTGTTGAAGTTTTTGGGTTTCTCAAGATTTTTATTTTGTGCGCTTCTTTGTCTCTTAATTTGGAATCAAGGAAAAATGCCTCCTGGAAAGATCGTCTCCTGGAAAAAAGCCTCATAGAAAGAATGCCTATTCCACATTTTGTATTTCAGTAATACCGCCTATGAAAATTAATCCACAACATTAAGAACAAAATTGATTTCAACCACAAACAGTGTATCATTTTAGAAGTATAGAACAAACTGTAATAAGGTAAATTAAAATCTTTGTTTTGAACTTAAAAACACTGAAAATTTAAATAAAATTTAATCCCAGCAGTAATGCATTTCAGTGCTGCATTTTTGCACTATGTTTTTTTCTCGTTTTACTTGAGTAAATTTTGAGCCACTAAAAACACTCCTTTTAATATGATATGCTGGGTTAGATTTTCACAGTGAGTTTGTTTGAAAGTTAGCTGCTCCTTTGATTAAGTTCACAGAAGATTATTGTAAAGTCAGATTGTAAAGAAATGCAAAGAATAAAAAAAAATCCAACTTTATAAATTAAATTGCTTGTTTTGTATTTGTCAGGACATATTTTTTCAAGGTAGCATTTTTCCATGAGGTATTTTTCTATGAACTCTGAATCTCATTCCGAATTGAAAAGACTTTGTAAACGTACCCCCTGAACTAATTAATATGAAAGAAATTGTGAAAACATTCCAATATTGAATGCATTGTGCTGAGGATGACTGGCAAATACTAAGTACCCTTTTGTTCTTGGCAGACTGGCCATTGAACTAAACCACAATCCACTGTTAGAAAATAATGTAATGTTAACTCTCCATTATGCAAAAATAATGGAGAGTTGAGACAATGGAATGGTCGCCCGTCTGGGTTTAGATACTAATATTTCAAATTCAAACAGGCCTTGTCACAGGAAGATATATTTCAGAACTTTATGGAGGTGTTCCACTAGAGCTAACCCAGAAAAAAAGCATGCAAAAATTTTGGGCCTGTTACATCTACCCAGCATGACATAGTACATCCCGGCTACTCTGGATCAAGATCCTGACCGACTTGGGGTCAGGATGATTTTCTCCACGACAATATGGGATAAGCTGCAAATCCCTAAGAGACAAATCATATCAAGCCCCGACAAGTAGTATTGACAAACCGACAACACTGGAGCATTTTCCCAACTCACCCCAACTGGACTGATTAATTTCTGGAGTCGGGATCAAGATTCAGGATCAAACTAACCCTATATAAACCCATTCTGGCTGTCATAGATCATCATTTGACTGTGCAAAGATGCCAGCTCTACATCAGAGCGACTTTCTACAGAAGCTAAGGGTAGTTTTGTTTTTTATTGGGTTTAATATTTTGATTTTCATCATGATTTTTATATAGAAAAGGACACATCTGAACCCAGTACCAGCACCTGTCCTACAGTCAGCATCACAGCCACAGCAACACCCAGTCCCAAGGAGAAGAAGAAAGCCACCAAACCCTTGGATCTTTCAAAGACAAGAGCAATGATGCTACAGCAACCGCCTGGCCGATTTAATACACACTGATATCCCAGGATACCAGAATTTTGTCCAGATGCCATCTGCCTTTTTTACCTCATCAAACAACTCATACACCATTGCATCAGGGAGTCAGTCACCAATTTTAGGAAGCCCTTAGAAGTTGGATTCAAACTGGCAATTATACTGAGACACCTGGCAATAGGAGAAACCTACACCTCCTTACAGTATGGCTGGTTGGCCAAACCAATATCTGTAAGTTTGTCCCCTGAAGACTGGAAAAAGGTGGAGAAGTTCAGAAGCAGATGGTATGTCCCCATGCTGTTGGGGCAATAGATGGAAAGCATATCGTCATGAAGAAGCGAAAGTGACTATTACAACTACAAGGGCTTCTTTCCCCTGGTGGTGCTAGCCTTGGTCAACACATAGTAAAGATTCTTCTGGGTCAATGTGGGGATCAAGTGGATCTTCATCAGATGCACAGATTATTTTACAGAACCAAATTTTGGGAGAAGATCAAGGATGGCACCTTGGGGCTTCTGCCACCTGACTATTTCTTGCTGGATGACAATGCTTTTGCCTTGATGCCATGGATGGTGAAACCCTACAGCAGAAAACAACTCATAAGGGAAGATAGAATAACCAATTACAGGATCTCCAGAGGCAGGAGGGTGGTGAACGCCTTTGGAATATTAGTGAGCAGATTCGGGGTATTACTGGGCACCATGGAGCAAAGGCCAAGGGTTTGGAGACATTGTTTTTACATGTGTGGTGTTTGTACAACCTACTGAGGACAAACTAGGGCAGAGTAGGTGGGGCACTAACCCCAGCATATGATGTAATGGCCTTATGAAATGAACAAGTGTTGTATGCCGGATTACAACTACAACAATCCTTCAATGGAGACCAAATATCAGCGAGACGTACTAAAAGACTACTTCATTCATATGGGTCCATTGGCTGTGCAGGACAGTATCTGAGATGTGTCAACCAAATACCCTGGGGGTAGAAGCTGGCATCTATTAGTCCCTTTCCAGGACTGTCTGATTATTCCAAGAACTTTTATTTAAGCTAGTATTGCTCAAATTTTAAACAAATTTTTAAAGAAAATCCAATCCGTTTCCAACAAGTTTTAAAACTATTTCAAAACAAATCACAAGGCCCAAAAGAATGTTGAAAACTTTCAATCCAAATTATGTAAAAATATCTGCATTAAATGTCATAATTTGTACACCTTTTTTCTGGCAAATTTGCGAGATAATTGTAAGTTCAAAATTATCAAATTTTTGAATAATCTCTAAAGTATGCAGCTGAGGAATTGTTTTTGGAAGAGTCAAGTGGGCCTGAAAAGAACCTTTAAATGTTTGACAGCAGTTGTCTTGAAATCGGCTGCCCTCTGGTTTGCAACTGTCCTTTGGTTTTCACTTTGCTTTGCTGAGCAAGTTGGATGACCTGGCTCGCTAGCATCTGAGTCTCTGGGATGGTTAAGATTTATTTCCTTGAAGCTGGTGCTGATAGATGTGGCTGTTGAAATATCTGTTGAAGTTGCACTTGAGCTCCTAGAAAGTGATAGCTTCTTTCCTCTGCCCTGCTTTGGATGCACTTAGAAATTTCACAGCCTCGTTTCTGAATGTTTGAAAAAGAAATGAATACAGCATGATTTTCATCTGTGGAAACTGGTCCATGACCTGGTTGACCAAAGAGTGTTGGGAAACTGCTCTGGTGCTTGTAACTGAAGGCTTTATTGTGGTGTTTGATGGCATGCAGATCTCAATACTATGTGTGTCTGTTTAACCTCCGAAGATGACATGTGCTGAGGCAACGCAAGCACTCGCTCCTCAGGCCAGGAACTTGAAGGCAAAAGATTTGCTGAGTCCATTGCATCTGGTGTGCATCATTAAGAAGTTAAGTTTATCCTGAATCAAGTTCTGCCATTCTGTCATTTCTTTTGGATGCTGACCAAACTTCTTTGGGATCCGAACCAAGTCTTGTACATTTTGACAGACAGCTTGTAACTGTTGGCAAATGTTCATGTTGTACAACTCATTGTAGTCCTCCCCATCTTAGTTCTTCAGGTAGATTCTTGTATTATTGAGATGTTCCCGCCTCCAATCTCTCTGTCCATTTCTGTCTCACTTTTGTCTGTCCTTTTCGGCCACTCCCTGCTGTGTGTGTTGTTTCCTCCATCATGGCTTTCTCCCTCTGTGTCTCTTCGTCCCTTTCTCATGCCTCCCTCTCCACCCTCCTCTGCTGCATATCAGCAGCTGTATGCCTCAGCTCAAACTCTGTAGGTGTGTCTGTGGGGACTTCTATCTTTCTCATTCTTCTGCCCTTCTTAGGACCCATTTTTCTTTGTAATTCAATAGTTGTTTTTTTCTGATGTATCTTTTGCAACATTAAGTTGGAGTGTCATTTTGGGATGTTATATTGCAATACATTGTAATAAATAAAGGGAAAAGAAAACCTAAAGCATTACTAAGCACACTTTTATATGCATTGAAACAGATAAATGTCACAAATAATTGAACATAAATATCTTAAAAACATTGCAGTACTTGTTGACATAGCAAGGCATGACATTAGACCATTGTTGATCTGATCTGATATTATGAATGATTTATAATAAAACTACAAATCAATTTAGAATTTTTCTGTTGACCGTTTTATAAAACGTTACTTTTTGCAATTTAACCTGACAAAGGTGAGTGAGTTTGTAAACTATAACTTTGGGTTCCAAGGAAATGTGTTTCTATCAACAATGCTTCTGTGAAAATGGTGGCTGTAATGAATGACCACTTGTGAATAGATATCCATTAAAGGCCCCCAAATCATATGATACAATTTATACAATACAAATTGAATTAATTACTGTAATTGGTTCTGAAAGGGTCATTAAATATTTTCCCAACTGTCTTCCATATTATATTGAAAATTTGCTGAGTCAGCATTTATTAAAAATTCCAAATCAAGAAGTTTGCTTCATGGATTTCTCAACGTTTTGTGCGTTGATACTTTTATTGGGAATTTTGATTGATATTGCATAAACATATTTCCCTACATACCTTAACTAAACTTACCCAACCCCTTACCAAAAATAAGATACAAAATTTTATGTTCTTTGCTGTCCAGATTTCGATTAATTAAGAATTCCAAATCTAAAAGTTTTGGATCAACTTTTTGCTTCACTGAACCTGTTTCATTGTGACCACTATTTTTTCACTGTTCTGGAATTAAAACAATGAGAAAACCTTACTGTCAAACCTTGGTGAAATCCTTATTGCTCAATCTAATGGTGAATGCATTTATAGCTCTTAACTCTTGGACGCCAATTGGTTATTTTATTGAATAATTATATTATTGCTTATGTCTAAAGTTACATAATTTATTTCTATATACTCTAAACCCTGACGTTAAGAAGGAGTGTAGTCCTGAGTCAGAAGAACATGCAGAAGCTCAAATTAGAGATGAAAGACAGTAAGAAGCAAACAAAAACTAATTTGCACTAACTAACAGCAGGGTAAGGTGAAGACAACAAAATATGGAATAATCGAAGCATGATTTATAATACAAACAGCAAATGCAAAAGTTGAAGATACAGGATATGAAGATGGGTGTAAGTCCACCAGCAGCTGAAGCAAAATTAATAGCAGCATCAAAGAAGATGATAAAGATGAAAGTCTTGGACACATAATTTATAAGATGGAAGGGACTGCAACCCCCATGCATGTACACCGAGATAAGAAAGTTTGCAAAACAGTATAAAATCAACTCCCGAAGGTGGTGAAACTATGAATGATATAATTGGCTTATGTTCACCCTTTAATGTTAACTTGAAGACATTTGGTTACGGTTCTCTGGTACCAGTACAGGTTTGTAGATGACATCACACTGGTAAGTATAATGCAATGGCCAATGTTGTTTGATATCATCCAGATGTCAAATTTCACCTCTATGCAGACGATACCCAGCTGTTTATTTACCTGACACACAAAAATGCAGAAATTGCCTTCGATCGGCTAGGAAAGTGCCTCGAAGATGTCAAACTGTAGTTGTGTGCAAATTAACTAAAGCTGAATGCTGATAAGACTGACTTTACTATATTTGGCTCCAAGTCTCAACCAAAAAAGTTAAACCCATTCTTTCCAGTAAATATATTGGGTGAATCACTGATACCTTCCAATGCGGTTAAGAATTTAGGTGTCTGGTTTGACTCAGACTTTTCCTTCACCAAACATGTTAAAAATGTATGTAAACTTTGTTTCATCCAGATAAGGATCTTAGACAAATTTGACAGTACTTGACTTGTGATGTTGCTCTTATGGCTGCAAACGCACTTGTGGGGAGTAGGCTTGACTACTGTAACTCCTTGTTTAGGGGTCTATCTGTTGCTAACCTACGCAAGCTACAATGCATTCAAAACAGTCTGGCCAGAACTGTTTGTAGAGCCACATGTCTTTCTCACACCACTCCACTAAGAAACGCCCTTCATTGGCTACCCATAAGGCACCGTTGCATCTTCAAGACTGCCTTGTTGGTATACAAATACCTACATACAAACAGTCCTAAATATTTCAGCCCATTTCTCAAAGTTAGACAATGTGCCTATAATACCCGGTTGAGTCAATCTGATGGTATAATTCTACATGTTCCTCAATACCAACCATCTATTTACACATCCACAAAGCAGTTTAGTCTAAGCTTTGCATATGATGCTCCCAAAATATGGAATGAACTCCCTGATGATGTACGATCTGCAACTTCCATTGCTTCCTTCAGAAAAAAACTTAAGGCATACCTGTTCTGCCAAGCTTATCCTCCTTAGTATTTTTCACCTCATATGGCGTTCTCCGTGATGTCGACCATTGCTATGGATAAGGATGATGATTTTTGTGACTATACCTATGATGTAGCGCCTTAGAGTCTGTCACTCTGGCAGAAATTTAGCGCTATAAAAGTTGAATTGGAATTGGAATTGAATTTCATATTAGCAATATTGTTTGAGCTGAGGGCTAAAATGGCCTAAACCCTGAGCGTTCAGATACATTTTCTGTTGTCACAAGAACTCAAGCCAGATGTCAAGAAGGGTTGGTTCCTTTCAGGGTAATTGATGATATTATAGCTATTATGCTTGCAATGGAATGATATAATAACGTTGGCAAAGAATTGTAGCAGGTGGTAGTACCCACAATTCTTACACCTGAAATTATTGATGTCGCTAACAGTAATATCATGAAAGATAACCTTTGAATCAAGTGAACAGAACAGAAAATGGCTTTTTATGAAAATAACTTCTATTCGATAGGATAGTATCAACATACAGGAAATGTGTGTTGATCATGTGATGTTTGTCAGAGGATGATTTCAAACAGGTACACAAGAGTTATAAGGAGATTTATTTATTTGGGGTTTTACGTTGCTTTCAACACTGTACAGGTCATATCACGACGGGTAGTTGGAAGGGCAGAGGAAACCAGTACATACAGTTTGCTAGGGTTCTGTACTGTAAACTGCCGACCAACGGCAAGCAACTACCAGCTTTCCCACTTAAGGCCATGACGGAGATCGAACCCCGGCCTCAGAGGTGGGAGGCGAGAGTGTTACCACTCTGCCACCGTGGCCCCGAGTTATAGGGAGAAGATATCCATTCAAGTCTGTTGCAGTTGATCCAGGGAGATCTTTGCATCCGACAGCGACAGACTACAGATGATAGTGGTTCTAGTGATACTGGGAATCTCAAGGCTTCTGAGTCTGAAGACTATGCTGAAAAGGCTGTGTAGTGAGAAGTTACAGTGACAGTGACAGCGATAAGTCAATGCTTTTTTATTTTGTGCATCATAAGACCCAAGAGGAATCTACTATTTTCCCACTATTTGCTTGTTGTAATATAAATATGTTGGTGGCCCAATGTATTTCATCAAGGAACTTTGGACAGATGACACTGAGGAACCTAAAGTTTGCAAAAGTTTTGAGTTAAGAGTGAAGTTGGACAATAACTCAAAAGTCAGACAATCTACTGGAATAGCTGTATGGATTACTGACTGATGGTCCTGGTTCTATATCTAATTGAATAGAAGATCCAACTAACAGATGATTCTCCATTAAGATTAAGGTCAAAAATGAAAAGAAAAGGTCAAAAGAAAATTGACCAAACATAGTATTACTCTATATGGAGATCTTGACTGCTAGATTAACAAAAGAATTGACAAAATGGCGGTCAAGAGAAGATCTACATCAATTGTCCAGGGTTGTGTGTGTGAGAACAAAGAGATAAACGCTATTGGTTTTACATCGTACCTATTACCTGAAAGCCAATAGTTTTTTAGCTGTGTGATAGTGCGGAAAAACCCGGAGAATCATTTAAGAACCCTACAGAGTGAAGTTTTGATAGGCTGCACTCTTCTGACTTCAAAATCTATGAGTGATGTAAACGAGGAATAACTGCAGTCTAACTTACTCTTAGTCTAACTGAGCCATATCACAGTTAAAACACCACACCGAGATTCAGGAATGTGAGGAGGGTGACACCTTCATTTCAAAAATGTAAATAGAAAAGACGCAGTGGATTTGTTTTTGATTGTTTCTGGTACAATCTGATGGTAATTTGCTGGGTTAAGTGTTATAAATAGGATGTCGTTGGCATAAAACTGGTACATGTTTCTAATGTTGGATAAATAAACTGAGATGGTTCATGTAAAAAGACAAAAGTATTGGTCCCAGATATGAACCTAAGGGACTCCAAATTTCAAAGGGGCATGGCAAAGTGTTACTTTCCTTGACTGGTTGTATTCTATGCAGCAGGTACGATTGGACCCAGCAAGTACTGAATCACTAATACAATGGTATAACTTGTACAGCAAAATGGTGTGATCAATGGTATGGAAAGCAGCAGATAAAAGAGAGTAATAACCGACCCTTTAACCATGTTGAATGTCATATAAAGAATGTCATATTGTAAAGGCCCCTTTTCAAGTGTTTTCTGTATGCTTCAACAAGGTGGGTCTAACGTTGGGAGAAAAAAGCTGCTTCAAGAATTTTGGAAATGAAATTAATTTCCAAAACGGGCCTGTAGGTCTGAATACCTTTTGCCAAGGGCCAAGGGGCTTCTGTCTGGGGAGTGAAGTAACATGAGCCTGTTTAGGAAAAAAAATGGGCTCTTAACCTGGTCAAGTGACGCATTTATTATAAAAGTGACAGTGCTAATAAGGAAAAATCATGGTTTGTTTAAAAAAATTGCAATGGTTTTTGTAATCAGGTCCTCTGTGACACTAGAAAAGTTGTAAAATTCACTCACCATTTTGCTCTTTTGTATTGCTAGAATAAGCTACGTTTCCTTTATGCTGATCACTGTCGACTGCTGCCGACCCCTGTGATTCCATAAACAAGATCTATTATATCTGTATATAAAAAGACCATATTTTTTGTGACTCATTAATTTACTACCTCCACCACAGAGATTATGTTTTGGCGTGCACTTGTCTGTCTGTGTTCACTAGAAAAGTGATTTATGATTTTCGATGTGGATAGGGCCTCATAAAAAAGAAATGATTAAAGTTTGGAAAGATCATTCTCTGTAACATATGTTGGTTGGTCGTGTGTAAATTTAAGGAAATTCAAGTTCAGGCCTTACCTCTTTGTTCCCAAGTAAACACTTACCACAGCATTGCTGTGCATCACTGAAGCATAGCTGTAAGTTACATTCTCATACACAATGTAACTTTTTGTCCGCAGGTTTATCTGTAAGTATGTAGGGGCGTTCTGTGTATTCACATCTACATAGTCATCACGGTCAGGTCTGAGGTCTGTATGATGGTATCCTAATGCATGTCCAAGGTTATGCATTACATCTCCAATCTGAAAATAAATCACATGTAGATTGGTACATGTTGAGATTTTGTAAAAGAAGGTTGGAATTACATGACTTCTAGACATTGATGTTTGTGCAGTTTGACTTTTACACTTTTCAGTTTGCAGAGGATAACTTGTAAATGTTTCATTTTTATACGGACTTGTACACATTGCAGTTGGGACAGGTTGACTTATGTGAAATACAACTTGTACAGGTTAACTTGTAAACAATGTAATTTGTACATATTGACTAGCTCACATTATAACTTGTAAATGGTGAGTTGTACACATTGGCTAACCCACTTCAACTGGACCAGGTGGACATGGTTATGGTACATATTGCATATTGTACAGACTGCACTGTGCTCAGACTAGCGCCAAGATATTGAAACATGTACAAAGGTAAAATTGGGTTTGTGGTTCAGCTGAATGATGCATTTGATTATATTTCACTTTTAAGTACATAAGATAAAGGTCACATGTAATATTAATAAATAACAATTTAATGACATCTATTCTTGGGTGAAAAACCAAATTGTTGAACTTTTTTTCAAATTCCTTGCATGTTTCAGATGAATATTTCTATTAAATTGTCATTTGGAGTCATTATACTGGGGCCTACATGAATCCTTAAATAGAGACACGCTCATGTAAACAAAGATTCATCAATTCTAGTCACTTATTTTGCGTAGAGTTATACATAAATTCTGATAAGAATACCCCAACACGGATAAATAATTATTTTTCTTCTATGAGGTCAAAATTAAATCAAACTTGAAGACAACTTTAATGCAATACATAAACCTGACTGGAGCAATATTGTTATGATTACATAGACAACATTCATATCTTATGGCACGTGTCATCATTCTAAATATTTTCTACAAATATTTACTTAAATTTGAAAACAAAATTCTTCCTTCAGTTGATGAAAATCCTGTTTAACTATGCATAGACATATAGAATCATCGTAGGTTCAGTGACTTTGCCAGGTCATGCCAGCGAACACAATGGTGGCAAAGGTGAAAAGGCTGTTGTAAACAGACCAGTTTTGATCATGAGGCAATAGATGTTGCCGGTAGATCAGTCCAAGCCTTAGGACTATCCAAGGCCAAACTATTGCAAAAACGTTTGACTGACTTGTGAAGTGTAAAATGCTTGAACTGGATTAACAATGGTTTGAAGTAATTTGTAAACCAATGTATTTGTTTTAAAAGTAAAACTGTACTCAGCATGCAGATAGTGGAATCTTTTAATGTTAATTTTTACATGAGCAAACTTATGATTTGTGACTATACGTGTATGAGTATTCTGAATACACTTCAGCTTATTTAGGTTGAAACTAGACAAATCTCTGTAGAACGACATACAATAGTAGACATGATTACTGATCAAGGCACTAACCAAAGGGAATACTTTCATCTTAACTGTGAAAACCAAAATAGACCCAAAAGTGCAATACACTACCATTCTTCTTAGGGTGACCATTGTTTGCAGTAATGAGATGCCTATAATTTGAGCCTTTGTTATTCTTAGCCAAATGTTATAGCAGACAGTTTGCTTGTGCAGTCTTAACCTATTTAGCATTGACTTTGCGTTTCTGCTACATTCATGTAAATTGCCATTCTAAGAAGCTTGCCCTATGACATGAGACTGAAACTCAGCTGACTTCAACTTGGGTGTGCATAAGATGAGATGTGCATGCTTCACAAACACATAACCATCGATATACTTCTTGTATAATTCTGAGGCAGTAGATTCATGCTTGGATATTTCTGAGGTCATTGCAAAACTGATTGAGATCAATATTATGATAGCAATAGTAAGAAACCTGTTGTTTATTGATGGTTGCAGGCAGCAGGAATCCAGAGGACAACATTGACATTGTAAACAAAAATAGAAAAAATTGGAATCGCAGGGAGAGATCAGTACATCAAAAGTAGGACCAAAATATATGATTAACCTGTTATGGCGTGGACCAAATTGCACTATCGGAGAATGTTGTTAAATCTGAGTGACAATGCTGAGGCCCGGTCCCAATATGACCCTGGCTGTTGAATGGGGTGTATAACCCCAGGTTAAATCCGGTCTTTTTGTTACACTCAATACGCAAATGAATATTTACTTCACCAACAATTGTATAATTGACACCAATTGGTGACAGAAAGCCCAAAAATCCCTAAAATCTAGTAGAATATGACCCTGGGACCTAGACAGGCAAGCAGCAATAAAAGTTTACTGGTCTAACTTAGATAGTCTGATGCTTTTAAATGTTCTAGATTCAGGAGAAATAAGAATACTAGGAGAGAAGGTACACCATGTTCAGGTACTCAGTCAGTCTTCTGCAGCTTTTGAACACACTTGTTGTTGTTTGGTGTGACCAAAATTTTGTAGCTAAAGGCATAGTGTCAAAGTGGGTGTCAAATGAGTAGAAACTTACCATTTATCCCTATTATTGCCAAGTTTAAGCACCAAAGATAATCGTTTAAAAAAGGTTGTCCTATAGTTGATCCTATTTTTGCAGAGAAAAACAGTTCAAACAATACAAAAATTAGACACTGGACAAGAGCAATGTTTTATGTCTATATCTTTATCAACCTCGGCACTGGTATGGTGCACAACCAAAGAAAGTAGAGAGAAATATAAAGAAAAAAAGTCGTCTGTAGAAGCAAGAGCCTCGTGGAGATCTCACAATTAAAGTGTACTAATGTTTTCAATGTTACTTATAATACTCTACATGTGTATGTAAGGCTGTGGATCACTGGAGTGGGGTTCTGTTTGTTTTATTGAAGTATATTGTCTTTAGATATAATTCAATAGAAAGCAGAGAATTTCCAAAGTTTCTGAATGACATTTCAAGCAAATAAACAATCAGAATAACTCTCTTTTATGCAATTGCAGAGTAAATGGCATTTTAAAGCTTTTTGTATCTGATATTTTGATAGATGAAAAGTTCTATGTCAGTTTACTAATGAGTTGTTTAATTTTTAAATGATAACGATAGAACATTTTGAAGTTATATCATTGCAAGTTAAATTTTCACAAGTGAAAAATGGAAAAAAAAGTTTGCTTGTATGAGCTACCTGGGTGTCACATTTGTCACAAGTATAATTTTTAGTTTTAAATTCTCTGTCCAACACTCCTTTCAACACATAGAGTCCTCAGTGAGGTAGTGGTGAGCAGGTTCTGACCACTGCCTGGCTCACACAAATGGCAATGCTACGGACCTGGCTCTTGAGGTTGTTGGAATATAAAACCCTGACTGTGGATGTTAGGACCAGTTTTATAATGTTTGTAAATATTGTATGTAATCTTTCTTTTTTGCTATTTTTTTTTTTTTTTTTGCTTTTCTGTATTTTAAACTATTAAAAGGACAAAGAGATTATTTCAGAAGAATGACTCACACAAGTGTACCAAATGAAACAAAAACTGAAACAAAAAAGACCTGCATTGCTTGTTAAGATTTATGAGCATAGGAAGCAATTATACACATGTGGGTTCATAGTAGCCTGTTCTTTGGCTTATGTTTAGTTAAGGCAAAATAGTAAGTAAATGGTATGTTCATTGTTAATTATGTCTTATGTTATTTCTTTAATTGTGTGATGTAAAATGCATACTAATTCTGTGAAATATGAGTATGTTTAAACGTGTAAATGTGTAAGTTTATTGCATTTTTTGGTAGGTACTGATAAGTACAAGGCTAGTAGCAAGGAAAATTTAAATCTCCTGCATTGGAAATTATGTTACATGCAGGACAACATTGGCTGTTCTTATGTCAGTTAACTGCACAGTTCATTGCCCACAAAAAACTACAAATTAAAATTTATTTGCTTTTACTCGGAGAAATCTAGTTTTGGAAGCTTCATGGAAGCACACATTTTTGTTGCAGTGTCTCTTTGTTAAAATGTGGAAATAACTGTTGTGAAATTGAAAAAATACACCTCTGGATAGAGTTCCCAACGTGTTAAATCATACATACAGACATACAGACATATGGATGTACACATCAATATACCCCAATGTTCACACCAGTTGTATTGTATGAGTAAAAACCGAAGGGAACAATAAAAGCAAACACAAAATACACCTAGATCTGTTAATGTATATGCTACATTAAAAGTTTAACACGCATATAAACCAAAGTCATTCTATCACCTTTGAAAGAACAGAATTACCACACTGTCAACAAAAATGTCAGCCAAAGAGAGTGGTGAGTCTGTGTTAAAAAAGGATAGCGGCCATGCAAAGGCAAATGTTACAAGAGTCATGAACCAGGTGGAAACCTTGTTGGAGGGATGCAATGTACCCCAGGTTACCAAACTGATGACAGGTTTCAACCAAGCCCTGGATGCATTTGAGACAAAGCATACAGAATACCACATCAAGCTTACAAGTCCAGCAGAACAGGAAGACTCATCTGAGTACTTCAGGAAATTTACAGCTGGAGTACAGTTGTTTAAGGAGAAAGTTTCTGGGTGGCTTGATAGCAAAACAAATCAGGTGGAGTCAGATAAATCTTTTTCACAAAATATTGAACATCATTCAGTATCAGAGGCTGGGTCGGTCAGTTCATCAATCCTACAGCTACAACGAGAAGCATATGAACAGAAATTTGAAGCTCTAAAAATTAAAGGTGAACTTGAACGTCAGAGAGATAAAATAGAACTGCGCAGAAAAGAGATTGAAATGGAGGCAGCTGAACAAGAAAGACAGCGTGAATACCACTTCAGGTTAAAGGAAATTGAGAACAAGGTAGAGCAGTCAAAGGCTTCGATGCAGCAAGTGATCCTAGCATGCACACTTCAACACCAAAGCAGTCAACACCACATGGTCGCCAGATAGAATCAGAAGCTGGAAAATCCTTTCATCTTTCATCAATCAAACCTCAACCATCATTAGATCCACAGTCAAATATGGATGTAGGTGAAGTTTTGTGCCGGATGCTTAATGATTCACAGATACAACAGCAAACATTAGTGCAGGCTATCCAACTTCCAAAAACTGAGCTGATGATATATGATGGAAATCCTCTGGAATACACTTCCTTTATAACATCTTTTGAAAACTCGGTTCACCATGAATCTGTACCGGATGGTGCAAAGCTTGATCGGCTAATTCAGTATACCACGGAAAGAGTTAAGAAGTTACTGCAGTGCTGTCTCTCAAAACCACCAACAGAAGGATATATATTGGCAAGAAAGCTCCTCAGGGAAAGATTTGGCAATCCAGATCATATTACACATGCTTGGATAGACAAAATTCTGAATCAACCTAAAGTGTTTGGGAGTAGTCAGTTGCTGGAATATGCAGATGATCTAAGGTGTGCCATGGAAACTTTAACTACAAAGGCTTTAGCTGAGATAAGCAGTCAAGATAAACTGTATGCTATTACTGAAAAGCTACCTGACTACCTGGCTCGACGCTGGCTAAAGAAAGTGCATAAAATCAAGAAAGAACGAGCTGCAACTATTGAAGATCTTGTACAGTTTATCACTGATGAAGCAGAAGAAGCAGCAGATCCAGTATTTGGTAAACTAGCTCAAGGAAAAAGGAATCAAAACTCTGAGAACATGAGTAGATGTGGTAAAAAGGCATATTCTTCCCAGACATCAGCGCTGGACAGTGAAAGAGCTACCACAACCAGTAAATCCAAATCTGCAAAATCAGTCAACACCCAGCCTCCTAACATGGTTTAAAGCTGTCCTTGCTGTAAAGAAAACCACTTTATTACTAGGTGCGAGAGGTTCAGGGCTATGAAAGTGAAAGACAGAGTGTCTTTTGTACAGTCAAAGCATTTGTGTTTCTTGTGCTTAAAGCCCAACCATAATAGCCGAGAATGTACCAGGACTTTTGTTTGTGACATAAATGGCTGTGGCAAGAAACACAATCGCTTCCTGCACCTTCCAAGAAGTGGAGATGATTCACAAGAACCTTCTGCTGCTTTGAATAATGGAAACACTCAAGTTAAGACCACAACATCGGTAAACTGCAATTATAGCAAGTTGAATTCAGGTAAAATTGCCCTGCCCATTATGGCAGTTCAAGTCAGAGGAAAAGGTAGAAGAAACTACATAGATACATATGCATTATGTGACAGTGGGTCAAATCAGACTTATGTATCAAGGCACTTGGCTGATTCACTTAGCTTATCAAGAAAGGCAATGGTGATTGATGAAGCAACCATCAGTGGTACACAGACAATTGAAGTGCAATTGTCAGACATTTTATTGTCAAACACAGAAGATAGCTGCACCTTTGAAGCAAGTGATGTCATTATCAAACTGAGTTTAAATATCGGATTAACGAGTCGTGTGTCACAAGATGAGCTATCTAACTGGCAACATTTGAAGGATATTAATGTTCCTGATGTACAAGTGGATGATGTGCACATACTGATAGGGCAAGACTGTGCTGACTTGCTAAAGCAATTGGAGATGAAGGCAGAAAGAGCAGGGGAACCTTATGCTGTTAGAACTGCATTTGGATGGTCAATAAATGGCATTGTAAATAACCAGATGCCAAGGACAAGACCCAGCCCAGCCAGCTATTTTGTCAGAAAGGATCAAGAGCTCTCAGCAGAAGTAGAAAGATTTTGGCACTTGGAAGATGGGCACACAACAGACTTACATATGTCCACAGAAGACAAACAGGCAATGTCAGTTTGGAATGCATCAGCTGTGAAGATAGACAACCACTACACCTTGGATATGCCATTCAAGACAAAACCACCAAATCTGCCTGACAATCGAGATGTGACAGAACATAGATTAAGACTCTTGGCCAAGAGATTAGACAAGAATGAAGATTTGAAAGAAAAATACACCAAAGGAATAAATGAGCTGTTAGACAAAGGTTATGCAGAGAAGGTTAGGCCAGGAGACACAGGAAAACCTGGATGTGTATGGTACCTCCCTCATCATCCAGTTATTCACCCAAGAAAACCTGAAAAGACACACATTGTATATGATTGTTCAGCCCGATATCAAGGTGTGTCCCTGAATGACAGAGTCTTGCAAGGCCCAGACCTATCAAACAACCTGATTGGTGTCCTGCAGAGGTTTAGACAAGATAAAGTGGCTTTCATGGCAGACATTGAAGGAATGTATCATCAGGTCCGTGTGCATTTTCCAGACAGAGATGTTCTCAGGTTTCTGTGGTTTGCTGATGACGATACTTGCAACCCTTCAGTTGTGTACAGAATGACATCACATCTGTTTGGTGGTGTTTGGTCCCCAGCTGTGCAAATGTTGCATTGAGAAAGTGTGCAGCTGATCACGTTCACCATTTCAATGAAGAAACTATAACCACAATTGAAAAAAAACTTCTATGTTGATGACTGTCTTAAATCAGTTCCCACAACTGAAGCTGCTGTCAAATTAATTTATGAACTGTGCAAGCTGTTGTCAACAGGTGGATTTCACCTTACTAAGTTTCTGTCAAATTCCAGAGAAGTTATGAAGGCTATACCAGAGTCTGAGAGATGTAAAGCAGTGGCAAAACTCAACTTAGACCTAGAAGACTTGCCATCAGATCGTGCCCTTGGTGTGCTATGGTCTGTAGAGGATGATACTTTGACATACAACACCTCTCTAAAAGAAAAACCAATGACTAAACGAGGATTACTCAGTGTTATGAGTTCTGTTTATAATTTCTTAGGCCTTGTTGGTCCATTCATTTTGAAAGCAAAGATGCTATTTCAAAAACTCTGCCATCTGCAATGCAGTTGGGATCAGACTATGCCTGATGATATTGCTGATCAGTGGGGTCGGTGGATGGAAGACTTGCATCATATTCACCATCTGAAAGTACCAAGATGTATAACCCCATCCTTTACCTTTGAAGAAGCACAATTGCATCACTTTGCTGATGCATCTCAGGATGCTTATGGAGCTGTGTCATATCTACAGGTCACAAATGGTACTCATCGCCATGTCAGCTGTTAACTGCAAAGTCATGCTTGGCACCCCTGAAGACATCCACTATGCCAAGGCTAGAACTAGCAGCTGCTGTTGAAGCTGTGAAACTCGACAAGATGCTGACAAATGAATTACAAATTCCCCTCTGTGAGTCAGTGTTTTGGACTGATAGTACCATTGTTTTGTGGTATCTCAATAACACAATGAAAAGGTTTCAAACATTTGTGGCCAACCGTGTATCAGCTATACAACAAGCATCATCTCCCAGCAAATGGAGATATGTAGATACTAGAAATAACCCTGCTGATGATGTGTCGAGAGGGCAGACAGCAACAGAGCTGTTGAGTAACAAAGATGGATCAATGACTCAGATTTTTTGTGGAAAGATCGCTCTGAATGGCCTGTACAACCAGTATTGTCAGATTCAGTGTTAGAGGGACAAGCTGAAACCAAACAGGAAATCAAGATCTACTCAAACAGCTCTGTGGAAAGCTATGCAACCGACAAGCTTCTGCAAAGATATTCATCATGGAGCAAATTGACCAGAGCTGTGGCATGGTTGATGCGGTTTAAGTCAATGTTGCTGAAAAGAGAATCACAATTTGAACATTATCTGTCTGTAAAGGAACTACAAGAAGCAGCATCATCAGTTATTCGATATGTACAATGTAAAACTCTTGAGAATCCAGCTAAATTAAAGGACCTTCAAAGGCTTTCCCCCACGAATAACTCTAAGGGCCTCATCTGCATTGGTGGAAGATTAAAAAATGCCCCAGTTCCAGAAGAAACAAAGCATCCAATTCTGCTACCTCATCATCATGTATCTGAACTGATAATCAGACATTACCACATAAATGCAGGTCATTTTTGGTGTAGAATGTACTCTTGCTGAAACAAGACAGAGTTATTGGATCATAAGAGGAAGAGCTGCTGTCAAGAGAGTGTTGTCAAGGTGCATTCCCTGCAAAAAACTTAGATCTAGACTGCAAGAACAAGTGATGGCTGATCTCCGAGAAGACAGAGTTGTCCCAAATCAACCATCTTTCTCTCATGTTGGAGTAGACTACTTTGGCCCATTTATGGTCAAGCGAGGAAGAAAGGAAGTAAAACGATATGGTTGCATCTTCACTTGTCTCACAACTAGAGCTGTCCACATTAAGGTGTCCTTTACACTTGACACAGATAGCTTCATAAATGCATTACAAAGATTTGTTGCTCGTGGTGGACAGCCAAAGATAATTCACTCTGACAATGGCACTAACTTTGTTGGGGCAAACAAAGAACTAAGGAAAACTGTACAAGAGCTGAAGGAAGACAAGATCAACAAAACACTTGCCGAGAAGAATATTCAATGGATATTTAATCCACCTGCTGCTTCACACATGGGTGGAGTTTGGGAGAGATAGATTCGCAGTATTCGTTCAGTGCTGCAAGGTCTGTTGACACAGCAACCATTAAATGATGAAGGCCTTTCAACCTTGATGTGTCTTGTTGAAGGTATCATTAATGGTAGACCACTTACAAAGCTCTCAGATGATCCAAATGACCCTGCACCATTAATGCCAAATCATCTGCTCCTTCTGAGACCTGGAAGATCTAAACCACCTGGGGTCTTTGTCCCACAAGACCAATACCGTCGTCATTGGCGTCAAGTACAGTATTTGGCAGATTTGTTTTGGAGCAGATGGCTGAAGGAGTATTTACCCACACTTCAAAAACGTTACAAGTGGACTAATACCTCACCAAACCTGAATGTTGGAGACCTAGTCCTGGTTAAACAAGACCGAACCTCAAGATATCAGTGGCCCCTTGGACTTATAACTGAAACATCCTGGATGTGACGACAGAGTGCGAACTGTCCAAAAAAAACCCAGAAATGGTACATTTGAAAGACCCGTAACCAAAATATGTTTATTGGAAGGTGTTCAGAGTGACAATACACCTTTTTGATGCTTTAATGTGCTGTAATGGTTGTTAGTAAGGTTTAGTTATGATGCTGCCCTGGCAACATCATAGGGGCCGGGATGTTAGGACCAGTTTTATAATGTTTGTAAATATTGTATGTAATCTTTCTTTTTTGCTATTTTTTTTTTGCTTTTCTGTATTTAAACTATTAAAAGGACAAAGAGATTATTTCAGAAGAATGACTCACACAAGTGTACTAATTGCAACATTGGGTTTTAGCGTTCGCCAGGGAAGACGTGGTTTTTATATTTTCGTTTAAAATATTTTACTTTCTCTATAGAACTGGTCGGTATTTGATATATTTTACTGTAACTATATGTATTTTATCAAATAATTGTAAACAAATGGATTACTGACTGTCACCACACCCAGATATCAGTTAAAAGTGCTGTTTGTCATTAAACGGGTATTATCGCCCACTCGATAATTCCCGCGGTAACACTTTCATTGTTCCACACATAAAACAGATCAAGTGTATTACATGTAAAATAGATATATATCATAAAATATTGTTTACCAATTAATTATCCCTGTCCACTGTTTGTTATATTTTAATCCCACACATCTATCAATCATATGCACTAATCTACTCCTTCCTAACCTACCATCTTTTGATTTTGGTACTGTGATGCTGTAATTAGAAAGGTTTGTACGTAGGAAAGGTAGGTGCACCTATTTCTAAATTTTAATTTTTGGCTTTCATTGGTCATGCATTGCACTTTTTGGTTCTGTTTTTCCATCCTCTTGACTGTTCGGTCAACAACCCCCACCAAGGAAAATAGTTTGCCATCACCAAAAATTATTCACCCAAGTTTACTCTCCTCTTTGGACAGTTGCAACATTGCTTTTGTCGCCCTGCAGGCCCACTGTCGTCAAGTGACGCACTGTTTCAGAAATGTCAACCCTTGGTGGTCCATCATCCTGATTCTTTCTGGCGACATTAGTTTGAACCCAGGTCCATCAGCCAGAAATATCAAAGCCTGTCATCTGAATGTCCGTTCATTGCGTAACAAAACATCAGCATTTAGTGATTTTGTTTTGTCAAATGATCTCGACATCGTTGGTGTCACTGAGACATGGCTAAGACCATCGGACACACAAGGCCTAATGGATGAGATAACCCCTGCAGGTTTCCAGCTTCACCAGGTCCCACGCGAGAACAAGAAAGGAGGTGGAGTTGCTGTCCTTGTTAGGAATCACATTGATAGCGTGCGTTGTCAAATTGATCGGCGGGAAACGTTTGAACACATTACCGTCAAACTGTCAGATCGACAGTCAAGCCAGCTCCTGGTACATGTAATTTACCGACCTCCAAGTACCAGCAAAAGCAGATTTATCGAGGAATTCAACAGTTTCATGGAAGCAGCTGCTTTGTCACCACATGAAAATATTATCCTGGGAGATGTCAATATCCAGCTTGACAGTCAAAATTGCTGGACAGAAAATTTCAACACAGTTCTATTGGATTTTGATTTTATTCAACATGTGTCAACACCTACACACATACAAGGACATATCCTTGATGTACTCTGCACTAGTAAATCCCTAACTTCCTCAGTTCACCATCATGTAAAGGACGGCATATCAGACCACCTAGCTGTCTTTTTCACTACAACATTCCCTGTCAAAAATTCCTGCAGAGTAAAACGGTTGAAAATCAGGAAACTTCGCAAGATAAATAAAACTGAATTTATGTCTGACATTGTAAATTCTGAGCTTATCCAGGCTCCTTACAAAACAGCTAGCTTACTTTCACACCAGTACTTTCATACCCTTAGGAACATACTTGACAAGCATGCACCTGTACATGAATGTAAAACCCCACAACATGTCAACAAAGGGTTCATCAACAGTGAGATTTTGGCAGCAAAGAGACGTAAGCGCAAACTCGAAAGGGAGTGGCGAAAGGACAACTCTGCCATAAACCGCAGTAGGTATAGAGCCGCTGTGAACCATTTCAACCGTCTAGTGGAATGTGCAAAAACCAAACACTACAGTGATATGGTTAGGGAAAATGAGGATAACCCCAAGGCCTTGTGGAATTCCATAAAGAAAGTCCTCCATAGATCACCAAAAATGGTACTTCCAGATTATACCACCATGAACAGTCTAGTCAACACTTTTGGCAGGTATTTTGCAGACAAAATTGTTAAATTAAGATCTGGATTACTGTCTACTGATGCCGATCCCCCTGTCTCAGGTTCCTACAAAAACAAGTTTGTTTCTTTCCGGACCATGTCAGAGGAAGAAGTCCTTAAAATCATAAAGTCCACACCAAATAAATCATGTGACTTGGATCCCATCCCAATATCATTGGTCCTTGAATGTATCAGTGTGCTCCTGACTCCTATTACAAATATTGTGAACTACTCTCTACAGGAGGGCAGTTTCCCTTCCTGCTTTAAGACTGCACATGTTACACCCTTGTTGAAAAAAGCTGGTCTTGACAAGAATATTCTCAAGAATTATCGACCAGTGTCCAACCTCAGCTACATCTCCAAACTCATAGAGAAAGCTTTGGCTAAGCAGATAAATGAGCATATAGCTCACGAGGGTATATCTAACGAAAACCAGTCGCATATAGAGCTTTTCACTCAACTGAAACGGCGTTGCTCAAAATACAAAATGACATTGCCACATCAATGGACAAGGGTGCAGCTGTTGGATTAGTCCTTTTGGACTTATCTGCAGCTTTCGATACAATAGACCACTCAATCCTATTCAACTGCCTTCAGCACTGGTATGGCATTGATGGGGTAGTGCTTAAGTGGGTCCAGTCATACCTCAACTCACGCAAGCAGCGCATCAAAATAGATGGACATCTTTCAGATGCTTTTCAACTCCCTTACGGGGTTCCCCAGGGCTCAGTTCTAGGGCCACTCCTTTTTACCCTATACACAACCCCTCTCAGTTCAGTCATATCTAAATTCAATGTCACCCACCACTTATATGCAGATGACACACAAATTTACTTGGAACTCGACTCTAGGAACTTCGATTCCAGTATCACTGAATTAACAAATTGCCTTGAGGTGGTCCAAGCTTGGATGGGAAATAATAAGCTTAAATTAAATCCTGACAAGACAGAATTCATAGTGATTGGTGATGATCAAATTAGAAGTTCCCTGAAGTCATCTTTCCCAGTGAGTTTGCTTGACAACACCATGGAACCAGCTGAATCGGTAAAAAACCTTGGTGTCATCCTGGATGCTGAAAATTCAATGCAAAGACACGTGGCTAATCTATGTCGCATAAGTTACTACCATCTCCGGGAACTATGAAGGGTTCGCAGGTACTTAAATCATGAAACAGCTGTAAAGGTGGCAAATGCCTTGGTAAGCAGTCATCTGGATTACTGTAACTCACTGCTTTACAACACAAAAAAGGCATATACTAGCAGACTACAGAGAGTTCAAACTGCCTTATGTCGGACGGTGTGCAAGCTAAATAAATACTGTCATGTTACACCCTTCCTGCACAAGCTACACTGGCTCCCCATTCATTACCGTATACTGTTCAAATATAATCTCCTCATTTATAAAGCAATACATTTGAGCCAACCTCCATACCTCTCCGCTCTAATTAGGCGGAGTGATCTCACACGGGGCAATTGCCTATCAATTGCCTCATCTAAACCAAATAAATGCTCAGGGCTACGCAGTTTCATAGCAGGGGCTCCCACAGAGTGGAACAAGCTTCCTCAAGCCATCAGAACCATAGAAAGCATTTCTGGTTTCAGGAAACAGTTGAAAACATACCTTTTTAGATTGGCTTATCCTCCACCATAGCCTATCTCCCCTACCGGACGCTAATATGGAAACGGACATCTTTCTGGAACTGGACTATCCCTTTTTGCACATCAGCGCCTTAGAGGATGTTTACATCAAATTCGGCGCTATATAAGTGTTTCTTCCTTATTACTTACTTACCAAATGCCTTCCACTGAAACAAAAAAACCTGCATTGCTTGTCAAGATTTATGAGCATAGGAAGCAATTATACACATGTGGGTTCATAGTAGCCTGTTCTTTGGCTTATGTTTAGTTAAGGCAAAATAGTAAGTAAATGGTATGTTCATTGTTAATTATGTCTTATGCTATTTATTTAATTGTGTGATGTAAAATGCATACTAATTCTGTGAAATATGAGTATGTTTAAACGTGTAAATGTGTAAGTTTATTGCATTTTTTGGTAGGTACTGAGAAGTACAAGGCTAGTAGCAAGGAAAATTTAAATCTCCTGCATTGGAAATTATGTTACATGCAGGACAACATTGGCTGTTCTTATGTCAGTTAACTGCACAGTTCATTGCCCACAAAAAACTACAAATTAAACTTTATTTGCTTTTACTCGGAGAAATCTAGTTTTGGAAGCTTCATGGAAGCACACATTTTTGTTGCAGTGTTAAAATGTGGAAATAACTATTGTGAAATTGAAAAAAAATACACCTCTGGATAGAGTTCCCAACATGTTAAATCATACATACAGACATACAGACATATGGATGTACACATCAATATACCCCAATGTTCACACCAGTTGTATTGTATGAGTAAAAACCGAAGGGAACAATAACAGCAAACACAAAATACACCTAGATCTGTTAATGTATACGTTACAGTGACCTTTGCTTTCCGTAGGTCATATAATTACAGGTTGTTTAGGGAAAGTAGGAAAACTATTCCTCCTAGCAGATGGTCAAGATTCTGCAGAGAAACCATCAGGTGTTAGCTGGATACTGCCAACCCATCATAAAAATCATTTTAGACTGGGCCTGGTGGGGCGCCAAATGTAACTGAGTGGATCACAAAGTCCACCCTGTCATATTTGAATGTAGGCAGAATAAACTACACCAGTTATTACCATAGACTCTATGTAAGTAAAACCAATGCTAGTGTAATTTAGCTGTAGACAGAAATTTTGACATTCCATCTTAAGAAAATATGGCATTTTGTGGACAATTTAAACTGGCAGTGTAGTGAATTCCAAAAGAGAAATGTTAAGTTTAAGGCAAAAGTCTGAAGCTAAGATAAAAACAGTGGACTTACGAACAACACATTTAGTGAATTTTGCCATTATAGATCTCATACTATTTCATAATATGGATGCTTTTACAGTCGTGAACGTTTTCTGGCAATTGAATTTGGATTTCAGCTCTTTATAGCATATCTAAATCAGTTTAGTGCTATATACATGATTCATTTATTTTAACACCACAATTCAAACGACCATTTAGAAATAAGTTAAACATTTATAGGCTTATGTAAATAATTTAGAAAAAATTTTGTTAAATTAAATAATGGCCATCTCGTGAAAACATAGTGATCACATTCACTCATATGTCGCATATTCCTTTAACATAATGTAGAGAAATTCTTATGTTAGTGATCATTTTGCAAATGTTTGTAACCTAGATTGTGTTTGTGTTAATCATAACATTGCTGAGAATGTAGGCGCTTGCTTCCCACGTAACATGTATTTCTCCCATCTTTGCCAAGCATCTGCCACAGACCTGTCAGAAATCTAGGAAGAACATAGGCCAATCTAATCTAATCTCACAATTTGGACTTTTATAGCGCTTAATCTCCATGGCTGATGGAGTCTAAGGCGCAACTGAACATAAAGCAAGGCAGTTAACATAGCCATTTCATACCAAAGAGACACAGGGTGACAGGGGAGGCTATGCTTTTGCAAACAGGTAAGTTTTAAGCTTCTTTCTGAAGGAGGCAACTGATGCTGCACTGTGCGCATCATGAGGGAGTTTATTCCAGATCTTAGGATCATCAAAGGCAAAGCTATGATCAAAATGTTTGACTGAATGATGACTGGAAAGGAGGAACAGTAAGGTATTGATGATCTGGGTGACTACACCTGGTACTATAGGAACAACTGCTAAGTAACAAGAATGGTTGGAAATAGGAAGGACAACCACTATGTAAAAATTTATAAACTACTGTTGCAGTTTTGAACATACATCGTTACTTAACAGGCAGCCAGTGGAGTTGCTTCAGAATGGGTTCAACATGAGCATACGTTCTATGATTTCTAACAATATGAGTAAGGGTATTCTGAATACTTTGCAATTTGTGCTGATTGAAACATGACAAACCCCTAAACAGAGAGTTGCAGTAGTCTAGACGACTACTAACAAAGGCATTTGCAGCAAGGACTGCCACTTCTGGAGTAAGATACTGTCTTATTCTACGAAGGTCGCGCATCTGAAGAAAGCACACTTTTCAAGTCCTCTTGACATGTTGGGAGGAAATCTTTTGATGCTGGGCCTTAGAGCCAAAGACAATAAATTCAGTTTTTTCTGGGTTGAGCTTCAGTTTACTAAGAGACATCCATCGTTGCACATCATGAAGGCAGGCATTTAGCTTGGCAAGAGCAGCAGAGGCATTCTTATGAGAAAGATGGATATATAGCTGTGTGTCTTCTGCATAGCAGTGGAATTTAATATGCAGATGAAGGCAGATGATTTTGCTAAGTGGTGTAGTATAAAGTGAAACAGCAATGGACCCAGAACAGCACCTTGGGGAATAACACAGATGAGCTTGCTTAATTCAGATAGTGTGGAGCCTCTCTTGATGGTCTGGCATTGATCATTCAAGTAGGAAGCAAACCACTTTAGAACAGTTCCTCCAAGACCAAACCAGGAATTAAGGCAACCGAGGAGAATATTATGATCTATGGTGTCAAACGCGTCTGATAAATCAAGAAGAACTAGAGCCATAGGTTCGCCATGTGCCAGAGAGAGATGGACCTCATTTTTTATTAACAATAAAGCTGTTTCAGTAGAGTGTCCTGTCTTATAAACTGACTGATGTGGATTATCTAGTTTGTTATTATTGATGTGTGACATAAGTTGCTTTGCAAGAACTCACTCCACCAACTTTGACAGGAAACAAAGACCAGACACTGGGCGATAATTCTTAAGGTTGTTTCTGGGCAGAGAAGCCTTGTTAATGAGGAGAGTGACAACCGCTCTTTTGAAAGCACTTCAATGAGAGAGTAATTTACCAATTTGGTAATAGACGGAAGGAGTATATCAAGACAATCCTTTCTAATTCTAATTCTAATTGGACTTTTATAGCGCTTAATCTCCCCAAACAAGAGGACTCTAAGGCGCAACAAAACAAAAAGCAGTCAACAAAATTCTGTGTCCAGGGACATAACAGGGGTCGAACACCACGGAGAACGCCAGGAGGATGATTCAGGCTAGGGTGGATATGCTTTGGTGTACAGGTAGGTTTTAAGCTGTTTTCTGAAGGAGGCCAGGGATGGAGAGGCACGAATCACATCAGGGAGAGTATTCCACACAGTAGGAGCATCAAACGCAAAACTATTACCAAACTGTTTGACAGATTTATGAACAGAGGGGCAGAACTTTGGAATAACTAGGAAATTACCACCACTTTGACTGCGCCTGGTACTATAAGAACTGCTGTAGGAAGAAAGATGTGGTGAAAAATACCTGGGAAAACCTGTGTGAAGATACTTATAAACAAGTGTGACTGTCTTGAACACAATGCGCTGTTCAACAGGAAGCCAATGCAATTTCTTTAGCACAGGAGTTATGCTGGTGTATCGACTGGTGTTTGATACAATTCTAGCTGCACTATTTTGGATGCACTGTAATTTGCGTAGATTGAACTTGGACAGGCTCCTGAAAAGTGAGTTGCAGTAATCCAACCGACTACTAACAAGAGCGTTGGCTACAAGCACAGAAACATCATGAGTAAGAAACCGCCTGACATGTCTGAAGTCACGGAGTTTAACAAAACAACTTTTGCAGACATTCTGAACATGCTTGGACAAAGAGAAATCTGAATCAAGCCACACACCCAGATTTTTTACTGAATCTGCAGGGCAGAGTGAGTTGCCCAGGATATCAATTGGAAAACATGCTTTCAACTTATCCCTTTGTCTCTTCGAACCAAAGATGATAAACTCAGTCTTATCAGGATTCAGTTTGAGCTTACTAGTTGTCATCCACTCTTTAACATCATTTAGGCACTTATTTAGCTTTTCAAAGGCAGCAGATGCATTCTTCTGGGATAAATGTATATAAAGTTGGCTATCATCTGCATAGAAATGAAACTTTATTCCATTATGTTTACTGATAATGGAACTGAGGGGGGTAGTGTACAATGAGAACAACAAAGGACCCAGGACAGAACCTTGGGGAACACCAAATAGGAGTTTACAAACATCTGACAAAGTAGAACCAATTTTTACTGATTGGTAACGGTCCATTAGGTAGGATGTGAACCATTTCAGAACGGAGCCACTGACCCCAAACCAGTTTTGGAGGCAACCCAGAAGAGTAGAGTGATCAATGGTGTCGAAGGCAGCAGACAAGTCAAGCAATACCAAGGCAGTGGATTCACCTCTTGACAATGATAAGTGAACCTCATTTTTTATGTAGAGAAGAGCAGTCTCAGTTGAATGGCCCGCCTTATATGCCGACTGGTACGGGTTGTCTAAGTTATTGGCATTAATATGTTCTAACAGCTGCTTAGCAACCACACGTTCTACCAATTTAGATATAAAACTGAGACCTGATACAGGGCGATAATTCTTAAGGTCATTTGAGGGAAGATTTGGCTTTTTAATAAGTGGAGTGACCACAGCAGATTTGAAGGCATCAGGAACGCATCCCTCCATGAGTGAGCAGTTGACCAGCTTTGTAAGGGATGGTAGCAATATATCAATGCATTCCTTAATCAGGAATGTCGGCAGAGGGTCCAACAGGCATGATTTTGTTGGTGATGCTTTAATTATTTTATCAACAGCATCTTCAGAAACTTGCCTAAAGACAGTAATTTGGGGAGGATCTGAAGGAGGGTTAACATCATATTCAGTGCCAGAAGAAGCAAAATTATCTCTAATCTTCTTAATTTTGTTGGTGAAGAAGGAGGCAAACTGGTCAGCCAATGACTTTTCGGACTCATGAGATGGAAGTGTGGCATCAGAAACCCTGTTCAGGGTCTTATGGAGCTCACGCTAAAGTTTTCGAGAGTCATGACTATTGTCTGAGATCAGTTTGCTATAGTAGTCTGATTTATCTTTATTTACAAGTGCATTGCACCGAGCAATCTGGCGACGAAGCCTACTCCTGTTAAGTGTACTTTTAGCCCTACGCCAGGTTCTCTCAAATTGGCGCCTAAGGGACTTTGCACGTTGATAATCATCAGACATCCAATTGGCGGACTCCTTTTTCGTCAATTTAGATATAAGAGGTGCATCCAGAACATCGAGAGTCATGACTATTGTCTGAGATCAGTTTGCTATAGTAGTCTGATTTATCTTTATTTACAAGTGCATTGCACCGAGCAATCTGGCGACGAAGCCTACTCCTGTTAAGTGTACTTTTAGCCCTACGCCAGGTTCTCTCAAATTGGCGCCTAAGGGACTTTGCACGTTGATAATCATCAGACATCCAATTGGCGGACTCCTTTTTCGTCAATTTAGATATAAGAGGTGCATCCAGAACATCACTCAAATCATGTACATATTGATCATACAGATCGACAACAGCATCAGCTGGAGACTTGACGAAGGACGTATTTTTGAGATCTGAGCGGAAGTCAGACATATTGATACGGTGGAACCTTCTATATTGAACTACATTTGGAGTATGAGACACTTGACAAGGGAAGGCAACTGAACATTTGACTAATGCGTGATCGGAAACAAAGTCACAAATTTTAACATCAGCAATGGTGTCCTGATCACAGGGAGATAAAATCAGGTCCAATATGTGACCATGTAGATGAGTAGGTTTATTGACTAACTGTTTGAGGTCACATGAATCAAGAAAGGTAGTGAATTTCTGACCGTCACCAACTGGAACATCAACATGAATGTTGAAGTCGCCACAAATGTAATATGAAGAATTAATGGATGAAAGGTAACCAACAAATGACATGAATTCTTCCAGAAAATTACAGGTACATGATCCTGGAGGGCGATAGATGCAGGCAAGCAACACTGAATGGCCATGAAGCCCGATTGACACCACTATATTTTCAAATGACTGATAACAAGGAGTTTCAATTATATGGGGTCTGTAGGAGGCTCTGATGAAAAAACCCACACCACCACCAATACCTGAGGGACGAGGCTTGTGACGAAAGTTAAAATCGGGAGGAGTTATAGACCGTAAGAAGCTGTCAGAGTCAAATGGACGTATGTGTGTTTCCGTGAGGCATAGAAGATCAAGGTCGTATGAAGCCACCATGTCGGCAAGGAGAGGACCCTTGTTCCTTACGGATCTGGCATTCAAAACACCGAGTGTAAACGGACCAGGGTTGAGGGATACATCTCCACCCAGTAACAGTAACAACATGAGCCCTCTTCCATTAACCATGGTCGGAAATTTTCGGCAGGAACACAAATATGATAAATTTTTCGCAACCCGTGTCAAAGGAGGACATGATGTGTAAGATGCTCTGGTGCTGAACCAATCATGCCTGTGGGCCAGTGCCACTGCAAACAGTGCCATGAAGAGGAGTAACCGAGGACTGAACATGACTGGTACGGTTGTACATCAGTAAGAGCCCCTAGTCTAAGCTCAACAGTGGGGAGCCTCAATAATATAACCCTACACCTAAAAGTCACAACTCTTCGTCCTGTGGGCGACTCACAGGCACCCTAACACCCCACACTACAGCCTCACCTTAAGCTAAATGACAACACCACCAGACACCAACAGGAAAATGTCTATATACTGATTGGAAATAAACTTAAAGTGAACTTACAAGACACAAATTAGATTATAAATAATACCCAGTACTTGAAATACGGGAATTATAGATCAAATTACTACGGTAATTCCCGGCAAATGGGCGATAATACCCGCTTTTATATAGAAGTTGATACAGCAGTGAATTGGGGGAATATATACATAAAACAGGCAGAGAATAAGAAAGTAAGATGAAATTAATATATAAGATAGTGAATCCGTCTAAAAATGTGCTACATGTACATAAAAACAACCATTATTGTAAAGAGAATTCCAAAAAGCGTCTCCGCGGTGCGTACTAAAACTTTTGGAAGAATGTTGGTGTGGGGTCCAATGGGCATGATTTAGTAGGAGACTCATTGATGCACTTACTGACCTCATCTTCAGTTACAGGCTTAAAGGTATTGAAAGCAGAAGGCACTGAATCAGGTGCATCATTGAACAAACCAGAAGTAGGAAACGTGTCCCTGATTTTGCTTATTTTATTGGTGAAGAAAGAAGCAAACGTGTCTGCAAGGCTTTTTTTCTGAGGAATGAGCTGGCAGAACACTTTCAGAGAAGCGATGCAATACCTTCCTCAATGACTGCCAGAGCTTCTTGGGGTCATCACTATTCGCAGTTATTAGATTGGTATAGTAGGAACCCTTGTCTTTTTTGGCCAGTTGATTGCACCAGACAATTTTCTTTTGGGAGCCTTGACCCCTGTGTTTTCTTCACATTCGTTCAAATTGCCGTCTTAAAGAGCGAGCCATGCGATATGAATCAGACAGCCACTCATCGGACTGCTGTTTTGTCATCTGTGAGATGATAGGATCATGCTTGTCAAGTACGTGGGTAACACCAACCATATACTGATCATACAGTTCTACCGCAGTTCTTCCAGGGGAGAGTACAAATGGTATATTACTCAGGTCATTGCGGAACTGGTCGATATCAATTCTATGATACCTATGATAAGAGACCATTTTTTCAATGCAGGTTGTTGGGTGGGAAAAGTCGAGTTGGCATCATATAGCAGCATGGTCAGAGATAAAGTCTCCAACATTAACATTACGGACAAAATCAGAGTCACAAGGAGATATCAAAACGTCCAGAGTGTGACCCAGTATGTGAGTCGGGCCACCAACACATTGACTCAAACTGCAGCACTGAAGGATGTCATTAAACCTAGACCTATCACCACACTCAACATCCAGATGAACATTTATGTCACCATAAATGATGGAATTGGAACCAAATGAAGACAGAAAGCCAGAGAGAGCCAGAAATCTTCCAGAAATTGAGTAGTACAAGAACCGGTCGGATGATACACACAAGCAGCAACAAAGCTATTGTATTCGGACCTGAAAGATAGTATAATGATTTTGAATGATCTAAAAACCGGTGAAGAGACAATACTGGGAGAAAAGCATTTTCTGCACAGAAAGCCAACACCACCACCCAATCCAGTACACCTAGGTTTTTGGATTAAGTTAAAATTTAATGGTGTGAGGGAGTTTAGGAGACCATCAGTGTCGGTTGGTCTGATATGAGTCTCAACCAGGCCCAAGATATCCAAGTCACTGCGTTGTATAAGGTCATGCAGGAGAGGGTCTTTATTGCGAATGGATCTACAGTTGACGAATCCAAAATTGGTTGGTCCAGGGTTTACAGCAACATCGCCACATAACAAGAGGAGTAGGTTTTTTAGTTTCAATTGTGGAGGAACCAGTTTTGAGTTGCCGAGGTAGCAATATTTACGCACCACAACAGGGACCCAAAATAGATGGAATGCTCCTGTCAACTTTTTCACAATTCTGACCCTTGTCAGGATTATGCAAAAAAGAATTGTGACAAGAACAAGAAGACCTGAGAGACCCATGAATTTCAATCAATCAAAAGCAAAAGTTACAAACACCATGTACAAGAATATAGTCAACAAAAAAAACATTAAAAACCTTAGAATAAACACTGGCCAACACATAGGAAGCATATCAATAGAATAGATTTTATGACTAACTTGGTCAAGAACACCAAAAAGCAAAAAAGAAAACAAGGATTATGCAAAAAAGAACTGTGACAAGAACAAGAAGACCTTAGAGACCCATGAATTTCAATCAATCAAAAGCAAAAGTTAGAAACACCATGTACAAGTACAAGAATATAGTCAACAAAAAAATATTAAAAACCTTAGAATAACCACTGGCCTAAGGGTTCACAAACCATAAGAGCAGAGAGATCCATGAATTACAATCAGTTAAAAGCAAGAGTTAGAAACACCATGTAAATAATCACTGGGACTTATTAGGTGATAACAAGGGATGTGAATCACATCAGCAACGGGTTGAATAAATACTACCACGATAACAGGGAATGTGGGCGATACTGGAGATATGAAGCAGATTTAACCAATATTTTAAAAAGGTGAATTGTATGTATGAACTAAAAATCTCCATATCTCCCTGCAAAAATCTCCATATCTCCCTGCAACACTCATGCGGGCCATAACCCACAAAGTACTGCTCCTGGAGAGACCCTGAAACATCTTGCCTGTCTGTGCATCACTCTAATATTACTCCCACATGTTGGTTGTCTACATAAACCCTGCTTTCCAGAGGAATCCTCACATTTTACTTTTTCTTTTTGCAGGAGTGTTTCAATGGGATCACAAAAAAGGGATTCATCTATTGCAATATATTCACAAAGCTGGCAGTGGTTAAAGAATGCTGCACCAGTATGCTCAGTTAGTGCCCAGGTGCAAACATGAAAACAGAATGAAACCTCTGTATAGTTGAAGTAATGATTCCTGCCATTTTATGATTGCTGTTTCTTATTGTTTGCCATCCAAGGCTCCAGGGGCATGTGGCATGTTCCATCTTTCTCCCAAGACCCTCTCTACATTTCGCCGTCCTAGTGGTGTATTGAGAACGATTACAATTTCACCCTGGAAGTCATTTCTGATGGTATGGCATACATCGGGGATTATTTTGGTGATGGTGCTCCCAGAAAGGCAGAAATTGTACTGGAAAGAGGGATAGGTTTTCAGGCCAAGTAAGGCCTATGTATTCAGAAGTAAAGTAACAAATTAACTCTTGAGGTGTAAAAAGTAGGTTGAAAACATATGTAAACAAAATACTGTAAATGGAATAGTTTTTGAGTTACAACTAATTGACTCAACACTGAACACCTGAGAGTAGCTATTGTGCAGCTATGCAATGAGCTATAGGCCTACACTTTCACTATGATATACCTGACTCATAAGTAGGTGAATAGTATATTTAAAGAAAATACTCTTAATGTAACAGTTTTAAAGTTACAACTAATTTACTCAACTGTGAGAACCTGAACCTGAAAGTAGAAATTGCTCAGCTATACAATGAGCCACAGGTCGGTAATTTTATTATGTTATAGCTGACCCAAAAGTAGGTAAATAACATATTTACAGAAAATACTCTAAATGCAATAGTTTTCAAGTTATAACTATTTTGGTCAACAGTGAAAACATCAAAGAAAATATTACTCAGCTGCGCAATGAGCTACAGGTCTACAATTTTTACCATGTTATAGATGACCCATAAGAATGTGATTATCATATTTAAACAAAATTCTCTACATGCAATAGTTTTCAAGTTATAACTGATTTACTCAACTGTGGATAACCTGAAAGTACCTATTGCTCTGCTATGTAATAAGCTACAGGTTTGCAATTTCACTATGTTATAGCTGGCCTAAATGCAGCTGAATAACATATTTTATACAAAATTCTCTAAATGCAATAGTTTTCAAGTTACACGTGATTTTACTGGAAATTCAAAAAGTAGCTATTACTCACTTAACTACTGGGTAGACTCCCAAGTTACTCACCAAAATGCTCTAAATGCATAAATCTGTTTAAGTTATAAGTGGTTGAGTGCATGATTATATGAATTTTAATGCATTACAAATTATTTTAAAAATTCATAAACCTAGAGCCCAGACACTCAAGGCCACATGGCCACATCGACAGCCACCTTCCATGGGACCATCACTGAAAATATGGTACCAGTTTGCCATACACCCAGACAGGACAAGATAGTTGCTGCTGCTGATGATGGCCAGGAGGCAGGGCATTCAGGGATAGGCAGACCCCAGTCTGCCCTGTCAGATGCCTCTCTTGTTGCTGCTGCTAGGACAAAGTTGGGTAAATATTTCTGTAACATTTCATGCATATGTTGCTGTCTGTTTTGCTGATATGTACAGCAGTATTGGTGTTTTAGAGACGTCTACTGAACAACATAAAGAAATTCTATCCTGTAGAAAAGATTATTATAGGTGATAAGTGATAACTAAAAGATGTTTCCTTTAAAATTTTCTACTTCTGGATTAATTTTACTGCAATGCACATACATTCATGTGTATGTCTTACGGACCTGTAGGCCTTCATGGCTAGGTGTTACTCTATTGTGTCATTATGAAAAGAAATGTACATCTATCAGTCTATCTATCATCAAACATCAGTACAACATATCTAATAACACAATATGTTGCACCTTCTTCCATATGTCCAACACGTCTGCCACCACCCCTGAGGCCATCAGGCAGATCCCCAGGCTGCCAGGGTGGATTCAAAGGACGTCCAGGCCACAAGACTGCAGAAAAGAATGGTGGAGCTCAAGCAACTCATAGGTGGGAATATCAGCTGCCAAATCCAAACTTTCCACAGTACAATGACTGCCATCTGCAAAGACATCCACATCTCCCTTTGGTTTTAGTACACAGCTGCCATCAACCAAAAGGCCCAGGAACTCTTGTAAGTGTGTTCCTGGACAATTTATACCTATATCCATGAAATGTTGGTAATGTGGGTTTGCATACTTAAGGTCTATTCAAATGACTTTACTTTGTAAATGACATGTGGCATTATTAGCTCATTGATCCCTTGTTTTCAACCTTTGATCTCTCTTATTTAAATTTTGGGGGGCATTTAATGCTAGGAAGTTGGTAATTATTTGCTGGTGGTTGCTTGTTAACAACAAAGAATCGTGATCATCTAGTTTGCACTTACAAAAGGTGCCACAACTAGCCATTCAGCAGCAGCAAGCACAACAGCAAAAAGTCTTCTAACAGCTGACCCTTGCTCAGCAGCAGCCACAAGTCTTCCAACAGCTGACCCCTCCTCAGCAGCAACCACAGCAGCCTCAGAGGTACACTAATGAGGTGCTGGACACTCCATGTCATTGAGGCTCCACAGTGTTTATGTGTGTCTCGAACAAGACCACTATGTTCACAGTGACTGGGACTGTAGCCAGTAGCACTAGTACACCTTACCAAGACACAGGTTGTCCTTGCAGTGTGTCAAATTGTCATGGCTTGTAGCGTTAAATCTTGAATATAGATTTAAATATAGAGGTTAGTGCAATTTTTTGAGTATAGTGTAAAATATTGAGAATCATATATAAATCAGTATAAAATATTCAGTAGACAATAAATAATTTATAAATATTTAATATTTTTTGAATTTAAAAGTAAAAAGTAAAATATTCAGTTCTTGTACAGTGTTAAATATTGAGTACAGTGTTAAGTATTCAATATTCTATTAAACATTCAGCAGAGAATTAATAAATTCAGAATATTTAATATTTAAAATGGCTGTTGCATTTATACACTGTTGGTGGCTTCTTAAATTCCACCATGCTCTGTATTGGCTTTTGAATCTTAATATGTATGGCTGCTAATTTTATTTTTTTGTATTTGAATGCATTGTGGCTTGCATAATCACATCATGTTTGTGCATTTCTGAATGAAATACTTGTTAAATGCAATAAAAGTGATATGGTTTAAATATGTTGTCTTTACTGTCCCTAGGAAAAAAATCTTACCAGAATTTGGCTGACTTACTAAATTCATGTTGGTAGCCAACTTTTAATAGGTCTTTCATATGTTTGGCTATCCAATGCCTGACTGATTGCACCAGATCTTTCAACCTTGATCAACTTCAGACAAATCTCTTAATATGTTTGAACATTAACATTTCAAAATATAAATGCCTTTATCAAGTTAATGAATGTTTGGAGCATTTTCTGGCATGCTGCCTACAATTTGCAAAGTGCATCCAAACTTGTGACAAAAATTGATGGGCCAGGAAAGCACACTGTTAACTCAACCTCTGAGATTAGAGTTTAAATCCAGGGTGAGTGGTAATTGGTTGCTCACTGTTGGTCGGAACTCTTACAGTACAGAAACTTGACCAACTGTATGCACTGATTTCCTCTGCCCTTACAACTACCTGTCATGATATGACCACTAAGGTACAAACTGTGCCGTTAACATAATGTAATCTAATCTCATCTCAATCTCATTTAATCTAATTGAATGCGGACTTTTATAGCTCTAAATGTCATCCAATATATAGTCTAATCATTGACTTTTATAGTGCTTTATGTTTAGGGTCTTCTCCTATGTCTCCTGTTTCTGGCACCAATAGCTTGCATCCACAGCCACTACATAAACTGAAGGTCATTCTATCCAGCCATTGCAATCATGGTATTGGCCTGAAGAAGTTGTTGGAATGCTATATCCATGATGATGTTTTAAAGTATAATGACCATTTTTGGCCAGAATTCCTAA
The DNA here is from genome assembly GCA_964017235.1 of Sabellastarte sp. h YS-2021. Lineage (NCBI taxonomy): Eukaryota > Metazoa > Annelida > Polychaeta > Sabellida > Sabellidae > Sabellastarte > Sabellastarte sp. h YS-2021. The sequence goes on from OZ024931.1 coordinate 165,342, forward strand.
TTATATAAAAGGAGAGACAGGTGAAGTGATGGAAGGCTATGTCAATGAAAGAAATAGTGAGACAATGGGGTGAAAAGGTTTTGCGACAAACCACAAATGTAGAAAAATGGCTGGTAACATGTCATTTGCAAAAGGGGCCAGGGATGTTCACCTATGGAACAGAGAGGTCTTCAAAGTCATGTAACGGGTCCTTCAACAGCAGTTGAGGTAGGCAAAATTGGTCAATGGTTGAAACTATAACAGATTTGAAGTGACGGCTGAGAGACACAATTCCAAAAATGATGCAAAATATGGTGGAGTGTATAAACGGTGTGTGATATGATGCAGTGGAGACAGGTAGAGACTTGACACCACTTTATGTCACTTAAAGCGAGGGTCAGGGAAAGAGTATTGACAGAGTGTCAGCGTAAAGAAGCGTAGACCAAAGTTAGGTTCAGTCACGGTTGCAACATTTCCAAACGGCTTACAAAGACTCCCCACCTTTGGTGACAGTGCCTTGACAGGAAACAAAGTTAAGCCACGGTCATCAACAGTTACAGTGGTGACAGACTTAGGATGATGTGTCACATGAACACTTGCAAAAGTAAGGCAACATTTAGGGACACACAGGGAATGACAGGATGAAAATTTAATGGGAAGCTACTTACTATGGCACAGTATCACTTGCAGGAAAAGACAGACATGCAGAAGCAGGATGCAATGGTCTAGTTGACAGTTATCAAAGTGTACAATGGGGTTGTCTCGTTTTAGTGGGGGGGGGAGGGGGGGGGGTGTGTGCTAAAGTTGAAAATTGGACTTGGATTGGACTTAAGCATTGTAGCTTGGTATGAGCCAAGCATTAGTTGGAAAGTGATGCTTTGATTGGGCTGAACAAAATTCTCCACAGAAAGATATTAATCCATCAACGCATATAGACTATAACAATCATCTAATTTAAGTGACACTGTGCCTCTTATTACAGGATCTTGAACAATGTTGTCTTTTATGAAAAAAATAGGGAATGGGATATAAACCACATATGTATTTGCCGCAGACACCATGTTAAAAATTTCTTTCTCTGTAGCAATATCAAATTGTTTGAGTTGACTGAAAACTCTGTCAAGCAGTTTTTGCTTGTACTGTCGTCATAACATCTGGTGTGGTACATTAAGAGGTGTGTTTAACTGGGGCCGTCTTGCCAGTTAGTAAGGATTTCTTTAGGGTTATGAGCAATGTTTACAGATTTGGTTAGGATTGGTTGTGATTTCCGGGCTTGTCATGTTAGGTAGGCAAAATATCAAACATGTTTGATGTTTCACTGAGCCATTATCATGATGGTGGCTCCGCCCCCGTGGTAACCATCTTGTCTTGTCATAGTCACTTCCAGACCTGTCCTATACTGTAAGAGGGAGGAGGCACAGACACAACAGAGGTAGGAGAAGAACAGGAGTAGAAAACTCTACAGGAGGATACTTCACAGATGGAGGAGGCAGTGGCTAAAAAAAGTTCAATGACTGAGAGGCGTGAAAGTGATATGGATACAGAGGGTGAAGGAGCAGCTAGCTGAACATCATACTGATCTAGGTGCAAGAAAGGATATATAATGAACATTTATTTAACATACTCAGATGGGGAGGATATAGTAGACTTTGTTAAGGATTATGAGGAGCCTTACAACAAAACAAATGAGCACTTTAAGGATATATAAGGCTAGGTAAGATTGACTGTGGGAAATATTTACAAGCAGCTACCTTGTTATGACTCGTTATGAATCCTGAAGGACTCACTATGGAAAATTAACCCAATCCAAGTCTGGCCAGGCTCCCAAAAATGACAGAGACACAGAACTGGATTCAGGATGAGTTCAACTTTTTAAGTGCCACATCATAAGGAAGTGCTTCAGCAAGTCTTCCTGATTTAAGTCAACACAGAGAGGAGCTAGTGCAGTCTCAGCCCACAACATTTCATGAGGATCCACCGATACGGACAATATTGGGACCATCATATGCTTTGATACAACAGTCATCAGTCATCCATTTGCAGCACTGCCAGTACAAGTGTAGTGTCACAGCCTTCAACCAGATCATGTATCAATGTGACCAAGTTTAAGTCTAAGTTTATTACATTTATATAGCACTCATTAGAGCTTTAAGGATAAGCACACAATGGTGCTTTACAATAAAAAAAATAGAAATATATACATACATACATCAAATATAAGGCAAATTAAGATGTTGCAGTGAAAGTTCTTTGAAATAAGAAAGTTTTCAGTTGTTTGTTTTTGGACATGTCCAAAGTCTCAGGTGATCTTATATCACTTGGCAGTTTATTCCAGCATTATGGTCCTGCTACAGAAAAAGAGAAAAAGGGAACTTTCAAGAGTAGTGATTGAGAACTCCTTGTTATGTAGCTATAAGATTTAATTGTAATCGAATTACACAAGCATTTTGGAGCCAAGTTATGAGTACATTTGAAAACTAACAATTTGTATTCACAGCAAACTGATACAGGTTAAAAATGTAAATGCTTGAGCGATTGTGTAGCACTAGAGAATCACTATTAATAGCTGTAAATTGTGAGAAAGCAGGTGGGTCCATAGTTGGTGGAACAAACATAGGATAATTTTCAAGGTCAGTACGGATTTTTAGAATTTTTTGGAAGACAAATGTTGCAAAATCAGCCGCTAATTGTGAGTCTATGAGTCCCTCATGAAGTGGGTTAGACTTTTCTTTCCAGTCAAGCCATTAACAATGTTGAACAGTTTCTCAGTTTTCTTGTCTGACCAACAGGATCGAATCTGGTTATTGATGCACTGACATTTGGAGTGATTTAGGTGGTACTTTGACCAGTGCCACTTTGACATCTAACTACTGTAAGTTTCATTGTTAATTTTATAAAATCATGAAACATTAACTTTGATGAAGCTTAAAAAAAACAGTTACAGAATTTTGTGACAGTAAAAATATGTACTTATGGGTTGTTACAAGAAACTAAATAATTTTACTACATGTTTTTGTATTTCCCATTATTTTGGTTACTTGGAAAAGTGACAGATATAAGAATTTAATGGTCATAATCATTTAGAGAACTGTCCCAGACCTTTTAACTTCTAAATACAACGCCATTGAAATATTTCCATTGCAATTATACACACAAAAACAAGAAAAACCAAACGGGCCTGCAATAACAAGCTATATCTAGCAATCAGAAGATAAATAACAGATTTATCTCTCCTTTGAATATATCTGTAAATTAGGGTTATCTAGCACTTACACAATGCAATGATTATTTGGATGGCGAACTACTACTATCTTTATTTACAAGAGAAACTTATCTAGTATTGAAAAGATAAAACTATCTTTGAATGCTAAGATAGCAAGTCTTAAATATGTTTGCAGTTTTATGCCTAGGCTGCAAGGCACTCAGAAACATGAGTAGTGCACTAGAGTAAAGTATATTTCTTGAAAGTCTGGAGACAAAAAAGTGGTCTCTAGAAGTGTGAGTCTTGGAGAATTTTAACCTGTATAGAGTTCAGTACAATGGCAATTAAATTTGAATTTGGTATTCTTTATATAATAAGGTGGTTGGGCATGGTTGGCCATGTAATAAGATAGAAATTCAGCTCACATTTTTTAGTGTTTTTAGCTCAATTCATTGTCATCATGCTGGATCTCACCCACCAGATTTTCTCGACTTATGTGGCCGTTCTAGTCTGGCAATAGATCAAACAATCTGCAACCTGTTTTGGCTTTCTATTTTATGTTTGTTAAGGTCTCCTGGGTTACTTGTTACATATCCACCATGGAGAGTAGGTAAAGTATATTAAAAGGGGTTGTGGTATGACGCCATTGATATTGCACATGGTAACATTTGGTAAAACTTTGATGCAGTTTGATGCGATGGTTTTAAATGGGAAATTTAAGACGAAGTAATGTGGCTGTGTTGGGTAAGACACATTTAAGACAGATTAATGTGGCTATGATGGAGTAAGACAAATTTAAGACAGCTTGATGTGGTTGTGATGGATTTAAGACAAATTTAAGATAGCTTGATGTGGCTGTGATGGATTTAAGACAAATTTAAAACATCTTGATGTGGTTGTGATGGATTTAAGGCAAATTTAAGACAGCTTGGTGTGGTTGTGATAGATTTAAGGCAAATTTAAGACAGCTTGGTGTGGTTGTGATGGATTTAAGACAAATTTAAGACATCTTGATGTGGTTGTGATGGATTTAAGACAAATTTAAGACAGCTTGGTGTGGTTGTGATGGATTTAAGGCAAATTTAAGACATCTTGATGTGGTTGTGATGGATTTAAGGCAAATTTAAGACAGCTTAGTGTGGTTGTGATGGATTTAAGACAAATTTAAAACATCTTGATGTGGTTGTGATGGATTTAAGACAAATTTAAGACAGCTTGATGTGGCTGTGATGGATTTAAGGCAAATTTAAGACAGCTTGGTGTGGTTGTGATGGGGTAAGACAAATTCAACTCTGGCTTAGCCCAGCAAACATTCTAAATGTTTATAAACGTTTATAAACCTTAAAAAATTTGAAATTTTTCCTGTATCCAGTTCTGCCTTTCCGTCATATCTTTTGGGTCTGTCCAGACTTTGATTGTGTGAGCTTGTCGTAATGTGTCCTTTGTGAGTCAAATAAGGTCTGGGACATCTTGACAGGTTGCGACTCCGGCGAACCTCTCCTAGAGACACTCCTTCCTTGCTTTGTCCTTGAAATGGTTATTAGTTTTGTCATACAGCTCCTCATGGTCCTTTACAAAGTCAACAATAGCCTCCTCATCCAAGTCCGTCAGGTAGATGTTTGTCATGTTTCCCTTCTTGTATCATGAGTGTGACTAAGATGTGCTCACCTCTCCTCCACCCTCTGTGCATGTTTTAAGTTCTGTGTCACTTTTGTCTGTTCTTGAACGCTTTTCTGTTGAGTGTGTTTCCTCCCTCCTGGTCTCCTGCCTCTGTTTCCGTGCCTCTTCCTCCCTTTGTCTTACCTCTCCTCCCTCCTCTGCTGTCTATCTACTGCTGTATTCCCCTGCTCAAATTCAGGAACACTGTCAGTGGGACCTTCTATTTTCCTCACCCTTCTGCCCTTCTTAGGACCCATTTTTTTTTAAAATAAGCAGCATTTTGTGAAAAACAAAGTCCTAAAATCTTAAGTCAGCCAACTTCTAAAACTCAACACTGGCCTATATCATTTGGATAAAAGGAAACTCCTATTCTTAAAATGCTTCCAGATGTAATCTGTCAGATGCCAGATTCCAAATAATGCATTGCGCAAGCCCAATTAAATTAGAAGAAATACCTATTGCCACTTGTTGCAAATTTTCAAATGGTATTATTGTCCAAACCAAGCAAGAAATGAGAAGTTTTGATGAAATTTTACCACACACAGAACTAATGGCTTAGATTACTCTAACAAACTATTCCAATATGGCAGCTAAAATTCTCTACTCAGAGAGCAGTTTTCTATTGAATGTCCATTCTAGTTTATTTTGCATGATTTATATGACCTTACAGGGTTTGAAACCTATGTTTCGATTTAGGGTTTATTTGTGGTTGGCTTTGGAAAAGGTAAGATGTTGGCAATAGATGGCCTTTCATTCAGTTTCTAGTGGATACTATGTAATTTACACTTTTCTGTCAAAACTCTTCACATTTAACATAATTTTATTTCATTCAATAATAAATAAGCTAAGTAGTTGAACTGCGTCAAAGAAGGAGGTGCTACACAGTAATGTCGTTTATCTCAGTGCAAAGATTGCAGTTGAAATAATCCTACACTTCTCTATTCATGTGTTTTGACAAACATCAACACTAATATGTAGTCTTTTTTTGAAAGCTTCAACAGGTGGTCATGGTGGCACAGTGGTAACTCACTCGCTTCCTACCTCTGAGGTTGGTGGTTCAAACTGCTGATCTTATGTGGGAAATTTGGTAGTAGCTTACTGATGGTCGGCAATTTACAGTACAAAATCTTGACCAACTGTATGGACTGGGTTCCCCTGTCCACAAAACTGCTCGGCATGATATGACCTGTACAACAGTGACATAAAATCCCAAATAAATAATTAAATGGTTTAGCAAAAATGGTTCAGATCTCCAACGAGGGATTAACCATTAAATCATAAGCAAGCAATCAGTGCCAAACCTCTAAGACCAATAATAAACAAGATACAGAGTATTAAATGTATTAATTTCTCCATTTAACCTTAAGGAAAGGGTCACAGGTCAAATCAGGCTGGTATCTGGTATCAGGTATCCATGTGCTTAATATCCAAACTCAGGAATTTTATGGCACACCATCAGAATTGTAATACATACATCAGAAGTCGTAAGACATGGTAGGGTCGTCACCAAGGGGACCATCGATGTTTGGTAGTTTGAAAACCTAGGGAGGGAAAGACTTCTGAAACAGCCTTATTGAAACATGAAAGTGCAGGACGGTTAACATAATGTTACCATAGCTGCCAAGGAGACACTTTTTCAAAATTATAATTTTATTGAGATCATTTTCGGCTAAATGTTTTGTTTTCTCCCCTTTTAGTATAAAATATATACATTCATTAGTTTTTGTCAGTTCCAGCTAAATGCTGGTATTATCGCCCATCAAACAGGAATTATCGGTCCATGAGTTTTACTGCCCACTGTTATTAATTGTTATGTCTTATTGATTTGATATCTCTCATTTGTTCTATTTTTACCCCTTGTTGCTGAAACATTTTAAGCAATTTATTCTTAAACTTTACAATACTCCAGTTTTATTTGTTTCAGCTTGTAGTCCCCTTTTAGTTTTTTGGGTATATATCTTTGCTGGCTTAGTGGGGAGTGTAGGGTGTTCGTGAGTTGTCCATTGGACGAACAACTTAGGGACTTGACTGCTTGATGCATGGATGACTGAGCAGTACGTTTTGCTGGTCGGACTCCCCACATTCCTTTTTCTTTTTCATAGCTTAAGGCCACTGGAGTATCTCTATTCCTTATGATCAGTGATGTATGCCCCATGTTGTCTTGCCGTTTTCTTGCTTTTCTTTGTGAATGGTTCACGCAAAGGCTCTTGGAGGTATGTCTCAGGGTCCTCCCAAGGCTCTAGCCTTCTCCCTAGATTTCTTAGGCAGGCAAAGTGTAGCAGAACTGTACACCAGTTTCCTAGTAAAACTAAGTTTAGGGGCTTATCAGTCCTGCTGCTACTGTGCAATGATATTTCCCTAAACCCAGGTCCCATCTCTTTCGGCGTTGTCAACTTTTGATCTGTCAGAAGCAAGGAACCTAGTATTTCTGTCATCATCTCCACACACTCTCTCAGTCTACTTGCCTTGACAGAGACACACATTTGTTCAACTGACTATGATAGTTTTCTACGCTCCATCACTCCTGTTGAGTTTAAGTTGTGTCATAGGCTTTTGGCCTTGGTGGTGGAGTGGGCTTTTTTTGAACGAAAATATCAAGTTCAAAATTTTTGATAGGGCTACCTATATATTTTTTGATAACATTGTTATCGCTATTGGCTCTTCTACCAGTCTTTTCTTGTTAGCATGTGTTTACCGACCTTCAGGCTCATGTTCTGATGCTTTTTGCAACTAATTGTCAATTTTTTTGAGTACCTGTCCTCACTTAGGTGTGTGGTGATTTCAATATTCATGTTGGCACTACTTCTGATGATAGTGTTAATTTTCTGAGTTGTCTTGATTCACGCAAGTTTCTAATGTTTGAGTTGGTGTATTGATTTTGAATCACACCCTGGTGCATGGTCAGCTTGATTTCATTAGTCCACCTGCACCTAAGTCTGATGTGCTCATTTGCCACAAGTCCTGTCAGTACAGTTAGTGCCCTTTATGTGTAACACATAAGGGATTTAAGTGTTTTGCTTGACAAGCATGCTCCTACAGTCACCCAAACCTTTACTGGTCTTGTTTCCATATTTCTCCGTGGTCCCGACCTCTACAGTGTCTCTGATTTAACGATTAAAACTTTTGATTTCTAGCATTATGCATCTCTGAGTCTGTTAATAGATAGAGATTAATCACTATAAAAGTACTATTAGAATTAGTAGCAGTTTGAATTTGCAGTAACAAATCATTCCAGAGTTTTGGAGCATCACATGAAAAGCACTTGTTGAAATGAACTTCAGCTGTATGAACAGAAGAGCTATAGAAAGGAAATTTGAGAAACACTGGATTACTACATCTTGTTTTAACAGCTGATGTATATAAAGACAAATTCAGGGCAAGAGGTACTTATGTGTGAGTACCAGGGTTTTGAAGATGATTTGGTATTTAACAGGAAGCGAGTGAAGAGACTTTAACGTTCGAGTGACATGAGAAAATCTGGAAGCACCTGAGATGAAGTGTGTCAAAAAATTTTGAATATTCTAATGCCTTGTGATATTCTTGGAGGATAAACTGTAAAACAGAGAATTGCAATAATCCAGACTACTACTGACCAATGCATTGCCAACATGACTGATATATCATATGAGAGAAAGCATCTGATATGATACAAATCACAAAGGTTAGCAAAACAGGATTTAATGACATAATTTACATGATTGGTGAAACTAAATTTTGCACCAAAATGTTTAGGGCACATTATTTTCAAAAGCTGTTTTTACATCCGAAACATGTAGGACTCATAATAACGGAGATAAAGGGCATTGTAAGTGAGAACAACGTCATTTGACCTTGAAGGAAGGGTTAAAATTAAAATCCAATCACATCAAAATATGCAAGTCACGCGATTTCCCATAAGTGGTCTTTAAATCCCAAACCTCTATGATCAGTCATTAAGGAGATAGAATATATTTTTTTTCATTATTAAAACTGCTAATCATTGAGTAATTAACTAGTACTCATTCTTGCATTGAACAACCAGTCTGAAGTGAACAACGCCTTGAAAAGAATGGTGTACCTGCAATATCTTTGAAGACATTTATACATTGCACTAACTGCTGAAAAGTGAGAAAGTAACTTTTACTCATTCATACATTGAACAACAAATGTGACACTTACCTGCATTATAGTTCACAAAAAAGTATATTAACAACACCTTGAAAGGGCTTGCAACACTTTTGAAGATATCAGCGAATTACTCATTCTGCTAACTGTTAAAAAATTCAGTGGCTATTACTCACTTAGCTATAGTGATCGTCATTCCAAACAATGACTATCTCTTAAATAAAGAGAAAGTATCTAGACAATCTGTTTCATAAAATTGATATCAATCTATTACTTTTCAAGATCTGTGCATTTACTCAACTGTGATATAATGAAACTAACCATGACTCATAAAATGAGCAACAGTTTGAAACTTCATTATGTTATATTTCAATAAAAAGCAGATAAATAACACTTTCAAATGAAACTTAGTAGCTGCAATAATTTTAAAGATACCAGCCATTTACGCATAAGGTAACTACTGAAAAGTGCGAAAGTATATATTACTCACTTAGATATGGAGACAGACTCCAAAATTTCTGGTCATGTTGTGCAAAAGAAAAAGTACCTGAACAAGGTATTTTAGAAAATGCTCCATATGCAACAGGGTAGACTCAGCATGTTGCAGCTATGGAAAAACCAGCTGGACAACATATTATAAATTTAAACAAAATGTTCTATATGCATCATTTTTTCAAGTTATATGGATTTAGTTCAGGATTTTAATGTGCTAAAATTATTTTTAAAAATGATTAAGAAATAATTAAGAAAGGTACAGGCATGATACTCATACAAGGGAATCTAATCTTGGCCTAGAACCTATGTGCAAAATAAGATAAGTGTTAAACTTTTATACTTTGGGTGGGGGTATTTCACTTTTGGGGAACAGATGAAAAAGTGAATCTCCATGCCTTCAGCTATTTTTTTAATTTAAACTTTGGTACAACATAGTACACATCATATTCAGAGGCCATGAATAAATACCAGAGCAAAAATCCCAAGGAAAACGTAAAATGATAGCCCTACATTTCTGAAAAGTACCTTACCTTACAAAGTAGATTAACCAAATATTTCACACATATACTCTAAATATGTAATTTTAATTATCTCTGGTAGATTATCATAGTACATATATGGGGTTGTTCCACTGGATCCGACCTGTGGGTAACTAGGTATCTTTTGAGGGTCAGGAGCAATGTTCACAGAGTCGGTTAGTATCAGTTGTAGTTTCCGGGCTTGTCATGGTGGATTGGCAAAATATAACGCTTGTTTGATAATTTACCGACTCTCCAAGACTCTGTATCCAGACTGCGGTGCCACCCACCTGGACACCATCCTGTTGTGGATCTCTATGGCTTGTCAGTTATACTTCACATGTTGTTGTGTAATGTTACAGTTTGGTCTTGAAAAACTTTCTGTCCTGTCATGGTTAAGTACCAGGACTCCACCTCCAGACAGGCTGTCATCACAAACAGGCCTGTTGTAAACATTATGAACCTGACTTGGACACTTCACATCAAGACGGGAAGTCTCCCAGACTTACACGGTAGAGTGGGTAATACCTCAGCAGGAAAGCTGGGAAGAAATACAGGCAAGCAGTAAAGCCATAACCAACAAGGTGGTTACACAACAGACAAGCCGGAAACTGTGTAGGACAAGCCAGCTTCATTTTTACGATGCACGGCTTGTTTGCTGATAAAATATGTGAGTATATAAGGCAAGTCAGTTTGCACAATGCATCATTTGGAATCTGGCATCTGACGGATTACATCGGGCAGCGTTTCAAGAATAGAGCTTGTTTTTTTAGTCTAATACTTTATACTTTAGAATTTTGTTTTTTACAAAAAGTTTACTTATTATTTGACGATGGGTCCAAAGAAGGGCAGAAGAGTGAGGAGGATACAAGTTCCCACTGACAGTGTTCGTGAATTTGAGCTGAGGCATACAGTGGCAGATATTCAATGGAGGAAGCAGGAGGGAGGCCAGAGAGAGGGAACAGGCACAAAAATGGCAACAGAAGGAGAGCAGGAGGGGGGAGGCAAGAGCGGAGGAAACACATTCTCAAGAGGAAGGAGTTGCAGGGGAAAGGCCCGAAATGGAGAGAAGTGCCAAAGAAACAGAGGCTGGAGGAGAGGCATGACCATCACAGTCACAATACAAAAAGGGGCACATGACCAACATCTATCTCATCGACTCAGATAAGGAGACTATTGTGGACTTTGTGAAGGACCACGGGGAGTTGTACAACAAGACTAATGAACATTTTAAGGACAAAGCAAGGAAAGAGTATCTCTGGGAGCAGTTCGTCAACTGTTGGTTTGAGTCAAAGAGGACATGTTATGGCAAAGTAATGCAAACAAAGTCTGGACAGGCCCTGAAGATGACAGAACATCAGAACTGGATACAGGATAAACTGGGATTCCTGAGGTCACACATGCGACGCAATGGGCTAAGCAAGTCCTCAGGAGCTACTGCTTCAGCTCTCCATAGCTTTGACTGACACAGACAGTATGGAGATGAGCATGTTGTCAACAGACACCACATTACAGCCTCAACAAGTCACAAGTCCCACCGTAGCTTCAGGGCACTCTTTGGTCGACTAGCTAGCAGATCATGGACCAGTTTACACAGATGAGAAGCATGCTGTCATCATTCCTCTGGCAAAAGCAGGAGACAACAACACATGCAGCCTTCTGCAACTACCTACATGGTAGGTGGAGGGATGAGAAAGACTTCTCACCAACATTTAAAGCACGGCAGAATAACACAGTCATCAGCCCCAGCAGCCACAGCAACAGACATTTTCATGAAGCTCAAGTGCAACTTCAACAAATGTGCCAGAGACATTTCAACAACCACAGCAGCCAGCATTACCTGCAAGGGAATACATCTTTACTATCCCAGAGACACAGATGCCTTCAAGCCAGATCATCCAATCCACTAGTCATTGACAACCAACAGGCTAGACCTTCACGACCACTTACCTTCACATTGACACAATCACTTCATCCCTCCATCAGTTGACTCAGCTACTGACTGACTCAGGTGCAGAAAGTCAAGAGAATATAGCAGGATTTTCAAGCTTCTTTGATAACACACTGCATCCGTTTTCACCATCCAACAAACCAGCACCAACCGCCTCTCCTCCAACCACCCCCACCACACCATAGGAGCATCAACAGCCACCAGCACAGCCTCCGCCTCCCCCGCAGTCAGTCAACGCCAAGCTGCAGTCACAATAGAAGCAGTGCCAAGCCTACAATTGGTCCCTTACAAGACAACTGCTGTAAAACATTTAAAGGTCTTTTTCAGGACCATGTGAATTGTCCAAAAACAATAAGCTGCTGTTCACAAAAAATTCCAAACAAGAAGCATTACACTGCCTTACACAAAACACTTTGGCCCCAAACACAAAAAAATATGAATGAATGAATGAGTGTGTGTGTGATAGCATAAAAATTCTAAGGCTAAGAATAACTTTTAACTTTTAAAAAATCATCTTTTTGAACTTTGAAGTTTGTTAACAAGTTTGAAAAAAATGGAAAAAAAAATAATCAACAAGTTCAGAAACAAAAAAAAAAACAAAAAAAGATAAAGTACTTTAAAAAACATTGCCCCCCCCACCCCACCCTCCAAAATAATAATAATGGGGTCAAAGGCAATCACATTTTGGCGCAACCTTGACCTTAGTGATATGTTAAAACATTCAGATAGAGATTTTTAAAATCCCTCCCTCCTTTACTGGAAGCAGATCAAGATGCCAGGTCGAGTGGTATTGGTAAAGTCGCTAGTACTTCCGGTCATAAAAATGCAAGTCAGGTAATGTAAAGACAGATAATACATGACTCAAATCCCAGATGGGTTGTCCTGTGGATGTATGGTTCGGAATCAGGTCAAATGGCTTCAAAAGTATGTCCTCATCGGTCAGAGTAAATAGAGGGTCACATATAATCAGCTGACACCCATCCAGTGGATGGCTGGGTTTTGCCAGATCATGAGAGAAGATCCTGATTCAGAAAATAGAGATTTTATGTCAGACTATGTCATCAATTTGCTTGAAGATGGTATGGACTTCCGATGGTCATCGGCAAAGGCCAGCCATTCAGTCATGTTATGTCACATGGAACAGGGGGAAATAGGGAGTTGGCAAGAAGTTGAAAAAATAGAGGCATACTAACAATCAGAGTAACAATGCTAAAGAAAAAAATTGTGGTGCTGCTACCAAAAACTTTCCCCGTGTGTATTTTAATGAAAACACATGTTCACAGAAACATACCCATGGAACAAAAGGAGTGCTATACAAGCACATATTCTCTGCTTGTTGGACAAGCAAGGGCAAGGTATAGAACAAATGAGGGTTGATTACTGAGTGCTTAGTAATCAGGATCATAGCTAGGGGAATTCACACAAATTGGTTAATGCCAATAGGGACCAGAGAGTGTAATTTGAAAATCCATGACAACTCAATACGCCTTTGTTTGGAAGTCATGGATGTTTTAAATTTTGGTGTACACCACTCTAGCAGAGTAAACTGCATATGTTTGTGGTTATGTCCTTCACTTTTGAAGTGTCTGGAGACTGGTGTTTTTGTCCATCCTTTTGGACTGTAGCTTTGTGTTCATACATCCTTCTCCTAAGTGCCCTGGAGGTTTCTCCTACATAATGTTTTTGGCATTTATTGCAGGTTATCAGATATATGACATTACTAAGTTCACATGTGACTTGTTTTGGTAAGTTTATTGGTTTGTGTGACTTTTTAGTGAAGTTACATATGATTTCTGATTTCTTTTTGATCAGGGTACAACATGTACATTTGCCTAATCTGGTGCAAACTGGTGCATGTTGTGAAGTAGATGTGTATTCTTGGGGTGGATATACTGTAGTTGAGCTTGTAAGCATGTCCCTTAAATTTGGGAGTCTTCTGAATCCTACTATTGATTCGGTAGTAAAGATTGATCCACAGTCAGGGCTATTGGAAATAATGTTCCAATTTTTGTGAATTATTTCTTTGATATTAGGATTTGAAGAGTTACAATTGGTAACCATTACTGGAGTGGTAGTTGGGGTTTTCTCCTTTACGTCCAGTAATTCATCCTGGGTAAATTTTGAAGCTATTTTGAGGTGTTTTAAGGGCCTTTTCTGAATAACCTCGTTTTAGATAATCAGTTTTTCTGATTGTTCATAAAAGTCAGTGTCATATGTGCAGATTCTTCTCAGTTGTAGTAACTGTCCATATAGTCCCATTGTTTTACATGGGGCGTGATGAGAAGAAGTGTAATGAAATGTGGCAGAGAAGACCATCTCATTTCTCTAAGACAGAATTATATCAGAGATGATGCTATTCACAGTCTCGCCATTGGATATACAGAACCAATAACATCCAGGGAAGATTGTGTTAGAATGCTAATCCCAAGGTCTACCAACCACCAAAAATGGAAGGCAAAATTTAATAAAGAAGTAAAGCCAAAGAGCCCTTTTGACTTTGTTAAAATTAAAGCACCAAATAAATTTACAAATCCAGAATTAAAAATTTCATCCGCACCTAGATCAGACACAAGTCACATCTTATGAGGCAATCTGCAGCAGGAAGAGAACACGACCCACATTGGTCACCTCTCCCAGGAAGCTATGTCTCCCAGCACCGCCGCTAAATGGAGCCTGGTCTTACTCAACCACTAAGTTTTGAAACAGTAGTTTCTTTTTGGAACTGTATAATACCTACCTATTGTTGTAGCCAGTATGTAATAATCATTAATTGTTATTTTTAATCTTAAAAAATAATAAAAAATTATTTACAATGCAAAATTTATTATGATGAAAATTAAAATATACCCAATTGGTTTTATGCATTTTTATTGATCTATGACACAAAACAAAAAAGTCATACATACAATACTATAAGTATATATAAAAAATCATAATAAATAACAACTGCATCCATATTTGATGGGTAACCTTTAAAGAAGCTTAATTAAAGAGCAAGGTAATGAGGCACAAAAGCTCACCATCAACTTATAATATGTGACACATGGACAGTTATAATGCTTAATCTCACTATAACCCAATTTAATAAATAAAAAATCATCCAAATTGGGTTCCCATGGTCCAACCCAACAGAACCAGCAAAACTGGCTATACCAGTAGTTTCCATACCCCAAACTAGGTATGAACCGGTTCTGAACCGGCTAAAAAACGGTTAGCAGCAGGGGTGCCCCCCAAAGCCCAAAGAGTACCTTAGGGGCCCAGGACCAGGATTTTTCATAAGGTCTCTGATCAGACTGATATAATCTTCATACAGTCGAAATACAATTTGCATAAAGTAAATTATATCAGGCAAAATAATCACTTTATTTACCCCAGTTTGTCAATTAGCAGGAAGCAGATTTTTTTATTTGTTTAGTTTTAAGGTTAAGGTATACCCTCATTCTCAACAACGAGTTGGCTTGGGCATGCCTTTATGTCCAAAAAGTCATGTCCATAATTGTCCATAATTGTCCATAATTGTAGAGAAGTCATCAATAATTCTTCTCAGGCTGATCAAACCAGTCATTGACGGACTTTGACAAAATCTCAAGCAAAGCAACAATTTTTAAAGGGTCTTGCTTAGGCAAACAAAAAAGATCACAGATCTTACGCTAGTGTTGTAGTACATTCTAAGGGTAAAAATGAATGCTTATCAGATTAAAAGCACAGGAGTGATAAAGTTGCCTCCACTCCAGGCTTTGTCAAGACATCACAGACAGTGTACAATAGAAAGTTTGACACTTAAAAAGATTTAGGTGTGGTATTGCATGGGATTTGGGCCAATACTATCAAAACTTCGTGAGAAAATGAGTGTTCTTTCATGTTCATCTTTGCAGGGCAGCAATACTTGCTATGCTGGCACACCCATGGTAAGGTTGTCTCCGCTGGTGATATTACACTCCAATATTCCCTTGCAAAATAGGTTTGAATTGTTACAATGTGAAGAAGAATGCAGCCACACACACCTTGTCTAATGTGAGTCCCTTAGTAATAAGTTGGTACACAAGCATGGTCATTCACGGATGGTAACTAAAGTTCAAGTAGTACCCACTGGTCAAGATGCACAAGTACTTCTTCAATTAATGGACAGGAATGTCGGGAATATTAACAGTATAAGGCACAAAATTGAGTTGATTTTAGTTGTGTCCGCCTTTCTCCCATTAAGTGGTATTATGGTTCACCCATATACTAGGAAGACACTCCTGATATTATTCAATCTCACTTGTTAGTTGGAGAAAGTTACTTACAAATTTTCTAGGCATGCGTATACCAGTTAAATCACAAATTAATGTAAACAGATGGAGACACCATCTTACTGTATATTTTGAACAACAGCTTCCTGATTTATTGGAATTTGGATTTCCTTTACATTTTGATAGAGCTTGTGAACTTGGTGTCACTGATCAGAATCACCTTTCAGCATTGAACTTTCCGGATCATGTTGATAAATATATTCAGGAGGAACTCAAATTTGGAGCCATGATTGGTCCATTTGATAACTTGCCCATAAAAGCTCATATATCTCCTTTTATGACAAGGGAGAAACAGGGTTCAAATACCAGGCGTATTATCATGGATCTGAGTTGGCCCAAGGGCTCCTTGATTAATAGTGGGGTCCAAAGTGACACATATTTGAGTACGACTTTTCAATTACATTACCCATCTGTTGATGATTTGGTGAATACACTTAATACTCTTGGCCCATAAGCCAAAAAAATTAAAGTTAACATTAGCAGGGAATTCAGACATATCAGAATTGACCCTGGGACATAGACCTTTTGGGCTTGTCATAAAAACAAATATTACCTTGATTTTGCCCTTCCATTTGGGTTTCGCTTGGGATATTTATTTTCAAAAAACAAGTAATGCTGTATATAATGAGCAAACATGATCATACTGTTTAAAATTATAGTTGAACTTTTCTGTTATGACCTGCTTCTAGAATGCAAGGTCCCTATGAATGCTTAATCTGCTTGCTGCAGGAGTTAAGTCTCACATTTAATGACAGGAAATTAATTCCACCTGGCACTCGTTGTCTGCTCGCACCATTTCTATACCACCTAAAAATTAGGACAAATTGTGCAAAAATGAAATAGTTGATCACATAGGTCTGCTAGGTTCCTCTTAAAAAGAATGCTCAACTTTTGAGAGATAACCACAATTCTAAGGCCATTTCTCTTAATGAGAACTTTTACAGGGATTTCAATTGGTTTTCTGTACAGTTATAGTTTGAACAGTTATAATGGCATTATTATTTGTAACCGTAAGCCTACAGCTGATGTCATATGTCTAGATGCTTCACTTAATGGCCTAGATGGTTGTTTTAATAACTTAGTGTATGCATTACCTATTCCTCAGGGGTTTAGAGACTGTGTCATTTTCCATCTTGAGATGGTTAATGTTATTGTCGCACTCAAACTCTGGGGCCCATTGTGGGCCAATGCAAAGGTCAGAACACAATGTGATAATCATTTTAAATAAGGGTACAACCAGGGATAGCGTACATGCCTCTTGTGCCTGAAATTTTTGTCTTTTAAATGCTATGTTTAAAGCATCTTTTACTGTTTCTCATATTCAATGTGCAAAGAAAAATGTAGGTGATTGATATCCAGATGGTTTCATACTTCGCGCAATGAAGTAAAATTGGCTCAATATGTTCAAAACCATGTATGAATGAATGTGCATATTGATCATACATCATTCAATTGTACAAGTTAGCTTTGTGTATGTTGTAGAACATGGGGCTGCCACAGCTCCATTGATCGAGTCTGCATCCAGGCGTCTGTCTGCTGGCTTTAGGCCTGCTAAATTGGCTGCTGGGTGTGATACTGCTCTATTTTGAGATCAGTGTATTCCTCTATTTGTCAAACCAATAAAAAAACAGGCCGTTACATCCTGCTTTGGATTTCACATTAGATCATGTCTTGTTGCAACAAATTGTCATTGCTTTAGATGAATTTACCTCAACTATTTTGTTTAGAGCTTTGGATACATTTACATTTTTTTTTCCTTTTTTAGGTTGTCTAATGTCCTTTCTCACACAGTGAGAAAAATTTGATCCACCAAGACATCTATGTGTTGTGGATGTTGCATTTTCAGCTACAGGTGTAGTGATCAGATGGTCCAAAACAATGCAGGATAGGCATCATATTGATACTTTACCAATACTAGATTTAGGGCGCACCCAAATTTGTCCAGTGGCTGCATTGCAGACATTATTACAGGTATCTGTTCAGTTCAGGGGTTCCCCCTTGTTTTAGATCTATCCGGATGTCCCTCTTACTGATTTCTATGCTAGAAAGCATTTAAAAGCTATATGTAACTTTCTCAAATTGCCAAAGAATATCACCTTCCATGATTTTAGGCACGGAGGTGCTACCTGGGCCTACAGGCATATAGTTCCGGTAGAGCATATTCAGGTCCAGGGTACCTGAACATCTCAATGTGTTTGACAATACATACATCTTCCCCCTTTTTCTTCACAGGTTTCTGATGCTTTCAGGAACTTTCTACACTACTAGTACTTACTTTGGGTGTTTGGGTGTCCATTTGTACATTATATATAGTTTACCAGTTCCCAGTACAATTATGCATTCACTTGTATATGTAACTAATTATTCACCTTGTTATATTTACTGACCTTGGCCCGTATTCATGAAAGGTCTTAGACTTTGCCAGGTCTTAGGCTTAAATCCAGTCTTAAAGTTAAGACTTTTGTCTCAGCTAAGTTTTGTCTTAAAACCGTATTCACAAAGGGTGACTTAGCTAAGTCCAAGATTATCAAATAACCACAGTGGTTTTCTGTGTCATGTGACCTTTCTTTTCTATTCAAACTATACTATACTATTGGTGACATATATCCTTCATTTAATGCATTTTGTCAAAGGAAAAATGCTGTTTTGAAATGGAAAACCTTGTTACCACATGTAAACTTCCCAAAGACTGCTTTAGTGAGATGTTCTGTATAATTATACTTTATTTACAGCCATTTCAAATTTTGAAGTGGAGAAAAGTTTATGGTGGCCATATTTAAGTCCTCTTTACAAAATTTAAGCCCACTACTAACCAGTCTTAAAGTTGAGCCCTTGGCTAAGCCTAAGACCAGTCTTAAATTCTTTGTGAATACCACTAAGCCTAAGACAAAAGTCTTAGCAGGTTTTGGGCAGAAACTTGAGACAAAAGTGTCAACTTTAAGCCTAAGCCCTGGCTAAGACCTTTCGTGAATACCGGCCCTGAGGTCACTCCACTTCAGTGTCCACATATTTATTCATTAATTGTATATTGCTTTCACTAATATTTACAGACCTTCAGAGGTCATGTAACTCTCCATAATTAGTACATTTAACATTTACTTCAAGTGGTTTCACTGTTTTAATTACAAATTCATATCATATCTTTAAGTAATCTTACCAATGGTATTCCATGTGGGAAAATCACATTTTCATAATGTCCACATATATGGCTGTGGCTGATTACTTTTGCCGATTATGATTATTACATGTTGCCATTATTGATAATTTGTTTGGTTAACCATGGCTGCTTATAATAATGAGTTGAATATTTGGCATTATAATATCCACTTACAACATTATGTAAAATGCTTTGTTGCAAAGTGGATAGTAGTCCTATTATATAATGATTGATGTATGTTTAACCTGGTCCTCAATCTTCTCCCTCAAAAGGCTTCTGTTGAAAATCTGAGTATCTGAGCACAAACTACTTGACCCACAATCTATCCACAGGAATCTGTATTTGGTGTTGACCGGGTCTGGAGCACCAGGGAAAATAAGGTCTTGTTGTTGCACATGTTATAGTCACTGCTTGTTTTCTTGGGCTTCTTCATGGCGATGTGCTTCCTTGTCTAGTGCCTCTACAGCATTGGGAACATTCCATCTTGTTCTGCACTTCTCTTCCACCCTTTTCCACTCCTCAGGGTAGTTCAAATATTTGTCCTGGAATTCAACAAGGATGGCTTACAGACATGTGGGACGGATTTGCAGATGGTGGTGCAGCCAACCAACCAGTGATACTGCAAGGAGGGACAAGTGTTTCCTGTGGCCAGGTGTCTCAGGATTATGGCCAGTTTCAGTCCAACTTCCAATGGCTTCCTGAAATTGGTGATTGACTACTTGATGCGTTGGTGTATGCATTCTTCAATAAGGTCAAAAAGGCAGGTGGCAGCCTCACAAAATTCTGATAACCTGGGTTGTCGGCCTTCCTCCTGGGGGTTGGCAAAATATTAAACTCAATAAAAAACAAAAGTACATTAAGCTGATGTAGGAAGTCCCTGTCATGTGTAGCTGGCATCTTTTCAGTGACAAATGATGTTTTTGTCAGCCAGATGGGATTTGTATTGTTTTGGTTTGATCTCGACTTTGGATCCAGATTCCACGATTTTATCAGTGCAGTCAGGGTGAGTCTGGAAAATGGTCCAATCCTGTCTCTTTGTCACTACAGCCTGTCTGTTATGGATTTACAACTTCTCACCGTAGTTTCCCGACTTGTCATGAAGAAAATGATGCAGTAGGTTACCGGGTCGGTTCCAGTGGAAACTATCATAAAAACTATTTGCCACAACTCACATTATATCTTTAAAGATATTCAGGTTACTTGTTTGCCTATCTTGTTAAAGGTGAATATGAAGATTATTTAGAGAAATGTAGGTTCACACTAGGTCCATGGCAATTCATATAATAGACTTTTTTCATTTCAACATTTGGCTAGTTGTAAAGAGTCAAGGTGGGAATTAGTCCAGTTACAATGCACAAGCGCATGGGTGAGCATCGTACACATTGTTTGTGGTAAAACTCAAAGAAGTTGAAATTTAAGATTGAAATTAAATTTTACCAATTTCAAATAAATTTAACAAATAATTGCTCTGAACGAGAGAATAATAAAGGACTTAACACCATTAAGGTCTTGTTACATTTTATAAATGTTCCATGACTATTAAATAGTAAAAAAACATCCTTGGTGAAATAAGTAGTCCAAACACAGTGTTTGCTGTGAACATAGCACGCAGCAGACAACATCTCACCACAGATATTGATGCTGTCTCTGCACTAGTTATCTGTGAGATTCACATTGGCTTCTGTGGTGGATTGGCTCTTTTTTGGATAAACTTCCTCAAGCAGGTGAGAGGTGGATGATTAATTGAATATCGGTATATAGTTTAAGAGCAAACAAATATGGTTTTCTGTTATTGGGGTTACTCATACAGAACTATCAGACAAATTATTTGACTGCTGATTTTTAGAATACCAGGTTCAAGATATGATGAGAGATATCTGAAAGATGACTTCCACTCTGCAACTCTTTCTCTGTGTTATTGTTTTAATTCTGGGACAGAAAATTCTACAAATCATCTAGGTCTGACCACTGTGTTAGTGTTCACTAAGGGTGCTATATGGACAGAGTTCTCTGATATTGCTATGCTTAATTGTGTGTCAGGTGGACTGTAACATTTCAAGTACATACAATAAATACTACTGATTGTTGATCAAGTCAAACCTTCACATCCAAACCTCACATTATAATCAAGAATTACATTCCAAATAAGCAGCATTGTAAGCTAATCAAAGATGTCAAGGCGAACAGCCATTAATTTTTTAAAACAAGACAAGAATACTACATTGTGACAGTGACATAGTCAATATTTTTATGTTTTCAATTTATGGTATAGTTAAAGAGATATAATCTAATCATGTTGTGAGATTAACGTGGCTTAACAACATAAACAAAATAAATATTTTTAATACAAAGTTGTGGACAAGGAAGAAAATTAGACAGAACCTGTAAACAATGAAGCCATTTAACCATCACAGCAAGTATGTACAGTTATATTAGTCTTTGATTTTGAGAAAGGCTAAATAACTTACCAGTTATTGAAGTCTCATCCACTTTGTAAGGTACTGGGATGATCCACTTGTTTTGAACTGCTTGGCTAAAGTCAGTCAAGCTTCTTTTGTATCTGTTCAGCATACCCTCAGCTTCTGTTAGTTTCAGATAGATAAACAAGGACTTTTAACATGTTGTCTTATGTGGAAAGTTAATTTTAAAATACACATTAAATAAAGGATGTTGGTCTTTGCAGTTGCCGTTATATACATTTTGTCTGAACTATGCAAGTTATCTTAATTGGGAATCATGTGATTCAATTCTGACCAACCAGAAGAAGTCCTGGTACCTTGATTAATGACTGATATATATACATATTGATGTGTTTCATCAACAAAGTTACAGAGAATTTTTTTTAAATATTTGCCAAAATTTAGCAATTGACCATTGGAAAACAGGCAGCCATTAATATGGCTTTTGGGTGTAAATAACTATTTCAAACATTAAACAAAAAGAAATGTACACACAGCACTTTCAGCTGACTCTTGATAAGAGTTTATACCAATCACTTCAGAGTTGTTACTCAGTTGTAATTTTTCTCGATACAATCCCACATTGAATCACAAGTCTAGCAGGGCACATATTCTCAAAGAGAATATCTGAGACAAGAATAGTCTCATATTTGACAAAATCTCAATTTGTATTTCACAGACAAGTTCTCAGCTGGGACAAGTCTGGGACTTTTCTCGAGTAAAAATGTATTTGTGTATTATGATTCACCACAAAATTTTTAACATATATGGAATTTTAAAAAAATAGGACATTTTGTAATTATACTCCAATATTCCAATGCAGGTAGATAACACTATACAAAGTGTCTCAAAATAAGGTACTTCTGAAACTAAAATTTAGGCTCTAGATTGTCACAAAAGTTTAGGCCAAGTGTTTTTGTCAATTATTTATACTATAATTATACCTTAAACTGTAAAAAGTAAAAATATGCATCACTATGATCAAATTATGGTCAAGACTTTTGCTAAATTACTTGAGATACCAATTTCAGCAAGTTTTATGAATACGCACCCAGATATATTTGAGCCATACAACAATAGATACAAATAATGCATCATTCACAAAATAAAATGTCTGTCATCGACAGTAACTTCTTCCTTTTTGAATATGCAGTGTGTACCTAGAGTGCATAACATAGAATTTTTAGGTTACATTTTTGTAATAATGTCTGGGGAATAAATCATGTACACTGATCATTTCTGATTCCATACAGTTTCTATTTTTAACAATAGGAGATTATACATTGAATATCATGGGTTAGTTGTAAATATTGATAATATCCGTATCAAAGTCACCCAATCTTTTTAAATTTTTAATTTTTAATCTTTTTTAAATTTAATAATTTTCTGCAAATTGTTATTTTGTAAAAAAAGATTTTTAGTTAGTTTGTGTCAACAAACTTTTAAGCTTGCACACATCTTTGTTAGGGTTTTCCTTACTTTTTTAAAAACTGTTACTGTAAAACAACTTCCTTGGAATTGTTTGAAACTCTATTAGTTAATAATAACTTAACATCCAATTTGCTGTCTCAAATATCTCATTGAAATTTCTATAAAATTATTAACAGTCATTTCTGTTACCTTTAAGGGCACTCAGCCAGCTTGTCTTTTAGGGGATAATGGTGAAATATGGACATTGAATTATTGATTCTCTCTGTAGGCTACAGAATTGGTCTAGATGGTGCTGACCTCTCTGGTACAAAACTGGAAAAATTAATTTGATGGTGGAAAACAGCTGGTTATTTTTTTTTTTTTTTAAATGGAAATCTCTAATATATGAAAGGTTGAAATAGGTTGAAATGATGGCCACACCAGGTTTTAAGTTGGTGTGCTACATAGCCAGAGGTTTTCGGAAGTGAACTTTTGGAGTGAACTGGATATTGTGTGTTCATCTACCAGAGAGTGGATTTGCTTTATTTTTGATATTGTTTATATCTGGATAGAGTGTGAATCTACCAGAAACTGGATTTCCTGTAATTTGGACATTGTTCATATCTTGGAAGGAATAGCATAGTTGTGTAGACACTCTGAACATGTGGATACATACTATTTGTTTTAGTGGACACTGAATGGATCACAGGATACAAACAATTTGTCTTAGTAGACACCCAGTGGATCACAGGAAAGGTTACTGAATACAATGGACAGATTTAACTGTTAATTATGTGGATAGGACTGTGATCTGTTTAGAGTGGATTTATTATTGTATTAATGTATGAACTGTTAACAGCATCTCATGTGACTTTAATCATTGTTTTTATGTATTTATTTATTTGGGTTTAATGTCGCTCTCAACAAAGTACAGGTCATATCCGACAGGTAGTTTTATGGGCAAAGTAAACTAGTGCATGCAGTTGGTCAAGGTTCTATACTGTAAAATGCTGAAACATTGGTAAGTAACTATCAACTACCAACCATATAGGGCCCAGGGTTTGAACCATAGATCTCAGAGTGGGGAGGCGAGTGTGTTACCACTGTGTCACCGTGGCCCTTAATTATTTTAATTGCAAGTAAATTTGTTAAGTAAAACTCTTTGTCTTTTCCTGTTGCAATTTAAAAGCAACCAGTAATTGCTACCGCACTTGACCCATGGATGGTAGCATTTTCTTGACACTTATTATTTTAAAATTACTATTTCTCGGTCACATGATTCAGACAGGGTGGACAGCTTTTCTGGTCTCTCTGGTTTTTGCTATTTTGTAGTGTTACTTCTTATTTTTGTAATATGTTAAGGTGAACAGAAAAATCATGAGGGAGGGCAATGGATTCTAGATAGCTCATCTGGAAAGGTTCAGCATATCTGATAACTCTGACCTGAAGTAAAACATGAATCTGGACAGATCTCAAGTCCGACCTGAAACAATTGACAGAATCATGCCCTTGAAATTAGATGCTGATGCACTCTGCTCTTGGGAGGTGATGTGCTTTTTATCTGGGATGTTGCCAACCACGTCATTGGGCAAGCTTATCCAAATTTAGACAACAGTGTTGATGAAGGTTCTGTTGTTCTAGTGTCGGGTAATGCGGGGGTATAGCATTGCATTAAGAGGCTAGAGCAGGTAGCTTTCTTCACTCCATGGGACTAACAAAGTAAGTCTTCCTGGTCTGATGGGCCCAAGCTAATTCTAAATCAAATAGTACTTTTATAGCACTTATTCTTTATCTAAAAGACAGACTCTGGGTATATAACAGGATGGGTATGCTTTTGCAAAGAGACATATTTTTAACTTCTTTCTGAACCAGGAGAGAAAACTGCATCATCATGGCAGATCAATCCACATCTTTGAAGCATCATAGGCAAATCCGAGATCGAAGTGCTAAGTAGACTTATATACTGATAAGGTAAATTGAGGGACCTCAAGGAACACACCATCAGCTTGACTTGTAATAGTATTGCATACACTACATCTAGGTTAAAGAAAAAGTTCAAAATATTTGGGATAGCCACTTTGTAGGATCTTGTACACCAATAGTGTAGTCTTAAATACAGACCAATGTTCAATAGGCAGCTAGAGAGTCTTTCTAATAGGAGTGATGAACTGAACACATTGTAGCTAGCAAAGATTAAGAGCAAAGAGACTCTGAAAGAAGTAATTACAGTATTCTAGTCTACTTTCAAGCAAGTATTTGCAGCCTTGAGAGCAGCAGGATGTGTGAGATATCCCTCTGAGATGCTTGATATCCCAGATTTGAGCACAACTAGAAATACATTCTGAATATGTCCCATGAAAGAAAATTTTGAGTTTGAGTTAAACAACTCACGAATGTTCATGACTGACTCAGACAGAGAGGAAATTACCATTTATGTTGACTGGGAAAAATTTGTTGAGTTTTTCACGTTGAATCTTTACCCAAAAATACTAAATTTGTTTTATCAGAAATGAGCTTCAGAATTCAGTTTTACCAGATTTGTGGTAATGTACCTCTTGTACAGAAAATTTGCTGCTGCCACCTATCTTTTCTGGAGGCTTGTAATGTTCAGGTTGGACCTTGTTTCCTCTTTCTGGTATCTGGGACATGCAGTGCTGTCCTCTGAATTGATCTGATAAGTCCACAAACAGTCTGACTGGCATTCGTAAAAGATAGCTATGCACATTCCTTCACACTGCAAACTTAAGCCTTGTAGATAAAAGACAGACTCTGGGTATGCTCTACCTTTGGTGTTAACCTTACTTGCATCTCTCTTCAGGGCACTGGAAGATTGTCCGGCATTTAAGAAGATGTGGAAGATTATGCTTTGTCCCTATCAACTTTCTGTCAATTCCCACTTCCGGGGGGGGGGGGGGGGGGGGGGGGGGGGGCGGGGTCGTTTCAGTACTTACTATACTTGCCTGAAGTTACTAGAAGATATTTTCTTCTATTTGCTTGGTAGCTTCCGGCTAAACAAGTAAGTACTGAAGTGATTGCCATATTGCCTCTGATTTCTTAGTATATAAGTCATGTGTGACAAAAACAAAGGAAACAACAGCAATCACATATTTTATTTTTAAATTGGTATTAAACCTCAACAATTATTCATTGTTCATTTCTTTACTACTACAGTGGTAAGATCAAACATTACATTTGAATTATTTTTTCTCTTTGATAAAAACAGATCTAATAGCCTTCATCATTAGAGTAAGAAATCTAAAATTCGCCAGGAATCTAAAATTCGCCACCTCTAAAACCTTAGTTAATTTTATGAAGAAAATGATGTTTTTGTGCAAAAATTGGTATTTTTTAGTTCAAAAAGCTTTAATTTATTATACAGTCAACAAATCTCACCACAATTCATTTATTTTATTAGTATTTTCACATGTGGCGAATTTCATATATGTGGCGAATTTTAGATTTCTTACTCTAACTAAATAAAATTTACCATACAAAGTATATTATGTGCAAACACTTAATATTGAATGGTTTATGCAATAATTGTACAATTTTCATAACAATTTGTAAGTGTATGTCTAAAGTTACTGATTAAAAGTGGGCCAAGGAAAAAGTACAAAGTTTAGAATATATTTCTCATACCTCCAAATACCCAATGTCAACGTCATTTATAAAAATAACTGCCAATCAGATTTAAAAGAAATGACATCATGATGTATTACTTACTTTTTTTCATTTATGTGGTGGCATTTCCAGTAATTACTGGTTGTTACTGCACATGTGGGTGGAACTTATTTTACTTACCGCAAATTTTCCCACCCAAAATTTTGCAGAACTGTATGATCAGTACATGGATGGTGTAACAAAGGTACTTAATAAGCATGCTCTTATGATCTCACTCAAGGCAAAACAGCAGTCAGATGGTTGTCTGATTCATATCGAATGGCTAGCTCTCTAAGGTGGCAATTTGATCGAATGTGGAGAAAACCTAAGACACAATTGAATAGGTCAAGGCTCCGCAAGCAAATTGCCTGGTGCAGTCGACTGGCCAATAAAGACAAGGGTTCCTACTCTACTAATCTTACACTTGCAAACAGTGATGAGCTCAAGAAGCTATGGCAGTCATTAAGGAAGTATTACATCGCACCTCTGAGACTGTTCTACCTGCTCATAGCTCAGACCAGAGTCTTGCTGAAATGTTTGCTTCTTCTTTCTCCAATAAAATAAGCAAAATTGAGGACACCTTTTCTACTTCTAGCTCTTTTAATGATGCACCTGATTCAGTGCCTCCTGCTTTCAATGCCTTTATGCCTGTTACTGAAGACTAGGTCCATATGTGTATTAGTGAATCCCCCACTAAATAGTGCTCATTGGACCCTATACCAACATTCCTCCTTAAGGATTGTCTTGATATACTCCTCCCATCTATTACCAAATTGGTAAATTATTCTCTCAACGAAGGCACTTTCCCACATTCTTTCAAAAAGGCGGTTGTCATCCAAATGAACTCCTTCATGATGTGGGCAGTGCAACATCAGTTGCCTGCTTCAGAAAGAAGCTCAAAACTTACCTGTTTGCAAAAGCCTATCCGCCATAGCCTTCCCCGTCACCCCTGTGTCTCCTTGGTATGACCTGGCTATGTCCTTTGATTAATGTTAACTGCCTTGCTTTATGTTCAGTTGTGTAGATGTAATGTAGATGGAACTCCAAATATTATTAGAATTTGACAAATATATTTCTTCACTAAAGAAGCAGAATGAACCTGCTGGTGAGAGGAAGCCTGATTTATAGGGTAAATACAATTGTTTGATAAAAACCCAACTCAGACCCAACGTCTTACCATAAAATACCTCCTTTATGAATCTCCTACAATGAGATCGGTGCTCTTACCCAGCTATGATCTGGCACCAATCTCTGGTGTTACACAATGACAACAAAAAAAGAGGTGGACTTGCAAGTTTTTTTTTCAAACTGGTATTTCGTGTTCATGTGTAGAACAAGGATACCAATGGTGTCAGGCCAGATGAACAAAACTTGAATATCTTGGAATAAAGATCAAAATATCGCTCAAGAAGGTTAAGACAACAACATTCAAGAATTCGGAGAAGATGAATGTGAGTAAAATGAAAAACTGTTTGGGAACAAGGTAACTCAGGTCCCAACATTTGAAATTTGCACTAATTGAATCTCGTTTAGCTCTTCTTGCAGATTGAATTACTGAAAATATGTGGGTTGGTAGTCTGTCCAATAATCTTATTGAAATCATTAATCCGCACACATAGCCTGGATAGAACAAACTTGCCACATTTTTGATGGATATCTACTAAGACATTCTGACAGAAAGATACAAGCTACCAAAGATATTTGTGATTTCACAAACTTTCCATAAAGTTTTGAAATGATATAATGGTTAAAAAAATGATAAAAAAATTTCTGCAAGAATCCTTTGTAACAAAATGATATTCTACCATTTATGACAAAGATGTTAGAACGTATGATAGCATTCTTCATGGTATCAAGGTGGGTGTGAGCAGATGAACATCAAGGATCTCTCTCTTTCAGATGTCAACTCAGATACAGCGTTTCTAAATAACTGTTGTGGTTGAAATATTGTCTCTCATTAAAAGAACAATAATAGTTGTTATTATTATTAGATAGGCAGGCATTCACTAGCGCATTAATGTTTTTTAATGTGGGTGTTCCACCACACGACTAAGCTTCCCGATTAAGGTTTTTTTGTAGTCGGTTTCAAATATTTGCTTAGTCCCAGGCGTTCGGTATGGATCGGTAGTTCTTGGTTGGGGCCGACAACATGTTTGATTTTTCGATCCAAACCGAATCCTATTTCCCGCCGTCAACTGAATGTCCAGTCCCAGGCTTCCTCAGGCCTCCTCAGACCCAAATTTACACAGTCCTATGTTCTCTCAGGCCTCCTGCGACCCTTAGTCCCAGGTGTCCCTAGCTTAGTCCTAGGAAGCCTGTTTGTCAGTCCCCGACTCATAACAGACCTTTGAAGTTTCATGCGTGTGAAAAAGAATCAGTTTCATTAGTTCTGGGAAGCCTCAGACCGTCTCAGATGTCCTGGGACTAAGAAATCTGGGTCTGAGACTAAGCCCCGACTAAGAGAAGCTGATCCAAACCGATCCAAACTGGCCTCCTCAGGCCGCCTGGGACCACTCAAATTTAGTCTGCGACGGTCTGAGGATGCCCCAGGAGGCCTGGGACTAAGTATCGATTTAGCACCGACTATTTTCCGCATGCGTGAAACCACAAAGAGGCTATGAGGGGGCCTGGGTCTATATAAGCGACCAAACGCATGCTTTCTGTGTTTAGACTGGTTGGCTACTGAGAGACGTGTGTCACTTACTGCTTATGGGTTTTCAGTTTTTTATATTTCACATTTTACTTGAGTTAGGGCAAATGTAACAGTTAGGAGACACATTTCAGTTTTTTAACTTTTTTGTGATATTCACTGGAGTTATGAGGAAAGAGAAAGGAGGAAAGACAAGAAAGAAGAAGATGGAGTAGAGGCAAGAGGAGGGGAGAAGGAATGTGGAGAGTTACAGGAGAGGACAGAAGAGAGGGAAGAGAGTATAGAGGATAGAGAGGAAGGTTTAGAAGTTACTGAGGAAGCTGCCACTCAGCAGCCAAGAGAGCCAGGGTTTGTGCTACATTCATTGACAGCCAAGAAATTGCCATTGTTGAGTTTGTAAAGGAGCACCCAGAGCTGTACGACAAGGAGCATGGACGTTTCCATGACAGCCATAGGAAGGAGGCTCTCGGGGCAGAAATCTCTGCAGAACTGAAGCTCCAACCGTTTGATGTCTGAAGGTGGTTTGAGGCACAGAGAACTTGTTATGGAAAGCTCTCCAAGCTAGAGTCTGGCCAATACCCAAGGGAGATGACCAAGAGACAGTCCTGGGTGTACCAGCAGATGGGTTTCCTTAAGACCCACATCAGACACAAGGGGGACAACAGAACCTCTGAGTTCAAGGCCAGTCCCAACACCAGCAGGCATGAAGAATCTCGTGGATCTACTACTGATACAGAACATCTTGAGTCAAGTGTCCTGAGGGAGAGTAGAAGGCAACAAATTCTTACATCTACACCAGTTTCTACAGATTCAAAGATACTCGAGCACTTTGACCAGATGAGGACACTGATCTCAGGTTTCCTGCAGCAGAAGTCAGACAGGCAGCCCTTCTTTGACTACGTGGCATCAGAGCCTGAGAAGATGAACCAAGAGGAGTTTGAGGACCTCAAGGGCAGGATTTTTAGAGACATTGAAGAAGTAAAGAACACTCATAGACATCAAGTACTACCCAAGAGGTCAGCCACTATTACCAAAGAGTCACAGAGGGTCGGGATACTGCCAACAACCACTCAACAGGCGTCTAGTTCCACCCAGGCAGCAGCAGGCAGCAATTCCAGCAGTTACGTTTACTACACACCCAGCCCCATTGGCTTTGGAAACCCTCCATCAGTACTGACAGTTCAGGATGAGGGCAGCAGACACAACTTAAGTGGAATAATAAGCCAGATACCAGAACTAACAACAACACAGATCATTGAGCAGCCACAGCAGCAGCTCTACACCATCACCACCACAGCACCGCCTCAACAGCAGCAGCCTCCTCAGTAGCCAGCCAGTCCGGGTGGGTCTCATACCCCCCCCATAGGCCCTTTTCAGGGCCGCCCATATCAATTATTAAGCTGCACGTTGCTCAAATTCCCCTCCCAAAACATAACAGTTCAGTACAAATACTTATCACAAAATTAAAAAAATGTGCCCAACATCAACACCACCCCAAACATGAAACAAATAACCCATGGTAATATACATAACAACAGAAGGCCACATAGAAAAAAAACTCCCACTATGGCCAATAATCTGCCCATTTGTAGTTTAAAATCCATGAGATTGCTTTAAATCTGTAATAAAACAGTCCAACACTGACACCATCCCTAGAGATAAAAAATATTATGTTATCACATAGCCACGAACCAACAAACAGACAAACCCAATAGCAAACATAACCCCCAACCAACAAACTGACACACGAATTTGCAAACATAACTCCCCACAACCAACAGACAGATAAACCATACTCTAAAGAGAACCACTTGGGTGGTTACATTTGTAAATTTCCCTGAAGTGGAATAAAAATATTTAATTTTGAGATTTGCAATAAAGGAAAAACTTTCACTTTCAGTTATTTTTCCAGAATAAAAACCAAATGTAAGTGAAACTAGGGTGTCGTTTTCCAAATATATGCAATATTTATTCCATTTACCAAGTTATGTTTAGCATTGGGTTTGTCTGTTTTTTTATGGGAAATATATTGGGCATTGGGTATGTCTGTTTGTCTGTTGTTTGGGTGACTTATGTTTGGCATTGCGTTTGTTTGTTATTTTTGGGAATTATGTTTTTCATTGGGTTTGTCTGTTTGTTGGTTGAGTGAATTATGTTTGGAATTTTTGTTGGTCTGCTTGTTGGTCGGGTGAATTATGTTTTGCATTGGGTTTGTCTATTTGTTGGTTGGGTGAATTATGTTTTGCATTGGGTTTGTCTGTTTGTTGGTTGGGTGAATTATTTTTGGAATTGGGTTTGTCGTTTGTTGGTTGGGTAACTTATGTTTGGTAATGATTGGGTTATTTGGAACAAGCACAGCTGATTAATTGTTTTGGGAATATTTGGTAGTCCTGAAAAGGACTGGTTACTGCAGTAGCAGTTATATTCTGCCATCTTGCCAGGCCACTGCTCCCTCATTATTGAAGTAGTCCTTGAAGTAATCCCTCAGTCTTTTGACTTCTCTGGCAGGGTTTCTGTCGCCACCACCATCAGCAGCACCACCAATGAACCGACCATCACTAGGCACATTCTCACCACCAGGCTGTTGACCACCATGTTGACCTTCATACTGGCTTGTCAGTATGTTGTGCAGAACCACACAGGTCATGACCACATCCCTGACTGTTTCTGGGGGTAGTTCAATAGTGGTCATCATGACTCTAAATGATGTGTATGACTCTACAGTGGCCAAATATCTGATGGTGAGGGCTAATTTTTCCCCAACACTGATTGGAGCTCTGTAGTTGGTGGCCTGCCTGGCTAGACGTGGTTCCAGTCTGGTCTTTATCATTTCAAAGAATTCAGGGGTCATCCTCATAAAATTGGTGAATCCTGGAAAATGTCTGTGGCATACAGTTCAGCCATAATGTTGTGGTAGGCCCCCCTCTCCTCTCTCTGTAGTAGCCATGGCCTGACCCACATGTTGTGCCTTCTTCTAGGTCTCTGTCTGGCTGTTGGTGGTGGTGGTGGAGGTGTTGCTTGTGGTGGTTGCTGTGGTTGACGTAGAAATAGCAAACACATCAGTATATGTAACTGAATAAAAACTAAATAAACCCTAATTTGTTGCTGAAGCTGTCTTCCATTGAAATGTGGCATCCTGCTGTGTTCCTAGACAAGTAATGATAATCACATCCCGGAATTTATATATATATACCCAGAAAATCCAGTTATTTGGCAAAACAAGAATCGCCCATCGTGGTCTGAGGAACACTGAGGAGGCTGCAGGATGCCTGAGGAAGCCGGGACTTAATCAGGGGGTTAGTCGGGGCTTAGTCCCAGGAGTCCTGGGACCCAGTCGGTATGTCTACAACAAGATCATAGTTCAAACCGACCAGAAAAATGGCTTAATCGGTTCTTAGTCGCAGAACAGTCAGGGACTGTATGCGGCCTCCTGGGGCCTCCTCATGCCGATCTGAACTTAATCCCAGGCTTTGATACCGATTCAGTTTTCCTGCCCATTTTACCTTTTTCTTCACCGACTGTCCACGATTAAGGGTCGCAGACAGGATCGGGGCTTAGTCCTTTGGTGAAACAGGGGCATTAAGGTCCATAAAATACCATATTTGCACAGGTACTTTCATCCGCCCGCTATTTTGGGAATAATAATATTAATGCATGTTTTAATGTTTCTCGTAAGTTTGTTTACAAATGGTTTGCTCACACTTGAAATTTTCAAAGTGCCATATCTCCCTTATTATTTGACGGATTTTGATCAAATAAAAAGGAGAATAAACACCTTAAAAGCATTTTTACAATGGCATACACATGGTATGAGTTAAAAGTTAAGAAATGAAAAATCGTTAGAAAAGTGAATGTTTTAAATGAGTGCATTACTGATGAAAGAATAAATAACATTTTACATTTTCAAAGTTCATGAAACTATGTGGCTGTGAGTGTAAATTGCTCTGTGTTTTAATCGTGGTGTTGGCGTTCAAATCCCAGCAGGACAGTTTAATTTTTTTATGCATTCAGCCTTTTTAAGCAATCTTTTTAAAAGGGTTTTAACATTAATAATACGCTATCTACTGAAGAATTGAAGTATTAAAGTTTAAGTTAACTATTTTGAGCATGTTTACCGTTACAGATAAACAGTTGAATGAAAGTGTATGGTTTCCTTTGAAGTACTACAGTTTTGCAAGAAAATGTTGGAAATAATACCATTTATGAGAATTTAGGTGAATAATAATGACAAATGCAGATCTAATAATAATAGTAATAATGTTGCTATTGACAATGGGACGTCACCAACTTCAAGAATCAGGACATATTTGTTTTTGTTAAATCACAAGTGTGAACACTATTTCTAATAACAAGCCTCATTACACCAACAGCTTAACTCTGTGGAACACACATACACACAAAAAAGCCATCAACATTACTAAAGAAATGTTAACTCTACATACCGGAAAAGCAAGTTCATAAGTTTCTTACTCCTTCAGTTTGGGTTTATCAATTATATTTGCAAAATATACTAGAGCTACTATATCTTCATTTCAAAGTTAACAGGGAGTCTAGGAAATGAAGAAAAGAGGAGTTGGTGGAATAAATACATAGTTATTTCTAATTTTATAACCACTAGGGGAAACAGTGGATGCTAGATTAGCTTGAATGTTATAATGTAAAAAAACAGGCTGACTAATCTGAATGGATTCTGTAAGATATGATTTACCTTTACAAACTAATAGCATGTCACACGATGTGGACACATGTACCTGCTTCCCCTCTTCTCACCTGTCTTTTAAGACTGGAGTAAGTCTTTTCTATTTTTCAAGTAGAATTTACATTTGTAAACATAATATGCATGAACAACCTAGAAACTCATAAAACCACATATGTCACTCAAACTGCAACTTGAGAGGTTTTTAAAATTTTCTACATGAGTTCAGGGGTAGACCTTACCTTATAAGCCAGTTGTACGATAAAGTACTATTTTAAATACATCTTTTCGTTTTTGTTATATTGACAAGGCATTCTATGCAACATTTTTTAAGCAACCTGTGTGCTTGATTTAATAACAGTAATTTTTTTTCTTTTGATGTAGTAGCTCAGTTAATCAGTATGGCTATGATTGCTGTTGTAGAGGCGACTGTTCAGAGACACTTTAGTTGGACACGGATAACTTGTAAACCAATGTAGTGGTTTTGAGACATCCAACTGTATTCTGCAGGCAGATAGTGGAGTCTCATAATGTTGGGTGTTACATGAGCAAACTTCCTATGATTTGTGAACATGCTTAAAGAGTATTCTGAATACAATACACCTTATTAAGGTTGAAATTCGACAAACCTCTGAACGAAGACTTACAATAGCTCAAACAACTATAAAACCAAGGCAAGGACAGCCACTTCATAGTTTATATGCTAAGTACTTCAACGGAGGTCACACATTTGGAGGAAACAGGCTTTACAAGCCTTACCAACATGTTCTGAGAAGGCGACGTCTAAAAGGTTGCTAACAATCAACAAGATAAAGCAAGTTGCCGAGAATATTGGCAGAAAATTGAGTGGAGAGTCTTTCACATTGAGGGTTAAAAGCAAATCAATGAATTCAGTTTTATCTGGGTTTAGTTTTCATTTACTGAAAGACATCCATTTTTTGTACATCTTGAAGGCAAACATTCAGTTTAGTCAGAGCAGAGGAAGCTTACTTGTGGTTAATT
The DNA here is from genome assembly GCA_964017235.1 of Sabellastarte sp. h YS-2021. Taxonomy (NCBI): domain Eukaryota; kingdom Metazoa; phylum Annelida; class Polychaeta; order Sabellida; family Sabellidae; genus Sabellastarte; species Sabellastarte sp. h YS-2021. The sequence goes on from OZ024931.1 coordinate 200,576, forward strand.
AAGCAATGACTAATTAAACACACAAGAGAAGTCATTTTTTGTATTGCCAATTTAAAATATAACCAAAATACAAATAATTGCTAGCTATTTAAGGAAAAAATAATAAGCCATTATTGGAACAAGACCTAACTACTGTTGACAGTGGTTCAAGTGGTTTTAGTGGAAGGTTAGCTGTCGATGTTGGCAAACCAGTGTGCCCTGAACAGAGAAGTCTATTTTGTGTGTGTGTGAGACTGCTGTTACTTTTTGTGTTACCTTAAGAAGGGGAATATTTAAAATTGAATTGCAAGTGAAACAACTTTAATACTTATTTTCTATATATCATATATATACATACGTGATGTATTTTATTTTGTTTAATTTGGCAATCCATAATGCGTAAAACCATATTATTTTTTTGCTTTTTCTATTGTGATTCATCAAATGCGTTTTTCATAATTTTGTTGAGTTTTCTAGTTTACAGTTGGTCTTAGAATGGTTTCTTATTAACCACAGTGTTGTCAAGCAATGATTATTCTTAGCAAAGCTATCTTTAATATAACAGTAGGTATATAACTTCAGGCAATTCAAGCAAATGAATCTAAAGAGTCCTTAGTCAGCTTTCAAAAAAGCAAAACATGTAAAATTCCCCAACAGGCCTTTCTCGGTTTTGGAGGTTTCCCGACCTAGGTTGTTAGTTTTGTCTTATTCACATACACTGTTTATGCTGAAAAGTGGAGATTCTCCTGTGAAAAACCCAGAGACAATTTATGCTTATTTAGTTTCAGTTTATGCAAATTTACCTCTACATTTAAACCAATAGTATTTTGAAGTAAATTAACAAACACAAAGCTAAATATAGAATAGACCATACAATGAATATTCAATGCAGACTTTAACAAGACATTAAAAGGAATACCCCTGTTCCATTTCAGTCATAGTCAAGGTTTTATGTCTTGTTCAATCTAATCTAATGTGGACTTTTATAGCGCTTAATCTCCATCACTGATGGACCCTAAGGCGCATCTAAACATAAAGCAAGGCAGTTAGCGTTAATCAAGGGACATAGCCAGGTCGTACCAAGGACACACTAGGCCTACCCACCACAAGGATATGGTGGGTAGGCTTTTGAAAACAGGTATGTTTTAAGTTTCTTTCTGAAGGAGGCAACTGATGTTGCACCATGAACATCTTGATGGAGGTCATTCCAGATCTTAGGAGCATCAAAGGCAAAACTTTGGCCGAAATGTTTGGCTGACTTGAAGACTGATGAATGGAAAGGAGGAACTGTAAGGTATTGATGATCTGGGTGACTATGTCTAGTACTATAGGGACAACTACTAAAAGACAATAGTTCGAAATAAGAAAAACCACTATGCAAAAATTAATACACAAGTGTTGCAGTTTTGAAAATGCAACGGTACCTAACAGGCAACCAGTGGAGTTTCTGTAGAATGGGTGTAACATGAGCATACTTTCCATGATTTGTAACAATACGAGCCAGGGTGTTCTGAATACTTTGCAATTTGTACTGATTGAAACCGGACAAACCTCTGAACAGAGAGTTACAATAGTCCAGACGACTACTAACCAAGGCATTTGCAGCAAGGACTGCCACTTCAGGAGTGAGATACTTTCTAATTCTACGGAGGTCACGCATCTGAAGGAAGCATGCTTTGCAAGTCCTGTTGATATGCTCAGAGAATGAAACATCTGCATCAAACCACACACCTAGATTTCTAACAGAATCAACCGGATGAAGAAGGCTACCAAGAATGCTAACAGGAAAGTGAGAGGAAATCTTCTGACGTTGAGCCTTGGAGCCAAAGACAATAAACTCAGTTTTTTCAGGATTGAGCTTCAATTTACTGAGAGACATCCACTCTTGGACATCATGAAGGCAGGCATTTAGCTTGGCGAGAGCCAAAGAAGCATTCTTGTGGGAGAGATGGATGTATAACTGAGTATCATCCACATAAAAATGGAATTTAATATGCGGGTGGAGGCGAATAATTTTACTAAGTGGTGTTGTATAGAGTAAAAACAGTAACGGACCCAGAACAGAACCTTGCGGAACTCCATAGATGAGATTGCTTAATGCAGATAGTGTGGAGCCTATCTTAATGGCCTGGCAATGATTTCTTAAGTAGGAAGCAAACCACCTTACAACTGTTCCACCAAGACCAAACCAGGATTTAAGGTAACCAAGGAGAATATTATGGTCTATAGTGTCAAATGCGGCTGATAAGTCAAGAAGTACTAGAGCTGTGGGTTCACCGCGTGCCAGAGAGAGGCGAACCTCGTTTTTTATAGACAATAAAGCAGTTTCCATGGAATGTCCTGGCTTATATGCTGACTGATGAGGATTGTCCAGTTTGTTGTTATTAATGTGTGACGTTAGCTGCCTAGCAACGACTCGCTCAACCAACTTTGACAGGAAGCAAAGACCAGACACTGGGCGATAATTCTTAAGGTCGTCTCTGGGAAGGGAAGCCTTTTTATGAGGGGCCTTTTTGAAAGAATTTGGGAAAGATCCTTCAATGAGAGAATGATTTACCAACTTGGTAATAGAAGAGAGGAGGATATCAAGACAATCCTTAAGGAGGAATGTTGGTATAGGGTCTAGTGAGCAAGATTTAGTGGGGGGATTCACTAGTACACTTATAGACCTCATCTTCAGTGACAGGCATAAAGGCATTGAAAGCAGGAGGCAACGAATCCGGTGCATCATTGAAAGAGCCAGAAGTAGAGAAGGTGTCCCTGATTTTGCTTATTTTATTGGAGAAAAAAGAAGCAAACATGTCCGCGAGGCTTTTATCTGAGCTATGAACAGGCAGGACAGTCTCAGAAGTGCGATGCAAGACCTTCATCAATGACTGCCATAGCTTCTTGGGGTCACGACTATTTGCAGTTATGAGATTTGTATAGTATGAACCCTTGTCTTTACCCTGCGGAGTCTTGTATGAGCAATAATAATTAATGGGAAAGACTTCCTGATATTATATCCTGAACTGTATCAATAACATCAAAGAATCTGTTTTCTTATAACTGTGTGGTCACCACTAAGAAGTCATAGAGTACATATGGGGGTTGAAAGCTGTAGTTACGATTAAATTATTGTATTACTAACATATTTACTGTTTTTGTTGTTCTTTAATCTAGTGACTGTTTATGACAGTGAAATATTGCAGCTAGTGCACTATAAACTTTTAGAAACAATTATGACGTGTTTTGAAGAATCATGGTCTACAAATTACATAGATTAACTGTCAGTGTGTACAGGAAGTCATAATGATTAATACAAATATATACATGTGTAGGCTAAGGGAGAAATCTTAGTTCAACATGAAATTATTTACTTTTTAAAATAAACCCTAAATACACATAAAATACAGAATCTCACACTTGATCTATTCAACTCTGACTTATGTTTTTGCCACCTTCGTTCAAATTGCCGCCTAAGAGATCGAGCCATGCGATACGAATCAGACAACCACTCATCAGACTGCTGTTTAGCCTTGCGTGAAATGATAGGAGCATGCTTGTCAAGTATCTGTGTAACACCAGTTATGTACTGATCATAAAGTTCTGCAGCAGTACCTTCAGGGGACCATACAAACGGTATATTTTTAAGGTCATTTCTGAACTGGTTGATATCAATCCTGTGGTACTGTCAATGCTGGTAGATGGGTGAGAGAAATCCAGTTGGCATCTTATGGCAGCATGGTCAGAAATAAAATCTCCAGCACTGACATTGCGGACAAAATCTGAGGCGCAGGGAGATATCAGAACATCCAGAGTGTGACCCAATAAGTGAGTCCGACCACAGACACTTTGAACCAAACCACAACACTGTAGGATGTTGTTAAACCTGGACCTATCACCACACTCAACATCCAGATGGACATTTATATCGCCACAAGTGATGAAACGGGAGCCAGTTGAAGACAGAAAGCCAGAAAGAGCCAAAAAATCTTCCAGAAACTGAGTAGTGCATGAACCAGGAGGACGGTACACACAAGCAGCAACAAAGCTATTGTAGTCAGACTTGAATGAAAGTATGATAATTTCAAATGACCTGAAGACTGGTGAAGAGACAATACTGGGAGAAAATGTTTTTCTACACAGAAAACCAACACCACCTCCCCGACCAGTACACCCCGCCGATGTAAGAGAACTCAGGAGGCCATCAGTATCATTTGGTCTAATATGAGTCTCAACTAGACCCAGGATGTTCAACCACCAAGATCATATTGGGACAGGTTCTCAGCATTGCCACTTGTGTTACAGACGTGACAGTCTGTGATTAGATGCCAAACGTGCTAAACACCAGACCAATGAGGACCCCTCTGTGAGCAATCAGAAGAACCAGTCAATTTTAAACTTGTTAGAGAACTGGTAAAATTGAAAAACAGTCCTTGGTATTGCCTTAAGTAAAAAGATTGGTTTTACAACCCAAAATATTGACATTATGACCAGCTTTTGACAGCCATAATTGATACCCAAAACTCTTAACGCCAAGTCACAATTATTCTTGGGAAGTAATTAGCACACTAATATGAATACTATTCTCTTGTAATGAGGTCACACAGCTCTATTTTCACAGAAAGAACAGTGATATCATCAGTGATATCATCAGTGACAATCTGAGGCTTTAGCACACAATGGATTAGTACTATCACCCAAAATGTCAGTTGCCATAACCTGGAAAATAAGTATCCACTGGCAAAAAAGTTTTAAATGTTGAATATTTTTAATGTTCTAATTCTAATAGCACTTTTATAGCGCTTAATCTTCGTCAAAAGACAGACTCTAAGGCGCATCACACAAAAACATTGTTCAATATTCAAAAACCAGAGACATTGCAGGGGTCAGCACCGTGGAGAAAGCAGAAAGGAGATTGGAAATTTAGGGTGGGTATGCTTTTCCAAAGAGGTATGACTTCAACTTTGACCTGAAAGAGGCAAGTGAGTTTGCAGAGCGGACCTCATCAGGAAGGTCATTCCAAATCATAGGTGCGTCATACGCAAACCTGAGTCCAAAATGTTTTCGAGACTTGAAAATTGAACCAAAGTGGGGAACCTCAAGAAATATGCCATCAGATTGACTTCGACGAGTGTTATATGCACTATGTCTGGGAATGAGGAAGGGTTCAAAGTATTTGGGGTTACCACTGTGTAGGAACTTATATACCAGCATGGCAGTCTTAAAGATAGAACGGTACTTAATTGGCAACCAATGTAGTGCTTTTCTAACTGGAGTGATGTGTGAGTACTTGGTGGTGTTGGCAACAATTCTGGCCAGGCTATTCTGAACACATTGAAGTTTGCGCAGATCTAGAGCTGAGAGACCTCTGAACAGAGAGTTACAGTAATCTAGTCGACTTCCGACCAGAGCATTGGCAGCCATAAGAGTAGCTTCATGTGTCAGATGTCCTCGGAGTCGCTTAAGATCCCGGACATGAGCAAAACAAGCCTTGCAGACCTTCCTAACATGGCAAGAGAATGAGAAATCAGAATCAAACCAGACACCAAGGTTCCTAACTGCATCTGTTGGTGATATGAGATTACCAAGTATGTTGACCGGGAAGGACTGATTAAGTTTTTCGCGCTGAGACTTTGAGCCAAACACAATGAATTCGGTCTTATCTGGATTTAGCTTGAGCTTATTTGTAGAGAGCCATCTCTTTACATCTTCAAGGCAGTGTGACAGCTTATCAAGGGCCGAGGCAACATTTTTATGTGTGAGGTGTACATACAATTGTGTGTCATCAGCGTAGAACTGGAAACTAATACCAGGATGATTCTGTATGACTTTACTCAGTGGAGTAGTATAGAGTGAAAAAAGGATTGGCCCCAGGACAGAGCCTTGAGGCTCTGTTATCTATGATCACAGCCAATGAGATCAGGGCAGTCAGGAAGAAAACTTATGACAATAGAATAATACAATAATTTGTCCTAGAAGACGACAATCTAATAGAGACCCATAACTTTGTGGCCACTTCAGTTACAAAAGTCACTTTAAATATTGATATATGTTATCTTAATTATTTTCCTGCATTTCCAATCATGTTTCCTGTGTGAATATCAGTATAACCTTTATAATCTATGATGATGCTTGGTCTCTTTTGTCTCTGTTTTTATATATGCATTTCCATTGCAAGGTGAACCTTTACCAGGCGAGAAACTGTGTTTTAATCCCTTTATTTCTATTTAACATTAGCAAGATCATGCATTAAAGTATATGGGAAATGAAGAATGTTATAATTTACCTGGCTGTCTCCCTTTCACTCAGTGTATTTTTTGCTGCTTTCAAGACAATGTATACGACTTGTCATGGAGGGCCAAAGATTGAGTTTAAATGAAAAAGCTAGGGTTTTGTCCTTTTGACACAGAAAAATAACAGGTAGTCCCCAAGTGAGTCACATATGTAAGCATTCGCTAAAGAGCTTAAGACTAGACCCAGCTGAGACATCTTTAATCAATTTAAACTTAGTTTCTATGTGAATTTCAAAATTGTCTGCTAAACTTTACGCCTAAATGAATGCTGAAATGTGAAGTTAAAACAAAAAAAGTCTTAGACCTAAGCCTAAAACTTCTTGTTCCCAGTGGCTTTGTGAGAAAACAAATGTGCTATAAGAGTTCTTTCATCAGCAATTTCATTCAACAAAGCATTGACTTTTTGTCCAGACGATCAACTTAATGTTACAGAAATAATTAAACTAAATAAAATAACAATAATAATAATAACCCCTGGATATTAAGGAAATATAGTTATATTATCTTAAAACAAAAAGGCACAGTCCAGGGTCTAGTCAACTTTTGGGTAATTTGGATGAAGACACATTGTAATTGCATACGTTCTGGTGAATTTGAATAAATTGTCCCTGGGTTTTTGAAAAAAATGACCAGGAGAATCTCCACTTTATATTATAAACAGCATATGGAAATGAGGCAAACCTAACTACCAAGAATCCTACAAAGTCGCGAAATGTATACTATGGGCAAATGTATCTGATTTCAAACTTCATTGTCAAAAACTAAGCATTTTCCACCTACATAAGCAGAACACGTGAAAAGTCTTGTTGTGTATTTCATTACTATTGTTAACAAACTGAAAACTTTTCTCATAAATCTACCTTTGATGTGTATGGGTTGTAGACGACAGTATGAATAGAGTTAAGGGTTAAGTTAGATTTTTGGAAACGGTTGTACTCTAAATGAAAACAATGTGTTCCTTTTCTCTTCACATCGCAGACCACTGTTTTTCCTCCATCATAGGCAAAATGTCAATAATCAGCAAGTAAATGTGAAAATGGATATCAACTGTTTCTGATATCTTGAACTGTGCTTGGTATCATCACATTTTTAGGAAAGGTATGCGCCTTACAAATGAGTTTTTGGAGTGCACACTTTGCTCCACACCATGTCAGTGTTCAGTAAGCAATGGATAGCAGACAGCTATACGTAAACCTAATGTTACACCGTTTGAGAAAGCAATCTGAAAACTTACCACAATCAAAATGTGACTTTCTCTTCAGTATCGCCATACCACTGAGCAAAGGCAGAAAGCATAGAACCTGTAAATATATTACAATATTTCAATCAACATCGTGAAGGGAAGCCAAACGTTAGTCTTGAGAAGTCAGACTTTTATTTGATCTGATATGTATAAATAGGTGGCATGCCTCTGTTCTCCATATGTCCCCAGACATTATATCTATATTTACCATGTAAGAAGGGGGACTTATAATTTCGCTAATTTTCACGCACTACTCTTCACTAAGTTTTCCCACATTGAAATAACTTCTTGGCTGACAGTCAAGTAAAAGCTATAATTTAAAATCAGCCTTACTACATACAAAATTCTGAAACATGGCAAACCAGTCTACCTAAGTGAATTAATTTAGCTACACCTCTCCTAGAAATACCAGACGTAGCAGCCCTAAACTTAAGTTTCTTCACATCCACACTTATGACCGCAGAGTTCACAAATCACACAAACATTTTTATAATTCTTCCTTTCGTTACGCACCTGCTCTTTGGAACTTTCCCCTTCTAAATAAGAAATAGCCCATCTGTCTGTTTCCTTCATGAAACGTCTGAAAACTCACGTCAACTCAAGTCTAGTTTCCAAACTTAGTTTCCTTCTCTTTGGCCACACTCGTAACTCTGGACCAGCTACCTCGACTGCCCCCAGACTATCCTAATGGTTAATATCTTTATTAACTTAGCACACTGAGTTCCCCATTGTGGGGAAGATACTTCTGCAAATCAATAGATTAGATTAGATGTTTGTGCCATATTTGATGTTTGTCCCTGACTTTGTAAGAGGAACTTTTGAAGATTTGGGCCTAAAAATACAAGACACAAGACCAGAGCTCCTGAGGAATACAAATCCCTGTAACAACATGCTCAACATGTCCCAGTGATAAAATGGACTAATTTTTCTGTGGGTCAGATGGATACAAATTGTTTGTTACATGCATTTTATATGTGAACTCTTATTGGCGTGAACTGGATATAGTGTGTGGATCTACTAGAGAGTAGATTTGCTCAATTTTGGATACTGTTCACATCTAGGAGTGAACAGCATAGTTCTGCAGAAACTCTGAACATCTGGATTCAGAAATTGTCCATTAATGGATGTTGAATGGATTACCAGAGAGATTGCAGGATACAATGGACAAACTTGTTTATCTATTAATTAGGTGCATAGGATTGTGGTTGGGTAAGATTAGTTTTATTGCATGTTGTTGTATTTTGTTCATTAACCACCTCACTTGGCTTAATTATAACTTTAATTGTAATGGCTGCTGCTGTTGTCCCATGAACCATAATATCATTGAACCAGCTGAATTGGTCCAAAACCTTGGTATCATCCTGGGTGCTGAAAGTTCGATGCAAAGGCACGTGGCTAATCTATGTTGCATATGTTATTACCATCTCCGGGTACTATGAAGGGTCTGCAGGTACTTAAATCATGAAACAGCTGTGAAGGTGGCAAATGCCTTGGTTAGCAGTAACCTGGTTTACTCTAATTCACTTCTTTATCACACAAAAAGCCATATACTGTCAGACTATAAAGAGATCAAAATGCCTTTTGTCATACTCTGTGCAAACTAAATAAGTTTAGTCATGTCACACCCTTCCTGCACACACTACACTGGCTCCCCATTCATTACCGTATATTGTTCAAATACAACCTCCTTACTTATAAAGCAATAAATTTTAGCCAACCTCCATATCTGTCCTCTCTATTAAGTGGAGTGATCTCATGCAGGGCAATCACCTATCCATTTCCTCATCCAAACGGAAAAAATGCCCAGGGTTACGCAGCTTCACAGTAGCTGCTCCCACAGAATAGAACAAGCTACCTCAAGCTATTTGAACCATGGAAAGTATCTATGGAGTCAGAAAACAGTTGAAAATGTATGTCTTCAGATTAGTCTATATTGACGCCATTTTGGAACTGGATTATCCCTGTTATGGTCATCAGCAGATTAGAGGATGTTTACATCAATTTCGGCACTTTATAAATACTTCCCACTTACTTACTAATGGGATAAGTGGGATTGCCAGGATCCAACCATTTGATCTGACCAATCAACACAAAAATTCAATTAACCATTTGAAAAGAAATTACTTTTTTGAAAAGTATTACAGTCAACAGTGCTCAAAATGGCTAGTGCAAACATGTACAGGCGGCTACACTACCAAAAATTCGCCATAAGGTTAGATCATAGATTAAACAATGAAAGTGGCCATAATGTTGTAAATAACTACACAACAGGGTGGACCAAAGTTTAAACAAATTACCTTAATCCACAGTAGCTCTCAGTTTTTATGTTTTAGGGCATCAATTTTAAATAGCATAAATTAGCCAAACTAGAGACAATATAATTGTGTGACGTAAAACCACTAGTTAAAACCATTAATTATTTTGATGAAGGAATATGAAAATCACATGCTGCCTCACAGAAAAATCCAATCAGCAGGAAATAGTAATTTTTAGGAGCAGCATCATCTTGAAAAAGGTAACTTCAAAATGTTTCCTCATACCAGTAATGTTTTATTATTTACATTAGATAACTATATTGAGTTTTATTGTAAACAAGAAATGGAAATAAACATAACGGATTCATGAAACTCTTAACCAACAGCAGGATGTACAAACACTGTACAGCTGCCAAGTCAGACAGAAGGTGAAAAGTAATAGTTGCTATTCAGACACTAAATATCAAACTAAAACATTGAAATATTAACACTGTAGTGAGAACTTTCATATACCAATAACGAGTCAAATATTTATGAGGTTGTTCTACTGGAACCGACCCAGTAACTGATTCTAAGACTGTAGGGTCTGTTGCAAAAGTAATGGAATCAGGGAGAAAACTCGCAAAAAAGCATACAAAAATGATGGGTCGGTTACATATTCCCAACAGGATGTAGACCATACCGGCCTGTCTGGATCAAGTTCCCCACTTAACTTGGGGTCGGGATCATTTTCTTCATGATAAGACGGGAAACTACTGCGACAAGCTGTAAACACTTAACAGACAAGCCACATCAACCCCCGACAAGCTGTAATGACAAACAGACAGGACTGACTAAATGCTGTCTGTCTGGAGTCAGGATCCAGAGTCGGGATCAAACCAAAGCTATATAAATACCCTCTAACTGACAAAAAACATCATTTGTCACTGCAAAGATGCCAGCTTCACATCAGAGAGACTTTTTACATCAGCTTAGGGTACTTTTGGGTTTTATTGAGTTTAAAATATTGATTCTCATCTTGATGGAAAGACAGAGAAGGACATATTTGAACCCAGCACCATCACCTTCCCTACAGTTATCACAACAGCCTCATCCCAAGCCAGTCCCCAGGAGAAGAATGAAGCCACCCAGCCCCTGGGACATGCCCTGGATCCTTCAAAGACAAGAAAAGGATGCTACAGCAACCTCCTGGCTGACCTCATACACACCGACATCCCAGGGTACCAGAAATTTGTCAGGATGCCACCTGCATTTTTTACCTCATCGAGGTAAAACCTCATCGAAGTTGAACTCAAACTAGCTATAACCCTAAGACACCTTGCCACTGCAGAGACCTATGGAAGCCTATTAGTAACATGAATTGTGAGAAAAAAAATTTATCTCATTATTTTGAAATAGCATATTTGTTTCCCGTTTCTAAATTTTTGCTATCTCATTATTTTGAGATAGCATATTGGTTTCCCGTTTCTAATTTTTTGCTATCTCATAATTATGTGATCACAAATTTCTTTCCCCTTTCTAAATTTTTGCTATCTCATAACTATGAGATCACAAGTTTGTTTCCCATTTCTAAATTTTTGTTATCTCATAATTATGAGATCACAAATTTGTTTCCCATTTCTAAATTTTTGCTATCTCATTATTTTGAGATAGCAATTTCGTTGAGGGGCATCCTCAGCCCCCAGTGGGGGATGGGGGAGGAGTGGAGGATCTCTGGCGTGTATGCAATGGGGGACACTCAGTAACACATCTTCCCAGTGGGGGATGGGAGAGGAGAGGAGGATCTGTGCCATGTACGCAGTGGGGTACACTCACTGACATATGTTCCCAGTCGGGGATGGTGGAGGAGACGATGATCTCTGGCATGTACGCAGTGGGGGACGCTCAGTGACACATGTCCCCAGTTGGGGATTGGAGAGGAGAGGGGGACCAAACTTGTTACTATCTTTCCTGAATGATTAGTTTGTGTTCCTAAATGTAATACTCGTATTGTGTGATAAATAAAAGCTAACATTTCAATGATCTATTTTTTCTCTTCAAATAATGATTTCTCTTTGAGGCATCTCCCATTATGGACATAACGTGGTGGGGGACGTCCCCCAAAACATACATACCATCCCCCATCACGCGCACTCACTTCAGCTCTGAGGATGCCCCTCAACAAAATTGCTATCTCAAAATAATGAGATAGCAAAAATTTAGAAATGGGAAGCAAAATTGCTATCTCAAAATAATGAGATAGCAAAAAATAGAAAAGGGAAACAAACTTTTGATCTCATAATAACAAGATAGCAAAAAAATAGAAACGGGAAACAAATGAACTATCTCGAAATAACGAGATACTATCTCAAAATAACGAGATAGCAAAAAAAATACAAACGGGAAACAAACTTGTGATCTCATAATAACGACATAACAAACTTCTAATTTTTTTCTCAGAATTTATGTTACTAATGGGCTTCCATAGAGACCTACGCCCCTCTGCAGTATTATTGGTTGGTTGGAATTCCAGGATGAATACTTGCAATGCCTTGATAGTCCTGATGAATGGAAAACGGTGGATGAGAAGTTCAGCACTAGATGGAATGTACCCCGTGCTGTTTGGGAGGGCCAAACCTACACTACTTCTTGCTGGGTGACGACACCTTTACCTCAATGCCATGGATGGTCAAACCCTACAGCCGAAGACAACAGGAGCAAAGGCCAAGGTTTGGCAGAGGCATTGTCTTTATGTGTATGGTGTTACACAACATGATGAGGACAAACCATGGAGGCTTCAAACACACACTGGGATGTTCTACTGCTGCTGCTGTTTGGTGTCAGCTGACTGCGGAGGAGGTGGAGGCTGGGCTGGTGGCTGCTGATGTTCTTGCTGTGAGGCGGTGGTTGTTGGAGGACTCTGTCAGTTTCGTGTTTATGGCCTGTCTGTCTATTTTCCTGGCTTGTCCTGCTGAGGTGTTACCGACTCAATGGCTTAAGACTGAGAGACTTCCCATCTTGATGGGTAGTGTCCAGGTCAGGTCGGTTATGTCCTGGTACAGAAGCAGGACAGGATGGCACGTTTTTCAAGACAAGACGGCAACAGTGTAGGACAAGACGTGAAGTGTAACCGACAAGCTGTAGAAATCTACGACAGGATGGTTTGTAGATGGGTAGAGCCACAGTCTCGATGCAGAGTTACAGAGGGTCTGTGAAATATCAAACATGTTGGGAGCTGGGAAACTACAACCGACCCTAACTGACCGTAAACATTGCTCCCGGCCTTCCAAAAATTCCTAGTTATCAACAAGTCACCTCCAGTGGAACACGCCCATTAGTAAGCAAAAGCTACATATTATTATAACCAATGTCACCAAAACAATGTATTTAAGTTTAATCTTACCAGCAAGAAATGGAGACACTCCATGTTTAACTGCAAATTAGCAAGTTAACAATCTTCCACAACAACTCCAGAACACTGAATGACTAATTATGTATGTTCTCTGCATATATCATGAGCGAAATGAATACTAGAACAACACCAAGTGTAAAAATGGTGTGGTAAAAATACAAAGAGTCAATCACCTGAAGAGTGTCTTATATTCGGGATCAAATAAGTACACTCAGATTTGTGAGTTGATTTGAGGTGAGATTAGATGTCAATCTTAATCTAAATAATAATAATAATAGGGAGATTAAAATAACGTGAAATTTACAACTGAAATTTACTGCGATTCCAAAATGGACAGTCGAAAACCAGACAAAGGTGATAAACCCAGCATTTTATTGTATTAAATCTATCTCGTCTGCTGTATCATTGTTAAAGTCTTTCATTTATAAATGTCTCTAATTATTTGTGTTAGTGGGGCACGGCCAAGTAGGGGCCTGCCTTGTCAGTTACACACAACCTTAAATTCAAAATATTTTACTAGGGGCTATCAGTGTTATTTTTTGCTTGTTATGAATTGTCCAATAAGATCACTGCACGCTTCATTGGCGTGCTTCCTTTAAGGTTGGTTTTGGCCACTTTAAACTTTGGAGTCAATGGAATCAGACAAAAATTTGAACCCACCACCCTCCGCTTGCACAAGAACACACCCTCTGCTAGGTATCACTACAAACAGAGGAGTTTTCAGGGATCCAGTGAAAACTGGTTTGTGACTTCAGTAGTCTTGACTCTGTCTTGATCAACGAGAGATATATCAGGCTCCTGAAATAGTGATCATTTTGTGGGTGACTGGGACCCCTTGGTCTTGTCTCTAACCAAGAGAGTTCTCCTTCTGGGTCGATATAGGTCACCTGAATTTTTGAGACCCTTTCGATGGTGGCTGGGACCCCTTTGGCTAGTCTCGGACAAAGGGAGTTCTCCTGTGGGATTGATACAGGTCACCTGAAACATGATACTTTCGATAGTGACTGGGACCCCTCTGCTTAGTCTCAAGCAGAGGGAGTTCTCCTTTTGGATTGATATAGGTCACTTGATTGTTGAGACTTTTCGATTCTGGATGGAATTAGGCAAGTGTCTTAGGCGGACCAGGCAGCCCCTGGTATCCCCCTCTCGATTGTGTCATAACTATAACCCAACTCTTTCATCTCGGGAGAATACATCCTTAACGAGGCCCAGTGACTTTCAAAGTTAATAATAATAATAATAATACTGGGCTCTTATATAGCGCTTTTTCTATCATTAGCTCAAAGCGCTTTACACAGTATTACCCCGGCAAGGATAGCTAGCCTTGGTAACCTCACCTATTGCTCCCATGCAAGGCGCAGAAGCCAGTATCCCTTAAAGCTGGGTACCCATATTTCCCCTGGGTGGAGAGAGGCACAGACCAGGTCAACATCTTGCCATGTTATCCCACATGAAACAGTTGGCATCACTGGGGATCGAACCCACGACCCTTGGATTATGAGTCCAACACCCTACCAACAGAGCCACATGAGAACCCAGAAGTTGACCTTATTATGACCTTGGACAAGTTCCATTGACTTCAATTGGCAAATGTGTTGTGTCATTTATTATGTTTTGAAGAAAAAAATTGTATCTGCAGTTTCCAGATCAAGCTTTGGAGGTGCATACCTGGTGGGCCCCTATGATGAAGAAAACTACTCCTTGCCACAGTCAAATCCTAGGGGAGCTACTACCTCCTCAGCTACTACTTCTACAACAGCCACCACTACTAACACCTCAGATTCTAATTATAATAGTATTTTTATAGTGCCTAATCTCCATCTAAAGACAGACTCTAGACGTACCAAACAGAAAGCAGAAAGCTATAATCATAAACCTGAGACATACAGATAACAATACTCAGGGACTTTATAAAATCTATGAGCAGGGAATTTTTATGTGTTATTCGAAGAGACCTTGAGAATTGGAAAAAAGAGTGACAAAGAAGAAAAAATATAAAAATAATGCCCCCCAAAAAACCAAAAAGGCACAAGAGTTGCTGTGTATTAAAACTAATGAAAAACCAAATGCCTTTCCATCTCAAACAATTTACTTACCTTTGCCCACATCACAATTCCTTTCTTAGAGCAAGCTCCCCAAAATAAGAAACCAACCCAGTTTAATTCTTTGCAATGTCTTGGCTAGCCTATGGGAGACTACCTCTTGGGACTTTGACATGAAAGAAAGACCTGACCCTGGGCGATAATTCTTAAGGTTGTTTCTGGGCAGAGAAGCCTTTTTAATGGGGGGGGGGTGACAACTGCTCTTTTGAAAGCACTTGGAAAAGAGCCATCAATGAGAGAATAATTTACCAACTTGGTAATAGACGGAAGGAGTATATCAAGACAATCCTTAAGGGGAAATGTTAGTATGGGGTCCAATGGGCATGATTTAGTAGGAGACTCATTGATACACTTACTGACCTTGTCTTCAGTTACAGGCTTAAAGGTATTAAAAGCAAGCGGGCACCGAATCAGGTGCATCATTGAACAAGCCAGAAGTAGAAAACGTGTCCCCGATTTTAATCTAATCTAATCTACTGCTTTGCAGGCGCAATATCTTCCCCACTAAGGGGAACTCAGTGCGCTAGTTAACAAAAATCATTTTCTTATAAGGAGAGTCGAGGGGCGTTCAAGGTCAGTGTACCAGCTTTGTGGGTGAGACCGAGAGGGAAGGAGACTAAGTTGGGAAGCTAGAGTTGAACAGGTGGGTTTTGAGGTGTTTCCTGAAAGATGCAACAGAGGGACTGTTTCTTATTTGGAAGGGGAGAGAGTTCCAAAGAACTGGGGCATAGTGACTAAAAGAATTTGAGAAGTGTTTAATTGATTTATGAACTCTACGGTCAAAAGTGGGGGTATGAAGGAACTTGAGTTTAGGGGTACTTCGTCTAGTGTTTCTAAAGGAAGTGTAGGGGTGGATTAGTTCTCTTAGGTAAACAGGCTGACCCTGGTTGAGGATTTTGTATGTAATGAGGCCTATTTTGAATTGTACCCTATACCTAACTGGAAGCCAATGGAGTTTTTTCAGTTGGGGGGTGATGTGAGAAAATTTTGAGGAACGGGTCACAACCCTGCAGAGTGAGTTTTGCACAGGGAATTGCAGTAGTCCAATCTGCTCCTGACCAAGGCATTGGCTAAAGAACTGATGTTTTAAGGTCTAAAAGAGGGCGTGTTCTGTAGAGGTCTCTTGCATGAGTTCTAGTGTGACACATGGTTGGAGAAAGTGAAATTGGAGTCAACAACAACTCCGAGGTTCTTGACACTTTGTGCTGGTGAGACCTGATTACCAAGAATATTGATTGGAAAGTAAGGAAGGAGTTTTTTATGGTTGTTTTTCGAACCTATCAAAATGAACTCGGTTTTATCAGGGTTGAGTTTTAATTTATTTGTGAACATGAAGTTTTGGATGTCGTTTAGGCAATTTTTTAGTTTTTGTACAGAGTGAGAAAAATTTGCTGGAGAGAGTGAAATGTATAGCTGAGTGTCATCGGCATAGAAATGGTAATTGATGCTACTGTGGGATTGAATGATGGAGCTGATTGGGTTGGTGTAAAGGGAGAAAAGAATTGGACCAAGGACGGAGCCCTGGGGGACCCCATGCTGAAGGGCAACAGGATTTGAGAGTGTGCTGCCTACCTTGACCGAGTGTGTCCTTCCCGACAGGTATGATTTGAACCAGCTGAGTGCCAGTTCACTGATTCCATAGTAACCATTAAGTCTGTCCAGGAGAATAGTGTGATCAATGGTCTCGAAAGCGGCAGAGAGATCTAGAAGGGTGAGGGCTGTAACAGACCCTTTGGCCATATGGAGAAGAATATTATTATGAATGTTAAGGAGGGCACTTTCAGTAGAATGGTGTTTTCTATAAGCCGACTGGAAGGCAGTCATCAGGCCAGCTTCATCAAGGTGAGTTTGTAGCTGGGCTGCTACTACCCTTTCAAGTATCTTTGAAATAAAGGTTAGATTGGAAACAGGCTTGTAATTTTTGAAAACTTCCTTGTCTAAGGATGATTTTTTGAGAATTGGGGTTACATGGGCCTGCTTAAATAAATTAGGACACGTACCTTGTGCTAGAGAGGCATTGATTATTGAGGTGATGGGGGTAATAAGAATATCCAGGAATTCAAGAACAAGAAAAGTAGGCCAAGGGTCAAGGGAACATGATCTAGTGGGAGAGTCTTGAATGATTTTGGTGACCTGCTCTTCAGTTACAACAGAGAAAGAGGCGAATGTGGGTGGAGGAGAGTCTGGGGTGACGTGTCGGAAACCGAGTGAGGCAGAGAAAACTGAGTGTATTTTTTCGATTTTTTCTGTAAAGAACTCGACAAATCTGTCAGCCAAAAGCTTTGGGGGGTTAAAAGATGGGAGAATCTTTGCTGGGATTCTGTGTAGCACATCACCCAGGACTCACCATAGTTTTTGTGGGTCGTGGTGATTGTCCCGAATTCCCGGATTTTGCTTATTTTATTGATGAAGAAAGAAGCAAACATGTCCAAAAGGCTTTTTTCTGAGCTATGAGCAGGCAGAACAGTTTCAGAGGTGCGATGCAATACCTTCCGCAATGACTGCCACAGCTTCTTGGGGTCATCACTATTTGCAGTTATAAGATTGGTATAGTAGGAACCCTTGTCTTTATTGGCCAGTCGAATGTATCAGGCAATTTGCTTGCAGAGCCTTGACCTGTTCAACTGTGTTTTATGTTTTCTCCACATTCATTCAAATTGCTGCCTTAGAGAGCGAGCCATGCGATATGAATCAGACAGCCACTCATCTGACTGCCGTTTTGTCATGCGTGAGATGATAGGAGCATGCTTGTCAAGTACCTGTGTAACACCAACCATCTACTGATCATACAGTTCTGACGCAGTTCCTTCAGGGGACAGTACAAATAGTATATTACTAAGGTCATTGTGGAACTGGTCGATATCAATCATATGATACCTACGATAAGAGACCATTTTTTCAATGCAGGTTGTGGGGTGGGAGAAATTGAGTTGGCATCGTATAGCAGCATGGTCAGAGATAAAGTCTCCAACACTAACAAAGTCTAACAACACCAACAAAATCAGAGTCACAAGGAGATATCAAAACGTCCAGAGCGGACCCAGTATTTGAGTCGGGCTGCTGATACATTGAATCAAACTGCAGCACTGAAGGATATCATTAAACCTACACCTATCACCACACTCAACATCCAGATGAACATTTATGTCACCACAAATGATGAAATTGGAACCAATTGAAGATAGAAAACCAGAAAGAGCCAGAAAATCTTCCAGAAATTGAGTAGTACAATAACCGGGGGGATGATGAACACAAACAGCAACAAAGCTATTGTAGTTGGACAAAGATAGTATGATGATTTCAAATGTTCTAAAAACCGATGAAGAGACAATACTGGGAGAAAAGGATTTTCTGCACAGAAAGCCAACACCACCACCCAATCCAGTACATCTTGGTTTTTGGATTAAGTTATAATTTGCTGGTGTGAGGGAGTTTAGGAGACCATCAGTGTCAGTTGGTCTGATATGAGTCTCGACCAGGCCCAGGATATCCAAGTCACTGCATTGTATAAGGTCATGCAGGAGAGGGCCTTTATTGCGAATGGATCTGCAGTTGACGAATCCAAAATTGGTTGGGTCAGGGTTTACAGCAACATCACTACACAACAACAGGAGTAGGAGTAGGTTTTTTAGTTTCAATTGTGGAGGGACCTGTTTTAAATTGCTGAGGTAGCAATATTTATGCACCACAACAGGGAGCCGAAAAATAGATGGAATGCTCCTATCAACCTTTTCACAATTCTGACCCTTGTCAGCATTGAGCCAGTTCCTAGAGAAACCAAGACATAGGAACATATCACTAGATTAGCTATTATGACTGACATGGTCAAGCACACACTACCGGATCCAAAAAGCATAAAGAAAACAAGGATTGTGCAAAAAAGGACTGTGACAAGAAAAGAAATGCCAAAAGATCACAAAAGCCTAAGGGTTAACAAACCGTAAGTGCAGAGAGACCCATGAATTACAATCAATCACAAGGAAGAGTTAGAAACACCATGTACAAGTATATAGTCAACATAAAATACCATTTAAAAACATAGAATAAACACTGGGACATGAAAAAAACATAAAATAATCACTGGGACATATCAGGTGATAACAGGGATGTGAATCACATCAGTAAGGGGGTGATTAAATACTACCACGATAACAGGGAATGTGGGCGATAATGGGGTATTTTAACAATACTGGAGATGTGAAGCAGATTTAACCAATATTGTAAATAGGTGAATTGTTAGGGTGTTATGTATGAACTAAAAACGGTAAAGTGGAACTTATCAGACCAGCAAGTAGCATGATTTTTAAGTTTTAATTCTCATTGAAAAGCATTACCTGCCACGGCCTGATGCCACATAATCCAAAAATTATTCGTCTTCGTGAGTGTTGTCAGGTCCCTAGTGGTCAAATGTGCATTGTGGGTTCGGGTTCAATCCCCATCCACATTGTTTGCGACTACAGAGGTGGTGAACAGTTGTCCTGTACTCCCAAGATAGCTTATGGTAATTACTTGCAGGATTGCTTCACGTTTGAGCATCATGGCATATCTTATAGTGAATATATGTGTAGAATTGCTGATATATTGATTGATACTGCAAATATTAATACACAGGCCAGCGTTGAGCATCCTGATAGTTGTCCTATCCTCAATGGTGTCTGGGGTCATTTAAAGGATGGTGTACTTGATGCTGGTCTCTCTGTTTCTCATGATTTCGACATTGCTGACAAAACTAGGGGTTTCCTCAACCATAGTTCTGCAAATGTTTCTTTCACTGGCCCTCATGCCCTCATAGGGAGCCTGTGAATATTTCTACTATCCACCAATCCTTTATCATTGCAAAAATCATCATAGATACTGCCCTTCATCAGGGCATTAGGAGCAGGCATTATAAGCAGGCAATAATACCCATTAGCTCTAGCCTTAATTTGCAGGCATGGGAATACAGATTGCATGATTATCCGGATAAATTCCTGTATCAATATTTAAAATTCGGTTTCCCACTGTCTTTGACTAACCCCAGCAGCCTTCATAATGTTGCCTTCATAATGTTGATCACTATCACTGCTCTTCTCTCTTGACCTGACCAAAGGATACAAATAAGAGATGAGTGATTTTGAATCTCTCTCTACCTATGGTACTTCTGTCAATGACCACGTTGATAAGTGACATTTGACAGTAGGTGTTTCACATTGAAATTCCCTTCAATTGATGACATAATTCAGGAAATACTTGCAATTGATGACCCTGTTGTCTTCAAGGTTGACATGGCGAGAGCGTTTCAGAACCTGCATGTCAACTCGGTTGACGCCGTCAAGTTTGGCATATCTTGGGGTGGCCAGTTCTATGTCAATCTTAGCATCGTGTATGGCTGGAAGCACAGCAGCGCTGCATTCTTGGGCAAGAATTGATGAAACCTTCACACCTACCACCTCTTCTGCTCATTTAACACAATTCAGAACATTCATAGCATTATTTTTTAACCTTCCAATTGTGATTTCAGTATATAACATTCTTTTTTTCCTTGAATACTTGGTGAGATCTTCAATTTCACCCAGGGTGGTTCAAAACTACCTAATTAAGAGATTTTTGACGACCATTACCATCAATTCCTCATTTGCTCCTACTCATCAAGGAATTTTTGACATACGTACTATTTACCTCATTTCTATGGCTTGTGACCACCTTTCAGATACCTTATTATTTAAAGCAATTTTCCTCACTGCATTCTATGCATTCTTTCGTATGTCGAATAAAGCTCCTCACAGTAAAAAGGCCTTTGACCCCACTAGGCATACACTTAGGCAGGACTTGATTTTTGCTTCCCCTGGCTTACACATCATTGTGAAATGGACCAAAACACTTCAGGACCGTAAAGCCCACCACAATTTTCGACTTCCTTTCATAAGTAATATGTACCTTTGCACAGTCAGGGCCATTAGGGCTTTGTTAGCTTCTAGACCCCTTCCCCCTTCAGCCCGTTTATTTACAGTATCTTACTTCCCACATCACCAAGTCATCGACACCCACATCAGGGATGCTCTCAAGCAAGCTCTTACCTATTGGTCTATTCCCCTATCTGGTCATGGCCTTCACACTTTTAGGAGATTGGGTGCTACCTTTTGTTTTAATGACATTTATTGCAGAATATTATGTCCCATGGCTCATGATGTAGCTCAGCAATATGGACATACTTACACACAGGCTGCTTCTACCATTCCACACAGGCTGCTTCTACCATTCCTCTCACTTTTGCTTCCAAGAACCCTCCTACCTTTTAGTTTGGGTTTGGTGCGAACAATTTCAAAGATTCAATGTCAATGTAGCCTTTTAAAATCTTTTCTTGTTGCTAACATGTAAATAAAATTCCTCAACTTCACAACTTTGACCTATTCTTATCCTCTCTGACTTTGAACTTTTCCTACCTCAAGTCACATAGGACAACTGATCCTAGCATTAAACGTGATATGCCTGAAGAATCAAACAACTTTAAACTACACTTGCCAATGCCACAGACATAACTTATGATTTTCAATTATGATAAATACATTATAACTAAGATTTAACTAAGGTTTAAATATCGTTCAGCTTTGAAAGTCACAGAAAATAAAATGGTGGCCTTTTAAGAATCAGTTATGGTAGTTAATTTCACTCACATTGAACAAATTGCAAACATTGGGACATTTTTGACAATATATTTTAATAAGCTATTAGTCATTACAACTATGTTTACTGATAAGTTGATAGCAACACTGGTTCTATTGTAAAAACATTTTTTTTGTGATATTGTAGATGTTTTAATCAATAATATGATTTTTGTGTTTACTGGTGCACCATAACCTTTTTAAATTTAATTTTTTGAATTACCATAATATATATAATAATAAAATGACTCATAGTTTACATAGTTTCATAATTATAGTTTACATCATTTGTACAATAGCTGTGACTCTGTCTCCCCTCTTGAAATAATTATTTTAGCTGATGTTGCAAAACATTTATTAGAAAAGAAACATACGATGGTTGAGAAAAAAAATTCAATAAATAGAGCTAGGCTTGGTAAAACTTGATGGAAATGAATTTCCATTTCTGGTATATTTCCTTCCACACACAGTACATAGATGTAGATTCTACCTGCATGAGAAGAGCCATATATGTAACTGAACAAATTGGCTGTTTTTTTTCACTCATACAATCTACAAGTACATAGCTGCACATACACAAAAACAGAATACTTGAAATGTGCACATAGCAACAGACAAATGCACTCAGACATCTGGGCCCGTATTCACAAAAGGTCTTAGACTTAGCCAGCTCTTAGGCTTAAATCCAGTCTTAAAGTTAAGACTTTTGTCTCAACTAAGTTTTGTCTTAAAACCGTATTCACAAAGCGTGACTTAGCTAAGTCCAAGATTATCAAATAACCACAGTGGTTTTCTGTGTCATGTGACCTTTCTTTTCTATTCAAACTATACTATTGGTGACATACATCCTTCATTTAATGCATTTTATCTAAGGAAAAGTGCTGTTTTGAAATGGAAAACCTTGTTACCACATATAAACTTCCAAAGACTGCTTTAGTGAGATGTTCTGTATAATTATACTTTATTTACAGCCAGTTCAAATTTTGAAGTGGGGAAAAGTTTATGGTGGCCATATTTAAGTCCTCTTTACAAAATTTAAGCCCACTACTAATCAGTCTTAAAGTTGAGCCCTTGGCTAAGCCTAAGACCAGTCTTAAATTCTTTGTGAATACCACTAAGCCTAAGACAAAAGTCTTAGCAGGTTTTGGGCAGAAACTTGAGACAAAAGTCTCACATTTAAGCCTAAGCCCTGGCTAAGACCTTTCGTGAATACAGACCCTGGATTGAATAAAACCTAATGTGTCTTTTTTTAGCATTAATTATACGCAGTGACAAAAGCCGTGATTGTCGTGGAATATGTAAATATGGGAGTTATTTATCTAACTACCAGATCAACAGCATGAATGACAGGGTTACTGAATAAATTTAAAGCTTGTTGAAGCCTCTCACATTCTTGCACAATAAATCAACATTATTGACAGGGTATGACTTGAATGTACTTGTATGACATATCTATATGCATTTAGACTTACAATATAATACTGTCTTTATGGTGAAAAGATTCTGTGGGATGGTGTTTACTTTACTAGTTTATATCCCACTGAGTACATACGAAGAATTACCTCCACTGGAAAAGATACAGATTATTCCTAGCACATAAAAATCCTAAACATCCCCTGTAGAAGTGTGGATTCTATGAGTATTTTTCCTCGCTAGGAATGTACTCAAAATTTTAGAACTTGTGGTTGTTCTGTGATTCCTGAGTAGATTTTCGTGAAACAACCAGGGAAAACATGGAAAATAACCTTTGTGATGATGTGTTTCACATATTAGTCCACCTAAACCTTTCTAGCTGAGCAGGAGACACACATTTACTTGATGTGTTGCAAACCTAACTCTGTGACCAAGAAACTTCTGTAGGGATTCCCTCACTGTAAATAAAATTCAGGTAATGTCTCGTTTCTTCCTCTTCAAAGATGAGTGGTACTTCTAAAGGACCTTGTTATTATGGACTTCTTTGTTCAACGTAACAAAGGTAAAGAAGCTGAACTTTTGAGCCCCTCTTTTTCTTCACTCACTTCATTATTGTTAATTTCAAATATTTAAGATTTGATTTTACTGTGTACCACACGGCCTGTTCTAGGGGCCTGTCACTTTAGTTTCTAGTTAACCTTAATACGCTATTTATTATAGCTATTCTGGTTTTCACTCGTATCACCAATCACAAATAAGGTCACGGGTCATTGAGTTTTCAAACGACAGTGTCCCTCATATTGAGATTTGAAATCGAAGGACACACAAGGTGATCCACACATTGAGATAACCTTCCATTCCCACCCCAAGTACCTCACGAGGGAAAAGTGCTATATAAAGAGCTAATTACACACGTTTTTAATGCACTAGTTGCATAAATTCTTTTAGTTTTACAATTTTAGTTTATAACATGAGTGCACATTCACATGTTATGGGGATGTGTATATGAATTGGTAGTTTTTCAGATTTTATCCCCCAAAATCTTCAAACTTTATAATTTTAACCATGTATAGTACTAACTTGTAAAATAAAATATTCCCAAACTATCATTCATCTATTGTTAATCTCACCTTTAAGGGACCTCTGACATCTGACCTTAGAAACTGATGCTTATCACCTTCTCTGAACATGGATTAATGGGTATTATCACCCACTCTATAGGTAATTATCAGATGGTTTATATGTTTCTCATCTGTTGCATGATATTTTCTTTGTATTTGTACTCTAACACTTGTACCCTATTTCAGACCCCCTTTGGTTGAATGCTGTTTAGGCCAAGGGATGCTTGTCACTACACTACTTTGGGATTGTGCAAGAGTGGCCGTGAGCCACTGGTTGAATGAAACAAGAGGACTTGAGCTTCAGGGCCGGGATTCACAAAGATTCTTAAGTAAGAATTCTTACTTAAGTACAACATTTGTGGTTAAATATAACCACAGAGGGATTGTATGGTGAGACACCCTACAGCCTCTTTCATTGCCTCAGGTTTTTTTATCCAGAACATTTATCAAAAATAAAATGTATGAAAATAAATTTATGTCTGAGTTGAAAAGAAATGAATGTTTTATAAAATGTGATGTAAACAACTGAGGTCCAGTGCTGTCTTTGTCAATCAGGCAAGTAGTTGTTAAATACCAGAGGCTCTCCTTCAAGTATAAGTGAAGTGCATTTTGGTCCTACTCTTATTGTGTGGAGGTATTTTGTTAATTTACCGACCAGCCTTCTTAGGAATCGCAAACTGTTGATCTATTAGAAACAACGGCCCACATATTACTGACAAAATTGATTTATTGATTGATTTGTTGATTGATTGATTGTCGTACCTATAACAATTTCAATAATGTCATTGCCACAACTGGCACTGACTGAAATGCACATTGGACGAAATGATACAGACTCCATCACAGCAATACAAACTGTGTAATAGGTCTAGGTAAACAGTATTGGTGGCTAGTTTGTGATATTTTATTATTAACAAGGAAAAAAATCATTCTTGAAATTGATGATTCTCCCTTTGAAAACAGTGGCATCTTCATTAGTGATACATTAGTAGACATGAAGTCAAATCACTGGTGTACACCCATTCAACACTCTGTGGATTTCTTTCAAAGTAAACATTAAAAATGTTTAAATGTTTTAAAAATGTTTTGAAAACCTATTTAAACCCTATCTTTTTTGTTACTAAACGTTTTTAAGTAAACAGTTACACTTTAATGTTTAAAATAAGTTTATAACATTCTCTATAGAAACATTTTTAAACGTTTTTATAAAATAACTCACCAAACTAGGTGTGACTGGAAACTGAAGAAATGAAGGTTATGCCGGAAATGTTTTTCAAACATTCATTATGACATGTTTGATACACAGAATAAATAAACTGTTTAAATAATATTTGCTGATGCTGTTTTGTAAATGTTTGCTCTGAAAATGTTTGTCCAACATTTCATATGAACTGGTATTCATACCCATCATTTTAATTTTTTTTTTAAATATATTTGCAATTAAATGTTTTGAAAACATTCCACCACAAACGTTTTTTATACCCACATTTTCAGAATGCTTATTAAATACTTACTTTCAAAGGTCAAAGTTGGGGTTTTACGTCCCGTTCAACAGCCAGGGTCATATTGGGACAGGTCCTCAGAATTGCCACTTGTGGGACTCGAACCCACAGAGGTGACTGCCTATGATTAGATGCCAAACTTGCTAACCACTAGGCCACTGAGGACCTCCAAATAAATACTTACTTTCATACATTGGCAAACATATATGGCGGTGAGCAATAATAGGGAAGTTTTAGAGGACATGCAATCCATAAAAGTAAGAAATGAATGGGGACACAATTTGTAAGCGACCATTTCTACAATTTTAGACATAAAAATTATTTTTTTCACAAGCGAGCAACCTGAAAAGACATTGAATTTGACCTCTGGCCCCAATAAATGGTAATATTGTCAATAAATGTTTGATGAACGGTTACACAAAACATTTTGAAAACATTCTATCGTAAGTGGGTTTTATTTTATTTTACAAAACAAGACATTCGGTGAGCCAAAAGTAATTAAAAAATAGTTGTTAACGGTGACCCACTATTTGTTATTCTTCTGGATATCAAACATCAGACTTTAGAGAAATTCTTATTTGGGGAGGCTTACAATGCCATTGCAAGTGTCGTTAAGACTTTAACTTACATTAACCTTTGAAAGTCAGACAAAGTGTATTGAGGCAACTACAACAAAAGGTTTGAGTCTGTAACTATATGAGTTTAGTATTATTAGAACTACTAAATCGACAGGCTGTATGACAGGATTACTGGATCAGAATAAAGCTTGTCAAAGTCTATCACATTCTTGCACTTTGTTGTTGTTTATCGTATGTGCATGCATTACCCCTGCAGAGATAATCCTGTCTTTACAATGTTCAGTCATCTGTAGAATGGTATTTACTATGTAAACACATTTGATATCTCACTCAGCATATTTTTTATTCTAAGCTTGTCCAAGCTTCTCGCGTTCTTGCACTACAAACTAATGACATTGTCATGATTTGACTTTATGGTGCTTGTGTTACTATCAATCAGCATTGTGAGCAAATACTTTTCGTGACTTCCTGACGTGGCTGACTGCACAATCAAAATTCAAATTCCAAATCTTATTGGACTTTTGAAGCACTTGATTCCCCCCTCCTTACAATGGGACTGTTACATGCAACATAAACAAAACTGTCGACCGATATCATATCTAGGGACAGAAAGGTGTCAAGAACCAAACAACAGCGTGGGATTAAGACTAAGGTGCGTCTGCCTTAGTGTGAGGCAGTTTTATGAATAGTTTGACAGACACAGTTACTGCATTCAGTTGCTACATATGACATTTATACACTGTTAATGTGTGGATTAATACACAATAAAAATTGGCACATTTCGGAATTCTAACTTTCGATATATCAGGATGGTTTCACAAAAGGTCTTATATTTAGCCAAAATGTTTGAGACTGAAACTAAAAAAATTTGACTTGGTTAAATTTTGGACTTAAGTGGATTTTTAAAAGGGGACATTGCTAAAAACAAGTTCAGGCTGATTTATCAAATAACCCCAGTAGGTTCCTGTTATCCATTGGTAAATTGGCCCTTAGTTCCAATTCTAACTGATATATACTAAGAAAAGTGTATTTCATGCTGCCACTGGCTCTGGTGCTACTTGCTCTGCCGCCATTTGCTATGGTGCCAGTTGGTATGGTGCCACTTGCTCTGGTGCCACTTACTATGGTGCCAATTGCTATGGTGCCACTTGCTCTGCCGCCATTTGCTCTGGTGCCACTTGCTATGGTGCCACTTGCTATGGTGCCAATTGCTATGGTGCCACTTGCTCTGCCGCCATTTGCTCTGGTGCCACTTGCTTTGGTGCCACTTGCTATGGTGCCAGTTGCTATGGTGCCAGTTGCTATGGTGCCAGTTGCTATGGTGACAGTTGCTATGGTGACACTTGCTATGGTGCCAGTTGCTATGGTGCCAGTTGCTATGGTGCCACTTGCTATGGTGCCAGTTGCTATGGTGCCAGTTGCTATGGTGCCACTTGCTATGGTGCCAGTTGCTATGGTGCCACTTGCTATGGTGCCAGTTGCTATGGTGCCATTTGTGATGATGCCAGTTCAAATGGACAAAGGACAAAGTTCAGGTTCAACAGCCAGGGTCTTCAACATCATCGCTTGTTTTAGTCGAACCCACACAGAGGTAGCTTCTGATTATATGCCAAACTTGCTGCAAAACCCTGTGACGTAATAAGTTACCTTAGTAACATAATTGCAGCCCAAACACCATTGGTGATTCACTCCCTCTCCTTGAAAAAGGCTGGGAATAAATAAATATTTATAAACACATAATAACATAAGTTACGAGATTATTGATGAATAAAAAGCAATAAAATTTTAAAAGCTGCTTTATAATTACATAAAATAAAGTTGTGTATAAAAGGGGCGCATGTTATGCAGTCAAGTATTGGGTGCTTCTGTGACTGCCTGACTGCATTACTCTGCAATAAAGGGTCAAGTATCAGCCAACATTTTAAACGATAAGTATGCATATAATGACAAAGTGTAAACCAAATGAGTTGACCAGAAATATATTATATTTAATTTATTCTCTACTATTGCTAGGTGTAACTTGCCTCCTTCACGAAAAAGCTTACAATTTATCTGTTTGCAGAATCCTATCCACCATAGCCTTCTCATCACCCTGCATCTTCTCTGGTATGACCTGGCTATGTTATTGGACTTGTGATTATTCACATGTTTACATACAGCAACGCCTTTGAGTCTGCCCACTGATCAAGATTAAGTGTTGTAAAAGTCTGCATCAGATTACATTATATGTTAAAATGATAGTAGGTACACTCCTGCAGCCTTTGCAGATGCTGAATGAAGAAGGCAAGTTATTCTCTATATCACAGTATACTTTCAGGCACTACACACAAGCCTTATATATTTAACTGGTCCAGGTTGATTTGTGGCTCAATGCGTTTTGTGTTTTGATTCTATCCATAAGCTTTGCAGCTTGATATCTGGGTAGGTTGCGTATGAATGGAAACCTTTTGCACATGCAGTAACCTTTGAAAACCTCCCTAACTTGCATAAAAAGTATACATTTAATAGGTGAAAACCAATGGAGAATTATTTACTTTTCAAGAAATAAAGAGTACATATAATTTAAGTGAATATGTTTTAACTCTAATCGAGTGGGATTAATAAATTCTCAAAAAAATCAAAATGTTGAAATTTTTACTTTTTCAAGACCATCCTTACCATTACATCTGAAGACATTGGTTACAACTGAACAAGGTTGTCAAGGCTTCTATAAAATTTTATCAGAAAATCTGGCGCTAACAGAATTCCCTACTGTATCAAAAAAATGGGGAGAATTACTCAGAGATAATAACATTAACACCATTTGGAATCACATATACAAAGCATGGTTTAAGACTACAACAGATACTGCAATCTTATGGCTCCAGTATACAATTCTGTATAACATTTTAGGTACCAGAAACCTACTCAATAAAATGAAAATTAAAGATTCCAAGTTGTGTTTTCTGTAAGCAATTTCCAGAAACAATCGAGCACCTTTTTGTGAATGTTTAGAAATATGTGAACTTTGGAAAAACCCAGAAAACTGGATACTTATTAAAATTGGGATAAGTATTAAATTTATGAACGATGTCAAAATTCTTGGTTATTATCCATTTGATCAGAATTATTGGCCAATTAACTTGATCTTACTTACAACAAAAAGGTACATATTTTGGTGCTAACAGAAAAATTTCAGTGTAAGTACTTTTACAAACTGAAATCAAAAAAATCTTTTACGGAACAAAAGCATTTATATGAAATTAACTCAAAAATATCTACATTATAAAATATTGGGAATTTGGATAAACGTACTTTGAAAATATATATAATTTTCTATGTAATGTTGTTGTTAATATGTTACTAATGCTATACCTGGTAAAACGTAAAGCATTAATAAACCTAAATTGACACAAAAAGTAATACAAGTATACTGTGTATATTTTGTAATATGCAATATGTTTTTGTTTTATATATAAACAAAATAAAAATAAACCCTAACCCTAACGACAGAGTTCAAAACAGAAAACACAGTAATTCAAGGACAAGTACAACAAAGGATTAAACATGGTACAATCCCCTCAAAACTTTCACACATACATACACAAAAGGAAAAAATATATACCACAAAGGTCCAGTTTCCCAGTGCAACACTCGCTGCATCCTAGCCGTGAAGGTTACCTTTCTAAAACGTTCTTAAGGGGAATGGTTACCTTTAAAATTTCAGCCTCTCATGAAAAAGTTTAGTCACATTTTTGCAATACAGTTGTGATGAGTGCAACAGCAAAAGGCCAACCCATGATGTTTGATGACTGAACTCTTACTCTCATACTCTCAAACAGTACGACAGTTGTGGTGTATGTGGACCATTTTTACATTCCATCTCAGTCATCTCAGAGTGTCTCTTGTTTTATTAATGATGAGGTCACAGCGTTAACTTCTTACATTAACGTTTAAAAGTAAGGCAAAATAAAATGAGGTAACTATAACAAAGATGAAAGGTTTGAGTATGTAATTATTATTAGAACTCCCAAATCAAACACATGTGGCAGGATTACTGGATAAGAATAAAGTTTTCCAAACTTCCAACATTCTTGCACAACTTGTTATTGACATGATCCTTATATATCATTTGTACATGTTTGGCCCTTTCAGATTGTTGACATAATTCTGTATTTACAGTATACAATCATCTCTAGAATGGTGTTTACTATGTAAACGCAGTTTATATACCACTGAACACATATCTATTATTGCCTTTATCTGTCTTTCTATCTGTTTGATTGTTTATGCTTGCAATAACTTCAAAAGTCGTGTTTTTGTGAGTAGGGGCCGACCAAAGAAAAGTGTTTGATCATAAAGCTTTGTTCACTAGATTTGGGGTAATTGTAAACACAGACAAACATGCAGACAATACAGAATTTGTTGTTTTAATTCTTCCATATTTTATTTCAGTGGCGTATATGTAAGACCATGGGAATGAACACGACAATCTTGGGGAAAGTTAGTTTATTCTATGTAACATAATACTAGAATTTATTTACAAACTCTGACACAACTTTAAGGCCACCTTAACTCATATTTTACATCTTTAGTCCATAAGGTGGCCTTAAACCACACTTTAAGAGTATAAAAACCAATTTGTTACAAAGTTAAATTTACTTGTAAAAATATACAGTTATACAAAGACTACAAATAATAGTGACAGAAAGGATGTTATAAGTTAGCAGTTTAAGGCTGGTACCTGATAAGTTGACAGCTACAGATAATTACTCAGATGTTAACTTTTGATTTACCAAAATACTGAAATTTTACTGATAATATTTTTGAAAAGTATTAAGTGCTATAACTAAAATAAGTTAAAGTTACATTTACAAGTTACATATAATGTTTGAATATTTTATAATTGTGATACCCCTTCTTAAAGGGATGAGTACTTGTTAATTAATATACTCGGTATGCAATTTCACAACACAATGTGTAAACAACTAAAATAGATAAAAAGCTTAACCAAAGTAAATATAGCACAATCTTTGTATATGATGCATAATATACTGGAACCCCAGCTAAAAACATGTGATAATGGGCAGATAGTGTAAATAAAACAAGATAAAATACTTTTAGTGTTACATAAATTATGAAATAAATTGAGACCAAGATGTCTAGCTCACAAGTATAATTCCTTACAGGATCAAGCAATACAACCCACCCTAGTAGGGAATCTTGGTTTAGCTCCTCAATTTATTGAAATCAATTCTAAAAATATTATAAACAGTTACTGTATAAATAAATTGATAACATTTGAACTAGGATTATGACACGTGTAGACTGCATTCTGTACAACATGTGCAGCTATCATCAAAATGTTGCATTGATAAAATACTACAGTACCTTGAGGACTTAAAATTTTTGACTTCCAATGGACACTGTACCACCATTGATCCATTATTACATAATGCACCCCTATATCTTTATGCTGCACTCATTACTTCTGTTTATCAGACATATACTTTAGGTTAATACATTTTCTTAATATAATATACATACTAATTTTACAAACTATAGCAGCATTTACTGTTTTACTGAGGCATGGATGTATTCTGCCGTGATATAGCATATCACCCAATGGTTTGACTTTTTAGTGTTAAAATCAATTATCTGTTACTTTTGCCACACTCAACCACACTACATGGACTTCAGCTCATAGTGAGGTTTGATTTCTAACAGCGGGAAACTTAAATGTAACTAGGTCAAAGGTGACCAATAACATTTGAAACTAGAATAACATTACAAATAGCCACTGAATAAGGTGGCACCCAAGATGTCACCTTCCCACAGTGGCCTATATGTATGACCATGGAAATGAATACGACAATCTTGGGGAAAGTTAGTTTATTCTATGTTACATAATACTAGAATTTATTTACAAACTCTGACACAACTTTAAGGCCACCTTAACTTATATTTTACATCTTTAGTCCATAATGTGGCCTTAAACCACACTTTAAGAGTATAAAAACCAATTTGTTACAAAGTTAAATTTACTTGTAAAAATATGCAGTTATACAAAGACTACAAATAATAGTTACAGAAAGGATGTTATAAGTTAGCAGTTTAAGGCTGCTACCTGATAAGTTGACAGCTACAGATAATTACTCAGATGTTAACTTTTGATTTACCAAAATACTGAAGTTTTACTGATAATATTTTAAAACAGTATTATGTGATATAACTAAAATAAGTTAAAGTTACATTTACACGTTACATATAATGTTTGAATATTTTATATTCGTGATACCCCAAGTAGGAGTAGCTAGGAAGAAAAAAAAGGGGTTGGAATGTGGTAGCTAACAGATCTGTGTCCCGGTGATCTTGGGTAATGTAACCCCAAACTCCATCCGACGTCCAGGTGCCATGACTTTAATGTGTTGCAAAGGTATATTGGAATTAAACGCCAATGTAGCACCTGAACGCTGGAAGGAGTGAAAGATTATATTTTTGTGGGACCAACCTAGGGTATGAACAATCTTTGATAGAAATTTTCTAAGTCTGGTGTCGGTTAAAAGTACCCATTTGCCATGACATTTGATTTGGAACAAAGCAAATTTTTGTCTCCATGATACAATTTTATTATGATTTTCAATGCTGTGACAGGACATACTTTTGAGGAACCCAGTGAGGGAATTTTAAGTACTTTAACTTTGTTACAAAACTGCAAAGTTTTAGACCATTTTATGATTAGATGGGCACCAGGAGATGCAAATATGACATCAGCCCTGGCCAGCTACTTCATATAATCAAAGGTGTGGATGGAATGTGGTACTAAGTTGGAGATTTGTAAAAAGCTGAAAAATGATATGAGGAAGGCTGCCTTGAATATGGAACCCATATACATTCTATCACACTGATTCGCCAGTTGCATCCACATATTCAATATCAATTATGGTTTTTATATGAGGTTGGAATGGGGCATGTCTCATAATAGCTTTGTTATAAACTTTTATGCGAGGATCATTAAAGGGTTTAACATCTACACCCAAGTTTGACAATGAGGTTTTTGTGGCAGATAAATAGTTAATTAACCCAGATCTAGATACTTTATTAAAGGTAAGAAATTCAATAAATGCAAGTATAAAATCCACTGTGAAATAGTAGCTGAAGCAAAGCAACAAAACGCCACAAACATTTTGAATTTTTGATGATAAGCTCGATTTGTGGACTGTGAATAAGCTTCCCCAAGTCTGTTCTTTGCTCTTGAAGCAAGTACTTCTATCTGGGGAGAGTCACCTGAAATTTGAAAATTAAATGTCTCAATTTATTTCCCATGCATTAGGGGGGACTCGAACCCATACATGGTTGGGTAATAGATGCACAAGTCTGGAGTTAAAACCACTAGCAATATACCATCAAGATAACGTATCGGCTATTTGATTGTCTTGTCCTCTGATGTGAACAGTTTTTAGGCAAATGTCTTTCTCAGCTGTTTCCATCAGAATATTACGAGATATGGCAGCCAGCATGCTATCTCTTTTTCTGCCTGTGTTTAGTACACTGACTACCGCGAGGTTGTCACAGTGTATCCTCACTGTGGTACCTGACCATGCCTAACCCCAAGTTCTGACTGCCACTAAGATGTTCAGCATCTCAAGATGCACGATTGACATACCTTCATGACTAACATTAATGGGGATGGCATAAATTTCATTGCCCCATCGTGCTCCTAGGCCCTGGAGACAGGCAACAAGTTCAATTTCATGATTGACATGTTTATGGACAAAGAAAGGTGATCCATTAAATTTTGGAACAAATTTACAAAACCAGTTTAGGTCTCTCTGAAATTCATCATTGAGAATTATTACAGAATTTCTAGTATTTGTTCTGAGAAGTTCCAACATCCTATTTAAGAAGAATCTTCAAGATTTAACGCACTTAGAAATATATAAAAGTTTACCCAGCAAGGACTGAAGCTATCGTTTTGAACATGTCTTATTGCTAGTCCAAGCATAACAACTTTTTGTAATTTCTTGAACTTTTTCTGCAGTTATGGACACTGTAAACTCAACTGTGTTTATTTCGACACCTAGATAGGTGACTCTGGTGCTGGGAGTTACAATTTTCTTGGCACTAATATCAAAACCCAACTTTGAGACCAGTTTATGCAGAGTTTGGAAGGATTCATTCGCTTTGCTACTGACAGAATGGCCAATTATATCATCAATGTAGTTTGTAACCTGAAGCCAAATTTGCTCATGATATACCTAACAGCATCGCTCTGAACCATGTTTGAACCCAAAAGGCAGGCAAGAATCATAATATATGCCATCTAAAAATAAGCCTAATAAGTTGTAATCTTTAGGGTCTATCTTGATATGTTGAAACGCCGTCCTCAAATCTATTTTATAAAGTAAAGAACCCTTACCATTTTCTTTGACTTTCTGAGAAATATTATCGATAGTTGGGAGAGTAAGTAAGAAAGGGGTACCAATGTAGGTATCAGAGTCAACCCCTGCATTAACTGACATTCCGTCTGGATAGCTTAAGTCCACAATGACCCCTCTATGGGGGCCCCAGGTTTATTTCTCGTTAAAAAGGGTGAAAAGTGCATATTGGGCAATGGTTCATCTTTGTAAGGCCCATAAATGGCCCCAAATTGACATTCTTCTGTTAAGTAGGCTTTAACATCGTCCTTAAACAAGTTTGCAGTGCTATGGTTTTTTAGTTCATTTTGAAGTGGAGAATTTTCTTTGAAATCTAAGGGAAAGCCATATCTTATCAAATAGCACAACTGTTTGTCCTAGTATTCTGTTAGATATTCTTCCCATGCATCCGGGTTCAGCTGAGAAGGTACCTCGATTTGTGTGTGCATGAAAATGGATTTATTAGAATTTTTGACAACCTAATGTAATTTTTTCATATCAAGGTTTATTTTATTTATTTCATTTTTACCCAGTGTGATTTGATCACCTAAAGGAATAAAACCATACTTATCGTTGTTCTGTTCATCCCATAATCAAAAAGTTTTGTTAATTTTTGCATCAGCAATGCGTTGTCTATGCCTAGGTTTGAGCTCCAAATCGTATTTGTCATTGTTTTCAACTAACAAGACCATATCTCCTTGATACCTTGCTGTACTGTTAACATTTTGTGAATGTTTAATCTTACCTTGCCATTTGTTTTTATCAGTTAACTGTCTGTTTTTAATATCACAAACTTTGCTTGTATTCACATCGTTAACTTGTTTGATTTTATTTACAAAATCAACATTAGTATCAACCTTTTTATTTATGTCCTTCGTATTCCATTCCCACACATCAATATTCGACAGAATATTGAATCTATTGTGTAATGGCACACATGTGTGTTCATTTGATACGACAACGTTGTCACTCTTTAAAATGCTGGTAGTATAGGTTTGCAATGTACTGGTTACATCTGAGCTTTTAATGAGAGGACGACGCCTTGGAACACTAGCTCTGACCCCAACACACTTGTTACCAGTTCGAACCTCTTTAAATTTGGTTGCTTGTTTGCTTTTGTCATATGACACGCCTGAAAACATTTTCCAATAAGTTCTGCAAATTGGAGCTTGCACCATTTTCTACTTTGCTATTAACAAAAGTTCTACTGTACACACTACAATCATCTTCCACGTTTTGGCACTGCAATTTTTTGTAGTCTTTTTACAGTCTGTCAATGCATAGGAGAATTTTTTCCCGTTAGTGAAACAGAAACTACAGACATAGAGGTACATGTGGCCATTAGTTTCATGATCGGCTTTGTGGGAGCAGGTGGATTTTTGAAAGAATTTGCAAGGTGTGGGTTGGTCTTTATTTCCGAGACGTTTGAAACTTTGATTAGCAGTACCAGGATTTTGAACTTTGTGTGCATAAGCCCTTCTGATATGATCAATTTTATTTGTTTCTGCCCGGTTAAGTCTGCCTTCCTCCATTTTGCATAGAAATACCGCATGGGCACCTTTTGCTGCCCCCACCCGAAATCATGGCTATCTTCCATGATTTCTGATAAATATTCTAACATGTTTTGCTTAACTTTGCGTTTTGTTCATCTTTGATAATGGTTGTAAATCCGGAAACCCATTGGGAGATTGATAGGCTGTCATAAGTGACCCTAGATTTGTTTGTACCACCTAATATATAATTTTGGGACCACAGTATCTCTTTCTTTACAAATACTGTTTGAGTACCCCCCCCCCCCCCTCCCCCCCTTTGTGATTTTAACTTGCCTTTGTCATTAGAGTTCTGTAAATCCTTGATCCTGGCGTCTACTTGGTCTTGTATCTCTATTGATGACCTCAAACCTTCCAGGGATGGCAGTACCATGTCTGTTTTCGAATCTTTCCTTGATCTTCTGCTTGTAGAGCTGGTGGATGGGGATCTTACAGCATCTAGGCCTGTACTTTCGACTCCATCTCTGTCATTCTCGAGTTCAATGTCTTCAACTTCAGGATCATCACATTAGCGTCCATTTCTTGTTCTTGATCAGTTTCTTTTGTTAATTTGCAGTTCCTATTAATAGGTCATGGGTGATGTCCACCACATTTCACACAATCAAACGATTTCACCATTGTCATAATTAGAAATTTATAATTTCTTATTTATTATTGTCAAAGTTTTGCACTGAAAATATAAATAGGCACAAAACAGTGAGACCTTGGATAGGCAGCCTTATGATTGTTAGCTACAAAACTCGACCATAAGATAGGCTATAAACACAAGAAATAGGGTAGACCGTCCCCTTCAGAGTGTGGCCAACAAGCATGAGGTTGTCTGGAAGACTCAACATGATGTGATCATGAAGATTTCCCAGTAACAATCAACACAGTTCATTTTCCAAACATCACTCCATCTAACGGGGCACACACAGGCCAGTCACACAGTAATAAATAAGAATATAACTTAAAAACACTTAAAAGTTTCTGGCAATAAAATTTCTGATATTCAGTCCTAAAATGGCGTCTTGCCCCTTGGAGTTACAATTTGAAAGTGAGGTTTGATTTCTAACAGCGGGAAACTTAAATGTAACTAGGTGACCAATAACATGTGAAGCTAGAATAGCATTACAAATAGCCACTGAATAAGATGTCATCTTCCCAATTCCGGGTTTTATGTTGATTTCAAAACTTTATAGGTAATATCATGATGGCTAGTTTTGTGGGCGCAGGAAACCAGTACATACAGTTGGTGAAGGTTCTGTCCTGTAAACTGTGACCATATCTAAGCAACTTTCCCAAATAAGATCTGGGGTTTGAACCACCGACCTCAGAGATGTGAGGAGAGTGTGTTATCACTGTGCCACCGTGGGCCCTGTAATTCTTCCATAAAGACAGACACTTAAGCACATAATAAGAAGCATATAACATTCACCAACTATCTAGGGATATAAACAAAGTCAATACCACAGAGTAAATGTAGATAGAAAAAAGTATAAACTTGGTTTGCAGTGATTTAAATAAAATTTCAGATTCTTTCTGATAAAGAAAAGAGAAAAGGCAAAACATCC
Organism: Sabellastarte sp. h YS-2021; assembly: GCA_964017235.1. Lineage (NCBI taxonomy): Eukaryota > Metazoa > Annelida > Polychaeta > Sabellida > Sabellidae > Sabellastarte > Sabellastarte sp. h YS-2021. The sequence goes on from OZ024931.1 coordinate 238,578, forward strand.
CCATGCAATACATTTCTTATCTTTGGAGCATTACCAGCGATGGTAAGACAAAATGAATTTGTATACTTATGTACAGAGAGAATAAACTGGAAACCCAAAGTAAACACTATGAACCTGACTTGTGTGAATATTTACATACTATGTCTGGGTTTAAGGAAAGTTCTGGGTTTAAGAAACGATATCTTGGTGAACCACTATGGAGAAACGCATACACCACTGACGCCAGCTTGTATATATTGTCAGAAAAAAATAACACCAAGCTGTCAATAAGATTTCAGATTTCAGAATCACTGTAGTACCAACCTTAAGATTTTTAGATTCATACCCATTTTAACAGACATGATTTCCTAAATGCCCTGCTTAAGCTAGTCTGGACATATTGTGTGAGGACTTATCCCTGTGCCAGATCTGTTCAAGCTGACGCCTAATAGTCTTACCAATTTTAACGTGAGTCAGGTTAGTATGGGTGCATTATTGGCTAAATGCATGTCCATCTAACGAATCACTCAGATGATAAATACATGGAGGACACTGGTGGTATTACTAGGACACTAAGCAAATGATTACTGAGTGCTAAGACTAGGCATTTTAGTTTTATGGGGTGTGTTCCACAGGAGCCAACTTTTCGGTAACTAGGGTTTTTTTTTGAGGGACGGGGGCAATGTTTACAGAGTTGGTTGTAGTTTTGCGGCTTGTCACATTGGATTGGCAAAATATCAAACATGTTTAATATTGCCACTGACCCTCCGTACCTTGGCTATGCCCACCTGGAACAGTCCTGTCATGGATCTCTACGGCTTGTCAATCACACTTTCCATCTTGTCCTATACTGTTACCGTCTTGTCTTGAAAGTAAACCGGCTTGTCGTAAACATTACTCACATGACTTGGTCACTTCCTGTCAAGAGTTGGAAACATGTCAGAAGGACAAGCCAAGGGAACAAACAATCACAACAAGCCCTAACCAAAAACCGACAAGGAGTTTACAACAACAGACAACATGGGAACAGTGTAGGACAAACCGACCTCATTTTACTGACCCATGGCATGTTGGTTATGAAATCTGCGACCATATAAGGTGAGTCATTTTGTGCAATGCATCATTTGCATTGTGGCATCTGACCAAATTAACTAGAATCTTAAGCTGGGAGACACAGCGGTAGATATACAGCAGAGGAGAGTGGAGAGAGAGAGAAGAGAAAGGGAGGAAGAGGCACAGAAACAGAGAGAGGAAGCCGGGGGGGGGGGGGGGGGGGGCGGAACTACACAGCAAAGGATGGAGTTGGGTAGTCCTAAAAAGGACTGAAGGATGCCAGCTTCTTCTGCCCCCAGGTTTTTTGGCCCCCAGACACATCTAAGATCCTGTCCTCCTGCCCTGCCAATGACCCACCTAATTAAAGTAGTCTTTCAGTAGGTCTCACTGATGTTTGGCCTCCCTCAAAGGATTCCTATAGTTTTCATCTGGTACATACACCACCTGTTTGTTTTAAGGGGCCTCTACATCATTTGCTGGGGTTGGTGCCCTGCCTGCTCCATTATGGCGTGTCCTCAGCATGTTGTGCAACACCACACATGTAAAAGCAATGCCTCAGACGAGATTTGGCCTTTGGTCTGTGGTGCCCAGTAGTACCTTGAATTTGCTCACTAATATCACAAACGCGTTCTCCACCACCCTCCTGCCTCTGGAGACACTGTAGTTGGCTATTTTTTGTAAGTTGTCTTCTGCTGTAGGGTTTCACCATCCCTGGCATCAAGGAAAAGGTGTCATCACCTAGGAAGAAATAGTGTAAATATAGCCCTCTCTCCTCCAGTGGTTCAGGTCAGAAGCCCCAACATGCCATCCTTTATCTTCTCCCTCAAATTACTTGCGTTTAAAATCTGTGCATCTAATGAAGATCCACCTGACCTAGACATTGACCCAGAGGAATCTTATTTTATGTCGACCAGGGCTAGCAACACCAAGGAAAACAAGCCCTTGTAGTTGTAATAGTCACTGCCTGATTTCTTTGGATTCTTCTTGGTGATATGCTTCCCGTCTAGTGCCCCAAGTGCATGGAGGACATTCCATCTGGTTCTGAACATCTCCTCCACCTTTTTTCTACTCTTCTTGGTCAGTAGGACTGTGCAAATATTCGTCCTGGAATTCAGCAAGGATGGCTCAGCAGACCTGGAGGACGAATTTACAGATGGTGGTTTAGCCAACCAGCCATTGATGCTGCAAGGAGGTATAGGATTCTCCTGTTGCCAGGTTTCTCAGTGTTATTGCCAGCTTCAATCCAACCTCTAAGGGATTCCTGAAATTGGGGACTGACTTCTTGATGCAGTGGTGTATGTGTTCTTTGATGAGGTCAAAAAAGGCAGGTGGCATCCTGACAAAATTTTGGTCTCCTGGGATGTCAGTGTGTATTAAATCTGTAGCATCCTTTTTCTTGTCTTTGAAGGATCCAGGTCATGACCCATGAGTTTGGCGGCCGTGTTCTTCTCCTGGGGGCTGGCTGTGGCTGTGGTGCTGGCTGTATGGTACGTGCTGGTCCTGGGTTCAGGTGTGTCTTTTTATGTCTGGAAATCACGAAGAAAATCAAAATATTAAACTCAATAAAAAACAAAGCTTACCCTAAGCTTGTGTATAAAGTCTCTGTGATGTGTAGCTGGCATCGTTGCAGTGATAAATGATGATTTATGAGTGTGGGTTTGATTCCCACTCTTGATCCCGACAAGAAATTAATCAGTCCAGTCGGGGTGAGTCAGGAAAATGCTCCATTCCTGTCAGTTTGTCAGTACTGCTTGTCTGTTAAGAGTTCACGACTTGTCCTGGTAGTTTCCCATCTAGTTGGGGAAAAAATCATCCCGATCCCAAGTCAAGCCAGGATCTTGATCCAGACAAGCTGAGATGTACTACCTCCTGTCGGGGAGATGAAACCGACCCAAAATGTTTGCTTGCTTTTTTCTGGATTTTGGTCCCCAATTCTCAATTTTTGTAACCAACCCTAGAGTCGTAGAGTCGGGAGAGCACATAAAAAACACATGCCCAAGCAATTACAGAAATGGTAGACGACAGAAGCATCTGCAGATGAACTTTGAACAATCTAAGTTAAGTACATCTGGTTCTGGTCAATACTCATGGAAGTATTCTAGTAATGTACTTAGTGGTAGTGGTAGTGGCAGTGATGAAAACGGAGGTAATATCTAAAATTTAAAAACTTTAAAGGAAATAAAAGTAAAACAGTAAAAGTAAAATCCAAAAAAGAAGGGCCCAGTGGAAGTTCTGGTGAAGCATAAAGTTGAATGGCCTCATGAGCCAAATATGGGAGGTACTGTAAGGTTGAATGAGATATGATCAGCTAACCCTTTCACAGTGGGTCCAAGGATTTTGTAAGAATAGTATAGAGGAAAGCGATTTGGGAGAGCAAAATCAAATGATTACCGACATGGAATATTTAATGCAGGTTACAGCAGATTTTGGTTGGCCAAGGGCCAAGGTCACATATTCTGGGTTATGTTGTGAATTAGAGAGAATAACTGTCACTTGGTGTGACACAGATCAGAGAAAGTGAATCGGGAGCTCACATTAGCAAAAGCATGCTCGGCAAAAAGCAACTCATGGAGCAAGTCATATGAGAGTAATCAAAAGCCTTGGCTTTGTGATTTTTTATTCAATCCTTCCCATTATTACTCCAAAGATCATTTGCATAGTCATATTTATGCAGCTTGTCAACTAGGTTGTGTTCTGGATCATGCAGAAAAAAACATTGAAAAACGTTTAAAGGCTGTCCATTTTCATAAAAAATGGGTAGCTTTGTATTTCTTTCTAATGTGCCTGATGTTGTCAGTTAAAAAGACTGAACATAAACATGAGAAAAAATATATTGATGTTAAAATGGTGAATAACACAAATGTCAGTATAAATGCAAATGTTTATACCAATTACAAAGCAAAAGACACTGCCTTCTTTGTTTGCAACAAGAAGTATAACCCAGGTGATGTGGAAAGTTTATAAGTCAGTCTCTTGGCATATTCATTCATGGTTTATAGACCTACACCCACTGATGTTTCCAAATGTTATTTTGTGTCAAGTAATGGTTATGAAAATGTAAAAAGCAATGCTCACACTGATCTGAATAGAAAATTCAGACCTGTATTTGATTCAGACCTGGTCACAACAATGAATATTGGGATGGTGGTAGAAAAGTGTTGGACATAATAATAGTAGAATTTATAGAGCGTAAATATGATACAAATCCTCTAATGTGTCCAAGAAGGGAGAGTCCAGGGACAGACATAGGTCGACATTTAAAAAGCGTCCGCCAGGGTATTACTAAGGGGGGGGGGGGGGGGGTATGCCAGCCTGAACAAGTGAGTCTTTGGCTAGCTTCTGAAACCATCTATTGTTTGCTGAGATCTGACAGTTTGTGGCAGCTTGTTCCATTCAGCTGGTGCGGCTACTGCAAAGCCACATCTGCCTATGTGCTTCTTAGGGCAGGTTGAGGAGACAGATAGCCTGTTGCCACTAGTAAGACTGCTCAATCTTATTAAAGCTGAAAGATATGGGGGCTGTGAAAGATTGATAGCCTTGAATACCAGAAGATTATACTTAAAGAAGATACGATGTTGAATTGGAAGTCAGTGGAGTTTTTTCAAAAAGGGTGTAACATGACTCATTTTGTCAAGTCTGAAGATGATGCGGCAAAGATCATTCTGGACTCTCTGTAATTTAGCTATGTTGGACTTCCTTACCCCATAAAGTAAAGAGTTACAGTAGTCCAAATGACTACTGACCATGGCATTTGCCAGAAGTATTGCAGTCTCGACACTAAGGAATTTGCGTATTCATTGCAAATCATGAAGATGATAGTAACATGCTCGGCATGTCTGAGTCGAAGATAACACCCAGATTCTTTACTTCCACTGACGGAGAGATATTGTTTTGGAGGAGTGGGACAGGGAAATTTGGTGCAAGTGACTCTCTGATGGATTTTTGACCTATGATGATAAATTCGTTTTTTTCTGGGTTTAGTTTTAGTTTAACACCATCCATCGGTTAGTTCTTCCATGCTAGAATCAAAGTTCCTGGAGTCAACTGCTAAGTAGATCTGAGTGCCATCAGCATATAGGTGATGAGTGACACTGAATTTGAAAAAAACTTGACTGAGGGGACTAGTGTGAAAGAGTGAAAAATAGAGTACCCAGTACGGAGCCTTGGGGGACCCAGAAAGGGAGGACTACTGCCTCAGAGAAACTACCACCTATTTCAATTATTTGTTTTCCGTTGAAAGGTACGATTTGATCCATAACAATACAGTACCATCTAGACCAAACCAGTCATGGAAGCAGTCATATAAAAGAGAATGATCAATCGTATCAAACGCTGCAGGGAGGTCTAATAATGTTAGAGCTACTTCCTTTCCTGAGTCCACTGAGAGAGCTATATCGTTTTGAATCTTCAACAATGCGTTTTAGTGGAGTGGGAACTCTTATAAGCAGACTGGTTGACATTTAAGAGCCCCTCACGCAAAATAAATTCACTGAGCTGCTTTGCCACAACTTTCTAGATAACTTTTGATAAACATATTTCACACTAGTCCAGATATAGTACTCAGACCCATATTTGATACAGCTGATCAAAACAAAGAATTATGAATGGTGTTGGAAAGGTGTTCAGCCAATTTCACACTAATCAGAACAAAAATGTAGACCTGTAATTGATATGTCTGATCAAAACAAAGAACCTAGGGATAGTGATGAAACGTGTTAAGAACAGTAAAAGCAGTCATTGTTTACCCATGTTTGGTACAATGATTATTCTTACCTAATTTTAACTTTTAAGAAGCTTAATCAACATTGTATCATCATGGATACAGAAGTTAGACAAGCTTAAAAAGTGAAGCTTTCAGCAATAGGAACCTTTAAAAATTTAATAAGTTCATGGATTATCTTAAGCTTTAATTTCTTAAATATTTCTTATATTGTTCAAAATAAAGAAGTCAATTCCATCATTCTGCATGCAAAAGGTTGTATTTTAAATGCAGTATAAATGGAAAAAATATCTGCCAGAAAAATTTTATTTTGTATTTCAAGACACTGGAGTCGGCATGGCTCTGCAAGGCGCCTGCCATAGCAGTTGACTTCAACCTTAATCCTAACACTACCCTTAAGGGTTCACAGCCTCAACTACAAACTTGACCTCTGGTCAGCCAATCACAAACCAGGCCAACTGGGGCTTTGGCGCCAGATTATAGCTTGGTCACTTTTGAACTGGAAGCCATTAGGTAAACATAAGAAATTTTAGCAAAGGAATACATCAAATCGCATGTGAATAATTACTGATTTTACAGTTTTATAGTTTTACAATGCCTTCTGGGAAGAAAATGTTACCAAAGTCCAGGAAACGTGTTACTGCCTCAGCCAGAGCGAGAACCTCAGTCTCAAAAATGAGGAAAGTTGTTAACAAAGGATCTGACGGTTCCTACCTGCAAGATAAAGAAACAGTAAGTAACTTACCTGCCGTCACACAGCCGTCAACTTCCTCATCAAATTCTGACGCTATCATGTCCATGTTATATGAAATCAAAGATTCCAACGCAGAATTAGCCAGAAGATTGGACAAGGTTGAAAGGCAGAATTCAACTCCCCTCAACCCTCGGCCCCATAGCATCGGTCAGGGTGCATCTCCACAGCTGGGCTTCCCAAGGATGCCTTATCACATAGATGGAGCCCAAGGCAGGGACCATATCGCTATATCAGATCTGGGGCAATTTAACCCTCAACCACACCCACCTACTGCGCAACAATTCACTCAAGGTCACGCTACAAGGGGAAATCAAGGTCACTCTCACGACACAGACCAGCTGCCTCGACCCCAGGCACAAACAACTTATCCCATGGATCGCCGGGATGCAGTGGTGCCCAACCTCCAGACTCTCAGGAATAACCCCACCCTATCCGAGGCAGTAAACAACTTGTTAGCGTCATACGAAGGAAGGATGCATTCTGAGCTGTCACAAGGTAAGCCCCAGACCAAGAAATCTGGAAGATATAACTTACACGACACAGTCTCCTCAGCCCCTCATCTCCGTTGGCCCAACGAGGGCTTTCATGCCACAAATGGGAAAAAACGAGTGGCATACGATGACCTCTCCCTCCCACAGTGGATTTCAGGCCAACTTTCTAATATACATGCAATTGCAGACCCAACAGTGTCAAAACAAGCCCTCCTTCAAGTGATCCATGCAATGCGAGATGCCGTATCTCTCCCTTGGCCAGCGGTAAGAGCAGCATGGGCCTCCTCCATGCACCAGGTGGAAGAGGGCTACCTCTCTTGGGCTGACGCCACTCAATGGGCTATCAACAGACTTAGCGCATCACAAGTAGCCCTGGCCCATACTCAGGCCCCCACCCAGCCGTCACCACATAGAAGACCTTGTAAATTTTATAATGAAAGCTCCTGCTCTCATGAGACACATCACGGCAGTTATGCTCATATTTGCTCTAACTGTATAAAACAAGGCAAGAACCTTAATCACCCAGAAAGTAGATGTAACAACAAGCAAAGACAGGCCCCACGACAGCAACAAGCTGCTACATAGCTGTCATATGAACCACTTGAACACAGTAGTAGCAGTCATACGAGTTCACGAGTTCATATGGAGTTTAATGAACACAATAGTTTACAATTTGAACAATTTAGGGAGACTGTTGGTGTGAACAATGTAAAAAAATCCCCTCATGTCAGTAATGTAAATAAGTTGAACCCGGGGATTGTCAGTAATGATATGAACCTAGACATTTATGGTGGTGGTAATTCAAATAATAACAACTTGTCAAACATACGTTCATACAGATATGCTCTGGACACTGTGTCTAATCTAAATATGAATGTCTATCATGTTAATAATTCCCCTAGGGGCCTTCATAGAGCTCCTGGCACTATTGTTTTCAGGCCCCCTCAGCATGGCTCTCCTCCACCCCCAGTGGTCGCCCATATGAAGACTGACCACCAACCCTCCTCCCAATCAATTAATGGTTCAATCCACAGAGTCGACAGGCTTAATTACAAGTTCATTGACCAAAGTGACAACTCTGAAAACCAATTCGTGTACTTACACAATTACCCTCAAAATAAGCCTGGTGGCTTCTATTTTTTGAAAACCATCATTGGGACTTCGGAAATGTATATTTTTGAATCTTTGAGCCATCCTGTGGGGGCTTTGTTTGTATGTGAAAGTTTCTGGCTGTGTATTAATCCAGCTGTTTCAAATTCTCATAATACTCTTGATAAACAAGAAGCTGCACGTGTATATGACAACCATATGCAGGATCTCTTAAGCAAGCAAAAATATGGTATGTCCTACGACGAATATATTCAGTACATCATTGATTCGTTAATCGAATCACAAGGTACTGCTGATATCATTGATCAAACTGTGAATACTAACCTGACAAGACAAAAGGCCAAGGACACTTCCCCTAAGGTCCATAAACCTCCACAAGTACACACAGATCGCAGGCCAACTAAACATTTTCACAAGGACATCAATTATCCCACCAAAACTTGGGGTTACATATCACTACAACCAACTGAATTTGAATTTATTGGACCTGATAGGCCTGGGGTTGACCCCAGGAATACTTCTCAGTACATTCACTTGGCCAAGGTTATTCATGAATCGGGATTACCCAATTATAAACAAGTCAGGGCTCCCATAACATCTGGTATCAATGTTGAAGCGTGGAAGCGTCATCTTTATGACTATAAAGATCAGCTTATTATACAGTACCTCCAATTTGGCTTCCCTTTATCAATCAGGGAACGAGATTCCCTTTGTAAACAGAACCCCAAAAATCACTTCTCTGCCATCCAGCACAGTAAAGCTATCACAGATTACCTGACCAAAGAAGGTAACTTTGGGGCCATCTTGGGGCCTATTCAGAATGTGACTGATTGTCCCATACACTGTTCTCCCTTGTTAACTAGGCCCAAGGACACTGGCAAGCGTCGAGTTATTCTTGACCTCTCGTTTCCTCCTGGTCAGTCACTTAACGACCATATAGATAGAGAATCTTTTGACGCTTCAGCCTTTTCACTAAGATTCCCTTCAATTGATACTATAGTCCATGAGATATCTAAGTATGGTGATGACGTCACTCTAGCCAAAATCGACATTGAAAGAGCTTTCAGAAATCTCCGCGTGGACCCAGCTGACGCCATGAAATTAGGCATAAAATGGAAAGATGACGCCTATATTGACGCTGCCGTCGCGTTCGGCTGGGTCCACGGGAGCGCGGCGTTTCAACGCGTCAGCGACGCCGTCACCTTCATAGCTGCTAAGGCTGGAATAAATATGGTCGCATATATTGACGATTACATCATCATTTCGACTAAGGACACTGCCCAACGTCATTTTGACACCCTGGCTTCAATTTTGTCTCAGCTAGGTTTACCTAGCAATCCACATAAACAAACTCCACCTTGTAGAGCTCTTACATGCTTGGGCATCAAGATTGACATAGATGCTAATACACTCAGTATTGATCCCAAAAAATTAACATCCATCTACAGTGAATGTCAGGCCGTCAGAAATAAGCGTCACTTAACCAAAAAGGGTTTCCAGTCCCTCTTAGGAAAGTTACTGTATCTACACAAATGCGTCATCCCTGCTCGCATCTTTATAAATAGAATGCTTGCCTTGTTTAGAGAAAGGTCAAATGAACGACGCATCCACCTCACATCTGACTTCCACAAGGACCTGGATTGGTTTCTGGCCTTCCTCCCACAATTCAATGGCATCACATGTATAAAAAAACCTGACCTGCCCTATAACCACACCCTGCACATTGACGCCTCCCTCACTGGCCTGGGTGGGGTCTGGAACAATGAAGTCTATGCTTCCCCAATCTTTAACATCTATGGCATGGACTTAAAAATTGTCCATCTGGAGATGCTCAACCTTGTCATAGCTCTCAAACTCTGGGCTCGAAAATGGTCTCATTCTGTAGTTAGGTTCTTTTGTGACAACCTAGCTGTAGTTCAAGTGGTTCGAACTGGCAAGACTAGGGACAACATGCTATCACTTTGCCTTCGAAACATCTGGCTCATCACAGCCACCTACGACATTGACCTTCACATTGAACACATCCAAGGTCAAGCTAACACTATAGCTGACATACTCTCTCGCTTGTATTCCCCCAAACCTGTCAATGCACAGTTGCTACAATCCCTCAGTAACTCCCACCACTGGAGAAAAATACCCATCCATTTCTTCAATTTGAATTTTTCTATCTAATTTCAGGTTCTTCGATTGCCTCAGCCCCACTGGTCCAAAATGCCTACATGAGGATTAAAGAGGCCTTCAGACCATCCACCACCTCAGCTCACAGCTTACACTTCAGAACATTTATTGCATTCCTCATGTTTATGGACTTGCCAGTTTCATGTAACCTCCATAATATGTTGGCTTTCATGGAATTTTTGTATCAGAATTCCATATCACCCAAGGTCATATCAACTTACAACTCTTCCATACTTACAAAAGCTCATTTATACGGTTGGGACACATCAGCTGCTTCTCATCCAGCTGTTATGAGATACATTCGCAGTATATCTATCAATTCCAAGTTTAACCCCACACCCAGGGGCATTTTTGACATCCCTACTCTGTACAATCTTTCCCTATCATGTGACATACTCTCTGACCCCCTGCTCTTCAGGGCCATATTTCTTACCGCCTTCTATGGCTTCCTAAGAATGTCCAATATTGCACCTCATAGCTCTGCCAAATTCAATCCTGATTTCCATTTACTCAGACAAGACCTGATATTTGCCCCACCAGGGGCCCACTTACTGATCAAATGGACGAAAACCCTCCAGCACCACAAATCATTTCATTGGGTTCAACTCCCCTCCATTCACAATAAATTTTTATGCCCAGTACGTGCCCTGCAGGCCCTACTGGCTTCTAGACCTCTTCCTCCATCCGCACCTCTCTTTGCCAATAACTTTCCCCCTCATGCTCAAGTCATTGACACCCACATCAGGGATGCCTTGAAAAAGGTGTTGGTCCATAGAAATATCACAACTACAGGCCATGGGTTCCACACTTTCAGGCGGTCAGGCGCAACCCTGGCGTTTGACAATAACATAAAAATTCAAAATATCATGTCTCATGGCCTTTGGAAAAGCTCAGCAATCTGGACTTACCTGGAGAATGCTTCACAGGCTCCTTCTATCATCCCCACCACCTTTTCCAGGATCATCCCTTCTCTCATATAAGTTGGGCTTGGGGCTTTTTAAAATATTACCTTGTAACATTTTAAACACTAATCTCTTAGTACTAATGTGTAAATAAAACTTTGCCCAAACTCATCGATCCTGTAACTGAGTTTGACCTTTACCCCTATACCATTTGACCTTTAACCCTTTACCATCGACCTCTCATTTCATAGGCAACTGGAGTCGGCATGGCTCTGCAAGGCGCCTGCCATAGCAGTTGACTTCAACCTTAATCCTAACACTACCCTTAAGGGTTCACAGCCTCAACTACAAACTTGACCTCTGGTCAGCCAATCACAAACCAGGCCAACTGGGGCTTTGGCGCCAGATTATAGCTTGGTCACTTTTGAACTGGAAGCCATTAGGTAAACATAAGAAATTTTACCCACCTACCCCCCCTTACACAGTCTTACAAGCTGGAACCTAGGTATGACCTAAGCTTCCTTTGCTGTAGTGAGTGGGACCCCTTTAGTCCTAACCCAACTTTAGGGAGGTCTCTTAGGATTGATGTAGCTCACTACAAAACAGGGTTTACACAAAGGCAGGACCCGGCTGACCCGGGACCCCCCCTACCTATCTTGACTGAAGAGTATTCTTCCAATTCTTTTTCGAAGCAGAGCTGGACCCCTTCAGAACTTACCCCCCTGGAGGGAGGTCTCTTCGGATTGATGTAGCTCTCCTGATCCAGGGTACTTTCGATTATCTAAGGCTGGACCCGGCTGACCCGGGACCCCCCCTACCTATCATGACCGAAGACTTTTCTTCCACCTTTCTTTCGAAGTTGAGCTGGACCCCTCCAGGACCTACCCCCCGGGAGGGAGGTCTCTTCGGATTCATGTGGCTCTTCTGATCCAGGGTACTTTCGATTATCTAGGCTGGACCCGGCTGACCCGGTGATCCCCCTCCATAACTTGACATTAAAGTAACTAATTTGACAAAATATAGAGTGATACAATTCAAACCTGTGATGGTAACCAATGGTATTTACCCTAGTGGTACGTGTTCTGTAACCAGTAACCTGATGGTATTTATTCTGGTATATTTCTTGTAGCTTGTTCATAAGCCCTTCTATTGGGGGCTTTTTAAAATATTACCTTGTAACATTTTAAACACTAATCTCTTAGTACTAATGTGTAAATAAAACTTTGCCCAAACTCATCGATCCTGTAACTGAGTTTGACCTTTACCCCTATACCATTTGACCTTTGACCCTTTACCATCGACCTCTCATTTCATAGGCAACTGTTGGAAGGTGCAAGAAATCAAATAATTCTTTGTATGATAGAAAATTTTGGTTACTTATTATTTCACAATTACTTTTACAACATTCTATCTTATAGTATAAAGGCCTACACAATGTTAGATATCCTGGGATATATCATCATATTGTGTTTTGTATTGCCCTGTGTTGTATCTTCTTTAAAGAATTGTAGATCAGTTCCCATAAGCACGATGTAAATATTGAATTATGACTTGGCTTAGAGAGGCTCAACACATGGAATCAATTTTACCTCGAGACATCAAGTAGTCATAAATTTAAACTTTAAATGTCAACTAGTCATAAATTTAAACTTTAAATTGTAACCGTCTGAATAAAACATTAATTAATTGAACACTTTACATTCAGATATAGTCCATAATGTTGAATAAACATATGTATATATAATGTCAAACTGTGAATTCTGGGGTCGATTTCACAAAGGGATTTAAGTCCAGATTTAGACTTAAATTTAAGACTTTGATCTTAAATTTTGTCAAACGAATGTTAAGTCTGTGGTCTTAGACTTAGTGGATTTCACAAAGCAGCTTGCTAAGTCAGTGGACTTAACCTTAAGTCTGGGAGGTAGTGGGCTTAAATTTTGTTTTGAGGACTTAAATATGGCTGCCATAAACTTTTCTCCACTTCAAAATTTGAAATGGCAGTAAATAAAGTATAATTACACAGAACTAAAGTAGTTGTTGGGAAGTTTATATGTGACAACAAGGTTTTACTTACTGGGAAGTTTATATGTGACAACAAGGTCTCACTAAAGTAGTTGTTGGGAAGTTTATATATGTGACAACAAGGTTTTACATTTCACAACAGCCCTTATCCTTAGATAAATTGCATCAAATGAAGCATATATGGCACGAAATATTATATTTTGAAGAAATATAAAAGGTCACATGACACAGAAAACCACAGTGGTTATTTGATAGGCTTGGACTTAACTAAGTCACCTTTGTGAAATCCATTTTAAGTCCAAGACCTAGCTAAGATCAAATTCTTAGATTTTAAGTCCCTCACTTAGCCAATAAAGTAATTTTGTTAAAGTCCTTTTGTGAAATCGGCCCCAGGTGTACAGAGCCATTAGAACAAACATTACAATAACATTTATGTTTGTGTCTGAATAAATAGCATGAGTCACCTATGAGATTAATGAAGTTCGTAGCAGATAGTTTGTCTTTCAGAATACACAGAATATACATTGCTCTCGCAACTACACATCAACCAACATTTCTGTGTATTACTTGATATTAATTTTATCAAGTGAATAAAATTGCCACAAATCAAGCAAGAGTAATATAATTAATCTGGTGGATATTTTTGGGGTAGATTCACACTTTTGGTAACAACTACAGGTTTAATTGGTGTATAATCTTTTGGGTATCCTTGACCCTGAGTAGGCGAATGAATGGGATTGGTGGGGATTGCATTGTCTGTTGGCTTTGGCTCATTGTCGATACTATAATGTTGCACTATTCAAGCTCAGTAAATAACAAAATATTGCTACATCAAAAATAGCACAAAATCAAATTAGTGCATAGGGCAGCGAAATCTACCTAGAACTTACACATGTTGGTTGACCTGTTGTACCAGAGTGTGCAGTTTAGAATCCAGGACAGCTTCTAATGCTATCTCAGTCCTGTCTCAATGGGTTTAACAAATTTTTCTGGACTGTTTCGAAAAGTTCTAATCCATGTGTTTCCATGTGTTACAAACTAGTGATTAATGGAAGTAATTCTGTATTTTGCAAAAATGTAAATACAATATTACAGCATTTAAATATAGCAAATTCTGAAGTTGGTACAAGTACAGCTCACTTTTTTAAGATAAGTGAAAGTTATATTAATAAAACATATGCTGTTGATGATTTTGTAAGGTGTGGAAATATCAAAGACCTACTTTATATTCTTGATTACAAGTGTACCAAGTTAGAGCTGAATGAAATCAACTGTCTGCTTAAAGTACTTTGTACAGATTGACATATGACACCCATGATTGTATAAGTATAATTCTACAAACCATTTTTCTTATTTATCTCTTTTCGAGTTTTATGCTTTGTAGATGCTTTATTTATATGCCTTAAAGTTCTCATTCTTTTTCACAGTTCTGTGTTGTACTTTTTCACTGTATTTCATGGTAAAGCACTGTCAGATTTAAAAGGGAAAATCCAGACCTTTCCCTTTTAGACCTTCGCAATATGCAGGGTTTTGGTGCAAATATGGAAATTTCTTTCATGAAATATGGCAGTTTCATGCAAAAATTTGCACCATTTGAGACATTTGTCAAAATCACGTATGTGAAAAAACTCAAAAAGCCATCAGAAAACAGCAAATATACACCTGGAAAAAGGGTGCACCCTAATCACGAAAATGGCAAATTTCATCTATTTGTAAATAGGGTGTGCCCTATTCATGAAAACTGCAATTTTCATCTTTTTGTAAATAGGGTGCACCCTAAACACGGAAACAGCAAATTTAATCTTTTTTGTAAATAGGCTGTGCCCTAAACACGAAAACAGCAAATTTCATCTTTATGTAAATAGAGTGCACCCTAAACACGAAAACAGCAAATTTCATCTTTTTGCAAATAGGGTGTGCCCTAAACACGGAAACTGCAAATTTCATCTTTTTGTAAATAGGGTGTGCCCTAAACACGGAAATTGCAAATTTCATCTTTTTGTAAATAAGGTGCACCCTAAACACGGAAACTGCAAATTTCATCTTTTTGTAAATAGGGTGTGCCCTAAACACGGAAACTGCAAATTTCATCTTTTTGTAATAGGGTGTGCCCTAAACACGAAAACAGCAAATTTAATCTTTTTGCAAATAGGGTGTACCCTAAACACAAAAATGGCAAATTTAATCTTTTTGTAAATAGGGTGTGCCCTAAACACAAAAATGGCAAATTTCATCTTTTTATAAATAGGGTACACCCTAAACACGGAAACTGGAAATGTCATCTTTTTGTAAACAGGGTGTGCCATAAACACAGAAACTGCAAACTTACTCTTTTTGTAAATAGGGTGCACCCTAAACACGAAAACAGCAAATTTCATCTTTTTGTAAATAGGGTGTGCCCTAAACACGAAAACAGCAAATTGCAAATTGTAAATAGGGTGCACCCTAAACACGGAAACTGGAAATTTAATCTTTTTGTAAATAGGGTGTGCCCTAGGCACAAAAACTGCAAATTTCCACTTTTTGTAAATAGGGTATGCCCCAAACTCAGAAACTGCAAATTTACTCTTTTTGTAAATAGAGTGTGCCCTAAAGATGAAAACTGCAAATTTCATCTTTTTGTAAATAGGGTGCACCCTAAACACGGAAACTGTGAATTTCCTGTTTTTGTAAATAGGGTATGCCCTAAACGCAGAAACTTGCAAATTTAATAAGTAAATTAAATTTTTATAAGTTAATACCCTATCCAATGGACAATTGCTAATCCGGTCGGCGCAGACCGTCCCGCCAAACGCCAGAAAAAGACGTCCTGTGTTTCCACCGGCTGGCCCGTCCGTAGTACTGTGCACTCCCCAGATGGCACCTCGTACTTCCTTCCTGTCTAGACAACCTGACGTCATAGCATCTTTTTCGTTGTCTAAACCTATTAGACCCCTAGTAAGCTGATAGCGGGGTCGGTGGGAGGGTCTTGTGTGTCCATTGGATAGGGTATTAACTTATAAAAATTTAATTTATTAAATTTGCAATTTTATTGCGTTAATACTTCCTATCCAATGGACAATTGCTGAATAACTACCGCTTGGCCAGCGGGTAAGTTACTAGGGACTTATGTGAACTCACAAGTAATAGCAAATTTTAACCTACGGTCTAGGCTGACTTCGTCAGGAGACCTATAGGCCCAGGCCTGGGTTGACCTTAAGGTCAGGAAACCCTGTAAGGCCATGGTTGGTTGCCAGCAGCCGGTTAACTGGGGCTATACCGCCGTTGGCCCCCCCCTTTTTGCAGACCTGCTCTGAGGTAGGGGAAGAGAGGGATGAGTTCAGTCCCATAATGCAAATAAACCTCCCGAAGGAAGCACGCCACACATAATTCTAATGTGCATGAAGAACTGGTTATACATATATATACAAATCTCCTCAATCTAAGGGCCACTTGTGGATCTGCTGAGCAGCCACTGCCGAGCCCAATTGGTAAAGCCCTGAATCAGCCCAAGCCACACCCTTCAGATAGAACTGTATGAAGGTATTATGTGACTTCAGTGGCAGGCTGCCAAGACTGTATCTAAGGAGACTCTCGACTGGAAGACCTTAGAAGCATCAAAGGCCCCGACATCATGGGCTTTAACCTGATGTCAAGTGTAGGCCTCCTGGTCAGAGAGCTCATAACATAGGATCACAGTCTGCTTGATCCAAGAGGAGATAGTGGCAGGTGAGATGTCTTTGTTGAAACCTTTCTTAAAGGAGACCAAAGCCACCTCCTTATTCTGACTGATGTCTGAGGTCCTGTCCAAATAGTAGCACAATGCTCTGACCGGAGAGAGAGACCTGTCAGACTTGAGGGATCTATCCTGAGTTGGGTCCAGGGCTGTTATAACCTAAGGGGCCACACTGTCTGGACCCTCTATGGCCAGCTGATTCTAGGATAGAAAGCTGGGTGATGGATACAGGGACACCTTTGACCAATTGGATTGGATTTGTCCAATATATCAGTTTTGCCAAGCATGAATCTCACTTCTGCGCTTGCCCGACCCAAGGGCCAAGAGGAATACCGTCTTGAAGGTCAAATGCTTCAAGGAGGCCTCCTTGATTGGATCAAATGGAATCTTAGCTGGTGCACGGCCAGTGAGAAGTTCCAGGAGGGTATGCCACTCCTGCCTTTGGGTCTGTCTCCGAGGAAACTATCCAGGAGATGAACGAGATTTTCGTCCTTGCTGATGCTGAAGGGTGAATTTCCCAGTTTATCAACAATGGGTGACCTATAACCATCAATGGTGCTGGGCTGTTTGCCAAGCATGTATCTCACTTGTACACTTGCCCGACCCCAGGGCCAAGAGGAAAACTGCCTTGAAGGTCAAATGCTTCAGGGAGGCCTTTAATTGGTTCAAAATGCACCTTGTCAGCTGGTCTAAAAAACAGGAAGAGGTTCCACGAGGGGATTCCCCTCCGGCCTTTGGTCTCAGTGGAAGCTATCCAGGAGACGAGTGAGATTTTCATCCTTACTGACATTGATGGGCAAATTTTCCAGACTATCAGGAATGGCTGACCTGTAACCATCAATGGTACTGGGCTGCAACTTCCTGTCCTGAAACAGGTACATAAGGAAGTCAGCAACTGACTTTACCGGGGGTGCCCGAAGTCCACCTGATGAATGATACATCACTTGGTAAAAATGACCCATTTGCCTAATAGACTGATCTGACTGATCCCCTTTGAGGAGCCTCAATTCTTGCTGCCACTGCCTCAGATAAGTCCTGCTCCTCGATTGTTGAGGCTCTAGGAGCCCTGCATGAGGATTAAGATTTGTCAGATTTCTGTGAGGGATCTTATCGAATGGCTGTAAACAGGCTGGGCAGATTGGGCAGGCTCAGTGGGATTTGGCTGGACATCGCCACCAGATCCCAAAACCAAGGCATGTTGGGCCACCCCAGAGCAATCAGAATGATTCTCTTACATGGTACGGTACGGTGACACAAAACAGGGGCAACTTGTTGTTGAACCTCGTGGCAAATAAGTCTATTTTGGGCCGGTGCCACCTACTGCATAGAGTGGAAGACCTCTGGAAGGAGAAACCACTGTTTGGATGGTCTGGCCTAGCCTGGATAGCTTTTCTGCTACCACATTAGGCCGGCCTGGAATGTGTCGTGCTTTAGAGTCACTTGTTTCCTGGTACACCAGGTCAAGATTCTCCATAGTAGGGCACAAAGTGGGCCCGACCTCATGCCTCCTTCCTTATGTATGACACTACTGTGGTGTTGTCAGTTGCTACAAGTACTATCTTGTTTGAGCAAAGGTCTTGGAACTCTTTAAAGTCAGAAAAACTGCTTAAAGTTCTAGATAGTTTATATGCAACTTGCTTCCCGGAGGGGACCAGGTTGCTCTTGCAAAGTGCTCATCTAAGTGAGCGCCCCACCCTTCTATTGATGCTTCTGTAAAAATTGCAAAGCATGCTTTATTGGGGGTAATGGTTGGACTGTAAGGACATTGTCTTCCTTCAGCCCTCATTGTAAATAGGGGCGCAAGGACCTGAGGATTGGGATCACCTTTTCCAGTGATTCTGGGACCCTCCAGTTGTGTTTGTGATGCCACTGAATGAGTCTCATATGAAGTTGGCCTAGATGAACTTGCTTTTCTGTAACTGTTAGCAAACCTATCAAGGACATGAATTCCCGGCCCGGGCAAGCCGGTAGGGATAGCAGTTTCAGCATTTTCTCCTGAAGGATCTGCCACCGATCTGGAGTCAGCCGGACCCAATCGGATCTGAGGTCTGACTGGTAGCCTATAAAATTGAAGTCTTGTTTGGGCTCCAGCTCTGATTTCTCTAAGTTCACCAGCCAACCTAGTTGCTGACACATTATTTACTAGTTCCTGTGTATGTTGGAGACAAGCCTGGTGGGAGCTGGTTCTCACCAACCAGTCGTCTAGGTACTGGTGGCTTCTTAAAACCTTGTATATGGCCATCAATTTTACCTCCTTTGGTATCATGGTGAACTCAAAAGGTGCTGTGGGCAAACCGAATGGCAAGGCCTTGAACTGGTATGCCTGACCTTGGATGTGAAATCTCAGGCATTTCCTGGATTGTTCTTGTAGGTATATGGACATAGGTATCCCTCCTTCAACAGTTGTACTACCTAGGGTCCAGCCCCCAAGGCTTCCTAAGTTCCCAAAAAGGGCTTAGTCTGGACCCTATAGGCAGGCTGTGTGCCACATTTGGGACATTTGGTATTCTGACAAACATTTTCTGTCCCTGACACTGGTCCGGTCTGGTGACAATGATCCAGGTTAACAGTCTCCCTGTTCTTATTGTGGCCCAGTGGGGCTGACACAACTTTTCACATTAATAGACTCTTCGCCCCGGGCCAGCAGCCTGCAAGGTGCAGCATTTACAGAGCAATTGTCATTTGTGAGATGTCTGACCCCTGGCCGGACATGATGACAAAATTTATTATCTCTCCAGTCAAGTCCAGCACCGATAACAGGTTGTTGAGAGGTGTGATAAGGGAAGGTTGCCTGGCAGTAGCTTGGGACACTGTCATATCCTTGTCATATCACCAAGACCACTGACCGGTCTAGGAATTCTCTGTAACCAAATAAACCACTATACAGTAAGGACTGTGTAGCCAACACCCTGTTAGTAGACTTGTAACCCGTAGGTTGAAGCAAGTGTACAAGGCTGTGTAGCCAGTACCAGCCGGTACACTCTGTAGCCAGTTGTTGAAGGAAGTGTACAAGGCTGTGTAGCAAGTACCAGCCGGAAAACTCTGTAACCAGTAGTTGAAGCAAGTGTACAAGGCTGTGTAGCCAGTCCCGGCCGGTACACTCTGTAACCAGTTATTGAAGCAAGTGTACAGGGCTGTGTAATCGGTACCTCTCAGTACACTCTGAAACCAGTTGTTGAAGCAAGTGTACAGGGCTGTGTAGCCGGTACCCTGCCGGTACACTGTAACCAGTTGTTAAAGCTACTGTATAAGGCTGTGTAGCCGGTCGGTGCACTGTAACCAGTTGTTGAAGTAACTGTACAAGGCTGTTTAGCCGGTAGTCGGTCGGTACATTCTGTAACCAGTTGTTGAAGTAAATGTACTTACAACTATCTTGTGTTGAAATCTTTTGAACGCACGTCTTATTGTAGATTTGACAGTTGCTGGGAAAGCCCTTATGATCTATATATAGAAACAATTGTTGGTCGGTGTGTCACATGACCAGTTTCCTGATCGGAGGGACAACGTGATTGGCTGATTGGAGATGACGATCAGCTTCGTGACCTGGTCGGTGAATCACGTGACCAACTTCGGGGAAATGCCCTCACTGGACGCGTTCTTTCTTTATATCACAGTAAACGTGAGCTGACTGGTTGACTGATGCCTGTAGCAGAGAAGTATGTACCAGTGTGCTGGAGGTGAATTTCAGTAACTAAAAAACTGGAGTCACAGTAGACGTGAGTGCAAATAATGCACTTCCGATCTTCTTGTTCGGTGAATCACGTGATAAACTTCATGACCTAGTCAGTGCACCACGTGACCAGCTTCGTGATTTGGTAGAAAGGACACGCGATTGGCTGACTGGATATGACGTCAGAGGTCGCGTTCTTTTGAGCTGGCCAGCCGGATGATGCTTTTAAAGCAGAGAAGCCTGGACCGGTGTGCTCTGTAGATGTAATTCCTTCCTTCTTTCGTGATAAAACCAGTGAACTGGCCATCCACAACCCCCACTACCGACAACAAAGCCGGGTCTGCAAGGGAGGGACTGATATCACCTTCTATAGTGAAGTCGGTTGAACTAGAGCTTGCCGGTCGGCTAATGCAAATGTCGGTTCTCCTCAGCCGGCTGTGCACTCAAACCAGTGTCCTGGCCATCCACTGCCCTTATTACCGACACACGTGCCGGGTCCACAAGGGTGGGACTGAGAGTGAAATTCCTTCTATGTCGTAGATATGCAGTTCTGATGAAAACACTAATACTCGAGCTAGGCTGGTGTGACTGATGCGGAGAAGTCGGTACCAGTGCGCTCTGAAGATACTGAAGAATGCATCTCTTGCTTGGGGAATTCCTTCTATTTAGTGTTCAAAACTACGTAGATTAACGTTCCCCGTGATTTCTATTGGTAGTACTAGAAAAGACGTTTCTATGGTGACTGTAGCCTCAAACAAAAGACACGGATAAAAATACCTGTAAGTAGTATATCCATAATTCCTCAATATTTTCGATCTGCCCCTAACAACACAAAGGTTGAATGGGAGGAAACTAGTAAAATGGCTGCCTTTATATTTCGCGTCGTAACTGCCCTATCATCAACACTAAATTGAGTCAGCTAGGGAGCGTTTCCAGCAGATTCAATAATGTATATCCGTGCTTGAGATGTAGATAACACTTTTAAACTAAAATATTTGCAATTCAGGTGAAAAATCCATCATAATGCACACTTTTCCTTAAAATATCTGGAGATTGTTGAAAACACGTTCGCACAGTACACGCGCCAAACGAAAAAGATGCTATGACGTCAGGTTGTCTAGACAGGAAGGAAGTACGAGGCGCCATCTGGGGAGTGCACAGTACTACGGACCGGCCAGCCGGTGGAAACACAGGACGTCTTTTTCTGGCGTTTGGCGGGCCGGTCTGCACCGACCAGATTAGCAATTGTCCATTGGATAGGAAGTATTAACGCAATAAAATGTAAATTTCCTGTTTTTAGGCAGGTTGCATGTAACCAACCCACCTATTAGACGGATGTGTCCGACGTCCATCTGTCCATCCACATTTTTATGTCAGCTGACTTGTCAGTCAGCTGGCATTATGGCATCACTCTGCGGCGTGTACGCACGCTTACGCGTGAGCGACTTCTCCGAAACTACAAGGCCCAGAGACATGCTGTTTTTTTTAAAAGATAGCTTATCTACCTAGCATGAAAAATTGTTCAAGGTATGCAGATCTGTTTGTTCGTCTGTTTGCTAGAGCCATTATAAGGGAGGTACCCCCCACCCCAAGTATGAAAATGTTAACACTTTATCACAATTTTCTCAGTGACTATTGCAGGGATTTGTCTGATATTTTGCACATATGTACTAGGTCATAAGTAGATTCCCTTGTGTGAGTGTCAGACCTGGATCTTTCTTAATTATTTTTTTATGAATTTTTAAAATAATTTTTAATACTTTAAAATTAATGAAATCATGCACTAAATCAATTATAACTTGAAAAGTATTACATTTAGAGCATTTTGTTAAAATATGTTATTCAGCTACTTTTTCCATAGCTACAACATGGTGAGTAACTTGGGTGTCTATCTCAATAGCTAAGTGAGTAATAGCTACTTTTGGACATTTCAGTAACTTCCATCATGAGTAAAGTCACCTGTAACTTAAAAACTATTGCATTTAGAGAATTTTGTGTAAATATGTTATTCAGCTACTTTTGGGTCAGCTATAACATAGTAAAATTTCAGACCTGTCTCTCATGGCATAGCTGAGTAATAGCTACTTTTAGGTTATCACTGTTGAGTAAATCACTTACAACTTGAAAAGTATTGCATGTAGAGTATTTAGTTTCTTATGTTATTCACCTATTTTAGTGTCAGCTATAACATAGTAAAATTCCAGACCTGTGGCTCATTGCATAGCTGAGTAATAGCTACTTTGAGGTTCTTACTCAACACTAAATCAGTTATAACTTGAAAAGTATTGCATTTAGAGGATTTTGTTAAAATATGTTATTCAGCTACTTTTTCCATAGCTACAACATGGTGAGTAACTTGGGTGTCTATCTCAATAGCTAAGTGAGTAATAGCTACTTTTGGACTTTTCAGTAACTTCCATCATGAGTAAAATCACCTGTAACTTAAAAACTATTGCATTTAGAGAATTTTGTGTAAATATGTTATTCAGCTACTTTTGGGTCAGCTATAACATAGTAAAATTTCAGACCTGTAGCTCATGGCATAGCTGAGTAATAGCTACTTTTAGGTTATCACTGTTGAGTCAATCACTTACAACTTGAAAAGTATTGCATGTAGAGTATTTAGTTTCTTATGTTATTCACCTATTTTAGGGTCAGCTATAACATAGTAAAATTCCAGACCTGTGGCTCATTGCATAGCTGAGTAATAGCTACTTTGAGGTTCTTACTCAACACTAAATCATTTATAACTTGAAAAGTATTGCATTTAGAGCATTTTGTTAAAATATGTTATTCAGCTACTTTTTCCATAGCTACAACATGGTGAGTAACTTGGGTGTCTATCTCAATAGCTAAGTGAGTAATAGCTACTTTTGGACTTTTCAGTAACTTCCATCATGAGTAAAATCACCTGTAACTTAAAAACTATTGCATTTAGAGAATTTTGTGTAAATATGTTATTCAGCTACTTTTGGGTCAGCTATAACATAGTAAAATTTCAGACCTGTAGCTCATGGCATAGCTGAGTAATAGCTACTTTTAGGTTATCACTGTTGAGTAATCACTTATAACTTCAAAACTATTGCATTTAGAATATTTAGTTCTGATGTTATTCACCTATTTTAGGGTCAGCTGTAACATAGTCGAATTCTAGACCTGTGGCTCATTGCATAGCTCAGTAATAGGTATTTTGAGGTTCTTACTCAATACTAAATCATTTATAACTTAAAAACTATTGCATTTAGAGCATTTTGTTAAAATATGTCATTCAGCTACTTTTTCCATAGCTACAACATGGTGAGTAACTTGGGTGTCTATCTCAATAGCTAAGTGAGTGATAAGTACTTTGTCAATTTTTAATGAAAACCATAATGAGTAAATGGTTTATATCTTCAAAAGCATTGCAGCTACACAATTTCTGTCAAATATGTTGTTCATCTACTTTTTGTGAACTGTAATATATTTAAATTTTCACAACTGTTACTCAATATACAAGTGAGTAATCGCTATTTTATTGCTACTTTTAGTGAAAATGTGAAAAATCACAAATATCTCGAAAACCGTAAGAGACAGAGCGATTTCGAGCGAATTTTCGACCCACAGGGTATTGGAAGAGTATCCCATGCAAAGGGCAAAAATTTCAATTTTCGCCACTTTTGTTGGCCATCTTGGATTTTTGCGGAAAATGAAAAAGTGTGAATATCTCGAAAACCGCAAGAGATAGAGCGATTTCGAGCGAATTTTCGACCCAAAGGGTTTTGCAAGAGCGTCCCATGCAAAGGGAAAAATTTCAATTTTCGCCACTTTGGCGGCCATCTTGGATTTTTGCGGAAAATGAAAAAGTGTGAATATCTCGAAAACCGCAAGAGATAGAGCGATTTCGAGCGAATTTTCGACCCAAAGGGTTTTGCAAGAGCGTCCCATGCAAAGGGAAAAATTTCAATTTTCGCCACTTTGGCGGCCATCTTGGATTTTTGCGGAAAATGAAAAAGTGTGAATATCTCGAAAACTGTAAGAAATAGAGCGATTTCGAGCGAATTTTCGACCCACAGGGTAGTGCTAGAGTGTCCCATGCAAAGGTCAAAAATTTCAATTTTCGCCACTTTTGGCGGCCATCTTGGGTTTTTGCGGAAAATGAAAAAGTGTGAATATCTCGAAAACCGTAAGAGATAGAGCGATTTCGAGCGAATTTTCGAACCGCAGGGTATTGCAAGAGTGTCCCATACACAGGGGAAAAATTTCAATTTTCGCCACTTTTGGCGGCCATCTTGGGTTTTTGCGGAAAATGAAAAAGTGTGAATATCTCGAGAACCGTAAGAGATAGAGCGATTTGGACCGAATTTTCGACCCGTAGGGTATTGCAAGAGTGTCCCATGCAAAGGGCAAAAATTTCAATTTTCGCCACTTTTGGCGGCCATCTTGGATTTTTGCGGAAAATAAAAAAGTGTGAAAATCTCGAAAGCCGTAAGAGATAGAGCGATTTCGAGCGAATTTTTGAACCATGGGGTGGTACAAGAGTGCCCTATGCAGAGGGGAAAAACTTCAATTTTCGCCACTTTTGGCGGCCATCTTGGATTTTTGTGGAAAATGAAAAAGTGTGAATATCTCGAAAAACATGAGAGACAGAACTATTTTGTGCGAATGTTTGACCCACAGGGTAGTTTAACTTACTTTTTACACCTTAACAGTTACCTTCTTGCTTTCCTTGTGAACACCATTTCCAGGGCACAACTTTTGTGTCTTTTTCTTCTGTCACTTCTACTCTGAAACTAAAAACACACAGTCAGCTGACACAGAGCCCGTTCACGGGCACTGATTGCTTGTTTGTTTCCGGACTCTAGACTCGAAAACGGTTTGTCCAATCGTATTCAAACTTAACAGGGACGTAGATCACCATCATAGCTATGTTCCTTTCAAAATTGGTGTAATTCTGTCTGTTCGTTTGTCCATTTGTCTGTCCGTCCACATTTTCGTTTCCGGACTCTAACTCGAAAACGGTTTGTCCAATCGAATCCAAACTTGACAGGCATATAGATCACCATCATAGCTAGGTTCCTTTTGAAATTAGTGTAATTTTGTTTTTTGTCTGTCTGTCAGTCAAAATGTCCATTTCCGGACTCTAACTCGAAAATGGCGTGTCCAATCGAATTCAAACTTGACAGGGAGATACATCACCACCATAGCTAGGTTACTTTCAAAATTGGTGTAATTCTGTCTGTTCGTTTGTCTGTTTTTTGTCCATTTATCTGTTCATCAACATTTCTATTTCCGGACTCTAACTCGAAAACGCTGTGTCCAATCAAATTCAAACTTGACAGGGAGATAGATCACCATCATAGCTAGGTTCTTTTCAAAATTGGTGTAATTTTGTCCGTTCGTTTGTTCATCAACATTTCCGTTTCCGGACTCTAACTCGAAAACGGTTTGTCTTTACAGACATTTTCTTTCTCTTAGATGTTGTTTTCTCTACTTTATTTGGAGGTTTATGTAACTGACACTGCTCTGAAAGTATCCAGATCTTTGCACTGTTTTATTACTCCTGTATCTCATGGTGTTGAAAATTATTTCCCCAGGCTATTGGGTACAGGCATCTCTGATACTATTTTTTATTTACAAAGAAAAGGCTTTTAAGAATTCCACTCAGCATTATAATATAAGCTTTAAAAATCAATTCTTAGCCATAAATATTAAGAATATGTAGAAAAAGTTAACTTTTTGATAAACTCCACTCAACAAGGAAAAATATACATGCTGATTGAAATAAGGGCTCATGAAAAACATAATAAAGGATATTGTATATCAAAAGTCAGCTTTCCTCTGGTTTGTGCTGTATCTTTGCACGCTTTTATGTAATTAGTGTAAATACACATACAACACATTGTACAATCTCAGTCAGTAACTTTTTTATGTTTAGTTTGTACCAAAAAGCTAAAGGTTTAACATCTTAATATTGGAAATTGACCTTAACAGTAATACATATATGTACAGTAAATAGGTAAAACCAGTAAATTTACATATTTACTAAGATTCTGAGTAAAGGGATGCATTTGCTGAATTGATTAGCAAATATGCATATTTTTTTTTAAAAAATCAATATTTTCTTAGTTAAATCTAAAATGCTGTTACTTATTTTATTTTTACTTATTTTATATTTTGATGCATATATTTATCTGCAAGATTTAATAAACAAAACCTAGCTGGATATTTTAGTATTTTACTTCATAAAATACACCAAATTTGTTTCAAATGAAATGTAAACTGTCCTCATATTTACTACAAATGATTACATAAAACCCTGTAACTGATCACAAAAAATGGTATAAATAAATCTTATTTTCATAAATCTTGGTTTGTTGTTTGAAGGCTTTATGTCCTCAACTTGATCTGATGTTTCATATGAAGTCACAATTACCTGATGGCCTCTGACTTTTAAGCACCAATCCATTATAGTAGTCTAAATTTTCACAGAGCTTCCATAATAAAAATGTATTTAAATTATTTCCAAAAAGTGTGAGCAAAACACACAAAACACCTTGAACACTCAACTGTATCAAAACATATGACTTCTAATCCACCACACTTCAATACTCCTTGTATAATGTAAACCCATTATCTGACTTTCAGTCTTATCTAAATTGAGGTCACAGTGGGGGAAGAGTCTGACCTATCTTGCCACTGAGAAAAATAAATATATGTTGCTTGTGTAATTTGAGTGGGTGTCTCTCTTGTAGGTATGTACAACATATCAGTGGGGTTTATCAGTCCAGCATATATCTCTGGCATTATAATGACCCCTTTACCCCACTGCACACACTTGATTTACACAGTCTTGGAAAAAAGTCTTTGAGAATGGTGGTAGTTGAGTAAACATACAGGCACAAAATGAACACACACCTAAGTGAAAATTTCTGTAAAGCCTGAATCCTGATTTTTTTTTTTTTTTTTTTGCTTAAGATAAGTGACTCCAATCCAATTTGAGACTTTTCTGGAAGTCTCAAATTTTAAAAAGTTTTGTAAAGTTTACAATTTTACATACAAATTGGACATATTTTCTAATGTCATGAGAAAAGGGTAAACTAAGTGAGAAAAAATGTCTTCATAAGTTACAAGTCATGCACTTTCCTTCAGTTGTTTCATTATGTAGGCACAAAACATTTTGAAAAAGTAGAACTGGTTTGTAATCAGAATAAATTTATTCAATGAAACAGTGATACTCGGCAATAATCAGCTCCGAAAAACGACACCAGTATTTGTCTCTAAAGAACCGATCCGAATTCGGGTAACTGTGTTTTAGTTGTCACCCATTGAAAGTATAAGAGAAACAAAATGGTAGATGATGTAAAGAAAACGTTACGAAAAATAATGTTAAATATCTGTCTAAATAAGGAAAATTAAGTGACAAACTAATATCAGTTAAAGAAATCTGACAGAATACCAAGGTTTGTCTGAGTATTTCATTGATTTTTGCTATATTTTATATTTTTTTGGTTACCTGCTTTGCCAGTTTATACTTGGTTTCTCAAGGAATTCAGACTGTTTTGGGGTAACCGAGTAATCTCTCACAGCCTTAGTAACAACCCACAGAGTTGCCACTTTAAACACCAAATTGTTACTTTAAGTCTCCACTGAAAATATTTATTCAACACTGGAAAGAATTTGATCGGTGTTATCTCAGCTAACTAGTTTTGAATAAATTTATTCAGTGACAAACCCACATGTTATCTTTTAAAACTTTAGGCTTCACACAGCAGTATCAATTGAAAAATTAATTCAGTGGTGGCATCCCTTTGGTTGGTCAGTGGTCTAAATGAATTTATTCAGTGACAACCAATCAGTTAAAGCACCACATAGTTGTATTCTGTAATTGCAAAGTCACCTGAATGGAACATATATATTTGCACCTGAAAAAAGCCACATCACTCTGGATAATGAACAGTTACATGGTGATTTAAGAGCAAAGCAGACTTTCCATCAACATCATACTGGAAAAATTTATTTAACAAAATGTAAAAATTTTATTGTAATTTAAAGTTTTGTAAGTTAAATACTTACCTTATCCTCACTAGTGCTTGCGTGTTAGCGGGAGCAAACATGGACGACCAAACGAGAATATTTTAAAAATAAATATTCTTGTCGGTACCAGTATATATACGCATGACCGCGCATGCGCGTGCACTGGAAGAAGCCCATTAAGCCTCACTTTAATTTTGGGAGCCAATATAATATTGTAAACCCAAAAATCTTGAAAATGTGGGGTTGGCAGGGTGGGAATCTGAATCTAGTGAGGATAAGGTAAGTATGGTATTTAACTTACACAAAGTTAAATTACAATAAAATTTTTACATTTTATTGCGTAAAATACCCTTACATTATCCTCACTAGTGCTTGATTACAACCATACTGGTGGTGGGATTTTTAATATTTCTGTCACCAAAAGTAGGTGTAATCAAATGAAAAGTACAAATCTCAAGGAATCTTGTTAGGATAAAGTACTAGACTATATCATGCAATAAAAGTAACTTAACAAAATAACTTTTAGTAGTTATATATGTAAGCACTAACCTGGCAACCTTCCCAAAGGTGCCTTGGCCCTGCATGCATTTATAGATCCAATGAACTAATTTCAAACACACTTGTGATGATAAGTACAAGAGTATGACAAGCATACTCAGAAAGTTAAAATAACATATGTAGTTATATTTTGTTATTAAGTAAACTGGAAACTGTCCAGAATATGCATTGAAAAAATTCCCACACATTTGGAATTTTATAGCACTAAATACCAATGTGTTCCCCAACCACTGACAAGTGCATTGGTAAATAAAAGGAGATTGTGCTCCTTTATATAGAGAAGACCACCTATTAACACATTCCTTGGGTCTTTCCACCTGATCAGATGCTTTTCCCCAAAAACTCTGTACAGGGGAATTGCATGTTCCATGATTGGGTATTTCCAATGGGTTTTCAGGTACCTCTAAAAAGTGTGATCTGGCCATTGGAACTGTACATATACTTATAATTACTGTAATGTATAATACCATACACAAACTATGAAGGAACCACATGGCGATACTATAGTTCCAAAGAATAGTCTGACCTTCATTTGACTTCCAAGTCACAAGTTAAAGTATAAAACTGTGACTCCACAGTTTTATACACTCAAAGTTTTATTGAAAATATAGCACAAAAACGCAACATAAATTAAAACAAGATCATGGCGGAGATCAATATGGCTAAGCTCTTTTTTAACATGAAATACATAACAGCTGGTACTTTTGATGTTGTAAAATGATATTCAACACAGAAATCAGTGACGTGTAACATAGTGGAAAACAGATACAGGCTTCAAAAACAGTGTTCGCAACCTCTTTATTTATTACATAATTTAATTACTTTGTTTTGAGCTTTGATTCTGAACAACCAATAAAATGGAACCATTATGTGATATTTGGTTAACTTCTGATTCTGATAGCTAGAATTACAACAGAAATGAAATTAATTTGACTGAAGAGTAACCTAAATAAGTTACAATAAAACTGGTCCTGGCTTGCTATCAATATAAATAAATGGCTAGTTGTATAACATTGTAATCCTGAGTAAATTGCACATGTACATGGCAAAATAATTCATCTAATATAATCTAAAAATAGATCTTCTATTGCCAGCCTTGTGCCAGGCTAGATCTTTGCTGATCCATGTTGATCTATCACTATAAAATCTTGCTTTTGAAGTAAAGAGATACTTTGTTTACTGAAAAAACAAGGATGATGACCACAGTACAGTCTAATCTGCCACTGCTTCTCCACCCTACCAGGCCCAGCATTGCCTCCTCCCTCCCCAATGTTTTATATAATTTATAGTTGTCAAGAGAGTAACCTTGGTATCTTGTGGTTTCTATCATCTTGATAAACTAGTGCCTGTGTACACTTTTTCAGAGAAGTAAAAGTTTAGACTAAATACTCATTTTTCACTTGCACATGCTACATATATTTTGCACATAACATAAACATGATAAAACTAAAAAAAACTGACCATCTAAATAAATTAAGAGCAGGAAATGACTTCTGAGTATTAATACATAGAACATTTATTGCACAAAAATTCTCAGATTACCTAGAATAACAAATTTTAGGATTATTTGAGTAAAATATTAATTATTTTATCATTCTGCAAACCAGATAGCACTCACAGAGCACAGGCCTCCTCTTGGGAGCTTTCCATTAATTCAGGATTTATTGTTTCTTTGTATTCTTATTCACAATTACTCCAAAAGTAATGAGCACATCTGTATAGCATTTTATATGGTTTGGGCTGTATATTCTAGAAAAGATGAGATCAGATCATATTCTTGATGCAAAAAGCCCTGAAATTTCAGAAATGTTTCCTTATAGGTCTGCACTCTATGAATACTTTTTTTAAAATTTTATCCTGTGCATTGACATTACAGCACATAAAGAGATAAATTCATATAACTTTATCCAATTACCACATCCAGATTCATCTAGTTAAATTTTTAATCTTTTACTCAAATCCTATTGCTGTTAAATTTAAATATAAAATATCCAAAATATATCCAAATTCAAGTCAAATGCAAGTTTCAGTATTTTTGCAGTGCCAAGCTACGCTGTCTGATCAATTACTTTCCATTCTCGGAAATGCTGAGGTTGCTGCGGAATCTGAAAGTGAGGCTGAGTTGGTTGGGGAAACAACTACTGATCAGGACCTCTCTGAAGATGCCAATTACAGGGAAACTATCAGAGGGGTCAGAAGTTTCATGGGCTGGCATCATATACCCAACTACGACAACTCAGCTGCTTCTATGGATGATAACCCTTTCGCCGGGTCCAGAGTGAAGAGAACCGGTAAAGTGTCTGTTAGATTACCGGTAGATGAATGGTTGTGTAGAAAGATGGAGAAATTAAACCTGACTGTTGCTGAGGGTTATCCTTCTAGCAACAGTGAGAACAGTGGCTTACTATGTGACCTGAGTTTGTGAAAACGCCCCATACTTCAAAGTGGTATGGGATGCATGCAATTAAGAAGGACTCTGCTTCCAATGCTGTAGTTGACTGGTCTCCGGAACCAGCAAAGCTCAACAGTGCATTCTCTAGAGTGGCCAGGCGAAATTTACCTTCTGCTCCAGCCTCACATAATTTTAGCCAGGACACACTGAGCAGGTGGGAGAAGGCATTCAGAGAGCAGACCATTATGTGTAATCAGGCTGCTGGTCTATGAAGGTGCCTTACAAAGGTACAGGACTCCATGGTTACACAGTTGAAGTCACTCCGGGTAGATTCAACTAAGGGCAACACAGCAGAGAGAATGTAGCAAGCAGTAGAAGAGCTTGAGTATTTGGTGACTTTCAGCTATGCAGCGTACAATGCAGGATCTCTCAGAGGGAGTTTTCATCAGCATGGCCAACCTCACTCTGGCACGTAGGGACAGTTACCTAGAGTTTATACGTGGTGGAGTGAAACCTGACACCCTTACTGCCTTGCGTACATCTTAGTTATTCAGCAATTGTCCATTGGATAGGATGTATTAACGCAATAAAATTGAAAATTTTAATTACTTAAATGTAGCTTTTATTATGCTACAATAGCTTACCATGTGGGACTCAATGCTGTACTCGGATTGCCACAAGGCATCATGGCCAACGTCTAAGAAAAAAAGAAATTTGTAGTTGGCCGTAACCTCTCGTTGTCGTCACGTGATAACTTCTGACCAATCGCCCTACTTTCTCGTTGAAATTTTCTAAAACCTACCCCTCAGCTGTAAACAGCGGGGAGGCAGGGTGGGACTCTTCTGAGTCCCACATGGTAAGCTTGTAGCGTATAAAAGCTACATTTAAGTAATTAAAATTTTCAATTTTATTACGCTACAATAGCTTAACATGTGGGACTCAATGCTGAATCCAACCGCCCGGTGGCGGGATTACAGCTGAGACTGAAAGGAATGTCAATTTTTTCTTAGATTTGAAGCAATAATTATATTAGAATAGTGTTAGAAATACCAGTCTGAGTCCCATTTACAGTGCCCCAATCCCAAAGACAGGGCCTGTAAGGAGCCAAAAACCTATGTAGAATAGAAGACAGTGCTAAAAACTGTCAAGATGTTTTGATTGTAGGACGGAAGTGCAGCAGTGCTCACTTAGAGGTCTAAGGGTCCCTAGGGCCCCTTCACGAGTGATATAGCAGCCCATTGGTTGGAATTCTCATAAATTTTTTTGCCACCTGAATATGAGATTAATGACAACTTAATAAGTCTTTAATACAAATTACTTTGATAACTAAAAACAAAAATGACCTTACCCGTAACATCTTGAAGGTAAAAGAATACCTAGATCCTGGGAGAGACTCCTGAAGACTTGGTTGTAGCGGATGTGCCCCCCCATTTTTTCCTTCCGAGAACAACTGGTCTGAGGGGAAGGATCTAGGACTTGTTGTGCCGCCACTGCGGGTCCCAGATACATATTGTTGTCTGACCAAGAAGGTCTTTTAGGTAAAAATTTGTAAATGTGTTGTGAGCTTTCCAGTGACAGGCTTGCATGATTTGGTCCACTGATACTCCACCGTAAAAGGCCTTAGAGGCCGCGAAGGCCCAGATGTCATGCGCTTTAACTTGGACCAAGTCCAAGGCTTGTTGGTCTGCTTGTTTATAACAAAGTAGGATGGTTTGTTTCAACCATGAACAGAGAGTAGCGGGTCTGATGTCTGAGGTATGTCCTTTCTTGAAGGAGATGAAAAGAAGGGAACGAGACCCCCCTCAGGTCTTTGGTTCGATCCAAATACTACCTCAGGGCCCGCACCAGACACAGGGTCCTGTCTTCTTTGAATTGTCTATCTATCAAAAGAAGGGAACAAGGCGACCTTTTCCCATTGACCTAGATTAGATACTTTGTTTGTGACCCAGGCATGGATTTCGCTGTGGCGTTTGCCGGAGGCCAAAGCTAGCAAGAAAGCAGTTTTGAGGGTAAGATGTTTGAGGTCTGTGTCTTTCATAGGCTCAAAGGGTGCTTTTGTGAGCTCATTGAGAACAGAAAGGTTCCACTTAGGCAGATTTCTGGAACTTTTTGGACAATCCCTGTGGAAACTGGAGAGTAACCTATGAAGGTCTGCATTGTGTGCAATATGGTGGGACGTTGAGCCCAAAGTGTCAACGATTGCAGTCCTGTAACCATCAATGGTCGAGGGGCGCCTGTTTAGGTCTTGGTACAGGTACATGAAAAATTCTGAGATTTGTGGAGAAATCCACCGAATTTTCTCTGCACCATTTTTTAAATAGGGCCCACTTTGACCTGTAGATAGTCCTTGTTGATGATCGCTAAGGAGCAGCAATTCTCTCTGCCACCTCCACAAAGAAGCCTTGTTCTTGGAGTTGTCCGCTCCTAGACACAAGTCCGAGTTATAAGCAATTTTAAGTTTGGCTATCCTCAACTGACCTTGAAGGAGGGGTCAAGGTCAAATCTGACAACACCAAAAGAATCCCAGCCCATGATTTTCTATATGTTGGTTTACCATCCCAAACCTCTAAGACCAATAATACGCCAGTTATAAGCACTTTAAGTTTGGCTATCTTCATTTGACCTTGAAGGAGGGGTCCAAGGTCAAATCTGACCACACCAATAGATTCCCAGCCAATGATTTTCTGTAGGTTGGTTTACCATCCCAAACTTCTAGGACCATTAATAAGTGAGTTATAAGCACTTTTAAGTTTGGCTAGCCTCGTTTGACCTTGAAGACAGGGTCCAAGGTCAAATCCGACCACACCTGCAATGCTATGCAGGTCTATGCAATGCTATGCAGGTCTGGAACTTCACTATGTTATAGCTGACCCCAAAATAGGCAAGTAAGATATGAAACTAAATACTCTAAATGCAATACTTTTCAAGTTATAAGTGATTTACTCAACAGTAATAACCTAAAAGTAGCTATTACTCAGCTATGGCATGAGCTACAGGTCTGAAATTTTACTATGTTATAGCTGACCTAAAAGTAGCTGAATAAGATATTTATACGAAATTCTCTAAAGGCAATAGTTTTCAAGTTACAAGTGATTTTACTCATGATGGAAGTTACTGAAAAGCGCAAAATTAGCTATTACTCACTTAGCTATTGAGACAGACACCCAAGTTACTCACCATGTTGTAGCTATGAAAAAGTAGCTGAATAACATATTTTAACAAAATGCTCTAAATGCAACACTTTTCAAGTTGTAAGTGATTTAGTGCATGATTTCATGAATTTTAATGCATTAAAAATTATTAAAAAAATTTATAAAACAAGGACAAATCCAGGTCTCATACTCACACAAGAGCATCTACCTCTGGCCTAGTACATATATGCAAGATATGAGAGAAATCCCTGCAATAGTCACTGAGAAAATTGTGATAAAGTGTTGAAATTTTCACACTTTTGGTGGGGGTACCTCCCTTGTAATGTCTCTAGCAAACAGATGAACAGACAGATTTGCATGCCTTGAACAATTTTTCATCCTCGATAGATAAGGTATAGATAGGTAAAACAGCATGTCTCTAGGCCTTGTAGTTTT
This sequence comes from Sabellastarte sp. h YS-2021, assembly GCA_964017235.1. Lineage (NCBI taxonomy): Eukaryota > Metazoa > Annelida > Polychaeta > Sabellida > Sabellidae > Sabellastarte > Sabellastarte sp. h YS-2021. Next base: position 273,722 of record OZ024931.1, read on the forward strand.
GGAGAAGTTATTCACGCGGACGTGGATGCCCACACCGCAGTGACGACTTGTCTGTCAGCTGACACAAAAATTCACAAAAAATTAATTTAAAAATATCCAGGCCTGATACTCACAAAAGGGAATCTACTTGTGTCGTAGTACATATATAGGGATAATATAAGATAGGGAGAAATCCCTTTAATGGTCAATGAGAAAATTGTGATAAAGAGTTGAAATTTTCACACTTTTCGTGGGAGTACCTCTTATCTAGCGGCTCGTAGAACAGATGAACACACAAATCTGCATGCCTTGAAGAATTTATCATCCTTGCTAGATAAGGTATCTTTTAAAAGTAACAGCATGTCTCTGGATTATTATTATTTATTATAATTTTGTATCCAGACAGTGATCCAGATCAGTCAAAATTTAATAGGATATAAGTCAGACTGTGACCCAAGCAGTAGTATTTATGTAACCCTTCTGACAAACAGATAGACAAACAGTCATGACAACAATACCTCTTTGGTGGATATAATAAATGTGTGTACCAATAAAATACAACTCTTTCATTAAATTATAGTGAAGGAAAAATATAGAAACAGTATACACATGCTTCTTTTTACAAGCATATATTCAACAGGTAAATGTGGTTTGGGTTTGATAAGTATACTTGCTTTCTTCCAGTACTGGCAACACATTTTAAATGAGACAGTAGTCACTTACAACCACAAGACACATGCAGATGATGGGCTATTAATTACATGGTTTTCAGATAACATAAACACTTGCAGTGGGGGAGTAGATAAGCCCTCCCTCAGATTTGAGGGGTTGGGATGGTATAATTCCTAGGACTGTGGTTTGTGTCCTCTCCCAGAGATACATGCTTTTAAACTTAAATCTCATCCCAGTCTTTCAGATAATTAAGATGAGGCTGAGAAAACCAAATGAGTGGTGTGTTTGAAAGGCAAGAATTTTAGGGGTTACTTTTGAGTGGGACTGAATACATTTTACAAATATGTTCTATTTTAAGATATACAAACTTTAATATACAAAGAGTAATACAAAATTTAATACTCCAACAAGAGTAAGCACTAAAAGTCTATATTAAGTAAAACAACTGAAGGAAAGTGCATGACTTATAACTTATGAAGACATTTTTTCTCACTTAGTTTACCCTTTTCTCATGACATTAGAAAATATGTCCAATTTGTATGTAAAATTGTAAACTTTACGAAACTCTTTAAAATTTGAGACTTCCAGAAAAGTGTCAAATTGGATTTGAGTCACTTATTTTAAGCAAAAAAAATCAGGATTCAGGCTTTACAGAAATTTTTACTTGGGTGTGTGTTCATTTTGTGCCTGTATGTTTACTCAACTACCACCATTCTCAAAGACTTTTTTCCAAGACTATGTAAATCAAGTGTGTGCAGTGGGGTAAAGGGGTCATTATAATGTCAGAGATATATGCTGGACTGATAAACCCCACTCAGCACTGGTATGTTGTACATACCTACAAGAGAGAGCCTAGATAAATTAAGGGACACCCACTCAAATTACACAAGCAACATATATTTATTTTTCTCAGTGGCAAGATAGGTCAGTCTCTTGCCCCACTGTGACCTCAATTAAGATAAGACTGAAAGTCAGATAATGGGTTTACATTATACAAGAAGGAGTAGTGAAGTGTGGTGGATTAGAAGTCATATGTTTTGATACAGTTGAATGTTCAAGGTATTTTGTGTGTTTTGCTCACATTTTTTGGAAATAATTTAAATACATTTTTATTATGGAAGCTCTGTGAAAAATTAGACTACTATAATGGATTGGTGCTTAAAAGTCAGTGGCCATCAGGTAATTGTGACTTCATGTGAAACATCAGATCAAGTTGAGGACATAAAGCCTTCAAACAACAAACCAAGATTTATTTATACCATTTTTTGTGATCAGTTATAGGGTTTTATGTAATCATTTGTAGTAAATATTAGGATAGTTTACATTTCATTTGAAACAAATTTGGTGTATTTTATGAGGTAAAATACTAAAATGACCAGCTATGTTTGTTTATTAAATCTTGCAGATAAAACTTATCAAAATATAAAATAAGTAAAAGCATTTTAGATTTAACTAAGAAAATACTGATTTTTTTTTAAAAAATATGCATATTTGCTAATCAATTCAGCAAATGCACCCCTTTACTCAAAATCTTAATAAATATGCAAATTTACTGGTTTCACCTATTTACTGTAACATATATGTATTGTTGTTAAGATCAATTTCTAATATTAAGATTTTAAACCTTTTAGCTTTTTGGTACAAACTAAACATAAAAAAGTGACTGACTAAGATTGTACAAAGTGTTGTATGTGTATTTACACTAATTACATAAAAGCGTGAAAAGATACAGCATAAACCAGAGGATAGCTGACTTTGGATATACAATATCCTTTATTATGTTTTTCTATGAGCCCTTATTTTGATCAGCATGTATACTTTTCCTTGTTGAGTGGAGTTTATCAAAAAGTTAACTTTTCCTACGTATTCTAAATATTTATAGCTAAGAATTGATTTTTAAAGCTTATATTATAATGCTGAGTGTAATTATTTAAAGCCTTTTCTTTGTAAATAAAAAAATAGCATCAGAGATGCCCATACCCCATAGCCTGGGGAAATAGTTTTCAACACCATGAGATACAGGAGTAATAAAACAGTGCAAAGATCTGGATACTTTCAGAGCAATGTCAGTTACATAAACCTCCAAATAATGTTTAAGTAGAGAAAACAACATCTAAGAGAAAGAAAATGTCTGTAAAGACAAACCGTTTTCGAGTTAGAGTCCGGAAACGGAAATGTTGACAAACAAACGAACGGACAAAATTACACCAATTTCGAAAGGAACCTAGCTATGATGGTGATCTATCTCCCTGTCAAGTTTGAATTTGATTGGACACAGTGTTTTCGAGTTAGAGTCCGGAAACAGAAATGTTGATGAACAGATAAATGGACAAAAAACAGACAAATGAACGGACAGACAAAATTACACCAATTTCAGAAAGGAACCTAGCTATGATGGTGATCTATCTCCTGTTAAGTTTGAATTTGACTGGACACAGTGTTTTTGATTTATAGTCCGGAAATAGAAATGTTGACGAACAGATAAATCAACAAAAAAACAGACAAATGAACAGACAGAATTATACCAATTTCGAAAGGAACCTAGCTATGGTGGTGATGTATCTCCCTGTCAAGTTTGAATTCGATTGCACAAGCCATTTTCGAGTTAGAGTCCGGAAATGGAAATTTTGACTGACAGACAAAAAACGGACAAACGAACAGACGAAATTACACTAATTTCGAAAGGACCCTAGCTATGATGGTGATCTATGTCCCTATCAAGTTTGAATTCGATTGGACAAACCATTTTCGAGTTAGAGTCCGGAAACGAAAATGTGGACAGACAGACAAACGGACAAACTAAAAGACAGAATTACACCAATTTCGAAAGGAACATAGCTATGATGGTGATCTATGTCCCTGTTAAGTTTGAATACGATTGGACAAACCGTTTTCGAGTTAGAGTCCCGAAACAAAAAATGTGGACGGACAGACGGACGTCGGACACATCCGTCTAATAGGCGGGTTGGTTACACGCAACCTGCCTAAAAACAGGAAATTTACAGTTTCTGCGTTTAGGGCACACCCTATTTACAAAAAGTGGAAATTTGCAGTTTCTGTCTCTAGGGCACACCCTGTTTACAAAAAGATGAAATTTCCAGTTTCCGTGTTTAGGGTGCACCCTATTTATAAAAAGATGAAATTTGCTGTTTTTGTGTTTAGGGCACACCCTATTTACAAAAGATTAAATTTGCCATTTTTGTGTTTAGGGCACACCCTATTTACAAAAATATGAAATTGGCTGTTTTTGTGTTTAGGGTGCACCCTATTTACAAAATGAGGAAATTTGCAGTTTCCGTGTTTAGGGCACACCCTATTTACAAAAGGATTGAATTTGCAGTTTCCGTGTTTAGGTCACACCCGATTTACAAAAAGATGAAATTTGCAGTTTCCATGTTTAGGGCACACCCTATTTACAAAAAGATGAAATTTGCTGTTTCCGTGTTTAGGGCACACCCTATTTACAAAAAGATGAAATTTGCAGTTTCCGTGGTTAGGGTGCACCCTATTTACAAAAAGATGAAAATTGCAGTTTTCATGAATAGGGCACACCCTATTTACAAATAGATGAAATTTGCCATTTTCGTGATTAGGGTGCACCCTTTTTCCAGGTGGATATTTGCTGTTATTCTGATGGCTTTTTGAGTTTTTTCACATATTGTGATTTTGACAAATGTCTCAAATGGTGCAAATTTTTGCATGAAACTGCCATATTTCATGAAAGAAATTTCCATATTTGCACCAAAACCCTGCATATTGCGAAGTTTAAGGTCTAAAAGGGAAAGGTCTGGATTTTCCCTTTTAAATCTGACGGTGCTTGGTAACTTTCTATACTCTGGAATAGGAATTGAAGAATAAATAAATAAACTTTAGTACATACTACTCTAATTCCCATGCAGTGGTGGTCAGGATTGTCCGAAGTGAAGTGAATTGAGTTGTATCTGTTGTGATTTGTGTCAGTAAATGATGATTGCTGGAGTAGTGAGTTATATGTTACTTACAAACATGGCATCAGTAAAGGTGGCTTGACTGTTTTTAAATGTAACTCTTTTCGTGAGAAACTGAATAAAAAAAATTAAAAACATAGGCCAGGTGGCTGCCTGATACAATAAGCTCTAAAATTAGAGAGCTTGTGTTTATTATATTTCGACCAGAATCAGTGTAGAACTCATCAAAGGCAATATCCCAATAGTGGGCAGGGGGCCTGAAATACTTTTTGGTCTATCTGTAAAAACACCCTAAAATGCATAAATGAGGCAAAATAGAAATTGTTAGGCAGTAACAATGAGTGAAAATAAGAGTAAACACAAACTGAGACAATTATGGAAAAAAATATAGGGATTTACAACCAGACAGTTATGAAGTACCCGATAGTAACGTACCAGTGATAGTAGAGAGCCTATCTTTGAATGCCATAACTCCACACCTATTACAAAAGTACCCAAAATTGAGAAAGTATAGGAGCCCTAAAAAGTAGTTATACAAACAGCAACAACTCATTGTGGTGATAAGAATGTAAAATTGGACACTGTTTTGACTGTAAAAGTAAATATTTTGGAAAGAAATGTGTTTTATGTAGTATTTATTTATTTATTTGGGGATTTACGTCGCTTTCAACACTGTACCGGTCATATCACGACGGGTAGTTGGAAGGGCAGAGGAAACCAGAACATAGAGTTTGCTAGGGTTCTGTACTGTAAACTGCTGACCAATGGCAAGCAACTACCACCTTTCCCACATAAGGCCTTGACAGGGATCGAACCCCGGCCTCAGAGGTGGGAGGCGAGAGTGTTACCACTCTGCCACCCTGGCCCCGTTTTTTATGTAGTAACAGAGTTGCAAAAGTATATTATGCTGTTTACACTATTCTTTAGACTAGTAGAAATGCACATTAGTGCAATGTATGTAAAATTCAATAGTACATTGAGACTGATTGAATCAATGACAATACCACCATTGTCAAAGCGTAAAAGTATTGTCAAAGTAAAAGGTGTACTGAAAAATCATGTGAATAATGTCAAAGATATCTCGGTGTGTGGTGATATCTTAAGCAAGTTCACGACTTCAATAATTGGATGTAGGATATTGGTACAGACAGAACCAAAACAACATGCATTTCCTGTCTTGTCGACCAATACAAAACATGTACTGGTGACATTGACAAAAAAGCATTATTGTAGAAAATGTGCTGACATATTCCCACTGTCAGGAAAAACCTGACACTATCAGTCATTTGCCTTTCCAGTAAACAGAACTTGTCATTTTGTCTTTGGTCGATGGTGTTTTCCCCCAACAATTCAAGAAAGCAGTTGTCATCCCCTTATTAAGAAAGCATCACTTCCTAATGAAAACTTAAAGAATTATCGTCTGGTATCACATCTGTGTTTTATGTCAAAATTGGTCAAGCGGGTGGTTTAACATCTTATGCAACACATCAATCAGCATATAAAACTGATCACTCCACTGAAACTTCCCTACAGCATATTAAAAATGATATCCATACCTCGCTGTTGTGTGGTGAACTTACACCTACTTGATTAATTGGCTGCCTTTGATACTATCCACCATGACACTCTTCTGAAATGTCATGGTTTGGTGTGTGCAGCATGGCCCTAAAGTGGTTCTATCTCAACCACTGTTACCAGGCAATTAAAATTGGGTCAACCCTCAGAATTGCATGAGCTGTTGTTTGGAGCACCCCAAGTCTCTGTCCTCAGCCCTCTGCTTTTTTCTCCATACACCACTCCTTTGAGTAAGGTTTTTAAAAGACAAACTTATTTACGTCAGCAGTAGATGTGTATCAGGTGATATTTAGCATTTTAGGGGTTAATTACATTACGTTTTATACTTAAAGAGGGACTTCCTTACGTTCACTCACCCCTATCTATTTTATTTAAAAACTACATGTCACAAATAAATATATCACAGCCACACATACAGATAAATATGTACACCACATTTTGGTTAAGTATTAGTTTACCATATATATCTTTTGTTGTTCACCAAAGAAACAACGTGGGCCTGCATTCCTTTCTATGGACGTGTTGCTAAACCCTAATATGGTAAACGCATCCACTTGAAACCTAATGTATCTCTTACGGGAATTATTTAACGTTACGTGCACTAAACGGTGCACTAAACCTCTCATCACACCATGATATTAAAGGCCAAGCCCATGTAAATCATTGCTATACAGTTTTGTTTACAGAAATTGGGTTTTTTGAACACAATTTTTATGATGGCTTTCATTTTATAAAATGAATTAATGTGTCCTAATCTCTTTTTTTTTTCTTTTTTTTTGGACAAAACATACTTTATTTATACACTACGTATGTAATTGTGCTGACAGGTTTAACATAGGTTTCCAATACACATTTTCCAACATACTGAATTAATTTCACCCACCTTGCACTAGTGCTGCTGATTCTGTTGCCAAGTCTTAGATGAGGTGTCTATAACTACTGGTACTGTCTACACAGAACCACTCTGGTCCCTTCCAACATCAGTACACCAATTGTTATGTTACTACTGGACTTCTATTAACTCTATATACTATTACTGTCAGTGACTACACTGTTGCATATATCAGTCCTACTACTACCACTATTAATATCAGTCACTACACTGTTACATATATCAGTCCATCTACTACTTCTAAATGTCCATATAATTCTCCTTTACATTCAGTAATATCACATATGCGTTTCCGTTAGACATGTGTACACAGTTCCAAGTCTTACTCTGAAGTGTCACTTTAAACCGCAGTTCCTGTACAACTCCTGCGCATTGGCACTTACTAAACTTCGGAACTATCGAAACGTCTCCCGGAATATACTACATTCCTCATTCTTCTGTTGAGACTTAGTCATACTCCTGAGGTTTCAATATTCACTTCTTCTGCTGTAACGAGTGCATATCAGTGTTCATCGATGGAACTGTAGTGTTTTCTGCAGTAGGGGTTAGGATTTAGAGATCTGTTATGGTTTGCATAAAAATCAAACGTGTTTGATATTTTTCACAACTGTAACCAATCAACTTTCGCCCCTACCCACAAATTTCCCCGTCTTAGGATTCCTGAGACCTCTTCAGACCCAAAAAATTTACACAGTCCGGTGTTGTAAGAGGCGTCTTGCGACACTTAAGTCCAGGACTCTTAGACTCAGGCCTCAAGTCCCAGGCCTCAACAAAAATCGCTCATTGCTGTCTTAGGATATCTGTTACCAGCAGGCCTGAGGAAGACTTAGACTAGTCAGTATATCCCTGACACGATCAGCGTTGATACCGATCACAGACGTGGCTTAATCGCCTCATAATCAGGGAACTATCGTGACTTATCTTAGGACATCTGAGGCTTCCTGCGGACGATCTGGGGTGATCAAGATTTTACTTTCCCGCCCATTTTTCAGATTTTTTTTACAGACTCTCAAAGATTAAGGGGCCCAGGACCAATCGGGGATTAATCCTTTGCTTGAACGGGGGCATTAGGTTTTGTGGATCAATAATTTGGGAATTTTTTTTGAGAGCATTGTACCCCATCATACCACAGGTGGTATGTCCTTTGGTTAAAGGCGATCCCAGGTGGCGGAACCATGCTGTGGGAGCCCCAGATGGAAAGCCCCAGGTGTGGCCATAAGATGTTCCAGGCAGTCAGGGTCCAAACATTACAACTACAAGAGTTTATACTCAGTGGTGCTGTTAGCTCTTGTGGATGCTGACATCAGGTTTCTGTGGGCAGATGTGGGGAGTAAAAGGTGCTGTTATGATCCCCAGATTTTTAACGAGTGTGTTTGGATTGGACTATAGGTTTTCCTGACGCTGATCCACTGCCAGGTGATGACAGGGAAATATCATTTCATTACAGCCAATGATGCCCTTGCCTTGAGGACTTGGCTAAAGAAACCTTTATCTGGCAGAAACCTTTATGATAAACAATGCATCTTCAACTATTTACTGTCCAGGTCCAAGTGGGTGGTGGAGAAAGCATTTGGGATACTAACCAATCACTTCAGACGCCTATCACTCACAATGGTCAAGGAGCCACACAATGTGATGTCTGGTTTTGGCTTGTGTTATCCTGCACATTATAATTAGGTCATGTTATTGGTCAACCATCAGGGACTAGCAGATGAGAAGAACAAAATCAGAAGCAGGTGCCAGGTGCCTGGAGGCAACGTAAAGTTCTGCCTGATCTTGGGAAGCTACAGTGATGGGACCAGGCCACAATTGCAGCTAAAAGGCAAAGAGAGTATTTGATACATTACTACAACAACGCTTTTGGGGCAGTTCCATGGCAGAATGATATGATCTAGTTCAAAGACATTTATGAACTTTATACCTTGACACTTGTTGCATTTTACTGTATTCTCTTTCATTGTTGTAAGTATTAAGTGCTATAAAGTAATTTATTAAACTTCAAGTTTATTGTTTCTGATTATGCTATACAATGGTCAATGTATCAAAAAAGTTTTGTGTGGACAAATAAACCAAAGGGCAAATCCTGTTAAAGGTCAACAGTTTCCAGTAAACACTGAAAGGTCATCATTCACTGTTTTTGTGGAAGGTCACAGTGGAGGTCAAATTAAGGCATTGCTCTTATGTATTCATTTCAATTCATCTGTTTCACCATGGCACTTGTAGATATTATAAGGCAGGGCAAGTCCTTTCAGGTGGCCAAAAACTGTGGGCAACTTTTGAGTGGAAACTTAAGAAAAAAAGTAAAACCTTCAATGTAACATGACACAGTACCTGAAAATGACACTATGAAAAGAAAGTTCTAAAATGTACATTTCGAAAATCTACAAAGTAATTACAAAGTAGGGCTGAGATGGATATGACTGATAAGTGTTAACCATTACTGTACTTATAATACACATGTGGAAGCAGTACACCATGAGTGAAAACTTACAACTTAGGAAAAAAGTATAATTAAAGGGTGATAAAAGTAACCCTGAAGCACATAGCATGGTGCCGTACGTATAGCTGCCATGGAGACGAAAGTTTTAAAATTGTCACAATATAGATCGTTTTTACTTGCATTTCACTTGCTTCTGCCTCCATTTGTGTACAAAATGTATCCTTACTGTCATTTGATGGTTTTGTTGCTTTTTCTTATCCTTTAAGTTTCTTTTTAGTATATTTTGATGTAAATCGGGTATTATCGCCCACCAAACGGGAATAAACCGGTCCAATTTCTATAGGTGTTTTTGTATTTCTCTGAAGTCTATCAATTATTTCCTTGTTTGTTTATACATTCTCCTTATTTTTATTGTAAACTTGTACATACTCCAGCTATTTTTTTACTTATTTAGGCCCCTTTCTGCTTTGTGTATTGTTGCTTAGAGACTGGTTGTTTGTAGCAGGCTTAGTGGAGGATTATAGGGTGCCCGTGAGTTGCCCACGGGATGAATCAACTAATGTTGGACTGTCAGACAGATTGAGGACTGAGCTTTTAAGGCCTAAACTGGTGAGACTCACCACGGTCCTTTTTCTTTAAGGCTGCCGGAGTATGTACACTGTCCTTGCTCAGTAATGTACACTTTTTACTGACTGATTTTACTTTGTCTTTTCTCCGTAAACATAACACGCAAGGGTACGAAGCTTTATATCACAAAGACTGCCCACGGCTCTAGTCTACTCCTGCCTTGTTCTTTTAGGCAGGCAAGCTGTTGCCGTAATGTCAAAAATTTTCCTACTACTACCAATTTCAGAGGTTTTTCTGTTTTACTTTATTATGTGGAGATATTTCCCTAAATCCCGGTCCTGTCTCTTTTGGTGTCATCAACTGTCGTTCTGTTCGAAATAAAGGCCCCACTATTGCTGACATTGTGTCTTCTCGATCATTGGATCTACTCAGCATTACAGAAACACACATAAGATCAAATGAAACCGACAGTTTGCTTCACTCAATAACACCATTGGGATACAAATTGTGTCACAGACCTCGTGCGCACGGCCGCAGTGGTGGTGTTGGCTTTTTTGTAAATGACAACATCCATTTTAAAATAGTTGATAGTCCTTTCTATGAATCATTTGATAATATAGCAATTACCATTGGTTCTCCAGCTTTTGTGATAGCCTGTGTTTATGGGCCACCTGGTTCATGTTCTGATGCATTTTGTGATGAATTTTTCAGTTTATTTGAGTACCTATCTTCACTGAGTCAAAATTTCTTGATATGTGGTGATTTTAACATACATGTGGATACAATCTCCAAAGACAGTGAAAAGTTTCTCAATTGCCTTGAATCATACAATATCAATCAACATGTTCATAAACCAACTCACCTGCATGGTCATACTCTCGATCTCATCCTTACTCCCAACGATTCCAGTGCTGTTTCAAATGTTCGGGTCAGTGATTTTATTTCAGATCATGCCCTAGTGCTGGATCAACTTGATTTTACCAACCCTTCTCTACCTGCGTCAAAAACTGTTACCTTTGGGATGTTTCACAGGATAAATATGGATTGTTTCCGGAGTGATCTGGAAAACTGTTCGCTTGTCAAATGCCCTGGTAATACTGCTAGTGTTCTTTATGAGCAGTATACGAAGGACCCTAAAGAGTTGCTAGACAAACACGCTATAAAATAAAGGCCCCACTATTGCTGACATTGTGTCTTCTCGATCATTGGATCTACTCAGCATTACAGAAACACACATAAGATCAAATGAAACCGACAGTTTGCTTCGCTCAATAACACCATTGGGATACAAATTGTGTCACAGACCTCGTGCGCACGGCCGCGGTGGTGGTGTTGGCTTTTTTGTAAATGACAACATCCATTTTAAAATAGTTGATAGTCCTTTCTATGAATCATTTGATAATATAGCAATTACCATTGGTTCTCCAGCTTTTGTGATAGCCTGTGTTTATGGGCCACCTGGTTCATGTTCTGATGAATTTTGGGATGAATTTTTCAGTTTATTTGAGTACCTATCTTCACTGAGTCAAAATTTCTTGATATGTGGCGATTTTAACATACATGTGGATACAATCTCCAAAGACAGTGAAAAGTTTCTCAATTGCCTTGAATCATGCAATATCAATCAACATGTTCATAAACCAACTCACCTGCATGGTCATACTCTCGATCTCATCCTTACTCCCAACGATTCCAGTGCTGTTTCAAATGTTCGGGTCAGTGATTTTATTTCAGATCATGCCCTAGTGCTGGGTCAACTTGATTTTACCAACCCTTCTCTACCTGCGTCAAAAACTGTTACCTTTGGGATGTTTCACAGGATAAATATGGATTGTTTCCGGAGTGATCTGGAAAACTGTTCGCTTGTCAAATGCCCTGGTAATACTGCTAGTGTTCTTTATGAGCAGTATACGAAGGACCCTAAAGAGTTGCTAGACAAACACGCTCCTGAGGTGTCTTGCACTTTCATCAAGGGTCCTGCTAAATGGCTCTCAGATTCTTATCTGCTGGCTAAGGCTGTCAGGCGCCAGTTTGACCACATATGGCGGAAGAATAAATCACCACAAAATCAAGCCAGATTGCGAAAGCAGATTGCCCGTTGTAATCCACTAGTAAATAAAGATAAATTCAATTGCTACAGAAGTCTTGTCAATGAAAATGCTCAGGATTCCTAGAAATTGTGGCAGGTGTTACGTACTGTATTACATTCCGATCGTGAAAGTGTACTCCCTTCTCATCAATCAAAAGAGTGTCTTGCAAACCATTTTGTGACTTATTTCTCAGAAAAAAATTACCAAGATTAGGGACTCATTTTCCAGCACTGACTTTTTCAGCCTACCTGCACCCTCAGACCTACCCAGCTTTGACTCGTTTAATGAAGTTTCTGATGAAGAAATCCAAAAGGCAATTATGAAATCACCAACTAAATCCTGTTTGTTAGACCCATGGCCTATCTTTTTGGTCAAGGAATGTCTTGACATTCTTGTACCTTCAATCACCAAACATGTTAATTGTTCTCTGTCTGAAGGTGTTGTTCCTGCTGATTTTTAAAAAGCTGTTGTCACTCCACTGATCAAAAAATCCTCACTTCCACCTGACGATCTCAAGAATTACTGACCTGTGTCAGGCCTGTGCTTCATCTCCAAATTTGTTGAGCGTGTGGTTGCCTCCCAATTAAACGACTATGTCTGTTCAAATGGTCTTGAGAATGTCAAGCAGTCAGCTTATAAGTTAGGTCACTCAACCAAAAGTGAACTGTTATCAATCAAAAATGATGTCCGGGCCTCAAGTCCCAGGCCTCAACAAAAATCGCTCATTGCTGTCTTAGGATATCTGTTACCAGCAGGCCTGAGGAAGACTTAGACTAGTCAGTATATCCCTGACGCGATCAGCGTTGATACCGATCACAGACGTGGCTTAATCGCCTCATAATCAGGGAACTATCGTGACTTATCTTAGGACATCTGAGGCTTCCTGCGGACGATCTGGGTGATCAAGATTTCACTTTCCCGCCCATTTTTCAGATTTTTTTCACAGACTCTCAAAGATTAAGGGGCCCAGGACCAATCGGGGATTAATCCTTTGCTTGAACAGGGGCATTAGGTTTTGTGGATCAATAATTTGGGAATTTTTTTGGAGAGCATTGTACCCCATCATACCACAGGTGGTACGTCCTTTGGTTAAAGGCGATCCCAGGTGGCGGAACCATGCTGTGGGAGACCCAGATGGAAAGCCCCAGGTGTGGCCATAAGATGTTCCAGGCAGTCAGGGTCCAAATATTACAACTACAAGAGTTTATACTCAGTGGTGCTGTTAGCTCTTGTGGATGCTGACATCAAGTTTCTGTGGGCAGATGTGGAGAGTAAAAGGTGCTGTTATGATCCCCAGATTTTTAACGAGTGCGTTTGGATTGGACTATAGGTTTTCCTGACGCTGATCCACTGCCAGGTGATGACAGGGAAATATCATTTCATTACAGCCAATGATGCCCTTGCCTTGAGGACTTGGCTAAAGAAACCTTTATCTGGCAGAAACCTTTATGATAAACAATGCATCTTCAACTATTTACTGTCCAGGTCCAAGTGGGTGGTGGAGAAAGCATTTGGGATACTAACCAATCACTTCAGACGCCTATCACTCACAATGGTCAAGGAGCCACACAATGTGATGTCTGGTTTTGGCTTGTGTTATGCTGCACATTATAATTAGGTCATGTTATTGGTCAACCATCAGGGACTAGCAGATGAGAAGAACAAAATCAGAAGCAGGTGCCAGGTGCCTGGAGGCAACGTAAAGTTCTGCCTGATCTTGGGAAGCTACAGTGATGGGACCAGGCCACAATTGCAGCTAAAAGGCAAAGAGAGTATTTGATACATTACTACAACAACGCTTTTGGGGCAGTTCCATGGCAGAATGATATGATCTAGTTCAAAGACATTTATGAACTTTATACCTTGACACTTGTTGCATTTTACTGTATTCTCTTTCATTGTTGTAAGTATTAAGTGCTATAAAGTAATTTATTAAACTTCAAGTTTATTGTTTCTGATTATGCTATACAATGGTCAATGTATCAAAAAAGTTTTGTGTGGACAAATAAACCAAAGGGCAAATCCTGTTAAAGGTCAACAGTTTCCAGTAAACACTGAAAGGTCATCATTCACTGTTTTTGTGGAAGGTCACTGTGGAGGTCAAATTAAGGCATTGCTCTTATGTATTCATTTCAATTCATCTGTTTCACCATGGCACTTGTAGATATTATAAGGCAGGGCAAGTCCTTTCAGGTGGCCAAAAACTGTGGGCAACTTTTGAGTGGAAACTTAAGAAAATAAGTAAAACCTTCAATGTAACATGACACAGTACCTGAAAATGACACTATGAAAAGAAAGTTCTAAAATGTACATTTCGAAAATCTACAAAGTAATTACAAAGTAGGGCTGAGATGGATATGACTGATAAGTGTTAACCATTGCTGTACTTATAATACACATGTGGAAGCAGTACACCATGAGTAAAAACTTACAACTTAGGAAAAAAGTATAATTAAAAGGTGATAAAAGTAACCCTGAAGCACATAACATGGTGCCGTATGTATAGCTGCCATGGAGACGAAAGTTTTAAAATTGTCACAATATAGATCGTTTTTACTTGCATTTCACTTGCTTCTGCCTCCATTTGTGTACAAAATGTATCCTTACTGTCATTTGATGGTTTTGTTGCTTTTTCTTATCCTTTAAGTTTCTTTTTAGTATATGTTGATGTAAAACGGGTATTATCGCCCACCAAACGGGAATAAACCGGTCCAATTTCTTTAGGTGTTTTTGTATTTCTCTGAAGTCTATCAATTATTTCCTTGTTTGTTTATACATTCTCCTTATTTTTTATTGTAAACTTGTACATACTCCAGCTATTTTTTTACTTATTTAGGCCCCTTTCTGCTTTGTGTATTGTTGCTTAGAGACTGGTTGTTTGTAGCAGGCTTAGTGGAGGATTATAGGGTGCCCGTGAGTTGCCCACGGGATGAATCGACTAACGTTGGACTGTCAGACAGATTGAGGACTGAGCTTTTAAGGCCTAAACTGGTGAGACTCACCACGGTCCTTTTTCTTTAAGGCTGCCGGAGTATGTACACTGTCCTTGCTCAGTAATGTACACTTTTTACTGACTGATTTTACTTTGTCTTTTCTCCGTAAACATAACACGCAAGGGTACAAAGCTTTATATCACAAAGACTGCCCACGGCTCTAGTCTACTCCTGCCTTGTTCTTTTAGGCAGGCAAGCTGTTGCCGTAATGTCAAAAATTTTCCTACTACTACCAATTTCAGAGGTTTTTCTGTTTTACTTTATTATGTGGAGATATTTCCCTAAATCCCGGTCCTGTCTCTTTTGGTGTGATCAACTGTCGCTCTGTTCGAAATAAAGGCCCCACTATTGCTGACATTGTGTCTTCTCGATCATTGGATCTACTCAGCATTACAGAAACATACATAAGATCAAATGAAACCGACAGTTTGCTTCGCTCAATAACACCATTGGGATACAAATTGTGTCACAGACCTCGTGCGCACGGCCGCGGTGGTGGTGTTGGCTTTTTTGTAAATGACAACATCCATTTTAAAATAGTTGATAGTCCTTTCTATGAATCATTTGATAATATAGCAATTACCATTGGTTCTCCAGCTTTTGTGATAGCCTGTGTTTATGGGCCACCTGGTTCATGTTCTGATGCATTTTGGGATGAATTTTTCAGTTTATTTGAGTACCTATCTTCACTGAGTCAAAATTTCTTGATATGTGGCGATTTTAACATACATGTGGATACAATCTCCAAAGACAGTGAAAAGTTTCTCAATTGCCTTGAATCATGCAATATCAATCAACATGTTCATAAACCAACTCACCTGCATGGTCATACTCTCGATCTCATCCTTACTCCCAACGATTCCAGTGCTGTTTCAAATGTTCGGGTCAGTGATTTTATTTCAGATCATGCCCTAGTGCTGGGTCAACTTGATTTTACCAACCCTTCTCTACCTGCGTCAAAAACTGTTACCTTTGGGATGTTTCACAGGATAAATATGGATTGTTTCCGGAGTGATCTGGAAAACTGTTCGCTTGTCAAATGCCCTGGTAATACTGCTAGTGTTCTTTATGAGCAGTATACGAAGGACCCTAAAGAGTTGCTAGACAAACACGCTCCTGAGGTGTCTTGCACTTTCATCAAGGGTCCTGCTAAATGGCTCTCAGATTCTTATCTGCTGGCTAAGGCTGTCAGGCGCCAGTTTGACCGCATATGGCGGAAGAATAAATCACCACAAAATCAAGCCAGATTGCGAAAGCAGATTGCCCGTTGTAATCCACTAGTAAATAAAGATAAATTCAATTGCTACAGAAGTCTTGTCAATGAAAATGCTCAGGATTCCTAGAAATTGTGGCAGGTGTTACGTACTGTATTACATTCCGATCGTGAAAGTGTACTCCCTTCTCATCAATCAAAAGAGTGTCTTGCAAACCATTTTGTGACTTATTTCTCAGAAAAAAATTACCAAGATTAGGGACTCATTTTCCAGCACTGACTTTTTCAGCCTACCTGCACCCTCAGACCTACCCAGCTTTGACTCGTTTAATGAAGTTTCTGATGAAGAAATCCAAAAGGCAATTATGAAATCACCAACTAAATCCTGTTTGTTGGACCCATGGCCTATCTTTTTGGTCAAGGAATGTCTTGACATTCTTGTACCTTCAATCACCAAACTTGTTAATTGTTCTCTGTCTAAAGGTGTTGTTCCTGCTGATTTTTAAAAAGCTGTTGTCACTCCACTGATCAAAAAATCCTCACTTCCACCTGACGATCTCAAGAATTACTGACCTGTGTCAGGCCTGTGCTTCATCTCCAAATTTGTTGAGCGTGTGGTTGCCTCCCAATTAAACGACTATGTCTGTTCAAATGGTCTTGAGAATGTCAAGCAGTCAGCTTATAAGTTAGGTCACTCAACCAAAAGTGAACTGCTATCAATCAAAAATGATGTCCACCTTGCTCTGGCTCGAGGTGAGGCCACTGCTGTTGTGCTGCTTGACCAATCGGCAGCTTTTGACACAATTGACCATGGTCACTCCTAGGATGTTTGAGTTCTTGGTTTGGCGTTAGTGGCAAAGTTTTGGAATGGTTTAAGTCCTACCTCTCTGATCATTTGCAATGCGTTAAGATTGGCTCTATTCTGTCTGGTGCAAAGAAGCTCCTGTGTGGAGTACTTCAGGGCTCTGTCCTAGGTCCTATACTCTTTTCCTTATATACTACTCCCCTCAGTAAAGTCATTCGAAATCATCCCGGCATAGGTTTTCACTTTTATGCAGATGATATGTTCATCTCACACATACGAATGGAAAAGTTGGAAAGGTGCCTGGAGGATGTCAAAAAGAGGTTATCTGCAAATAAGTTGAAGCTCAACCCTGATAAAACCGAATTCATTGATTTTGGTTCAAAAATTCACCGTGAAAAACTCAACAAATCCTTCCCAGTTAACATTCTTGGCAATTTTCTCTCTCCTGTCAGAGTAGTCAGGAACCTTGGTGTATGGTTTGATAGTAATTTTTCCTTCTCAAGGCATGTCCAAAATATCGGCAAGTCTTGTTTTGCTCAAATCAGGGATTTTAGGCATCTCGGAGGTTACCTCACACATCATGCTGCCCTTATGGCTGCGAATACTCTGGTTGGAAGTCGACTTGACTACTGTAATTCCTTGTTTAGAAGTCTCTCAGCTCTTGATCTTCGTAAGCTGCAATGTGTTCAAAATAGTCTGGCTAGAATTGTCACCAATACCACCAAGTACTCACACATCACTCCTGTTAGGAAGATTCTACATTGGTTGCCTATTGAACAATGCTCCATATTTAAGACTGCCTTACTGGTGTACAAGTTCCTAAATTGTGGTCAACCAAGGTATTTTGCACCTTTTCTAAAACCCAGACAAAGTTTCTACAACACACGCAAAAGCCAAGCTGATGGTGTGTTCCTTGAGATCCCCCACTTCACCACCTCACTATATAAGTCTTCTAAGCATTTCGGCCTCAGCTTTGCTTATGACGCTCCAAAGATTTGGAATGATTTGCCTGATGATGTATGTTTGGCCACTTCTCTCCACTCATTCAGAAGAAAGCTCAAAGCCTATCTCTTCGCACAAGCATATCCGCCCTGACTTTTGCTTTCCCTCATTTCTCTCCGTGGCGCTGACCCTTGCTATGTCTCAGGTTTATGATTACACTTTTTTGCTTCTGTTTGATGCGCCTAGAGTCTGTCTTTAGATAGAGATTAGGCACTATAAAAATACTATTACAATTAGAATAACAAGCCGACAATTATGTAGCTAGTTCATAACGTAAACTGTAAAGATAAACCAAGAACCCTATATGGAGAAGATGGTAGTTTCTTACCAATGGTCCGAAGTTTACAATACAGAACCTCGACTAACTGTATGTTAATGTATGTAATGTAACTGTTTCCTCTGTTTTAAATATTTATGTCTAGGTCTGGTATACCTGTTCATAGAAACATAGTTCCTGTTGTGTAAGCAGGAAATATGTTGGTAAATACCCAGCAATATGTGAACATTAATGTAAGTCATTTCAAGTACAATGTCCACTACCGAAAGATAATCATGTTGATCCTACTGTGAGCTTGAACCCTCCATTGTTAGAAGACTCAGAATTCCATAAATCCATCAGTAGTAAAATATGTTAAGTAGTAGAAGCCAGATATTAAGTAGTAGCAGTCACAGTCTGCTTAATCAACTAAATTTTCACCCATTCCAATTCGATGACAACAGACATTTACTGAACAACAAAAACATTGACCCAGACAATAATTTTTTCAATTGTATTGATTTACAGTGCAAATACTATGAAGACCATGAATTTGTAAGACTAGAAGGTGTTAAAGGAAATAGTAGCACCTTCTCAATTATTCCTCTAAACTGTAGGAGTATAGGACAAAATTTTGCTATGTTTGCTACTAGAATCTCTTGGTAAATCATTCAATATTATAACAATTTCAAGGGGTTGTAGTAATGAACATGACAGTTTGAGATAGATGGATTTATAGTCTATTCTGTTCTAAACTTTTATTGCACTTAATCTTTGCCAAGCAGACTCTAAGGCACAACACAAAAATTCATTTTAAAAAATCATCATTCCATAACCGTTTCCAAGTCCAGAACTACCGAGACGCTGGATAGAGTGTGTGCAAAGTTGGGAAAGCCTACTATTTTAAACTTTTTCTACAACAGGCAAGAGTTGGGTCATAACGGACCTCATCAGGAAAATCATTCCAAACTGTGGGAATATCAAAAGCAAAGCTTTGGCCAAAGGCCAAAGTGTTTTTTTTTTGTTATTTATGTACAGATGGATAGAATTGAAGAACCTCCAAGAACATTTTATCAGGACGGCTTTATCTTACACTATATCTTCCGCAATGAGTAGAAAAAAGAGAAGCACTGTGGCAAGTGTATTTTGAATACACTGCAGCTTGTGCATGTTGAAACTGGACAGACTGGACAGAGAGTTGCAACTACTCACCAAGGCATTAGATGCCAATATCCTAACAGGGAGGTAGAGATCTAATTTCTTGAGCTGAGCATGAGATCTAAACATAATAAACACTGCTTCTCAAGGTTTAATTCGAACATACTTGACGCAACCATTCATGAACATCTGGGAGACATGAATTCAGTTTGTCAATATTGACATGAATAAACAACTGGGAGTCGTCTGCATAAAAGTTGAATTTGATGTCAGGGTGTATTACAATATCTTTACTCAAGGGGTGCGGAATAAGGAAAACAGCAGAGGACCAAGAATTGACCCTTGTGGTAATCCAAACAGCAGCTCCTGCAATTCAGAGATGGTTGGCCCAATTTTAATTGCTTGGAATCGGTGGCTGAGATAAGACTTGAACTACTTCAAGGCGGTTCTATACACACCAAACCAAACCCATGGCATCGCCTGTACCCAACCTCCATGTGTTGAGAAGTGATGCTCTTATTCAAGCACAGGTTGAGCAAAGACTAGAGATCTAGTGGACGAAAATAAGTCAGGTACAAAAATTAAGTCACTCATAGCTGGTTCTATAGATGTAGTTGTATCACACCATGTTAAATGGCCACAAGAATATGTGTTGTCCGGTAGTAAAAAGAAAAGAGTTCAATATGATCAGTTAAATGTTACACAGTGGATGGCTGACTTTTGTCATATCATGAAAGAGGAAACTAATTTGGAAAACAAAGAACATATGCTTGATTATTTGATTCAATTGTTAGAAGATGCAAACGGTTTTTCATGGGACGCGGCCAGCCATGCTGTTTTACTTTGTAGAATGGAGCAAGGGGATGTAAAAAACTACATGCAAGTCGAGAAAATCGATAGAATTAGGAGAGCCAATGCTCAGAGACATGGTGTGGGTTCAAGTTCGAACTCAAGTTTCAAATCTCAGATTCAAAAATCCATCAAGTCTAGCCCTTGCTTGTATTTCAACAAAGGCAGTTGTACTTACACTAAAAATCACGAAACTAGAGGTGTTACCTACAGACACGTTTGTTCTGCTTGCTTTAATGCTAGTGGCAGGCATTTCCCACATTCGGAGATTGAATGTAGAAACAAAATTAGGAAAAATGTGTCAAATGTGAGGGTATGGTCACTAGTGCACATACCCGACATCTTGCAACCAGATGCTAAAAATGTCGGACACGCTGATATTGAATTGAAAGCTTCCCAGTCAGATATAGCAACTTGGTATAAAGCATTTAAAGCATATGATACCATTGTTCAAAAAAAATTCAGAATATTCCGAAATGCACAAAGGTGCCAAATCAAAGTATAGGCCTCGACGTTATGAACCATAGGGTTGATTATCCAAAAGCTATGCAACTCAAACAAACTAAATACCACAATAACTGCAAACATAACAAGGTCTTTCACAAACGTGGCAGTGTGGCTGGGGCCAAGGCCAATGAACAAAAATTTTAGGACCAATTAGTGCTTTCCAACAGATTTCAAATGCTTCAACCTTCGGTTGATAATCAAGAGCAGGAGCAGCAGATATCTTATGGATCTTCTGCTTCGGTTCAGCCTGTATTTAGCACTAGCATTCAGGTGCAAAGGAAAAAGGTTTTCAAAAATGATAAGGTCAAAGGTCAAAGTTGGGGTTTTACGTCCCGTTCAACAGCCAGGGTGATATTGGGACAGGTCCTCAGAATTGCCACTTGTGGGACTCGAACCCACAGAGGTGACAGCCTATGATTAGATGCCAAACTTGCTAACCACTAGGCCACTGAGGACCTTTCAAAAATGATAAGCAGACCATTGAAAAACAAGTTGATGACAATTACGAGGTAACATTGGCTCACCAGAAAAAAAAATTCATTGGTGGGCAATAAAAACGAAACTGGGTTATTTGATGGGGAATCTCGAGATGTCATCACACCTAGTTATCAGAGTTGGTCTGTAGCAGACATGAATACTCATATGCCAAATTTGGACCAAATGTTAACCGGAAACTGGGACCTTAATAGTACTGAGCATGAAAATTGCTGCTCACAAAAATTTGGTCTGAACCAAAATCAACAAACAGCCATATGTAATCACAATGAGCAATGCAGAAGTCAAACAGGTGCAAATTTTGGTTTTGTCCCTCAAACAGATTTAAAGTTATATGATGGGGAATCAGTTACTTGGGAAAACCTACCAGATGTAATACAATTACATTATATTGTTAGAGATACTGGCCTTCCAAATTTTCTAAAGACTAGAATCCCTGTGAATACTAACCTTAATATTAAAAATTGGAGACACTTCAGAACATTATTGGGATCAGCAGATCCTAGATTTGCTTCAATACGACTTTCCCTTAGATCCCTTTCGACAGAAATTGTAGTTTACAGAGTACGAATTCAAATCACAAATCAGCTGAGATGCACTTGGACCAAGTTATAAACTATATTAAGGAAGAATTATTCCATGGCGCCATCATAGGACCATTTGATGGTCTTCCACCTGCATTTCACATATCTCCTCTCATGACTAGGGATAAACAGGATTCTGATAAGAAAATAACAATTATGGACCTTAGTTGGACCAAGGGAGGTTCTGTAAATGATGGGGTGAGCAAAGATTTGTATTTGGGGACTTCTTATACTCTTCACTACCCTTCTATAGACAATATCACTGCAGCCTTACATCGCCTATGCCCTGGAGCAAAGATATTTAAAATAGATATAAGCATGGCATTTCGGCATTCGAGGGTGGACCCAGCTGACATTGACCTGCTGGGTTTACAAGTAGATGGGCGTCATTTTCTTGACGTTTCGACGCCATTCGGATATCAGAATGGTTCTTTATTTTTTCAGCGTTGCTCAGACACTATCAGGTACATCATGGCTGATCATGGTTTCCCTGATTTGTACAATTATATTAACGATCTCATTTATGTCGGTTTACCATCAAAAATTGACACTGCTTTCAAATTTTTAACCTCTGTATTAGCAGAACTTGGTTTGGAAGTTAGCAGCAAAAAGCTGGTTGCTCCTACCTCGGTTATATGTCTTGGTATTCTAATAGATTCCCACGATAGAACTGTATCGATTCCTTGTAAAAAATTGGGTGAAATTGTAGACTTATGTACCAGTTGGACAAGCAAGACATATTGTGGCAAACAGGATCTAAAATCCTTGCTAGGTCATTTGGAATATATAGCTAAATGCGTCAGGCCAGCCAGAATATTTTTGAACAGAATGTTGCAAACATTACGTGATAATGTTGACAACACAAAAATACTACTAACTGGACAATTTTTCAGAGACCTGAATTGGTTTAATGTATTCCTGAGACAATATAATGGCATTACATTTTATGACAACCTCAATTGCCGTGCAGAAATTTATTTAGATGCATCTCTTACTGGGCTAGGAACCATTTTTGACAATATGATTTATAGTCTTCCTATTAATAAAAATTATATGGGGTATAACATCGTTCAGCTAGAGATTCTCAACATTTTAGTTGCTTGCAAAGTTTGGGCAACACATTGGTCCAATAAACGTATTAAGATATGGTGTGATAATTTGGCAGTAGTGGAAGTACTTAACAGTGGGAAATCACGTAATGACACATTAGCTATTTGTGCTAGAAATATTTGGCTATTGTCTGCCATTTATAATTTTGATATTGTATTGTATCATATTCCGGGAAAAAATAATATCACAGCAGACCTTCTTTCATGTTGGTCCAATTCTAAAATGGATTATGAAAAATTATACGAACTGGCTCCGTATGCCACTTGGATTCCTGTCAGTATAGACTTGACCTTTCTTAATCATATTATATAATTTTAATATTTTTAAATCTTCCTTCGGGGGCAGCCCAGCTGGCCACCTCTGCGGCTGCTCGACTGTTTGATGCTTTCAGATCAGCAACTAAGCGACAATATGCCAGATCATGGCTTGACTTCCAAGCTTCTAAGGTGGCAGCTGGGCTGCCTCTTCAACAGGTAGATATCCATATATTGTTACCTTTTATGGAATTTCTGGTTGACAATGGTCAGTCACAAGCTCATATTGCAAATTACATGGCAGTCTTGAGGGCATATCATATCATACATAACCTTCCTACTGCCCAATTCAAAGATGAACGCATACAGTTTTTCCAGAAAGCATTAAAGCTGAAGGCTCCTTTTAAACCCATAAAACGAAGTCTTTTGACCATTGATCTTCTTGAAAAAATAATACAACAATCTCAAAAATTGCCCTTTTCCTTTGTATTTACACCTTTATATTTTTTGTCCTTTTTCTTCTTCTTGAGAATGTCCAGCATATTACCTCATTCAACCACCTCTTTTGATAATACTAGGCAGCTGGCTTGTGCAGGTGTCATCCTTCAACTACAGGGGGCAGTTGTCTTGATAAAATGGTCCAAAATCTAATCTAATGTGGATTTTTATAGCGCTTAATCTCCATCACTGATGGACTCTAAGGCACATCTAAACATAAAGCAAGGCAGTCAGCATTAATCAAGTGACATAGCCAGGTCGTACCAAGGAGACACAGATGTGACGGGGGAAGCTATGGTGGGCAGGTATGTTTTAAGCTTCTTTCTGAAGGAGGCAACTGATGTTGCACTGCGAACATCTTGAGGGAGGTCATTCCAGATCTTAGGAGCATCAAAGGCAAAACTATGGACAAAATGTTTGGCTGACTTGAAGACTGATGAATGGAAAGGAGGAACTGTAAGGTATTGACGATCTGGGTGACTATGCCTAGTACTATAGGGACAACTACTAAAAGACAAGAATGTTTCGAAATAAGAAGGAAAACCACTATGCAAAAATTTATACACATGTGTTGCAGTTTTGAAAATACAATGGTACCTAACAGGCAACCCGTGGAGTTTCTGTAGAATGGGTGTAACATGAGCATACTTTCTATGATTTGTAACAATACGAGCAAGGGTGTTCTGAATACTTTGCAATTTGTACTGATTGAAACCAGACAAACCTCTGAACAGAGAGTTACAATAGTAATTGGGTTCCTCATTCTAAAATTCTATTCATCTTTACCCCAAATCATATTCTAACTATTAAACATTCCCTTGTTCTTTAAACTTGGGGACTTTCTAACTGCTTTCTGAATATTAATTTGACCTTGTCAGCTGTGGGGTCAATCTGCATCAGTCTGACCTTTTTAGTTCTGGAGGTCACTTTGACAAGGATTGATTCAGGACTTCAGCATGTTACTAGGCAAAATGTTTTATTAAAATATTTTATAAAAAATGTACAATCATATGTCAAAATAAATGTATTGTATATAATGTGCCAATGAGAAAATGATAGAGAATAATATATTATTATATCCCAGCCATGCTTTTTATTATTCTTGGCCCTTGGGGGCTGTCATACATAGCGGTAATTTGTTCATATATTCCAGTAATTACATTTTGATTGTTGATGCTTGATACACTTGTTCAGTCTGGCGGGGGATTAGGTTAACTAATTTAAGTGTCAGATTATTCCTAGAAGAACATTGCACACACTGGGGCTCTAATGATTCCTGCCACTGGTTTCCCGCAACTTTTTGTGGCTTGGCTGCATTCCTGTCCCTGCCCCACACTTGTATTTTGAATTCAGTTGTGTCACAAGCTCCGACCACCGACCCCTGTCACCTGATGTAAGGGTTAACCTTATTGTGTGTAATGTATGTATGTATATTTACTTGTGTAACAATTGATACACTGTATGTACACATGTCTGTGAGTGGTAGTTTTAATTACTTTCGCTTACAAGCTTTCACGCTGCTTGGGCCTCATTAAGATATGGTCTCAGACCTTATAACCTCATAAGCTTGGTCTCCTTATGTTGGATCTAACCTTGACCTTCTTTAGCTGTGACCCCTTGTGCTGGTCCTGGGGCAAGGGAAGTCTCCTTCGGGATTTATGTAGGCTAGAGTGACCTTGGGACTGGCTGGCCCAGACTGACCCTGGTGTCCCCCCACTTGATCTTTACCTTGCGAATTCCCAAATCTTACACTGCATAGTGTTTTCCTGCCTTATCTTTGTCCACTAAGAAGCTTGTATTTGACCCTCTCAGGCTGGGACCTCTTCCCCTTGTCCCTAGGGAAGGGACGTCTCCACTGAGATTGATGAAGGCCTGAAAGCAATTGGGACTAGCTGGCCCAGGCTGACCCTGTTGTCCCCCACTCATTCAATCACCTTTCGACCTGATATGACCTTATTTCGACCTGCCTGACCTTGATGTTGCTGTCAGATATTGAAAGTTTATTTGCTACTGAGCTCCCCAGTGCATCCCAACCTGTCAGGTTAAACATGTTTGTCTAATTAGAAAATATAAAAAAATATTTGACTACTTGGATGTCTCTCACATATTTGTAAATATTCAATTTATTCCAGTCATTATGTGCACCAGTCCAGGAGAAGGTCCCCACAACACACCCCAATGACAAGACTAGCATTGGAGCTAAAATTTTATTTTTATTAAACACATCTATGTTAACAGCTACATAACAATGGCGCCTGGGCCCACATTACTTCCAAACACAACTCAATAGAATAAACACAGCCCAGGGGCAAGAAACCACATGTTAACTTCTACAATTACTGCACGCATATATTACATGAGTGTCCCATGACTAAAAGTTAAAATATCAATACATAAGGGCCTCATCCATTACCTTGTACAGCCTGCATCTCCAGGCAATATTATTAAAAATTAAAAAGATGGATCCACATTTATACTACGTAATACATTACTAACATTACTCTGAAAAATTGAAAGAAACCTGGAAGGAGTACAAAACAATGGAACATTTTTGGGGGCAGGAATCCTGGCTACGAGGGTCCTGAAAGCTTGAATAGGGCACAGGATCCCAGACAGGGAATCCTGACAACTGTGTGCGGAGAAGAAGCTTGCCTGGTTTTGGACCATTTTATAATTGTAGCCCCGTAGTGATCAACCAAGAAATCGCCCCTACAGAGGTGATGTGAAAGATCAAACTCCATTGGCAATGAGGGAACCAGATTGCTGACCCTGAAAAAAAGCAAAGAAAGCCACCAAAAATATACGCTGATATACATACCCTAGGGGGGCCAGATCACAAGTTGCAGATAGGCTTTAAAATAGAAATGTCAAAAATACCTTTTACTCTGGGAAGACGCCTTACATTGACTTCAAGAGATCTTAACAAGAGGGATAATTTAAAATTTTGCAAACAAGAAACTGGAAGATTATACCACTGAAATTTGAACTTAAGAGCTGAGATATAATTCAGAATAGAAGGATATGCCAAATTATTGAAGGCTAACATCTGAACAAACATGAGGATGTCCTGATCCGAAATCTGAAAGATAGGACGACCCACAAAAACCATAAAGGCTAAAAAAGTTCTAAAACAATATTTATATGCTAACCTAGACTTAGGCCTGTAGGCATTTTCCAGATGATGGTTAACTGAATTCATAAGCAGTAGTATATATCGAGTGTATATCGAGTCGAGTTTCCCATTAATCATGCCACTTTTTGACAGCTATGCAGCTGCTGGGAGACCTGGGAAGACTGATGGCTAGATGTGGGAAGGTCGATACTAGCTCTATACAGGTTATTGGCTCTATACATGTTGTTAAGCCTGACTCAATGGGACTTTTGTTTTGTTTGATAGTTTATAGCTATTACTCTGATGAATCATCACACAGCCGTGGGTTTAATGGGGCTAGCCAAGCTTTAATGGTTTTTTTCTGCTGGCCCACACCTCTGTTGTTTAATGGGCTCAATACTACATCAATATTACTTGTGAAAATATGAATCATCACACAGCTGTGTTTTAATGGGGCTTTGTCTGCTAGGAGTGTTTAATGGGGCTCTGTCCGCTTTGCTCTTTGTCTGCTTTAATGGGGCTTTTGTTTGCTAGCCCACACCTCTATTGTTTAATGGGACTCAATACTAGATCAATATTACTTGTGAAAAAATGAATCATCCCACAGCTTTGTTTTAATGGGACTTTGTCTGCTAGAAGTGTTAAATGAGGCTTTGTCTGCTAGCCAGCTTTTTCTGCTAGCCAAGCTGTAATATTACCTGTGTAAAAATGAATCATCACACAGCTGTGTTTAATGGGACTTTGTCTGCTAGCTAGACTTTAATGGGTTTTTTGTCTGCTAGCCAAGCTTTTAACAGGGCATAGTCTGCTGGCGATGCTGTGTACCGATACTGTTTTAATACAAAAGATCATTGATACAAATAGTATCCTTTTGCAGCTGTGCAATTGGTTAATGGGGTTTTGTCTGCTAGAATTGTTTAATAGGGCTTTGTCTGCTAGCCGTGCTAGATCAATATTACCTATGTACAAATGAATCATCACACAGCTGTGTTGGTTTAATGGGTTTTTGTCCATTGGGGCCTTGTCTGCTAGCTATCCTCAATATTACCTGTGTAAAAATGAATCATCACACAGCTGTTTTTAATGAGACTTGAACCTCTCACTGTTCACAGCCTAGTTGAAGAAACAGCACTGTCACCCAATGCTCTGTTGAAAATCTCCATTCCCAATTAAAATTAACGGGAAATTTCGAACCTCAGGGTAAGCACCCGAACGCAATATCTCGCCTCATATACAGTCGCAGTTTTATCTCCTACTTTCATACACACTTTTGATTAGGGTTAGGGCTTTGGGGTTAGCTAATAATCAGTGAATCCTGCTTTTCTTTGGAAAACTGCTGAATACTAGAATTTTGTCAATCTATATAAACGCTAAAATTCAGGTTATAAACTCAATTGTTTTTCCAACTATCAAGCTAACAGCATCTTCTAGCAACATGTTTTCTAATACTGCATCCAACATAACTGATAAGGATAGTGAGATAGTTCATCCAGCAAGTAAACCAGTTGAAGACCAGACTGATGCTAGATCATCTTATCTTCAGTCTGCCTCTACTCAATCTGCCACCTCGGTTGGGGGCTTTTCACTGAATTCTTCAGCTAGATATAACTCAAATCCAAGAATTCAACCACCCTTTGGTACCTGTGCTGGGTTACATTTATGTCATAAACCCACACCCTACGTGGGAAGATGGATATTTAAGGTTCCTGATTATTCTGGATATGATGAGAGATATGCTACATTTAGAACATGGCCGAAGTCTCACCCCATTCGCCCAGATGCCCTAACCCGTGCTGGTTTCCTCTATACAGGGGAGGGGGACAAGGTTACCTGCCCCTGGTGTAAAATATCTCTTATTGAATGGGAGACCTATGATGTACCAATGGATGAACATAAAAGGCATGCACCCACCTGTATCCTGCATATCTTTAAAAATGCAAGAGTTTATTATTTTTCGGACTTTATTCTTATCCACTAGATATCTCACATTAGAATGTTTAGTTTTATTCATGAGAAAGGAACCATAACTTGAATTACTTATCAATTTGAAGGTGTCCCCTATAATTGCTTTGACTGCCTCTAATTCACCCTGAATCCTGTGATGGGTCACCTTATCTATGAATGAAGTGAATGAGGGTTTGGGTTGAAATTCGATTATCTGATAGATTTTTGACACTTGACATTTATTTTTCAGATACCACTTCAAAAGGGGGGTGGCAAGTAAAATTTTGTGAGCCTTAAGCCCACTAATCAGAAGTCTTTTACTTTTAAATTGAATGTCATTGGTATTACAATAGGAGAGCATATGTGAGCCAATTGCCTCCTTTGGCACCTCACAGGTAGCAAAAAAAGGGGGATATTCTTGAAAGAAATCTTCATGCCCCTCCTCCACCTGGATATCTACCTCTAATGCGCCAAACAATCTTCCATTTTTAACTTCTGTTAAGATTTTTGAGTGTGTTAAACCCCCCTTATTTTTCCTGTAGTAAGAAAGAAGGTAATGTTCATAAAAGCGGAGGCATTTGGGTTTTATTTTGGAGATAAATTGACATTGCTGAATAGCCACATATTTGTAACCCTGTGAAATTATGTCCTTTCTAGCTTTATCCATCTGCTGCCTTTTTATGAGTCTCTCTGACCAGGTTTTATTTTTTATATTTTTAACTATAAAGCAGTTAAATTTACAACTGTGGTAATAACATCCGTTAAATTCATAAACTGTTTTATTTTGATAGCAAAAACCATCTACCCTAAAATTCCTTATTCTCACCTCTTTTTGATTATTTAATTTAGGTCGAATTTTTATTCCCTCTTTACAGCTGAGATAATCTAACCAAACATATGAATCTATGTACCTTTCGCTAACCTCTGGTCTAAACTTGTTTTCAGAGAGTCTTCTCACATACACACCGGCTGGCATTAACTGCTTGATAGTATAGGAATACAATCCATTACAGTCATAACCCACCAAACTCTCACAAAAATTTTTTTGTAAATTTTTAATTTTTGTTACCCCTTTTTCTTTATATCTGTTAAAAATTATGCTAGGCCCTCCCACAATATTCTGTTTAAATGTATAGTATAGGTCTGCGTTATCTGAATTGAAGAGTGCAAAATTACTCTTTGAGGAGGAATAGATCATTTTTCTTGCAACACCAGGTAAGGTGATGTAATCTTTAAAAATATCTATCCCCTCCGATACATACAGATCTATAAATGTAGATAAGGCTTTACAGAAGGGTCCAGTATCTAGATTATTGTAATGTATTAGATAATCCCTAAAAGTCCTCATACCATTCTTATTCCAGAGATTTCTAAGCTCTTCATACTCAGACTCAGATTCCAGTGGGTTGGACATCTTCATTGTAGAATAAAAATCTTTCATTTCCTGTAAGGAGGTGCAGTCTAATTTTTCAAGAGAATCAAACCATTCATAAGGAAAAACACCTTTTGGAATGTCACAGCCATAGGCTTTAAGGAACTTTTCATAGGAACATCCAGCTGCCAAATAATTGGAAATATCTAAAAATTTCATGTGTGGAGTACCTATTGTGAGATAGCTGTTTTCTTTTTTGATGGTGAAGATTTCATTTTCTGTGTAATTTAAACTTATATACTTGTGAATATCTGTCTTAATTAGATTTAGATCGTATCTACCTGAATTAAATCCGATAACAGGTAGTTGGGTAATGTAAGTAAGAAACTCTTTCTTAACTTGCTGAATATTGGATATGAAATGTGACAGAATCTTTTTACTTGGAGTAAAAACAATATCGGATTCTGAATCGGATTCGTCCGACTCCAGTTCCTCTTCCCAGTCCTCTGATTCGAAATCCGAATCCGCCTGCTCCCCATCCTCTTTATATTTCTGGATCAGCTCATCCAGTTCATATAAAACATGAAAATATTTGGAGGAGATTTGTTTACGGGCTGCTATGCTAATCAGTCTGAGATATTCCATCATATCTTGAATCAAAATTGTCGGATCCGGATTGATAAAACACCTCGGTGATTCAAAATTAGTTATGTTTGAAGCTAAACTCACACTAATGGGAACATGTTTGGATATCCAGTTCAATTTAGCCGTGGTGCTGTGGTTCGTTTTTTGAAGCATGGCCTCCATATCCCACACTGCAAAGAGTTTATAATATCTAGATTCCTCAGAGGTATGTATTCCTAGAGATTCGAGTTTTTCGAATATGGTTAAGGGTGACTTATGGAAGCCACCTGGCAAGTGGTAGGTAGTTCTATCATAGCATACTTTGTAGTGTCTTTGCATGTTCCACTCCCTTCTAAACAACTTAAAACACTTCTCGCATTGAAATTTTTTGGCAAATTTATTTATATCTACAACATAACTAAGGTTGTTTTCATGTACATTAAGATACATCTTACTGTCATAATTATTTACAGATTTATACAGATTACAGACAATACCATCTGGTGACAGAGAATATATCAAAATTTTTACATTAAAACATCTTTCTAGATCCAACATCTCGTCCATAGTCACACCAGTAAATTGTCCAGTAGAATTTCCTGATTTTTTTAAATTCATCCATACACGAAAATATTCGAGGAAATCTTTGTTACCTTTAAAATGTTGTCGAAGACATCTAAAGAAACACAAATTGTCTGTATATGGTTTGCCAGTCTATTTGTCTATATACATTGTCTTCAGATTCCTATTCTGTTTGATGTAATCTGGCAGGTCCTGAGCATTTCCCAATGGAAACTCTGTTTTAAAAACTACATACTGCACATTAGTTATGAAGGCGAGGCTCCAGGTGGTAGAGGGTCTATCTGATCTTGCTAGTGTAATTATATCGATTCCAGCTAACTTGTTCATCAAAAAACGAATACTATTCATATTCGAAATTCGAAAAGGCCATTGAAGAATCTTACTGTTGTAATGTGGAACAAAATATCTGTATTCCCTTGTTTCATTGTTAAATAAAATGGTTCCAAAGGCGAGATTAATCCTGTAGGCATTGTGTAGGTTCTGATAGATTTCCCTCACCTGGGTTCGAATCTCCCTGTAACCCCCATGCAGATTATTGGTTGGAAAATTATAGATATTCTTTAGTTCAGTCTCTTGATGGTCAGCCTGTATGTGATCTATGTTTGTAACGTAAATCTCACGTAAATTTTCGTCATCATTATCTACAATAAAGGCTGGTAGGACAGGGTCATCATTGTTGCTTCCATGTTGTCTCATTTTATGCGTGTACAGGGCCCTCCTACCTTCAAAACTGCATTTACAAATCCCACATCTGTACGATTTAGCACCTATGGATTTCTTATGAAATGTCTCCAAATGAGAGTTGAGGGCCTCGGTTGTAAGAAATGGAAGATTACACTTCCAACAGATATATTTTCCACATTTTTGAAGATATAAACACAAAGTATGATAATCATTGAATTGTTGATCACATATCCTGCATTTCTCCTGTATCTTATCTTTTAATTGATGACAATACTTCTGGTGATGAAGTAGATTTTTCTGATTCAGACGGTTAGAGCCACAAAATGAACATCTACACTCCATGGTACAGGATATTCAGATATGAAAATAAGTAGATATTATAATAGTTTGAAGATTTTCCAGTTTATATAGGAGAGTGTCTTGTAATTATTATTGTTTTTTTCGAAGACTCCAGATAATTAATGACTTCTAGACAGAGTGATTGACCTCATCTTCAGAGTCTGAATCATTGATTTCCATACCCATCTGTCTCATAACCTGTCTATGCATTCTCTGACCTGAAACCATTCTATTAATCATAATTCTTCACATTTGCTGAGCCTGAGTTGAATATGTTTTCTTCCTCTTTC
Source organism: Sabellastarte sp. h YS-2021 (assembly GCA_964017235.1). Lineage (NCBI taxonomy): Eukaryota > Metazoa > Annelida > Polychaeta > Sabellida > Sabellidae > Sabellastarte > Sabellastarte sp. h YS-2021. The sequence goes on from OZ024931.1 coordinate 306,555, forward strand.
TCCATCCTAAATAGGATTTAATAAGTTTGCTCTTGTAGGCTCTAAAGGCTGTGAGAAGAATCCTGTGAGTATAGGATGGATAATGCCAGATGAAGCATGAAACATAAAACAAAGATACCCCTAGGCATGTAAAATTTTTAATCTGAAAGGTATTGAGTGCCATCTCTAAAAAATAATCTGGGTGCTGAAGGTTCATATCTCCCACCTGTAGAAACAGATCCCTAAGAGTTAGTCCTGATTGAGACATTTTTTAAAACTTCTTTTTTGGATGAATTTAATTTTTTCGAGGAATTCCATAAGAGTGATACGCATTAAATATTTCACAAAAGCTCATTTCCTAGGGGTTTATATAGCCACTGGGGAGTTTATAATCGCTATAGATAAGATTCAGTCTTATCAGCATTTTTAAGTATATGTGTTGGGAAAGTTTCAGGATAAAAAGCAAGCTCAGCATTTCATTGCAAGTATAAATATCCCGTCTTAGATAAAACAAGACTTATTACAGAGATGTTAGTGAAAGGAGAAAGTATAAATACAGGGGAAAAAATATGCTAAGTAGTTAATTTGCTAGTTAGACATGTGTCAGTTAATATATGAGCTTCTAATGACAGTCGCATAATGAGACAGAGGTGTGAAATAAGAAAGGGTGGGTTTGAGGGGGTTGAGGGGGGGTCTTTGTGAGGGTTATAGTATTTATGTAAAAATTATGATAAATTATTTGACGCATTTTTATTAAGAGAAAACTGGTGGGTTCTGTCTTACATGTAGATGAGGGAAAACATAACAGGGAACAGGTGAGGGGGTAACAGATTGGGTGAGAAACATAAAGGGAGACAGGTGGGTGGGTAACAGATTAGATAGCTAGGTGGTATAAGTTTAATGGATGATGGGGAAATGGTTATGTTACCAGACTACAAAGTACACTAGATTCACAATAGATATTAAATTTTTATTTTTGCTAGTGCATTATCTGATTTAAAGGATTTTGTGATGTAAAGAAAATTAGGAATTGCATGCAAATGAGATTTACTTTTTTCCTAGGAGTTTGGTTATTGAGATTTTCATCCCTAACCCAAAAGTCCTAACCCTAATAGATATATCATTAAAGAATGAATGTAAAAAGTGACAGATACCATAAAGAGCAGTTGTTTTGTTTTCATAAACCATAGGACTAACCAGGTTATATTGAGAATGTATCTGAGGTGAGGAATTGCGTTCGAGTGCTTACCCTTGGGTTCGAAATTTCCTATTAATTTTAATTGGGAATCGGGATTTTCAACAGAGTTCAAAGTTTACAGTTATGAATGTAGGAGATTAAAATGCGTATGTATATCAGGCGAGAAATTGCGTTCGGGTGCTTACCCTGGGGTCCGAAATTTCATGTTAATTCTAATTGGGAATGGGGATTTTCAACAGACCTCCAACGTGGCTAGCATACATTGGGTGACAGTGCTGTTCCTTCAACTAGGCTGTAAACAGTCAGAGCTCTGTTGAGCATGATGGTTGGGAGAGCATTACAATAATGTCTAGATTTATTTCATTTTAAAAAGTTTTAGCTATTAACAAGCTTGGCTGATAGTTGGAAAAACAATTGAGTTTATAACCTGAATTTTAGCGTTTATATAGACTGACAAAATTCTAGTATTCAGCAGTTTTCCAAAGAAAAGCAGGATTCACTGATTATTAGCTAACCCCAAAACCCTAACCCTAATCAAAAGTGTGTATGAAAGTAGGAGATAAAACTGCGACTGTATATGAGGCGAGATATTGCGTTTGGGTGCTTACCCTGAGGTTCGAAATTTCCCTTTAATTTTAATTGGGAATGGACATTTTCAACAGAGCTCCAATGTTGGTAGCATACATTGGTTGACAGTTCTGTTTCTTCAACTAGGCTGTGAACAGTCAGAGGTTCAAGTCTCATTAAAAACAGCTGTGTGATAATTCATTTTTACACAGGTAATATTGAGGATAGCTAGCAGACAAGGCCCCCAGTAAACAGTTCTAGCAGACAAAAACCCATTAAACCAACACAGCTGTGTGATGATTCATTTGTACATAGGTAATATTGATCTAGCACGGCTAGCAGACAAAGCCCTATTTAACAATTCTAGCAGACAAAACCCCATTAACCAATTGCACAGCTGCAAAAGGATACTATTTGTATCAATGATCTTTTGTATTAAAACAGTATCAGTACACAGCATCGCCAGCAGACTATGCCCTGTTAAAAGCTTGGCTAGCAGACAAAAAACCCATTAAAGTCTAGCTAGCAGACAAAGTCCCATTAAACACAGCTGTGTGATGATTCATTTTTACACAGGTAATATTACAGCTTTGCTAGCAGAAAAAGCTGGCTAGCAGACAAAGCCTCATTTAACACTTCTAGCAGACAAAGTCCCATTAAAACAAAGCTGTGGGATGATTCATTTTTTCACAAGTAATATTGATCTAGTATTGAGTCCCATTAAACAATAGAGGTGTGGGCTAGCAAACAAAAGAGCCATTAAAGCAGACAAAGAACAAAGCAGACAAAGCCCCATTAAACACTCCTAGCAGACAAAGCCCCATTAAAACACAGCTGTGTGATGATTCATATTTTCACAAGTAATATTGATGTAGTATTGAGCCCATTAAACAACAGGGGTTGTCAAAAAGTGGCATGATTAATGGGAAACTCGACTCGATATACACTTGATATATACTACTATAAGCCCACACTGGAAGGAAGACCAATCTGTACAAAATGCAAAAAAAAAAAAGATTAATTACTAGGTGAATTAAATATCCTGTCTCAAAATTAGGTGTGCCGTTTCTACTGGGAACCATCTGGGTTGTGATATAAACTTTTGCAGCATAGCCATAGTGTCACCATGAGCTTTCCACCTAGATAAGAGATCAGTGACCTGATTTTTAACCCTAGGGACATGAGTGGCCCTTATCTGAATATCATTGACCGCACCCTCAAACCAGATATTCCTTGCAATGGTGGCTAGGAGAGGATCTCTAGTAAAACCTGAGTTAATGAGAGATACTGAAGCTGAGTTATCTAGCCTGATAGCTAACTTTTTTACAACCAGTCAGGACCCCAAACCTTCATTGCCACAAATACATTAAGTAGCTCCACGTGAGTTATACTTATATTCAATTGGAGTAGATACACAGGGATATCAGTTTTGTAGACGCAACTGCCCCAACAACCACCCAATCCCTTAAGAGAAGCATCCAGTTCTATGGGGGTGTCATCCAAAAAAGTCGGATGTTAATATGAGGACTGACCATTATAGATATGGACGAAACTGGTAAACCATCTTAAGTCTCTTATCATAGTTTCAGTGACTTGAACAGTATTAGAGGTTATGTTCCTAAGAGCCCCCAGTAGCCTATTTGTAAATACTCTGGTAGCCTTGACCCCCCTGTGTAGAAACATGAGAGACCCCAACAAAGATTGAAGTTGATTTTTAGAGATATTCTTACTTTGTTGAACAGAGGCACACTTATTTAATATCTGCTGGAGTTTATCAGGAGGAATTGTGACCGATTCCCTTTCAGTATCTATAATAACTCCCAGGTAAATGTATCTAGTAGAGAGAGGGGCAAGTTTGGACAGACTTATTGGGAATCCTGCTCTCTCCAAGAATTCCATAGAATGACATTCACTTTCGAGCCCAAGTAAATCATCCACAAAATTCACGATGTGGTGATCTTTTGATCTCATAATATATCTGATAGTCAGTAAATCGGGTCAGAAACATTCCGATATCCGAACGGGACCCTACAATCCCCATAATAGTGGCCATCCAGTGTAAACCCAGGAGATCCCAATCAAAAGGGTCCACAAATAGCTTCCTAAATGCACAAGCCAGATCAATTTTATAGATGTGGGCCCCAGGACCAATATCACATAGCCTTTGAGTGATCATGTCAATGGTCGGATAATGGAGTTTGAAAGCAGTGCCAATATATATATTATTGGGTACACCTGAGTTAACACTATGGTCTGGAGGAAATGACAAATCTGTAATAACCCACCTTTTTCACTGTCTGACTTTTTCCTAGTTATAAAGGGAGAAATTTGAGTACTTAGTCCAAAGGGAGAGGGAAGGGGGCCAAAAATAGCTCCATGGGCCTTCTCCTCTTGAAGATATGTCAGAACATGCTGAGGAAAGAGCCTAGCTGAATTATGGCTGGTAAAGATACTTCTAGCCTGATAGCTAACTTTTTTACAACCAGTCAGGACCCCAAACCTGGTAAAGATACTTCGGTGTTCGGTAGGACCGTAACGGACGCGTAATTTTAACAACAATTAAAATTAATGGAAAATACTAAATAATCTGGGTTTTTAGTCGTACTTTTTCTATCATTACTGCTTTCCATGATATACCTTTAGTTATTTATCCTTTTTATATTGTTTTGAATGCTTTTAACTGTATAACAGTTGTCCTAGTTCATATCGCGGGTATTATCGCCCACTACCAGGAGTTACTCGGTTTGTTTGGTTGTGTTTTATATTTTCTGAATATTCTGCTAGTGGATATTACGGGCATTACTGTCCTTTACTGGGATCTACTCAGTCATTTTTGGTTGTGGTTTGTACTTTTTTGTCCTTAATGTTTTTGCTGTCAATTTTTGCATGTTTCCATTTCATCTGTGGTTTGTAATTCCTTATGATGCGGACTGTTACACTCCTTCTTTGTATTGTTGGCCTCTTTGTACATTACCATAAGAGTCAAAACAGAATTCAGACTAGGTGCGATGTCGGCCTGCATGGACGTAAATATGATGGACCCACTACCAAATCCATTTTGTTCATTTATGTCAGGACACATAGAGTCACTTTTTGTGAAAAGGCATCTCTCAGGCAGCTTGCTCTGGTTCTATTGTCGGGTGATGTCGCTCTAAATCCTGGGCCATTGAAGTTTGGGTTTGCTAACTGCCGGTCCATTAGGAATAAAGGTCCAATTCTCTGTGATGAAATCCAAACTGGAAATTTTGATGTTTTTGGTCTCACCGAGACCCATATCAAAGCTCTAGACACACCCTCATTTTTAAATGAGTTAACGCCTGAAGATTTTTCCCTTGTTCACACAAATAGAGAAAACAAACGTGGTGGCGGTGGTGGCTTTTTTATTAAATCTGCACTTGATTTTAAAACCATTCATTCCCCTGAGTTCTCCTCCTTTGAAAATCACACTGTCTGTCTCACTCTTGATGGGCGTCGCTTGTTTCTTGGGGTCATTTACCGGCCCCCTGCCTCATCTGTAGTAAAATTTTTTGAAGATTTTCTGTTATATGTGGGTTTTTTGTCTTCCTTATCCCCCTCCTTTGTCATTTGTGGTGATTTTAATCTTCATGTCGACATTATGTCTCCAACAGTCTCTGAATTTAAATCAGTCATGGATTCTTGCTGTCTGTCCCAATACATTGATTTTCCTACTCACCTTCATGGTCATACCTTAGATTTGTTGATGGCTCCATCTGAGTTCTCTGCAATTTCTGATGTGAAAGGGTCAGGCTTCATCAGTGATCACAAAATTATCTCTTGTGTGGTTGACTTTCCATCTTTGGATACACCGATTCAGAAAGTTGTTACCTTCCGTCAGTACCATAAATTGAACATTGATAAATTCAGAAGTGACCTCCTGACCATTCCGTTTGTTAGCTCGCCATCTGATGACATAGATTTATTGCATGAACAGTACATGTCTGGTTTGTCTAGCCTTCTAGATATTCATGCACCAGTGAAGACTAAACAGCTCATCAAACCAGCCCCAAGCTGGATAACTGATGAGTATAGAACTGCCAAGTGCATGAGAAGGCAGTTTGAGCGTGCCTGGAGAAGAGACAAATCCCCTGAAAATCGTTCCCGTCTTCGACGACAGATAAATAGATGTAACCACATCCTAAATAGAAACAAGGGGTGTTTCTATCGTGATCTAGTCAGTGAAAATTGCGGCGATAGCAAGAGATTAGGGCATGCACTAAACAGAACATTGAGTCGGTCAAATTCTACTGTCCTCCCATCCTTTGATGATGAAAAGTCTTTAGCAAACAGATTTGGTTCGTTTTTCATTGATAAAATTAAAAAGATTCGAGACACCTTTAAATACACCCGATCTCAGGTTCTTCATCCAGACAAGGAGCCGCCGACTTTCTGTTCCTTTCAAGCTGTCACTGAGACTGAAGTCCTTAAGTTTATCAAGGAATCCCCTTCTAAAACTTGCTCCCTTGATCCATGCCCCACTCACATTGTGAAACAATGTATTGACATTCTTCTCCCTTCATTGACTAAACTAGTTAACTTGTCCCTCAAAAACGGCATTTTCCCTAATCCTTTCAAACAGGCTATTGTCACTCCCCTCCTCAAAAAGTCCACCCTTTCAAAAGAGGATTTGAAGAGCTACCGACCAGTGTCTGGTCTTAGCTTCTTGTCAAAATTGGTCGAGCGAATTGTGGCTGCCCAAATTAGATCTCACATGGATTCTCATGATCTTGGTAATACTTTCCAGTCAGCCTACAAGGTAGGCCACTCGACAGAAACTGCCTTGTTGTGCATCAAAAATGAGATTCACTTATCTCTGTCCAAGGGCATGCCTACAGCACTAGTGCTACTCAACCTGTCTGCGGCATTCGATACTATCGATCATGACACACTCCTATCCTGTCTGTCGTCTAGATTTGGTTTTGCTGGATCGGCATTAAAATGGTTTAGATCCTATCTCCAGGATCGTTTTCAGTCAGTCAAGATTGGTTCTAGTCTTTCGAATTTGTTCAAATTGAAGTTTGGAGTCCCCCAAGGTTCTGTCTTAGGTCCCCTTCTGTTTTCCCTCTACACAACACCTCTGAGTCAAGTCATCAGAAAATATACCGGAGTCCGTTACCACTTCTATGCGGACGACACTCAGTTGTTCATTCACTTATCCCCTGATGATAGTCTCAAGTCTTTTGACCGTCTTAAATCATGTTTGAATGATATTCAGGTCTGGATGTCTGAAAACAAACTCAAGCTAAATCCCGATAAAACAGAATTCATAGTCTTCGGTGCCAAAGACAGACACAAATGGCTCAGTGACTCACTACCTGTCAATATCCTGGGAAATTGTCTCTCTCCCGCAGATGTTGTACGCAATCTGGGCGTTCTGTTTGATGCAAAGTTTTGTTTCACCAATCACGTAAATTCTGTTATCAAATCCTGCTTTATCAGCCTCAGGGACCTTCATCGTATCAGGAGGTTTCTTTCTGTGGATACATCAGTGGTGATTGCAAATGCTCTGGTCAGTAGTCGTTTGGATTATTGCAACTCTCTTTTTCGCAGTTTGTCATCCCGAAATGCTACAAGGCTCCAATATGTTCAAAATGCGCTTGCACGGTTTGTCACTGGTGCTTCAAAGTACACTCACATTACATCCACCCTTAGGACACTCCATTGGCTACCCGTTAGACAACGTATTATCTTCAAAACCCTAGTTTTGGTCTATAAGTACCTCACCACTGGCCAGCCTAAGTATTTTGCACCATATCTCCCCTTGTACAAATCTGCCGTGAATACAAGACGTTCCAATCCCAAAAATTTGTTCCTTCTGGTTCCCTCTTACTGTCCTTCCATCCATAAATCAAAGGTCCATTTTAACAATAGTTTCTCATATGATGCCCCTAAGTTATGGAATGATCTTCCATATGATATACGCAGTGCTCCAAATCTCTCCAGTTTCAAAAGTCGACTCAAAACCTACCTATTTCAGAAATCATTCCCACCATAGCTTCTTACTACCGAACACCGGACCGCCTCCCTGGCAACGACTCGGAACATGTCTAATGTCTCATGATTTATGCCTTACGGATTGGATGGTGTGCCTTAGAATCCGTTGATACGGAGATTAAGCACCTGGACAACTGATTGATTGAAGGTAGGGCATAAGAAAGTGTTTCTCCTGTCAAAATCTAAGGGAAAGCCAAACTTGAGGAATGCAAATAATTGGTAGTCCCAGTAGTCCTGCCCAAAACTGAACAGATAGTCAAAATCAATCGAATCAGACAACTGTATGCGACACTTCTGACAATTATACTCTTGTGATTCCCTTTTTATGTCACACCAAAGGATCAGATTCACCTTGCAATAAGACTGCTGAATGATTGAAATCCCCAAGCCTGTACTTCCAGTTGAGGGATGTCAATGGTATAAAAGCAAACAGATGATCTTGCTGTTTAACACACTTAAGTATATCTTGACTGTCAAACTTAAGATCTGTCAGTTGTACATTGTTCACTGCATTAGGAAATTTCATTAAAAAATTCACAACTTCTTGTTCACTATAAAATTGAGGCCTATTCAACCCCTGCTCTGTGGAAGAATTTATGTCAAATAATGTACAAAGAAACAGCTGATTGTCATCACCGTCACTACATTGTGTGACACTGTGAGTAGTAACATGATCATATGTGGACAAACCTGCGTGAGAAGAATGAACTATTGGGTGCACTGAGGCGCTCTGCACATCGCCCTGATTGTTTCCATTCACCTTTATCTGATGATCACGTAGTGAGTTTACCATATTTGGACACAAGTAATTCAAACTAGAGTATAAAGAAGGAAACAGTCCCCCAAAGTTCCCCAACACAGTGATGACACAACAGAGGGTACTCAGTTTTATTCATAACACACATAATTCATTAACATGTGTAAATACAATTACATGTAGAAATATTTACATTTCCCACAGATTAAATGCAATTTGTCAAATGAAGTTTAAATGTATACTGATTGACACACAAACACATAAAACAGAATTACATACAATTAAATCAATACACCAAGTTAAAGGAGCCAGTCAGTTTGACCTTGAGAATAAGGAAGCCCAAGGTAGAAAAGGTTGAAGGTCATAATCTTGACTTCCAAATAATAGAGTGTGACCTTAGTGAAAGTAAGGCATGAACAAGTGACCTTGAGTCAAGGTCAAATAAAGGTCAAATTACTAAGTGCAATTGCAGCACAAGGTCACACAGAATCTAAATATTAAATACAGAATGATTTGAAGCCAGACTGAAAGGCTCAGAGAACACCAGTGACTAAGGAATTCCATAAAATAGCAGATACTAGAATATAATATTGACGACCCCAAACCCAAACCTAACAATATAGCATTTTATAAACTTGTAAGCATTTTTTGGAAAGTGGTAACAACTGCAGACAAACGAGTGGGATCATCATGAATGTACCTCCACACACAATCCGACGTCCAGGTGCCCTGGACCTTAATCTCTGAATGAGAACACTAGCATTAAAAGCTAAAGAGGCACCTGAACACCGGAAAGCATGAAAGGTAAAAATGTTAGGTGATAAATCCAACTTTTGATTAATAAGAGATAGTGTTTTCCTAATTTTTGAGTCAATTAAGACTTTCCATCTTGATGTGTATTGAAATTGAAAGAGTGGATCATTTTTAGAGGGTTTATACCAATGGAATAAGGTATTTAAAGCGCTATAAGGGCACAAAGGACTTTTACCCAGCCGAGGTAGAGATATGACCTTGACCTGATCCCTGGTCTGAAGAGTTTTGGACCATTTAAGTAAAATTTTCACCATATACTTTTAAAAAAAACATCCCTCCCAGCTACATGTCTAGTAAAATCAAATGTAGTCAAAGAATGAGGGGCAAGGTTAGATAACCTAAAAAACCCGAAAAATGCAGCCAGGAACACAGCCTTGAAAACTTTGTCCATATAAAGGTAATCACACTGATAAACAATTTTCAATAGCATATGGACAGTGATGATATTATGACTGGTAACACTGATTGGTCTGTTTAATTTCAAAGCTCTGAGATAGTACTTGATTTTCTTATGATCCAGAGGTGAGGGATTCAAACCCAAAACCACCAGTTTAGCCTTTATCGCAGCCAAGTGATTCATGATCATATTTACAGAAACTTTATTGAAATTCAAGCACAATTCACCCAACAAGCACCAGGTACTAACATTTTTAATTCATTATGACCATTTACACTATTTGACCACACAGAAAGTAGGTCAGCCATTCTATTATATTTGCCTAACAGATGCCCTGAGCCAGATATTTCGGGCACAAGCGCCCAAAAAGGGATCTCTTGCTTTACCAGACTGAAGCACAGAAACTACCGCTTGGTTATCACAGTAAATCAAAATGCTTTTGGAAGCCCATTGATAACAAAAGGCTCTAATAGCAACAAGTATATTTACCATCTCCAGGTGTGCAATATTCAGATTTTTGTACCCATAGACAACTGGTAGAAGATACACTAGGTTTTGCCAACCCCCCCCCCCCCCCCCCCCCCCCCCCCAGACCCTGTAGACAGGCGTCCAGGTGGACTTGGTGATCACATTTTTTGTGATCATTTCTCGCAAAAGGTCAAACATAAGGTCAAATGAGGCTCTTGCGACGGATGGAACGCCAAATCCAAGGTAATCATCCACATCATTTATAACTTTGTGACCATGACGATGCATAATATGATGCACAGCGTCGCTGACACGTTGAAAAATTTGGAAACCATGCCGACTCCTAAACGGAACGCAAAATGTCGACGTAAACGTCACGCCAACGAAGCCCAAGAAGGTCATAATCCAGTGGATCTACCTTGATGTGTCGAAACGCCCTACTAATATCAATTTTGTAGAGATGAGCACCCCTTCCTAGGGCCTTCAACTGATCAGTGATGTTGTCTAAAGTAGGGAGAACTAGGATAAAATCTGTACCCATATAAGATGCCTTATCTATACCTGCATTGACCGAGGATCCAAGTGGCCAGCTAAGATCAATGATAACTCTTCTATGTTTAGATCCCGGCTTATCTCTTGTCATGAATGGTGAGATATGACCATTGTCACATGGATGTTTTGCAAAGGGACCCACAATAGCTTTAAAATCCATTTCCTCTTGCAAATAAGCCTCTATATCACATGGATCTGACTTATGATTGTCACCTTCCTAATTCAAAGGCGAATTTCGATTGAAATCTAAAGGGAAGCCAAAGGTAAGGAAGTCAAGCACTGTTGATCCCAATAGTCTTTAAGCTGGTCATACCATTCTTGAAGATTCAGTTGAGTATCAACCCTAATTCTGGCTCCTAGATAGTTTGGTTTATTATGACTTTTGACCACTTTATGGGCTTCTATGGGACAATAATGGTCCAAGTTGTGCACCACCATTGTATCAGCCCCTTGTAAGTCAGACAGAGTGATGAAACCAAATTCAAAATCTGTTTGATTTCTCCAAGCTTGAACCATTCTGTTATCCGAATTCACCCAAAGTTTTTCTTTTGGAGTTTGAATCAAGATGGAGCCAGATATTTTTCATCAAGACCATTTATGTCAAAAAGCTTACTGTGGCTTCTGTTATTTAAACCCTTGTTATCATGTCTTAATGAACTTGCTGTGGGTGAGTGAGGAAGGACAGGACTTGAATTAGTGCCAGCAGTATCAGGGACTAGCAGTTTCGAATTCACCAAATTTTGACAAGTAACTGCTTCATTGTGTATCACTTGACTTTGAAGTGGAGTAACAACATCCTGAGAATAAGACCTTTCAAAGGTTTGAACCCTAGCCTTTTGTGGGTGAACCACTTTGTTGTTACTATTCACAGTACTTTTTGACAAGAAAGAGTACTTCCTGAGTCGTAATTATCTTTACTAATGACCTTTGTTGTACCCTTATTCCGACAATTATGGTGAATTACAGCAGGTTACATTAGAGGTCACCCTTACAAGAGGGTTAACTGACCTATTGACTACCTGACCACATGACCTTTGATGTGTTGAAAGCCCAACATTCTTCTGGTTAACCACTCCTATGGGTCTGTTACCACTACTATTGTAAGAGTTAGCATAAACCACAGATTCATAACCCTTGACCTGATTAACGCTGGTTTTGGAGTCGACTTTGCAATGATTTTTTTACCACTTGAGCATATGACCTAGGATATGACCTTTTGGCAATGACAACCCTGTTACCACAGGGCTTCAGTGCGTTAACAATAGTACCACCCGAGTAAGGATAACCACTGGGGATGGACTTGACCTTACAACAGAAAACTCTAAAAGCTTTGTGCTTTGACATGGCTAATAAAGACTCAAAAGCAGTAGGATTGCAGTGTGCAGAGTAGACATATCTGGATAGAAATTTTTTACATACAACTTCACCAGTTTCACAGTCGGAGGGATAACTTTCACTACTCTTTGAGGAGGGGTCATGAGAGTGGCAACTGCTGCCCTGGGCCAATTTTTGGCTTCTTGGCCCAGTTACAATCCTTTTCAGTATGATTGAGAGTCTTACCTTTATCCAAACATGTTGCACAAATATGTCTTTGCCATTTGCCATTACTCTCATGATCCCTGCTAAAGTTACATACACCTGTTTGAAATGCTTTACAAAACCATGGCTTTTTGCCTCCATTTGAGTCCACATTTTTGGCCCAAGGTTTGGAATTTTAAGAATGTTTCTGCGCATGCGCTCTCCTAATCCTATCAATTTTTTATGTTTCTTGCCAACTGACTGCCCCCCTTTCCATATCACATAGCAAAACTGAGGGCACAGCCTTTGCATTTTGCCAGCTAAAGTCAGTGGCATCACTCATAATATCAGCCAAATAATAGAGCATGTGGTTTCTAGTATCTTGAGACTTTTCTTCAATAATATTTCTGGCAAAACCTTGGACCCATTGGGTCAGACTCAGTTGGTCATAATTGACCCTTTGGCAACTTTGACCACCTGGAACTATATCTTGTGGCCAAGTCACTTTATGTTTTACCATGCAATCTACATTTCTACCTCTTTTTGACTTATATTTGTCACATTTACCTGACTTAGAAATACTATCATCCTGCAACTGTTTCAACCTTTGACCAACTTTGTTTTCAATAGACCTTTTGGACTTCAAGACATTTAAGTTGGGAATTAATAAATCATCTGACGAGGATTCAGAATCAGACATTGACAAATCATCGATGGACAACTTTGACTTAAAATTAATTATCTTATCAATATGTTTATGTGCTGCTCCCTTAACTGTTTCCATGTTTTGTTCCACTGTTTCCTAATCATAGGCTGTCACCTCTGTGGGTTCGAGTCCCACAAGTGGCAATTCTGAGGACCTGTCCCAATATGACCCTGGCTGTTGAACGGGACGTAAAACCCCAACTTTGACCTTTGTCCACTGTTTCCAGCCTTGCATTGACATGTTGGAGTTGCTTCAAAATCTCCTGTTGCAATGCCACAGACTGCTCTCCAGTCGACATCTCTGCAGCTGTAGATAATGACGACTCTGTGGAAGTTTCACTGACAGGTGGTGCAGCCATCTGACGGTCATGTGATACAGGTCTGACACAATTCCTCCCAGTGGGTGGCACATGTTTGTTGCCAGATTTCTTGCAAACGTTTTATTTGGCATGGTTTGATATTTTTTATCATAAAATATTAGTCAATGTTTCCCTCTGAAACTATTAAAGGCACAACACGGCTGGAGACACTGTTCACAGACAACTTTAAGCTTGACTTAACGGTGTAACCAAGCAAATCAATGAATTAACTTGATAAATCCTCAAATAAATAACTGATGACAAATAGTAATAAAATAGGTTAGGCCGTCCCTCAGGGGTGTGAAAATCAAGCATAAGGTTGTCAAGGCATTCTCCAGCCACACACTCAGTACTTGCAAAAGTACTAAGTACACAGAGTTCTATATCTTGCGGTGGCCCTGAAGGCTCAAAATAAAAACACAAATTGAAAACAAAAACACAAAAAGAAAACGAAAACACAAATCAAAAACACAAATTGAAAACAAAAACACAAAAAGAAAACGAAAACACAAATCAAAAACGAAAACACAAATCGAAAACAAAAACACAAATTAAAAACAAAAACACAAATTGAAAATGAAAACAAAAACAGGTTAGAAAACAAGTCTTTCAAAGGCTATAATTTTTGGCAATAATATTTTAAAGAAACGTGTATTAAATTTATAGCAATAGCAAACTGCATCGTATGATCATATTTTCCTAGAACTTACCTTCAGTAGCTTACACCTTCTAATAGCACTTTGAATTACATTTAGATTTTTAAAATGCGTATTAACTTTACTTTATTTTGATCATATTGCATAAAAATATGACATAAAAATAGGCACTGAAAAAGACTTGTTTGTTTAATAACATGTATTAATGTAAGTTTGGATGCCACATTTTCCCCATTCCCCCATTCTCACTGTTTTGTAGCTATTTTTAATAATTTTATTTTAGCATCACACCTGGCCTTTTCAAAAAGGAAAGACTAAGTACACTTCTGGTTACTGTCAATGTGCTCATAATGCAAAGTATAGCCTTTTCCAAAGCTCAGCTTTATGCAATATATTTTGCAATTATGTGTAGAAATGTTGCCTTGTTAGTAATTGGCTAATCAATCAATGGACAATCTGTGATATTAAGATCAACAGACCTTGATGAGATTTTGTTCCAGAAGAAAAACTTTCTAAAATCGGATAAGAATACAGGAGCTTGGACTCATAATTTGATTCCCACACCTGTCAACAGGGGCAAGTATGAAGATAAACTACAAGCCTTGCTATGGCATAAGTTTAAGGAAAATACACACAGTATTCACTCTCAACAAACTGATTTTATGTGTATATATGATGACTAAACTGTAATTTTGTTTATGGATTTGAATGTCCATATCATTTGAAAGTATACTTTAATTTAAACATATGCCAGTTAGGGTTTTATAACTGAAAATTGTTGAAAAAAACTTCAATCTTCAACATTCATACAAATATCAGTTTTATTATACGGATAAGATAAGCTGCTTGAATTTTCTTTTTACAATACAATATTCTATTTAAATATTAAGATGGCTTAAAACATTTGTATTTGAAATACATATGAAAAAAATACATTTCTTGAAATGGATGGCACAATGATTAAGACTTGTTCCTTTTCACATGACACAATTTTGCACACACATTACAAATATGTGTCTCCTGAAATCAGCATGTGGATGTGTCTGATTAGCCAATTACTAACAAGGCAACATTTCTACACATAATTGCAAAATATATTGCATAAAGCTGAGCTTTGGAAAAGGCTATACTTTGCATTATGAGCACATTGACAGTAACCACAAGTGTACTTAGTCTTTCCTTTTGAAAAGGCCAGGTGTGATGCTAAAATAAAATTATTAAAAACTGCTACAAAACAGTGAGAATGGGGAAAATGTGGCATCCAAACTTACATTAATACATGTTATTAAACAAACAAGTCTTTTTCAGTTTTCAGTGCCTATTTTCATGTCATATTTTTATGCAATATGATCAAAATAAAGTAAAGTTAATACGCATTTTAAAAATCTAAATGTAATTCAAAGTGTTAAACTAGTGCTATTAGAAGGTGTAAGCTACTGAAGGTAAGTTCTAGGAAAATATGATAATACGATGCAGTTTGCTATTGCTATAAATTGAATACTCGTTTCTTTAAAATATTATTGCCAGAAATTATAGCCTTTGAAAGACTTGTTTTCTAACCTGTGTTTGTTTTTGTTTTCAATTTGTGTTTTTGTTTTCAATTTGTGTTTTCATTTTTGATTTGTGTTTTCATTTTCTTTTTGTGTTTTCGTTTTCATTTTGTGTTTTTCTTTTTGATTTGTGTTTTCATTTTTGATTTGTGTTTTTGTTTTCAATTTGTGTTTTCCTTTCTGATTTGTGTTTTCGTTTTCTATTTGTGTTTTTGTTTTCAATTTGTGTTTTCGTTTTTAATTTGTGTTTTCATTTTTGATTTGTGTTTCCCTTTTCAATTTGCGATTTTGTTTTTGATTTGTGTTTTTGTTTTTAATTTGTTAATTCGTTTTGAATTTGTTAATTTGTTTTCCCAATTTGTTTTTATCGTTTTCAGAATTTGTTTTCTCGTTTTGAATTTGTTTTTTCGTTTTCAATTTGCTTTTTTGTTTTGAGCCTTCAGGGCCACCGTAATATCTTGATTCTTAACATGTGCACTTTGAAAGTTCCATATATTGACACTGCACTGCAGCCCACGCTGGTAGTGATCACAGATTAACTCAGTTGTCCATAAAGTTAAGTGACTAAAACTTGCAATAAAATGAAATGAATAAAATTCTATAAAAAAACATTTTGTAGTCCATAAAATAGTGAATTTGTCCATGATACCGCCTGGATTGCCAACACCAAGCCAAACTGAGTCCTCACTTCAATAATTTTTAATTTTAGCTCCTGCTGGGTCAACAATCCAAGAAGGACTGAAGAATAAAGTAACACAACATGGGATGGGCCTAACTAGGACCAATTGCTGCATTTGTTGTGACTAGTGACCTGGGCAACCACAAGGCCACATGTTTTTTTACTTGGGGAACCCTTACATTTACTCAACCAGACCAGACTCCATCAATCAATTCAAAATAATACAACTGGTAGCCATGACTAAGGAATACCCTACTGAAAATAAACAAATAGACTGGTACCCGAAACCTGAGGGAACAGAGGGACTGACCCCCCTGTGCCTAAACACCAAGGCCGATTCTTCCACAGCAATATTCGAAGAATAGACACTGGGTGTCCCACTTTATGAACCAGATTTTCCTTCGCCACTGTGGGACTTTACTTTTGACCATTTTTGACACATTCTTTAATCTGTTACAGTCTTTTTAGCATGATTCCCAGGAAAACCACAACTTCCTGTCTGATAATTCCTGCATGGAACTCCATTGCCTGTGCCCCTTTTTGTCTGACTATCCGAACTACTATGAACTATGGCCCTAGCATAAGTCTTTCTGATTTTTTTATCTTTTTGATGTCCCCCCAATTTAGGACCTGATCTTGCATCCTATGCATGTATATGGCATGAGCACCCTTTGCTGCTGCCCATGTGTTATCAGCTGTATCTTGCATGAGTTCAGTCAAATATTCATACATGTGGGCCCTAAATTCTTGGTTATTTTCTTCTTACGCAATACGAAGGAAACCTAGAGTTCCAAGAAAAGACAAATCCTGGGGCCAGGCAACAGAAACCTTCTTATCTTCCCTCCCCCCCTTACTCCCTGAAATTACTTTTTTACTCGAGTCTTGTACAATAACACTAGAATCACCAGTACCTGTGGTGTTCATCTGATTAACTTGTTCCAACTCCTGCAGATGCGCATTCACCTGTGCCTGTATGTCAGCTGAATGACGCAATGTTGACAGGGTGGGGACCACACAATCTGCTGAATGTCCTGCTGTTGTGCCCTGGATATTCTGCATCCTAGTTTGTTGCTGTGCTGGTACGACCTCCATGCTTCTTACCTTCTTTGCTGTGCTCTGTCCCTGCCATGAGCTGCCAACTGTGCTACCATGAACTGACGTGACAGCTGTGGGAGCTGCTGTGTAGACAATAAAAGAATGCACAGGATATAGATGATATGACGATTGGGTATAACAACCTGTGGAACATAGCCAATCCTGAGGGGTGAGGTATACTGACAACCCACACAGGCCATTGTAGATAAAGGCAGACCTGATGCAAAGCACACCCCAACAGAAGAAAATGATACTGGCACAGCTATCCCAGAAGCTTCATTGCATCCCTGTACCACTATGGAATAAACCGGGGGTATTCTGTGAGGAGTTGATGTCCTAGTGTTACTTTGTGAGTCAATACTGTGTTCAACCTGCGACAAACGTGAAGAAATGGCCCTCAATTCCTGTAAAACCATATCACCTCCAGGGTGGCTCTTGTACAAATTCTCAGGTTTCTCAAGTGACACTGTAGTAAGATCTGACATCTCCCTATACTGAGAAGTACTTCGCCTTTGTGAGCCCTGGGTGGTTTGCCAAATGCCCGCCCCCACTGCCAGAGTGTCCATAAAGAAGCCCACTAACTGGCTCTAGCCCACTAACTGCCTGGGTTGAGGGATGTTGCATGAACGACAGATCTTCTATAACTGTGTCCCCATGGACCCTGTTACAATGTTTACCAGTGGGGGGAGAATGCTTATCTTTGCAGGTGCTACACTTGTACTGCTTTCCTTTCTTGGGCATATTGAAGTCAAGAGTTACTCACACTATATAGTCCTGTAGTCCAACTGGTATCCCTTGTTGAGGAAAGTCTTCTGCTGACACAGAACTCCACTCCTACACCAAGAGTTGTCCACCAGTTCAGTCGCCTCTTCGTGGGTACACAAACACAATGACCCCTTATATCGGTGCAGGGGGTTTCCCCATCAATGAATGCACACACGAGGAATAAAATATCATTAGTTAATTTCTAAAAAAACTAGAACAATGTATCTAACTCGCTAACCCACATAACAAGTGTACATTCATTGACTTCCAACATGGAACTGACCACAAAACTAGTCCCTCTTCAAACCCACACCACTGCACATTTATACACCTTGACCACTAGTGACCATCCTACAGTGGAGGTCCCACTTGCTTGATCTAAAGTGGGAGTCCCATCCGCCAGACTGAACACCCTGAGGACCAGTTACATCCACATGCCAAATTTGAATTCAATCTGGTATGCCATTTTTGAGATACTGTCCGGAATAGGAAGTGTACAAGTTTCCAGTGTGACCTTCAGTAGATTACATTGGTTTGTAGACTTTTAGCAAAAACATTTGAAACATATGTCAACAAATCGTAAGAAGGAAATGAAATGACTTAAAGGGATATTTGTCAGATAGTGTAACACTTGCAACAGTCTGTTTACAATATCTATTCTCATTAAAATATTCTTATTATTGATAAATATGAAATAAATATTATTAAGATGAAAATCAATATTTTTCATAAAGCTCACTTTCAATGGTGACATTATATCTGTCCTGTTTGATAAGTTTGTGTACATTATTTCCCATCTTGTTCATCCTAAAAACCACTGTTTAAAACAGCGAAAAACAATTTTAAACAATTTTATAGTGTTGGCTTTAAATAGCACTTACATCCGTGTATTAAACACACATAGTGTGTTGTGTAGTTTGACGACCTTAAACTACCACCAGTAATATACTTATCTTGAGTTTAAGTTTTTTTTTCTTTTCTGGACCATATCTGAAAAATGGGTTGACGGATTCAATTCAAATTTGGAATGTGGTTGTAACTAGTATTGAAGGTGTGCCCTTTTTAAAGTTGACCTTATGTATAAAAGAATTATGTTGAGATTACGTTTTTTTATTTTTCCATAGAGTATACTGAAAATAACTTGACAGATTTCATTAAAATTTTGTATGTATATATAACTGGCCATAGCTAAGTGTCATACATTAAGGTGCCCTTAAAATCCCACTAGGGGGGGCCATGGTGGCAGAGTGGTAACACTCTTGCCTCCCACCTCTGAGGCCAGGGTTCGATCAAGGCCTTATGTGGGAAAGCTGGTAGTTGCTTGCCGTTGGTCGGCAGTTTACAGTACAGAACCCTAGCGAACTCTATGTACTGGTTTCCTCTGCCCTTCCAACTACCCATCATGATATGACCTGTACAGTGTTAAAAGCGATGGAAAACCCCAAATAAATAAATAAATAAAATAAAAATCTCACTAATAATAGAATTATAGTCACTTTAAGTTTGCAATTTTTTAACAGTATTTTAAATATCGCACAATTCTATGCATGTTTAAGTTGTGCATGTAACATACCTTGAACAGAACCTTCAGGAAATGATTACCTTAAACTCCCGCACAACTGCAAACTAACATTGAGTGTAAGGTTGGGACAACATTTTTTGTGTTTGTAAGATATGTCATGTGTTAATTGAGATTTTTTCCATTTATATTCATCGTGTACATACAACTACACAAAAAGTTTTTTTTTTTTTTTTTTTTTTTTGCAACTAATATTTTTATTTACCCTTTTATAACAAGGTGCATCGGGATTGGGCAGGTGAGGGTAGCAAACCTGCCATCAATTCCCTTTACAGTGCCATTCATACACAGTATGATATTATATTTGTAAAGCTCTTTTAAATCACTCACATAAACTGTGAAAAAACTAACTAAATATTCTGACAAAAATAAGAAAGCAAAAAAAAAAAAAAAAAAAACCTTTTTGTGTAGTTGTATGTACATGATGAATATAAATGGAAAAAATCTCAATTAACTACACAAAAAGGTCTCTTCTCTAAGGTTATGGTAAATTGCTAATATTTAAGGTATAACTTTAAGGTTGCAACAGTTTTGTGTCACTAGCAGCTATGATGGAGGACATACATGGTCTGTGTCAGTTCAGTAGAATTGTACTGTCACCAACGTTAGTTAAAGACTGAAGTCGATGAAAGAACATAAACTATGCTGGATAGACAAAAATAATTGGCTGACGTGCAGTATTTTTGCAGATCCAGACCATCTTTTAGAAGGATTGAGTCATGGTGAAGCCCCACCTTGTTGAGAAATATAACTTAAACTGAAAAAGTCCAAGAAAAAAGTTTTGCCATGGCAACACTTGTTGCCAGTTATCGTTAAAATCAGCTCCAATCCATTCAGGGATTTGGAATGCAAAGACCATGGCAACATTTGTTGCCAGATATTGCCAAGAAAGCAATCACACCTCAAACTCTCATGCCATTAAACCTCCACACCAAATTTAGCTGAGACACATAAAAAACTGTACCTGTAAGTACTCAACTGTACTCAAGTCACTCAAGATAAAACTGGGAAAATAATCAGCAAATCACCCACCAAATCATGCCTGTTGGACCCATTGCCCACATTCCTTATTAAGGAATGTTTTGACATCCTTCTACCTTCTATAACCAAATTGGTTAATTGTTCGCTCCGGGAAGGACTGGTTCCAGACGGGTTCAAAAAGGCTGTAGTCACTCCACTTATAAAGAAGGCCTCACTTCCTGTTGAGGATTTGAAAGTATCTGGACTTAGCTTCAACGTGTAGTTGCTAAACAGCTGGTTGACCATATTCATCGACATGGCTTGGATAACCCATACCAGTCAGCATATAAGTCAGGTCACTCAACGGAAACGGCTCTGCTTTCCATCAAAAATTATATTCATCTGTCACTATCTCGGGGTGAAGCTACTGCCTTGGTACTTCTGGATCTCTCGGCCGCATTTGATACTACTGATCATTCCATACTCCTCAGCTGTCTTCAGGATTGGTTAGGTGTAGGTGGCTCCGCTCTCAAATGGTTCTCTTCCTATTTGATGGAACATTTTCAGTCTGTTAAGATTGATTCTACTTTGTCTGATTTACAAAAATTGCTGTTTGGCGTACCTCAGGGTTCTGTTCTGGGTCGTCTCCTATTCTCTCTTTACACATCTCCAATTAGTACTCTAATTGGTAAACACAAAGCCGTAAAATTTCATTTCTACACCGACGATTCACAACTTCATGTCCATCTGTCGCACATGAATGCCTCAGCTGCTTTTGATAAGTTGAAGAGATGCCTTCAAGATGTTATGGAATGGATGTTGGCTAGCAAACTTAAACTTAATCCAGATAAAACTGAGTTCATACTTTTTGGCTCCAAGAAACAGAGAGAAAGGCTAAATGTATGTTTCCCAATTGACATCTTGGGTAACCCCCTTTACCCCACCAAGTCAGTCAGGAACCTGGGTCTGTGGTTTGACTCTTATTTTTCTTTCTCTAAACACGTCCAGAATGTTTGTAAAAGCTGCTTTATTCAACTGAGGGATTTTAGAAATATTAGGCAGTTCTTGACTCATGATGCAGCTGTGTCGGTTGCCAATGCTTTTGTTAGTAGTCAGTTGGACTACTGTAACTCAGTTTTCAGGAGTCTCTCTAAATTCAACCTTCACAGATTACAGTCTATCCAAAATAGTGCAGCCAGAATTGTTACAAATTCGAGTAAATATACTCGGATAACTCCGATCCTCAGGAAACTCCATTGGCTCCCTGTTCAGTTTCGCTCAGAGTTCAAACTGGCTACCCTGGTGTATAAGTTTATTCATACTGGCTTCCCGAAATATTTTGTTCCATGTAACACAATACTTACAATACTAGACACAGTCAGAGTGTTGCCAATTTCCTTAATGTTCCAAAGTTTCAACCTAAAATTCACAAGTCCACTAAGCAGTTTGGTTTTAGTTTTGGTTATTCATTTTAAGTTTGCCCATTTTTGAACAGTATTTCAAATACTGTGCAATTCTATGCCTGTTTCAGTAGTGGATGTAGCAAACCTTGAACAGAACCTTCAGGAAAAGATTAACTTTAATTCCTTACCCTAAACTAACATTGACTTTAAGGTTGGGACAATTATTTGGGTGTTTGGAAGATATTTGATGAGCTGAGAGTTTTTCATCGATATCCATCATGTACATATATACATATACACAAAAAGAAAAAGGTCTCTTTTGTAAAATTTTTGTAACATTGCTGATATTTTAGAAACTTATGAGTTTAAGGTTGTAACAGTTTGGTGTCACTCAGCTGAAATGGATTACTTGTCATCACACTTTGTTTCTGTAAAATATGTCAAAAATTGCTTGTAGGATGAAATACAAATTTGGCATATAGGTGTTGTCGGTCATTGCCCTATTGTAAGATGACCTTAAACTCCCACTTATAACACATTCATATTGGATTTTACTTTCACAATCTTTGGTCTTTCAAAGATATTTGATGTGCTAATTTGTCACAAAGCTATTTTAAAATTAATCTTATTGTTGGTGGTGCACTGTTATTTTATTGTAATTTATACCGGGGACATTATGGTTGTGGATTTGTGTTCTTTAACTGTTCTGCATAAGGTCATTGTGGTTTATACTCCTGCATTTCATGCACAGCTGAACAAGTACTTTATGTGACTAGACAAAGTGGTCAGTATCTGTGAGGCTTTGTAGTTTAGAGTGGTCAGTATTTGTGAGGCTTAGTTCAGTGTGAAATAGTCCTTTGTGGTGGAAGGAAGTGTTGGGCTTTGGCTCACACATGGTGAACCAGCATTGTGGTAAATCTTTTTCTGCTGTTTCTTAGTTTACAAAGAATATAATAATACAATTCATAATGGATGAAACACATTGCATTATTACAATTAGATTATTGTGTTATTCATTATAGAACATGTATATATATTATAGATAATTCTGTCTTGAAGATTTGTTATATAAATGCTGTTATATTGTAGCTGTTTTTTTGGTGAGGAATGATATTACCCTTGCTGATTGTTGACAAGATTATGATGGTGGCTTTATACTGATGGATTCATGTTGCTGTTAATTACTATTTCTTGTTGATTTGATGACTGTTGGACTTGATGGTGTGAATACCCAATCTGTGCTCCCTTGATGGTGTGTGGGAACTATCACTTGCTAATGGTTTTTTTTTCAAGACTAAAATTGAACAACTTTTGAAAGCTTATCCTGTTTGGGGTGAGAGTGTGATGGTGAAATATTCTAATTCTTCAATGTAACAGACTCTCCTGATTTTTGTGGCAGTGGTGCTTGCCACAAGTATGAACATTTGCATATATGTCATGAATTGATGTGGTAATCATAATAATATCAAATTCATGGTAACATGAACTAGACTTGAACTAATACTACTACAAATATATGAACAAATATTATATAATATGGTGTATGTTTATATAAACTTTAATTGTTGTCTATTAATATAATTACAGGATTGTGTGAAAGTGGGAATGTTCATGTGTATGCCAGTGTATGTGTGTATGAGTCTTTGTGTACATGAGTGACTTCAGTTGTTGGTGTGAATTAATATCTTCATATTAATATACCTGTGCCTTGAATAAAAGCAAAGTATACTTATTGCCTTGTCTTTTACCTAACCTGAATTGAGATCCTGTGACAATTGGCGAGCTTGCCAGGATTCAGGTTTTTTTTATAAGGTAAAAGATTTATACTGTGTTTATATTGAGTGTTGCAGTCCGCAAGCAATACTTTTGGTTCTATTTGTATATATATATATATTTTTTTTTTTTTTTTTTTGTTTTTGACAAACTGTCATACAGGGAGAGACTTTCTTTTCACAGTATTTTTTTTTTTTTTTATTGATGCATTTGGTTGCACAGTAGTGCATTTGTTTTGAATCAAGGTGATATTTTTTTTTTTTGTTTTTTTTTTTTTTTTGCTAAATTATTTTTTGATTTATTTATTTAATTTTTTTTCTTAGTTAACAGACAGAACTGTGTTCATACAGTTAATTTACCAGGATTACCAGTGTTCTATATGTCAGATCGAATAATCTGTTGAGGCTTTGGGTTGAATTCTGTCTTCTTAAAGTGGTCTGGTGTTGATTCTTCTTTGTTATTTTTATAGTGGTTTGTTGATTGAAATCCAGTCATCCTATCTATTTTTTTTTTTTTTTTTTTTTGCTCTGGCTGTTGGAGATGTAAAACTTCAACTTTGATTCTCCTCTTTTATGATAATTTCAGTAGACATATAAATCTTAAGGCAATGCTGTAAATTCTATCAATTGTTTTGTACATAAAGAATATTTTCTTGATAAAGGAAAATCTTTACATTGTTTAGTGTTTAGAGATTGTTTGTACATAGAGTGGCGCAATATCTGCATACAGCATATTCCATTGCATCTTAGTTTATAAGTTTGCTTTAGTGAAGAGTTGGATGAGTTTGTAGATTCATCTGGATTTATAGAAGGATCTTTATAGGTTGTCTATTTTGTTAAGATCTGATTGAGCAATAGGAACTCCAAGCACTCATATCATTAGTAGTAAGATGGATGTTCAAACTTTGGAAAAGCTTGTCACACTAGGTAAAGAGATAGGATTAGAAGGGAAAGATCTACAAGATTTTCTTAGAGATGAAAGGGCAGCTTTTAGAGAAAGACAGTTTGAAGAAAAAGAGCAAGCAGAAAAGGAAATAGAAAGACAAAGGGAAGAGCAAGAATTAATTAGGGAACGAGATGAAAGAGATAAGATACGTCAATATGAACTAGAAATGGCAAGACTTAAGGTTGAGGAATCCAAAAATTTGTCCAGTTT
This sequence comes from Sabellastarte sp. h YS-2021, assembly GCA_964017235.1. Lineage (NCBI taxonomy): Eukaryota > Metazoa > Annelida > Polychaeta > Sabellida > Sabellidae > Sabellastarte > Sabellastarte sp. h YS-2021. The sequence continues at coordinate 331,495 of OZ024931.1, forward strand.
GAATGAGACCTCAGCTAATCAGGTGCATATTAAATCAGCCAAGTTGCCACCTTTCGATGATGCCAATGACAGCATTGATGCTTATTTGACCAGATTTGAAAAATATCATCAAGTAGTCAAGACTGATAGACAAAATTGGGCTATTTATTTGGCAGCACTTTTGAAGGGAAAGGCATTAGATGTGTATTCACGGTTATCAAGTGATGAGGCCAATGATTATGATACACTTAAGCTAGCTTTATTGCGTAGATACCAGTTGACAGAGGAAGGGTTGAAAAAAAAGTTCTATGCCAGTAGTCCCGAAGCTGGAGAATCATGTTCACAATACATGGTCCGACTGGAAAGCCAACTTGAAAAGTGGATTTCAGCAACTAATATTGAAAAGAGTTATTGTGGCTTAGTAAATCTTTTGGTGAAAGAACAGTTTTTAAATTCTTGTGACCCCAAAATGGGTACTTTCCTGAGAGAGAAAGTTGTTGATGACAATACTGCATTAGCACAGGCAGCCGAGAGATATATGGATGCCCGTGGATGGACAACGTTAAAGCCAGTGAAATCCATTGACACTGGCAAGAAATCCTGGTCTGATCGAGGGAAGGAAAAGAAAGTTATTGATGCCAGTAGTACTAAAGTAGTTTCGACAAGAAAACAAGATCAGAAGTCAGTAAAAACATGTTTCTTGTGTGGCAAATCTGGGCACTTTGCAAAGGATTGTTTTGTAAAGAAAAGAATTATGGCAGCATTAGTTTCAGATGATGATGCCTCAGAGTGTGAATCATATGCCAGGAAAGATGACCAAGGATCAGTTTGTAGTCAAAGGCATCATGATAGAGATAGAGTAAGTAAAGGGGATGAGAGTGATAGTTCTACCAGTTTGTGTGCTTGTCAAATGATGGGTGCAACTGAAATTACATTAGAGTGTGGTCATAAGCTTCCCATTCTCAGTTCATGCATTAACAAACTCCCCTCAAACATGCCTACCAGTAAGGGTTTTGTTGGAAGCCAGGTAGTTGAAGTGTTGCGTGACACTGGTTGTTCAGGTGTTGTAGTGCAAGAATCTTTAGTGTCCAAAAAGCAGTACAGTGGGAAGAATCAAAGATGTGCATTTATTGACGGATCTGTTCACACATTCCCCATGGCTGAGATTTATCTTGATACGCCTTATTATAGAGGCCATGTGTCCGCAGTGGTGATCAAGAATCCTTTGTACCCTTTGATCATTGGTAACATCCCAGGCATTAATGATAGTTCATTGTCTGTACCAACTCCTCTTGAAAACAAGTCATCTGCTGATCAAGAGCATTTAGTTTTCCAAGCAGTAGTAACTCATAGTCAAAGTGCTAAGGAAGGGAATAAAACTAAACCCCTGAGAGTTCAATCCAATGATGTCTCTAGTATTGACAGGCAAGAGTTAATTTCACAACAGAAACAGGACAGTTCTTTGGCTAGGTGTTTCACTTATGCTAATTGTGACAAAAAGTTTGCTAGTGGTAAAGGGCATTACTGGTTTAAGATCAAAGATAATTTGCTAGTGAGGTGTTTTCAGTCTCCGAGTGTCAAATTTGGTGAGCAAGTGGTTCAAGTAGTATTGCCAAAAGGTCTTCACACACAAGTCTTAAAATTAGCTCATTGTGGTTTATTGTCAGGACATCAAGGTACTTCCAAAACATTTGAGAGGATATCTGCAAGCTTTTACTGGCCGGGTCTTCATGGTGATGTTGCTCGTTTTTGCCAATCTTGTGATGTGTGCCAAAAAACTATACCAAAGGGAAAAGTAACTAGGGTACCATTAGAGAAGATGCCAGTGATTGAAATTCCTTTTCAAAGAGTAGCGGTAGATTTGGTTGGTCCGATTTGTCCTGCATCTGAACGAGGTCACAAATATGTTCTTACAGTTGTCGATTATGCCACTCGATATCCGGAAGCAGTAGCTTTGAAAAAAATTGACACAGAAACTGTGGCTGAGGCTTTAGTTGGCATTTTCAGTAGAGTAGGAGTCCCAAAGGAGATAATTAGCGACTGTGGTACACAGTTTACTTCTGATGTAATGAAAGAAGTTGCAAGGTTGTTATCCCTCAAACAGTTGACTTCTACCCCATATCACCCAATTTGTAACGGCCTTGTAGAAAAGTTCAATGGGACCTTAAAAAACATGCTAAGGAAGTTGTGTGAAGAAAAACCTAAGGATTGGGATCGATATGTTATTCCCCTTTTGTTTGCATATAGGGAAGTTCCCCAAGATACCCTTGGTTTCTCACCTTTTGAATTGTTATATGGTCGTTCAGTGAGAGGTCCTGTGTCTATATTAAAAGAATTGTGGACAAATGAAGCGGTTAGCCCAGAAGTGAAATTAACCTACCAATATGTCACTGATTTAAAAGATAGGTTAGAAAGAACAACTGAGTTGGCAAAGCAAAATTTACTCAGGAAGAGTGATGAATATAAACACCACTACGACAAAAAATCTAGGAAAAGATCATTTAAACCAGGAGACAAAGTCTTACTGCTTTTGCCAACTAGTCATAATAAGTTGTTGATGCAGTGGAAGGGACCATTCGTTGTTCAAGAAAAAGTGGGTATCAATGATTACAAAATTACTCTTCCTGGAGGTGTGAAAACTTTTCATGCTAACTTGCTGAAATATTACCACTCCTCAATGGAGACGGTTTCAGATGTTGCTTGTGCAATCACCAGAATTGATCATTTAGGTATTGGCATTGTTGAAACTGAGGAATCTAAAACTGATGAGGGGTTTAACTTTCCATCTGATGTTCAGACTGAAACATATCAGGATGTAGAGATAAATCCGAAGTTGAATAAGGCACATCATGCTCAGCTTGTCAAGTTATTGAAGCAGTATTCAGATATATTCACAGATGTTCCCAAGACTACCAATTTATTGGAACATGCTATTCCTCTGACCTCTTCCGATCCAATTCGTTCCAGGCCATATTCTGTACCATTGTCAATGAGAGAGATTGTTAAGGAAGAAGTTGACAAAATGTTGAAACTTGGGGTAATTGAGCCATCTACTGCTTCCTATGCTTCACCCATAGTGCTAGTGAAGAAAAAAGACAGTTCTGTACGGTTTTGCATAGATTATAGAAAGCTGAATAAAGTATGTTACTTTGATACAATGCCTACCCCTTTACCTGAGTATTTGTATTCAAAATTGGGGTCAAACAAGTTTTACTCAAAGCTAGATTTAAGCAAGGGATATTGGCAAATTCCAATAAAAATTGAGGATAGGGACAAAACAACATTCATTACACCAGATAATGGAATGTTTCGATTTAAGGTGGTTCCTTTTGGACTCATTACTTCTGCAGCCAGTTGCAACAGGATGATGAAGTTATTGCTGAGTGAGCTAAAGAATGTAGATAGCTATGTGGATGATATACTGGCATATGACAATGACTGGGAAAGTCATTTGATAACATTGAAATGCTTGTTTGAAGCGTTACGGAAAGCAAACTTGTCAGTACGTCCATCTAAATGCATGCTAGGCTTTCAAAGTTTAGAATTCTTAGGGCATCAGGTTGGAATAGAGGGCTTGTTTCCTTGTGAGGATAAGGTGAAGAAAATTCAAGATGCACCTTGCCCCAAAACTAAGAAAGAACTCAGGTCCTTCTTGGGTCTAGTTGGGTATTACAGGAAATTTATACCAAATTTCTCAGATGTATCTGCACCCCTGACTGATCTTACTAGAAAAGGTTCTCCAAACTTTTTGAATCTCCAGGAAGTACACTTAGATGCATTTGCCAAATTGAAGAATACTTTGATTAATCCCCCAATTCTCAAGCTACCTGATGAAGGCAAACAGTTTATTCTACAAACTGATGCATCGAACTACGCTATTGGTGCTGTTTTGCTGCAAAACTATGATGGCCTCAACTTTCCATTGTCCTATATTAGCAGACGTTTGCAACCAAGAGAGGAGCATTTTTCCACCATTGAAAGGGAATGTTTGGCTATTGTTTGGGCAATACAAAAATTTCATATTTATTTGTATGGCAGGTCATTTGTTCTCCAGGTGGATCACCAACCTTTAGCATACTTGAACAAGAACAAGGTGTCAAATGCAAGATTGATGAGGTGGGCAATGCAGCTTCAATTGTATCGGTTTTCAATTGAGTCAATAAAAGGGAAAGATAACATCTATGCTGACTATATGAGTAGAATAGGGCAAAATCCTTAGCTTGATATGATCGTTGAATTTCTTTGTGGGGTTTTGAAGATAAAAACACAGTTTTTACTTAAAAAGGGTGGCCTATGTCACAAAGCTATTTTAAAATTAATCTTATTGTTGGTGGTGCACTGTTATTTTATTGTAATTTATACCGGGGACATTATGGTTGTGGATTTGTGTTCTTTAACTGTTCTGCATAAGGTCATTGTGGTTTATACTCCTGCATTTCATGCACAGCTGAACAAGTACTTTATGTGACTAGACAAAGTGGTCAGTATCTGTGAGGCTTTGTAGTTTAGAGTGGTCAGTATTTGTGAGGCTTAGTTCAGTGTGAAATAGTCCTTTGTGGTGGAAGGAAGTGTTGGGCTTTGGCTCACACATGGTGAACCAGCATTGTGGTAAATCTTTTTCTGCTGTTTCTTAGTTTACAAAGAATATAATAATACAATTCATAATGGATGAAACACATTGCATTATTACAATTAGATTATTGTGTTATTCATTATAGAACATGTATATATATTATAGATAATTCTGTCTTGAAGATTTGTTATATAAATGCTGTTATATTGTAGCTGTTTTTTTGGTGAGGAATGATATTACCCTTGCTGATTGTTGACAAGATTATGATGGTGGCTTTATACTGATGGATTCATGTTGCTGTTAATTACTATTTCTTGTTGATTTGATGACTGTTGGACTTGATGGTGTGAATACCCAATCTGTGCTCCCTTGATGGTGTGTGGGAACTATCACTTGCTAATGGTTTTTTTTTCAAGACTAAAATTGAACAACTTTTGAAAGCTTATCCTGTTTGGGGTGAGAGTGTGATGGTGAAATATTCTAATTCTTCAATGTAACAGACTCTCCTGATTTTTGTGGCAGTGGTGCTTGCCACAAGTATGAACATTTGCATATATGTCATGAATTGATGTGGTAATCATAATAATATCAAATTCATGGTAACATGAACTAGACTTGAACTAATACTACTACAAATATATGAACAAATATTATATAATATGGTGTATGTTTATATAAACTTTAATTGTTGTCTATTAATATAATTACAGGATTGTGTGAAAGTGGGAATGTTCATGTGTATGCCAGTGTATGTGTGTATGAGTCTTTGTGTACATGAGTGACTTCAGTTGTTGGTGTGAATTAATATCTTCATATTAATATACCTGTGCCTTGAATAAAAGCAAAATATACTTATTGCCTTGTCTTTTACCTAACCTGAATTGAGATCCTGTGACATAATTAAATTTTTCATTGATAAGGTTACAATAAATTGCTGATATTTTAGACACTTATGAGTTTAAGGTTGTAACAGTTTTGTGTCAGTCAGCGATGATGAATCACATATAAGCACAGCATCGTCATTACACTTTCTGGAAAATATGTCAAAAATTTCTTGTAGGATGAAATTCAAATTTGGCATGTGGATGTTGCCAGTCATTGATATGTACTCTATTTTATGATGACATTAAACTACCACTAATAACACATTTATATTGAATTAACTTTTGCAATTTGTGGGCAATAGCTTGAAAATGGCTTCACAGATTCAAATCAAATTTGGTATGGGGGTGTAACTGGTCGTCAAGTGGTGACCTTTAAGGTGACCTTAAACTCCTAGTGATAACATAATTATATTGAATTTAATTTCTGGATAGTATTTGAAAGTTGCATAAGAGATTTAATTAATATTTGGTATATTGATGTGTCCAGTCCTAAAGATCTGCCCTATTTTAAGTTGACCTTAAACTCCCAAATGTAAAAGAATTTTACTGAGCTCAAGTTTTTCTATGTTTCCACAAAATATGCCAAAAATAGCATGACATATTTGATTTATAATTGCAGGTACATGTAACTGATGTTACAGAAATATCCTACGTCTACATTGAGGTGACCTTAAAATCCCAGTAATGATTGCCATGGGAACACTTTTGTTCTGTTTCATGGACTTATTAATATTTTTAACAGTGCTTTGCATTCCACATCACCACATGGACTGGCAGTGTGGCAAATTTCCCAAGACCAGGGGACCGAGGCCGGTCAGGAGAATTTGTCTCCAATTGGACTGGTAGTCCTGCACAGGGCTAAAAATGTACTTGTTCCCATCCACCAATCCATGATTTCTCAGACTACTAGTTTTATATTCTTTTATATTCATATTGCATGGTCAAATTACGGTTTGGATGTTTTGAATATTGCCCAAACATACTTATTTGTAACCTGTGACTCACTTGATGAAATTCTATCTGCAACAATGGGAAGTTGCAAACGTAAAATCCTTAATGAATTTTGATATGACTTTAACAGTGCTTAATCTGCAACAAAAGAGACCCAAAAAGGTGCAACGACCAAGATTCAAGTAAACAGAATTAAGAGAGATATAAGAATCATAATTTTATTTTTATACAATGTAATAAACAATACAGTGATGCAATATGTTACGGTCACGGGCAAGCACGGTAGCAATTACCGGTTGTCTTTAAGTTGTAACAGAAAAAAAAAGCAAAAAGCTTAACTTAACAAATTTATTTAGCGATTAACAATAATGATTACAGTCAACTGGTATGCCCTTAACCAAACACACTAATACAATAATAAGATCTAGCTGACCTGACCACAGAGATTATGAGTTAAGTTTATCCGCCGTATCCAGCAATCTGTTCCGTAATCCGTCCTGTAGTATATTCTGTGGTCTATCCAATGTCCTATGGTCTGTCCTGTGACCTGTCCAATGTTCACTCACACACGGATATCTATATCTTGTGACCTGTCTCACGCTCAACAACACAAAAGGTTCTTGTCCTGCTATCCTTTATATATCCAGTCACACAGAAGGTCTGTCTGGAGATTTTTAGAGAGTTAACACAATTGTACTGTCTGCTCCAAGATGTGGACAATGTCCAAAATGCAGTAAATTCACTCTCTGTTTTTTTTTTTTTTTTTTTTTTTTTTTAACCATTTTTTTTTTTATTATTATCTTAATAATATAATACAGAAAATACAAAGAACAGCATGATCAATTGATATTACAAAAAACATACAAATACATTACAAAAGACGAGACAACACAATAAACAGACATGTTCACACTGACTCAATAATCATTACAAAGAAATACAGACAAAACATATAATACAACCTCATCATTTAATAACTCGTCCGCCTTTGGAACCTAACCCTTCTGTAAGCGTCTTAACAGAAATGAAAAATTGTTTTGGATTTCGCTATCAACTCTTTCATATGTTTTTGGACAATTAAATTTTGTTACATAAATTTTTAGTTTTGCCTGTAAAATGGCTAAGTATTCTTCAAAAATCAAGGTTTTATTCTCTGATCTTATATAATTTATGTACCATTTACCTATGAGGACAATGAAATTTTTACAATAATTATAGGCAGTTTTAAGATTTGTGTCAATTCCTGTACCAAATAGAATTTCGCAAATAGTGAATTCTGTTTCATGTTTTACCTTGAAAGCGTTGCAAATCCATTTTTGCAAACGTGTCCAAAAAAGACTACTGCGTACACAACAAAATAAGTGATGTTCAATAGTGTCTGTTTCATCACAATATACACATATTGGGGAATCTTTTAGCTTCCATTTGTATAAATTATAATTGTTGTTCAAAATCCTGTTTAAAATTTTGTATTGAAATGAATGCAAATAAGGTTCATTTGAAATAATATGTGCCATTTTGAATATTTTATGCCATGATATTGATTCAAGAAATGGAAAAGTCTCAATCCATTTTTCAACAGCTGTTGGCTCTTGTATGTTTTTATGCAGTGCAATCCAGTAAAGAGCTTTGTTGCTGACCTTCGTAATGTCCTTGAGTTTACCTTGACATGAAACTGTAGTATCCTTAATTACTGTACAACTTATCTTTGTTTTTCTTAGTTTCTCTTTCCATTTATAAGGTATTGCACTTATTATTTTATTAAAACATAGATTATCTAGATTTGTACTAAACTTTGCATTAAACTGTTGAAGTGATAGGAACCTACCTTCATCTGTAATTATGTCTTTAATAACTATGTCATCACTGATATCTTTTGGAATTTTACAGTTTTTAAATTCTAGGGTTTTTTTGCCTGAGCAAATATATTTGTTTTCAAAAATGAATTCAGAGCATATTTCTTCCACATTACAGGGTTCTTTCCCATGAAATAGCTCCCAACAATCAAATACCTGTTTGTGAAAATTGGTGAGACATCTACCTCTCAAATCAGGTGGTAGTTTCTTTTTTAGTATTTCCTTATCTATGTTCAGCAAGTATTGAAATAATGTTTGCCAGTTTCCATTACTCGTTTCCATTAGTCTCTTAATCCATTTAATTTTCGCAGTTGTATGAATCGTATAGATATCAGGCATTTTTAGTCCCCCGCTGCCATAATTTCCTATTAATGCACTTTTTTTAATTTTGGCTGGTTTGTTTCCCCATATAAAGGCCAGCAGGAGTTTGTCAATTTTTTTGAGTACATCTGAAGGACAGAATAATGAAGAAATTAAATGATATATTTGTGGCACAATAAGTGTTTTCACTATTAATACCTTTCCTTTTAATGATAAATTTCTGCTCTGCCAGATGTTCATTATAGATTCTATAGCCTTTACTTTATTCTGATAATTAAGGTTAATTGCCTCACTTTGGGTATTTGAAAACCAGATACCTAGCGTTTTAAAGCAACCTCTGTTGACTGATAATTTCTTTAAAGATATCGGAAGGTGTATAATTTTTGATTTAGATGTACCTATAGGTATGATCTCAGTTTTTTCCATATTAATTTTCAGGCCTGACCTGTTTTGAAATTGTTTTAGTATCTCGATTACCGTTTCGATTGATTTGATGTCATTTATGAACAAGGTTGTGTCATCTGCTAGTTGGCAAATTTTAGATACCCTCTTTTCTATTTTAATACCTTTTATGTTATTATTGTTTCTTATTTCAACTGCCATAATTTCTGCCACTAAGATAAATAGAAGAGCAGATAGTGGGCAACCTTGTCTTATACCTCTACTTAATTCAAAGTATTCTGAAAAGTATCCATTGTTACTAACACATGATTGAATATTGGTATAAAGGATTTTAATCCATTGAATGAAACATGTACCAAAATTGAAAGCTTTGAGGGTTTTGTATAAGAATGACCACTCTACACTGTCAAAAGCTTTTTCGAAGTCAACTAACAAGATGTATCCAGGTAGATGCTTCAAATGTGTGTAAGACATAATGTCATCAATGATTCTAATGTTATCTGCTATTTGTCTATCTTTTATGTATCCTACCTGATCACTTGATACTAATTTAGATAGCAACGGTTGTAGCCTATTTGACAGTGCTTTTGTTAAAATCTTATAGTCTGTGTTCAAGATTGAAACAGGTCTCCAGTTTTTCAAGTATCTTAAATCTTTGTTAGGCTTTGGTATAAGGTTAAGTATGCCTCTTCTCTGGTCATCTGATAGAAGCTTATGCTTGAAAGAGTATTTAAAACTGTCAAATAAAAATAAGGATATATCAGTCCAAAAAAAATTATAAAAGTTTGTTGTTAGTCCATCACTTCCAGGAGATTTATCATTCTTAAGCTCTTTTAATGCCTTAGTTATCTCCTCTATTTTCAAAGATGCATCGCATAATTGCTTTTCAATATCATTTAGCTTTGGTATATTATCATTTTGACCACTAAGTAAGTTTGGAGAACCTTGGTCTAATTCCTGGTTATCTGGTAATCTTGTAGAATAGAGGTTTCTGTAGAATCGTCTTTCTTCTTCCAAAATTTCATTTGGTTTTATCAAGGCTGTTGTTTCATTTGTTATAAGTTTCTTTATATACTTCAAATTATAATTTTGTTTTTCTAAATTCAAAAAATATTTAGTATTTTTCTCTCCCTGTTCTACCCACTGCAACTTAGCTCTAAAGATTATTCCCTCTGTTTTTTCTGATTGAACCTTTTCCCATTCTTTTTTAACTGTGTTATATTCCTGTAAATACTCATCAGCCGATAGTTTGTGTTCCAGGTTTTCTAGTTTATTTAGTAACTTACGTTCTTGTTCTTTCTTTCTTTTTGCAAGTGATTTTGAATAAGATATAGTCACTGTTCGTATTCGACATTTAACAAACTCCCATAAAGTATTTTTATTTTGTATATAACTTTCTGCTCTTATTGATTTTAACTCTTCCTTTACCAACCTAACATAGGCTTCATCAAATAATAGTTTGTTGTTAAATTTCCAGTAGCTTTTACCTCTACGTTGAGTATGCAATAGATCTAATTTTACTTTAATTAAGCTGTGGTCCGATTTAAAACCTGGTTTAATAACACTATCGGAAATTTGGTAGTTGAGGTGATTAGATGTTAAAAAGTAGTCCAGCCTAGATTGTACCAACCCAGACCTCGACAATTCTCTTCTTGTAAATTTAAGTTCCTTAGGATTTCTCATCCTCCATATATCTGTTAAACCAAGCTTCTCACAAAATGCAGTCAATTCTAATGAATACTTTGATTCAGCTTCTGTTTGACCTCCTTTTTTATCAAGATTACAATTGAGGTAAGTGTTAAAATCTCCACCTATTATTAATTTTTTTGCTCCTTGGTCATCCAGTAATTGTTTCAAGTAGCTAAGAAATTTTAGTTGTAAGCCTATATTATCTTTAGTTGGTGCATATATATTTGCAAGTAATATATTGTTTTCTTCAATTTCACATTCTATTAAGATAAGTCTACTATCTTCATCATGCATACTATTATCTACCTTAGTTTTTCCAACCAAATTTTTAGGTATTAGTAGTGCTACCCCCCTACTTAAGTTTGTACCATGCGAAAAATATATTTGTCCACCCCATTCTTTTGCCCATTGTTTTTCATCTGATGCAACAGAGTGTGTTTCTTGTAACATTGTTATGCCCTGGTGTTTTGACTGCAGCCAGTTAAAGACTGCATTTCGTTTCTTTGAATCACGCAGTCCTCTACAATTAAAAGAGTTAATAGCTATAGTTTCCTTTAATATGTCCATCTTTCAAATTTATATAACCTAAATTCAAAATTAGTTTGAGAAGGGAAGGTTCCAAAAACTATTAATTCACATATGTTGGCAAGTTTTTTCAACATATTCAAGTATGATTGTACACAAATAGACACACACAACATAACAATTAGGTACGATTGTACACACATGAACACACAAAACATTAGTTACTTTATAGTTTATCAAATTTAAGATGTTCTTGGCTTTCTATAACATTATTGGTAAGTGTCTCAATAATCTGAGTTTAATTCATTGTTGATACATACAGCTCTTGACTAATATTACAACTTGTACCCAATCAACTCAGTTTGTTACAAGATTTATACATACATACATATATATATTTTTTTATTATTATTATTACCATTTGCTTCTTCTTAAATTCCAAATTTAACTCTTTTTTTGCACATTTATCCTCTTTTGACAAGCAGTGATATATTCAACCTTAGACAAATGACGACATCATTACATTTTTTCACTGCATATGTTGCTTAATAGTCTAGTCAGAAAATAAAATTATTAATGTTTTTATATATTTATTCCAAATATTATCCGGACAGGCAATGAGTCTGTGAATCAATACATTGCAGTTTTTCTCGAAGAAAATCACTTTATAACTGCTGTTTAAAATTATTACATATAAATTTGCAATTCTACAAATTTAGGCAGGCATTTTGATATTTTACATCTTGCAAAAAATATACACATAAGTTTAAAAATTTCTACCAATTTAGGTAGGCTTTTTGGCATTTTACCTTGTGCAAAAAGTAAGTCAGCTGGCCCTTGACTTTCCAGTTGGTCAAAGTTGTCACTGTAATTCAGTAAAGTGTTGATGATACTGAGATACTGGTACTACTGACCCATCCATAGTTGCTTAAACATTATTTTGTACCTTACCATGAAGCAGGCTGTTTCTTAAATATATACCCCTCCATGATTTTAATTATCTTAATGCTTGGACAGGGAATGGTGTTATGTAGATATGTATATTTCTTGACCACTAACTGATAGCATATTAATATTTATGATCCAATGTCACTATATTCATATTTCTGAGTGCTGAACTGTACAAACCATTTTACCATAGTGACTGCAGCAAGTCAACTGCCCCTACTTTAGATGTCTTTACTACATTTTATACACATCAAGACTTTCAATGAAGAAGCATATTTGCGGATGGTCTACAAAAATTTTACTAAATGACACATTTTAGACTGTATCAGTGCCTCGCTAAATATTAGACTTTGTACTTTACTTTTATTCTGCTGTACAATGTATTTTCTCAGAGCATTTAAAATGTATAATGTTCTTACATTGTGTTAATTTTTTGACCTAATAATTGTCTGGTACTTCAACCAACAGTATACTTTCACATAAGATTTTAACACTTAATGTATAATGTTCATACATTGTGTTAATATTTTTACTACATTTTATACACATCAAGAAGCATATTTAGCTAGTTAATTTTTTTACTACATTTTATACACATCCAGATGCATATTTGCGGATGGTCTACAAAAATTTGCTGAATGACACATTTTAGACTGCATCAGTGCCTCGCTAAATATTAGACTTTGTACTTTACTTTTATTCTGCTGTACAATGTATTTTCTCAGAGCACTTAAAATGTATAATGTTCATACATTGTGTTAATTTTTTGACCTAATAATTGTTTGGTTAAGAGCACTTAACATAAGTTTTTAACACTTAACATGAATTATTATGAACGTACATTGTATTAATTTTTTGATCCAATAATTGTCTGATAATTCATTATACAATACACTTTCACCAAAGATTTAGGGTAATGTGCACTTGATTACCATCTGTTAAATTTTATGTTATGCTTTTCAATATCTATTTGGATTAAAAACTGAATGAAATATGAGTGAAAAATTCACTCTCTGTTATATGAATGTACAATATCCAAAATATCCAAAGTACAATAAATCTGTCCAGATAATGTATCTAGTTCACTCCAGTAAAAGTTCACAGTGATATAAGCATATATTATACTCCAAAACACAATAGCTCTCCTTATAGCCAGCGAATACAAAGTTCACTTGTGGTCAGATGTACATTCCTTATATACATTCGCAGATTCCTCTGGAAGAAGCTTGAGCCATCTAGGCCAAAGGAGGAAGTTCTAGAAACTACTGGCAATTGGGTTTCCCCAAATCTAACATAACCACTGAGGGGGGGATTTCCCCCAGTCTGTGAACAGATCAATAAACACTAAAACACAAAAATCAATAACTCCCTTACTTTAAATGTCAACACACAAAAAGAACCAACAACACAATCATCCTTTATGACAATGTACAAACACAAAGCCCAAACCAAACAATGCACTAATATAGTGCCTAATATATGTAATATACAATGTACTAATATAGTGTCCAATATATGTAACACCTCCCCCCTTAAAGAAAAATTTTGGAAGCCAAGGAGTTACAAAATTTTACAAGAGATTTTTACCAGGTATATATACACAGGTAATAACTTTTTACAAAACATATTTATCTAAATACAAAAGTAAAATTAGTACCATGTATAACCTTTATAAACTTACTAATTACAGGTATATAAATTACAATTTAAATACAGCTTCTGGACAGGGCGTATCCATGCGGACGCCATATGTTACTTTTTCAAAGTCCTGTTTATACACTGAATTCCTATCTTTAACAGTGTTTCTATTAATAGCCATCATAAGCTATGTTATACCTCTATCGAAGTATGGCTTTACCATAGTTATTTCCCACATTTGGTTTGAATGTCTGTTATCACAGTTTTTAATGGTCTTTTGGAGAGTTTCTACTCTCCTTGCTACTGGGTATGACCCTAGATCTCTGGCCTGTAGTTTATTCATTTGGCCAGGTGATGACACTGAAGCCTTGCCTCCAGGATTGAAGACACGATTTTGTAATTTCTTATCATAAAGCATCTTCATTTTTGACTGAGAATTTTTCAAATTTTGTTGCGCCAGCTCACAAGCCTTCTTCAACTTATCTCTGAACTTCGAGACATAGTCTAACAGATTTAGGCTCTCGGTGTTCTCAGATAACCAATTTTCCTTCAACAGCTTGAGAGGACCACGGACTGAATGGCCAAAGACCAACTCGAAGGGACTAAAGCCTAAAGACTCTTGAACAGATTCTCTAACCGCGAACAACAATAAGCTAATGCCTTCATCCCAGTCTTTTTCATTATCTAAACAAAATGTCCTAATCATATTCTTCAAAGTGGAATGGAACCTTTCAAGTGCACCTTGGGATTCTGGGTGATAAGCACTAGATTTGATCTGTTTGGCACCTAACTGAAATACAACCTGTTGAAATAGTCCTGACATAAAATTTGACCCTTGATCTGACTGGATCTCTTTTGGTAAGCCAACTAGAGTAAAGAAATTAACCAGAGCTTTTGAGATTTTGGGAGCTGTTATGTTGGTCAATGGTATGGCTTCGGGAAATCTGGTTGAGGCGCACATAATGGTCAAAAGATATTGGTTTCTGGATTTAGTTTTTGGTAAGGGACCTACACAGTCAATTATCACTTTGCTAAATGGTTCCTCAAATGCTGGAATGGGTTTGAGAGGAGCTACAGGAATTTTTTGGTTTGGCTTTCCTACCATTTGACAAATGTGACAAGTCTTGCAAAATTCTGCCACACAGTGCCGAATTTGAGGCCAATAGAAATGTTTGGTTATCTTGTTGTAAGTTTTGTTGATGCCTAAATGGCCACCCATTGGAGATTCATGAGCCAATTTTAATATCTCACTTTGGTACACTTTTGGCACAACAATCTGGTGTACTACTGACCATTCTTCAGATGCAGGGATATTTGGCGGCCTCCACTTTCGCATAAGCACACCATTTCTGACATAATAGCCTACAGGGACCTTATCTAGCTCTACTGGTGGCAAGACCAACTTGAATAAAGGAGCTAATTCAGGGTCATTTTCCTGCTCTGAAATCAATTTTGATTTTGAAAGCGATACATCTTTGCAGTCAATTGGGTCTTGTTTTTCAGAATCTACCCTATCCTTGGGATTAGTATCACTAAAATTCTGCACATCATGGTCATAGTTGTTTAAGAATGTATCTGACAAATCAACTAAGACATCTGTAGACTGTTTACAATCTTTTGGTTCTTCTTGGGCCTTTTTGGCCATAGCTCGAGTCACAGCACAGGAGGGAAAAATACCAGGAATAACCTCTTCTAATTTCTCAGTGCTAACCAAAGTGATCGGCTTAGAAGTAACCTTAGGATCAGCAACTACCTTTCCACCTGCAAGATCATTTCCCAACAACAAAGATACCCCTTTAATGGGTAAAATGGGCCTGGTACCCACAACAACAGAACCAGTAGCTAAGTCTGATACTAACTTGACCTTATGCAAGGGAACGTTCACACAGCCTCCTTCAATACCTTGAGCAATGACACTCTCACCAGTAGATGTGCTTACACTCAATGGCAATACACCTTCTAAAAGCAAAGACTGAGTAGCTCCAGTGTCTCTTAATATCTTAATGGGGACCTGACTGGAACTACTTTCCAAGGATACAAAACCCTCAGACACAAAAGGTTTGAACTCTTCCCTAATAATCTCAGACTTGTCTAAACCAATACTAGACTCTGCTCTATTGGGATTTGAACGCCAGTTAGACTTGCTAGACACAAAGGCGTTGGGCGTTGCCTCCTTTTCTCTTCTCTTCTTTAAGAGCCAACAGTCAGACATAACATGCCCAGGTTTCTTACAATAATGGCACACAGGAGCAAAGGATCTGGGCTTCCTATCCTTACTCATAGTCTGATTTGAGGTTTGACCCTCATCTGAACTCTTTTCTGGAGCTACATTTTCAGATTTCTTTCCTATTTCTGGATACGACTTTTTAGCAGGACCAAAGGACTTATTCTTGTTGAAAGTGGACTTGTGAGTTAGCACATAATCATCAGCATAAGCTGCTGCTTTTGCCAAATTTTCAACTTTCTGTTCATCTAGATAGGTTTTAATGTCATCACGAACACACCTTTTGAACTCTTCAATCAAAATAACTTGCCTAAGTTTTTCAAAGTCTGTACCTACTTCCCTAGAATTACACCATCTGTCAAAATACACTTCTTTCTCATGGGCAAATTCAACATGAGTTTGACTTTCTTGTTTACGATAATTTCTGAATTTTTGATGATATGCTTCTGGTACCAACTCATATGCTTTCAAAATAGCATTTTTGACAGAGTTATAGTCCACACATTCAGAAATTGGCAAAGCCGTGTATGCCTCCTGGGCCTTTCCCCTCAAAACACTTTGCAGCAATAAAGGCCACTGGTCTATAGGCCATTTCAAATTTTGAGCTACTCTTTCAAAGTGTTGAAAGTACTTATCAACTTCTGACTCATTAAAAGGTGGTACCAGTCGCACATTTTTACCCAAATCAAATTTGGTAGCAATGGACTCTTCATGGGCAATTCTACGGGCATTGAGTTCTAAAGCTCTCATTTCTCTTTCATGTTTAAGCTCAAGTTCCTTTTCTCGCTGTTGAGCTTCAAGCTCTTCTTTTCGCTGTTGAGCTTCAAGCTCTTCTTTTCGCTGTTGAGCTTCAAGCTCTTCTTTTCGCTGTTGAGCTTCAAGCTCTTCTTTTCGTTGTTGAGCTTCAAGCTCTTTAAGTCTTAACTCTCTTTCAATTTCTAATCGCCTGATCTCATATTGCCCAGAAGGTTCCATCGGTAGAGGCTTATACACTTCTAAACAACTATCAGGTAAAACATCTTCATCAACTAACTGTTCAACAATAAGCCTTTTAAGTTCATGTTTACGTGTTGACCTTTTCACCTGTAACTCTAATTCTTGTGCTATTTGCATTAACATATCTTTCTTAAAAGTTTCTAGAACTTCCATAGATGGTGACTGTACAAACTCTTTAGCACTAGCCATTTTGAGCACTGTTGACTGTAACCAATTACTAAATCAAATGGATTTTCAAAATGTTAATTGAACAGTTGATCAAATAGTTGTAATCAAATGGTTGGATCCCGGACGAGCCCCCAATTTTCCTGTTACGGTCACGGGCAAGCACGGTAGCAATTACCGGTTGTCTTTAAGTTGTAACAGAAAAAAAAAGCAAAAAGCTTAACTTAACAAATTTATTTAGCGATTAACAATAATGATTACAGTCAACTGGTATGCCCTTAACTAAGCACACTAATACAATAATAAGATCTAGCTGACCTGACCACAGAGATTATGAGTTAAGTTTATCCGCCGTATCCCGCAATCTGTTCTGTAATCCGTCCTGTGGTATATTCTGTGATCTGTCCAATGTCCTGTGGTCTGTCCCGTGATCTGTCCAGCGTTCACTCGCACACGGATATCTATATCTTGTGACCTGTCTCACACTCAACAACACAAAAGGTTCTTGTCCTGCTATCCTTTATATATCCAGTCACACAGAAGGTCTGTCTGGAGATTTTTAGAGAGTTAACACAATTGTACTGTCTGCTCCAAGATGTGGACAATGTCCAAAATGCAGTAAATTCACTCTCTGTTATATGAATGTACAATATCCAAAATATCCAAAGTACAATAAATCTGTCCAGATAATGTATCTAGTTCACTCCAGTAAAAGTTCACAGTGATATAAGCATATATTATACTCCAAAACACAATAGCTCTCCTTATAGCCAGCGAATACAAAGTTCACTTGTGGTCAGATGTACATTCCTTATATACATTCGCAGATTCCTCTGGAAGAAGCTTGAGCCATCTAGACCAAAGGAGGAAGTTCTAGAAACTACTGGCAATTGGGTTTCCCCAAATCTAACATAACCACTGAGGGGGGGATTTCCCCCAGTCTGTGAACAGATCAATAAACACTAAAACACAAAAATCAATAACTCCCTTACTTTAAATGTCAACACACAAAAAGAACCAACAACACAATCATCCTTTATGACAATGTACAAACACAAAGCCCAAACCAAACAATGCACTAATATAGTGCCTAATATATGTAATATACAATGTACTAATATAGTGTCCAATATATGTAACACAATAATACAGCATAAACAGAATAATACAGTACTTAAAATGCAAAAATGTTGCGATCTGTAACATAGGACTCCGAAAAAATTACTGGGACACCATTTTTATGTCAGCTGAACAGCTCTATAAGTACAAGGCCCAGAGACATCCTGTTACTTTTAATAGATACTTTATCTATTGAGGATGATAAATTAAAAAATTTCATGCAGATCTGTCTGTTTGTTCCCCAGAGCCATTACAAGTGAAGTACCCCACCCAAAGTGTGAACATTTCAACACTTTAACACAATTTTCTCATTGACTATTGAAGGGATTTCTCTCTTATCATGCATATATGTACCAGGCCTTAGGTTGATTACCATGTGTATGAGGCCTGGGTCTTTCTTAATTATTATTTTTTTATAAATTTTAGAAATAATTTTCCAATGCCTTAAAATCTTAAATATCTTATAACTTGAAAAGTATTGCATATAGAGCACATGTGTGAACTGATTGCTACAAATCCAAGTGGAAAAAGAAATTTCTAGGTAATGGATATATAAAGTCCTGGAGAAGACCTGTACAGTAAGGTGACCTTACACTCCACAAGATTAGACATTGATGTCACTCTTTTGCTGTCCCACAAAATGGTGGACAATTATAAGTAAATCCTTTCATCCATGAAGAGAGGCGGCAGACAGGACCCATCTTCCTAAATAAATTAACTTATATGGCATATGACTAGCAGTTTAACAGTAGGTTATCAAAATGATACTGTATTGAATTTTCTGCTAAACTGCTGACATCTAGTAAAAACTTTGCAAGTGATGAATTTGTGTGTTTGCCTCTCTGACTGCCTGTGTGCATTTGATATAACCTGTATATTGGATCTAGGTTATATTTTTAACAAGTTGGGGCTACACCATGACTCAATCCTTCTGAAAGGTGGTCTGGATCTGCAAAATTATTGCCAGTCAGCCAGCATAATGTTAGTCCTTTTAAATTTCATCTGCTTCAGTCTTTAACCAGAGCTGGTGACACAGTACAATTCTGCTGAATTCTTCTTAGTAAAAGTGTAACTCAAAAAGTTATGGCTGGATTTTTTTTAAATTTTCAGAGATTGTCCATATATGCTTAAGTAAGAAGTGATTAATTTTTAGAGGTGTCAATGCCACTGCCACAAGTGTTAGGGCCACCTTAAAGTAAAAAATGAGGTTTTTATACCATAACTCGCACTGTGGCTCATTTTGGTTTATCATACCAGGTGTATATGCCAAAGTATCAGAATAAATATGTAATGTGACTTTATGGTGACCTCAAATGTTCCATTTTTATCAACTTATGGCCACCTTAAAGTCATGTAACTTATTTTCATAATTTCTTTAGCAAACCTGGTGTACCTGTCTGCAGGTCAGCCTGGGGGGAACATTTCTATTATCTACTGACATTTAATTCTCAACATTTAACAGGTCAAGGTCACCTTAAACTCACAAAATTGAAGTATTCCTCAGAAACTTATCGATGAATTTTGTTGAACAGTTCTGTAAGTCATTAAATAGTGCATAAGTGAATAAATATTGAAGGTGCCAATGCTACTGCCGCCAATGTTAAGGACACCTTAAAGTCGAAACATGAGGTTTTTATGCCATTGTCCCTCTGACCTGGCAGAGGCATTTTTTTCTATTTTAAATATTGCTACCAATGATTAAGTTGACAGTTGTACATAGTCTTTGTTTTCATTGTCACTGTCAATAGCGAGGCTCACGCTTCTACAGATCACTTTTTTTTGTCTCTGGACATTGATGAAATTTACCTGTGCATTCTGAATGTCCTCTCTTGCTCTCCAATAGCTAGGACACCTATCCTTTTGCCTTTTGCCCATATATATGTTCTTTCACCTTTTGCCCATATATATGTCCTTTTGTCTCCGGACTTTGATTACATTGACAACACCTGTGCATTTTGAATTTTCCTCTTTTGCTCTCAAATAGCTAAAATGACACATGTCCTTTTGCCTTTTTACCATACATATGTCTTTCTTTTATTTTCAGAAATTGTGGCACAGTGTGATGACTATTTGTCTTCTCACTGAAGTTAAGCGGCAATGGGCTATGTTAGTACCTTATGGGTGACTGTCTCAGTTCGGGACCAGCTGTGGAATATATCTAAGTTGGAATTTCTTTCTGTCACGAGAGTTTCATAAATTCTACTGCACTACTCATGCCTCTGATGGCTTTGTGCTTGTGCTAGGGGACCAAAACACCTTGTGGCCTTGTTTTCATATACAGGTTGCCTTTTCTGGACATCCCCTCTTTTAACTTTTCCAGCTTTCTGTCAAATCAACTTTCATAATTCGGTGGAAATAACAGTACAAATTGTCTAATGGTGAGGTTTTAAGGTTTTGTCAGACACAATTTTAAGCCAAAGGTTACCATTTATACAATATCTTCAGGTGATTATGAGGCTGGCAAGTGAACGATTCTGAAAAAAATGGCACCTAGTGAAGTTACAAGAATACCAAAACTAGGTAAGAAACAGTGCAGATTAAAGTTGTCAAATTTCACAAATGTTAGTGTGAACAAATCACTGTAAGTCATGTTGTATAAAGTTAAACTACAACTCAGTGAAGTGAATGAAAGTTTTGTTATGATGTGGATATTGTACTTTACTTGCACTTTATAACAGAAACAAGAACTCTTTTTGAGAGCAATTGCACTAAAAAGCCATGTCTGCGGAATTTAAAAACATATTCAATTAACACATGGCAAATCCTTCATCTGGATAAAAGTCCACAGTCTGTGTTCTGTCAACCCCTGAATGAGAAGGATGAGGGTTTGTAACTGGGTCTGACTACAAGGGTCTGTTCAAACTCTACATTAGATCTGACTCATATTTTCACACTATTCTGGTCTAACAAGGGCTCAGTCATGCTTAGGTATCATCCGGATTCACAGTCTCCACAATGTGTTACCTTATTTTACACAAATATGGTGTACTTATTGTGTGCAGAAGGTGGCCCAGCGGCGTGGCATTGACACAACCGCCTCTCCCCACTTTGCCTGAGGGCAGTGCACATATGTACTGGTTTCTTTTCAATCACCATACCATTAAGCCAAGGAAGAAGTCAAATCTTTGGTTTAAAGTAGTGTTAACCCATATGCAAAATTATTGTGTCTACCTTGCTTGTAACATGAGCAAACTAGTTGATATAATAAAAATAAAACAATTTGGATTCTATAAAAATGTGTTATTTGGATATTTTACGCAAGGAAATTGCATATACTTTAATAAAACAATAAAAAATTAACTGTTAAGAGAAGGGATTCCATAGATTTTTGAATGACTGATCAGAGACATGACACTTTGCTGTCAAATGTCTGTAGTCTGTGTACATATATCACTCCGCAGTTAATATTCTCATGTGGTCTCCTGTGCAGTCTTCTTCAATTGTTGGCCATATTGAATGTTTATAAATAGTTTAATAATATCAATAATAATATCAATCCATAATAATATCAATCATCTTAATTTCATAAGGAATACGATACTTTCAAACCTTTGCAGATTTTAGTAATAGTTATTTTCACAGACGGAAGTAATTGTTCACATTTTTCTATTTTCACACTTTCCAAACCAAATGAATAATACTGAGACGTACATGTCCAAAAATAGAGCTTTTACTGTTTTATGACTTCTTTTAATTTAGTTTAAAATATATATTCATACATTTTAAACTCACTTAATATATTAATATATTTTAAAATCAAATATGATTATATGTGCACCTTATTTTCACAACCAATATGTATCTTTGAAACATTTTTAGCAGACTTACTCTTCTTTCCAATCTGCCAGCTGTCTTTGTGTCATCACAAGCAACTGCATTCACAGAAATAACAAAGTCACAGAAATCCAACAATTAACGATAAACATGTGAAAAGTAACTCACAACTAGTATTGTCTTAAATGTTTTAGATATAAATGAATGAAGTAATATAAACATAGAATGTGACTAGTCATATGGCAAGAGCCTTCAATGAAAATACAATGTTTTCATTTTAAATAAGATACGAAGTATGTCCTGAGTGTGAGGGACACGGAAATGTACCAATAATTAAATAGATTGGTTAATGCCAATAGGGTGGATTGCCCCAATATTCCACATCCACCATTTCTCTCTCATCTTTCTGTGATTGGAATCTGGTTTATGGTATTTAAGGGAACACCACTCAAGCACTGAGAATTGCATGTCTTTGACTAAATGTCCCTTCTCTGTGAAGTGTTTAGAGACAGGGGTGATTCTGTTCTCCCTGGGTTGGCTCACTGAAAGTCTATGTTCATACATTCGTTTCCTGAATGGGCGACTGGTTTCACCCACATAATATTTATTGCACTTTTTGCAAGTAATAAGGTATATGATGTCACTTAATTCACAGGTGGTGAATTTTGGGATTTTAGTGATTGGTGTTATTTTGTTGGTAATTTTGCATTTTACTGTATTGATTTTATGAATCAATGGGCAGTAAGTACACTTACCCAATCTAGTACATATACTAGGAGTGAGTTTGGCTCGTGCCTTTGGTTGAGGGGGGTAGGAGATAGATGCCTTTGTAAGTATCTCTCTAAGGTTAGGTAGTTTTCTAAACCCTACTATGGGTGTAGATGGGAATGTGGTGGCACAGTCGTTACTGTGTTCAATTATATTCCAGTTTTTACCAATAAACTTTTTGATATCTGGGTTGCTGGGGTTGTAAGTGGTTATCATTACAGGTGTGTCTGTAATGTTTTTAGTTTTGACTGTTAATAGTTCATCCTGAGTGAACTTAGTTGCCCTGAGCATGTGTTTTTTCAGGGTTTTTAAGGGATACCCTCTGTTTTGGTAATATTCCATTAACTTGAGTCCATGGTGTATGAAATCGTTATTTTTAGTGCAGATTCTTCTGATTCTTAAGAATTGTCCATAGGGTCCTTTGGTGTGGCATGGTTTGTGATGGGCTGAATTGTAGTGTAGATACAGGTGTGTATCAGTGGGTTTCTCATACAGTGTAGTGTATAGGCTCCTGTCTATATCCACCTTAACAGTAGTGTCTAAGAAGTTAATGTGTTCTTGACTGTTTTCATGAGTGAACTTTATCTTCTCATGGATACTATTTAGGTATTTGAAGAATTTCTGTAACTCTTCTTCACCATGTGTCCATATCATGAATATATCATCTATGAATCTCAGCCATATTAATGGTTTTTTATCCCAATTTTCCAAGGCCTTTGTTTCAAACCTATCCATGAATAGGTTTGCATAGTTGGGTGCCAGTGCGGTTCCCATGGCAGTGCCTCCTATTTAGAGGTAATGTTGGTCATTAAATGTGAAGTTCATACTATGTAGCACTAACCTAAGTAGTTGAAGGATATAAGGGGTGATTGGGTCCTTAGTCCTATCTTGTCTGAGGTGAGCTGCTACTGCCAATAGCCCTTCATGATTGGGTATGTTGGTGTATAGCGAAGAGACGTCTAGTGTGACTAGTATGGCTCCCTCTGGGATTTTGCCCAATGCTTTCAGCCTGCTTATGAAGTGCTGGGTGTCTCTTACATATGACTTTGTTTTGGGTACATAGTCCTTGATATGGGCATCCACAAATTTGCTGATGTTGCAAGTTGGGTGACCAATAGAGCTGCATATGGGTCTACCTGGTACCTGTTTTTTGTGAATTTTAGGTAAGAGGTAGAACCTTCCAGCTTTCAGCTCTTTGATATTGAGGTAATCTAATGTTTTTTCTGTGATAAGCTTTAGATTTTTCATATCTATTAGGACCTTACATATTGTTTCTGAGATAGATTGAGTGGGGTCTTCTTCCAGTTTAGTGTAGAAGTTAGTGTCACTCAATTGTCTGTACCCTTCTTTCAAGTAATCTGTGGTCTGCATGATTACTATTGCGGAACCTTTGTCTGCCTTTTTAATTACTATATGTGGGTTTTGTTGTAATTCCCTGAGTCCTGCCCATTCTTCTTTTGTGAGGTTGGGTTGGTGGTGTACAGGAGTTTTGTCCTGTAGTAAGTCCATTTTGAAAGCTTTCTTGAAGCTGTCAAGTGTTTTGTTGGGTGGGTTGGGTTTCCACTTAGATTTGTTCCTAAATTTTTGATGGATGTGTTCATATTGGAATTCATCTGGTTCATCAGTTTGGGATGTGGTGTCTGTTTCAGCATTTTCATTCATGAAGTCAATAATGCTTTTTGAGATATTGAGTTCATGATTTTTATCTTTGGGACAGAAGAACTGCATGAGTTCCAGTCTTCGGTGGAATTCCTTAAAGTCCTCCCATATTTGTGATTTATCTGGTGCACCTGGTGAAGGGCAAAATGTGAGACCTTTCTCCAGTGCACTTAGTTGGTAAGTTGATAATTGAACATTTGATAAGTTAATGACATTATGGCCTATATAACTTTCAAACTTAGTGTCTTTTGGTAAAATGCCTGGTGCAGCATTTATAGCAGAGAGTTCGATTTCTTCTTTGGAAAATTCCATGTTGTCAAACTCTGGTGGTGAGTAAAAAACTTATTTTTTATCTCTGAAGTACTTTATTGGGGGTGCAATTTCACCTGTGCATTAAATGGTGTCAGGTGTGAGGTTGTGTTTATACAACTATGTGTTATAAATAAATTATAGTGTGTTATATAATAAAAGTGTTTATTATGCCTTATCTAAGGGTGCGGAGTTAGTAGTTGCCTTCTGAAGGAATTACTTGAGAAGTTTCTTAAGTTGGAACATAAACTTCTGCATATCATCCTGCTTGCCTCCCTTAGTTGATTTGGGGGTAACCTTCCTTCTTTTTGGTTGCCCTCTGGGTCCACTCAGCTTATCAAACTGTCGTTTGGCCTTGGCTGTGTAAGTGGGTGCTAACTTGGAGCATCTGCTGTTGAGAGAATCTTTGATCTCTTGGAGTTGGCTGATGCTGAGGATTTCATGGAGTTGTTGGAAATCGTTTTCTATTGATTGCTTGACCTGGGTGTATTTGGCGAACAGATCATCCAACAAAGTTTTGGTGAGTTTCTGCTTACATTCCTCAATAATTGTTGACCAAGCTACCTGCACCTTGTCACTTCTTGTTTTGTTGATGTTGAATTTAAACTCCACTGATGGTGGGTATATCTTCTTCAGCATCTCTGAGTGCATTTTGGTAATTTGGCTGGCAATAGCTATCTTCTTCCTGTAGCTTGTTTTGAGTCTCAAGTAAATTGGCTTAGACTCAGGGGGGTAGTCTGACCTTTCTGGTGCCCCGCTGGTGCCTTGCTCTGGGCTTCTATCCCTTCTAGCTCTTTTGTTGCTTTTGGGTCTTTGCTCCTTGGGTGCCTCCTTCGAAAGCTTGCTGCTGGCTGCTATGAGGAGGTTAATAGTTTCATCTGAGATGTTATCCTGAGGGAGTGGGGTGTCTGATCTCGTGCTCTCCTTATGGTTGTGATCAATACCAAGTCTGGAGACTGCACTTACCAAGGTGCTGTTACTAACACTTTCTGAGGCAACACTCATTGTGAAAAACAGAAATTTAAAACAGATTGTGTTAATAGTAACAGGAATGTTCACTAATAGCTGTTAGTGTGAATTTACCTTATACTGTTCAGATTTTTTTGATCCAACTGTATTTCAAAATCAAGTATGTGATTTCTCATCAGAGGCTAGAGACATAGGGGCAACCTATCCCCCTGAAGTACTTTTTCAGAGGTGCAATTGCACCAGTAAATTGCACCGGTGCACTGCACCTTTTTTGCACTTTTTGGTGAAGTGTGCAAAGGAGTGATTTTTTGTAAGTATTTTTCATTATTTATCGATTTCTGGTCAATAAACTGGGGATAATTTCCTATATGTGATTCATATAACATTCAGACCCATTGCCTCCTAATGACTTAGGACGGTTAGGTATCATAGGAAATTGTGTTCACTTCGGGTTGCTTAAGAGATGTGTCAACTGTGCTTGTGTCCCAAATTTGAAGTGTGTGACCATAGTGTTACTTACACTCTTAACTGGTCTAAAGTTGGGTGTTGACTATTAATAGTATAACTTGATAATTGCCAGTATATATTTTGGATTATATTTTATACTCTACCAAGTGCCCAAATTGTGTAGGGGATTTGGTCAATTATCAGGTGTCTATTTATAGATTTATTTATACGAATAGTCAAATCTCATGAAATATAAACTAATTATTTATTGTTTATATTGGACATTATTTCATGAATGTTTGACACTTTTTAGAATAAAGTTTTGTTATAGGATAAAGCACTTATAAAATATTTGTTGCTTTACAATTCATTAAAACACACATCTGCTTTTTGTATTGGTTTTAATGATTAATGTCATAGAGTTTTATTCGATTAATTTATCATACTCATATGATTTACGAATATTTATGTACATGGATATATATTTATTATTTTTTATGAATATATGAAGATACATAGTCTATTTAATTTGGTTTATTTGTTTTTTTGTACAAATAAATGTTTTTCCATATGTGTAAATATATAATAGCTAATAAACATATTGAATAAAAATAAACTGATTTATTATTATTTTTATCGAGAAATTGACTTTTATAGTGTCTTTTTCACTGTTTGGATGTGCTTGGGTTCCCTGGGAGTCTAAGTTTGGCTTTCCTCCATTCAGGCACAACTAAACTGGGTCTAGTTGGTATTCTCTGGCACATTGGGAACTCATCCTGGCTCTGGCTATCAGTGAGCTTGGTCTGCACACTTCTGCTGGCGCTGGGCTGTATCTTTAATAGGCCAACTTGAGTTGATGGCTCTGGTGGCGTAGATAGGTTTGGTCTGGACATTAGGATTTGTGAGTCCAGAGTGTCTACAAACACTTGAATGTTGTTGGTGAATGTAGCTATAGTGAGGCCATCTCTAAATTGTGTAATCTCATCAGGGGTAAGTATGATAAGTGGCTCTGTCTGGGTGCTCTTATCTTTACTTTGAACTCTACTTTGTTCAGTATTCACTTCAATGCTTCTTGTTTGATTACAAAATAGCTGTTTTTCTATGTGATTAGCCATGATTGATTCTGAAATACTAGTTTCAGAATCGCTGCTCAAAGCTAAATCTCTTGTCAAGTCAATGGTCCCATTATCCTTGGAAGTGATAATTACGTCACAAACTGAGTTTCCAAAGTTCACTATTAGCCATTTCAAAGAGGCTGGTTACAGACATTGATTTATAACACTTTGGAATATTTATTTTATATTTGTAATATAGTAATTTAATATTACAATAACATGGAAAAGGCTAATTATATTTGTGCCTTTTGTAATAAAGCATTCACTAGAAATGGCTCACTCAAAAGGCATAAACAGAATGTGCATTTTAAACCAAGCTTTAAGTGCCTAACATGCCCCAAGACCTACAGAAGGCATGAGGACTTATCAAAACATGGGAAAGAATGTCTCACTAAAGCTCTGAATAATTCAGATGAGAAGTCCATGGACAGGATTCAGAAACCCAGCACTTCCAAGGATAATGGGACCATTGACTTGACAAGAGATTTAGCTTTGAGCAGCGATTCTGAAACTAGTATTTCAGAATCAATCATGGCTAATCACATAGAAAAACAGCTATTTTGTAATCAAACAAGAAGCATTGAAGTGAATACTGAACAAAGTAGAGTTCAAAGTAAAGATAAGAGCACCCAGACAGAGCCACTTATCATACTTACCCCTGATGAGATTACACAATTTAGAGATGGCCTCACTATAGCTACATTCACCAACAACATTCAAGTGTTTGTAGACACTCTGAACTCACAAATCTACTCAAGTTGGCCTATTAAAGATACAGCCCAGCGCCAGCAGAAGTGTGCAGACCAAGCTCACTGATAGCCAGAGCCAGGATGAGTTCCCAATGTGCCAGAGAATACCAACTAGACCCAGTTTAGTTGTGCCTGAATGGAGGAAAGCCAAACTTAGACTCCCAGGGAACCCAAGCACATCCAAACAGTGAAAAAGACACTATAAAAGTCAATTTCTCGATAAAAATAATAATAAATCAGTTTATTTTTATTCAATATGTTTATTAGCTATTATATATTTACACATATGGAAAAACATTTATTTGTACAAAAAAACAAATAAACCAAATTAAATAGACTATGTATCTTCATATATTCATAAAAAATAATAAATATATATCCATGTACATAAATATTCGTAAATCATATGAGTATGATAAATTAATCGAATAAAACTCTATGACATTAATCATTAAAACCAATACAAAAAGCAGATGTGTGTTTTAATGAATTGTAAAGCAACAAATATTTTATAAGTGCTTTATCCTATAACAAAACTTTATTCTAAAAAGTGTCAAACATTCATGAAATAATGTCCAATATAAACAATAAATAATTAGTTTATATTTCATGAGATTTGACTATTCGTATAAATAAATCTATAAATAGACACCTGAAAATTGACCAAATCCCCTACACAATTTGGGCACTTGGTAGAGTATAAAATATAATCCAAAATATATACTGGCAATTATCAAGTTATACTATTAATAGTCAACACCCAACTTTAGACCAGTTAAGAGTGTAAGTAACACTATGGTCACACACTTCAAATTTGGGACACAAGCACAGTTGACACATCTCTTAAGCAACCCGAAGTGAACACAATTTCCTACGATACCTAACCGTCCTAAGTCATTAGGAGGCAATGGGTCTGAATGTTATATGAATCACATATAGGAAATTATCCCCAGTTTATTGACCAGAAATCGATAAATAATGAAAAATACTTACAAAAAATCACTCCTTTGCACACTTCACCAAAAAGTGCAAAAAAGGTGCAGTGCACCGGTGCAATTTACCGGTGCAATTGCACCTCTGAAAAAGTACTTCAGGGGGATAGGTTGCCCCTATGTCTCTAGCCTCTGATGAGAAATCACATACTTGATTTCGAAATACAGTTGGATCAAAAAAATCTGAACAGTATAAGGCAAATTCACACTAACAGCTATTAGTGAACATTCCTGTTACTATTAACACAATCTGTTTTAAATTAATGTTTTCATTTTACTTGGTTTATTTGGGGTTTTACGTCGCTTTCAACACTGTACAGGTCATATCACGACGGGTAGTTGGAAGGGCAGAGGAAACCAGTACATAGAGTTCGCTAGGGTTGTGTACTGTAAACTGCCGACCAACAGCAAGCAACTACCAGCTTTCCCACTTACGGCCATGACGGGGATCGAACCCCGGCCGCAGAGGTGGGAGGCGAGAGTGTTACCACTCTGCCACCGTGGCCCCTTCATTTTACTTGGAGAAGCGCACATGATTTTACAATGACACTGTGTGTCTACAAACTAGCAGATGGATAAACTCTTTAAAAAGACTCACTCTAGCAGAGGAAAAACCCACAGCCAACAGATTCTGGGACACACTCAAAGTTACGCCGAGCCAGAATTTTATTTCAGAAAATAAAATACTCCTGTATGCGTTTTTCGAGTTTTGAGATGTACTTGTAGTTTTTCCATTTTTGTTTTATTAATAATTGTAACCATTATAATTATTCACTTCAGACGTAATAACAACATTATTACTATTTGTTACTTTTCAATTTGTAGTTGATTCAACTACTGAAATTCCTTGTGTCTCTTTGTTCTTGATCTTTGTTACCTGCAATGTGTCCAGTCTTACTACAATCACTTCCAATACCATCAAGTACTCCCAAATCACTCCTGCCAGAAAGAACCCTCCACAGGCTATATCTCTGGTCATGTGATAATGGATTTCTGCATGTTTTGTATTACGCAACTAGAGTCTGTTTTTACATGGAGATTGGGACTATGCACCTGAACATACAAGTACATGGACAAATATCATGCAAAATTTGAATTTTAAT
The DNA here is from genome assembly GCA_964017235.1 of Sabellastarte sp. h YS-2021. Classification (NCBI taxonomy): domain Eukaryota; kingdom Metazoa; phylum Annelida; class Polychaeta; order Sabellida; family Sabellidae; genus Sabellastarte; species Sabellastarte sp. h YS-2021. The sequence continues at coordinate 361,650 of OZ024931.1, forward strand.
ATATAAAGGCGAATCAGGTGATTTTAAAATTGTTGCAGCAAGTCAGTACACAATTTGAATCAAAGAGTCTACTTGAAAGATAAGGAAAGTGTACAAGTGGATTATTAAGTGCATTAAGCGAGATTATTACATTGATAACCAACAATTTGAACAGCCATACATCTATAACCATTTTGTGATTTTTAATTGTTGCTGTCTTCTGCTGTTTTTCATTTATTTCTTTAAACTCAGCACCACTCCGCTACCCCCCCCACCCCCCACCCCCCAAAAAATCAAGAATATTCTTGTGTTTTCTTTGAACACCACTCACATTTGAGGGTCAGTCCTCGGAACAGTTCCGAGGTTAAGTAAGCACCCATGCGTGGGAGTTGTACAGAAACTGGGGTTTAAAGTGACACTTCAGAGTAAGACTTGGAACTGTATACACGTGTTATTACTTAATGTAATTGAGAATTATATGGACATTTAATAATAGAGATTAGCCTGATATATGTATCAGTAGTTGTTACTGAAAGTAGTCCAGCAGTGATAGAAGAGTTAGTGTAGTGTTAGAAGAGACCTACAGTGTGGTCTAAGCTGTGTAGAAAGCTAGTTAGACACCTCATCTAGAACCTGGCAACAGTACCAGCAGCACTAGTGCAAGGTGGGTGAAATCACTTCATTGGTACCAGAAGTGGGGTTGGATTTTATTTTCCACCCCTTGCACTAGCTTCTGGCCATGGAGTTTTATGGTATTTTTTTAAAGGAACAGTAAATTACAGTGTTGAATGTAACAGTTACTGATATACAAACTTTTGTGCATATGTGAAATTTCCAGAAACCGTACTATTACAGGGAGATTTCTCATCAATTTTTGTTGGGAAATTTTGTGAATTTATTGTATTAATTTTTGGCTGAATGTCAGACAGTAAAATAGTGTTACTCATTTGCAAAAAGTGTATAGTCCATCCAACCTTTTTCTTGTTATTTACGGTACCATTTAATTACTGTTGTATTCATATTGTGGTCAGTTTTAGACATTAAAGCAGAGTAGTTTTGCAAAGTTTTGTCACCGCCGACTGAAAATAAATATTTGTAATTCTTGTTTTTTAACATTTATTGGCTATTTCCGGTTTCCATCAGTTTTCGTTGATTTATAAAAATATCAGTAGCTGTGATACGGAATATACTGGTTTTCAATAATTTTTGGTTTGAATAATTTTTCCCGTATTCCCATATCAAACCACGAAATAATTTTAATTATATATACAGTAATTTGAAGCTTTAAGTAGGATTCTGTATTTATAATTTTGCTCATGTGTTTTTCGTATAATAGTTACAGTAATTTGAACGTTTAAGTAAGGTTCTGTAGTTATTATTTGACATTTCTATATACTTGTTTGATATTTACAGTAATTTGAATCTTTAAGTAAAATTCTGTAATTGTCATTTCATATGTAGTGTTTTGGCAGTAATTCGAATCTTTCAGTAGAATTAACTGTAAATTAAAGTACTTACTGAATGTTGTTTGCAAATAGTTGGATCTTTTAAAAGATATTTGCAATTTTGAAGAACATTGGTCCATATATGTGGATTTATATTTATTTTGGCTTGTACTAATACTGTTGCCCAAATTTATTATAGATATATCATTTGTTTTTGAACTTTGGTCCATTTATATATATGTGTTTATTACTCATTTGTTATTATCGCCCAAAGTAACACATATATTCTGTATATTACTTGTTGACGTTATTCTATCATCTAAAAGTCAGTGTGTGTCATAATTTTTATATCTATATATACATTCCAATTAAATTCAACCTGCAACTGAAATATGTTTTTTTTTTAATTAGCAATATTGTCTAAAATTGCTGTGTAAAATAATTCTGATATTTTTTGTCGATCTAAATTTAATTGGTTTAAGTGGAAGTCACTTTTAAGTGGAAATTTGATAGATATTTGCTACTGGATATATTTGTTGGCTATGCAAGTTTATTTAGGTGTTTTTAAACAAAACCCTTTTTGATGGAAGTTATTTGTAAGTAGAATCCTGATAATTGGAAATCCCATTTATGTGGAATTTAGTTTGAGACAAAAAATACTGTTCCCCTTTGAATTAACTTTATCTAGAATACCTGTTTAAGTGGAAGTATTTTCAAGTTTTAAATTTTGCTTGCCACCGTACTTCTATTGATAATATTATCGGCCGGTGCTTGATATTTAGCACTGATACTTGTTTGCATAGTTATGTCTTACATTTTGTTTGTTTTTGAAAACTAACTTTATAATTAACTTAAGGCAACTAACTAAGGTACAAAAGGATGATTTTGTGTGAGTAAACTAATTGATTGGGTTTCGAAAGACATTACTCCAAAACAGAGCAAAGTTTCTTTATGTAGTCCATCTGTGAAGTACTTTTACATTAATAGACATCAGTTAGTGTATCAAAATGAACTTCTTTTATACAAATGGACAGACAATCGTAGTGAAAACTTTTTGTTTGTAGTGCGTGATACTTTAAAGGAAGAAATAATGTCTCTGAATCATAATATACCATTAACGGGACATGTAGGTATTGTGAAAACGGTATCCAGGATTCGTAATTCCTACATCTGGTACAAGATGAATGAAGACATTGAACTTTTTGTGAGGTCATGCAGTGTTTGTAACAAGAACAAGAGAGCAAATGTTAAGCCACGAGCAAGTTTAGGACAGTATCATGCTGGATCACCTTTGGAATGAGTTCCTATTGACATCCTAGGTCCTTTTACAGAAAGTAACAGAGGGAATCAATATGTTTTGATGATAGTTGACCAGTTTACAAAATGGCTAGAGTGCTTTCCACTTCCGCTTCAGATCACTGAGTTGACTACAAAAGCTGTTGTGGATGGATTCATATCAAGATTTGGGTGTCTACTTGAAATTCATATGGATCAAGGGAGGAATTTTGATGGTAAACTTTTCTCATCAGTATGTGAACTGTTAGAAATTACCAAGAAAAGAACAACTCCTTATTGTTCATGTTCAAATTGTCAAGTGGAATGCTACATTCGAACTCTTTTACAACTAATTAGGTGTTTTCTAAAAGGCAATCAGAAGCATTGGGATGACCATTTACAGCAACTTGCTGGAGCTATGTTGATCTTATGATTGCTACAAAATATTCCGAACTTCTTTATCCTGCGGAGTATCTAATGTGGTTGTTCCACCACACGACTAAGGCTCCCGATTAAGGGTTTTTGAGGGTCGGTTTAAAATATTTGCTTAGTCCCAGACCTTCTGTAAGGGTCGGTTGTGGTCAGTTGAGGCCGTGAGGAAAATCAAACTTCTCACGACTCCAACCGATTCATATTTCCCGCCCTCAACAAAATGTCAAGTCCCAGACTCCTCAGACTCAATTTTACACAGTCGTGTGTTGTCCCAGGCCGCCTGCGACCCTTAGTCCCAGACCTCCATAGCTTAGTCCCAGGAGGCCGGTTGTTAGTCCCCGACTCATATATGATGCGTATGAATTTCATGCGTGTGAAAGTGAATTGGTTCCATTACTCCCCGGAAGCCTCAGACCGTCTGCGGTGTCCTGGGACCCAAAAATCAAGGTCTGGGACTAAGCCCCGACTAAGGGTAACTGACCCTAACCGATCCAAGCCGGCGTCTTCAGGCTGCCTGGGACAACACAAATTTAGTCTGCGACGGTCTGAGGATGCCCCAGGAGGCCTGGGACTAAGAACCGATTAAGAACCGACTGTTTTCAGCGCGTCGGAAATTAAAATGAGGCAATGAGGAGGCCTGGGACTATATAAGCGACCGCGCACACATTCTTGTTGTTACTGACTGTTTGGCTACTGAGAGACGTGTGTCTCTGTTTTGTAGAGTTTTCATTTTTTTAAATATCATATAATACTTGAGCTTAAGGCAAATTTTACAGTTAGGAGACACATTTTACTTTTTTTATTATTTTGTCGACTGGATTATGAGGAAAGAGAAAGGAGGGAAGAGAGGAAGGAAAAAGATGGATGAGAGGGAGAAGGAAAGTGAAGAACAGGAAAGGATTGAAGTTGCAGAGCGAGTGATTGAGAGGAGAGAGGAGGAGATTGAGGAACGTCCAGAAGCGATCGAGGAAGCTGTAGAAGAAGAAGAGAGGTGTGAAGAAGATATAGAATGCCATTCATCAGCCAAGAGAGCCAGAGTGTGTGCAACTTTTACTGACAGTCAGAAAATTTCCATTGTGTAATTTGTAAAGCAGCACCCAGAACTGTAGGACAAGGAACATCCATGGTTCCACGACAGGAACAGAAGAGAGGCTCTCTGGGCAGAAATATCTGCAGAACTGAAGCTCCAGCCCTTTGATGTCAGATGTTGGTTCGAATCCCACCGAACACGTTATGGAAAGCTGTCCAAGCTCCAATCTGGCCAAGCCCCGAGGGAGATGACCAAGAGACAGTCCTGGGTCTAACAACAGATGGGTTTCCTTAAAACCCACATCAGACGAAAGGGGGCCAACAGAAGTTCAGGGTTTGAGGCCAGTCCAAATACCAGCAGGCAGGACGAATCTCGTGGCTCTACTACTGATACAGAACACCTTGAGTCCAGTGTCCTGAGGGAGAGGAGTCAGTCCATCCTTACATCTACACCCGTTTCAACAGACTCCAAGATTCTCGAGCACTTTGACCAGATGAGGACATTAATCTCAGGTTTTCTGCAGCAGAAGTCAGATAGGCAGCCCTTCTTTGACTACGTGGCATCAGAGGCCAAAAAGATGAGCCAAGAAGAATTTGAAGACCTAAAGGTCAGGATATTTAGAGACATTGAAAGTATTAAGAGCAACCATAGACGTCAGTCACTGCCCAGAAGATCAGCCACTATTACCAGAGGGTCGTGCTACTGCCAACAACCACTCCACGGGCGTCTAGTTCCACTCAAGCAGCAGCTGGCAGCACTTTTACTATACACCAAGTCCCATTGGCTTTGGTTACCCTACATCAGTCCTAACTGTACAGGACGAAGGGAGCAGACACAACCTAAGTGGAATATTAAACCAGCTCCCAGATCTAACATCAACAAAGATCGTCGAGCAGCCTCAGCAGCAGCAACCGCAGCAGCAGCTCTTTACTATCACCACTTTAGCACCGCCTCAACAGCAGCAGCCTCCTCAGTAGCCATCCAGTCAGGGCAGGTCTTTGACCTGCCATGCCCTTTTCAGGGCCACCAAATCTTCCAAAAACAATAATTCAGCTGCAAGTTATTCAAATTCCCCTCCCAAAACAAAAAACAGTACAAATAGTTATCACAAGAAAAAAACAAAGAAAAGCCCAACACTTACACCACCCCAAACATATAATAACCCGTGGTAATACACTTAACAAAAATAAGGCCACATGTAAAAAAATATTGATAAATGAACTCCAATTATGGCCTATAATATGCCCATTTGTAACTTAAAATTATTATTATTATTATTATTATTTTGTATTTGTATTTATACGCAATATCTCCATATATTACAGGACTCAAAGCGCTATTTAACCAATCCGACTGTACAGGTACAGCCCCAACTCACAAGTAACTGACATTCCCCTAACTGGAAGATAGAGGCTCAAGGATGACCATTTATCAATGTCCTTGAGGTTCTTTAACCTGCCACTGGGGATAGGACCCAATGACAGAGGACCGCCATTTTAAGTGGTCATCCGAACCACTATGTATCTGCCTGTACCTGGGATTGAACCCACGTCCTCTGAGTTCCTAGACAAGTGTGTTACCCACTAGGCCACAGTGGCAGATAAAATCCATGGGATTGTTTTAACTTTGTAAAAAAAAGTCCAACACTCACATCATCCCTGGAGTTAAAGATTTTTGGCTATCACATAGCCACCAACCCAAAAACAGACAAACCCACTAGTAAACATAACCACCAACCAAGAAACTGACACACAAATTTGGAAACAGAATTATCCCACCCCCCAAAAAAATTCCACAAACACATGAACTGCACCCTAAACACATGCATTTGGGTGATGATATTTTATAATATTTTTAAGCAAGGTAATATTTTAAAAGATATAAAAATTCTCTCTACTTTCAGTTATTTGTCTATAATTGATTCTAAATTTAAGGCAAATTTTGGGTGTAGTTTTTAAAGATTGGAGAGTTATGTTTGGCATGGCGTTTGTCTGTTTGTCCGTCTGTACAAGTTATGTTTGGCATGGGGTTTGTCTGAAGCAAGCATAGCTCATTAATTGTTTTTGGAATAATTGGTAGTCCTGAAAAGGACTGTTTGTTAGTCCTAAAAAGGACTGTTATAGTTAGTCCTGAAAAGGACTGTTTACTGCAGCAGGACTTATATTCTGCCATCTTGCCAGGCCACTGCTCCCTCATTATTGGAGTAGTCCTTCAGGTAATCCCTCTGTCTTTTGGCTTCTCTAGCAGGGTTTCTGTCTTGGCCTCTACCAGCAGCACCACCAATCAATCCACAATCACCAGGCACATGATCATCATCATCCTCCCCAGGCTGCTGACCACCATGTTGACCTTGATACTGGCTTCTCTATGTTGTGCAGAACCACCCAGGTGAATACCACTTCTCTGACTGTTGCTGGGGGTAGTCCAATGGTTGTCGTCATCACTCTGAATCTTGAAACCAGGATGCCAAAAGTGTTCTCAACAACTCTCCTGCCCCTTGATATTCTGTAGTTGGCAATCCTTTCCTCTCTTGTTAACATTCGGGCAAACGCATCATCTGCCAGGATGAAGTAGGGGACATCTCTACCACCCTGGGTTATAGAAGCTGGGTCAGGGAAGCCTATCCTGCCATCCTCAATCCTCAACTGAGAGGCATTAAATATCTGGGCATCTGAGCAAGATCCAGCTGTACCAGCATCCACCCATCTAAACTTGTACTGTCCATCTACCAGGGCCAACATCACAATGGAACCCCTTGTAGTTGTGGTATGGGGCTCCAGTGTTCTTGGGTTTCTTCAAGGCCCCATGCTTCCCATCCAGGACTCCCAGGGCATGAGGAACATTCCACCTGATCCTGAATTCCCTCTCCAGTTCTTTCCACTCATCTGGAGTAGTAGGACATTTGAGGTACTCTCTGGTGAACTCATCCTGGATGGCCCTGCAGACCTCTGGTAAAAACTTGTAAATGGTGGATCTGCCAACCCTAAACTGACAGGATAATGAAGTGTATGACTCTCCAGTGGCCAGATATCTGATGGTGAGGGCTAACTTCTCCCCAACACTGATTGGAGCTCTGTAGTTGGTGGCCTGCCTGGCTAGGCGTGGTTCCAGTCTGGTCTTTATCATTTCAAAGAATTCTGGGGTCATCCTCAAGTAGTTGGTGAATCCTGGAATGTCTGTGGCATACAGATCAGCCATACTGTTGTGGTAGCCCCTTCTCTCCTCTCTCTGTAGTAGCCATGGCCTGACCCACATGTTGTGCCTTCTTCTAGGTCTCTGTATGGCTGGTGGTGGTGTTGGTGGTGGTTGCTGTGGTCGATGTAGAAATAGGAAATACATGATTATTTGTAACTGAATAAAAACCAAAAAAGCCCTAAGTTGTTGTTGAATCTGTCTTCCATTAAAAGGTGGCATCCTGCTGTCTTCCTAGAAAAGCAATGGTGATTAGATCGCGAATTATATATATATATATACCCAGAAAATTCAGCTTTTCTTCAAAAAAAGAATCAGCGATCCTGGTTTGGGGAAGACTGAGGAGGCCTGAGGACACCTCAGGACACCGGGAGTTAATCGTGGGTTAGTCAGCTCTTAGTCCCAGGAGGCCTGAGGCGTCCTGGGACCAGTCGGTATGTGTACGACAGGATCGTGGTTGAAACCGACCAGAAAACTGGCTTAGTCGGTTCTTAGTCCCAGACCAGTCGGGGACTGTCTGGGGCCGCCTGAGGCATCCTGAGGTTTCCTGAGGACGATCTGTACTTAATCCCAGACTTCAATACCGATCCAGTATTCCCACCCATTTTACCTTTTTTTCCACCGACTGTCCATGATTAAGGGTCGCCGACAGAATCAGGGCTTAATCCTTTGGTGGAACAGGGGCATAAAGAAGCTAAGGAGTGTTATGAATCAAGTTCACTCGCTTGCTCAATAAAAGCTGGTTTCTTACCAAAAGCGCCAACAAAGGGATTATGACTTAAAACTAAAAGTGAATACCTATGAAGTTGGAGACTTGGTGTATGTACTAGACACTGCAAGGAAGGTTGGTTTGAGCCCAAAGCTCAAAAAGTATGGAAAGGTCCAATGTTGGTTGTAGAGGCAATTTCTTCGATATTGTTTCGAGTTACAAATAGGAAAAAGTCTTTTGTTCTTCATCATGACAGATTAAAACCATGCCAGGATAGGGAATTTCCAATGTGGTTAAAAAGGAAGCGTAATGCACTTTTAAATCAGCCAGATAATGGTGAAAAGAATGTAACAAATGACTTTGAAGAGGCTTTTTGATTGTGAATACTTACCTGTAATAAATGAACAAGCTCCCGATGATGATCATTTTTATACTGAACGGGTAGATCATGAATTTAAGGGAAATAATGGCAATAGTGAACAATTTGATGGTATCACTAATATTCTCAATCAAGAAAACCAAATTTGAAAGAAATATTTGAAAGTAGTAATTTGGAGCAAATTACAGTACCTCTACCTCCTACAAGATCTGGTCATGAAAGAAGGTGTCCGCGACATTTACAAGACTACTCCCTCTAATCAGTTTTATTTTTGTTGGGGTTGGACATGCATGATATAGTTAAGTAATCCTAACCCTAACATTGAACACTGTAAACTGATTACCATTTTTGTTTCTTTTAAGATGTCTGGTAAAAACAAGAAAGTGAGATGGGAGAAGGTGGAATGTGAATGGAGACCAAGGTCTTGCACTTATTGTTTTTGTAATACGAGGGATAGTGAGAAAGATAGAGATAGAGAGAGGGAAAGAGATAAAAGGAGAGGATATGACGAGAGGGATAGGCACGGTAGGAGAGAGAGACGCCAGGATAGTAGATATGATAGGAGGGATAGGAGATACTCTGAGAGCAGTGAAGCAAGATCTCTCAGAAGCCAGGTTGTTGACACCCGCAGCTACCGAGATGTGATAAGGGGTGATAAAAAACAAGAGAAGATAGTAGTGCCACCGCAAGAAGAATGTACCAGTAGTACAGCAGTACTCGCAGCTACTCTGAAGTCGTAAAAGGGGGTAGACCTATCAGTAGTACTTCAATTTACAGGTCGAGACAGTCTCGCAGTAATGAGGAAGTAAGATCTGATAGAGTTGAGACATTGCCTAGGTCTGAAAGGCAGAAATCGACGGATCGCTTGAGGACACATTCCTGGACAAGTCAATCTGCATGTACCGGAGGACCAGAGAAAGAACAGAGAGAGCAAGCACCTGAGTCAGTTCACAGGGAACGAGTACCTGAGTTGGTTCAAAGTAGTGTCAGTGAGTTGGATCGTAGGAACAGAGGTCGAGACTACACTGAAAGGGATGTTCCCACTTGTTAACAGTGCGTGTCTGCATGAAGTGATCTCTAGCTCACAGGTGATACCATACAACCAAACTCAGGTGGTCCAGACTTGTATGTCGAAGGTTCAACAGAAGGTACAGGAAATGGTAGGCATGACTCTGCAATCAGCTGTAACTGAGAGAGCAGAAACTGTCTCAAGGTCCAGTCCAGAGCGAAGAGTATGTTTCAGTCCAGAGGTCCAGATAGAACAGAGACAAGGGTTTGGGACCAAGAATCCACTGAAAAGATCTTGAATAGTGATGTCTGCAGGTGATAAATGGCCAAACGAAGAGGATGTTGTAGTCAACAAGAAGCCAAAGGCTCCAAAGAAGTCTTGTGAGCCAAAGAAGCCTAAAGCTACTCTTGTTTTACTTTTCACCCGAGTGAACTTGTTGAACTGAAATTTACAGTAGCAAACTTTTGCCATGGAGTCCCCACAAAGCAAGCTAGGGAAAGAGTTTACAAGGACAAAAGGATCGATACCACCTATGGAGTACATCCAAAACAAGCTCATGTGGTAACTAAAGACGCCATGGAGAGAGTGAAGATAGCAATCCTACGAGACCCGAGATGTGTCGGAATCGGAGAAATAGGAATTGATCTCTCAGGAATCTTTGGACACCATAAAGAAGCTCAGGTGAAAGTACTTAGAGAAATTCTAAATTTTTTTTGCCGAAGAGGAGCTGTGGGACAAGGTCCTAGTTTTCCATTGTCGAGATAAACACTTGTCAACAGAAGCATCTGATCTGTGTTTCCAGATTCTCAAAGATGAAGTTCCAAGTTTTAACAAGGATATGGTGGAGATCCATAGACACTGTTAGACTAGTGATTGGGATGAGGTACAGCGATGGACAATGGAGTTCTGACATACAAAGTTTGGCTTTACAGGTCTACTGCTACGCCACTTTAGACATCCAAGATTGGATGAAGTCGTGAAGAGGTTAGAAGCCCACCAGTTGTTACTTGAAACATACAACAGCCCATATGGTATTGTGAATGTGGCAATTAGGATTGCAGACCTGAGATATCAGAGTCTAAAAGAAGTACTTGATATCACCACAACCAACGCTATGGAGTTATATAAACTGAAATAAATTACAAATAAAATATGACATTGCATCAGGAACAGTGCTGAACGCAGGGACGTCATTGCCAGAAACTTCTGTTGATGAACATTGAAATATGCAGAGTTGTTACTGCAGGGAATGTTACAGTTCCACTGATGAACATCGAAATATGCAGAGTTGTTACTGCAGGAAACACTAGAGTTCCATTATGCAGAGTTGTTACTGCAGGGAACACTACAGTTCCATTGATGAACACTGATACGCAGTTGTCACTGCTGAAGAAGTGAATATTGAAACCTCAGGAGTATGACTAAGTCTCAACAGAAGAGGGAGGAATGTAGTATATTCCGGGAGGCATTTCGGTAGTTTCGAGGTTTAGTAAGCGCCCATGCACAGGAGTTGTACAGGAACTGGGGTTTAAAGTGACACTTCAGAGTCAGACTTGGAACTGTATACACGTGTTTAACGGAAACTCACATATGTTATTACTTAGTGTAATTGAGAATTATCATTTAATAGTAGAGATTGGCCTGATATATGTAATAGTAGTTGTTACTGAAAGTAGTCCAGCAGTGATAGAAAAGTTAGTGTAGTGTTAAAAGAGACCTACAGTGTGATCCAAGCTGTGTAGAAAGCTAGTTAGACACCTCATCTAGAACCTGGCAACAGTACCAGCAGCACTAGTGCAAGGTGGGTGAAATCACTTCAATATGCAGATTCAGACAGCTTTGGCATAATGGTATAATTTTTCCATGAAATTATTTCCCTAAATACTCAAAACCAATTAAAACAAGGTTTTCAATGTTTTATTTTTGTATCCGTGACTTCAATTTAATGTCAAAAACATATATATTCTAATTATGTGCTCCAACCGTTACAACAAAAATATTTTTCAGAAAACCGCTGAAAATTGTCTGAACATTTTAGATGATATCTGTGTTTCAGATAGTTGTACATACACGGTTCTGGAAGGAGAGGAATGCCCTGATATTTGTTGTAGAGAGCAGCAACAGAGACGTTATGGATGAAGTTAGATTCTATCTAAAATGGTTAATAAAGGTGTGCTATGTCATTGATACGATGTACTCATACCATAAAAGTCATGGGTAACTTGGGTCTCATGTTTGTGATGGTAAGTTTGAATCCTGTTCGCGGTAACATGTGGAAATTACTGCAGTCATACCCTACAAGACCTGTACTGTTAAATGGAACAGAAATCACACTCAGACATTTAAAACGTCCATTCTGCATATAATCAAATTTAGGAATAACATCAAGGAGTATTGAATGATATTATTATTTCTATGTCTTGGATAAAAATTTTTTCTTCTGTGTTTACAGGATGAGTTATGTCAGAACATGGTGTCACATGTTGTGGCAAACAAACAGGATGTTGAAGGAGCCATGGATGTTGAGGAGATGAAACAACTACTGGAACTACATGAGATCAAACAGAAATACAGTACGTAGTATAAATTGTGACTTCAGCTGTACAACATGTATATTACACATGCACTTAAGACGTTAAACTAAACAGGATACAGATCAGATCGTCATCTGACCAAAGCTAATCAGTATACAGATCAGACTGTCATCTGACTTACGCTTATCAGTATACAGATCAGACTGTCATCTGACCTAAGCTAATCAGTATACAGATCAGACTGTCATCTGACTTACGCTTATCAGTATACAGATCAGACTGTCATCTGACCAAAGCTAATCAGTATACAGATCAGGCTGACATCTGACTTACGCTTATCAGCATACAGATCAGGCTGTCATCTGACTTACGCTTATCAGTATACAGATCAGACTTTCATCTGAGTTACGCTTATCAGTATACAGATCAGACTGTCATCTGACTTATGCTTATCAGTATACAGATCAGGCTGTCATCTGACTTACACTTATCAGTATACAGATTAAGCTAATGTCTGACTCAGGTTAAACAAAGTATTATCTAAGTTAAGATAAATAACATACATATGTAGCTATTACCTGACTCATGCGAAAAAGTATTTTGATAACGCTATCTGACAAAAGTGAAACAGTATATAAACCAAGTCATCATTTTCCTTAAGCTGGACAAGATGAAGATCAAACTGTCATCTGATTTCAGCTAAACAGGTTTCAGATAAAGCCAGTAAAGTTAGGGAATTCTTGCCCACACGTTAGGAGAAATTGGAATAGCACATGTCTTCTTCTTCTGTGTGTTAACAATATGTTCTTTTAAGTACATGAAGGGCTTTCGTGACTTCATGACTGAAACCTTATCAACTCCATATGCTACAGGTTTGTGCAGCTATGCAAAATTTGGTCAGTCTGATTTTTTTGTAATTTAGAGTATTAAATGCAAATTCCGTTGGTCGCCATGTCAACTGTCAACAAATAACAGGATTATTTATTGAATCCTGACCATAATTTAATCAACTGTAGATTCCCCGTCTAAGTCACCAAATTCATTTATCAACGGTATTAGTTTGTAATGCGAAGCCTAAAAACCTGAAAGTTTAAACATAAAATTGGTTACCAAGACAACAGTTTAATTGGGTCATGCTCAAAACTTTTGATGTTTAGATCTCTTAAAGGTTCACGTTTAAACCCAAATCAGTAAAAATGTGACGAAGAATTAGTTTTTTGTATATACACACAAATATATTTGACACCTGTGCACTGACTGGGGAGGGTGTAGATGAGAGTTTGAGGTGGTTGAAAGAGAAATGGTCGACACAGAAAAGTCTGGCAAATGTTCCTGCAAAGGGCCAATGGCTTATGTAAGAAAACTGGCCAAAGGTCTCAAGAGGCCATTTCTGTCTTAAATATGTACTTAATACAAAGCTCTTTGCATTTTAAATCTGCCAGTATAATCATTTGTCCTTTTTGCTAAAATCCGAGAGTCTTTTTTCAGTTCTTCATCCTTTTCCTTGCCATCTCCTGTGAATCCGCCAGGACTCGTCAAATTTGATGATGCCTCACCTGATGATATTGCAAAGGTAATCAAAAATTCACCTACAAAATCCTGTCTCCTGGATCCTTGGCCTACTTTCCTACTTAAGGATTGCCTTGATATACTGCTACCTTATATCACAAAACTTGTGAATTGTTCTTTGTCAGAAGGTGCTGTCCTGGATGGCTTCACAAGTGCTGTTGTCACTCCACTGATAAAGAAATCTTCTTTATCAAAAGACGATCTAAAAAACTATCACCCTGTGTCTGGGCTGAGCTTTATCTCAAAACTCATGGAACGTGTAGTTGCCTCACAACTGAGTGAACAGGTCTCTCTACATGGGTTGGAAAATGAGAATCAATCTGCCTGTAACTCCTTGTTTAGAGGTCTATCTGTTTCTAACCTACGCAAGCTACAATGCATTCAAAACAGTCTGGCCAGAATTGTTTGTAGAGCCACATGTCTTTCTCATACCACTCCACTAAGAAAAGCCCTTCATTGGCTACCCATAAGGCGCGTTACATGTTCAAGACTGCCTTGCTGGTATACAAATACCTACATACTAACTGTCCAAAATATTTCAGCCCATTTCTCAAAGTTAGACAATGTGCCTATAATACTCGGTTGAGTCAATCTGATGGTATAATTCTACATGTTCCTCAATACCAACCATCTATTTACAAATCCACAAAGCAGTTTGGTCTAAGCTTTGCATATGATGCTCCCAAAATATGGAATGAACTCCCGGATGATGTACGATCTGCCACTTCTATTGCTTCCTTCAGAAAAAAACTTAAGGCATACCTATTCTGCCAAGCTTATCCTCCTTAGTATTTTCCACCTGATGTGGCGTTCTCCGTGATGTCGACCATTGCTATGGATAAGGACAATGATTTTTGTGACTATGCTTATGATGTTGCGCCTTAGAGTCTGTCACTTTGGCACAGATTAAGCGCTATAAAAATTGAATTGGAATTGGAATTTAAATATTTAAATTTCATGATGAACAAGATAAAACATTTGTAAATAGAATGTCCTTCACGAATGCAGATAATTCTCTGATGTTATTTTAAAAGTCACCATCATTTTAGGGTTAATCTGAAAGAGTTCAAGACATATCGTTTATGTATGAAAATGTTTTATGCTGTGGCAATCTATAACCATACTAGCACTCTAGTTCAATTCAATGTATTCATTCTACTTTACTTGTTTCAAGTAAATCACTTAAAATAGTCTGAACACGAATTGTTTTTGCTGCAAGGGACAGATGGAATCATGGATGGAAGGAATATTCATCATGTGCAAACCTATCAAGTGTTTATTTATAAAACAAAGAACTACAACATGTTCCGGTAAGGGAATGGCAGTGGTAATGAAAGGCACTAACTTCTCATTTGGATATCTTCAAACCAGTCTTATATACAGAAGTTTGAATCTTAGCTTTTGTTCATTCCATATGTCCGCCTTCAGTGCAAGACAAATATTCCCACAACAGGTCAGGGATATTTCAACTTAAGAATAAGTTTAACCCACTAGGGTTGATACACATCGGCAGGATTAATAGGATTAAAGACCAGATTGGCTATTTACTCCTCATCTACCTTTAATAAATTTTTTGTTTCAAAAGAATGATTTTCTCTTGATCACGTGTATTTTATTCACCAAACTGAAGGAAATTTCCAAAAACATGCAATTGGATTTGACAAGAATGATGACTTGCAAAGGAAAATGTGACAAAAGCTTTGCAAACATAAAGTCATGTTAGTGTTGCCACATGTTACCTTCAGGTCAAAAACAAACCACTACTAGAGAGGGCAAATAATGTATGGTTACACACAGTAATGTGTGTTTTTAAAACATGGCATCATGAAGTATTGTATACTCTTCATGCTTCGAATTTTAAATTCTCTTATGGTGGGAACTTCACTGCTTGGATTTTTTTCATTTGATCTCCCCTGTGGACTGAAATGTTACTATTACATAATATTTTTCTTGCATTACAGAGATGGTACGATGATTGAGTTGTTTATAAGTGAACATTTTAGCTTTGTACTTCTGTAGAAAGCATCATCTGAAAAAGTTTGTAAGTCGTTGCCACACGTTTGTTTCACTGCGTAAATGTTTTTGCTGTTTAAATGCATCACACAACCAGTCCAGTGCCTCATACAGACCCCTACCATCATCTGCACTGGTACTGAACACAGCTACAAGTACATAAACACATTATATAGACAAGTGTGATACAGATAGCCTTGCAACAAATATATGTTATTAAGTTCATATAAAGTTAGCTTATTGCAGAGGTATGTTGAAGGCTGCTAAACTAGTTGAAGTGCCAGAAAACCTTGAGGGTGAAGAAACTCTCATGCTGAACTAGTTTTAGACTTACTGCAAACTGAATGTCTGTGAGAGCCAAATACAGTTGTTCAATCGACTACTTACTAGGCATTCCTAGGACTGCTGGGAGCTTAACCATTTACAGATCTTTTTGATTGAAAGGTTATACAATTGGCAAAATTTCAAAATTGAAACCTGAACAAGTGAACAAAAAATAATGAAAAATCCTCAACTTAGAAAATTAGGAAATACGGCCTGCATAAAGCTTTTACTGCCTTTGTTGCATTTAGGTCATTCTATATGAAACCATCAGCAGCAAGGATAATGAACAAAATAAGTCTTATCAGCACAGCCACACAATATACAGGTGAGTAAACAGAAATGTCACAATACTCACTGCAGTTCTGTGGAACCTTGTACATCTGGAGTTGTTCAGTGATTTCTAGAGAAGACAGACAATCATCAAAGTCACTCTTGTTGGACATGACAAGCACTGGGATGTCTTGGAAGAGTTGATGCTGAAGTTAAATATAGTTTTATATCTAAGAATCTTAAGTAAATATGTAGCGAAGTCTCCTATAGTCTGCATGGTAATTACAAATCTGGTCTGATCGTGAACAAAAAAACAAAATGAACCACTTTGCAGAGTTACCTGAACCATCTGATGCAGACACTCTCTGGCTTCAACCAGTCTGGATCTGTCATGAGCATCAACCACAAAGATCAAAGCATCTATATTTTCAAACTGCAATGGGATTTCCTAATCAGTTGGAATAAAACACAAATATTTCAGATATACACATATTCCAACAAGGAAGAAAGTTACACAGAACTCGTTTACTGGTGATTGTCCAAAAAAAACAAAACTCACAAAAAGTTAAATACTTACCTTATCCTCACTAATGCTGTATGTTGGCGTGAGCAAACATCAACGACCAACCCGAATATTTCAAACGAAATATTTTACTCAGGAACCAGTCTATCTTACATAACTATGTACTGCGCATGCTCCCATGTCCCTAGTTCCCTGATATTCTTCATTTTATTTTGGGAGAGTATAAAAATATTCCTCAAAAATTCTAAAAGCGGGAATGGATGGGCGGGAATCCGAATCTAGTGAGGATAAGGAAAGTAACTTACAAAAAGTTAAATTGCAATAAAATTTTTACATTTTTTGTGTAAAATACCCTTACCTTATCCTCACTAATGCTTGATTAGCCATACAGGTGATGAGCTTTAACATTTTTAACACCAAAGTAGGTTGAAATGAAAAAGTCAAAGCACTAATACATCTATGTCAAATACTACAAATTAGGCAGACAATAATAGTTTAAAACTAATAAACCAAATGATTGGAAATAGTTTATAAACTAACCTCAAAAATAAATCCTTTCCATCCATAACATCATAGTTTGATCATGCAAAACATTAGGTTCTGGTCATTCTTGCTTTCTTGTTTAAAAAAGGTTACTTCAACAATTCAAATTCTGTACAAGTATCTACAAATGCTGTCCTGGTAGGTCTACAAATAAAAATACACAACCATGAGAATGTGAAGTACTATCCACTAAAAATACATATTAATGGACAATGAAGAAGTATTTGACTTGGTAAAATATATACTCATCTTCACAATAAAGGTAAATGATAGATATGCAAACAGAATACTACATTCCATTAAACCATATAGTACCTTATAAGCATTGAACAATATGTTGTGCTGACACTACTGGTCCCAAAAAAGAGAAGCCAGAACCCTCAGACAACTTCCAAGCTACATCTTTCAGATAAAAATTCGTGAAGGTGGAGTGAGTTTTCCAGAAAGAAGCTCCCAGAATTTGATCAAGAGACAACCCTTTTTTAAAAGCCAAAGCTGCAGCCATAGATCTAACATCATGTGCTTTAACATTTGCCAAGGTCTGAGTCTCCACATCTGAGTTCTCATAAGCCAAGATCACAGTTTGCTTAAGCCATGAAGAAATAGTAGAACCAATTGAACTACTTGAGGTCCATCACAAACCAGTTGATTTTTAGCTAAGAAAACTGAAGATGGCGCCATTGTTACTTCCTTCCAGCCAGTTTTATGCTTCAATCACCTGAACGTCCATGCATGGACCTCACCCCTCCTCCTACCAGAGGCCAAGGTTATGAGAAATACTGTTTTGAAAGTCAAAAACTTGAGTGAAGGCTTCCTTAAAGGTTCAAATCTAGGAGGCTTAGTCAAAGCTAGCAGGACTATGGAAAGATCCCATTTAGGAACAGCCCTATCTTTCACAGGTCTATCTCTGTGGAAACTAGCCAATAATCTGTTAAGCTCCAAATTTTTACTGATGTCAAAATCACAGCCCAAATGGTTAGCAATAGCCGTCCTGTAACCAGCAATGGTAGTAGGTTTCAGATTCTTTTCAGTGAATAAATATGCCAAAAAATCTGCTATAGAGGACAGAGAAGGTTGGTGGAAGTCCACCTGATTCTCCTTGCACCACGATTCAAAAATGGTCCACCTTGATTTATAGACCCTTCTGGATGAAAATCTTTGAGGTGCTTTAATTCTCTCTGCCACTGACTGAGAATTTTTGAGAAATTTTGGTCTCGAGTCCAGATGCCAAACATGAAGGTTGAGATATTGAAGATTTTGGTGAAACCTTTGACTGAATGGCTGTTTGAGAAGAGTTTCCCAGTGTGGAAGTAGTAGTGCGGGTTTTGTGGAGAGGTCTATTAGATCCCAAAACCAACTCATCCCTGGCCACCCTGGGACTACTACAATCATTCGGCAAGCATAGGTTCTCATTTTTTAATCATTTTTGGTATGAGAGCTATTGGACAGTAGGCATTACCATCTAGTGCCTCCCACGAGATATTCAGTGCATCTACTGCCATCGCATTTGGATCTGGGACTGGGGATACATAAAGAGGTAGTTTGTTGTTCATTTTGGTTGCAAACATATCTACCATTGGTCTGTGCCAAATGAGTCAAATCATCAGAAAAATTTGGGGATGAAGAGACCATTCTGTTTGTATGATTTTATCCCTGCATGAAAGGTTGTCTGCTATCACATTCAGAAAGCCCTGTATGTGACGAGCCCTTAGCAAAATTGCTCTGTGATTGCAGAAGGCCATCAGACGCCATATCATTAGATACATTTCTAAGGAATGGGTCCCCCCTTGCTTGTTCAGATAGGACACTACTGTTGCATTGTCTGAGGCCACCAGGACCCTCTTGTTCATTAGGTGGGACTGAAAGGACCTTATTACCAAAAATACTGCTTTCAATTCCAGAACATTTATGCGCAAATTTTTCTCTGTGTCCGACCACAGTCCACTCACTGTCCAGTTTTCCAAATGTGCACCCCAACTCTTGACGGACGCATCTGTGAACAGTAGAAGATTGTGTTCCTCTGCATGAAGGGGTGACCCTATCAACACATTGCTGGAACCCCTCCACCAACTCAGATGGCTTTTCAAAATCTCTAAGCACAGTATCTAAGAACTGGGGATATTTCCAATGGGTTTTCAGATACCAT
Source organism: Sabellastarte sp. h YS-2021 (assembly GCA_964017235.1). Lineage (NCBI taxonomy): Eukaryota > Metazoa > Annelida > Polychaeta > Sabellida > Sabellidae > Sabellastarte > Sabellastarte sp. h YS-2021. Next base: position 381,022 of record OZ024931.1, read on the forward strand.
TGGAAAGGCCTCATATGTAGCCTGCCCATTGGAACTGTCTTTTTGAGTGATGCCAGGTCCCCTTTGGCCAAGTCGAGCCCAGGAATTCGAAATTTTGAGTAGGCTTTAGTTCTGATTTTTGGTTGATTACCCACCCAAGTTCTTGAACGAATGTGACAAGTTGCTTTGACTGTTCTGAGCAAACTTCTTCTGATGGGGCATGAAGTAACCAGTCATCGAGATACTGGTGAATACAAATTCTCCTGTTTTGTAGCATGAGTTTTACTTCTTTCACGACTAGCAATACCAAATGGAAGGGCCCGGAACTGGTACATTCTCCCTTCCACCTGAAATCTTGATGTTGAGACTTTTCGTGTATAGGGATGTGGAAGTAGGCATCTGTCAAATCTATGGATAGTACCCATTCCCCTTTGCAAATGGTGTTTCGAATGACCTCTGCAGTTTCCATTTTGAAAGTCGAAACGGAAAGATGGTTGTTTAGCACACTTAGATCTATAACCGGTCTCCATTTTTTGCCTAGTTTTGGAACTAAAAACAACCCGCTGTAAAACCCCAGAGTCCTGCACATTCTTACTGGTACAATCGCTTTTTTGTTGAGCATTTGAGTTACACAATCCTGCAGAAATTTATGTTTTTCTCGATTCGAATAACCGCTTTGAATGATGGGAACTGACATCAATCTGACTGGTTCCCATAGAATAATCTTGTAACTCCACTGAAGAATGTGCACAAGTCTGGGATGGCACGCGTTCTTTTTCCATACCTTATAAGTTGACAGCAAGCGGCCTCCAGATGGTACATAACTTTGACAGTCATTTATGTCTGCCCCCACGACCTGCTCTGGAAGACTGTGCAGATTTTTGTTGTTGTTGCTGTAGCTGACACTTAAAGTCACGAAAAGAAGACTTTTCAGCATTCTGAGCATATGAAGATCCTTAGGAATGAGAGCTTAAACTATGCTGAGGTTTCTTTGACTGAAAAATTGGCTTCGTGTCTAGTTTCTGTCTTTTATGTGATTTTTCTTTCTCCAGTTTCTTCTCCACTGCATTGAGAATAGCAGGTGAAAACAAATTCCCAGACATAAAACCAGACCTTCTCAAATGATTCCTTTCATGTTCGTGTAACTGAGAAATACACTACTTAAGAGTTGTATCCCTCCTAGCCAACTGAAGGTTACAAGTCATTGTCATGGACGCATCTGTCACCATCTTTAATGCCTTATCCACTGACCCTAAAGTTTAAAGTTCCTCCAATTATCTGTGTTAAATGGAGTGGATCTAATCTTCTCTGTGTCCTCCGACCGTGGATTGCCCTCTGCTTTATTTTCTAAAGCTTTCACCCTTTCAGTTATTTTGTCTACTGGAGGGAAAGACATGGGAAGAACTGACAATTTCCTCTTACTCCTATCTCTAGATGCAAATATCTTAGATGGAGCCTCAGCTGCCTCATCCACAGTGTCTAGATCTAACAACAAATGCACCGTGAAAAATTGTCTGTATGAGGAATCCTCATCCAACTTCTCTTCCTTGTGATGTGGTAGACCTGGTGAAGGTGACCTATGCCTCTTCGCCCTAACCTCTGAAACGTCATGTAGTGAAGCAGTATCATCTTCTTCTGAATTAAAATGTGTGGTACTGTGACAGTCCTGGTGCCAGTCCCGGTCACCCTCATGGTCACTAGTAAATTCTAGTAAAAACTGCCTCTTTGGAGGTAGCAGAACTAGTGGTTGAAGTTGAAGGAACTGAAGCTTTCTCCAAAGATGAAAGTCTGCCCTGCATATTCTCCAGCTTTGCGAGAATCAACTGTAACGTATCCGAAGATAGAGATGGGTACACAGAAGCTGAAGAATTAGGTGCAGAATTTGAAGTAAAAGATGAATTAGAAGACTCAACACCCAATAGGGAATCTTCCAGTTCTTTTGATATAGATCCTTCTTAATTTTATGTTGAACCTTCTTTACCTTTAACTTCTTCAACTGGTCAGGAGTGAATTGTAAACAAATGTAACAGTCCTCCTGCTTTTCCACCACACAAACATCATCCCCTTTACCTTTGTCTCTACATGTTGGGCAATAATGAAGTGCATCCCAATCCGCCATAAAATGGCGACAACCTGAGACTTTCTCTGTCCTTTTTTAACTTGAACTTCCGCCATTTTGAAAAATCAAAATGAAAAACTGTGCACAAGATGTTTGCTCTTCAATGACCAAATAAAAGTGAAGAATGTCGGGGAACTAGGGACGCAGGAGCATGCACAGTACATAGTTATGTAAGACTGGTTTCTGAACAAAATATTTCATTTGAAATATTCGGGTTGGTCATTCATGTTTGCTCACGCCAACACACAGCATTAGTGAGGATAAGATAAGGGTATAAAGTGTTCTAGGTGCGAGAACTGACTTTAACACTTGCACCAATTCTGCAAATAAATTACTGCATTGATTAAATTTTACCAAAAAATATATCATTTATCAATATAAAGCTTTTGTGTAGTACTTGAATTAATTAACGTATAACAAATTAAGTATTAATGTTGAGAAAAATCATGACAAAGTCAGGTCACCTCTCATAACATTGCTAGAATACCACTTACTAGTGCCGTGAAATTTTTTAGAATTGCGGGTTCGATGTAAGCAAACTCCAATCTAGTTTGATTGTCGAAACAATTTTCCAAACCAGTTAAAATCCAAAAATCTGACATAAAATCTTGTTACTTTGTTGAAAATATAGTAAAAATATAAAATTGATGTATATTTTGAATAAATTCGGCCAAATATTTCAATAAAAATCGGCTTTTCTGGATGGGCAAAAATGGGCTCCGTTGGGATGTGGTTTGATCTTGGTGATTTGTAATCGTTTTGCAAAGTCCAAACTTCAGACATTTGAACCTAACGTCGAATTAAGGGCAGTATATGAGCGAACTATGACACTTCTACAAACATCATCCAAGCACTACCACTTACCTCAGTTGTGTGAGGACTGACGTCACACACAAGAAATGTGACATTTCCACAGTGCATCTTCATCATATAGGAACCTGCAACAAGGTACAAAACAAGTACTGATAAAGCTGGTTGAAAAGACCAGGTTCATAGTGTAAGAATTCCACCAATTATCATTTACTGTGACAAATCAAGCAATGTAATTCTGTGCTACTATGTGATAAAATGGGTGAAATGCAAAAATGATTTGGCCCTGGTGTAGTTTTCAAGTGTAATCTTACTGGATCAAAACTTGCCTGGTCAGGTTGGAAATTTGATATTTCTGAACAGTTTAAACCATCTGCGGCTACTTAAAAATCCTGACAATTGAGATACAGAGATGAATGAATGATTTATAATGTTCCAATTGATGTAGGCATCCTTTAAGACACCAATGTCCATAAGGGGGTAAACCAGTTGCCAGAACAGGTCTCTGTCCATGTTGGCATCTTATAGGGGAAAACTATCGGTGGGGATGGGAAATATTATTGCATGGTGACAGTTACTGGTTGCTTTGAAGTTATATAACAAGGTCCTTTGTGGCCTAGTGGTTAGCAAGTTTGGCATCTAATGATATGCTGTCACCTCTGTGGGTTCGAGTCCCACAAGTGACAATGCTGAGGACCTGTCCATATTTGACCCTGGCTGTTGAATAGGATATGACTTTATAACAGGAACAAATAGAACATTTTACTTAAATTTATTTAACAACTGGAAATTTGCCACTCGCTTTATTGCTAGCTGGCGGTGTATTCCTGAAGAATAAGTTAGAAGAAGAATGACCCCCATTCTTACAAATTCATTCTGTGCACATGTAAATATTCATGAGTCAATGTTGTGTGATGCATCTAATGTGTTGGTTTGTGTCTGTGTGCTTAATCACTCTCGCTTTCAGCCACCACCGCTGGCTAGCAGCAATGTGAAAAAGAGAGCTGAGTGTGTAAGACTCTCTCTGCCAGTACAAAGGCTCTCCACAACAAGTCCTCTGTAGTGCCTACCCGCGGCGATACATGGTAACTGGATATCTTATGGCTCCAGGCTGAACTACAAGGACGATGGGTAGATGGGGCAGGTTAGCCTTGGCCGGCAGCTCGTCTAGGAGAAGGAAAACTCTGATTCTAACACCCGGTTTTGGGGTTAACCTCACTGGTCCTCCAGGTTGGGGGTTTGGCGTAGGGCTAACAACTCTGCCCTGGAAAATATAAACTACAAAACCAACCTCAAGAAAGAAAAAGGGAAAAATAAATCTCCCTGGACAGCCTAGTGCTTCTAATATGACAACTAGTAACCAAACCCACTTGGGAGTTTCTCATTCGATGAGGAGTGAACTTGGACCCTAAACCCAAATAAAAATAGGAACTTGAAATGTCAGGACGATGTATGAGTCTTCAATATTAGCGCAGATTACCAAAGTAATGAATTGCTACAACCTTGGAATTCTTGGTATCAGTGAATGTTGATCGACAGGAAAAGGAAGACTTAAAACCTCAGATGGATATACAGTGCTCTACTCTAGAAACAACAAAAACCACATATATGGTGTTGCAATTATTATCCGAAAAGAAGAGAAAAAATCTTTAATTGAATGGGAGCCCATTTCAGAAAGGATTATAAGATAAAGACTAAACTCAAAATATGCCAAAATGACAATATTATAGTGCTATGCACCCACAAATGAAAAAGATCAAGAAGACAAAGATGAATTTTATGATGCACTGCAAACAGATATCTCAAAAACACCCCAACATGACCTACTGCTACTTTTGGGAGACTTGAATGCCAAAGTTGAAAAACACAGAGAAGGAAATGAATCAGCCATGGGCTGTGAAGGCACAGGAGAAAGAAATGAAAATGGAGAAATGTTGATAAACTGTTGCCTGAGCAATGGACTTGTGATCGGAGGAACTCTATTTCCATACAAGGAAATTCACAAACTGACATGGACCCTCCCCTGATGGAACAACCAAGAATATGATTGACCACATCCTAATTAATCGTAATTGGGTCAAGTCCATGAAAAATGTAAGGGTGCACAGAGGATCAGATGTAGGAAGCGATCACCACCTTCTGATCCCAAACATCAAACTGAAACTTTGTCGAACAAAGAAGTCAAGTAAAACTATACTTAGTAAAAGATTTGATACTGAAAAAATCCAGCATGTGGCCAAGAAAAATGAATTCATACTTAAACTGAAAAACAAATTTGACTGCCTTGAGAACCTAGGAGAAGATGTCAAAAATACATGGAACAATATTGAAACAACCTACTGCAGTATTGCTAAGAAGTTTTGGGATACAAAAGTTACAATAAGAAAGACTTATTAACTGAAGAAACATGGAATAAAATAGAAGAAAGAAAAGAAATAAAAGGAAAACTAAACAATACACAGTCTGAAAGACAAAAGGATAAACTAAGGAAAGAATACTCTAACAAAAACAAAGAAATAAAAAGCGGTGCACGGAAGCACAAACAAAAATACATAGAAGACTGGGCAGAAGAAGCACAGAAGGCAGCTGATAAAGGAAACATGAGTATAGTGTACAGAATAACCAAAAAAACTATGTGGAAAAAGTACCCAAAAACAAATGACACCCATTAAGGAAAATAAAGACAAAGTATTAACCACTGAAAGGGAAGTCACAAAAAATGGAAAACTCACTTTGAAAAAGTCCAGATCCAGAAAATGAAGCAGAATACATCAATACTGATCCTCCATCACCAGCACAAGTGAGAACAGCAATCAAAGCTTTGAGAAACAATAAGGCGCCAGGCTTGGATAACATTATAGCTGAAATGCTGAAAGCAGACCTAGACCTATCCACCAAAGTCCTTACAGATCTATTCCAGAAAATTTGGAGACAAGAAGCTATCCCAGATGATTGGCAGAAAGGTATCATCATCAAATTACCTAAGAAAGGAGATTTGTCATACTGTGACAACTGGAGAGGTATCACATTGCTGTCAGTTCCAAGCAAGGCCCTGTGCAGAGTACTACTAGGAAGGATTGATGATGCTGTAAACCAAAACCTACGGGAAGAGCAGGCAGGCTTCTGAACAGGCAGAGGGTGCATTGACCAAATCTTTACCCTCCGTACCATCATTGAACAATGCACAGAATGGATTACCCCTGCCCACATCAACTTCATTGACTTCCAAAAAGTTTCTGATTCCATCCATAGAGATAGCTTGTGGAAAATCTTAGCAAGTTATGGAATACCAAGAAAACTAATATCAATTATAACTAAATTTTATAACTATTAGGCATGTGTAGCAGTGAACAGCAACATAACAACAGGCTTTTTCCAGATAGCTACTGTAATGTGACAAGGATGCATACTATTTCCCATACTATTTCTTATAGTCATCGATTGGGTGATGAAAACCACGGTCAAAGACCGCAAACGAGGAATACAGTGGGGAATAAGAGGACAACTGCAAGACTTGGACTTTGCTGACGATCTTGCTTTCATGTCCCACAGCCATAAACAGCTTCAGGACAAAATCAATAGGCTCATCCATTTTGCCAAACAAGTAGGCCTCATAATAAAGGTCAGCAAAAACTGAAGATATGAATATTATTGAAAAGCTTCAAATTTCTATAAACATCAATGTCGAAAATTTAAAGCAAGTCAAGAAATTCACATATCTTGGAAGTGTCATTCACTCTTGAGAAGTTGCAAAAGCAGACATCACAAACAGAATCAACAAAGCAAGAAACACTTTCATGAGCCTCATAAACATTTGAAAATCAAAACAATACTATTATATATTTTTAGTTCCAATTTGGGATTGCATGTAATACACTTTTAAAATTTTTAAAAATTTTAAAAATAAAAAATTGATGCCAAACTAAAAGTTCAAATTAATTAATTAATGCTGTTTTTGTCAATTTTTTAAATTTCACTTCAGAACCAGATTAAAACCTTAATGGCTGGGTGCTACTATGTTTTACTACTGTTATCTGGATTCATAAAATAAACTGCATTTCTTTTCTTTGAAGAAATATACATTTGTCTCTTCCGATAACACTCAAATTTCTTTGGTCAGTAGTTGTTTTGACTGGTTGGCCTGTGAAACTATATGCAGAAGACAAGTTAAAAATTCACAGAAAAGTACTGAAATCTCGCGAGAATATACAAATTCTCGCGTGAATTGCTGTTAGCTGGATATATTAAATAAAATAAACCCACTTTCACGTCTTTCTCACCTATTTCTGTGAGGAAATATCTATGTCGTCATTTCCAATAATAGACGAATTTCTTTGGTCAATAGTTGTTTTGACTGTTTCGCCTGTGAAACTCTCAGCAGAAGAATATAGTTAAAAATTCGACAAAAAGCACTGAAATATCACGAGAATACCCAAATTCTCGTGTGAATTACTGTTAGCTGGATGTATCAAATAAAATAAACCCACTTTCATGTCTTTTTCACCTATTTCTATGAGGAAATACGTACGTCATCGCTTCTGATAATAGATACATTTCCTTGGTTAGTACTGGTTTTTGGTGTTTCGCCTGGTAGCGACAGCGCAGATGCATTGATGTGTTAGTTTAGCAACAACTCACCCCAGAGTGTGTCCAAACTTGCAAAATCATGCTCGAGAGCGAACCCTGGTAACTATCATATCAGTATTGTCCATACAGTTCAGCAATCTATCTAGTAATCCATTCAATTTTCACTAGCAGAAAACCGTAATATTCAGATGTTCTGTATGTCTGCACAACTTCAGTATTCATTAAAAGAAATGAACCACATTCCCTGTTGTATAATCCTGCAACTATACTAATTTTACTTCAGTTAGAGCTCACCATATAACAAGCCAAACTTGTATAGCCAAACCTATAAAGCAAGCCGTTAGTATCCACCTAAATCACAGATAATCCACTGTCAAATGTAGTAGTTTGGTAGCGAACTTGCGTCCCACCTCTGAGGTCTGTGGTTCAAACTCCAGACCCTATGTTGGAAACTTGGTTGTTGCTTTTCAATGGTCCATATTTTTCAGTACAGAACAATGACTAACTGTATGTACTGGTTTCCTCTGCCCATGAAATAACCGGATGTGATATGACCTACACAGTGTTGAAAGGAATGTTAAACCCAAATACATTAATAAATGTAGTAGCTACGAAAACTACCGCTGATATTACACTGGTACAAGAATTACAAGAAAATATGCAATACTCAATGAAGAACAAATGTAGCTTATTCAAAAATGGTATGACGTTGTAACCTGTTTTGAATTCACACTATGTGGCACAAAGTGATTTGAACTCTAAGGAGTCTAATAAGTTTTGCCTTTGTTATCTGATAGAGCCAGGAGTTCCAGTAGTCCAGGAGAATACTGGCAATGGCAGTTGTTGCCTTGATTGCTGTTTGATGGGTGAGGTACGTACAGATTCCACAGAATTCCCAAAGATGATAATAGCATGTGCTGCGGACATTGGTAAGTAGTTAAGAACGAGTTAATCAATACATGTATCTGCACTGAATTATCTAAGGTGACACCAATGTTTTTCACTGAGTCATGGAATTGTTAAGGAGCTTTAGCATTACCAATCCATAACTTGACAGCCTGGAGGCAATACTAATCCAACATTCCCTGAATCAACTTCCAGATATATCTGTGTGTCATCTGCAGAATTTTAAGTATGCATTACTAATCATATGTCAAATATGACAACAGCCTTGAAGTAACCTTTACAAATAAGCATTAACACTAACATACAACACGGGATTAAAATCTCTTAGGATATTGATATTTAATTGTGTACACCTTAGATTTCACAGGAAACAATATAATGTACATGCAAACATTTACCATCTTTCATGGGGATAGGCAAAGCATCTCTATCAAAATTCATCTTATGCATGATTGTCGTCTTACCAGCACCTTTTGGGCCTGAAAATACAGTACAAACACGTTACTTAGTAGACAGGAGGTTAAAATTTCTGTAGTTTAAACGTAACATCAAATCCATGATACATAGTATTACAGTTCCAGTTTTGGTCTCTTTCACAAGGTAATTCTATTTTTATAAAATATTCAATGATTTACAGGTAAAATATATAGCTCTCAAATGTCTGTGATCTGTGTTCATGTAGCACTTGGAACTTTAACTTTTCATAAAGTGTCCTGTGCAGTCATACTCTATTATTTCTCTGACCATATTCAGTGTTTATAAATATATAAAGTTAAACAAAATTACCGTATTTCATAAGAAATTAATTACTTTCAAACCTTGGTCGATCTTTGTAGTAGTTACATTCGTTAATGACAGCAATTGTTTACCACTTGTTACATACATTGGCACTGTGCCAATGCATGACTGTAACTGAGAAAAGTGTTGCCATATAATTTTATTCTATTCTGTACTTTTATGGCGTTTAATCTCTGCCAGGCAGAGTCTAAGGTGCACCACCAAATGGAAAATTTAATAAGTAAATTAAATTTTTATAAGTTAATACCTTACCTAGTGGACAGATGCATTTGTCCGGTGCCTTGCTGGTCACGCCAAACGAAAAAAATGTCCTGAGCTGGGCTCTGGCCAGGACCGGTAGCGTCCTGTTCACTCGCCAGGTGGCTGTATAGCCTCCCTGCCAGTGTACTGCGCACGCGCAGCGCATGCGCTCTTCCTCTTTTTGTTGCCTACCTTAGGAAATCCCCTAGGGCTAAGATTAGTGGGGAAGGTAGGGAGGGAATCCCCCTGTCCACTAGGTAAGGTATTAACTTATAAAAATTTAATTTACTTATTAAATTTTCCATTTTATTGCGTTAATACATCTTATCTAGTGGACAGATGCAGAATAACTACCCAGTGGAAGGAGGGTAGCCAAGAGGGGAATTCCTTAGAACTCCAAAACTATGTATAAAAAGGTGGATCTGGAATGATTAGAAACCCAGATACCTAGGATCACACCTATTGCACCCCCTTTCTTTTTTCAAAAGTCCAGTACTGACTCGCTAGGAGTACAAAAGGACTGAGGAGGGTAAGAGTTCTGCATAACGAGGAAGAACAGGACCTATAAGACTATCTCATTAAGCCCTTAGTCCCACTTTGGATCGCGGCAGACTAAGGACCCAGGATAGTGGAAGATTTTTTTTTTTTTAACCAGTATACACAGTATATACATATGTACAAGCCAGAGGATAAGGGAGCTATTGAGTCTCCTGAATCTGTTGGGCTGCCACCACCGGGCCCAAATGATACAACTCAGAATCCGCCCAGGCCAAATCCTTCAGATAGAACTGGGTAAACGTATTATGAGCCTTCCAGTGACAAGCGGAGAGGATCTGATCTAGTGAAATTCCTCCCTGAAAAGCCCTAGAGGCTGCGAAAGCCCGGACATCATGGGCTCTGACTTGATGTAAATCCTTAGCTTTTTGGTCTGAAAGTTGATAACACAACAGTACCGTCTGCTTAACCCAGGAGGAAATGGTGGCAGGGACAATGTCCTTCTGAAAACCTTTCTTGAAAGACACAAAGACCAGGTCCTTCCCTTGACGGGAATCCTTGGTCTGGTCCAGGTAGTAACGTAAAGCCCGTACTGGGCACAGAGACCTGTCCCCAGACAAGGACTTATCCAACGTTGGAGCTAAAGCTGGGATGACTACTGGACCCACTGAAGCGGGTCCATCCCGAGCCAGCTGATTTTTGGAGAGGAAACTGGGAGATGGATACAAGGAAACTTTACTCCAGTCCTCTTGGTGCCTAATATTCTTAGATAACCAAGCATGGATTTTGCTTCTTCTTTTGCCTGACCCCACGGCCAAAAGGAAAACCGTCTTAAAGGTCAGATGCTTCAGCGAAGCCTTCTGTAGAGGTTCGAAGGGAGCCTTGGTAAGCTGATGGAGCACTAGCGAAAGGTTCCAGGAAGGGACCCCTCTTCTACCTTTCAGTTTGTCTCTATGAAAACTGTCTAACAGGCGGGTAAGATTTTCATCTGAGCTTATATTGAGGTTGTCATTACCCACCATATCTGCGATGGCTGTCCTATAACCATCAATGGTGCTGGGTTGCAGATTCCTCTCCTTGAATAGGTAAAGGAGAAAATCCGCAATATGATTCACAGAGGGTGAACTGAAGTCCACCTTGTTCGATTTACACCACTTGACAAATATGATCCACTTTGACTTGTACACGGCTCTGGTTGAGCCCCTCTGAGGAGCCTCAATTCGTGTTGCCACCTCTTCAGAGAAGCCGTGTTTCCTGATGGCAGAGCTTCTAGGAGCCAAGCATGAAGATTGAGATTCTGAAGGTTCCGGTGAACTAGCCCGTTGAAAGGCTGAGTCACTAGGTCCCTTGTCAGAGGGAGGCTAAACTGGATCTGAACGGATAGGTCCACCAGGTCCCAAAACCAGGGCATGTTTGGCCAACCTGGGGCAATCAGAATCATCCTGCGACAACCCTGATCCCTTATCTTCGAAATTACCTGAGGGAGCAGGGAGACTGGAGGGAATGCATATGCGTTCAGATGTTCCCAGGATAAGCTCAGGGCGTCTACTGCCCAGGCTGTCTGATCCGGAACCGGTGACACAAAACTGGGCAGTTTGTGATTGAACCTGGTCGCAAACAAGTCCACTAGTGGTGGGGGCCACCTGGAACACAACTGACTGAAAACTGGAGGGGAGAGGGACCATTCGGTCTGAATCACTTGATTGTGCCGAGAGAGCTTGTCGGCTATCACATTTAAGCGACCCGGAATGTGTCTTGCCGTTAGCGTTATGTCCCTGTGATTGCACCAGGACAGAAGTCTCCAAAGGAGGGCACAGAGAGAGCCTGACCTCATACCCCCTTGTTTGTTTATGTAAGAGACCACTGTGGTATTTTCCGTCGCCACAAGAACAATTTGATTCTTGCACAGATGCTCTAATTGTCGTAAGGCCAGAAGGACTGCCTTCATCTCGAGAAAATTTATATGAAGGCGACTTTTGAAAGGAGACCAAACGCCTCTTGCAGTGAAGTCCCCTAAGTGTGCGCCCCAACCTTCGTTTGAGGCGTCTGTAAATAGTTGAACGGCGTGCTGAAGAGGGTGCAGAGGTTGACCTTTCAGAACATTGTTTTCGTCCAACCACCAGTCCAAGTGAGGGTGCAGTGACTGAGGGACTGGGATAACTTTTTCTAAAACTTCTGGAACATGCCAGTTCTTCTTGTGGTGCCATTGCAAGGGTCTCATATGAAGTCGACCTGCTGAGACCTGCTTCTCCGTGGCTGTCAAGAGACCTATTAGAGACATGAACTGACGGACTGTACACCTGGGAAGGCTCTTTATGAACCTCAGCTTCTCTTGAAGGGCCTGCCAACGGTCCTGAGTGGGTAATACCCGACCAGAGATCAGGTCGAACCGGTAACCTACAAAATTGAAGACCTGTGTGGGAACTAACTCTGACTTGGTTATATTTACTACCAACCTAATTCTCGACATAGGTCCAAGAGGGTCTGGGTATGTTGTAGGCAGATTTCCGGAGAAGGGGCTCTCAGCAACCAGTCGTCTAGGTACTGGTGGATCCTGATACCCCTTGCCTGCGCCATCAGCTTCACCTCTTTGACTATTTTGGTGAACTCCAGTGGAGCCGTGGCCAAACCGAAGGGTAGGGCTGTGAACTGGAAAGTCTGCTGAAACAGGAAGAACCTGAGATACTTTCTTGATCTTGGGGCTATGGGGATATGGAAGTAAGCGTCGCTGAAATCCAGCGAAGTGACCCACTCCCCTGCCTTCAAGGATAAGCGGATTGTTTCCGGAGTTTCCATCTTGAAGGTGCCGGTACTGAGAAAGAGATTCAAACAACTTAAGTCTAGGACTGGTCTCCATTTGCCGTTTGGTTTGGGAACCAGGAACAGGCGGTTGTAAAAGGCCAGGGAAGACTTGACCACTACCTTTTCCACTACCAACATTCCCATGAGACTTACAAGAGCCTCTTTGAGATGCATGTTTTTGGATGGGTTTGCATAACCACTTTGAACCACTGGGAACCTGGTTAGAACCAGTCTTTGTTTGAAAGGTAAGGTGGAACCCCTTTTGAGGATAGAGACTACCCGGGGATTTGAACCCATGGCTTGCCAAACTTGCCAAAAATCTTGAAGTCTGCCCCCTACATTCTGTACGGAGACAGCACTGGGGACACTGTGAGCAACAGGGGCAAAAACACATGGATTTATACAAGATACACTTTTGACAGACTTTATTTTGTTCAGACAATTGCCGGGGCTTACTCATTTCTTTTGCAGATGTCCGTGTGAAAGAACAGAACGAACAGGACTGACAACAGGACAATACACTTTTATTGCGTTAATACATCTTACCTAGTGGACAGATGCATTTGTCCGGCGCCTTGCCGGTCACGCCAAACATTAGAAAAAAAGTCCTGAGCTGGGCTCTGGCCGGGACCAGTAGCGTCATGTTCACTCGCCAGGTGGCTGTATAGCCTCCCTGCCGGTGTACTGCGCACGCGCAGCGCATGCGCTCTTCCTCTTTTTGTTTGGCGCGTGAAGAACGCTTGGGATTTAAGAGAAACTTTTTTAAAATTTATATATATACTTCTTCTCAAGCTCTTTGTTTAAAATATTTGTTAGTTGTGTGTAAGAAGTGTCATGGCATCTCCGGGCGATAAGAAGGGACAAAGAAGGGGTTCCTGTGGCCATGTTATGGCTCTTTTCGACTTACATGACAAATGTGCGCGGTGCCGCGAAAAGCTTATAGGGTAGACAATTGTGTGAAGGACAAGCCGTGTAAAATTTGTGATGGCTTTACACCAGCCCAGAAGGATATGTTGTCCACTCCAACTTATAAAATTAGAAGAGACAAGAAAGCAGGTCTGTTAGTTTCTCCAAAGGAGGTTACTGTTTTACAACCGGTTGACAATATGGATAGTGAACCAACTTTTCAATCACCTTGTGGCCAACATGCTCAGTCTTCTGCTAATCACCCTTCTACTCCACCTTCTTCATCTGAACAGACGGCTAGCTTTGTTACTTAAGACCAGTTGACAGCCATTGCAGATAAATGGTCAGAACAATTTGCGCTTATGGAGGCACTTCTTTCTAGAGGTAACGTATTTTCCACCCGTATGTCTGCAGTCAAACCGGTCGACACTCAGAATATCATTTCTGATAACCCCTTCTTAGCTCCAGCTACCCGTCCCACCGGTCCGGTGAAGGCACCGGTAGCTGTTGATGCTCCAGTTGCTGCTACCCCGGTAGATGCCAAAGATAAGAAGAAATCACACAAATCCAGAAAAGACAAACATGCTGATAAAAATGACTCCAAATCTTCATCTAAAACTAAAAGCAGGAAAGATGTTTCCAAACCAGAGAAAAGACGTGACCGGTCCCCCTCACCGGTGTCAAGGTCTTCTAAAGCTAAAGCTCCTTCTTCCTCCCCTCTGCCTGATGCCAGCTCCGGTCCGGAGTCTGCTCATCAGTCGGTTGTTCATAAAGGGGACAGGTCGAGCCAGGTTCAGGATTTGAAAAAGTCTACTACCGGTTCTCTTTTCCAGTCTGCATCTTCAACTCCAATGGCTCCACCGGAACAGGATACCAGTCTTGATTTTGCCGGTGCCTGTGCATTTCCTCAAGAACAGTATGAACAAATATCTGACAATGAATTGGACCGGTCTGCTTCCGGTTCCGGTTCTGAGGAAGATCATTTCTCTGATGTTGCAGATCCACCGGAACAGACAGAGGATATGTCTTACAGGGAGACGGTGCGTTCTGTGAGAGCGTTTATGGGTTGGCATCACATCCCAGCTTTTGAGACAGACTTTTCGGAGCCGGACAAGTCTAATAACCCTTGGAAAGGGAAGAACCCAAGAAAACCCACATGCATCTCAGTAGCCATGCCCCCTGACGACTGGTTGTGTCAGAAGTTGGAAAGGTTAAATCTCACTGTTACGGAGGGTTACCCCTCTCGTTCACAAGATTCCGCAGGTTTAAGACGTGACCAGTTCATCAAGGTACCAAAATCACAGGAGAAATGGTACAAGATGCATCTACTTAAGTCTGACAGGCCACATCGTCCTGGTCGATCTGTTTTCAACTGGAGAAACACTGAGGCCAAGGTTAATTCCCATTTCCCAAGGATAACTCGTGCCTCTGCTTACCCGTCCACAGGCCCTCCCTCTAGGCCTATTGCCCAAGAATCTCTGCGAAGGTGGGAGCGTGCTGTACGTGAAGACAGTTATATCATCAATCATGCGGCAGGGTTCAGTCGCTGTTCCACCGAACTTCAGGAGAAGATGTCGCAGAATATTACTCTGTTGTCCTCTCGTCTTGGCAAAGGAAAGTGTTCGAAGGACGTGGCCAATGCTTTGAATGACCTGCGTGACCTCATGGCTTTTCATCAGAAAGTTTCTGTGGCCATGGGCACGTCTCTTCAGCATTTGGCGGACAGTTTGTTTGTGAATATGGCCAATCTAGTTCTGTTAAGAAGAGACTCATATCCTGATTTTGTGAAGCAGGGTGTTAAACTGGATACTATGAACTTGCTGCGGAATGCTGCTTTGTTTGGCTACGGCCTCTTCCCTGATGCAGCCATCATGTCTGCAGAACAGGATATTCAAAATGACAATTATCTAAGTGGTCCGTCCAGCAGTCAGTCAAGTGCATCAGATTCAGTTGGACCCTCCGTGTCAGGACAAAAGTGTGTCTGTAAATCCAAGCTTAGACAATTTTCAAACAGTAGACAAAGTTCCATTGTTCAAAACCAAGAACCTGCTGGATGTGTATTGTCCTGTTGTCAGTCCTGTTCGTTCTGTTCTTTCACACGGGCATCCGCAAAAGAAAGGAGTAAGCCCCGGCAATTGTCTGAACAAAATAAAGTCTGTCAAAAGTGTATCTTGTGTAAATCCATGTGTTTTTGCCCCTGTTGCTCACAGTGTCCCCAGTGCTGTCTCCGTACAGAATGTAGGGGGCAGACTTCAAGATTTTTGGCAAGTTTGGCAAGCCATGGGTTCAATTCCCCGGGTAGTCTCTATCCTCAAAAGGGGTTCCACCTTACCTTTCAAACAAAGACCGGTTCTAACCAGGTTCCCAGTGGTTCAAAGTGGTTATGCAAACCCATCCAAAAACATGCATCTCAAAGAGGCTCTTGTAAGTCTCATGGGAAAGTTGGTAGTGGAAAAGGTAGTGGTCAAGTCTTCCCTGGCCTTTTACAACCACCTGTTCCTGGTTCCCAAACCAAACGGCAAATGGAGACCAATCCTAGACTTAAGTCGTTTGAATCTCTTTCTCAGTACCGGCACCTTCAAGATGGAAACTCCGGAAACAATCCACTTATCCTTGAAGGCAGGGGAGTGGGTCACTTTGCTGGACTTCAGCGACGCTTACTTCCATATCCCCATAGCCCCAAGATCAAGAAAGTATCTCAGGTTCTTCCTGCTTCAGCAGACTTTCCAGTTCACAGCCCTACCCTTCGGTTTGGCCACGGCTCCACTGGAGTTCACCAAAATAGTCAAAGAGGTGAAGCTGATGGCGCAGGCAAGGGGTATCAGGATCCACCAGTACCTAGACGACTGGTTGCTGAGAGCCCCTTCTCCGGAAATCTGCCTACAACATACCCAGACCCTCTTGGACCTATGTCGAGAATTAGGTTGGTAGTAAATATGACCAAGTCAGAGTTAGTTCCCACACAGGTCTTCAATTTTGTAGGTTACCGGTTCGACCTGATCTCCGGTCAGGTATTACCCACTCAGGACCGTTGGCAGGCCCTTCAAGAGAAGCTGAGGTTCATAAAGAGCCTTCCCAGGTGTACAGTCCGTCAGTTCATGTCTCTAATAGGTCTCTTGACAGCCACGGAGAAGCAGGTCTCAGCAGGTCGACTTCATTATGAGACCCTTGCAATGGCACCTCAAGAAGAACTGGCATGTTCCAGAAATTTTAGAAAAGGTTATCGCAGTCCCTCAGTCACTGCACCCTCACTTGGACTGGTGGTTGGACGAAAACAATGTTCTGAAAGGTCAACCTCTGCACCCTCTTTAGCACGCCGTTCAACTATTTACAGACGCCTCAAACGAAGGTAGGGGCACACAATTAGGGGACTTCACTGCAAGAGGCATTTGGTCTCCTTTCGAAAGTCGCCTTCATATAAATTTTCTCGAGATGAAGGCAGTCCTTCTGGCCTTACGACAATTAAAGCATCTGTGCAAGAATCAAATTGTTCTTGTGGCAACGGACAATACCACAGTGGTCTCTTACATAAACAAACAAGGGGGTATGAGGTCAGGCTCTCTCTGTGCCCTCCTTTGGAGACTCCTGTCCTGGTGCCATCACAGGGGCATAATGCTAAGGGCAAGACACATTCCGGGTCGCTTAAATGTGATAGCCTACAAGCTCTCTCGGCACAATCAAGTGATTCAGACCGAATGGTCCCTCTCCCCTCCAGTTTTCAGTCAGTTGTGTTCCAGGTGGCCCCCACCACTAGTGGACTTGTTTGCGACCAGGTTCAATCACAAACTGCCCAGTTTTGTGTCACCGGTTCCGGATCAGACAGCCTGGGCAGTAGACGCCCTGAGCTTATCCTGGGAACATCTGAACGCATATGCATTCCCTCCAGTCTCCCTGCTCCCTCAGGTAATTTCGAAGATAAGGGATCAGGGTTGTCGCAGGATGATTCTGATTGCCCCAGGTTGGCCAAACATGCCCTGGTTTTGGGACCTGGTGGACCTATCCGTTCAGATCCAGTTTAGCCTCCATCTGACAAGGGACCTAGTGACTCAGCCTTTCAACGGGCTAGTTCACCGGAACCTTCAGAATCTCAATCTTCATGCTTGGCTCCTAGAAGCTCTGCCATCAGGAAACACGGCTTCTCTGAAGAGGTGGCAACACGAATTGAGGCTCCTCAGAGGGGCTCAACCAGAGCCGTGTACAAGTCAAAGTGGACCATATTTGTCAAGTGGTGTAAATCGAACAAGGTGGACAAGGGGATATGGATTTTCTACTTTACCTATTCAAGGAGAAGAATCTGCAACCCAGCACCATGATGGTTATAGGACAGCCATCGCAGATATGGTGGGTAATGACAACCTCAATATAAGCTCAGATGAAAATCTTACCCGCCTGTTAGACAGTTTTCATAGAGACAAACCGAAAGGTAGAAGAGGTAGAAGAGGGGTCCCTTCCTTTCGCTAGTGCTCCATCAGCTAACCAAGGCTCCCTTCGAACCTCTACAGAAGGCTTTGCTGAAGCATCTGACCTTTAAGACGGTTTTCGTTTTGGCCTTGGTGTCAGGCAAAAGAAGAAGCGAAATCCATGCTTGGTTAGCTAAGAATATTAGGCACCAAGAGGACTGGAGTAAAGTTTCCTTGTATCCATCTCCCAGTTTCCTCTCCAAAAATCAGCTGGCTTGGGATGGACCCGCTTCAGTGGCTCCAGTAGTCATCCCAGCTTTAGCTACCTGGACCGGACCAAGGATTTCCGTAGGACCTGGTCTTTGTGTCTTTCAAGAAAGGTTTTCAGAAGGACATTGTCCCTGCCACCATTTCCTCCTGGGTTAAGCAGACGGTACTGTTGTGTTATCAACTTTCAGACCAAAAAGCTCAGGATTTACATTAAGTCAGAGCCCATGATGTCCGGGCTTTCGCAGCCTCTAGGGCTTTTCAGGGAGGAATTTCACTAGATCAGATCCTCTCCGCTTGTCACTGGAAGGCTCATAATACGTTTACCCAGTTCTATTTGAAGGATTTGGCCTGGGCGGATTCTGAGTTGTATCATTTGGGCCCGGTGGTGGCAGCCCAACAGATTCAGGAGACTCAATAGCTCCCTTATCCTCTGGCTTGTACGTATGTATATATTGTGTATACTGGTTGAAAAAAAAAAAAATCTTCCACTATCCTGGGTCCTTAGTCTGCTGTGATCCAAAGTGGGACTAAGGGCTTAATGAGATAGTCTTATAGGTCCTGTTCTTCCTCGTTATTCAGAACTCTTACCCTCCTCAGTCCTTTTGTACTCCTAGCGAGCCAGTACTGGACTTTTGAAAAAAGAAAGGGGGGGCAATAGGTGTGATCCGAGGTATCTGGGTTTCTAATCATTCCAGATCCACCTTTTTATACATAGTTTTGGAGTTCTAAGGAATTCCCCTCTTGGCTACCCTCCTTCCACTGGATAGTTCTTCTGCATCTGTCCACTAGGTAAGATGTATTAACGCAATAAAATGGAAAATTTAATAAGTAAATTAAATTTTTATAAGTTAATACCTTACCTAGTGGACAGATGCATTTGTCCGGCGCCTTGCCGGTCACGCCAAACGAAAAAAAATGTCCTGAGCTGGGCTCTGGCCGGGACCGGTAGCGTCCTGTTCACTCGCCAGGTGGCTGTATAGCCTCCCTGCCGGTGTACTGCGCATGCGCTCTTCCTCTTTTTGTTGCCTACCTTAGGAAATCCCCTAGGGCTAAGATTAGCGGGGAAGGTAGGGAGGGAATCCCCCTGTTAAATTTTCCAATCCAGCAGGTTCTTGGTTTTGAACAATGGAACTTTGTCTACTGTTTGAAAATTGTCTAAGCTTGGATTTACAGACACACTTTTGTCCTGACACGGAGGGTCCAACTGAAACTGATGCACTAGACTGACTGCTGGACCACTTAGATAATTGTCATTTATACGGTTTAAAAGACTGCCCTTTTGAAAAACGGGGGTTAGAACCCCGACCACGTCCCCTTCCTCTGGGACGATTTCGGCCAAATTGTCTCCATGGTTAACTTTGCTGTTGAGAAGATTGGTCAGTAGCAGATGATGGTTTCCTATCCTTACGGTCGTAAGGTTTATATCTTTGAGTACCTTTCCAATTTGCGTGCTGAGTAGCACCCGGTCTGGGTCTCTGAGCAACGCTACTGGCTTTAAACTTTTGAATATCCTGTTCTGCAGACATGATGGCTGCATCAGGGAACAGGCCGTAGCCAAACAAAGGAGCATTCCACAGCAAGTTCATAGTATCCTGTTTAACACCCTGCTTCACAAAATCAAGATATGAGTCTCTTCTTAACAGAACTAGATTGGCCATATTCACAAACAAACTGTCCGCCAAATGCTGAAGAGATGTGCCCATGGCCACAGAAACTTTCTGATGAAAAGCCATGAGGTCATGCAGGTCATTCAAAGCATTGGCCACGTCCTTCGAACACTTTCCTTTGCCAAGACGAGAGGACAACAGAGTAATATTCTGCGACATCTTCTCCTGAAGTTCGGTGGAACAGCGACTGAACCCTGCCGCATGATTGATGATATAACTGTCTTCACATGCGGCACGCTCCCACCTTCGCAGAGATTCTTGGGCAATAGGCCTAGAGGGAGGGCCTGTGGACGGGTAAGCAGAGGCACGAGTTATCCTTGGGAAATGGGAATTAACCTTGGTGTTTCTCAGTGTTTCTCCAGTTGAAAACAGATTGACCAGGACGATGTGGCCCGTCAGACTTAAGTAGATGCATCTTGTACCATTTCTCCTGTGACTTTGGTACCTTGATGAACTGGTCACGTCTTAAACCTGCGGAATCTTGTGAACGAGAGGGGTAACCCTCCGCAACAGTGAGATTTAACCTTTCCAACTTCTGACACAACCAGTCGTCAGGGGGCATGGCTACTGAGATGCGTGTGGGTTTTCTTGGGTTCTTCCCTTTCCAAGGGTTATTAGACTTGTCTGGCTCCGAAAAGTCTGTCTCAAAAGCTGGGATGTGATGCCAACCCATAAACGCTCTCACAGAACGCACTGTCTCCCTGTAAGACATATCCTGCACATATCCTGCACAGGCACCGGCAAAATCAAGACTGGTATCCTGTTCCGTTGGAGCCATTGGAGTTGAAGATGCAGACTGGAAAAGAGAACCGGTAGTAGACTTTTTCAAATCCTGAACCTGGCTCGACCTGTCCCCGTTATAAACAACCGACTGATGAGCAGACTCCGGACTGGAGCTGGCATCAGGCAGAGGGGAGGAAGAAGGAGCTTTAGCTTTAGAAGACCTTGACACCAGTGAGGGGGACCGGTCACGTCTTTTCTCTGGTTTGGAAACATCTTTCCTGCTTTTAGTTTTAGATGAAGATTTGGAGTCACTTTTATCAGCATGTTTGTCTTTTCTGGATTTGTGTGATTTCTTCTTATCTTTGGCATCTACCGGGGTAGCAGCAACTGGAGCATCAACAGCTACCGGTGCCTTCACCGGACCGGTGGGACGGGTAGCTGGAGCTAAGAAGGGGTTATCAGAAATGATATTCTGAGTGTCGACCGGTTTGACTGCAGACATACGGGTGGAAAATACGTTACCTCTAGAAAGAAGTGCCTCCATACGCACAAATTGTTCTGACCATTTATCTGCAATGGCTGTCAACTGGTCTTAAGTAACTAAGCTAACCGTCTGTTCAGATGAAGAAGGTTGAGTAGAAGGGTGATTAGCAGAAGACTGAGCATGTTGGCCACAAGGTGATTGAAAAGTTGGTTCACTATCCATATTGTCAACCAGTTGTAAAACAGTAACCTCCTTTGGAGAAACTAACAGACCTGCTTTCTTGTCTCTTCTAATTTTATAAGTTGGAGTGGACAACATATCCTTCTGGGCCGGTGTAAAGCCATCACAAATTTTACACGGCTTGTCCTTCACACAATTGTCTTCCCCTATAAGCTTTTCGCGGCACCGCGCACATTTGTCATGTAAGTCGAAAAGAGCCATAACATGGCCACAGGAACCCCTTCTTTGTCCCTTCTTATCGCACGGAGATGCCATGACACTTCTTACACACAACTAACACAAATATTTTAAACAAAGAGCTTGAGAAGAAGTATATATATAAATTTTTAAAAAGTTTCTCTTAAATCCCACGCGTTCTTCACGCGCCAAACAAAAAGAGGAAGAGCGCATGCGCTGCGCGTGCGCAGTACACTGGCAGGGAGGCTATACAGCCACCTGGCGAGTGAACAGGACGCTACCGGTCCCGGCCAGAGCCCAGCTCAGGATGTTTTTTTCTAACGTTTGGCGTGACCGGCAAGGCGCCAGACAAATGCATCTGTCCACTAGGTAAGATGTATTAACGCAATAAAAATCCAATTTAAAAAATCATCATTCCATAGGCGTTGCAAAGTCCAGTACCACAGAGATGCCAGATAGAGTGTATCCTAAGATGGGGAATTCTTTTTGAAGAGATACCATTTTAACCTTTTTCTAAAACAGGCCAGAGTTGGGGCAGAACGGACCTCATCAGGTAAATCATTCTAAACTGTTGGAGGATCAAAAGCAAAGCTGTGGCCAAAGTGTTTTTTTTTCTTATTTATGTACAGATATACAAAATTGAGGAACCTCCAAGAACCTTTTGTCTGGACAGTTGTATCTTGTACTACATCTTCCACGAGTAGACAAAAGAGGACCAAAGTAACTGGGGTAACCACTGTGAAGAAACTTGTAAACTAGAGTGGCAGCCTTCAAGATACAGCGAAATTCAACTGGGTGCCATGGAGTGAATTGAGAGTTGGAGATGCCCGTGTGTATCTGTTACAGTTTGTGACAATCTTAGCATGTGTGTTTTGAATACACTTATGCATGTGGAGACTGGACAGACTCCTGAAGAGAGAGAGTTGTAGCAATCAAGGCAACTACTCACCAAGGCATTAGCCACCTGGATAGCAGCCTCATCAGTCTAGTACTGTCTAACCCGCCTGGGATCACACATTTGAATGAAGTATGTCTTACAAATATTGTGGACATAATCAAAGGAGAAATTAGACATGAAGACATGAATTCAGTTTGTCAAAAGCCAGGACTGCATTTTTGCGAGAAATATGAATAAACAACTGGGTGTCATCTGCATAAAAGTGGAATTGCTATATAAGGTAATTGGGTTTTATATATTATATTCAACAGAACTTAGTTAACAGTCTAGTTAACACTGATGTATGTTACACTCTGCTAGGATTATCTATTTATAGACTGGGGGGAAACTCCTCTAGGCTTCTATAAAGTCATTAGTCCTCTATACTAATCTATTTATAGATTTAGGGAAACCCCCATAAACTAGTTTCTAGAGCCTCTTCAGTGGTTCCTGTTATCAGTGTTTATTTCAAGTTAATTCTTTAACCCTCTGGCCATTTCCACAGCTGTATATAAGTTTATCCATCTGACCACAGATAAGCATAGTTTTCACTGGCTATAAGGGAAGTTAATGGTGTCTTAGAACTACTAACAAGTGGATTTAAACTGCTTGTGCTGTTTATATTTTGTAATTTGGATATGCTGTGTAGTTGGAGCGGACAGCATAGTTGTGCAAACTCTCTGAATATATGTATACAGACATTTTGTGTTGTTGGACTTTGAAAGGATCACAGGACTTTGAAAGGATCACAGGATAAGGACATTTCATGTTATGGGACATTGAACCGATCAAAGGATACAGATATTCGTACGTTAGTGGATGCCAGAGGGATCACAGGACAGATTGCTGGATATAGTAGACAAACTTAACTATCGGTTGCGTGTATAGGATTGTGGCCAGGTCAGATTGATTTCATTATCATATCATTGTATGTACTATTGACAGCATCCCATTTAACTGTAATCATTATTTTTAATTGTTAAATAAATTTGCAAAGTAAGATTTTTGTTTTTTCCTACTACAACTTAAAAGCAATTGGTAATTCCTACCGTACAGTATTTCTATGTTTTCCACAGTAAAAACCTCTGTTGCTTGTCACCAGCAAAATGTCAGCTGACCCATTGCTCATGTGGACACCCTTCCATTTTAGAGGCAAATAAGTACAATTTCTTCCTTTATTTAAAAAAATCTACAGTTGGGGATTATAACATCTCGAGGTTGTGTACATATATTCTAGTGTGCAAAGTCATTTTCTTTAACTGTGCAGTGTAAATATTGTTATTGGATGGTGAGGAGTTGTAGTGTATATAGACATAATAAACTATTTTGTATAATGTGTCCCATATAATAAATATTTAATAAAAGTCTGTTTTTGAGATATTATACACATGAGAAAGTGCTAGCATATTTTTATATAAAACAATTATTCAAAGTGGAGTAATTAAAGTTTGCTGCTGATTGACTAGAAGACATATGATTTAACCCGTGGAACTCACTGCAAAGATGTGAAACAGCAAGATGAGGTGAGGTTATATACTAGAACTGGAGCAATGGAAGTTTACTTGACAGGTGACTTACAATCGTAGCTGCAACTCTACTGACTCAAAGATTCAACTTATAATGACAGACATGAGGGCTTAAAAATAAAATCACAAATGAGTTTACAACAACTCTACAGATATCTCTCAGAACACTTAGGGAGTGTTGATTTCTTCTAAGAACCCAACAACCTCTCTTGAACTGCAAAAGCATCTTGGAAAAATTCCTGGGTCTTTTTATCTAGAGTAAAAACATAATTGCAAATTTACATGCTACGAATTCTTCAAAGTTTGTGGACAGACACATGACAAAACAAACTGTATCTGTGAATGAATAAATGAAAAAAAAATTAAAATGCAAAAACATGTAGATGTTCAATTCACACCTAAAGCTCAGAGTACTAAATTAACACCTATCCCCTGTCCAATATACTAGTACCTATCCCCTGTCCAATATACTAGTACTTATCCCCTGTCCAATATACTAGTACCTATCCCCTGTCCAATATACTAGTACCTATCCCCTGTCCAATATACTAGTACCTATCCCCTGTCCAATATACTAGTACTTATCCCCTGTCCAATATACTAGTAACTATCCCCTGTCCAATATACTAGTAC
The DNA here is from genome assembly GCA_964017235.1 of Sabellastarte sp. h YS-2021. NCBI lineage: Eukaryota > Metazoa > Annelida > Polychaeta > Sabellida > Sabellidae > Sabellastarte > Sabellastarte sp. h YS-2021. The sequence continues at coordinate 405,721 of OZ024931.1, forward strand.
TTATCCCCTGTCCAATATACTAGTACCTATCCCCTGTCCAATATACTAGTACCTATCCCCTGTCCAATATACTAGTACGTATCCCCTGTCCAATATACTAGTACTTATCCCCTGTCCAATATACTAGTACCTATCCCCTGTCCAATATACTAGTACCTATCCCCTGTCCAATATACTAGTACCTATCCCCTGTCCAACATACTAGTACTTATCCCCTGTCCAATATACTAGTAACTATCCCCTGTCCAATATACTAGTACTTATCCCCTGTCCAATATACTAGTACCTATCCCCTGTCCAATATACTAGTACCTATCCCCTGTCCAATATACTAGTACCTATCCCCTGTCCAATATACTAGTAACTATCCCCTGTCCAATATACTAGTACCTATCCCCTGTCCAATATACTAGTAACTATCCCCTGTCCAATATACAAGTACTTATCCCCTGTCCAATATACTAGTAACTATCCCCTGTCCAATATACTAGTACCTATCTCCTGTCCAATATACTAGTACTTATCCCCTGTCCAATATACTAGTACCTATCCCCTGTCCAACAAACTAGTACCTATCCCCTGCCCAATATACTAGTACCTATCCCCTGTCCAACATACTAGTACTTATCCCCTGTCCAATATACTAGTACCTATCCCCTGTCCAACATACTAGTACCTATCCCCTGTCCAACATACTAGTACCTATCCCCTGTCCAACATACTAGTACTTATCCCCTGTGCAACATACTAGTACCTACCCCCTGTCCAACATACTAGTACTTATCCCCTGTCCAATATACTAGTACCTATCCCCTGTCTAACATACTAGTACCTATCCCCTGTCCAACATACTAGTACCTATCCCCTGTCCAACATAATAGTACTTATCCCCTGTCCAATATACTCGTACCTATCCCCTGTCTAAAAACTAGTAACTATTCTCAGAGATCTATAACTTCCCAGAGTTGTAGGTCTGGATATCCTGTAACGTTATTACGAAAGCTGTTCATATTTATAATTATCAAATAAACCAGATTTTTATTAATTACATTCTTGCCAATGTGGAAAAGAACATTAAACCATTCATGCTTTAGTGCTTGCCACTTGATCAGTTTTAAATTGAATATTTATTTAACCTTCATTAAGACATGTATCGGTAACCTCAGCTACAGACCTGTAACATGTTTAAGTTGCAGGTCTGGTGGACTGAAAAATATAAACTTGCTTCACCCTAATACTCTTATAGTTGCCAAAACATAGAATTTCAAAGTCAGTACAGATCCTCTACAAGTCATAGATGTTCGTTGAAAATGTATCAAAGCCAATATAAATTACCATTTATTTTCACATTACCTTAATGCACAATACTTTAACTTTAATACACTAACTTGTTTTGTACAACAATTGTAAGTTCATATTTATTTGGAAGTAAAGAATGAAAGGTTAACACAACAGCCATGTTAAGGTTCGTGTCATGACACGGCGCCAGGCAGTACACAATGTGCTCGTACACATTTATACTCATAATGCACACATTCATAGCAATTCATTGAACGGATCATATGAACACAACAAACGTATTCCCGGAATTCCCGGAAGTAAAACCTCGCTCACCTTGAACCAGTATATTGATATTATCCTTCTTTTCTGGTGTAGATTGAAAACTGCCCATAACTTGCCCCGTTATGAGTATATCAGTACAGACTGAAATACTGTTTGCTGAACATCATGTGAATCAGTACACAGTATGATTACTGTTGCATTCAATAAGTACCGGGTTTACACGTTTACAGAGTTTATTCTGTACTGTTGACACACTTTGTCTGAATCAATACACCGTTATATACATGAATAAGATTCTATTCAGGTTTGGAGAGTGTTTTGATTTACGCTGAGGCGTAGGTTCTTTTGCCGTTGTTCTTTTCATTGTTTCTTTGATGTTGAAAGATAAAAAAAATAGTGGTTCCAGGCATTCATTACAGATTCAGAAAAAAATCTGGCTAAAATATTGTTTAATTCACGGTTTAATTAGGGAATAGCATTACAGACTCAATGTAAAATCCGTATAAAACATTGAATAAATCACGGTTTAATAAGCATAATTCAACCGTGAAAAGGATCAATAATTTCTAAATCTGGCGAACCTCTAATTACGGTTCGGCAGCCACTTCGTTTGACTTATCTGATATTGCACGCTAGTCCTGCAGGTTCACTTTCTTTGTGGAATATTTATAACCTTGACCACAAGATTAGTTTCTTAAAACGAGATCTTAGTGGATGTATTCGATTGGAGAGAGAATAGAAGAAACATTTGTAGCAGATCTACATGTTCTGATTCATTTGACCGTGTGATAAATTTTGTACAGGTATGAGAACAGCACATGTCTACACCCAGGTATTAAAGCACTCCATAGATTTGGGTTTTTCGAATTTCTTTTCAATCAATTTGCTCAGTAGACGTATGTGAAACATTGTCTCTCATGATTTGGGCAATCTGTGGTTACCAGTCGTTTGGTTGTGTCGCCGCGCACTATTACCACTCTGTAACAGCTCTGGACATGCAGGGGTTGGTTGTCGGTGAAATGAGACTCAAGCTCAACTAAAAGCTTTATTTCATATCTACATACAGTGGTCTACCATGACAATCTATGAACAATCAGCACCCGCCGTTGTCGTCCATCATTGACCAGACAATACACCTATACAAACAATAATAAATACCATTATAATGACGGAACTGCTGGATACACATAAATGTAACTCACATAATTAAATAATTTACAACAGAAATACCATTTTACATGTTCATCACAGCCAATTATATATCACGTTTATATTACATAAATATTGTCAATATCCGTATTAAATGCAATGACCAAAAATGTAAATAAACAACTAAATGAACATAACTAAAACTACTAAAATTACAGCTACAACTACAAGCCCTTACCTGACTGATCTGAATAATAATTCACCTTTCAGATAATCATACCAAAGTACACAAGTTACATATTGCTTGAACCTTTATTTCTACTATAAAGACCGCATTTAGTATTTTTTATATAATAACTGTGATAAATATGGCCACATAACCCTTTTTCTCTTGCACTGTTTTTGTTGTTGTATTGTTTTGGCTGTTCCACCTTGCAAACATACATGGTGACACATAAACGAGAATCAGTTTATTTTACCATTTTAACACCTTCGCTGAAAAACAGACAATGGCAGACAATATTTTGTTTCTAAAATTATTTTACACAGACTGTTACATTCCAAAAAGAATTCTGATCCATTGTCTATTTTTCGTGTCACAATTGACCAGACGTTTCAAAATGTAGGGTAAATAATCGCCTAACGGAATGGCCAGAGTACAATTATACGTGTATAATTCCATGGGAACATTGTGCGCACTGTAGGGATTTTCGTTGTCTGCGCACTTCCGGTCTTTATAATGAATAATAAATAAGATTTATCAGTAACCAATAATCAAACTACAAGATTAACTGTCAGCAGCATTATGGAAATTAATGCAAACTTCGGATTATAATCAATCAAGGTCAAAGTATCTTTGTACTAAGACACAACATATGAAAAGGACTATTTATGACATAATCACTGCCATACAGTATTCAACCATTCCTAACATACAAACACTCATAGCATATCACAAACCTGCACACAGCTTTCCTGAGCTACAGTTCCATACTAATCATCCCAAATCACTGTGTAACAACAAACACACAAAGGTCCTATCTCCTTGCCTTTCAAAACCCAACAAAGGGCAAACCGCGCCTTTTTCTCACTTCAAAACACTTGCAACACTTCAGCCGTACGAATCAACAGCCGTTCAATAATATAAACGATGAAGCGATAAACCCTAAAATATCAATTCTCGCGACCGCACCGTGACATATTTCCCTGCATCAGGAAATGTCATCCTGACATTTGTTTCCCTCGTCACATCAATCAGATGTGATAATTCCAATAACATGACATAATTGAGAAACTTTATTAAGTTTCTCACCCTAACATCAACTTTCTCCAGTTGTCAATGCTGTAAAATTACAAACAAAATCAAGAAAATTAAATCAACCACAATGAAACTATAAATGTTAAATTTAGTTAAATGCAAAAAACATTTCATAATTTAACTTTCACCAACATAATGATTGTTTTGTTCAATCACTGAAATTCAAAAGAATCGCAGACAAAACTAAAATTAAAACAACTGCATTACCTGTTTTAGAAAATTTACTTTTCTTTCTACATCACCTTGTGCATGTGATGATTGTCCAAAATTATAAACAAAATCTTTGTCCAGATGCGCTTTTGATCTTAACCTACTAGATCTCCTAGGAACTGGTTGAGGAGTCTTGACCTCACTACCAAAACTTTCCTCCTTATCGGTCTCTTCAGCCTCAGTAACTTCCTCTGATGTTACTTCCAACACTAAATCCTCTTCATTCATTCTTTCCTCATCCTCATCAACTAATTCCTCTTCACCATCAGTTCTTTCCTCATCCTCTTCAACTACTTCCTCTTCATCTTCAATTCTTTCATCCTCCTCAATTTCACCATCTCCAACTACTTCCTCCTTCTCAGAGAAATCACTCCGTGAGTCCAATTCAGGATAAGTATCATCTGCGCTAGCATTAACTTTCATATCATTACTAATTGAGTTTTCTAGTACACTTGAAATGTCTATTTCTTCACTATCACTCCCCGACTCCTGAATTCCTGATGGAGTTCCAGCTGAAGCATGATTTTCACGCCTAACACCCCTTGGTGCAGGTGTTGGAATATCCCTACCCATTGACATCCTCAATGGGTGTGCCACTGGAAATGGTCCAACAGTAAGCGTTGCTTTATCTAATGTCTGACTTGAATCCACAGAAGAGTCAGACAATCCAGTGTTCATACTATCTCCAAGCATTGTGACTGAAACTTCTCGGTCATTTGATGGAATCCACGGTAGAGGCAGTAATAAATTCCTGTGTACTACTCTAATCTTCTTTGATCCTTGCTCCAACCTCACTTCATAAACAGGAATGTTGTCATTCGGTTTTCCTGTTACAACATAAACTTATTCACTCCATTTATCTGCTAACTTATTTGTCCCCTTTAAACCCACATTCCGTAGGAGTACTCGATCCCCAATTTACAAGACAGCACCTCGGATCTTACGATCATAAACCTTTTTATGACCCATTTGATTGGACTTTGTTGCAGACTCAGCAACTTCAAAAGCCTTCTTCAACTGATTTTGAAGAGAAGCAACATACTGATCCACAGATGTAGTATCCTGGTCTTCCACTTTCCCTAACACAAGATCCACGGGAATTCTGGGATGACGTCCAAACATCAGGTAATATGGAGAAAACCCTGTTGTATCGTGTTTCGTACAGTTGTACGCATGTACCAACAATCCAATATGACTCTTCCAGTTCTGTTTCTGAGTAGGTTCCAAGGTTCCTAACATCCTCAACAAGGTGGAGTTGAACCTTTCAGCCAATCCGTTTCCCATAGGATGGTATGGTGTTGTCCTACTTTTCTCAATCCCAGCAATCTAACAAAGTTCAGCAATTGTCCTACTCTCGAAATTTCTTCCTTGATCGCTGTGCAACCTTTTAGGGAATTCGTAATGAACGAAATAGTTCTCGAAGAGTACTTTTGCAGTCGTCCTTGCAGTTTGATTCCGTGTAGAGTAAGCTTGGGAATATTTGGTAAAATGATCTGTAACCACAAGAATGTTTTCCACTCCTCTCGAAGGTTCCAATTTCAAAAAATCCATACAAACCAGTTCCAATGGTTGTGTTGTGGTAGTATTAACCAAAGGAGCTCTTGGCGGGTGAAGCTCTTTTCTTCGGATACATCTGTTACAATGGGTGACATGATCTACAACTGACTTATACATTACAACCCAAAAATATCTTTCACGAAGCAACTCAAGTGAACGATCACGTCCCAAGTGACCCATCTTGTCATGCACATGATTCAAAGCCACTTGTTGAAACTTTTTGGGTAACACCAGTTGTCTACATTTTTCGCCATGAACAGTATGTGTTCTCATCAGTAAATCACCGATGATCGAAAGATTTTTCCTCTCTTTCCACAGCAATCTTGCTCCAGCCGAAAAATCACTCTCCTTCAACTTGTGAGATAATCTCAACTTTAATTCCTTGATGACAGGATCGTTATCCTGTTCCTCGACCCAATTTATGTCCTGACCCAGTGAATTTGATCCAAGTTGGTCCAGTTCTACTGGAATGACCTGCTGTCCATAACAAAAACTAGTCACTGGATGACCTTCTTCTAGATGTACATTCAAAACTTGGTTAACCACAGTGGTGGTAATCTCAGGTCAATCTATGCGCGATAATGCATCTGCCACTCTGTTTGAGGTCCCAGCACAATACTTGATGGCAAATGGATAGTTTGTAAGCTGTGCAACCCTCCGTTGACCAGTAGCATTCAACTTTGCAGTGGTCAAAATGTAAGTCAATGGATTATTGTCAGTGAATACGGTAAACTCATTTCCGTATAAATCATCATGAAACTTTTCAGTAATAGCCCATTTTAATGCCAGAAATTCCAACTTGTGAATAGGATAATTTTTCTCCGACTTGGACAAACTCCTACTAGCATATGCAATCACACGGGTGCGTCCATCCTACTCCTGCTGCAAGACAGCCCCCAAACCATCAATACTGGCATCAGTATTTAAAACAAATGGCTTGGTATAATCCGCAAACCCCAGAATAGGAGTACTCGTGCAAGCATCTTTCAGCTTCTCAAAAGCCAACTGCTGTGCCTCCTCCCAAACTAAAGGTGGATATTTAACCTTCTTTCTAGTCTTAGTTTGGTAATGTGTTGCTCCCTGGCCAACCTGATGTAAGGGTTTGGCTATCTTTGCAAATCCCTTAACAAATCGTCGATAGAAGCTTGTAAACCCTAAGAAGCGTTGAACTTCAGTAACATTCTTTGGCTGTGGCCAATCTCGAACACATGAGATCTTATCTGGATCTACACTGATACCCTCCTTGGATATGAAGTGTCCTAGATACTTGGTCTCTTGCTGGAAAAACTTGCATTTCGACGGACTAAGTTTCAACCCAGCTGCCTTCAGCTTAGTAAATACGGCCTGTAACCTCACCAAATGCTCTTCATAAGTCTTGCTGAAGACCACAATGTCATCTAAGTAAAGTAAACAATTGGTAAGATGTAAATCCCCCATACAGTTCTCCAATAAACGCTGAAAGGTAGCGGAAGCATTTGTTAACCCAAACGGCATCATTTCGCATTCCCAGAGGCCAAGCGGACCCACAGTAAATGCAGTTTTGTCCTTATCTTCTTCTGCTAAGGGAACCTGCCAATATCCAGATTTAAGATCCAAACAGCTAAACCACTGAGATCCAGCTAATGCGTCCAGTGTCACGTCAATCTTCGCTAAGTTGTACTTATCAGGTATGGTTCTTGCGTTTAACAGCCTCATGTCCTAACAAAACCTCAGAGCACCTTTCTTCTTCCTGACTATGACCACATTTGATGCATATGGACTCTGCGGTCCCAACTCCTGCATTTCCTTGAGATGAGCCCTAACTTCTTCGAACATCGAAGGTGGTATGGTTCTGGGCCTCTCTTTGAAAGGTGTGTTGTCCTTGAGATGTATTCGATGAACAGCCTTGTTAGTTAGTCCAAGATCCAAATCATGCAATGAGAAAAGACTTTTCCAGCTGTTCAGAAATTCGTTAACTTCCTTCTGCTGTTTCTCATCTAGAGTATTTTGAATATGCGCAAAATGGTGTAGGAAGTCAGATTGTGTCGAAGTTACCCTTCATCAGAACCATCCTGCTTCAGTTTTGACACATGGTCTGTACTGTAGAGTTCACATATCCTAGCCTTGGCAGGTATTGTCACCATCTGATCCAACTGATTCGTCAACTGAACCGGTAACTTGGTGATAGATCGACCAGGCTGAATCCAATTCACACAAGGAGAAACTAAAAACCCTTTCGGTAAAATTGTCCTTTCAGAACTCTCCAAACATACACTCATCTGATGTGAAATAGCTTGAACCCTTGTCTGTCCAATCACAGTGATGCATTCATTAGGCGGAATAACAATTGGTTTGGAAGTTGTAAGCAGACCAAGTGAATCACTTGCATTATCCAAAACCTGTTGTTTAGCAATGTTAGCAACGGCTATCTTCAAAGCAGAATCACATGCTACGGGTGCATGCTCAATGCATCCTAGAACATTGGTCCCAATCAACACGGGTACGCGTTCATGATAGAGTGTATCAGGAACAACTAACATCAATGCATCCATGGGGCTACTCAACCCCTTGAAGCTGATTTCAACTTCAGTGAATCCACTGTAAGGAAGTTTATGTCCACCAGCTCCTTCCACTGTCAAAATATCTTCCAATGGCTGTACATCCAAACATAGCTGTGCACAAAGACTAGCAGATATGGTACTGACCATAGAACCTGTGTCGAGTAATACAAGAACATCTCTTCCATTCACAACTGCCCGTACCTCATTTGCCTTGCCAACAATCCTTGTGACTTTCTCATAGGAGCTTAATGTTCCTCAGTCAGACCGCTCCTGCCTTCCGACCTTGTGGAGTTTAAATGGCATTTCTTAGCAATATGCCCAAACTTATGGCACCTGTAACACTGAATGTCTTTCCAACTCTTCCTCGGTACCTTTGGTCGGGTATTTCCCTGTGTCTGTCCAGCTCTAAATGAGTTACCACTGGCCGGCAAAGTTCCAGGACCAGGATCGGTAACGGTCTTATCAGCAATCTTCTTCTCCAAACTGGAAAGTGTTTGTAAAATTTCATCCAAACCTTTCTGAAAAGACGGTGTAGGTTCTGTAATCATTTGCTGTTGTTGAGCCTTCAGCTTTGCAGACTTGAATTCAGAATCGATTTTCCGCGCCTCAATGATAAATTGTGGGCTTCCAGCAAAAGTATCAAACTTATGCCTCAATGCATTCTTAATGTTATCATCATACAGTCTGATCCAGAATTACGTATTGACAACAATCCCATAATTGTTGGGTGAAATAACAGTTGCATCCTTCCAGATGATACGACTAGCAAGATCCTCAACTCGGGAATACCAATCTGTGATGCCTTCTCCTGCCATCTGTTCCAAACTGTAAAACTGAGCTAGAAGAACATGTGGTGGATCTACATCCCCAAACATCATTTCGAATCTGGAAAGGATATCAGATACGGTCGCGTCCTCGCCCATATGTAGCACAATCTCCTGAGCTTGACCTTTGATGGATCTCTTCATGGCAGTAAGAACCATCCTTGATTTACCAGGCACTGAACATCATATCTAAACTGTTCAAAGGAACAATCCTTCCCGGATCCTGAGAAAGTGGTCACCCGGATATTATGGACAGTGTTCGAATTCCCAAAGTGAAAAGTTTGGTCCAGATGTGGTATAGATCCAGACAAAGGTGCAATCCCCGAAAGCTGATTTAACTGTGGCTCATGCAACACTGGCGGAGAAATGACAACCTTTTGTGACTCAACTTTCTTGGCCAAACCAAATGCCTTAGAACCTGCATAAGTGTCCTTGACTCCAATAACTGTGGTCATTCCGAACAAGGCAGCTTTAATTTGTAACTTTTCATCACTGTTCAAACCACTGATAGCAGTCATAACATCACTCACCTTTGATTGACTTGATGGTTTCCTAGACTTGGTACTCTTTACTTCCTGTGGTTGAGGAATAACACCTCCTGGCCGCAATTGTATCAAAATCTGTTCCAACTCTTTGGTCAAACCAGTTACGGAAACAAAACTACCAAGAAAGGACTTACCGTGGTAATGCTTCACAACAAGGTCAACAAAAACACGATCACTAAAAACCACAAATGCAGCTTGGGTACCATGTACAATGACATCCTGAACAACTTCTTCCTGTGTCGCACCTAGGTGGAGGGTACGACATAACTCCTCAGGGTCAAAGTAATTTTTCAAATTACTAAAATAAGCAATGTTTGTTGCAATCATGTTGGGTTTTAACCTTACCTTCCGCTGCTACAACCTCTTCACACAACAGTTCACTAAAGTTGGTTTAACTGTCTCCCAATAGACAAATACAATTATTTGCGTCACTATGCAACCAAGTTACATTCAAATATACACAAGTTCAGATTTAAGAAAAAACAAGAAATATAAAAACAGACTAAAGTAATCTATCAAAATAGCATAAAGTATTGCATATATTTGAAAAAATATATAAAGTTAGAATACAAGTAACCACTTACCTCACACGTCTTGACATGGGTCAATGTCAAACTATCACTCTATCACTCTGAGAGTAAGTGCAACCCACAAAATTGTGATTTTTGTATGATATTATCTCACATGACTAGAACACAATAATAGTGAGAATATTGTCACACAATAGAAGCTAATCACAGTAATGATCCAACGCAGTCACAGGTATGAATATTTTTACGCAATAAAAATGTTAACCGTACACAATTACAATGTCAATATTTTTACGCAATAAGAATGTACCACACGAGTGTAACCGATACACCAAAAAAAATAATGAAGTAAGAACAGGTAGATCACTCGGCACAGAGAGTTACCAAAAATATAACATAACATCCACTACCAATACCAACTATAACCAACGACAAGTCAGTTACACTTGAATATGATAACATACAGTCAATTCTTTATCATCTTAACCAAAGGTCATAACGTGACATGCAAATGTCATTCAACAATCACTAATCACAAATAATCACAATTGACAATCATAATCCAATCAAATCATTGGTACCAAAATTTAAAAATCAATCAGTCCATCACTATTCATCAGCCATAAACATGTAAATCAAATCACACAATCACAATCACACAAGATAACACTGAGGCAAGTAACCAAATATCCAAGTTCCACAATCCGTATTTCAAGAGAAACAATTTTCACACCAGGCAAACTGAAATCAATCAATAAGATGGAATTACGGTAATTATCCACATCACTTGAAAATCACTATGATTCAATTACCCATCCACTACATAATTACTAAAAGTTACAGTCAGTGATTAAATTAATAACACTTACGCATCAATTCACAACACCAAAATAAGAACAACGCAAGATGACAAAATATAAGTTCAAACTAATTACCACATTCAATAAACAGAGAATCTACCACTATAAATAACCCAAGATAAGATAATTTTCAAATTACGCTTGATCATAAATTATTTCACAAAAAAATGAAAAAAAAATAATAATAATAAGAACAACACCACAATTTTTACAATCAAAATAAAAAGGTTTCAGTAATTCCCACAAAATGTAACATAGTCGAGTGTACTGATTTTGAGTTCCATTTAATGTACTCATTCACATGACCACTTGAACTAAGTTATTTCAACTATTCACATTACACAAACAACAAACTAAAATATTTAATTCCAAATTTATGTTTCCTACAAGACACAAGCACACAAAAAAAAGATATTTAACAAATAAATCCAATGTAACTAATTCGAAAGTTAACCCTATGAAATTTTCTTATGATTTATGTTTTACATATGAACACTAGTGATCCAGGACAAAATTTCCAATATTGCCACTGTAAATCAATTTTCACAAATATTCCAATCACAGGTACTTAAACCACATTCACAAAAAAAAATAATTTCACTGAAATAATACACACTCAATTACACCACTTTGAAATATCCAATTTCCAATATCCTAGCAGGTTACACAACCAAAAATAACCATGAAACATACAAATTTGCCAAATTAGGAAATATACCAGTTTCCAGTCCAATAATATCAGTTTATGATATCACAGTCACAAAAATAATTAAAATACTAAAAGATGCAACTGAATAATTACTACTGAAAAAAACATAAAAAATATTAAAAGTTACAGTCAATTACTCATATATTCATCAAACATGCAATAAGCTAAAACATATTGAGATTTGCTAGCAGCTGCCAACTCTATTCACAGAGGTCACTAACAAGGTCAAAGTTCGAAATGTCAACAGAAGTTACATAAGCTAAAATGTTCCTTCTTTCCTGATGACTGCCGATGAAACTGTCACTTGACGAAAACAATATACAGGTGTCGTTACTGGTGTTGAATCAAAACATAGCATACTACACAGCATGCTCATATAACTTGAAAACACTGAGGATAAACTTCATAGATGAAAACCGCATCACTCGTCGAGCAAAAACTGTCCAACTTCCTAGCCGGCACTGATGATCAACAATTCAATAATATGAAAAGTCACTACTCACTCAGTCGAATCTGCAGAGCATGAGAAAATGCTACTCACTGTGGAACGTGGAGCTGTACCAATGAAGCTGAACTACTGACAAGTACGTAGATCACCTTGACACTACCAACAACTTCCACCAGCAGAAACATCATCCCCACCAGTCAGTAGAGGCGTAAAAATACCATCGCCACTGGTTCGGAGCAGGAAGATATCACCACCATGGAGATCTGAGTTGAAATACCACACCGACGAATCTCATTAGGGGCTCCAATGTCGCCGTGCACTATTACCACTCTGTAACAGCTCTGGACGTGCAGGGGTTGGTTGTCGGTGAAATGAGACTCAAGCTCAACTAAAAGCTTTATTTCATATCTACATACGGTGGACTACCATGACAATCTATGAACAATCAGCACCCGCCGTTGTCGTCCATCATTGACCAGACAATACACCTATACAAACAATAATAAATACCATTATAATGACGGAACTGCTGGATACACATAAATGTAACTCACATAATTAAATAATTAACAAAAGAAATACCATTTTACATGTTCATCACAGCCAATCATATATCACATTTATATTACATAAATATTGTCAATATCCGTATTAAATGCAATGACCAAAAATGTAAATAAACAACTAAATGAACATAACTAAAACTACTAAAATTACAGCTACAACTACAAGCCCTTACCTGACTGATCTGAATAATAATTCACCCTTCAGATAATCATACCAAAGTACACAAGTTACATATTGCTTGAACCTTTATTGAATAATAAATAAGATTTATCAGTAACCAATAATCAAACTACAAGATTAACTGTCAGCAGCATTATGGAAATTAATGCAAAAGTTGGGGGTTTTACGTCCCGTTCAACAGCCAGGGTCATATTGGGACAGGTCCTCAGAATTGCCACTTGTGGGACTCGAACCCACAGAGGTGACAGCCTATGATTAGATGCCAAACTTGCTAACCACTAGGCCACTGAGGACCTTAGGAAATTAATGCAAACTTCGGATTATAATCAATCAAGGTCAAAGTATCTTTGTACTAAGACACAACATATGAAAAGGACTATTTATGACATAATCACTGTCATACAGTATTCAACCATTCCTAACATACAAACACTCATAGCATATCACAAACCTGCACACAGCTTTCCTGAGCTACAGTTCCATACTAATCATCCCAAATCACTGTGTAACAACAAACACACAAAGGTCCTCTCTCCTTGCCTTTCAAAACCCAACAAAGGGCAAACCGCGCCTTTTTCTCACTTCAAAACACTTGCAACACTTCAGCCGTACGAATCAACAGCCGTTCAATAATATAAACGATGAAGCGATAAACCCTAAAATATCAATTCTCAAGACCGCACTGTGACAGTTGTTTGAACAGAATCTGAAACTTCTACTCATCTTTAAAGAGTTAACTTATAACCTATCTGTTTCAGAAGTTTCTCCCTCCCTAATTTTTGACTACTGATTGGTCTCTGTAGTTATGACACATTTTTTCATGGCTTTTCATTACACAGTATGTTTGAATGGTGTGCCTCACAATAGAATCAGTTAATTCAGAGATTAACCACATGGATACCTGGTACCTGAAAAATAAAAACTAATTTGAAGGTTCTTGATTCATTACAATAAGACAGCCACAGAACGAAAAAGCTGTATGACAACCAGACCAGGCAAGGTCACCTAAAGTGATAGCAATTTCTTTATTGCCCATCTGATGTACAGCTTGTAATGTATGAAGATTAATGGTTTGGGATTAATAGAATATATCAAAATTTAACAACAATATTGTTCAGATCAAAGCATATTTCCAATAAATCATTCGCATACTACTTGACTTTGTGGGCAGATTGATTTCTTTTAAAAATAAATTTCTAATGAGGATAAGGATCACCATTGCACATGTAATGCATAAGAGTTATCACATTCAGTTGATCATATAAAGTGATTGGTTACTGAAAGTTTTAACCATTTAGGTGCAGCCCCCAGCTCAGTTTAAGCCATCAACTTTATTATTAAGATATGAATTTCCTTTGAACCAATAAGGTCATGCACATGAATATTAAGGTCCCCTTAAGGTGATATCACCTTTAAGGTCAAAAACATATGTTTTGAAGTGCTATTCAAAAGGTGTGTTAGTTAAAGGAAATTAATTACACAAATCTACTCCACAGGGAGAAAGGAAATGCGCTGAAAATCTCCTTATACAGTATTTAGCTAACATACACTGTTAATCTGTATTCCCTCAGTCCAAATGGTTGATAAAACAAGCCAAGTTACTCCCTATCTGCAAAAACTACACTGGCTCCCCGTTCATACCGTATCCTGTTCAAATATAATCTTATTACATTCAAGGCTATCAAATTCTCCCAACCCTCATATTTATCATCCTTAATCAAACCCAGTAGCCTTACTCGTCGATATCGGCTTTCTCTTTCTTCAGTTCATCCCAAGAAGGCCATTGGTAGGCGAGGTTTTGCAATGGCTTCTCCCACTGAATGGAACAGACTCCCATTATCGGTCCGATCTCAGAACACAATCATAGTGTTTCGAAGCCATCTAAAGACCTACTTGTTTAGACCCACCACCATACTATCCCTCTCCCCTTGTGGCGCTAAATCAGGATTTTGACCCGGAATGTTCCTCGAATTTCCCTTTTTTTCCTTAAGCGCATTAGAGGATGTTGCATCAATTTTGCACTATATAAATGATTCTATTCTATTGAGCGAGACAGAATGCCTCTTAAACTACAATATCCAGACATCACCTAATCTCCAGATATTTGACATGATGAATATTTATGAGGTTGCCAGAACTTTCCACCAGAAACTCACCAAATTATTGAATGTAAAGGAATTGACTGAAGATTTAAAAATTGGTTTGTATTGACTTATATATTGCACTATATATAACAGGGAAAGGTTATGCACCTCAAAATAAAATTTGTAAGGTTACAAAATGTAAACAGAAATGACCACGACAGTCTCACCTCTTAAGTAACATTAAATCATAAGCAAATTAAAATTCAAAATTACAATTATAAACTATTTTAACTGCGATATTGAAACTGCGTTTGCCTTTTTACTGGAGTATTTTGTGTCAGAGGAGATTATTAGTAAATGTAAAGGATGATATACAGGATAAAGTCACTAAAATGACTTACAGTCACCATGTTTTGATAATTTTGCATTATTGACTGTAAAATAAACTTCAGTTACTTCAGTATATTGGTTTGTGCACTCATACAGATAACAGACACCTCTAACAACCTGAACCTTACTGTGGTCAGTAATGCCAGGTTCACACCAGGCTACACTGCTTACTGTATGTTTGCAATTTGAAAACTGGTCTCCATATTCCACTTTTCACGTTGAGCACCGCTCCAAATGGGCAAAATCTCATGTTTTGATAACCATCATTTAGACCTTCACATCCTGTTTCTGCATGTCTTTGGCTTTTCCTACAAGTGATACTGCTTGTCTGTAATACGAATAAAGGCAGGACAAAGCAGAGAGGGAAGTAAAATGAAGTAACCCAATGGGAGATGACAGGACAGGTGACCAGAGACTTGCTGCCACTTTGCTAGAAAGGAGACTTGAAGTGTGGCAGAGGACGGGACAAGACAGGTAGATACAGGAGACAAAGGCCCCCAACAGGGGGTTGTACCATTGTGGCAAATTGTGACAGAGAGCTTTATGAAGTTCTATAACTTCTCTGTACCGTGCATTATTTCTACTTACTTCAGTGCCCTCGTGCAGCAACCCTTTGTCTCATGTCCGTCTTCATATGTGGGAAGCTGCCAGACGAGATGAAAAGTGTTAAATTTTGAACATTTTAAAATTGTCCACTTTCCTTTTGCTGTCACACCCTTGCTGTCACACCGTCTTGTCCAATGTACCATTACACCCAGTTTGGAAAAAAACATACAATAATTGCTTTAATCCTTTCCCCTACCGATTCAACTCTTTCATTGTTTTAAAGCTGCACAAACACATTACTTTGGGCATGTTTTGTAGAGGCGTGTTGAGTGAGTTCACTCCTGGTGAATGCTTCAGGTGATATGTCCGGTCTGGCAATTAGCACATTTTCTCAGTAATTGATTCTATTGTGTAAAACTACAGCTACACATGCAATGTCTGCTGGCTAAGGGATAAATCCCCCGGGTCGCACTAGTGAAATATGAAAGTTTTGATGTAAACAGCTGGGAATGCTATCCATATGTTTGTGAGAAACATTTTCTACCCTAGTTCTCATAAGTACATGAAAGTACATGAAAATAAACAGAGTGAAGGTGACTGATCTCAGCAGAGTATTGATGACCTAACTCAAACCTTTAACACTCCATTGAATTCACACAAAACATTAGCAGGGGTCAATATAATCGATACACACACAAGTAAGACACATTTGTACCTCAGAGGGAACAAATAAGATGCTGTAATTACTATCAATGGGGAATTTTATAAGGGTGAAAAACTGACAAGTTCTTTTCGGGCATTTCCTGTTCCTGTTTTACTTAACACATCAGACAAAGATTCAGCACTCCAGTCTTAAAAGACTCTTTTCAGAAGGACTAAAAGCTTTCGATTTCTGCAATCCAGTTGCTACAGACCCCTCCAATCCATCATTATTTTGCATAAAAGGAAACAGATTGTGTTCATCGCCTTATTTTATTACTTCTGATACACGAGTACTTGACTAAATTCTTACACGGATAAATCAGTTCAAATTATGACAATGAACTAAGCTGGACTTATAAAAACAACACGTTGTACATCAACCTCTGCCAACCCCCAAGGTGTTCCTATCCAGTCGTTGACCTGTTTGCTATCCATTTGCCTCTCTATGCTTGTGAATTCCAGTCTGACAGTGTCTCACTGGAGAGAGTTTCTCTTACATCCTATGGTATGTGTATACACACTTAAGTGTGCTACAAATATTGTTGAAAAATATGAGCCTGGTAGTGGGGTAGCAGAGATTTTCACAACAAGTGTGTCAGTACTTAAACATCAAAGAACAGACTGCGACAAGCTACAGGCCCCACAGTGGGTTAATATGGATATAAAGGTACATGTGAGTGTATTATACAGCACGTGCAAACCCTGCAAGTGAATGGGGAGATCTTATAACACTAATCAGGAGCGCAAGTTTCTCGTAAGTTCTCCTTGAGACATGGATGCGATTATAGTAACTGCGTGTACACAGAGAAATATGTGCATGTTAAACCTCTCTTACATCCCATCGTACGTGCATGTACACCCTGGTTACAGAGAAAATCGGCTGATTTGCAAGGGACACTTAAGCTACACTTTATTACATTTTGTAACAAAATATCAAGGTCGCACAGACCTTGCAATGAAAATTGGCATGCACATTTTCCCTGCGTGCATGCAGTATGTTCTTTGATGTTCAAGTACTGACACTCTTGTTAGAAGAATTTACATTGTTTGCTAGTGCAAATCTCTGCTACCCCACTACCAGGCCATGCTCGTATTTTTCAACAATATTTGCAGCACACTTACGTGTGTATACACGTACGATGTGATGTAAGAGAGGCTTAAATTTTCATTGCAGGGTCTGTGCGACCTTGATATTCCATTCTGAAATCGCAAGTGTAGCTTAAGTGTCCCTTGCATATAGGCTGATTTTCTCTGTAACCAGGACGTACATGCACGTACAATGGGATGTAATAGAGGGTTAAGGGACCTCCCTAGCTTGCATTTAAAATACTTTTCCGTGTGAGGCTGAGCCTTAGTGAAAATGTCCATTACATCACGTTAATTTGATTGCTTCCTGTACACTGTCCTCAGGCCTTCACTCACTGACAACAGTGTGTGGTCTGCTCTAATTACCTACAAAATCCACAGTTCTGTGACAGTCTTAAACAGGTGAACTCTGTGTAAGGGTTTCAACAGGTACGTCATTCAAAATACTTAGAGTCAATGAGAAAATGAACTTTAGTTATTTTATCCACCAACCGTAGAAACACTGAATATGATTATCAAAGCATTGCACTGATAAAACAGATGGCTTCACACTGCCAATGTATTCAGCATGTATATATTGTTATCAGAATGAATAGGCCTGGATTTCAGTGAGACTTTATCTCTGACACTCTTGGAAAGTCACTTCACCTTTTCACCTTTGTGGTTTATGCAGCTATAGTGGATCTCACTGCTGAATGCAGGCTGACCAGACACAATGTTTACAGTGACAGCAATGACGTCACAGACCGACACATTGTAAAATCTCATTAGATCAGTAAAATTACTGAAATATACATAGTAGTTATATGAGAAAACAATAAAAGCTATTTGTTGGTTCAGTAAAACAAAGCAACTGATCCGTGACCTTAAAGGTGTTGCACATTTACATGGCGCGGTGCGGCACGGCACGATTTTTACTACATGCTAAGCAGGAGAATTTTTCCCAGCGGTTTTCAGTAAATTGTTCAAAAAGATTTAAACTACAGCAAAAGTGGCTAGAATAGTTAAACTAATCACATAAAATTAAACATCTAATACCCCACAGTACATTTCCACACCTATCATACCCTTACATGCAATTTAATCTGTCCACAATGAAGAGCCTTGCCCTTCACCAGTGTCCTTTTATAATACTGGTGATTACACCCCCTTTCAATTAACTTCTGGCTGTGTTTTCTCTACATGTATCGCCACACACCTAACTTGACATCCCTTACTCCATTTAAGTACTTAATCCATCTACAAACAAGCATTCTGACGCATGCATTTATCTCCCGCCATATAAATTAGATGGAGGCACATGTAGAAGTGACAACAAGTTTAATGTTTGATTGCAATACTTTTAAAGACAAAAGACATTTACTCACTTTAGTAGCTATTACTCTGCCATCCAAAGAGCTACAGTTCTGCAACTTTATTATGCAGTAGATCAACCCAAAGTAGGTAAGGACGTATTTAGAAGAAATTGCCTATCTGTAACACTTTCAGAGATAAAAGATATTTACTTATTTTAGTGGCTATTACTCTGCCATCCAAAGAGCTACAGTACTGCAACTTCACTATGTGGTAGATCACCCAAAAAGTAGGTGAATGACTTATTTAGAAGAAATTGCCTACCTGTAATACTTTTGGAGATAAAAGACATTTACTCATTTTAGTAGCTATTACTCAGCTATCCTAAGAGCTCAGTTCTGCAACTTCAATATGTGGTAGATCACCCAAAAGTAGGTGAATGACTTATTTAGAAGAAATTGCCTACCTGTAATACTTTTAGAGATAAAAGACATTTACTCATTTTAGTAGCTATTACTAAGCTATCCAAAGAGCTACAGTTCTGCAACTTAACTGTGTGGTAGATGACCCAAAAGTAGGTGAATGAGTTATTTAGAAGAAATTGTGTATCTGTAAAACTTTTAGAGATAAAGGACATTTACTCATTTTAGTAGCTATTACTCACCTATCCAAAGAGATACAGTTCTGCAACTTCACTAAGTGGTAGATCACACAAAAGTAGGTTAATGACTTATTTAGACGAAATTGCCTATGTGTAATATTTTTAGAGATAAAAGACATTTACTCATTTTGGTAGCTATTACTCAGCTATCCAAAGAGCTACAGTTGTGCAACTTCACTATGTGGCAGATCACCCAAAAGTAGGCGAATGACTTATTTAGAAGAAATTGCCTACCTATAATACTTTTAGAGATAAAAGACATTTACTCATTTTAGTAGCTCTTGCTCAGCTATCTACTCACTTAGCTATTGACCTACATCTGCAAAAGCAACAAAAATATAAAGGACACAGGAAAGTAAGCTTTTGAAAAACTAGATGAATTACAAATGAAAAGATTTGCCTAACTTTGGTACTTGTGAAGGTATTTGACATTTATTTCCATCATAATTTTGCTACAAATAAGAAAATAGCTATTGCTCACTTATGACATGCAATGGAACCCCAAATGATATGCCATCTTATAGTTAAGGAAAAACTAGCTGAACAAATTATTTTAGGAAAATCCTGTAACTGCAGTAGTTTTTGAGTTACAATGGATTTACTCAACAGTCACAAGTTCAAAGTAGCTATTACTCAGCTGTCCAGTGTGCAACAGGTTTGCTGTTTTACTATCTGATAGCTCATCAAAAACTAGATGAATAACATATTTGAAAATATTTCCCTAACTTGAATACTTTTGAAGATATTTGAAATTTACTTATGTTGTTATTTTGCTACAAAAAAGAAAATAGCTATTACTCACTTATGGCATGCAACAGCACCCCAAACTATATGCCATCTTATAGTTAAGGAAAAAGTAGCTGAATAACATATTTTAGGAAAATACTCTAACTGCAATAATTTTGGAGTTACAATGGATTTACTCAACAGTCACAATTTCAAAGTAGCTATTACTCGGCTATCTAATGTGCAACAGGTCTGAAACTTTACTATGTGATAGCTTATCAAAAACTAGATGAATAACATATTTGAAAAGAATTCCCTAATTTTAATAGTTTTGAAGATCTTTGAAATTTACTCATGTCGTTATTTTGCTTCAAATAAGGAAATAGCTATTACTTATGGCATGCAATAGAATCCCAAACTGTATGCCATCTTATAGTTAAGGACAAAGTAGCTGAATAACATATTTTAGGAAAATACTCTAACTGCAATAGTTTTGGAGTTACAATGGATTTACTCAACAGTCACAATTTCAAAGTAGCTATTACTCAGCTATCCAATGTGCAACAGGTCTGAAACTTTACTATGTGATAGCTTACCAAAAACTAGATGAATAACATATTTGAAAAGAATTCCCTAATTTTAATAGTTTTGAAGATCTTTGAAATTTACTCATGTCGTTATTTTGCTTCAAATAAGGAAATAGCTATTACTCACTTATGACATGCAATAGAATCCCAAACTGTATGCCATCTTTTAGTTAAGGACAAAGTAGCTGAATAACTTATTTTAGGAAAATACTCTAACTGCAATAGTTTTGGGGTTACAATGGATTTACTCAACAGTCACAATTTCAAAGTAGCTATTACTCAGCTATCCAATGTGCAACAGGTCTGAAACTTTACTATGTGATAGCTTACCAAAAACTAGATGAATAACATATTTGAAAAGAATTTCCTAACTTTAATACTTTTGAAGATATTTGACATTTACTGATGTCATTATTTTTGCTACAAATAAGAAAATAGCTATTACTCACTTATGGCATGCAATAGAACCCCAAACTATATGGCATCTTATAATTAAGGACAAAGTAGCTGAACAACATATTTTACGAAAATACTCTAACTTCACTAGTTTTGGAGTTACAATGGATTTACTCAACTGTAGAATTTCAAAGTAGCTATTACTCAGCTATCCAATGTGAAACAGATCTGAAACTTTACTATGTGATAGCTTATCAAAAAGTAGATGAATAACATATTTGAAAAGAATTCCCTAACTTTAATACTTTTGAAGATATTTGACATTTACTTATGTCATTATTTTGCTACAAATAAGAAAATAGCTATTACTCACTTATGGCATGCAATAGAACCCCAAACTATATACCATCTTATAGTTAAGGACAAAGTAGCTGAACAACATATTTTAGGAAAATACTCTAACTGCACTAGTTTTGGAGTTACAATGGATTTACTCAACTGTAGAATTTCAAAGTAGCTATTACTCAGCTATGCAATGTGCAACAGATCTGAAACTTTACTATGTGATAGCTTATCAAAAAGTAGATGAACAACATATTTGAAAAGAATTCCCTAACTTTTATACTTTTGAAGATATTTGACATTTACTTATGTCATTATTTTGCTACAAATAAGAAAATAGCTATTACTCACTTATGGCATGCAATAGAACCCCAAACTATGTATCATCTTATAGGTAAGGACAAAGTAGCTGAACAACATATTTGAAGAAAAAGTTGTAACTGCAATAGTTTTTGAGTTATGAGCCCTTCAATGGATTCTACACGGCACAGACAATGCGGGGAGACAGGTCCATGGCAGAGTCTGTTGCTAGTGGTGACACAGTAATAAGTACCAGCAGCAGCGTAGCTAAGATTGCTATTACTCACTTATCTTTAGGCCTAAGTCCATAAAACCAAAAAAATTTTCGAGGGCGTGAAAATTCATTGGGACAACTAATTTACAAAAAAATCTGTAGCTGTAGTAGTTTTGGATAAATCTGCGTGACTAACTAACGCACACACGCACGCACACACAGGCATCATTTCATAATCTCCCTCCCGGGCTAAAGCCCGGCGGGAGATAACAAGACCCTTGACCAGTGTGTCCCTTCTAGAATTACTGTTAATTGCAATCTTTATTAAATTAACCCTTTTATGTGTCTATATTGACACACACCACATTTTGTCATCTATTCACAATGACCCTGTGTCCTTGCATTTTGGTTTCCAATTAATATATTTGTGTAGAGTTCTGTGATATACTACCATATTTAACACATGGGAAATCCAAATATCTATGAAAACTTGGGGGAAAACAGTAGAAAATTTTCTAAATGAAAAAATCCGCACCGCACCGCTAGCTGCCACATGTGTGTGTAAGCAGTGAACTACTTCCTTTATTTCTAGTTCATTTAGCCGCGCCGCATCGCGCCGCACAGATTAAGTGCCAGGGAATTGTGATTAGATCACATTTCTCTAGCCACAACACAATCACCTCAGATATCTACTGTTTTATGTGTGAAGCAATCATACACTGGGCTGGTCTCTCTCTGATCTCAGACTTCAGACCACAGACACAGCCCAAGCCTGACCTTTCCCCCTCACTCTGTGCAAGGTACATTCTCCATAGATAGTTGTAGAGCAGTGATTTACGTTGATTTAACTATCAATTGTTTGGAACGAGAAAACATAAACTAGTTACAATACACTGATAGCAACAATCCAAGTCAGAAGCAATAATGACAACTGGAATGGCTGTTACAATGTTTCTCTATTAATCTTCATTCAGTTTTTGAATTCATACATTTATTACAGAAGTAGATGGGCTGTGTAGCATCTCCATAAACCCGCCAGGGATATGAGATATTTCACCTGAAGCACAAGTTGGTATGTGTGGGTCAGAAGTTAAGTGCTGAACAGTGAGAATCTGTCAGAAAGTGTACAAAACTCAGTCAACATGTCAGACATAGTGAGCCTTTCATGTTAACAGACATTTTATAACACCTAAGTAAACACAGACTTTTTATGTCTTAGCAAATTAGTAGTCGTACATTAAAGCCAAAACTTTAACAAAACTCAATTCTAAAATCTCCTGTTTGCCACCAACTCAGTACCAACTGAATCAGAATAAATCCAGAATGACATGAAATGAGAAAAGTATTACAGAGGTCAGACTTCCTACAAGCACTAACACCTCCATGGTGATAACTCCTGTAAATACTTTTTGGATTCAGATGGTGAATCACCACCAGTATATAATTATCTCCTGCTTGTATCATTAAAAAGTAATCAAAGTATGTCCTCAACCTTTCCAGCTAATTTACAAACAAATAAATACAGCCAATTAAAAAAACATCACAAATGAAAATGATAATATTATATGAGTGTGTAGTATGTGTTGTATATTGTTCCACTCCACGAATGACTTATATTTGTGCATATGTGTTACGAGAAATGTTTATAATCGGCCATTTTGTATGAATAATAATTTAATTCTTATGATAAATGCTGTAAAATGTGCACTTTCTATTAAATGTTTTACAGGCCAATTTTACCCAAAAAGAACCCTAGACTTGCGTCCCTGTCAAATATAAAAATATGCCCCGGTCTGCCATCCTCTATTTTTTAACATAAGGAGGCCTTGGGTGGAAAATAAAGTGTTTTTAAATTCACAAATTGCTGTAACAACAAAATGTACATATAGGACTGTTTTATGAGTTTACTGTTAGTAGTACCCTGGAGTCTGCACTCAACAAGTGCTCCTGTCCACTGTACAGCGTGTCATGTAGTCCAAGTATGATCATGTTTTGTTCGCATATGATTGAAATAACACAAGGATAGTTCTGGACATTTCAGAGGTGGTGTAGATACTGTTACTTGTGTCGGGGGGTGGGGGGGCGGGGGTGGGTGGAGGGGCTGGTTGGACTTCTCCAGTTGCTTGTTGTACAGTTTTACAACAATATAACAAGGATCCATCCAGTCTAAGTTACATATTGTATGAAAGTGATACTTACGTAGTAAAGTTACTCAAGTACCCTTACTACGTTGTCCTATCAATGAACATATGCAGGGGAACATCGGTTCACTTAAACAATAAGAACTTCCAGTGACCTCCAGTGGCCTTCAGAGAACTACAATCCATGATTCAGGAACTTCAATAATTTATAAAATTAACGTTTACGTTATTTATATGATAAACGATCAATTATTGATAAAAAAACTAAAAATATTTGATTTGGCATAAAAACACGTTTTATAAGCTTTAAACCTTTAAACTGGTTCATATCGTATAATTTAAGACAATTAGTATTTAATAATAATGAAAAAGTATGAAAATGTGCACCATATTACAGGAATAGAAAGCTACTTTATTGTCTGTTACTCCTATTATCGCCAAGTGAAGCCAAGAAAGCTAATAACCCAAAATGGTGGCTGATAGCCTTTACTGTAGTGAAACATGTGATCATCTTACAATAACCTCACTCTGTCTGCTCACATGACAAGCTGTCATCAGAACACTATATGAGTACATTGTGGACATGCAAACTCGCTTGAAGTCCATTCAAAAGTTCCTTCTGAAAAAATTGTCATTATTTCAGTTATTTTTGTTTGTTCCCCATCACACATAATTTTTTGGAGTTTGGGAGGATGTTTGTTCAGATAATTCGGTAAATATTATAGCTATCACTGGAAAATATTATATCTTTAAATGTGCAAGATCAAACAGATCTTTAAACTTGTTTGAGTATAAAAAGTATCTAAGTAATATATATAATGAACAATTATTGTTAGCCAAAACAGAAATGTTGGTTGAAAAATTTTTTGAAAAATGGTCAGTGTTAATAGATTTATGTAACTAAGAAGACTCAAAAATTTATTATGAGAATGAGTGTATACAATTTTTTTTACTAGAATTTATTTATTGAAGGCAAATGTAATGTTTCATACAGTAATTACTGTTTGTGTTTATATACTCACTATGTATATGTATAGTAATATTTTTATGTAGAAATTACTGTACATAGTCTCGATGGAGGGTTTGCTGCCCTCGCCCTCCCGAGACTCTTTCTTTTTTATTGCAAAAGGGTAAATAAAATATATGAGAGCAAAGAAAAAAAAAAAAAAAACAATTATTTCAGTTATTTTTCATTCTGTTCTACAGTTGAGACTTTTGAATTAACCATTGTGGTAACATTTAATAATACAACTGGTTAGAACTGAAATGGTTAGTTATAAAACCAACTTACCAACTGTTTACATGAATTTAACACACATCAATTCATTTCTCACCCTGGAAATACTTCAGCTTTTGATAAAAGAGAATTGGGAGGATTGTGGGAGAATGTGGGAGGATACTGTTTCCCATTTGCCACACCTTGGAAGATATTTCAATTATTTCTGTTGTCATTTCGACTTCCTTATTTGTTCGGAAATGCACAAATGTGGGCGATCAAGTACAACCATTTTTTTAATTTTTAACTTCCGTTTTGTGCCAAATTAAGGTTTGTGCCATAATACACATTCAATGGGTGCCTAAACTCAAACAATTCAACTAATCCACACCTCATGGAATCTGCATAGCAGTGGTAACACACTCGTTTCACAAGTCACACACCACGGTTCAAATCTCAACTGTTTATTGTACTTTGCAACTGACAGACTGTGGGTGGTTGCTGTACTGTAAATGTGTCCACCTGCCTTTATGTGGATCTGAAATCAGTATTGTTATAAAAAACACCTGGGACCGGATTCACGAAAGGTCTCAAGTCTCAGCTGAGATTTCGCTCAAATCTGAGATTTTTGTCTCAGCTGAGATTCTGTTTAAGTTGAGATTAACGAAAGGAATCTCAGGTGAGACCAAAATATCAGCCAAGTTTTGAGTCTGGACCAATCAAAACTGATGTAACATATTGTTGAGATTAGTGGAAAGTATACACATTTATTTTTCACTTCTCTACCATATATATACTCACATTTTAAAATATTTTCATTCAAGCAAAATGTTGTCTTTTTACTATAATTTGTACTGACATTCAAAAGAACTGATTATAACAGTAAAACAAGGCACTCATGTAAATTTGTAATGTAAATGTTTACTGTTGTTTTTGTACAAACTCTTAATATATATTCATATTTTGTGTTAAAAGTTATATAATGTTACTATTTTCATTTTGTTTTGTGACTTTTTATTACATCTACTCTATTTTATGAAAACTTAAATCACCCCCTAGGCAGTCTTAGATTTGAGACCAAATCTGAGAAAAATTTTGGCCTGAGATCTTTTGTAAATCCCAGCTGAGCAAAAGGTCTCAAATCTGAGAAAAATCTAAGAAAAATCTTAGATTTGAGACTTGAGACCTTTCGTGAATACGGCTCCAGGGTTTGTAATAACACTTAGTTCAATCTGTTATTGGATTTATGGCGTGAATATGATTATTAAGAACAGCTGGGTGTCTCGGAACACTTACCTGTTTTGTTCAGGAGAGGGGTAACCAAGTCACCTTGTCCATAATCAGTATTACTAAATCTTTCATCTCACAGAAATAGAGCATATTTTAAATATAATTAAACCCAGTTAAAACGGAAACTGCAATAAAACATGAAGAGTTAACTAGTTGAGGAACTGTGAAAAAGCTAGTCAATTGTCAAGTCATGTGACAAAACATACTGTGAAAAGAAGGAATTTCCTTCTGACAAAATCCCCTGCCAATCACCCTAGGAGACTCCGCCTATATCTGCCATGTCAGTTCTAGGATATTTCAAGCATTTTTCTTAATATTCTGTCTTACCGTCAAATGATTGGCCAGTTGTATTTCTCAATAATCCAGATTCTCTGAGTAGGTTATTGCCTGACGCCTCCGCCACAAACACACACACACAGTTAGGGTCTCTATGCCTTTAAGCAGACGACATTTATCTGTAGCCCCAAATGCAAGCTTCCCCATTTGTGTTTTGGTGGTGTTGGGCTGCAGATCAGTGTGTCAGGGCTAATTACAGGTGTATGTGGAAGTGGGCATACTGAGTCAATGGTCTTATACATAATAAGATCTACAACGGATCCACTTACAAAAACCCTGTCTGTATAACTTCATTACAAACCATTACATGTTATACAATGTTTTTGGGAGGAAATCAAATATTATTCGTGATAATTACAGCTGTGTATCAAAAGTCTGTGAATAAAAAACATTTTCATTATAATAAGTTGGTGCAGGATAGTTGAGGTGATATTATAAAGGCTAGTTCATGATGAAAGTATAAATTGTCACGTGGGCAGACTGTTGATAATTTGTACAAGAGATACAGGAACTAATCACTTGTAGAACCCTGGGGCAATATATCAGAAATACAATTAGCAGGTTTTTGTGAGGTTACAGTCCCTGGTCAGGGTGATACAGGAGACATCTGGTTATAAGAGGTGTAATGACACTGGGAGACCCAGAGGAAGCTGCTTTAGGCAGATGCAATCTGTTTGGTAGTGGGGACTGACAGCCATCACAGTCTGGATACCAGTCCACAGGTTGAGACGGAAAGCTGTCAAAAGTCAAGGAAATTACAGCAAGAGTGATAGAAGTGACAGTAAAAGGAACTGAGGAGAGACAGACTGTAACTCTCATATAATGTACTGACTCACCAACTGCGATCTGGCTTTATATACAGGATTTGATATTTGTTAAAGGTTAGCATGCATATGACATATTGTGATATACACAGACATGTCATTTAAAAGTATTTTTTCAAGGTGATACTTAAAACAGAATAATGGATATGCAATGAAAAAATAGCTACATATTACTGGTGGAAAAACATTTTAAATCGATGTGATCTAGTTAGCAAGAGTTTGGAAACATTATGGTCTACAAGTTTTTTTTTCCAGCTAGCCGTATGTTGAGGGTTTTATGGATCACGAGACCGGGTTAGTGGACTCATTAAGGGTTGTATAAGTGCTATTTTACAGACATTGTAAAGATCAAGTAGCTCCCATAAACAGCCATCTCAGTACTTAGTGTGATCAGAGCTGCAAACTGCTGTACCCACCCCAGCAACATGTGGCCAGTCTGACAGGCAGGTGTCACAGCAGACTTTAGTGGAATCAGGTACTTTGTCAGAACAAGGAGTTTTCCTATTATAGAATTACCAAATAGATTTTCTGCGAATTGCTTGGTCACTGGAATATCTGGTACACTGTCAAGTGAAATTCTGTGGATTCGTCTCTCATAAAGTTTGTAAGTATTTTAAACATGACTTATATAATAATGACACTTTTCGGATTTTTTTTTAGTCTTAAACATTCAGTTTAAATTTGTATAAACTGTATGCACTGTGTGTATATTTCATGTATTTGATGAAATGCTTTACAGTGTCTACATTATTGACTTAAACTCATTAGTTTCCATGTGATGCTGTGTTTGTGTTGATTTTTTGTTTGATAATCTCCAATAAAACAGTGCATACATCACCAAGTTGTGTACACACACTGTACAACTCTACTGTCTCGGTCAGGAAAAAACAAACCTCTCTGTCTCAGTGACTGCATCTGTGTTTTGTCTGGTACGGCCTGGACATGTTCATACAGTGACTCCTATCCAATATATTTGTTATTGTTGGACATTTATCTCCATGACTAAGTCTGTTAGATGGAGATAAAGCACTCTAAAAATTATCATGAGATTAGCAGGTATAATATTTCTGACATAGAAAGTCTTATTTTACTGCCCAAAAATACAGGGGAAAGGCTTGTGGAGTGAGATAGACTAAATAAAACTGTAAAGTTATTGAATACAAGACAAACTTGTCGAATACAAGACAAAATTATTGAATACAATACAAGTTGTTATGGATCAGACTCTCTGTTTATTATATTTCTCATTTCACAAATATTCACACAGCTCAGATGATGTCCACATGGTTGAGATGTTGTGGTATACAGGTTGGACTTTCCTGGGTTTTTTTCAGTTTTGTGGGACCTTACCCTCATATTGTCAGCACAGATTGTAAATTCAGGACAATAGATTCAAGCAGTACTTGAAAATTAATCAACTTTAATTCGATGATTTGTGAAGTTCCTTTTACACATTGTGGGGTTACTTCTTGTGCAGGGAAAAAGGAGGGAAATACACGGCGTCAAATGTCTAATGTCTGACTGTGTGATGTCTGACTGCACCCAGGTGTGGTGATTCTATGTATGTGTGGTGTTTGACTGTATGTATGTGTTGTGTCTGACTGTCCCGGGTGTGTGATTGTATGTATATATGTGCCATCTGGCTCTATGTATGTGTGGTGTTTGACTACATGTATGTGTAGTCACTAACTACATGTATGTATGATGACTGAGTCCATGTATGTACGGTGACTAAGTCCACATATATATATATGGTTATCATCCTACCAAAAGATACGTTTACCTTTCTTTAGTAAGACACCTTAAAATGGCAGTTCAATCAATACAAAGATAGCCTGGTGGCCCATAGTATATGTTCGGTAGATTTGGCCACTGTTTAGCTACCATTTGGAAACCGGTTGTTTTTGGTTGTATATTCAGCAGTTTGATACCGTTGGGCCAATGGTGACTTTCCAACCAGTCTTCCCACCATTGGGCCACCGGTGGGTCAACAGTGGTTTTTTGTTCAAGATGGAAGTGAGCAATAAATAAGGGATTTTGGAAAACTTAGTAAAAATGTATGCATTAGTGTGTGTCTAATAATGAGATTTCGGTGAGCCCACAATTTTTAACTCACTATTTAACAATTTTGGACATACAAACAATATTTTTATTATCAATTTACAATGCAAAAGTTGTCATTGGACAATTTATAATTGCAACCCCAAGAAGTGCTAACGTGCTTATTATTGGTCATAGAGGTTTGGAATGTGAAACCAACCTATAGGAAATCATGGGCTAGGAATCTTCTGATGTAGTAAGATATCACTTTGGACCCCTGCAAGGTCAAATGAGGATAGCCAAAGTTAAAAGCACTTGTACCTGGTTTTTTATTGGTCCTAGTGGTTTGCAACGTGAAACCAAGCTATAGGAAATGATGGGCTAGGAATCTCCATCTCTTTTATTATTGCTTCTACAAGTTTGCTAGTTTCGGAGATAAACTGTCGGTTTGCCATAAAGTGAGCGGCAAAATTGTAGTTTTATCAATGAATTATGGAATATCAAATTAGGACTCACATCATCATTGTTTATGTACAACTGATTATATCATTGGTCTTGTGACATATCATTGATTCCTTAGCTAAGATCTGCCCAAAACCTGTCAATCAATTTGCCTTATGCACAAATAGGCACATATTACTATAGGCTGCAATCTGATTGGCTGATGCTGTTGCAGCATTTCAACCAGTGTATTGCCACCAGTGGGCCAATGTTGGCCCAACAGACAAAAAGACGGCGCGGCCCACCGATGGCAGCCTTGAGTGGGCCAATGGATTAGTGGCCCACCATTGGTCAACCAGTGGACTGTTATCTGGGTATGAGTCCTATTCCCCAAAATAACAACAATAGTTGTATATCTCGTTGATGTACTGCCAAGGTTGCTTGTTGGGTGTGTCTGTGTGCATGTGTGACTATGTGACTGAATCTGTAGGTTACAGCAATACTCACTACTCAGAGAACACACAGATCCCAGGCTAAGAATCCAGCTCCATAACTAACAGGAGTAATGTAGTCTGACAGATACTCTGATTTATCGGGTTTAAAAACATCAGGGAGGCTTTGAACCTGTTGATAAACTGAGTGTAAATTATGTGAGATGCTATTTTAGCTGTGGGAGAAAATGTAAAAATATCCAGTGAACTCTGTCCTTGTGTAATGAGAATTTACTGCCTCCAACACAACATGCAAGTTTTTACATGCACAAAATCTATGGCTTTATAGTTCCTTTATGCTGTTATAGAAGTGAGATATACACAAACTGCTTGTAAAATCATCAGTTTTGCTGTTTAGTGGCACTACTTGGTCAATAGGTACAGGAAGTATCAAGATTTTAGTGGCCATAAATGACTGGGCAGCCTTAAACAACAGAAGTTGAGGGATGGTTAATTTAATGACAGTTCCTAGACTGCTGGAATGTTTGAACAGTGAGTCACTTTTTACTGGTCAGTGTGTAACATGCCCACCTTACAACACAGGCCATCCTGGTTCAAGTCCGGGTAAATATACAAACACAATTTTTGTCACTAAAAGAATAGAACAGACTTTGTTCTGAGACAGTCAGGGTAAAAACCCTTGTACTCATTGAAAAATTGCGAACGCATTATCAACATTTTTTGGTGTACTTGAAATTCATAAAAATTGTGTGTAAGTAACTCGAGTGTTTGACATTAATCATAAAGAACCTGTTCAGCTGCCACAGAATAAATCTACTTTTATTGTGAATGTTGGCCTTTTAAATAACAATGTGCATACGTCTCCTGGATCTGTGTCCATTGTTATCTTGTTCAATTATAATACCTGTTCACATCTAATCAACATTGGATAATTCCCTGTGTGTAGGTTTACATGGGGTTAGACTATGATTCACTTTTTGTGTGGGTATCAGTCTACCTTGTCACACTTGTTACATCCCAACATCACTAGATACATAAGACACCTTATGATATGTGTAAACTTGTCAAATTCCCAGCCATTTGTAAGTTGCCTGAATAAAATACATTACAAAGAGAGAAAAATGTAAAAAGAGATAAAATTGTAAAAAGACTTTGTAAAAAGACTCATTGTTAAAAAAAAAGAGTAGAATTGTGACGTCACAACTTGATATGGTTAAAAAAATCTTCTTTTTACTGGGCTTGTTCAAACCTGTTCAACTCAGTCAGCGTGTTATTCTGAGGTAGTGTGAACAGGGAATAATAGTGATATCTTGTTTTAAGGATTATAACTCTCTTAGAAATTCAATCAGTGACACTCAACCGTGACTGCATGTGATGACACAGAAGCTGAAAATTATTAAGATGGTTAATGACATTATCAAAAAATGCATTAGAGCTGTCATGCTGAAGGTTTTGTTACTCCTGAACAATTATTACAATAGGGTCTTTCAGTTCACATTCATTTGTTTATGTTTCTTCATTGATTTTGGCAAGAAAAAATCAATGAGAAATCAATGAATGAAAGCTTGTATTTAATACAATTCAAGCTGGGGTTGTTTGGCTAGAAATGTTGCTTGAGAGAACTCTGCACCAATACATTTTAACATGTAGTAACAAGTGTATGTAGAGATAAAGTGATTGTGACAAATATATAGAAAACTCATTCTACATACAGATTACTGCTGTCTCTGTACTGTGTGGTATACAATACCTTGCAATGACGTCACAAAATACACTGATAATAGCCTGGTTTCCATGCGTCACACTTTGTGGACTGTTTCCTATGAGCACCAGTCTGTGTATAGGTTATGGCTTTACCCCACTAGTCATTTTTTCACATTATTTGAAGTCTCACCAGACATGAAGATTCTGTCTGTTTTATGATCTGTGGGAGCTCTAATTACTCCCCCCTTTCTGGCAGTATCACACTGTTAATGCTTAGAGAAGTCCACCTTTCAGCGTGTTAGAGAGAAAACCACTTGTCACTCCTGACATTTAAAGACAATCTCTCTGTGTGAATCTGGCAGGAAGTTGGAGATGTGCTCCTAGCAGTAGTGCTGGAAAGTACTTGCAAAAGAACTGCTTAAATACGAAGACTTCCTGATTGACATTTAAAAAAACTACACCATGAATGAAGATGACAATATAAGTGCCTAGCATAAGTACTATATTGTTAATCTTCATGGGTGATATGCTGTCTTTCAGACATTTCAAATGAGGGGGAGTTTATGTTCTATCATCCACTTTTCAGTTTTACTTGCCAATCTTACTGAATTACAAAAGCATGGGTCGATGTGATACACGAACAAATTAACTCCCAGTCTATATTTTCCATTATTTTCAGAAAAAAAAATTCCTTTAAAATGGGCACTTAAAACATTTCTCCCAGCTTTGTGGTTCTAAGTTTGAACCCAACTCATGCCATCATATTTGATACATGTACGTGGAACATCTGATGTGTCCTGTTGAAAGTATGAAGCTTAGTATGTTCATGTAAGTCTACCCACATGACACAAAGAAATCAATCACAATAAAAACCAATGAAAAATAGATCTGTATCTCAGTCAGCTTTCCATGGGTTCTGATAGATGTAGATTTAACTGAACACACCTAGCAATTACTTGTTAGGACGTCATTGTGGAGGTCATTGAAGTGCTAACCTGGTGTAACATGATGTAACACTCTGTCATAATATGGTACACAGTACACATGTTTGACACAGAGTCATACAATGTGACAGGGTGTTTACAATGTGTCATTTGATGTGACAGGACTCGTCAGTATGACACAACAGAACATACTATACATACAGTGCCATACAACGTCCCATACATACATTGCCATACAACGTCGCATACATACATTGCCATACAACGTACCATACATACAGTGCTATACAACATACCATACATACAATGCCATACAATGTCCCATACATACATTGCCATACAACGTACCATACATACAGTGCTATACAACATACCATACATACAATGCCATACAATGTCCCTTTCATACAGTGCTATACAACGTACCATACATACAGTGCTATACAACATACCATACATACAATACCATACATTGTCCCATTCATATAGTGCCATACAACATACCATACATACAGTGCCATACAATGTCCCATACATACATTGCCATACAACGTACCATACATACAGTGCTATACAACATAGCATACATACAATGCCATACAATGTCCCATTCGTACAGTGCCATACAACATACCATGCATACAGTGCCATACAACATACTATACATACATTGCCATACAACGTCCCATACATACAGTGCTATACAACATACCATACATACAATGCCATACAATGTCCCATACATACATTGCCATACAACGTCCCATACATACATTGCCATACAACGTACCATACATACAGTGCTATACAACATACCATACATACAATGCCATACAATGTCCCTTTCATACAGTGCTATACAACATACCATACATACATTGCCATACAACATACCATACATACAATGCCATACAAAGTCCCATTCATACAGTGCCATACAATGTACCATACATACAGTGCTATACAATGCTCCATAAATACAGTGCCATACAACTTACCATTCATACCGTGCCATACAACATACCATACATATAGTGCCATACAACATACTATACATACAATGCCATACAACATACTATGCATACAGTGCCATACAACATACCATACATACAGTGCCATACAACATACTATACAATGCCATACAACATACTATACATACATTGCCATATGATGTCCCATACATACAGTGTCATGCAACATACTATACATACAATGCCATACAACGTCCCATACACACAGTGACATACAACATACCATAAATACAGTGCCATACAACAAACCATACATACAGTGTCTTACAACATACCATACATACAGTGTCATACAACATACCATACATACAGTGTCATACAACATACCATACACACAGCAACATACCATACACACAGTGACATACAACATACCATACATACAGTGTCTTACAACATACCATACAGTGTCATACAACATACCATACATACAGTGTCATACAACATACTATAGACACAGTGTCATACAACATACCATACATACAGTGTCATACAACATACTATAGACACAGTGCCATACAACATACTACACATACAGTGACATACAACATACTATACATACAGTGCCATACATCAAACTATACATACATTGCCATACAACGTCCCATACATACAGTGTCATACAACGTACTATAGACACGCTGCCATACAACGTACCATACATACAATGCCATACAACATACCACACATACAGTGCCATACAACATACCATACATACAGTGTCATACAACATACTATAGATACAGTGCCATACAACATACCATACATATAGTGCCTTGCAACAGTACAACAGTACAACGTACCATAAATACAGTACAACATACCATACATACAGTACAACATACCATAAATACAGTAGAACGTACCATACATACAGTGCGGTGTTAAATGGATTTAGATTTATTTTTTGTTTTATGTTGTGTTCAGCAGCCAGGGTCATATTGCGACGGGAAGTTTATGGGTAGAGGAACCAGTGTATACTAGTTGATCAAGATTCTCAACTGTAAAACATCGGGCATCGGCAAGTAACTACCAACTTTCCAACATGAAATGCCCTGCCCAATATTTGAACCAGTAACCTCAGAGGTTGAAGGGAGCCATTCTAATTGCTACACCACCGAGCCCCCTGTCTGTTATATGATGTTATAAGTCTCAAACTATGTGAAGTTTGGGATATTTTGTGGGAAATGTGTAACAGATTTAACTTACAGATTGCCTGTGGCGTGGAGACTACTGATGCATAACTTCCTATAGATGTGATGTTTGAGACTTCTACTGTTTCCTTGGTGACAACTCTCATATCTACCACAGGTCACCGCCCAGTTTACACCATAAACTACAATTAGTCTTTATTATGTGCCAAGTATCCTGCCATTATTCCTGAATAATGCAGCAGAAAACCACCATTACTCGTGATTAATAACACACACATAATGCTCTAATCTTTTATATAATTATTGCCTTCAAAGAAAGGAAAAGTGGGAATGACTTCCTGAAAGTAGAATTAATGGCTCCAGTGATGCTGTTTTGTGATAATTACAGTGTCAGTGTGGAGCAAAAGTCATATTGATGTATTCAGCCAGTGTGTGTATGACTGGGTGTATGTGTGCATAAAGAGGGGAAAACATTTGGAAAGAATATACACATATAAATAAACTAGATGTGATCATTGAGGTAAATCTTATATATATTTAAGTTGTAACAGAACTTAATATATGACCGAATTTTAAACAGTGACGACCGAACTTCAAATCCTTATCAGTAACTTTTCAATACATGTATTTTAACATCCCCCACCCCCCGAGTAGCTGATCTCTCTGTGTGATCAGCTTAATTACCTGTTCTGGTGTATTTTGATCTTTCCTCCAATACCTAAACTTTCTGTAATTTGGTTTCTTGAGTAGGTTTCTGGCATGCGGCTGAGTAGGTTTTAGTTCAATTGTTTCAGTGGATGTCTTTTCAGGTTTCTGCACTTGAATTTTATCTGATCACAGTGGTAAAGTCAGTGGTGAGTGTGTGTGAACAAAATATAAACAATACAGGTGTTTACTGGTTTGTTTGTGTCTATGTACAATGTATGTCTCTTTATGTTTCTTTACTGTTTCTTTGCTGTAATTACAGTGATAGACTTAGTGAATAATGTATCTGTTTAATGTTGCATATCATCAATAAAGTTTAAAATGAAAATATTATTCTTTATTTCTCTGACAATTGTATAAAAAGGATTTCATAAGTTCTGTCAACAAAATTTTAAATTCTGTCAAATTGTAAGTTCTCTCACGACATATATAATAATTTCTATCCATGTAGTAAATACATATTAAACAGTAGGCACTGGGACTTTATGTACAAACACATTTCAATCAAACTTCTCACTAAAGATTTCAGTTACTTCACAATGTTCTGTAAGAGGCCTTGGTGCACGTGTTACCATGTTCTGTGTTTATTGTCCTCATTTAAACCTGTTTCACTCTTATGTTATAGTTAAACTGTTACACTCTGGTAGGAAAAGTGTATTAACAGTCATCCTTGCATAAC
Organism: Sabellastarte sp. h YS-2021; assembly: GCA_964017235.1. Classification (NCBI taxonomy): domain Eukaryota; kingdom Metazoa; phylum Annelida; class Polychaeta; order Sabellida; family Sabellidae; genus Sabellastarte; species Sabellastarte sp. h YS-2021. The sequence continues at coordinate 443,002 of OZ024931.1, forward strand.
TAGTGTAAAAAAGTAAAGAGCAGTAATGGCACAGACCAAAATTCTGTCTCCAATAATCATCAATGTGGGCATTTTTCTGTGGAATTGTCAAAAAACTGAGGCAATAATTCAAGCAAAAATGGAGTTAATATGCAGACATAAAGATTTTGAGCGAATTGTGTAGATACGCTTTGAATGCTGGGAGTTTTTGTGTCACGTCAAGAGGTGATTCTGCCAGTAAATGGAACATTCATGTCTGTTTGTCTAATCAAAGCCTTATGTCTGATTTATTCTGTCCATTTCCACAGCAATACTTCTTTTGGTGGCTCTTTTTGCAATGCTGAAAAAAATTATCTAATTGTATAGTTTTTTGTCAACCGTAACTCTGGCATTTTATAAATGGAGTTTCTTGTTACTAGCAGAGCTGTTATTGTGGTGAAGTCTTTAAAGTCTTCTCTAGATTCTTGTTTTAGAAGGACTTTGAGGCTTACAAAGCAATGGAAATGTGGCAAAAAAGCGGCCAAAGGGCTGTGAAGTGATTATTGTAAATGATTTGAACTTTACTAATGAGACTAATCAATGTAGCGGGGGTTCCTTACAACAGAAACTTGACAGCTGTTAGCTTTGCTCTGACCTTATCAGTTGTTTTATACGAATATATCAATGAGTTTCACATGTCACTCAAACTTATATTTTTGCTCGATTGAAGGACTATAAGTAATTACTACATCTTTATGACAAAAGTATTAATGAGAAGAAGTAATGTTTAGTTAGACTCTCTGTAGTTTTACATTTAGTTTAAGAAACTGTTACATGAACAGATTACATGTAATCACTTTGTGAAACCGAGTGATTCTGACTTCAGGAAATTGTCTGCTTTTCTCATTTTACATCAAATGCTTGGTCGTTTAAAATGATTGGGTAACTGGGTTTACATGTTTGAAATACTATAAACTACATTGTGATTTACCACTGGAAATTCAAACTGCGCTTACAATATCATGTTATAAAAGGCGACTTAAGACCTGTTTCAGAAGTCCCTCCCTAGTTTTTCTGACTACCGAACACTGATGGTTTCTCATGGTCACGACCTGTTTTATGACTTTCTGATTTGTGCATTATGATTTGTATGTTGTGCCCAAAAATCTGCCTGTTTGGAGATTAAGCACAAGGGTGCCTGATAGCTAATACCCTGTCAGATACATCTCCCTCTGTCTCTGGATTCGTACTTTCAATGGCAAAATTTATCGAAATGCAAGGAAATGTGAAAGGCCCTTTCAGTGGCTTCATAAAGGACAGTTTAAATGAAGGGTAAAATCTGGCAACTATTTGGAGACACAACATAATGTGTTTGTGTGTTTGTAACATTAGGCTGGTTTGAACCGTTGTCTTCACGGTAGGAAATCCATCACTACATTCATACAAATTCGTGCAATCAATCACACAACATGCAGCACTTTAAAACTAGAGTATAGAATTAAAACACCCATAATGATATCTGGGTTCAGTTTTATAGTGTCTGATGGGTTAGTCCCTAGGATGATAAACAAAGAAATATTGTTGAATGAGGGGGGCATTATTGATTTAATGTGTCGTCATTTCATGTGTTAGGTTAGCTGTATGAAGTAAGGACCCTTGAGACGGAGAAGTCACCCACAACAGGGCCCAGATCACTTCGACGACATTTGATTTGAGTCCTAAGCTTTCTCTACTTAAACAACCAATGTTTTAACTGTTGTTGGCTGGCCGTATATCTCTCACCCAAGAGTCTCTGTGTAATTCTTTTAAAGCTGTTTTCTGTATTAAATATATTTCATGACAACGTCCATATTTGACAATCAGCTTACACATATAGTTTTGTGAAGTATTGTTAATGGCAAGTAAATTATTGTACACCCAACTAACATATCATTCACCCACTAAACCTACAAAAACTTGTATTGCATAGTGCTATATATTACTGTAATGAAATATACTTAATGGACAGATATGATAAATTGACTATAAAGTCACTAAGTATCTTGTGTTATTTTTGTATCAATTTAAATTTTAAAGTTCTTTGTTCTGTTCAGCAATAGTATGTTGAGATTTGAGGCACGTTGATATGACAGTAGATCCCCTATCATCACAGAGGTTTGTTCCTTTGTATGACATCTCACTAATAACACATCCCCACACACTGTGTTAAACCCACAGAATGCAGTGAGAACACATCCTGCATGACATTTAAATTTAACAAAAAATGTCACAGCTAATGAAGTCTGTGATATTTGAGCAGGTTCTCTAGCATTCAAAGATTGTTTTTCATGTCATGCACTGCAGATCCTTTTTTTACTTTTATATTTTGGTTCGAGTAGATTCATACCACAAAAATGTTTCCACAAATAGTGGAATCAATACAGGAGGACGTTATGAAGTTACTACATGCACTGGTTTCCATATTGGTTTGTGTATGTGTGTTTATGTGACACAGAAATAAGAGCGCTTGTTCCTCCCAACTTTGATAAAATAGGGTTACTTCACAAAAGTATTTTACACAAACAAAAACATATTTTTAACAATCTGGGCAAAGAGCATGTAATGTGTGGTCAGTTGTCCTGTAAATACACATACTCAAGCTAAAATGCAAATACATTTCACTGTCCCTCATCTGCAAAAGTTGAATCTGATACTGATAGTTATCGTACCTGGTTGGAATGCACATGTGAGGGATGCACACTCACTTGCTAGGGATGCTTTTTCTCTGTGGCAAACCAGTGGGAAACCAAGAGATGGTTATATTGCTCATGCAATGAGGCATTCTCGGGCTTTATTTAAATACACTTTGCGTGCACACAAAAGAATGAGCGATAAACACAGGGCAGATTGCATGGCCAAAAATCTTCTCATGGGTGGGAACACATATGACTTTTGGAAAAGTGTAAAGAGATCAGTGAATAGTAAAGTTCCATTACCTAATACCATAAATAATATCAGTGGTTCTGATAAAATATGTGAATTGTGGAAGGATCATTATAAGGATATTTTTAACAGTGTTCCTGGTCACACAGTCATTAATGTGCAATCATTTGAATTTGACAACTCTATTTTGGTACATTATGATGAGGTAGCCAGTGCCATATTGCATTTACCTAATGGAAAATCTGGAGGATAAGATGGCCTTGTTGGTGAACACCTAAAATGTAGTCCGCAAAGACTCTCGCATCTGATTGCTATGTGCTTCTCTGCTTTCTTTGTCCATGGCCACCTACCTTCACCAATGATTGAAACTACACTTGTACCTTTAATTAAAGACAAAGCTGGTGATTTATGTGATAAAAGTAACTATCGTCCTGTTGGTTTGTGTTCAGTTTTATCTAAAATACTGGAAGCTATCATACTGAAAAGAATAGAGAATTGTTTATATACTACAGCAAATCAATTTGGATTTAAGAAAAATCTCTCAACTGAAATGTGTATTTTTCTTCTGAAAGAGGTGGTTAATTTCTACAGGGAAAGTAATACAAGTGTTTTTCTATGTTTTATGGATGCAACCAAAGCATTCGATAGAGTAAATCACAGTAAATTATTTACTATACTCATTGACAGGAAGGTTCCTACATATCTGGTCAGGTTGTTGTATTTTTGGTATTCAGAACAACTTGTGTGTGTTAAATGGGGTGAAGAGACATCAGAATATTTTAAATGTACCAATGGTGTGCGTCAGGGAGGTATTCTCTCACCACTTCTTTTTAATGTGTATTTTGACCATGTCAATTCTAAACTAAATGACATACATGTTGGCTGTCTGCTTGGTAGTAGAATCTTAAACCATCTTCTGTATGCAGATGATCTTGTTTTAGTTTCTCCCAGTGCCACTGGTCTTCAGAAACTGATAAATTGTTGTGTGCACTATGGACATTTATTAGACATACGGTTTAATGAAGCCAAAACAAAAACAATGCATGTATATAGTTCATCTGACAAAAAGTGTAAAGTTCCTTTCCCTGATATGTTAACGAATGCATCCTATATTGAGCAAGTTTCATGCTATAAATATTTAGGTTGCTATATCACATCTGAACTTAATGATGATAAAGACATTCTACGTCAGATTAGTAGCAATTATGCTAAAGGCAACATGTTATTGCGTAACTTTAGGTTGTGTTCTACTGAGGTTAAGAAGACACTATTTAAGTCATACCTGTGTAACATGTACTGTAGTACTTTGTGGAGTTCATACACTAAGAGCTGTTACTCAAAACTGACGTCGTCATATAATAATGCTTTTAGGTTTTTATTGGATTATCCCATGTATTGCAGTGCCTCACAAATGTTTGTAGAAAATAGCGTGAAATCTTTCAAAGAAATAAACAGGGTCTTGATTTTAGGAATTAGTAATCGAATATATACTAGTGAAAATGCGTTGTTGAATGCCTATATCAATTGTACAGTATCAAAGCGTTCCAAGCTTTTAAAATTGTGGAATAAGAGTATTTATGTCTAGGTGACAATGTGACTTGGGTTTTTACAAAAGTTAGTGCTTTTTGGCATAGTTTTTATGAATATATTTGACTATTTGCTGTGTTTTTAAATCCTTAACTTTACTGCTATGGAGCATTTTTATACATGTGTCTGAAATAAAGATTTATTATTATTATTATTGAGAATGGTTGGACTCCATAAAGGTGTAGATAGCCTGTAGTGACGTCATACAGGACCTGCTTGTAATGAGCAGACTTACGAGAGAGGGTACGTGCAGGTAAATTCTATATAAGTATCACTGGTTACTTCATTCAAGTGTTTGTATTTGGAGGCATTCTGTCAGTTTGTTTGGTTGTCTGTTTTCACAATAAAAATCTTAAAGTAATGAGAGGATTTTCACGAAATGTTGTGGGTAGGGCCTTTCCAAAGTCAGCAGTGAGTGCATTTTGGAAAGATCCAGATAATATTCTGTGAATATACACAAGATAAAGTTACAACACTCCATCAGAGAGTAAGACTCTCTCTGTAACCAGACAATACACAGATTGACTGGGAATATACACAAATTGAGATAGTGTTACAACACTCTATCAGAGAGTAAGAATCTCTCCATAACCAGACAATACACAGATTGACTGGGAATATACACAAATTGAGATACAGTTACAACACTCCATCAGAGAGTAAGACTCTCTGTAACCAGACAATACACAGATTGACTGGGAATATACACAAATTGAGATAGTGTTACAACACTCCATCAGAGAGTAAGAATCTCTCCATAACCAGACAATACACAGACTGACTGCTAATATACACAAATTGAGATAGTGTTACAACACTCCCTCAGAGAGTAAGACTCTCTCCATAACCAGACAATACAGAGACTGACTGGGAATATACACAAATTGAGATACAATTACAACACTCCATCAGAGAGTAAGAATCTCTCCGTAACCAGACAATACACAGACTGACTGCTAATATACACAAATTGAGATAGTTTTACAACACTCCATCAAAGAGTAAGACTCTCTCTGTAACCAGACAATACACAGATTGACTGCTAATATACACAAATTGTGATAGTGTTACAACACTCCACCAGAGAGTAAGACGCTCTACATAACCAGACAATACACAGACTGACTGGGAATATACACAAATTGAGATACAGTTACAACACTCCATCAGAGAGTAAGACTCTCTCCATCACCAGACAGCTCATTGAGTGACTAGGACCATAACAAGTTACAGGAGAGTCACAAGACCCTGTCACACATTCCCGAATGTTACACAGGGTCAACCAAAGCTTATCAAGTTTTAGTATATTCATTTCGGATGGATTAACGTTGTCAAACAGCATATTATCATTAATATAATGTGATCTGTACATCTCACCGACAGATTCAGATTTTTGTGATAACTGACAACGATGTGGCTTTCTACAGTGTGTTTTCAATAAAATTAGCATAAAATTGGAGCTAAGGAATCACAACCTCACAGAGTGTTTTATTCAAAAACACTTTGTATAAAGAAAGGAAAATTGACTTCAAATCGACAAATATAAAATCTATACTTTGTGAAAACCTGAGGCGTGTTTGCTGTGTTTGTAAGTTATTATGAACTCATGCAAGACTGCTATTCCACTCAATCTGTACTCTCAAAATGATCTTAAAGTGCAATCAGTGATGTATTTCATGGTGCATAATTTCTGACATTTATATGGGGATAAAAAGATTTGATGACGTAAACTGAGATTTTTATAATTATAAATAGCTTCAAAGTGTAGCATTCAAATTCGTATTTTTGCAGAAATAAAACTTCTTCTGGTCCCTGTATTTGAGATACGATTTCAGTTTGTGGAGGAAAGTCACTTATTTCACCTTGCCATAAAATCATCAGAAATCAGATTATATTCACAAAAACCTGGAGGTTTGGAATTACAAGCCACTTCTCATGTGGTGCGCGTACAATGTCATTAATTAATTAAATGTAACATGATTCAGCCACTCAACTCTTACCTTTATTAAAATCTTGTTAGCAATATCTCTTTAGATTCATAGAAGCAATTTATATCATTTGCAATGTGGCTTCTGGTGAAGTGTGTGACGTCACTACACACGTGATGGTGTGTTTCTGCCCGGAGTCACTCCACTCACTGGTCTAGACATTAACTTCTGGGTTTTAAAATAATTCTATCATTTCTGATTTGGTTAATCAAATATCATTATACTTTTGCTTAAGCCATTTGACAATTACAAAACTAAAACATTTTTTTTTATAAAACATACAATGGTAGGTGCTTTTGTCTATCTCAGCAAAGCATACTACAGACCGTAACATTAAAGCATTCTTCACACTTCTGTGTAGATCAGGGTTTGTTTTATATAACACTACACACCAAACAGGACTGAGAGGTGTTGAATGATCTGGTTTATGTGTTAACATGTCGAAACATCCCTAAGTAGTGACACTAGAAACAAACACCTCTTCATGTAGTTTAATAAAGTAATAAAGTTAATGTATCACTACTCACTGAAACAGAAACAGTAAAGAGGTCACATCACCCCAAAAAGCAACCTTGAACTCTACCATATGAGATTTGCAGTTATTTTTATTGTCTCGATTGCTGCCTCTGTGACAGATCGTATTCACCACTTGTTACACTTACAGACTCACAGATCCATGCTAGAATTTCATACTATAAGACTTGAGTCCAGTAGATAAAATTCAAAGTACTCCCTAAGTACTTTTTTTTTTTGTATTTTTTTATTTTTCATTCTCCATTTTGGTACAATATTCTCAAAAACTTTAGATACAAATTAATAATAGTATATGTTTCACCACAAAAAAACAATATACAGTCAAAAGTTAACAGAAAACTAATTTTTGTTAAATACATTCATTTAAATTGCACAATAGTTTTAATATTACTAACGATGTTACACTATATATATCGTTTATAACATTTTACACATTATAAAAAAGTGGCTCCCATGTGCTCCACCTATAAACTTCTTTTTCATTTGAAATTTTTAATTTGAGCAATGTCATATATTCATAAAAACTATGTTTAATTCTTGTTTGAAGGACAAAGATGTTTACTTTTTTATAATTCACAGCGCAGTGGAATATATATTCTTTGTACATAAGACCAGCAAATTAATCAGGTCATAATTTGTATCTTTTTGTAAATAGCCAAAGATAATTTCCTGTATTGTAAATATTATTGAGATATCAAGTTTCATTTTTAACCAAGTGGAGATTGAACTCCATAAATGTTTAGAGTGTTCACAAGAAAAGAATAGATGGACAATACTTTCTTCATCTTCAGTACATAGCCTACACAAACTGGACTCATCTTTGCCTATAATTTTCAAATGTTTCCTGACACCAATAATTCTGAACAAAACCCTGTATTGGAACCAAGTGAGTGAGGCATCACATGAGAATCTAAAACAAGCCTTAAAAATTTTTTTCCAATCTAATACATCTATTTCTTGATTTATTTCTTGACACCATTTGGTCTTCATTTTTGGTTCATATGAGGATTTATTAATTGTTTTATTAGTACTTTAATTCTATAATAATCTAGGGCATTGACATGAGAAAGGTTATACATCTCTTGCAATTCAGTCATTGAATAAAAGGCTCCAGTTACAGAATTTATTAAGTCTGCAATGAATGTTATTCCTTTTTCATGCCAGAGTTGGAAAAATAGGGGATACTGACTAATACTTTTATTGAACCACAAAGGGCTATGTAAAATATCCAAATCTTCTTCCACTGGACATTCTTGTGATATATATAGCCAAGCATTTAAAACATCTTTCCAAAATGGGTTATCAATCTTTGATTTTTCACACCAAGCTGGACCAAATGAAAACAATTTCTTTGAAAAGTTCAACTGGCTGTTAATTAGGTTTGCCCAAGGTGACTCAAGATCCCTTACTAAGTGTTTGATCCAGGTTAATTTTAGTGATTTTATGAATTTTTCAAGGTCAAGCATTTTGAGTCCTCCATGCAAATAATCTTTACATATCTGATGTCAATCTGGTTTGTCATCCCATATAAATTTATACATTATATCAGATATTGATTTTACAGTTTCTGGAGATGGGTTAGGTAATGCTATAAAGAGGTGATTAAATTTCGAGATAATGAAAGTCTTAATGACTGTTATTTTGCCAAAGGGTGTAAGATTATGTTTCTTCCAATTTGTGAGTATTTGCTTAGATTGTCCAATGGCGTCCAAGTAATTCTTTTGGATCATTCTGTCTAAATCTACATTAAATTCTAATCCTAATAAATTGAATTCTGTGATGCCCCATTCAAGCACTGCGCTTACATTCAACTTATCTTTGCAGAATCTTTTTCGTCAAATCCAAATAACTTTAGTTTTCATTGCATTCATCTTTAATCCAGACATGGAGCCAAATATTTCTAGAGTGTTTAATGCTGCTTGCAAGGATTCTCTGGAACCATCCATTATTAATGTGGTGTCATCAGCGAACTGTGTGAGCCTATACTCTGTGTTTCCTATTTTTATGCCTTTAATGTTTGGATTATTTTGGATTAAAACTGATAATATCTGACCAGCCAGAATAAATAAAAAGGGAGAACAGGGGTCTCCTTGGCGACAACCACGATTAATATTGAAGAATTTTGACAAAAACCCACACTGTAAAATGGAGGCCTGAATATTATTGTTAAAAAGGTTAATCCATCTTATAAAACTTTTACCAAATCCCAGAAATTCCAGTACATTGTAAAGAAACTTCCATGAGATGGAATCAAACGCTTTCTCAAAGTCAATCAGCATGAGAAGACCGTCTTTCTGTTTTTTTTCTGAAAAATACATGATGTCATAAACTAGACGTGTAGAATGACCAATATACCTCCCTGCAATAAATCCAGTTTGACTTTTATCAACTAAGTGATTTAAAAATAATTTTAACCTGTTTGCTATTGAGGCTGAAGCTATTTTGTATAAAACTGAAAGAAGTGAAATCGGCCGCCAGTTTTTCAAAATTGTGCGATCCCTAAGTACTTGCAAATCCATTGAAAATTCTCTGAATAAGCCGTGAAAATCCAAACCAATAAACAACTCTAAATGCAAGACAATCTGAAAATGTATTTGTATTTACTCTTATTATTTGGTAAATCTGAACTTAGAATGAAAACAGTGCTGGAATATTAAAAAAATAATAATAAAATTTATTAAAAAGGAAAATTCATAATAAGTTAGTGACCGTAGTGAATGAGACTTTTCACCTGTTTTTCAATGGGACTTTAAAATGAAGGAAGTTTAAGGACTCTAGGGTCTGTACTAGTACAGTCCTACATGTACTGGTTTTATGACAAGCATGACATCAGTACATACAGACCACATCCTGCTGTAAATCCCTCCACTGACTCAAACCGCCGCCCACTCTAATCCAACCAGAAGAATGCCAGGATTTATAACGCTAACTTCCTCATACACAGGCCTGCCATGTTGGTCTGCCTCTAATCCTGTAGTCTTTCAGAAAAACTCCAACAGACATGCTTAAAGTTATTATTGTGAGACAGAGACACAAGATTAATGTTATAGTAACTTATTAAGGATTCACATGTCTTACATAAACTGCCACTTGATGAATGTATAAAGACTGGAAACCTTTACAATACAAAGATTTGTACACCATGAAATTTTCTAACCTTTGTAGGCTCAATATACAAAACATAGTGGGCTAGTCAAATGAAAACTTGTAACGTCACACCAATATCAGGGATCAACATAGTTTTAGGTTGTGTGAATTGTACAAATTAGTACCAAATGGTCAGTAAATTGGATAATGATCACATGACGTCACCAGGCATTTATGTGTAGGAGCTGAAGTATGTTGTTTCTCAAAATATTTACACCAGTGAATGTCAGATTTTCCCAGTATGATTAGTTTTAAACAATTGACACACAATTGTGCACCATTTTAATGTAAACATTCTAAGTGTTGTCACAACAGTGTGTGTTGGACTCAAACACTTCAGACAGTGGTCAGACATAGAACAGTCAAAGTCTGAGTCCACCGGTACCTAATTGGACAGAATCATATAATGTTAACAGCTATGTTGGCCTCACCAAGTACTTCCAAATTCTGACAAATTTGAAAATTTTAATTAATTAAATGTAGCTTTTGCAAGTTACAAGCTTACCATGTGGAACTGAATGCTTTCTCGGGAGGCCACAGGCATCTGGCCAAAGTCCAAGAAAAATAGACGTTTAATATTGACCAGATCCTCGTACTGACAGTGTACCAAAACAGTGTAATGTCGCGTTTAACCCTTTTTCTCTCATTGTAAATTTAGCCCTTACCGCCTCAGCTGGAATACAGCGGGGAGGCAGGGTGGGACTCTCTTCAGTTGGATGTTTTGATTGAAGGGTGAAGTGCAGCCGTGCTCACTTATGTGAGTATAGCCCCCCAAGGGAATCACTGTAATGAATACCACCCCAAATATGAGATGATGGTACACTAACAGACTTAATACATTATAGAGTTAAATACAGAAATAGCAGATAAGAGACCATACCATCCTGAGGAGGTAACCAATACCTAGACCCTAGGATTAGACTCCTGAAGACTTGGCTGCAGCAGATGTGCCCCCCCCCTTTCTTTTTTTCCGAGGATAAACAGTCTGAGTGGAAGGGTCTAGGACTTGTTGTGCCGCTACTTCTGGTCCCAGATACATATTGTTGTCGTTGTCTGACCAAGTAAGGTCTTTAAGGTAAAAATTTGTAAATATATTGTGAGCTTTCCAGTGACATGCTTGCATGATTTGGTCAACCGATACCCCACTGTAAAAGGCCTTAGAGGCCGCAAAGGCCCTAATGTCATGCGCTTTGACTTGGACCAGGTCCAAGGCTTGTTGATATGCTTGTTTGTAACAAAGTAGGACAGTTTGTTTTAGCCAAGAAGAGAGTGTAGCGGTCTGATGTCTGAGGTATGTCCTTTCATAAAGGAGATAAAAAGTATGGATTGAGACTATTTAATCCAAATAGTACCTCAGGGCCCAAACCAGACACAAGGTCCTGTCTCCTTTGAATTGTCTATCTACAATGGTAGTTAGAGCAGGAATAGTCACCGGAGACACACTTTGAGAACCTTTTCTTGTTAGTTGGTTTTTGGCTATGAAATCTGAAGAGGGGAACAAAGCAACCTTTTTCCATTGGCCTAGATTCAATACTTTGTCTGCAATGCAGGCATGAATTTCGCTGTGGCGCTTGCCGGGAGGCCAAAGCTAGCAAGAAAGCAGTTTTGAGGGTAAGATGTTTCAGGTCTTTCATAGGCTAAAGGGTGCTTTTGTGAGCTCATTGAGTACAACAGAAAGGTTCCACTTGGGAAGATTTTTGAAACTTTTGGGACGATCCCTGTGAAAACTGGAGAGTATCCCTGTTAAGGTCTGAACTTTGGGAGATATGGAGCCCCATTGGGCCCAAGGTGTCAACAATTGCTGTCCTATAACCATCAATGGTCGAAGGGCGCCTGTTTAGATCTTGGTACAGGTAAAGAAGTCTGAGACTTGCTTTACAGAGGGAGTGGAGAAATCCACCGAATTTTCACTGCACCATTTCTCCAGTAGGGCCCACTTTGACTGGTAGATGGACCTTGTTGATGACCTCTGAGGGGCAGCAATTCTCTTAGCCACCTAGACAGAGAAGCCTTGTTCTTGGAGCTGTCCACTCCTAGACACCAGGCGTGGTGGTTGAGATGTTGTGGATTGTTGTGAAACACATAGTTGTGGGACTATTTGAGAAGAGTTATTAACACTGGTAATTGAAGTGGGATCTCTGTTGAGGGCTGCACTAGCTCCCAAAACCAGGGCATCCTGGCCTGCCTGGAGCTATTACAATGATCAGACAACTGGATTGCCTGATTTTTTATCATCCTGTGAAGGAGAGCCGTGGGAGGGCAAGATAAGCAGTGAGACCTGACCTGTTTTGTTCAGAGCATCTATGTCCCAAGCATTTTGGTCTGGGACTGGAGATATGTACAGTGGAACTTTGTGGTTCAGACAAGTGGCGAAGAGATCTACATGAGGAGTGAACAACTTGTGACAGATCTGCAGATGCAGTGACCATTCTGTTGACTGGACTTGGTTCGATCTGGACAGAAGGTCGGCCATCACATTCAGACACCCTGGAATGTGTCTGGCTATTAAGGTTTTCTGGTAATGATGGCACCAGGTCATGATCTTCCACAGGAGAGCACACATCTCTGCAGAGTGAGTTCCTTGTTTGTTTATGTAGGCTACTACTGTTGAGTTGCCCATAGCAACCAACACTGTTTGGTTTTGAGGTGTCTGCAAGGAGTTTGATACTGTAGTCTTTGGGATGTAGGTCTGCACCATTCATCACGTTTGTGGGATTCTGCCACCACTCTAGGTGTGCTGAAATGGTTTCTGTCCAAGGAAGGAGGGTGTCCAACGACTGAGGAAATCTCCAGTGCTGCTTGAGGTGAAACTGAAAGGGCCTCATGTGAAGACGTCCCTCTGGGACCATTTTCTTCATTGAGGCAAGCAACCCAATGCAGTCAAAACATCTCTCTTAAGTGGGTTTTACAAGGACCAAATCTAGATGGTATTCATAGTCCACAAACGAAAACACTTGAGTTCCACTGTTGAAGCTGGGGGTTTGACATATTTACCCTCAGCTAAATTAGAGGCCAAGAAATCCTGTTTAAACTTCTCAAAAGCATCTTTGAAAATGGGATTTAAAGGGAGCATAGCTGAGCGGCCTCTTGGCCTAAGCTCCAGTTGGCCTTTCTCGTCCATGTCTAGTACAGTGGTAGAGGACCTAGGCAAAGTCTCCCTGGGGTCAGGGAGCACAAGAATCTGCCTAAAAGTTTCCACTTCCTCAACATATTGTGAAGGGAGGTCAGACATATCTACCTCCCTGTAGAGAACTGGGTCTGTGCTATCATGTAGATGTTCAGGCTCAGAAGGAGCATTTTGTTGAGGTTTAGTAAACTTTTTGATAGGAACAGAGGACTGATCTTCCTCTGAAGAAGACGACTGAGAATAGTACTTGGCCCAAACCTTGTGCTTTTTCTTGTCTGGGTGTTTTTTTTTTTGCTTTGGAACACACCCTTTTAGGTTGTTCTGAGTGGTCCTCTGATTGAGGATCCGAGTGGTCCATGTCCATTGGAAGAGCATCCAAGTGATCAAATGCCCGAGTAGTTGGTCTGAAGCCCGAGGGGTCAGGTTTGGTTGTTTACTTGGTCCAGCTTTTGATAAAGAGGCAGAGGTCTTATCTACCTCCGCCTCGGAGGCTTTTTTCATTGAATGCATTTCATCTCGGAGAGACATCATTGCCTACAGCATGAACACTTGGAAAACCCTCATTTGTTGCCGGAGTTGGATATTAAATTGATTAACTGTATTAAATTGATTAACTCTCTATTTTATTCCGCAAGGTAGTACCTGGGTGTTGGTGGGACAGTTTGAGGAGTCTTCAAAGACAATGATTCGAAATGTAGCTGTTGGGGACATGCAGATGAAGAAAATAAATCAGCAGCACCTTTAAGGTCTGCTTGAGAGCCAGAAAATGCCTCCACGTCATCCCCAATAAGTCCAGATCATCATCCTAACTAGCATTACAAGGATCCGATACCTTTTGTTTCCTGACATACCAACGTCTGTGCTTAATCTTAATTTACTGTTCTTCAGAGAAATTTACACAGATATTGCATGGAGGTCATCTCTTTTGCCAGATTCCCGGCATGTGGGGCAATAATTGAGTGTATCAACAGGAAACAGAAGTGCCTGCATTTAGATGATCTGGGTTTTGCACTCATTTGGTGGGAAGACATTTTTACTGCAATAAAATCTGAATCAAAACGTGGAAAACTCACAAACACTAAATATTCAAAGAATACTTATCCTGCACTTTCCAAACTATGTCAGAATAATCTATGCAATAAAAAGAAACAAATGGCTGCCAAATAACATCCAACAATATGTATATTCTGAGAAAAGAGTAAAATATTGAGGGCTTATTTCAAACGCTTGCTAGTGACACGGCCAACGAGAAAAGAAGGGTTAGACACGAGATTACACTGTTTTGGTAGTGCAATAAAACGCAACTTTAGTGGAAACCTTGGGAGATTTCTGATGTTAAACACACTAGCCCACCAGGACACACAGCTCAGTATTGTGTTTTAGGGTGTCTGCATTAAGCTTGGCTGTAAACACCTCACAAAACTCACTTCTTACTTCTGCCTTGTCACTTCCTCACCTCAATTCTGTTTTACACCCCACCAAAGCTTGCTCAGAATTTGAAAGTGACAGAAAGTAATTTAGGCGTCCCCAAAAGGACGATTTGGAATTTACAACGAGACAAAAATAGGGGAAAAGCTAATGAAATCCAATAAAAGCTTCCATCTAAATGTTCAATTCAAAAAATGAAGAAGAAGCTTCTTATAAAAAGTTGAGAATGAAAAACTACAAAACTGTTTTTTTTTCAATTTTGCCTTTAAATATTCACCTTTATGAGACAGACATTCATTCGTTGGGTTAAAAACTGACTGTTGGAATTTGCGGCATATATTTATAGCTGTGTTTAGTACGTTGAAATATTGTCTCCACACTCCAGAGTATCTGTGTTAGACCTGTGTGATCCTCACTGTATAATCTGTTATAATGTGGTGGCCACAAGTCACATCACCAAAAATGTCTTACAAGTGATGTAGGAATCCAGGATATTTATAGCCACAAATAAAAGAAATTGAGAAACATAAAGCTAAAAATAGAAAGGTAGTAAACTGAACATTGCAAATTCATTCAGGAGTTATGAAATATTCACTGAGGCTGCAGGCTGCCTTTTAACCCCCTCCCAGTCCAGTGTTGGGTGACATTCATACACTGCAGTAATTAATATTTGATTAATATTTAAACACAACATCGGGAAAGTGTGAATTCAGTATAAGGTCTAGTATTTTACTCACATATCTGAGAAATGTTTCAAGGTGACACATTCTCTAGAGATTGTCCATGTGATGGTCAGAGGTGTTTGGAGATTACCCTTTCACTGCATAACATGAATGTTTTAACAGTTCTAATGGATTCTGTAAGAGATACGAACTAGAACACATTCTTCACACATTAGAGTAGAGATAAACTTATCTCAGAGTTCAATGCACCTGTAGAGATTTGTTAATGTAAAAAGTTTCAAGCAAATGTCATTCTGGAAGAAAACCGATTCTTATCAATTATGGATGGCTGTATTTATTGAATGAGTTGCTAAAGATGTAAAAAGATTAAAGGATGTAAACGCACACCATAAAATGAATCAAATACAAATCAACCAGAATATAAAATCCTCTAGTCATATCAACCACAATATAAAATCCCCTAGTCATATCAACCGCAATATAAAATCTAGGAAATATACTTCCTGCCAATATGTAAGACTGGGGCACAATAAAGTTATAAATGCCTGATATAATTTAGCACATAGGCTGAATTGTATTTCGACTGTTTACTATTATTTTCAGTCTCTTCAGAGGCTCTGGTATTACTAGGGCATGGTAGGGTCCCTGAAGTACTTTTTGGGAGCCTGTGCTTAACCCCCGGTTTCAACCTGTTGTGAACAGGTTGAGGAACTGGCTCTCAAATAGAAGAGCCTGTAAAGAGAGGTTATTGGTTATTTTGAACCTGTATATAAGCCCAGATAAAATTAAGACTATTTAAGGTCTTTTTTTAGATATATAAGAGCTATTAAAGTCTATATAAGAATCTGCTTGTATTTTATATAATTTATATTTCTTTTGCAAGGTATTATAAATAATATTCTTTACAAATGTGTCCTTTAAAATAGGCCATTTTAGTATTAAATATAAATTATATGGCAGATCCAACTATTAATTATAATATTTGTGGTAATGATTATAGTAATGTTGCTTATGCTTTTTTATATGTTATAAACTAAGCACATTAAATAAAAGTCATACCAAACTATAGACTTACCAAAACACATCACTTGTGAATTATCAAACATCATATATCTGATTTCCTGCACTAAATGCAATAAGCACTATGTTGGGGAAACATGCAGAGCATTTAGATCGAGAATGTATGAGCATAAATCATCAGTCTCTAAGGATGGTAAAAAGCCAACTCCTGTCTCACGTCACTTCAGTAGTGATGGACACAGCCAGAAACATATGCAGTTCAGTGTGCTAGAGTGGTGCACACCAAAATTTGAATCTGACAGCACTTCCATAAGAAGACATATTGAGTTGTGTTGGATATTCGAATTGCACTCTCTGGCCCCCCAATTTGTTTGAGATTTTATGGCTATTATCCTGGCTGTAGTGCACTCAGCAGTCACCAATTTCTCTTCACAATATAAAATCCCCTAGTCAAATTGTCCCCCAGTAAATTTTATTTTTTATAATCAAACAAAAGCCTTCATAGCAGATTCTGCGCAAACATGTATAAAGAGCACATAGGTTAAAATAATGTCTTCAATATGTTTAAATCACACTTTCTGATTCTTGTGAAACAAACACAAACTGCTCATAGAGAATTTTGCCCCGTTATTTGGCATTAAAGACACCAGTAAATAGGGGTGTTAACTTAACACATGATTAACTTATGTCCTATTTATAAATAAATGTGTCACAACCTTAGAGTTAGTGATATAATAGGGATTAAGCTCCACAAAAGTACCCCTATTGCATTACATTTCAAATGAGGCCCAGTTTGCAGGGGAGTTTTTTAAGGGGTCAAATCGTCGAGAGCCGATTTAGCAGAGGGCCGATTTGTCCAGCTGGACACTTGACAAGAACATCATGAAGGGGAGTCATCTCTGAAATATCAAATAACTTCACAATCAGTATGTAACTTGAATTTGTCGGCATACCACCAACACACCCCCACACACCCTCCCATATCTCCAGTATCTTTTAAACATACTGGAGATATGAGACACTAGAGTCAGTAATGAGCCACCATGCAAGGGAATTAATTACCAAACTCATCAAAGGACAGAGGCACTCTGACAAGAGGAGTTTTCACTGTATACTGAGTCTGTCAAATGAAAGGAACCCCCTAGCGTTATGCGGGTGTTCCACTGGGGCCATCATGTCATTGTATTTGTATTTGTCATGTCACTCACTCTGACTTCTGACCAGGGGTTATGTAGCCATGCCACATGTCCTAAGTACCATGTAAATGTGACACTGGTTTAAGGCAGACAATGTGCACACTGCCTGAATAGAAGGAGTTTACTTGACACAGGGCTGGTGAATAAGTCAGTACCATGTAAATGTGAGTTTAAAGCAGTCTATTTGTGCAGTATCTGAATGGACACAGAGCTGGTTAATAAAGCAGTACCATGTAAGTGTGACATGGGTTCATAGTAGTCTATTTGCAGAGTATCTGAATGGAACGAGATTGCATGACACAGATTGGTTAACAAGTCAGTACCAAGTAGATGT
This sequence comes from Sabellastarte sp. h YS-2021, assembly GCA_964017235.1. NCBI lineage: Eukaryota > Metazoa > Annelida > Polychaeta > Sabellida > Sabellidae > Sabellastarte > Sabellastarte sp. h YS-2021. The sequence goes on from OZ024931.1 coordinate 460,926, forward strand.
GACATAGGTTTAAAGCAGTCTGTTTGCTTGTTAATAAGTCAGTACCATGTAAGTGTGACATGGGTTTAAAGCAGTCTGTTTGCCCAAAGCTGGTTAATAAGTCAGTACCATGTAATGTAACATGGGTTTAAACCACTTTATTCGCACAGTGTCTGAATGGAACGAGTTTAATGGCAGTGACACAAAGCTGGTTAATAAAGTAGTACCATGTAAGTGTGACATATGTTTTTAGACAATTGTCAGAGTGTCTGGATAGAAGGACTTTACATGACATACAACTGGTTAGTAAGCCAGCTTCCCGTCCCTTCAGGCTGCCCTGTAACTTGAGCATAATTCACACAATCGTATTAGTTCTGGTCACAGACACATCAACAGCCTCGTGGGGTAAAATACCAGATTTCCCGATTCCCCTTTTAAAGAGTTTTAGTGACAAATCCTGTCTGATAACGTTTCCGTAGTTCTTCACACAAGGAGGAATATACCAAGTTATTCAGGGAAAAACCTTTGTATTAAAAATTAAAATATAGATATTGGAATGATTCACTCTGTGGGAAAAGTCTGGCGATGTTTTTGTTGATTGCAGAAATTGACTTAAATATTACAGCAAAAGTCACAAAACAATTTGTTGGAGAAAATAAGATTATATTAGAACCAAACATCAATACATATAATTTGCTATCTCCATGTTTTACTGTGTATAACTGTGGTTTTAGAAAATGTCAGCTCCTTACACAGTGTTCTGTGTTAAAACATTCAACAATTCGCATATGCAGCCAATAGTACCCTTTGTCACATTCCGTAAAGTTCACTTACAATTAAACTGATATATATCTTACCATTTCTCACTATTAGTGAGTTTAAAAGGCCAGTGATACATAGAACCAAACACACAGCCATACAACCAGCCATTCTGTAACAGGTGGACGCCATCACAAAAGGTCACCGTTTATCTTGGATACATTTCAATCGATTGGACTTTGATTTCAGAATAACTTTACACAAAAGCTGTGTTTGTGAAGCTGTGAAAAGTGAAATGAAGAACTGGCTGATTTGAGTATGATGTACACAGTAAATGGCTTTGTGTGTGAGATAAAAGCTTCACACAGTTGTACCTGACACATCAATACATGCTGCTTCAATCATCTCCTTCTCAATAGAATCTCACACTTCCCTGCCATTTCATTGTCAATCTCACATTTTTCACATTCTCTGAATGTGTCACTGTAAAGCTCATGCAACAGAAGTTCTGAGAAAAGTTGTGTAACTACTGAAATAAGATCCCAAAAAGTATTTGACTTTGTAAATGAATAGAATGGGCATGTGAACCAACTCCACCGCTTTACTTTCCTCCATGAGGTAACCCTCCCCCAGTCCAGAGATCCAGTTATAGGGAAGTGATAAATGTCCAGTTGTTTGTTCTTCCCACACAGAAGTCTCACATCACTAGATTTGTATTGCAGTTTAAACTCATCAAGATATACACCTGGTATCAGGATGGAATGGCTTCTCATCATCCCTACATATCTGGGGAACTTAAAATGACTTGAATATAAATCAAATATAGAATTTGTGTTGAGTTGTTGGAGACATTCTAGCAGGACATTTGAACAGCATGTTACGCGGGACACAAAAGGCTTGCATTGGATGTCATTATGAGAACAATGGACTGTAGAGTCACCAGCTTGTGTGAAAGTATTGATTTCAAATACTTACATTTAATTACAAACAGTTTTAATTAAAACATGGAGATCTATTGCTATAGATATAAGTGCTGGTGAAAGGTGTTTGGTATACATGAGATGAGTTAGTCTATTAAGTTAGATATCAATGACACGAACTGGACATTTAAGATAACTGATTAGCCCAAAATGTTTCAGTGTGGCTCTAAAACCTACATCTCACTGATCTATATATTCCACAGCACTTTAAATGCAGTTGTAACAAGATATTTTCAAGAAAGTGTTTTGAGATGTTCCTGCTATTTCAAACTACTTCTCCAACCTACTTACGTGAAACATGCACGGATTCCTGTTACCATGACGCTTCATGTGACTCGACACAAATACTTAAAACAACAGGGCCAGGTTTGAAAAGTTTCCTGCTAGATAAACCAACAAAATTACTTTTGATCACTTTTCTGTCTGATTGGACGTCAGGTTTTTTTAATCATCCAGATGAGTGGGAAATCCCCTTAATTGTTTGATTTGTACAGTGATTAACCCCCTTCATTCCATGCTGAAAGTTTGGAGCTTTTTACTGACGGGTTTTCCAGTAGTGACATTCCAGGGCAGTCGATCCATATGTTTGTATTTATGTTTACGTCCCTTCAGTATCAAAGTGTCAAGGTGTTAATTCACCAAATGTGTTACAAAAAGGAAAAAGAAAATCCACTCAAATGTCCATGATGTATCTAATCTTGTGTGCCCCAGTATTCCTGTACTTTAGTACAGAGTAACACAGATCTCACTCTCAATGGTGCCATGTTTGAAATAAAGGTTTGGAACTCTTTTCTTAGTTTTCCTGACGTTTCAAGTTTCTTCTATTTTTGTGGCCTAGCCCAAGTTCATCCAAAGAATAACTTTCCCAACTTGATTTATTTTAGGTGCCATGGCTCAGGGGCATAGGAAGCAATTTTGGTTGGGGGGCGAGAACCGAAGGAACTAGATTGACTCGACGCCAACATTTCCTCCTACATAGGCCATCTCTCACGCCACCAGGCATTCACTGGTATGGGTAGCAGTGGGACACTACCTATCACATAAGCATGACCTAGTCCACTTGCACAATATTATCAAGGTTTGAACCCACTCAAGAAATTATGATTTGTGGTGATGTGAGGAAAAGGAAGATCGGGCGAAAAATGTAAAAGGCTATAACAGTTCTGAACATATTGGTGTACGCTATGGAAATGCAATTCCTGAAAGCCTGATGCAGTATATGTGTCACGAGTGAGCCAATATGTGGTGGTGCCTGTATAACATTGAATTTCCCATTCAATTTTTAGCACCTCAGAGTTTGGGTTTAGCCACACAGGATGAGACCGAAGTGTATGGTATGTCTGTAATGAGGGGCAATGTGCTATCTAGAAACGGCATCAGCAATTGTATTGTGTTTGCCTAAAACATGTACTGTGCAGATGTGAATGTCAGTTGCCGATGTCTCCATGCAGATATTATGGCCCAACATAATGAGGATTCTGTCTGTGGTCCTCCCAGAATTCAGAACTGAAACAACCGTACTATGTCCATCCTGTTTCATAGTTACAAACTAACATTGCGTTTAAGGCCAGCAAAATGTGTTTACTTTTAAATTTAATTCATGTCAATCTATAACTAGAGCTGGTGAGTTTGTAACATTGAGGAGAAACAATGAACCTTCACACAAAAACTAAGTCTGACATTTGACTCTATGATCATGTTGTAATCACACATACACTGGAACTGAGTTTCTGTGAAATCACATTCTCCCCAGGCTTTCTGCTTTATACTAAAATGAAGACAGAAATGTCTTCTGGGAAATCACAAATATGGAAATCATAAAGCTACCCTGTAAGGAACTTTTTTCAGAAAATTTGGCAACGTAAAGAAAATGAGAGATGAGGATATTTCTACAAAGAGAAGTTGTAAGGTTTATTTTAACCCTCAAACTGTCCTCGTATTAACATGAATGAAGTCTTGGTTTCCGGTGTTTCTGTTTGGTGTTAACTAGACTCTTGTTACTGTGCTTCTGGGTTTGAGATAAAACTGACGAGTTCATGTGGTGACACTGAACATAGGACATCGCTAGGTTTCACTTCTAAAATTTTTAATATTTCCAAGAATTTGGATTATTTCTATTGTTATTTACTGAGTTTGTATAGAAAATACAGAAACAAGATTTAAGTCTGATTGGTGAGAAATATACTATTTTATGCAGATAACCATTACAGAAATGCAGACCAGCAGTACATCCATGGCCTCAAATGGGAAAGCTGGTAGTTGCTTGCTGTTGGCTGGCAGTTTACAGTACAGAACCCTGACATACTGTATGTACTGGTTTCCTCTGCCCTTCCAACTACCCATCGTGATATGACCTGTACAGTGTTGAAAGTGACGTAAAACCCCAAATGAATAAATAAATTTTATTCACTCTTTTACTGCACATAACAATCCACTACCACAATGTAACAATGTCACCCTGCTTGAAAACTTAAGTCTGATCAGAGACAAATATTGCGGTGAATATATCCTAATACAACCACAATTCTGTATCCAGTGAGGGCCTTGTTTCTAAACTGCCCTGGTGGGTAGAGAGGGGGCTGCTATTTCTACCGGTCAGCCTTTCCACCATGTCAGACTACCTTGATGGATGATTGTCTTGTACCCTCACAAACAAGTGGTGAACAAGTTTTGTTGACATGTCCATGCATTTCTTTTGTTTGATGATCCGCCAGAAACTATTGAGTGGGGAAGCCAGTATTTGTGTTTGGTAGTTCCTGGTATTTCAGAAAGTTGTGGTTATCTGCAGTATTTGTTAGGGAAAGGGTATCATATATTGTACGAATGATTCTGCTAACAAACTGGTAAGTCTGGCCATACATTCACAAGCTACTGCCCAAACAAACGTTAAACTACCACACCATGGAAAGCATCTATGTCCGAATGGAAGGCTTGTTGTCTTTGTTCTGATGATATCAGATAGAACGTTATTGTTCAGGAACAGAGGAGTGTGAAGGCCCCTCTACTCTGTTTATAAAGGCAATAAAGGTATCTGATGTCTAACAGACATCCATACGTAGCTATAATTAAACAGAGGAGTGTTAAGGCCCCTTTGTAAGCACATTTCATCTTGTATGTACAGCTCACAAGGCGGTGTTTTGCACTCTTTTGCGTGCTTTATTCACCTGCTTATTTTACTAGGCCTGTATTTATGGGCATTGTGTCAGATATTGCAGATTCTGGCCAGCCTTTTACCCAATTAATCCCTGTCGTGGCACTCTATCTTTTTGCTGCAGGAGTTAAAACCTTGGCAGCTTGAAAGGCTTTTTATGAAAGGTCCATTAAGTCAGCCATTCCTCTCAGTATGTTCAGAATATATAATGACATAAGTCAGATCAAACAGAAGGACGGGGTAATGCCATACAGCTGAGAATTACATCATAAAGCAAAATGTACCTGTAGAGATAACATCCTGGTTAATGTACACATAAAGACATAGTAGGTAGGGTAACTACATCTATAAAACACATGTATAACAGTTGTAGGAATTTCCATCTGTTTTCAGTGAAAAACTACCATTGCCTCACAGTTTGAAGTCAGTGTATCTGCCGCTATGGCTGAATTCTGAATATTTCAAACTACTGAGAGATACACTTTCCTCACATTTACTTACACAGAGTTTGACACAGTCAGATATTCCGCCATGTGGGACTATGTCCATCTCTTGACTCTAACAAAATAAAAAGATGGGGCCTGGATTGTTCTACTTAATCAAATCAGTCCGCTTAGTGAATACCTTCATCAGTATTCTTTACCTCATCTAGTGTGAGCGGAGTTAAGGTGAGGGTCATTTAAGATTACCTTAAATAACAGAACTTTAAGGTAGGAGTAATTTTGTTGGAGTTATTAATAATGTGAAGATTTGGTGACTCTATGATAGATTTAAAGGTATTCAGGTAAGGTGACCTTATCTTGGATGAAAGTGAAATGTAAAGACGAGGTTTGTAGATGAGATTAAGGTTAAGGTGATATAAAATAAGTTCTAAATCCATAGTATTTGAATAGTATTTTTAAATTATGGACTAACGGTAGGTCAAAAAACAGAGCCCCAAGCCCCAAGTAGTGCTAGGAACGTAGGAGGGATTGGAATGTAAGTGCCACTCTATCAGAGGCTTGATGATTTTGGGTTATGTATGACCAAACGCAGTCCGACGTCCAGGTGCCATGGCTCTAAATATCCTGAATGGGAACCTTAGAGTTAAAAGGCAAGGTGGCACCTGAACGTCGGAGTGAGTGGAAAGTAATCTATGATTGGGGGAGTTCCAGCTTCTTTAGTATGATTGAGAATTTTTTTTGCAATCTGGAATCAGTGAGGGGAACCCGGGTGCCATGGTTTAAGATCTGAAACAAGGGAGAATTTTTAGATTTTGGTGTGTTTCTTAAGAGTATCTTAAGGGCATGTACTGGGCACAAAAGTGAAGGGGTGAGGGATGGGATTTTTAATATCCTGAGGGAGTTGTTCATTTGTAGGGTTTTAGACCATTTTATCATAACATGAGCACCTGGTGGGTTGAAGAATATGTTCTCTCTGGCTAGTTGTTTTAGGGGATCATAAGAGGATATGGAGTGTGGAACTAGGTTTGATATACGAAGGAAGGCAAAATAGGAGAGGAGAATGGCTGCTTTGAAAATGATCACAGTGATCAATGATCTGTTTTAGGGTTGGGATGTCAATGATGGATTTAAAAGTCAATTTTGGTGGTGCCATTCTGGCCCGAGCCTGGGTGAAGAGGGCAAGCCTTGGGTCTTGAAAGGGTGATACATCTAAGACGTGGAGAACAAAGTGAGTTTTGATAGCTGAAAGATGATTGGTCAATACAGAGGAAGAAATGGCATTATCTGTGAGGAATTGTAAATAAGCTAGAAGTGAATTAGCTGTCACCTGATTGATTGGGATGTAATAGTACACACAAAAGGCCACGAAGACCCTAAGCATTGCCTTGTAAGATCTTCTTGTGGAGTCAGCCAGGGGAAGTGTGTTGGCAGCTTTCCTTGTAAGAGCCGATAACTTGGAAGGGCAACCTGCAATTATATGGACCAGTCTAGAATTAGGGCCATATTTGGGGGTTGAACCCAAATGTGTTCTGGCATGAGGTGGGTAAGTTTGCTTACTTAGTGTGGGCCCTCATATAGCCGAGACAACGTATCTGCTATGATATTTTCTTTTCCTGGTATATGCAAGGTCTTGATTTCTACATCCATCTGGGCTGTAAGCATACGGATATTTCTAGCTATTGCTGCTAGTGTCATGTCTCTGGTGTGACCTGTGGTTAGAATGGTGACTACTGCCTGGTTATCGCAGTGGATGGTTAATGCCCTATGTTTCCAATGGTGACCCCAGGTTCTTAAGGCAACCAGGATATTGAGCATTTCAAGATGGGCTATATTGTAGTTTTCGTATCCTAAAGGTATGGAGATTGCATACACATACGAACCACACTTAGTGCCTAAGCCTTGAAGAGAGGCATCCAATTCAATGTCTCCCTAAAAGTTTTCATGCCTGAAAAAGGCTGTGCCATTAAAGCTATGGACAAACTTGGTAAACCATTGGACATCTCTATGAAATTCTACGTCAAGTTGAATTTTATGATTTCTGTGAGCCTGCCTTAATGTATTTAACATACGGTTCAGGAAAAATCTGGAGGCTCTTACACATTTTGTAATGTATAATGGTCTACCAAGAAGGGACTGCAATTCTCGCTTTGAACAGTATTGTTTTGTCAACCATTCCTGGCAAGCATTTCTGATTTCCTCCAATTTTTTAGCTGGGACAGACACTGTAAAGTCTTCTGTGTTAATTTCAACCCCAAGACCAATTGCCTTTGTTGTGAGATGTTCCAGTTTTTGGTGGCTAATGTTCAGACCTAGGTCCTGCAGGAGGGAGAAAAGGGTTTGAAATGAGTGATCTACTGCTGAGTTAACATCATATCCGACAATATCATCGATATAGTTTGTGACTTTGTGACCTTTTTGAGTCATGATATACCTTATTGCATCTGTCAACCTTTGAAAAATGGCGGATCCGAGACAGGTGTCCACAAAGTAAGAATTAAAGTGTATTCCAGTGAGATTATAACTGCCAGGGTCTAGTGTGACATGCCTGAGGCCCTAGATATATCAATTTTATATATTTTACAACCTTTGCCCAATTTTTGAATTTGATGTGTGATGTGATCGACAGAGGGGAGAGTAAGTAAAAATTCTGACTTCAAATACGACTCGCCATCTACCCCTGCATTTACTGAGTGACCTTGAGGGTAGCTAAGGTCAACTATAACCCTCCTATGATTAGCTCCTGGTTTGTCACTAGTCATGAGGGGGGAGACTTGCAAGTTTTTCAGTGGACTAGAAGTATAAGGACCTAATATGGCCTGAAATTTTTGTTCTTCATGTAGGTAAGCGAGGATGTCCTGAGGGTGATCAGTTGCTGACTTATGATTGACTATTGTATGATTTAGAGTGATGTCAGTATCAAAATCAAGGGGAAAGCCGTATTTAATAAGAAAGATTCATTGCTTGTCCCAATAATTGCTTAAGTGCTTCTCCCAGCTGGTAACATTTAATTGTGAGTGGACTGGTATTTGGGCTTTCATGAAGTTGTAAGTACCAGTGCATAGAAGCATGGTCATCCAAAATTTTTGGGTTTTTGGCAGAGGGTAAGTCAGCCTCAGGTAGGATTTGATCTTGAATGGGGATAAAACCGTACTTGTCCTTGCTTTGGGCATCCCATAATCTAAAAATGTTGCTATTCTTGGCCTTGGCCATTTTATGCCTGTGTCTAGCATAAAATCTGAGATCTAACTCATATTTGTCCTGTACATCACAGGGTTTTTGTTGTGGGTTATTTTGACTGTACATGTAACCTTTGTGTCAGTGTCAGGTGTAATGATGCAAGGAATGACGGCTTGAGGGTCGACGCATCGTGTACCTACCTTGTGTGCTGTGTTTTTGCTGGTATTACAGTTAACATGCTTTTTTGGCACAGTAGGTACTACCTGATCATCCCAGTGTGACTGAGGGTTGATGTCGGACAACAGTGCAAGTCTATTTTTAGAGGCCCAATTTATTGGGTGACAGACGTTTTGTTGACCTTTTTTGACACTAATTAATATTACCCTCTTGTCAAAGATGGTTACAGGGTTGTTGTTTGGCCAGGGTTTGCTAGGTCCATTGTCAATGAGAGTAGCATTTTGTTTTACTCTTGTAGGTTTTGATTTGACCGTCACATTTTCTTGATGTTTTTTATCAAAATCAGACATTTTACTTATTTTTGAAACAATAGTTTTGCCATGATTTTTGAGTCCATTGTTCACATTATGTACAGCATTATTGGTGCAATAAAGTTTCACAATTTGTGCAAAGGATTTGTTTTTAAACCGCCACCATTCATATTTCCAATTTACACTGGGTGATGTATTTTTAGTACTATTTACAAAGGTTTTACTGGTGAACACTGTACATTTGTCATCAATAGTTTTAATTTTTGGCACTGCATTGCAGTGCTCTATGCGTTTTTTGAGCGACGGCAGTCGCGTGAAGGGTCGGGGTGGGTCTTACCTACAGTAAAACAAGTGGCACAGGCATGGAGATATAGTTGACCATTGTTTTCATGGTCCTTTGTTTGGCCACAGGTACCTTTTTGGTAATATTTACATGGCACTAGTTTGTTTTGCTTTTTCTGATTGTAATTTGAAAGTGGACCTACTTTTTGGGCATGAGCCCTCCATACTCTATCAATTTTTACAGTTTCATGCCATTGACTCTTATCCTGCTCCATTTTGCACAGCAGTACAACATGTGCCCCTTTAGCTGAAGGCCAGCCGAAATCCTGGCTGTCCTCCATGATATCAGTAAGGTATTCTAACATGAACTTTTTGTATCTGGGTCAGGTTCTTCCCTAATAATGGCACTAAAGCCACTAACCCACTGGGACATAGTAAGACTATCATAAGTTGTCCTAGATTTACTGGTACCAGTCAAAATGTAATTTTGTGGCCAAGGTACTTCTTTTTTCCACCAATAGTTATCTTTGGCCCCACCCCTTTGTGATCTAAATTTGCCTTTTGTTTGCAATGTATGTAGTTCTGCCAGCCTCGCCTCCACCTTTGCCTGTATGTGAGCCGATCCCTTCAGACCTTCCAATGACAGTGTGACGACGTCATCTGCCTCATCCTCATCTTCTTCACTGTGTGATGTTTCCTGGAGTTGCTTCTGGAGTGGTTTGCTTGGCTTTGGTGCTGTGGCGTCAACTTTCTGCTCTACTACAGTCATTCTGCCACTGAGAGATTTTAATTCTTGTAATATTTGCAAGTTAATGTCATTTTGTTTCAGAACCAGAGTTTACACTATTATCTGTCACATCACTGGCATTATTCCTGGCACATTTGGAATTGATTGGCCTCTCGTGATTCTGGCCGCACGCTTTACAATCAAATGTCTTTTTTGGCATCTTAAAGTAATAAATAACTATTGATCAGATACTTGTGATATGCAAGCCTAGAACTAGGTATCAAGATTATAATAACAATAAAGGTATACAGCCCTTTCAATGTTGCTCCAAGAAGTCCCAGAGCCAAACTCACATATCCCAATAATCTGACACTATCAACAAGCCATGGGTCATCAACCGTCACTGTAGGCATCGTATTCTCCTCAGTAGCTGAAACACAATGAAACTCTGACATTTCAGTTGTGCTACTGAAGCCCCAGAGTTTCAAAGATTAATATAAATCGAAGTAAAATCGAAAATTTTTATGTTTCTAAGATGGGGTGTTTCCCCTTTGAAATTTTATTTACAAGTGAAATATGGCTACTTTTGGTGGGGATACAAAGGTAAAAGGTCAGTGACTGGCCATATGCTAGCCCCCCAAACACAGTCCATTGGCAGCAAGACTTTCAGTGAAAACAGGCCATAAAGTTCAAAAGAAAGCAATTTTAACACTAAGAAGCTAATTTTGTCTGACTCATTTGAGTCATTTCATTCAATTTATCAAAATGGAATATCTTTTAAAATAAATTTCCACAAATGTAACTTTACCTGGAAGACGTTTTTTAAAAGTTTTATCAAAACAGCTTACAAGACGAAATTGTTACAATGTAAACTTGAGCTTTAAGGCCATATGTTGAATAAACATTGATACAACCTCAATATATTATCACCATTTCCTGAAAAGCCCTGTTTTTGACTCTATATCTTTTTGAACTGGAGGAATACACGTCTTGATTGAATGTTTTCATCAAAGCAGCCAGCCATATTGAATAAAGCAGAGATACACGTGTGTACTTGAGATGAACCTGTAAACAGATGGGTATCCGCCTGTAATCCCCTCAATTCCACTCCGGATTCCAGTCATCCAATGTCATTACATTCATAAACCTTTTCACAAAATGTACATACAATAAGAAGAATCGGGGCCAACAAGTGAGTAGTTATCTAATATGTTCTGTCATGATTCGCTTACATGGAAACAGTCACTTCATTGGCAGACCAGCACTGGGTGGTTTAAGGTGCTTTAAGGTTCGTGCAGTATCGAGTCTTGAAATGTGTGAATATATGTGGTTATAGCTGTAAAGGGGGAGAAGTAACATTTTAATGGAGAACTTTATACAATGAAAACCATTTACATCTGTTGCAGTTCTTGCAAATACAGGTTTTTGTGACTGACCTGAGGTCGTTATAGACTGGGCTGATACGTTCGCCCCCCCCCCCCCCCCTACTCCCTGAGAGAGAAGGGGTTTTATAAAAATGAAAAATTAATTAAACTAAATTTCCTCAGCACACAGAAATACTCAGTCATGAGACATTCTTTCTTTTCATTAAAACAATTCTAGTATTTCAATGTATTCCCTGTTTTAGGAATATCATATTGATTTTTCTCCAAGCCAGGTATCACATTCACATTGAAACAAGTCAGTGGAATGTTGAGACAATAGTCAACCTGTTACTGATGTGTTGAGACTTACAATGGCCTGCCATTGCTGGCAAGTATGCTGACCTTTTCACTGACTCCTCATACTGTGGGAGAGCTCCGCCTGCCATTGGACCACGTTGTGATTTCTCTATGAAAAGGCAATTCACTTGTAATTAAACCTCATTCAAATGTTCAATCAATACAGATGCATTGCATCCTATAGAAAACTTGAAACATTCAAATGTCACCTATAAATACTACCGCAGGTTCTTAGAAACAGTCAAATTACATGTATGCAATGGAGACTTACATATCTCCAAAGTGAGTTTGTGTTTCTGCAAAGATATAACCTACAACATTTCACAATGATCCGTTCTAAAAGTGCAACCAGTGTTTTAGGGATCCTGCAGGTCTCTAAAATGGTATGTGTAGAAGGTTATGGGTGTGTGGTCACGTGTTTCATACAAGTGATTAAAATCTACATTCCTTCAAAGTGGAGAAATCAGATCTGTCTACAAAGATATTTGAAGTGTGGAGAAGTAATCACGTGATGAAGAGACATGACACAGAATATGTGAGTTTCAAATCAGACTGACTGGACACTATGTGGAGGTATCTGAAGGGATTTGTGTGTGAGATGGCGGCCTCAGGTTGGTGCTGGTAACATTTCTATGGTTTAACATCAGTGATTCTAATCTCTCTCATTTTCTGATTTTGTTTGAGGCTGGGAATGCACTGAGATTTACTGTTCAGGTTTTTATAATGTTTTATGGCTGATTCAGACTGCAGCGTAATTTTTCATGTTATTCTTGCTGTATTTTAAACAGTTTGCATTCATATTGCAACGAATTTTTCTGCACATTTGTACAGTTTGTAATATTGCAACTAGTACAGCACTACAATGAATCAAACACTACAAGTTGATGTGACACTCGAAAGTCTCATCCATGTTTTATGACTTGTTATAGTTTGGTAAACACTTCTGTTCACTTTTCTGTACAGTTGTCAGATGGTTTTACTTATTGGTTGTAATATCAGGGTAATCAATGGAAAAAACGATTCAAGCAGTTTCAGATCCCGACCGAGTGTATTGATCAGTATCCAAAATCGGTGCAGTATGAACCCTGCTGTTGATTTATACCAACCAATCAATCCGTATTTACGGATTCATTGCAGCATAAACCAACAATTATAGTCTTGGGGTGTAATGACTATAGAATTATAAATGTGAGGTTTTTAAACACATAATAGATTTTAATCATATATTGTTAAATGTACAAAAAAAGTTTTAGTAGATATATAAAATCCTTCTCTTTGTAATAATTACGACTCACTAAATATTATTTGAAGTTGGAATGTGCAATGTGAAGTTTTACGCAAAAGTCAAAACTTTTTGATGATTTTTAGGAACCTCACACATTGATGTGATTTTGAGGAACCTCACACATTGATGCGTCATTATTGATAACTCATTAATGGTCTGATTCCAATTTGGAAGTTTTATCTGTAAAATTTTAATGTTTGTAAAACCGTTTTACTCATGAGTAATTTTTTACAAATAAAACAGTTCAGATAAGGGTCTCTGTACATCCAATTTGCATTAAATAATTACAAGATGTTTATTACAAATGTTCACACGTGGGTCAATCTAGAGACAGGCTGTCAGTGGTACTCATTGGGTGTCAGTGGCTGTCAGTGGCAGTCAGTGGTAGTCAGTGGCTGTCAGTGGTAGTCAGTGGCAGTCAGTGGCTGTCAGTGGCAGTCAGTGGTAGTCAGTTGCAGTCAGTGGTAGTCAGTGGTAGTCAGTGGCTGTCAGTGGTACTCATTGGGTGTCAGTGGCTGTCAGTGGCGGACAGTGGCTATCAGTGGTAGTCAGTGGCTGTCAGTGGCAGTCAGTGGTAGTCAGTTGCAGTCAGTGGTAGTCAGTTGCAGTCAGTGGTAGTCAGTGGCTGTCAGTGGTAGTCAGTGGCTATCAGTGGCAGTCAGTGGTTGTCAGTGGCAGTCAGTGGTAGTCAGTGGCTGTCAGTGGTAGTCAGTGGCAGTCAGTGGTAGTCAGTGGCTGTAAGTGGTAGTCAGTGGCAGTCAGTGTTAGTCAGTGGCAGTCAGTGGTAGTCAGTGGCTGTCAGTGGTAGTCAGTGGCTGTCAGTGGTAGTCAGTGGCTGTCAGTGGCAGTCAGTGGCTGTCAGTGGCAGTCAGTGGTAGTCAGTGGCGGTCAGTGGTAGTCAGTGGCTGTCAGTGGTAGTCAGTGGTAGTCAGTGGCTGTCAGTGGTAGTCAGTGGTAGTCAGTGGCTGTCAGTGGCAGTCAGTGGTAGTCAGTGGCTGTCAGTGGTAGTCAGTGGTAGTCAGTGGCTGTCAGTGGTAGTCAGTGGTAGTCAGTGGCTGTCAGTGGCTGTCAGTGGTAGTCAGTGGCTGTCTGTGGCTGTCAGTGGCGGTCAGTGGCAGTCAGTGGTAGTCAGTGGCTGTCAGTGGCAGTCAGTGGTAGTCAGTGGCTGTCAGTGGTAGTCAGTGGTAGTCAGTGGCTGTCAGTGGTAGTCAGTGGTAGTCAGTGGCTGTCAGTGGCTGTCAGTGGTAGTCAGTGGCTGTCTGTGGCTGTCAGTGGCGGTCAGTGGCTGTCAGTGGTAGTCAGTGGTAGTCAGTGGCTGTCAGTGGTAGTCAGTGGCTGTCAGTGGCGGTCAGTGGCTGTCAGTGGTAGTCAGTGGCGGTCAGTGGCTGTCAATGGCGGTCAGTGGCAGTCAGTGGTAGTCAGTGGTAGCAGCCAGTGGTAGTCAGTGGTAGTCAGTGGCTGTCAGTGGTAGTCAGTGGTAGTTAGTGCCATATAGAATCCAATGTCACATGCACTCTCCACTGTGTAGAGTCTAAAGTAGTGGTTATCAAGCAATAACATGTATAAACATGAAATTCACACGCCTTCAGACTGATCAAGTTAATGTGTGTTGGTTGTGTTATCATTATTACATATATAATATAAAAGGATACTTAGGTGATGTTTACACCTCTCCCCAACAAACTGATTTAATCTAAGGGTCTCCCCAGGTTAACAGGACAACCAAATCAGACAGAAAAGTGGGTCTGAGTAGAATAATTCATCCATACTTTAAATATTCCAGAAGCCCTTGCTTGATATCAAACCACCTGCATTGGGTTTGTGCCATGGAAGTATTGTCAAGATAATCTCATACTTAATAAACTAATGTGTTGGGGTGACAATCTTGAGAAGTCATGTTCATTATGGTGGTTTATCCAACCAGTGTGACCAGGGTATTAAACCTGAGGTATAGCTTGTAGACTATAGAGATGTGATTACATTCTTACAAGTGAAGCATTGGATTGTTACGCCAGAAATGTGTTTAATAGATTGAACATGTTTTATGTGGAATTTGTTCTTAGTATCCATAACTAACCCAGGTTTTATATGTTTTGCTCTGTGGTAACCACACTGAATTGGGTTACAACAAACAAATATGTTGTCTGTATCAATGAAAACGTAAACACATGTTGAAAAGGTCTGCTTTCTTTGTTTGTAGAGAATTGTTTTCACTAGGGGTGATCTCACAAACTCCAACAACAACTTATTTCCAAATGAATTGATGTGAAAAATATTTTCTGTTTAAATATTTTTACATATTTCAAAAATAAAACAGAAAAGTCCCAACGCAGCTTGAGAGAGGTTGTTATCTCACCTGTAACGTAAAATGAGAGAGATGAATGTTGGTGAATGCCATATGTAATGTGTGAATGTCATATACAATTTGTGAATGTCATATAGTGTGAATGCCATATGTAATGTGTGAATGCCATATACAATTTGTGAATGTCAGAGACTATTTGTGAAGGTCCTGCTCAATGTATGGATGACACATACCAATTTCCAAACATGCCACTGTGTATATATTTGTATCCACCGTGTATTTGATGGAGTCCTGATGGTTTTATTAAACAATTCATGCTGTAGACTTGGTTTGATGAAATCTCAAAATATCTTGTCACCGGGAGTTGTGTTTGGTTTGTGAGCTGATGTGCTATGTAGGGATGCAATGCATTACAGCTGTACATACAAATGACACATTTGGTTATAAAACAGGCATTATTCACAATTACTGCCCTCTCTGTTACACGTATTTGTAATTGACTCTACCTTTACACATTTCATAAACTCACTATAGCTAGCTTTTCCTAAAACAAGTGTTTACGACAATATAGTTTGTGAAATATTGTATTACAAAACTGCTTTGATTAAAACTAACTTAATGTATAACATGGCTTAAATATTAATACCTATAGTAAAACTAGTTTAAAAAGTTCTACAACTTAACATTGGTTTCCCTCTATAGAAAAACTAAATGTGAATGTAGATAAATGTAAAGATTTGTGAATCGAATTAGAATTTACGCAGAAAACTCAGATTGCAGTAACTCTAGTTTTCCACTTGAGAGGGTGTGGGCTAGCGGGCTACAGACTACCTTTGTGACGTGGAATGTCACGTGGTCTCATGTTCAAGGCTTACATCTTGTAATGCTGGCAGCCTGTAAATAGAACTGTTTATATTTAGAAGCTTTATCCCATGTCAGAAGTTAACAAACACCACTTCTAGTTCAGTTCTTTAAAAAACGATTTCAAGATATGAAAACTGCTTGGCTTCCAATAAGGATATAAATAACTGGCATAAAATGGATCAACAATCCTTTTCATGTTGTGTAACTAGAGACTTGTACATGTGTTTGATTGGAGATAGTAAAAAGTCGTCTGCCCAAGCATATTACACACGTGATGGTGTAACGAATCTGGTATTTTTATGAGACAGTGTGTGACTATAACATATAGATTGTAACCATGGTTACTCAAAGATTCTGCACACAAATTACATGACTGCACTACTCTGCATGTTCTACATATAACCTTTCATATAGAAATTCCCTCTGATGTTTCCTTGCATTTTTACCATACACTTTGAAGCTGTAGAGGATTTACTAGTGATGTGAAGATTTTCAATATGTAAATACCAATCTATGTTGAGCCGCCATTTCCAATTACTTCAAGTTGTGGAAGATTGTTCTTTGAAATTAATTGCCTTTGATTGCAGTTTACTTGCTTGTTGTATTTTGAAGTAGCATAAACCACTTCAGACTTAGGATGCCTTATTGTCCTGACCTAAGTATTGCTGTCTTCTTGTTACATTCTCATAAATCTTATCATCTTGCTCACAACACACTATAGAGTTTGCTGCATTTCAACACCCAACTTCCAGCTTTGATTGACTGTCTTTCTAAATGAGTAAATGTGCTTTATGATCATAAATGCATTAAAGTGACAACCATAAATCAAGATGATTATGCAGTAATCTGAGAGGGATGATATGCTCTGTTGAACTCTTTATAACCTGTTTGTAACCAGATGCCTCTATACCACTACAGAACAAAAGGCCTGCCTCTCAACTCATCAAACCTCTCTTATTTTTCTATCTTCAGATCATCTGTGGCTGCGTGAAACTGTAAAACAACAACTCCAAGAAACTTCTCCGTGCCAGAAGGTCATGGCAAACACAAGCTGAACCCAGATGGAAGACTTGAACTGTGAGATGTGGAAGTGTAAGAAAGATGAAAGTGTGAAGCTGTCACTGCAAGTCTACTGACATATCTGGCTGTCAGACTGAACTCAGGAAAAGACACAGTTGGACAGGTTTTATGTTAAGTGCATAGGTTAGAGATGTTCAACAAAGATGTTCGACTAAAAGATTCTTGAAATACTAATGCTACAGAGTCAAGACGGTGTTTTGACAGACACATCCAATCGTGTATGACTACATTCTAACACCAACGTCAACATGTCCACTGTGAATCCAGAATACAGTCATCACAATCTGATGGCATCTGCAATACACCTCTACCAGAACAGCACCCTGAATGGTACTTCCACTAACAGCAGTGATATCCCTTCTGTTGAGGTGATCCCTGCACTCCGTATCCTCATTCCAGTACTGTTCAGCATCATCTGTGTGGTGGGCATCTCTGGGAACCTGCTTGTCATTGTGGTGGTAGTCTCCAACCAACAGATGAGGAACTCCACAAACATGCTCATCATTAACCTTGCACTAGCTGACCTCTTCTTCATTGTCATCTGCGTCCCCTTCACTGCTGTCTTCTATGTAGTAGAGAACTGGCCATTTGGTGAACCCTTCTGTAAATTCTACCAGTACATGCTCAATGCGACTGCATATGCCAGTGTGTACACATTGGTGTTAATGTCTGTAGACAGGTATCTGGCTGTTTGCCATCCTATTTGGTCCATGGGTATTCGGACTGCCAAGAATGCACTGATTGTCATCCTCTTGTCCTGGGTGATCATACTGGGAGCAACGGTTCCAGTGATTTTTGAATACAGTATGCGTAGCATGGACGGCTCTTACAACTGTGTGCCTCACAATATCGTGGAGGATGATGATCTGGGTCGAGTACCCTACCACGGCCGCCTCTTCTATGGTTTGTTTTTTATCTTTGCTTACTTTTTGCCTCTGGCCATTGTGTGCATCCTGTATGGACTGCTGCTGAAAAGACTGTTGTGTGGAGTGACTCCCGGCAGCAGCCATTCTGCTGAGAGCATGCGGGGCAAGAAACGCGTCACCAAGATGGTAGTGGTAGTGATCTGTATCTTTGCCATCTGCTGGCTGCCGATACATCTGCGGTTTCTCATCCAGTTCTTCATTAATTACCCAATGAATGAAGCATTTCAGCTGTTTCAGGTGCTCGCCACCTGCTTGGCATACATGAACTCATGCATGAATCCCATCCTATATGCCTTCCTTTCAGAAAACTTCCGCAAGAGTTTCAGGAAGCTGCTGTGTTGTTCCTCCCACTACCATCACAACCACATAGAGTACGAGAGGACTCACTGCCATCCCAAAGAACACATAGAAATCTCACGCACATATTCCACTGCCGTCAACAACAATGGATCACAACAAAACAACTGCGAATAAAGCCGCTTGTGATGAGGTAGTGAACTGGGTGTGTTTTACGATCATGTGTCACATCCTGTACTACAGGTTTATAGAAAGATGTTAGGGAAATCCAAAATATTAAAAGTCATCATGGGACAGGTTGTAAGTGTTGAATGACATGTACTGACAACTAAGGGATGCAAACATTCTAGTGTGAACTAGTGAACATCATTATGTAAGTAAAATGAATAACTAGACAGCTCTTGAGATGATAAGACCCTTATTTTGAGTTCCATAACATTAAAGCTGTTGTTTTTTTTCTGTAAGTTTGTCAATAAGTTTTGTTTGTAACATTGGTCTAATGGATTTCAGATATTTCACTGCTTGATGTGCTGCTCAGTAAGTGTAACTGACTCGATCTAAGCTTACAATCTTCTCCGTTATCTATTTGTAAGTTTATTTTGGATATGAATGGTCTACAATTTTCCATCAGTGGTGTTATTGATGACATAGTGTGAAACTCATCTGATGTCATGTTGTCCATTCTATCCATGAACGTTCCTTCTATTCCAGTGTAATTCGAGTTTCATCGTCTAATGGCTTTATATATGCAATTTCATAAAATCAAAAACTCAAAAGACTCAAAAGTCTGTCTTCACTAGTTTGTATTTTGTGGTTATACAAAAACTGCTTCATGTAACGTGTGTTGTTGTCAAAGTTTTATCTGTTAAAGTTTGAGATTTCGTGTTTTGAATGTTAGATTAAAAGTCCATTTGACAAGATGATATGTTTTGAGTGAAATAGAGTAAAGTTGTAATGTATTAATTTTTTTTTCAAAAATGTAATGTTATCAAAAGGTTAAAGTGTGGTTGTAGTTCAAGAGTCACTTCCACCAGACATTAGAATAGCTTCCTTTGATGAATGCCTGTAATCTCTTCAGGGATATTTTGCTTCAACACTTCAGTGAGATCTGATGGTCACCTCACTGGAGGAAAGAGTTCTATCACTGATGTATGGATGATAAATAATATCTGACGTCACTTATGTTACAATATGTGTAAAATAACAAAAACTTTGTAGTAACTGTTAATGAAAATATAATGTCTTCATTCTGAGGCTTATTTTCATTTTAAACAACGTGGTTACAGAGTGACTTCAGTGTGTGAACTTTAGGAGAGCACTATCTATTGTAAGTCTTTAATTTTATCCATAAAATTCCATCAGAAAACATATGGATCAGTTTGTCTCACAAATATACATAAAAGCGGACATATTTACAGTTGTTCTGTATGTTTACAGGGTCATCACACCATAGCTGTGTGTAATCAGTAAAACCCTTGAGGGCTGGTGAAATGTTTACTGTAATATATTCTTGTAATACTGAAGTGATTTGATGACCCCCTTCACCCTCTAACTACACTTGTATTATCGCCCTCCCCATTAAATGAGGAAATGGACTTCAGACCTTATTGGCATCTGTGTGGACTGTAACCTCTCCCTGATTATGAATACTATGTGATTAGTTTTCCGATCAAGTCATGTGGTGTTTTATGGACTGGTGCAGTCATTCAAGTCATATGACAATTTTTATATCAGATCTCCCCAAACTTAAGACCTGTAAACTGACACAGTGTCGACATATTGATGGTTCTACTTTTGTGTATTTATTTTGAAATGATTCAAAAACACACATAATCTAATTGCCTTCCATCACATGGCAGTAACTATCCTAGTTTCTACTCGATTAAAATCAAAATGTTAAATTTTTATGTAAAGTTATTGAAAAATATTTTAGTAAATTCAGTGATGGATTTTAGATGTGTTGTTTGATCTGTATTGAATAATTAAATCATACTTTTATCAAGATTGTCATCTCTCAACTATTTATTAGGAACATCAGTCAAAATTCTAGTTCACACATCATGCAAAAATTGAACAAAGAAGGTCTTTAATAAAAGGTAAAGCATGAATTTTAAAACATACACAAGAAGCTGGTTTTTGTTTTATACATAGATATTGTGAGCTTTGAGAGCAAATCACTGTAATCAAATGTAAACATGTGACTGTAATCAAATGTAAACATGTGACTGTAATGAAATGTAAACATGTGACTGTAATCAAACGTAAACATGTGAATGTAATGAAATGTAAACATGTGACTGTAATCAAATGTAAACATGTGACTGTAATCAAATGTAAACATGTAATTGTAATCAAAAGTAAACATAAATATATGACTGTATTCAAATGTAAAACTAACATTTGACTGTAATTTCATGTTAAACATATGACTGTTTCTAATTAAATATAAATGAGAATCATGTCAGATTTTGTAATCACATGTAAGCGTAAATTTGTAAGAGTTTGTAATCAATTGTAAATTCATGTATAAACACATAACGTATTGTAATTACATGTACATTTATGTTACTTATCGTACTAAAGATGTCTTAGGGATAGTTTGATGTAAGAATAAAATATTTCATTTTTAGCATTATATGAATTTTTATTTCAGTTCATCAAAGTACGTCAACTATTAATGCAGGCCATATTTTGAAGCAGAGATGTTTTCAAAAGTCTATCATAAGATTAAACCATTAATTAATAGTGTAAAAAGCCAAGGACTTTTTGATTGTGTATGACGTATTTGTCTCTGAAATACAATGATCTAATAACAAGAAATTTTGTACCAAAAACAGAATCCACAAATACAAGACTAGCTCAGTGGTTTATTTGTTTATTTGGGGTTTTATGTCGCTTTCAACACTGTACAGTCATATCACGACGGGTAGTTGGAAGGGCAGAGGAAACCAGTACATAGAGTTCGATAGGGTTGTGTACTGTAAACTGCCAACCAACGGCAAGCAACTACCAGCTTTTCCACTTGAGCCCGTGCGGGGATGGAACCCCGGCCTCAGAGGTGGGAGGCGAGAGTGTTACCAACTAGCTCGGTGGTGAGAAGGAAACTAAAACATGTTTGTTGGTTCTGATGATGTTCTAGTTAATTGTGACTTGAATACATCTGACAATCTGCATAACAAAGAGTAGATGAAAATGAACGTTGGAGCGTCAAGAAAAATGACATCTCACAAATACTGTGAGTTTAAATTCAGAGTATTCTGTGTAGGATGATTACATAGTGAGACCAATGATATGGAACAATATGTGAATGTTCTGTGTAGGATGATGACACATTCAGACCTATGATATGGAGAAATATCTGGGCAATAAAGGAAACATGTTTACTATTGAATTTTTTGTTCAAACTTGTCAGTATGATGTGACCAGCATTGGTTAGTGGAAGGGTCTAAGTATCCTTTGTAATGCTTCTGAAGCTCTTCAGGTCACAGAGGTAATTAATTAACTATCAGTTGAAACACAAACTAACATTAGAACTCCAACATTTTGGAATTATTTATAATCAGATCAACATTAAAAATGTGATAACCAGTGTAATTATACTTGATCATAGAATGTATAAAATTTCACAAAATCACCTGACATTCAATTGTGAGTTTATTACCATTGTTAGCAGGAAATGTTTTAATAAGATATTGTTTTTGTCTTTTCATTTCATAAAAGAAGCTCTAGATGTACTTGTGTGCACTATATAACGATGAAAAGGAAAATGTTTGAGCCAAATATTTATATAATGTCCATACAGACATAAAGGCAACAAAGTTGTAATCTGTTGTGAATGTTGAAACATTGAAAACTAGAGCTTTTAAATGATAACATTTTGCTGTAGTCTTTCATTTCTGTTATATTTTGATTAAATGTAAAATTCCACGTAACAGTGAAATGAGGTAAGATTCCAACTAACAAGGACCTTTATAGGTACAAAGGATTTATTGGATTTAGTTATCAGTTCATCAACATCAAAATGAGGACATAAGGTGGAGGCTTTCGTAAACTAGCAGCTCTATTTCATTTGAGATATTGAACATTCAGTCTAAAATCCCCCAATACTGAAAACTAAAACTATTAAGCAGATATGTTATTGAAGAAAAGTATGTTGGACATGTGAGTTTCAGACAACCTGAAGTTACAAGTTGCCAAACTCTGAAAACATTCCTAGACTGGTTGCCAGCCATTTGGCGGTTCTTTGTTTTATTTGCAATCAAAGAAGCACTGAATGGCTGACATTCAAAGGGAAACTCTGCATCAGATTGAGGATATGCATCAGATTGAATGGTGTCCTGTGCAGGAAATCATTATGTTAAACATAGTGTCTAATGTCAGTGCACATTATAGACTGCAAGATGGAAAGATGTCTCTTGAAGTCAGTGAATATTAGCAGAAGACTGAAAAATTATTAGAAACCTGAACAATGCCACTTTAAATCAGTGACAAGTACTGGATTGTATGACTGAATCAGTTCACATAAGCATACTGGAACTGGTTAAGAATTATTTGTCTAATTACGGCATACTAGAGACTGTAAAGATTTATTGGTCGAATTGGAACCTGTGCAGTTATGTCCTTGGTTCTGTTTTATACACATAATGTGGAAGATGTAAAATCAATCGGGCATCACATTTGTTAAATTTTCAAGTTCTGCTCACTGAATCGATAGAGGAGGCTGTTACAGTAAATAAATTGTATCATAACTTATACTAATATGCACTGCTACTAGTAAGAAATTCCTGACTTTCTGAAATGTTGTAGGTTGGGACATGATGCTCTTTGAATCAAACAGTCCATATAGAGGTGTTTATTCATTAAAGCATCCACCTTGCGCACAGTCTCCACAGTTGCTGTTTAGTGTTTTTAGATTTAAATTCTGGTTTTAAATGAGACAAATTATGCCTAAAAACAAACGTAAATAAACTCTGTTTGTGGGTCATTTAACTTTAGAAAGTGGCCTAGCATCCAATCCGTGATGTTTATGATGAATGATTCTGAAAGTTCCATTCCTACTGGATTATTAGGCCTGATCTTGATAGTTGTAAGTAATTGAGAATCATCTGTATAGGACATATGTCCAAAGCTATATCAGACACAGGGCTGATGTAATAACAGTGGGCCACGAACTAAGCCTTGAGGTACTCCAAAGTACAAATCAAAATGATCTAAACAAGTGTTAATAATTTCAACTGATTGCTTTTTTTTGAGAGAAATAGGATTTTATCTAGTGAATTGCAGCACCATTTATTGTAAAACATCACTCTAACCTTTTTAGCTGGATGTTATGTTTAATAGTGCTGAAGTCTGCACTAAAATCTAGCATAACAAGTATCATTGTTTTAAGCTTGTCCTTACATATAAAAATCATGTCATTTTTAACTCTGAACAAAACAGTTTTAGAGCTATGTAAGCTAATTGAGTCTATCCCAAAAATTAATTTCCATATAATTTCCAGTTTCATTGTTACCCATCATCTTTATGATGATGACACCCAAATATACTTAGCACTCAACTCCAGGAACTTTAATTCCAGTATTGCTGAGCTCACTGAGTGTCTTGCTTGCATTTACAAATGGATGGATGGTGTCAGACTGAAACTTAATCCAGAGAAACTGAATTCACCATCATTGGTGATAGACAAGCCACGAAGTCCCTCATGCAAAAATTTCCCATCCAGTTGTTTGGAAATTCTATCTCCTCCACCAATGAAGTGAAGAATTTCTTTTGATTCTGGAAGAACCAGAACCAGTCATATAAGCAAGGTTTGTCGTGACTACTACTATCATCTCAAAGATTTCAGATGTTTTCTTAAATTCCTCAGTGTGGAGACTGCAGTCCTGCTGGCAAGCTCGAATTGACTACTGCAATTGCCTACTCTATGGTGTGAATAAATATCACATGGCTAAGCTCCAGAAGATTCGTAATGACCTCTGTAGAATTAATTTCAGACTTGATAAAACAAGACTTCCTATCTGCAAAAACTACATTGGCTCCCCATTTCATACTTTATCATGTTCAAATATAATCTTATTACATTCAAGGCTATCAAATTCTCCCAACCCACATACTTATCATCTTCAATCAAATCCAGTAGCCTTACTTGTGGAAATCTGCTCTCTCTTCCCTCAGTTCGTCCCAAGAAGCCGAGGTTTTGCAATGGCTTCTCCCACTGAATGGAACAGAACCACACAATCTTTCGGATGACAGAACACAATAATAGCGTTTCTGAAACCAGTTAAAAACCTACTCGTTTAGATTTGCATACCCACCAGCATATTATATCTCCCCTGGCGGGCACTAAATCAGAATTTTGACCTGGCTTGTCCCTCAACTTTCCCTTTTCTTACCTCAAGTGCATTAGAGGATGTTGCATCAATTCTGCGCTATATACATTTTCTATTCTATTCTATCTTCAAAGACCACTGCCTTTTTCAGAGAAACTTCACAGCCACCTAACTTAAGTGACAAATGTACTATTATCTGATTGCTAGAATTAAAACAAACTTGATGCCTTGCTCAAATAAAGAAGAGAAAGAAGAGAAAACTCAAACAGTTTTTCTTGTACCATCTTCATAGCATCTGGTGTGGGCACTGAAAGATCTTATTGTGGATCTTAATGATTTTGTCCATGGAAAAAATAAATGGTGTTGAAAATGTGAGTAAATGTTATTGACTAGAAGACTAGAAAATGTCTTATGAAATAAGTGTACATTACTTTCTAGAAAAGTTAATATTACTGAACAGAATAACCGGACGAGGTTTAGTTGAAAACACAGAACATTATTAGGCTAGATGGCTGTATAGTTCACTTACATATCAGACACAATACTAAACATGGGAACAAATTGAAAAAAAACCTTTCAGTAGTGTATCTTGCATTATTTTATTGCACACTGCACTTTTATAGCACTTAATCTTTGCACTTATTCACTATAAGCCGCAACAATCATAAGCAGTTAAATGAAATTCATCAGTCCACGGGTAATGATCATCATAACAGAAACAGTGAATCAGGTATTGTAGTCATCCAACCAACTGCTAAGAAGAGCTACTTAGGACAGCACTATCAAACACCAAACACTGGTATGAGATGTCTGATATCATGCAGCTAAAGAAGCTAATTCCTGTTAACATTGGAAACATTGTCTTCAAAAGAGAAGTCTGTATCAAACAAGACACCCAGATTCCTCACTTTCTCAGCTAGATGCCACCGGTTACCAAGCATGTTTACTGGGAAGAAAGACTCCAACTAACTGCTATCTTCTATGTGCAAAGAAAAGATCAATAGAATAAAGTTTGTGTGTAGCATGTCAGACATCCTCAGAAGTAATTCCACAGGGAAAATATCAGGACATTATTATACTGAATATATACTGACAGAAACAGTTGACCAGTTCATCTCAGTATTCTTTGTATCCTTACATCACATGAAAGAACAAGGCATCTATAAACCTACAATTACTGATTCTGAAAGTCTGGTTTTAGGGGGTGAGGGGGTAAATCATTCTATTGAATAAAACTGTATTTTTTATAAAATATATGAACAAAATTTAACAGTATCTTCAAATATAAAAAGAATCCACCCAGGAGATGGAAACACATTTTTTAATTATTGGAAATCTTTGATAAAATCTGTGTTTTGAATGTTTAAGGGTCAAAAAGGAAACTGTCAGTGTGAGCATATTGATAAACTCTCAGGTAAACAGTGTTTTATGGAGTTCAATACTGAATTAAATAGACCAGTACTTCAACCTGCAAACAATTAATGCAAACACACAAAAACTGCTCTTACATTTCATATTTCTTTAATTACATGTAACTGGATGACCAAAATAATCACAATCTAGTTATTAATCAGATATTTCAGTACTTGTTGGACTAAACAATCTCTTCTGATACATAATGAAATTGTAACCTATCAGCCAAAACTATCTGAGGAATATTTCAACTCTGATCTGTACATGATGAAACTCCTTGTTATAGAACAAACCTATCAACTGAAAATTTTATATTCTAGTTTAATACATGATGACATTCTTTACTTTGGCACAAACCTATCTGTTAAATACTTGAACTGCCATCTGACACATGATGAAACTCACATCTATTAGATAAACCTATCTGCTGAATACTTGAACTGCCGTCTGACACATGACGAAACTGACCCCTATTAGAAAAACCTATCTGCTGAATATTTGAACTGCCATCTGACACATGATGAAACTCGCATCTATTAGAAAAACCTATTTGCAGAACATTTGAACTGCTGTCTGATACATGAACAAATACACACCTGTCAGACAAACCTATCTGCTGAATATTTGAACTGCCCTCAGATATACGATAAAACTCACACCTATCAGACAAACCTATCTGCTAAATATTTGACCTATTGTCTGGTACATGATCAAACTCACACCTATAAAACAAACCTATCTGCTGAATATTTGTACTCTGATTTGCTACATGATAGAATTCTTAACTATCAGACACACAATTGTACATGCTGAAGATTTGTATTCTGATTTGATACATCTTGGAAACTTTATTAATTTCAAAGCTCTCTGTTCATGATTTGTTTCTCGCCTGATACAAGATGAAATACATACCTATCAACCAACCAAACCTATTGCAGCATTTTTTGTCATCTGATACAAGATGAAACTCTTACTTATGGGAAAAATCCTTCTGTTGCCCAAATAGTGATAGTGAAGAAGTTATCTGCACTATAATCTAATTTTTAAGTACAGACATCTTACAGTGTAACTCAGTACAACATTACCCAGTAAACATTAGAAACGTTTTTAAATGGTTTAAACGTTTACAAAGCGTTTTTAAAACCTAATTAAACCCTATCTTTGGATTTTAAAACGTTTCTAAGGAAACATTTATGCTGTAATGTTTAAAAACGTTTTATAAACATTCCCTATACAAGCGTTTTCACTGAAAATATTTATTAAACGTTTATAAAATAACTCAAGAGGCTAGGTTTGACTGGAAACTTTTTTAAAACATTTATAAAATAGCTGAAGAAATGAAGATTTTGCTGGAAGTGTTTTTCAAACATTCATCATGAAATGTTTGAAAAACAGTACACATAAAATGTTTAAACAACATTGCTTGTCAAATGTTTTAAAAACATTCTATCAAAAACGTTTTTTAAACCTATAATTTTAAACCCTCACCTTCAAACATGTCCAAACAAAGATGGAGGTGAGCATTATTAGGGGATTTTAGAGGGCTTTGTCAAAAATTGCCCCACATGCAATTCCTAAAAGTGAGAATTGAATGGGGGCACAATTTCTAAGCCAGTATCTTACAATTTTAGACATAAAAATAATAATTTCAATAGTGAGCAACCATACAAAGATATTGAATTTGACCTCTGACCCCATTATTATTCAGACATTATTATGTTCATTTATAATGTTTTTCTAACATTTATTGTTAAAAGTTTAATAAACAGTTTTCACAAAACGTTATAAAAACATTCCATTACAAATGTTTTTCATACCCATCATTTTTTAACTTTTGCCAAACGTTTCCTTTCAAACGTTTGCAAAACCTCAAAATGTTTACTGGGTAATGAATGAAGCATCGATAAAAACACAAAAATAACAAATGCTCTGTTTTACGCAAACATTTAACTTAACTCTAAGCTATGTGTAACAGTAAAATTTGATGCAGTAAATATAAAATTTTTATCCTCATTAATTCTATTTAGGTGAATGTTGCTGAGTTGTCCATTTTACAGATTTCATACAACGAGCTTGAATAAGGTGTTATACAAGTAGTTCACTGCAATCAGCATATTATAGGCCTTGTACTGGTCACATCACAACAGTAACACCATCCCATGTCACTTCACTCTCTCAGTTATACAAACAGTTCAATACAGATTGCACACTGATCACATCAGACAGGTCAAAGCTTCACTCACTAGTTGTAAAAATAGTGTAATCAGTACACTGCAGACTTAGTACTGGTCACATCACACCAGTAACACCTTCTTATGTCATATTCCTCAGTCAGTGTGTTAATCAGTCCCCACACCCCAAGACAGTAAAGACACTACTGCGGGTACTCTTTTATTATACACATAACATGAATAATACAACAAATCTAGTATTATATACAAATCAGTAAAAGTTACATATAAAAGTTAATGAAGTTTAAGATATATAAAATTAGTAATTAATCAGGCTGCAATTAATTATTGCTATAAAGACAGCCCATAATAATTAAAAGTTAATCTACCAACTGTGACTAGCATCATTTAGCGTACAGTTCAGAGTTCAAAGTTCATAGTCCATAAGTTCATACACATTACCTCAAGGTCACAGTTGAAGTTCAAATTTTACGACCTATGTTGACCCCTGGGGTGACCTTCCACCCCAGCAGAAGGGAGGCTTGAGTTTGCTAAACAGCAGGGAGATGGATTTACAAACCATAAAGAATTTAGAGCAAAGGAGATCAAGCCCCCCTAAACTGCCCAAGGAGGAAGAAACCCCCAGAGTTTACAGAAATTAAACTAAAATGTTAAGAATTTTACTGAAAATAAAACAATATCAAAAGGAAAAGCCCTCAAGCCCAACCTAGACATAGAGCATTATAGAGCATTTATAGACAGGGCTAGAGCATTAGCCAAAGTTTCACCAGATGCATGGTCTGACTGAATGTAGGTCCACACACAGTCAGAGGACCATGTACCATGTCTCTTAATATCTTGTATGGGGACATGTGCATTATAAGCCAGAGTGGCCCCAGACCGTCTAAGGTCATGAAAAGTGAAATAGTTTGCAGGGAGATTAAGCGCTATGTTAATTCGCTTCAAAAATTTCCTGACACGAGAATCAGTCAGGGGTTGAAGACCATGCTCAGATGGTAGTTGCAATAATGAGGAATCAGATGACATGGGATACAATTTAAAAATATGCTTAAGAGCCCTGTAAGGGCAGATACTTGTGTTTTTAAGCTTTGGAAGGGTAAGACATTGGACCTTGTCCCTGGTCTGAATCGTTTTGGACCATTTGATCAAGACCTTAGCATAGTGTTTTGTAAAGAAGACATCATGACCAGTGAGATGTCTAGTTGAGTCAAAACCAGCCAATGCATGGGGAGCCAAATTGGATAGCCTCAAAAAGGCAAAGAAGCCCAAAAGTATGGCAGTTTTATAGACAGATCCAGAGGTGAAACCCTCACACGCCTTGGAAATCTCAATGAGCCATGAGATAGTGATAATGTTATGTGACTTTACCCTAAGAGGTCTATTAATTTTCAGAGCTTTGAGGAAGTACCTAATCTGAGGGTGACTGAAAACAGTGAAAGGTAAATCAAACAGCACAAAATTGGCCTTTATGGCCGACACATAATTTGCCACCATACAATATGAACATGAATTGACAACCAGACATTCAAGGAATGACAAGACCACTTTAACATTGACATTGACAATTGACACTTTTGTGTAGATGCAGAAGGCCACAAAGGTCTTGAACATGGAGGCGTATGCAGCACGTGTCTTGGGACGAAAGGCCAAGTTCAATCTGCCTGTAGCCTTCGATGACAAGGAGTCCAACACCCCATTTCCTACAACACAAAGTGCAGTACCTTACCATCTTATTAAAACATAACAAGGCCCCTGCATGCAGGAGTACTTGGAAAACACTGTAACATTGATAATAACTCTGACATGGCCCCTGCCAACACAAAGGCACAACACTTGCTTAAAACATCACCAATACTTGGTGAAATTGACATTATACAACAATATGCACTCCCAAAAGTTATACTAAAAATATATACTGATACAACATCACCTAGGGAGTATGAAACAACATGAAACATTACAGATCTGGATCCAATTCCAGCAAATGATAAGAGGCATTCAACCACACAGGATTGGCAACCTGTGACTGTAACCAATGAATCTGCTCAAGTGAACCTTGCCACCTAGACAGCAGATCCGCCACTTTATTGTCAACCCCCCTGATATGACCATATTGTAGATCTATATCTGACAGTGCAGATTCTAGCTATATATTGCGCGCGCATGCTGCCAAAAATGGATCTCTGGTCTTTCCATTTCTAAGTACTGTGACCACCGCTTCATTATCACAACGAATGAACACCCTACGCGCTGTCCATTGAAACTTGAACAATCTTATGGCCATGAGGATGTTCACCATCTCTAAGTGTACTATGGTCCAGTTCCGAAAACCTCTTTCAATAGGCAAATGATACACAAAACTACCAGAGCGACCCCCAAAACCTGTAAGACAGGCATCTAACTCGAGAGTTGCATCCACTTGCCTATGGTCATACAGTGATATGCCATTGTAGGTAGGCAAAAATTTTGCAAACCATCTGAGGTCCCTTTTGAAGTCAGGCGTCAACTTGATTTTCTGACGCCCCTGGCATGACCTGAGGAGCTCCAACATTCTGTTAAGAAAGATACGTGCAGGCTTCACACATTTGTGGACGTACAGCAAGAGACCCAAGATGGATTGCAACTGGCGTTTCGACGCAACGTCTTTGACCAACCAGTGACGCACCGCTTGCGTCACGTCACGCAATTTTTCAGGAGGTATTGAGAGAGTGCCCTTGACAGTGTCTATCAGGACACCTAAACACGTCACTTGGGTGGTGGGAGCCACCAACTTTTTCTCACTAATGGTGAGTCCAAGCTCACCCATAAGTTCAGTTAACGCACTAAATGACGCCCACGCGATGCTAGGAACGCCCATTCCAACGTAATCATCAATATAATCGACCATGAGGAAACCTTTCTGACGCATCATATACCTGACGGCGTCGCTTAAACGTTGAAAGATCTGGCTTCCGTGACGCGTCCCGAACGGAACGCAGGTGTCTATGTAGACGCCCTGCCACTCTAAACCCAACAGATCATAGTCCCCAGGGTCAATCTTGACGTGCCTGAACGCCCTACTGACGTCAACCTTGTACATCAGAGCGCCACGACCTATGTTTTTCAATTGCTTGGTTATATCATCAACTGTAGGGAAGGTCAGTGAAAAAGTACTCCCTAAGTAAGAGGTCTTGTCTATTCCTGCATTAACTGAGGCCCCAATGGGCCAACTGAGGTCAACAATCACCCTACGTCGATCAGAATTGGGCTTTGCCCTTGTCATGAAGGGAGAACAGTGACCTGCTGAAATGGGATGACTGTCAAATGGGCCCAGTAAGGCATTATATTTCTTTTCCTCCTCAATATAAGCAGTGATGTCACTGGGAAACTCAGTAGCTGATTTATGGTTACCTTGTTCATGAATCAAAGGGCAAGATCTGTTAAAGTCCAAAGGAAATCCAAATTGGATTAAATGGATCAGCTGTTTGTCCCAATAACCATGTAAGTACCTTTCCCAAGCTCTGACATTCAACTGAGACTGAAGTGGGAACCTAGCTTGCATAAAATTGGGGCTACCAGTAGATCTGACAAGCTCATGTATCTCAAAAGGAGACCTACCCATGGTGTCATTTATGACCTGTGTGTTTGGTAACAGTTGCTCACCAATTGGGACAAAGCCAAAGTCGAAATCTGACTGACGACGCCATGCGTTGTATATCTCTGTATTGACGGTATCAGTAGCACCCACCAACTGAAGTTGATTTACATGTAAAATTGAGTTTGCAAACTTATCTTCAATGCCTATATAATTGACGTCATAAATTTGACGTAAGTCACTTCTTGCGTCACTGTCTTCCTTGCACAAGTTTTTATTGGTTACAGTCACAAATTTATCAGCTACACTATCTAGACACTCACCTTCACACCCAGGGGCAGATACGACCTTAGCTGGACTAATGGGCTGCTGATTGCTTCCATTTTTTGACATAAGCTCGTCCCTACTTACCCCCTGGGCGGATATGACCCTAGCAGTCGGATCCGACATTGTGTTAACACTGTCTTGTGAGTTTTGACCAACATTGTCACATGATATGACATGGGAACTAGGAACTAAACTAGCCACACCATTGTCATAACACAAAGGTTTCACATTAGGTTGTGATTCACATGCTTGCTTCACATTGCTTTGCTTCACGTTGACTGGCTTCACATTAGGTTTACTAGCCTCACTTGCGTGATCAGTTACACAACTACTACCCTGCTTGACAATACCTTGGGGAACAATTACACGTTTCCCATGGCAGTCCGCTTCACATGCTTGATTCACATTAGCCCTATACACTCTACTGTAAACAACTGGATTCTCATTGCCCTTGACATAATAACCTTTTCGCTTCTTGGCTAACATAGCCTCAATGGAAGCTGCATTCACACTGGAGTTATAAATGAATCTGGTATGTTTACTAGTCGTGGGTAAAGGTGAATTTGCCAAAGAATGACATGTGACATTGACTCCACAAGCAACTTGTTCTTGAATATTTTCAACACTTGACATACTGGTGACAGTTGTACTACTGCCATTTTCTGTACAGCTGCCCCATCCTAACGATGGACAGCTGCTTGCTCGTTTTTTGATTGGTTACTCTTTGTGAGACAGTTTTTCTCAGAATGATTGAGTTGTTTACCTAATGTCAGGCAGAAGGCACATATATGTTTATTCAGGTGACCATTTACCTCATGATCTTTCTGATGTGAACATGCATTTGACTGAAAGCTCTTACAAAACCAGGGCTTTTTGTCAGCCCTCGCCCAATTTTGCCTACTTGAAGGGACATGTTTCTGGGCATGAGCCCTGCGAACTCGATCAATTCTTTCAGTATCTTCCCACCTAAGGGACCCCCTCTCCATCTCACATAACAGGACCGCGTGAGCCGCCTTCGCCCCCTGCCAGGAGAAGTCTGTGGCGTCTTCCATTAGGTCCCCCAGATAGGAGATCATGATATCTTTTCTAGATTCAGACTTCTCCTCCAACACATTCCGACAAAACCCTTGGATCCACTGAGTTAAAGACAACTGATCATACCCTACCCTTTGACGATTAACCCCACCCAGGATTGCCTCGTGGGGCCAATGTACCCTATGCCTGACCTTAACATCAATTTCACCACCTCTCTTGGATTTATATTTCAATTTACCTGCGGAGTGTAAACTTTGACTAAGGTCCCTCAATCTCTTGTCAACTTTACGTTGCAGACGACTAGACTTCAATAACTCAAGGGAGGGTTCATCACTGTCGTCCGAGGACGAACTACTTAACACAGGTTTACTCTTTTTACTTTTACAACTTTCAATATTTGCAAGGAAACTATCTGTACTTAACTCTCGTTTCTCTGGTGTGGAGTGCCTGTCTGTTGAAATCCGCTCTTCTACTTGATCCAACCTGTCTGTGACCTTCTGGAGCTGCTGTAGAATCTTCAGCTGCAACAGCTGTCCGTCTCCCTGAGCCCCTGGTATAGACTGGGAAGCAGGTATACTTCCTGCAACGGCAGCATCTCGTAAATGTTCATTCACAGGTTCTTCTTGCTTCTTTCTTTGGCACTTTTTACCAGTAGGAGGTAGGTGTCTCACCTTACAACTCTTGCACATTTGTTTATTGTCTGGCATGATTGATTGAACTTATGATATTTCATGAACTATATAATTGTCAATGTCACTGAAAAGCACAATACAGGCGCCCCTGGCGCTGAGATTTGATGCTCAAAATGGCAGACTCAAGCTCAGTATATTCGACCAATTGACCAGAAAACATGGGATGCCATGCAATAAAGAAATATAGGTTAGACCGTCCCTTCAACGCGACTATACAGAGCTTGAGGTTGTCAAGATGACCACAAAATCTCTCCACACGCTGGCAGTTCAATTAAATCTTTCCATTCATTAATCAGTAAATGTCATAGTCTGTCTATTCACACTCCCAATGCGTGAAACATAACATAATATAAAAGACTTGTTGCAGGATAAATGACCGTTCAGTATTCACATATGTACAAGTTAAAAGACTAAAAGACAGTTAAAAACACATAAAATATCTCCATAAAGTTTCCAAAATTCATGTTTGCCCTTCAAATGTCAGTAACAAAGTGATAATGGCTGAGTTGCAGAACAGAGGTCAGATCCTTGACCAATCGAATTGGCTTGCATTCTCTGTTGACAAGGAGATTGGGCACTGAGCACAGAAACCCCACATTGGGTTTTCATGCTGTAAACCACAGAGTTCTAGTCTGGTATCCATGACCCCATACTAAGGTACCCACACAAAGAGCTGCCTTGAGGCTGGACTGACACCTGGGGCGCCCGAACGCCCCAAGCGAAAATTGACCTCTATTAGTACACTACAGGCTTAATAATTTTTATAACAAGATCAGTAAAAGCACATCAGGGTCCGTATTCACAAAGATTCTTAGAATTTTTCTTAGAATTACACTTAAGTCTAAGAAAAATTCTATGCTAAGAATTTTCTTATTCTTAGAATAAAAACCTATTCACAAAACAATTCTTAGCTAAGAATAATTCTAAGAATAGAGTAAAAGGAAATGTATGCAATTCTTAGAATTTTTCTTAGACTAAGTGTAATTCTAAGAAAAATTCTAAGAATACAGATCTTGGCCTATGTGAACAGAAAACTGGAATTTTTTTAAATGATATAAAGAGGCTGCATTTCATTACAGTACACACAATTGACAACTAATATGTAACACTCTGTTCTGAATGTCGATTTGCAATCAGTTGCAGCACTATAATCATCAAAACAACTATTTTTCTCAAGTTAAGCATGCTATTTGCCATTCTTAGATTTAAACAAAATTCTTAGAATATTCTAAGAATAAGAGTTTTGTGAATAGCAAATTCCTATTCTTAGAAAAATTCTAAGAATAAGTACAATTCTAAGAATAAGAATCTTTGTGAATAGGAAAATTCTTATTCTTAGAATTTTTCTAAGAAAAATGACAAT
This sequence comes from Sabellastarte sp. h YS-2021, assembly GCA_964017235.1. Taxonomy (NCBI): domain Eukaryota; kingdom Metazoa; phylum Annelida; class Polychaeta; order Sabellida; family Sabellidae; genus Sabellastarte; species Sabellastarte sp. h YS-2021. The sequence continues at coordinate 496,315 of OZ024931.1, forward strand.
TCTAAGAAAAATTCTAAGAATAAGCATAATTCTAAGAATAAGAATCTTTGTGTATACGGGCCATGGTCCCAAGACTTAGTAAAACAATATGAAATTGAAGAAATCTTTCTTCAATCCAAAATTTCATGTAAATGCGGACATAACAGAAATGTGTGAGAATACAAGAAAATAAACAGAGGGGAAAATACAGACATTAGAGAGAATACACAGAAATAAATGGAGGGGAAAATACAGACATTAGAGAGAATACACAAAATAAACAGAGGAGAGAATACAGACATTAGAGAGAATACACAGAAATAAATGGAGGGGAAAATACAGACATTAGAGAGAATACACAGAAATAAATGGAGGGGAAAATACAGACATTAGAGAGAATACACAGAAATAAATGGAGGGGAAAATACAGACATTAGAGAGAATACACAAAAATAAACAAAAGCTAACATACAGGCATTCCAGAAAATACACCAAAATAAGAGAATTGAAAATATACATTAAAATAAACAAGAGATAAAAGAGATAAAAGAGTACAGAGAAAAAGGCACAAAAATGAGAAGGGAAAATACAGGCATTAGAGAAAATACTCTAAGATAAACACAGGTGAATTACAAATGTTAGAGAAAATACAGAATGAAAAAAGAGTATTAATTGGTAGCTGAGTTTCATACATCATACAATTATTTGAAAAATGATATAGCAGGCATGGTCTATTCGTGTCAGTGGGACAGTAAATACAACAGTCCATCTGTTCATTTAAGTACTGACAGAAGGTCACATGATTATCTGTCAGCCAATAGACAGATTTTGTAGTGAAATATAATAATAATGAATTTTTGTGCTTTAGTTACTTGAATTTAATGATTCATTCCAGTACACTAAATCCCTGCCCTCTGCTTTGCAATAAATTGAATTTACCACATGAAAGTAGCCGCCTGACACATGTACGCCTTTGGACAGTGAATCTTTGCCATGTCATGTCCCATTAAGACCCCCCTGTGTACAGTTTCTGCCACTACATGGCAGGTTTTATCAGGACCAGATTAAACAGGGATTTATGGGACACAGGATGGGAATGAACGGGGATTCGGCTGCATTTTATCACAAGGATATTTATTTCTCATCTCTTCATTTTATTTCTCTAGAATTTGTAACAATCTGCTGGACTGTTGGGGTGCCTCAGTGCATGCTGATATGGTCTTTATCATTGGTTAATATGTTAATTCCAAATAGCAACGTAGTTAAACAACAAACATCACAGTTTTATGTCTGTGTTTATAGCTTACCTCATTCCGGGCAGACCTTTATGTTGCCATGACCTGGGTTTGAACCCCCAAAGATGAATGTCTAATCCAGTATATGGTGTAATTAATTCAGGTAATTGTATGTCATTGCCTTATAAAAGTCATGCATAGGATCATCTAAAGGACTAAAATATGATCTAAATGTCAAAAACATGATTAAGTTTCATTGAAGTCGATCATTATTAAGAGACAATAAATCCACAAACTTGGAACAGTGCAAGTCACATGTTATGTTTTATGTTGTCTGAAAGAATGAAAATCAGCAAAACCAAGTAACTTTCAACTCTCTACAAGACAGTATGATATCAGATATAGTATCAATCAGAACACCAACAGAACCAATGTACTATCATGTACTCCGCTGTCTGTTGGAACCTGAAGATGAAACAAATAGTTATTTGCTTACAGGATTATAAACAAACTCTCCACATCTGATTCAAGACTGTAAGAAATCCATATGTAACAAAGGAACAGAAATCTGTCGTATGTTGATAGTGTCAGGATGGAGCTGACTGACAAGGTGTGTTGGCCAGGTCTAAGTGGACAAAGTATAGATTTAGTCACCAACTCTTTAATCTGCTGTTAAAAAACATCACAAACCAACCACTGATACAGCCCGTTCCCAGAAAGACCATTGATAAAAATTACCCCGACTTGTTCGGGTTCAAAGAAAAGAATTACCGCCTAGCTATGAGGATTTACAAATGTACTCATTTCACATCCATCCTGGTACAGAAGTTCATTGCATAGCACACACTCTAGAGCACTTTAGAGGAAGCAAGGACTTATTGGCCCATTTTATATTGCGACTTCATATCATGCCATTCTGTTGACCAATAGAACTTCTGCAGTAGAATTCTCGATATCTTCAAACAAAGGTTCCAATTCTCCCTTCTTTATTTAGGCTAAAGCCGCCATGAACAAATCTACAGAGGTGTATGCAGGAGAAATGGTGTTGAGTTAACTGTATGGCTGCCAACCAGCCAATGTTTGACAAGCCAGCTACTGACAATCAACAATCAACCCCATTCTGATGATTTGTCTCCCAATTCCTCACTGGGATCCTCAGGTTTAAGTTCTAGGTTCACTCCTTTATATTTGTACACAACTCTTCTTAGCACAACATCTCAGTTCAATGTTACTTATCATTTACATGCAGATAATACGCAAAGACCTTGACTCACGGAACTTTGGTTCCAATATCAACTGTCATTTAGATCTGTGAATTGCTGTGAATATTATTCTAACCAATCAAATTGTCTGGTCCAGCAATGCTCACAGTTTTATTGTTTACTTTATTTTAGGGATTCATTAAACTGTAGTGTTTTACCAAATCAGAAACACGTGGAAATATTACTTACTAATAAAAACCCTGACCTTCTACTGGCGCTAACACTACCAAATACACAGGACTCACAGTGCTAGAAGTCTGAGGAAGGAAGATGTAATATTAATGTGAATTAACAATTTAAAACTAGAGCCTGATTCGGCATGTATTACATACAGACATGCAATATACAGCTTTACCCACAGGACAGGGTTTTACACTGATTGCCTTACATTCATCTAGAAATGCATTTCCTTCTTATTAGACTATTTGATAACCATGTTCATCAATTTATGAGTTTTTTTACAAAAATCAAGGAATCCATTGTGTTTGTGTGACAGCTTTATGTGTTGGACACGTGTAACTATGCATTTATTTGTTTGTCAATATGTACAGAATAGAGAGTAAATAATGACAATTTGGTGTGGCTTGGCAGTTCTCCCTTCATGTACAAAGTAACAATAACAAGCATCAATACAGCCATTCATTGTTCTGTTGTCTCTGTCATTATGTGTTTCAAAAATCACCATTTTTATGCTTTATAACCTTTTCAACGGGTGTTTGCAAACAAACTCTAACCAAGGAGGTCGCCATGAGTATACATACAAGGCAAATGGGGATTGTTTTGATGGAAAAGGTTTTCTAAGAAACATATCATTAATTTTAGCATGAATTGCTTGTAATCATTGCAATAGTCCGTTCTATATTGCATCAGTCTGACTCAAAGATAGAATACCATTTGACAGGAAACATAAAGTACATAATCTTTATATAGAGCAATAATAATAATTACCTAGCTATACATTACATGGATTATAGATAAATTGTCCAACATGACTATTCATGAAAACCAAGGCTCTACATGTCTATAATATAAATCTTTGTCATTGTTGATGTCACCAAGGTTCCTTATCGTGTAAGCTAGACATACACTTTGCCAAAGAGTTGGACAAACAATTCTAATCATGAAGACCGTGTGATAAACTCAATTTTCCACTTCCTCGGGGCATTTTCTAATAACAACAGTCACAATTTTCTGCTTAAGTACCCCAATCTCCCTGTGTCTTCAACTGTGGTTTTTAAAATTCAAAAAATAAATTTTAATTTCAACAAACATTTTGTTTAGTTTTGGAAACCTTTGGAGGGAAACATTAAGGTTAAAAGTGGTAAAGGTTAAAAATGATTGGTATGAAAACAAATTATAATAGACAGTTATCAAAACGTTTTATTAATTCCATTTATTAAACCTTTCATGACTAATGTTACATAATCATTACAAATTAACATTACAATGTCTCAAAAATATTACTTGGACATTGCTTAGCAATATTAACCTAAGGGGCCTGTTCCACTGAAGTCAACCCTAACTGACCCTTTCCAACTTTAAGGTCAGTTAGCTGAGTCAGGGGACAAAAATCCAGAAAAAAAGCTTGGAATAAAAATATGGGTTGGTTTCACCTCAACAAACTGACTTGGAGTCAAGATGTTTTTCTACATGACCAGAGGGGAAACTATCAGAACAAACTATAAAGTCCTAACCTACAAGTCGTATGAGGTAACGACAAGCCATGGTGACAAACCGACTAGACTTGAACAGTGTCTAGATCCACCCCAACTGGACTGATTAATTTCTGGAGTTAGGATTGTGAGTTGGAATCAAAGCAACACCATATAAACCACTTGGTGTTGCTGTTACTCATTATTTATCACTGGGCCCTTTTTTTATATATTTTATTGGGTTTAAACCTTTGACTTCCATTCTGATTTGCAGACAAAAAAGGACTCAATTGAACTCAGGACCTGCACCTGCCATACAGGCAGCACCTTCACCACAGCGCCAACTACCACCCAGTCAAAGGAGGAAGTCATAAAACCCCTGGATTATGTCATGGATAAGAACAAGGATAACAACCTCCTGCCTGACTTAATACAGATATTCCAGGTTAACAAAATATTGTCAGGAAGTTTTGATCTCATTAAAGAAAACATACACCACCACACCAAGAAGGAAGTCACCAGTTTTTGGAAGTCCTTACAAGTTGGATCGAAAGTGGCAATAACACTGGCAATTCATCCCTGTTGTCTGCATTGCCATCCTTGATGATTTCCAGGAAGAGTATTTGACCTGACCCCACTACTCCTTAAAACTGGAAATATATCAAAGATAAGTTCAGAACAAGATAGAATTCCCCCATGTTCCTGGGTCACTATACAGGAAACAGACTGGCACAATATTTTGATTGGTAATGACCTCTTTACCTTGATACCAAGGCTTGTTTACCCCTACAGCAGAAGACAACTTACAATGAAAGAGAAAACAGCAAACTACAGGATCTCCTGAAGAAAGAGGGTAGTGGAGAATGCTTTTGGAATCCTATGAAGGAGATTCGCGGTCCTTCAGTCACAATAGGGCCAGGTTGTCAGAGACATTATTTTGACATGTTTTGTGTTGCCCAAGGACACACCAAGGTAAAGTAGCAGAGCAGATGGCAGCCTCCAAATGACAAAGTAGTCATAGAAAATAAACCAGTAGTGTATGTACCTGATGAAACTGCAGGAATCCTTCAAGGGAGGTAACGCAACAGCGAGACCTACTGAAGGATTACTTCAATCATGTTGGTGCATTGGTTGGGCATGAAGAGAGGATCTGATATGTGACAAGGACCTACCCTGGGGATAGAAGGAGCTGGCATCTATCAGGACTACCCAGTTATTCCAACAACTTTTATTTAAGCTAGTTTTGCACCAATGTCCCCAAAATTTTTCAACAATTTTTCCAAAAATGTCCAATAAATTCCCAACAACTTTACAAACAGTTTCCAAAAACTCGCAAGTTCCATAATAATGTTTAATAACTTCATAACCAGCATTCATAAGTTCATAATTGTCATAACATAAACTTTAAAAAGTTACTCAAAGGTTAAAAGTCAAAGGTCAAAATCATTTAAAAATTGTCAAAGTTTCTCAAACGTCAATGTTTTTTTTCAATTTTAGAAATTTCACATAGTTCAAACTCACTTAAAATTTGTCCAAGTTTTTCTTCAACCTGAGAAACTTCTCAAATGTCAAAATATTTGTAAGTTTCTTAATATCACAATGATTTCCCCAGTTTCCAAGCTTTTTCAAAAGTCAAAAAAAATTTCCCATAACGTTTTTTTTTGTTTCTAAGTTGTTTTTTTTTAAATTTCAATCACTCACTCATTCACTCGTTTTTGTTTCATGCATTTTGGGGTCATGTGTGGGTGTGAGATGGTGTAATATCAGCTTATTAATTGTTTTGGGAAGATTCAGTTGATCCTGAGAAGGATCAGCATTTTTCCTGAAAATGACACTTTACAGCAGTGGTCCTGAAAAGGACCTTTTGGAAGTAGGTGCAGTAAGTCTACTACTGCTGTTGCTTGGGGTCTAATCATTGCTGGCTGGCTTGGGGGCTTGGCTGGCTGCTGAGGTGACTCTTGCTGCTGGCTGGTTGGAGGGGAAGTGGTATGTTGATGTGCGTCACTTTTTGCAAATCAAGACTGTATATTCCTGAAAAGGCTAGAGAGGCCTCGGATGTTTTGTAAACTTTCTTCTCTTGTTGCAAAGACTACTGACAGTGGATTGAAACTCTTGCAAGGGCTGATGGTGAAATGTAGCTGTCTGCTGCCCTCTGAGCTGTTGTCCTCTGGACACCACTTGGCTTTGTTGAACTGGTTGTGTGACCTTGCTTGCTGACATCTAGGTTTCTGGAATATTTATGATGTAAGCAGTGCTAACAATGAATGGCTGATGGGCTGTGTCATAGCGGATGCTGGTCTCCATATTGTCAGTGGATCCTCATGAAATGACATGGGGTAAGGCTGCACTAGCACTAGTTCCTCTCTGTGTGACTTAAATCAAGAAGACTTGCAGAGGCCATTCCTTCTGATGTAGCTCTTTGAAAAATTGAACTTCTACTGAATCCAGTTCGACCTCTCTGTCATTTCTTTGGGAGGCTGGAAAGACTTGGACATGGTTAATTTTCCATAGCAACGCCTTTGGTATTTAAAGAGGTTACGCCTGCTTGTGAATCTTTCCCAAGGCAATCCTTCCAGGCCTTTTCCTTCAAGTTCTCATTGGTTCTGCCGTGATGCTCTTCATGATCCTTGACAAGGTCTACTATAGCCTCGTCATCTGAGTGTGATAAATGAATGTTCATCATATGTCTATTTTACTCCTGAATTGACACTTAGTGGATATTTGGCTGGCCTTGTCTCAACTCTCTACATTTTAGTTTTACTCATCTCAGTTCTTGATCCTTTTTTCAACCTCTTCCCTGTGATTTCCCTGTGAAATATCCTCCTGTTGACTTTCCATCCTCTTGGCTTCCTCCCTCTCCACTCTCTGTTGTTTTCTGATTCTTCTCTCTCTCTGTTCTCTCTCCTCCCTCCTCCTCTGGATGTCAGCAGATGTATCTCTCAACTCAAACTCTGAAGGTGTGTCTGTGGGGATTTCTGTCTTCCTTACATTCTAACTTTGCTTTTAGAACCCATCTTATGAATCAAATCAAGGCAGCATTAAAAAAACAAAAGCCTATGAGCTAGCCAGCAAAAGTCATGTCAGAATATTGAAAATCCAAATAAGGCATTCTCCCAGCCAACTCGCCTTTAACAGATACAGATCCCATAACTGACAAGCTGTGAGTCAGTACAATGAAACCAGCCTGTCCTGCACACTTCTATGCCTGTCTGAACAAAAGGTGTAGAGGGTCAGTGAAATATCAAACCTCTTTGATATTTTGCTAACCCACCAAAACAAGTCGGGAATTCACAAAGAATCTAAATTAACTCTAAACATTGCTCCCGACCCTTGAAAAATTCTTAGTCATAGACAAGATGGCTCAAGTGTAACAACCCCATTAATTGTGGTCAGAGGTCAAATTCAATATGTTTTAGATTGCTCACCAATGAAAATATTCATTTATGTCTAAAATTGTGCACCCATTCATTTCTCAGTTTTAGGCATTTCATGTAAGGTAATTGTTAAGAAAGTCTTCAAAAGTACTCTATTTGAATCATAGACAAATCGGCCCTCAAAATAAAATTAGCTGGTCAAATCAGCCCCTTATAAAATAATATATGGTCAAATCGGCCCCCTAGATATAGATAAGTGTACATATGATCTATGTATTTTTCCACAATTTCACACTCAGTAAACATTGGGGTTACTTGTGACTTTTATATTTCTATTCGGTTCACTCTGACCTTCTCATAGATTTGAATTTAAAATCTTCACAGTGACTGTTCCCCCAATAGTTGTATTATTATCATTTTTAAAGTCACTACAATAGACCAAATATTATCTATTAAAATACAAAATTAATAACTAATTAATAATCTCAGATGGTTCTCGTTGATGCCCACAAGAGGGGAGATGATATAATCATATACATGGACATCAAAAGGAACAATCAGCTTTTAATGTTTAACACTGTTAGTTTAACATTTCAGCTAGTAATCCCTGTACTAAACAAATATCAAAGATCACTAAAGTTATAATCCCATCAGAGGCTGCGCAGACAATGTAATTGCACTTTTAATAATTCTAACATAAACAAGTTTTATTGCATATTGCACATTTATTCATCCATTATTTTAATAATGTCCTGATCACAATTTCATAATACATTTCCTCTATAAAAGGGCTTCTTTTTTCTCCAATTATCATTCAGATTTGGAAGTCCAAGTGGCATGACATCTGTAAACTGCATGTTAGGGAAGAGATATCTTCATCATCCCAGTCGAATGCTCTATTAAAAAGTTCTAATTACAGAAGGTTTCAATTGGGGGCCGATTTGCCCGGGACTAAGTTTTTAGGGGGCCAATTTGCCGAGGGCAAAGAGCCGAATTGCAAAGTGTTGATTTGTCCAGCTTCCCTCGATTTTCCTCACCGCCATCTTTGTTTGCAAAATCTTTATCATGTTTTCAGCTATTTTATTAATGTTTTAAAAAATGTTTACAGTCGTACCATTGTTTCTCAAGTTATTTTATAAACGTTTAATAAATGTTTTCAACAAAAACATTTGTATAGAGAATGTTTATCAAACGGTTTTAAGCAATGCAATGTAAACGTTTACTTGGAACTAGTAACCCAAAAGATAGAGTTTAAATAGGTTTAAAAACAATTTCATGTTAACTAGGATGAAGTACCTAATTAACCTGCTTTGGGATCTGCTATCACTGAAACCCCGGACAGTTTTAACTGTTGAATATTATTGTTCTGTAAAACCACATTGTGGCTGTTTAAGCATTTTGGAGGGTCCAGATACAGTTCTCTTACAACTGGTTTGATACCTAGACAAAATTTCAGAAATGTCAGCATACAAGATCTGCGACAAACTTTGCCCGACAAGTGTTTGTTAAACTCTGTGAGCAAAACATGAGATATCAGACAAGTCTAAACCCAGTCTAACTTTGATACGCCTGGGCAGGTGTTCTTGAGTTTACATATTCAGGAATCCTCAGCATAAAGTTACGGACATTTTGATAAAATATCATGGAGTGGTCATTGTGAAGAGATTAGTTAATAATTTCCAAATGTTTGAAAATTAATTTTACTTCAGATCAACCCACAGATCAGATCTTTGAAATTGTAGAATAAACTAATCTTACAAAAATTGACCACAACTGAGGAAACTGGCATTCAGAAAATTGCTTTATAAAAAGACTTTGCATTTATTGCATATATTGTTTTTTCGATTAACAGGAGAGGTTAGCCATCATATACAAAAAGAACTTTGTTGAATTGTGTTGCTATTTTACTGATTAATGAGGCAGAGAGTTTGCCAAGCAACCATCGCTGGTAAAGCAGTAGTGTTTTATCTGGGGCAGAATGCTTATTTGTTTCCAAATATTTCTTATACTAGATTCGATTTCATTAAGAGAAAACAGTTGGTTCTAAAAACAATCAGCCATTATCTTTATTGAAAAACTTTCGAAATGTTATAAAACACAATATTGAATTGAACTGTAAAACCTTTCATTTTTTGGGGGCCTTTTTTAACAAGCCAATTAAAGCTGGACGGAAACTGGGTTCTGAAATTCATTATGACAGGAGTCTGTACATCTTTTCTTTGAATCATGTTTTGTACAAGGGTATTTGGTGCGTCTGACAGTTCTTCTACCACATTCACACTGTGCTGATAAGTTACCCACAAGTAGGTGGAAACCTGTGTCCTGATTCAAGTGTGCGCATTCACACAGATTTCACTCCTAGAATCAGCCATTTACACACACATTTACATACCTATTCAGACACCCATTCACACACACAAACACCCCTTAACACAGCCATTTACACACCAATTCACACCCTTCCCACCCCTTCACATAGCCATTTACACACACATCACATACCTATTCACACACCCATTCACACACACGCACACACCCCTTCAGACAGCCATTTACCACACATTCACACACTGTCAGTTCCAATTTGCAGTAACAAGTAGCCAGGTTTGTTGTAAATGGATTGTGTTGATGAAGTGCACAAACATGCTTTGTGTTAAATTTTAAATAAAATAGTCAAATCATTACTATTCAATAGAATACCTTATCACTTTGAAATAGGTTTCAAACTGGACTTCATATTTTGCTGAAGTTTGCAACTATTAATATTAAGATGATAAAACAGCGATTTGTAACAACTTCTAAGCTAAGCATCAGATGTGTCCTCTGACCTTAAAGGTCAAATCTTGTCTGTTTGTTCCAATATTTACACTTTTCATAGCACCTCTTTCTGTCATATCATCAGAATGTCATGCCTGAATCAGTGACACAACAAACCTGAAATATGTTCAACAGCGGGTCAGATATTGGGTATATCTATCAAAAACTAAGTCAATAATTAAATAGTTCACGGTCTGTGAGCACCTGTATGTAGTAACATTGTTTGAAAGCTCCATGTTAAGGTACACAGGTTAAGTATTGACAGGAACCACTTGGGGAGTGAATGCATAATTACAATTGTATAATGACACAAAGTTCTGGCTTTCTAGTCATTTCCTGTACACAGGGGGGTATTTATAGGGGTCACTGACAGGTAGCATAACCCCTGGTCACATGTACACGAATTAGACTGGAACACACTGAACTATCAGTAATCACTAATTACCAATTAGGACCTGCCTGACATCGTCTAAGATGATTAAAGGTACAGAACCACCTAAGTACTTTTGGCCAAGATTAGACCCTTGGAACGATGGCCTTATGAATTCCAGTCACTTTCAGTTGTTTACCTTAACACTGTCTACTTTCTCTTCAGTATGTACTACTAGTATTAGTTTGAAGCATTGCCGTGGAAGTGTGACCGATGTTTTATCATTGGCATATTGCACTAATTATGTGTCATTTTGTGCAGGTTTTAAGCCATTAGAAGTGTGTGTGAAGTACATCTAACAGTCAGTGGACAATCCATGAAGCCTTCCGCTATAATCACACAATATCCGCTCACTTCACTTAGTCTCTTCACTTCTGCTTGCTTTTGTCGAAATCATTGCTTTTAACAAAGATATTTTGCTGTTCTATGTCCTGTTATCTGTTCAGTAAGACTGGAGTTTTAGAGCCGATAGTGTCAGGGGTTTATATCTGCCAAACGTTACATGATGTTACATGCATGTGAGCCCACCCAGTGACTTAAGCTGGATTGGAGCCCACCTCCATAGAAGTGAGGGGCTAGATGTTACACCAGTGTTACTAATGTCAGACAGCATTTATGTTAGACGAGTAGTCATTGTTTGTCCAATCTTTTGTGATTTCCTTAAAATATTAAAAATACAATAAGGGAACCTTGATTTGAATATACAAAAGTATATCAATCTCACCAACAGATAAGGGTACCCTACATATGTATCATTGCCTAACATTAATGCCTTCTAACATCAGTGATAGGGGTGTAGTGGCTACTGTGTTTAAGAGAAATCAGTATGGAGGACTCAGACAAACCCACGGAGTCACTTCAACAGGTTCAACATGGCCGGAAGTATTGGTAACATGAAACCTGTTTAGTTTGGGGGTGGGGTCAATGTATATGACTGGCACATTGATCTACATGCAAGTTGTGATTGTTCATCAAATCAGAGCTAAATTACTTTTACTTCATTTTCTCTTGTGAAACATGAATTTCCTTCCTTTCTTGTGGTTGCCTCTATTCTACTGTTCTTTACAGTATATCCTTATTATTTAATTGTGGTTCCCTATTCAATGAGACAAAGTGTCAACGTTTATCGGTGCTGAATAATTAGCTCTTTCTCCTTGACAGTATTGTCTGACACTTTTCATCTCAACTGTTTTATCCACCTTTGTGTATGTTTGAGACAAGCTGTATGACTTATTGAAGCTTTCTGATATCTTCACCTAGTTTGTTCAGGTCATCACAGTTTGAGAGATCAAAGTAGCAGATCCGGTGATACATGGAAAATATAAAGTATGTTTTTTTTTCCTATTATGCGTATGAATAGACAGACAGGCAGAGAGACGAAGAGACAGAGAGGCATACAAGCACACACACCCAGACACCCCGACAGACACACACACAGATAGGTGAGCCTGTCAGTCCAATGTGCAGTAGATTAAAAGTCAAGATAAAAAGGTCTGGATAAATAAACTAATAAATAATGCACAATAAATATGTAAACAGCATAAAATAGTTGTCATAGTTGATGGAAGAATGGTAATCTTGTACATGGTGAATGAATAATATCATCAGAGTTAAATAACATTTAAAGTAACTTCAAAGTAAACATAAAAATTGATTCCTGTCATCTCACCACAGCCCCCCCCCCCCCCCCCCCCCCCCCCCGTACTCAAAAGCACAATCGCTGCGGACTTAAATTTATTACTATTATACATCACTATCATGCTTGTTATGTATATGTATGTATATATTACTATATTTCTACTATGTATTTATAGGCTTACTGGAATGCACAATTTTGTACAACTGTGACAGCACCCTAAGTACAGGCAGTTGATCCATACTCCGATTTAAAGAAGACCCCCCTTTATCACATTTATCCCAGTTATTGAGTTTTAGTTTTAGTTTAAGGTTACCTTAGACCTGCCTCTGGGTTAAGGTGAGCGTAAAAAGGTTTATTAAGTGAAAGGGGAGGAATTAAGATCAGCCTACCCTGGACTTGGGTTTACAATAGCACAGATACATTTTATTTCTTGATATATGTGTATATACATAGAATATTGAATAATATGTGAAATAATATGTGAAGTAATATATATATACAGAGTGGCCCAAAGCCCAATGCATGGTAGGTTAAGCATTATCTACAACTTTAGGGACTGGTCTTGCTGGATATACCTCGACACACGATATACCCCGGCATCCGGGAGCCATGTTGTTGAATTTGATGGATGGGTACATGAGAATTATAAGCCAAAGAGGCCCCAGAATATGTGGAAGGTATAATATTTTTTTGGATAATCAAGTTTAAGATTCAATCTGGACAACACCTTCCTGATTTTTGAATCAATCAACACCTGTAAACCACTAGGCATAGCAATTTGGAACAAGGGTTGATCTTGTGACGGAGAATAAGAAGAAAACACTTTTTTCAAAGCCTTGTAGGGCCATAAAATAGAAGCTTGAAGCCTGGGAAAAGATAATACATGCACTTTATCACGAGTCTGGACTGCTTTGCTCCACTTGATTATGATTTTAACAATTTTTTTGTCAAAAATTACATCTCCTGCAGATATGTGCCTAGTGTGACAAAAAGAATTGTATGAGTGGGGTGCTATGTTAGATAACCTCAGCAAACCAAAGTAATCCACTAAGAATACTGCTCTGTACACATAGCCCATGTGGATAGATTCACACATAGTACAAATCCTCATTAAGTCTTTCAAATCAATGATGTTATGCCTTGAAATTCTCAGGGGCGTGTTTATTCTGGTTAACTTTAAAAAAGTATTTGATCTTGTGAGACCCCCTTTCATAAGGCCCGACATCGCCTGTCAACCTACAACAAAGTACAGTACCAGTTTACTGAACATTATATTCATTATCTAGGTCAAGCATACTGTGAAACACAGGTAACCATATTGGATTTGGAATATATGATGTTAATGCCTGCCAACATGCAGGAGTATACTGCCACTTGGACAACTGGTTTGCAACCTGATTGTTTTTGCCCAAAACATGTACAAATGTAGCATCAATATCACAGTTAGCTGTTTCAAGCCAGACATTACGGGCACATGCAGCCAAAAAGGCGTCATGTGTCCTGCCATTTGTTAACACCTGAACAACAGCATCATTATCACACTTCACCAGTATTATTTCCACATTGATCCAAACAACCTGAAGGCTAAAAGAATGTTTCAAGGTGCACTATACTTATGATTCCGGAAACCTCATTGAATGGGGAGGTGATACACTAGATCATTGTACCTACCACCTAAGCCTGTCAGACAAGCATCCAGTTCATGCAAATGATGTGCAGCTTTGTGGTCATATATAGATACACCATTGTAGGTTTTATGGAATTTAACAAATCATCTCAGATCCCTTTTGAAATCACTAGTGAGTTGTATGGTTCCTGCATTGTAGTTGCTTCTGAGAAGATTCAACATTCTGTTAACAAAATATCTTGTGGGCCTGACACACTTGTGTAGGTATAAAAGATGGCCCAGAAGTGACTGAAGTTGTCTACCGGTATGTTCTAATCTCCCAGTCAGCAATACTTTTCTGAATATCTTGTAATTTATCTGAAGGAACATGACACCTAAACAGACAACAGACGTGCTGGGATCTATCACTTTTTACTGCTAATTGTGAGACCTAGTTCTTGAAGCAACTCATACAATGCATCAAAAGAGTGGCTTGCAACTGATGGGGTGCCAAACCCCACATAATCATCTACAAAGCCCACAACTTGAAAACCATGAGAACGCATTATGAAACGTTCTGTTTCGACTCCCAAAGGAACACAGGTATCAATGTAAGCATTATTCCAAAACATACCCAATAAATCGCAATCACCTGGGTCGATCTTGACATGTCAAAAGACTTATATCTATTTTGTATAGGTGCACACCTTTACCAAGATTCTTGACAGCATTTGTGATGTGATCAACAGTTGGGAATGTAAGGGAGAATTCACTACCCATGTAAGAATCTTTATCTATCTCGTCATTTACTGACGCATCCCTGGGCCATGACAGCTCAATAATGACATGTCTATGTTCAGCACCTGGCTTTTCTCTCGACATAAATAGGGGATTGGTGACAGTTTTGTATAGGATTGACAGGAAAAGGTTCCAATATGGCCCCATGAGCTTTTTCTTCTTCAATGTAGGCTAAGATGTCTTCTGGGAACTGGGTAGCACAGGCATGATTAATTTTTTGACATTCCAATTTACAGGTTTTATTAAAACCTATCAGAAACCCATACTTCATGACATGTATAAGTTGAACATCCCAATAATCCTTCAACTCCCTCTCCCAGACTTTAACATTCAGCTGGGAGACGACCCGTTGTCACCCCCCTCATAAAAAAGGCTTCCCTTCCTAGAGACGACCTTAAGAATTATCGCCCAGTGTCTGGTCTTTGTTTCCTGTCAAAGTTGGTTGAGCGAGTCATTGCCAGGCAGCTAACGTCACACATTAATAACAACAAACTGGACAATCCTCATCAGTCAGCATATAAGCCAGGACATTCCACGGAAACTGCTTTATTGTCTATAAAAAATGAGGTTCATCTCTCTCTGGCATGCGGTGAACCCACAGCTCTAGTACTTCTTGACTTATCAGCCGCATTTGACACTATAGACTATAATATTCTCCTTGGTTACCTTAAATCCTGGTTTGGTCTTGGTGGAACAGCTCTAAGGTGGTTTGCTTCCTACTTAAGAAATCGTTGCCAGGCCATTAAGATAGGCTCCACACTATCTGAATTAAGCAATCTCATCTATGGAGTCCCACAAGGTTCTGTTCTGGGTCCGTTACTGTTTTCACTCTATACAACACCACTCAGTAAAATTATTCGCCTCCACCTGCATATTAAATTCCATTTTTATGCGGATGACACTCAGTTATACATCCATCTCTCCCACAAGAATGCTTCTTCGGCTCTCGCCAAGCTAAATACCTGCCTTCGTGATGTTCAAGAATGGATGTCTCTCAGTAAATTGAAGCTCAACCCTGAAAAAACTGAGTTTATTGTCTTTGGTTCCAAGGCTCAACGTCAGAAGATTTCCTCTCACTTTCCTGTTAGCATTCTTGGTAGCCTTCTTCATCCAGATGATTTTGTCAGAAATCTAGGTGTGTGGTTTGATGCAGATTTTTCATTCTCTGAGCATATCAAGAGGACTTGCAAAGCGTGCTTCCTTCAGATGCGCGACCTCCGTAGAATTAGAAAGTATCTCACTTCTGAAGTGGTAGTCCTTGCTGCAAAAGCCTTGGTTAGTAGTCGTCTGGACTATTGTAACTCTCTGTTCAGAGGTTTGTCCGGTTTCAATCAGCACAAATTGCAAAGTATTCAGAACACCCTTGCTCGTATTGTTACAAATCATAGAAAGTATGCTCATGTTACACCCATTCTACATAAACTCCACTGGTTGCCTGTTAAGTATCGTTGTATTTTCAAAACCGCAACACTTGTGTATAAATTTTTGCATAGTGGTTCTCCTTCTTACTTCAAACCGTTCTTGTCTTTTAGTAGTTGTCCCTATAGTACTAGGCATAGTCACCCAGATCGTCAATACCTTACAGTTCCTCCTTTTCATTCATCAGTCTTCAAGTCAGCCAAACATTTTGGCCATAGTTTTGCCTTTGATGCTCCTAAGATCTGGAATGACCTCCCTCAAGATGTTCGCAGTGCAACATCAGTTGCCTCCTTCAGAAAGAAGCTTAAAACTTACCTGTTTGCAAAAGCCTACCCACCATAGCCTCTCCCGTCACATCTGTGTCTCCTTGGTACGACCTGGCTATGTCCCTTGATTAACGTTAACTGCCTTGCTTTATGTTTAGATGTGCCTTAGAGTCCATCAGTGATGGAGATTAAGCGCTATAAAAGTCCACATTAGATTAGATTAGACTGGTGATATAACTTTTAGGAAGTTAGGACAACCACTAACTCTAACTGCATAATGCTGTTCAATAGAGGATTCAAACCTAGGACCCTGTCTATCTGGGTGCTCAGGCATGACAAAATCTGAGAGGGGAACAAATCCAAACTCAAAATCTGTCTGGACATTCCATTTTTTGTCACACTGTAGATTTGTATTATTCATGACATATCTCACTTTATTCTTAGCAAGAACATTGCGCAAGTACTTCTCACTACATGAGCTGTTAATATAAAAAATTCTGACATAATTTGGTTGTGAAGCTCCAACATTCTGCGTATTATCACTGCTTTCATTGTTGCCTACATTCTAACACACTTTGGGGCCCTGTATTCTAATATGACCTGTTGCAGAAGCAACTTCTGCACTCAGACCTTTTTGCATCATATAAACATTATGTTCAGACAAATTCTTGTCAGATGTAAAATCATCTGTGTTACATTGCATTACCCTTTCACTGTTTTCACAAAGAACAATGTTTGGAGTAGTTTTTTACATTATTACTTTGACTACTTTTTCCAGGGCTGTCAACCAACACTACATGGTTGCCTTTTTTCTGCACCTTGCTGCCATTATTCACCACAGTGGCCAGGCGGGGAGTTTCAAGTGAACAATTACTGACAAATGTCCTGGATTTGCCAGGTATGTTCTTGCCCTCATTGAATTTGGCTCTATTATAATCTTTACTTTGACACAAGCATAATATATATAGTCTAATCACTGCTACAATGTTAATCAGCCACTGATTGAACTGCCCATTATTTTCCCAAGACCAGTGCTGCCCTCACAATTTAATGTTGTGCAGCTTTCAATTCGTTTTTGACACTATTTTCTTGACATTTTACAATCTTTCTCAGTACGAGAAAAAGTCTTTCCCAAAGAAAGGCAATGAGCACATATGTGCCTATAATATCTACCATTTGTCTCATGATCTTTTGCATAGTAAAAACTTCCAGACTGAAAAAGTTTGCAATACCAGGGCTTACGAGTATCTGTTTTTCCTACATTCTGTTTGTTCACAAAATGTCTTTGCGCCCTACACAATCGGTCCAGTCTATTTGTGTCATGCCACGTTAATGCCCCCCTCTCCATTTCACAAAGAACGACTGCATGTGCAGCTTTTGTGTTTGTCCAAGCAAAGTCCGTGGCATCCTCTGTGAGGTCTGACAAGTACAATAACATTTTTTCCCTGGTATTGTGATCCGGTTCATCTACAAAAAAAATATTTTTTTGCAACTTTGTACGAATTGTGTCAACAACAGCTGGTTGTACGAAATCCGTTGCCTAGTAACACCTCCCAATATTACATCTTGTGGCCAAGCCACCTTCTTTTCAGCTATCACTTCTATGTTTCCACCATGTTTGGATTTAATTGTTTGATTTGAATTACCTTGAATATCAACTGACTGATCGAGTTGTGCAAGCCTTTGGTCAACCTGCTGCTAGACAGATTTAAACACCTTAAAGTACGAACATCTGACACATCTGACTCATCTGATGAACTATCATACAACACTTTTGTTTTACATTTTGTGACACTGAGCTAGAATGTTTTGACTTTTTACTTGACTGAGGAGGGTCATCTGACGGACTATCATGTAACACTTTTGTTTTACATTTTTGTAATGCTGAACTAGAACATTTTGACTTTTTACTTGACTGAGGAGACTCATCTGGCAGACTATCATACAGCACTTTTGTTTTCCATTTTGTAACGCTGAACTAGAATGTTTTGACTTTATACTTAACTGAGGAGAATCCTGCATATTCTTTGTTGATTTTGATGAAGCTTTTTACATCTTGAGTGTCCTCTTTGCCACTGTATATTCCACAGCATCCACATGAGCATTCACTTTCTGCAGTTCTGTCAGTATTTTCATCTGTATACTGTTCTGTACTTCTTCTTGATCTACCACACTTATGTCTGTGTCACTGTCACAGGCCAATACTATCAATGTCACAAGATCTCACCCCAGACTGTTGATTGCCCAATAATTCAAAGTCTGACGCACTAGGGGCATTGTTTTTGACACATTCAATATGTGGGTCTTTCACAACCAAGCTTTTGTCCTTTTTGGGTTGTTTTGACGATGATGATTCAGGTGCAGAAAGTTTATGAGTGTTGTCCATAAAAGTACATTTCTTACCCGTGGGTGGGTAATGCTTTTAGTGCACTTGCTACAATAATTTTTATTTTTCTCCATTTTGTTATATCTGAAATGTCTCATTTTTTTCTGAAAATACAAATCAGAAAGGCCTGAAACACTCTGATGTTTTGTGACAACAGTTTGCTCAGACTTGGACGACACAGAAACAAGATAAAAATTAGGTTAGACCATCCCTCTAAGGTGGGCTGTATCGGCCAAATCAAGCATAAGGTTGTCAAAAAGCAGTCAAGTTCACAGCAAAGCAGCAATAAGCAAAGTTCCCATCAGCATCACAGTAAATACAATGTATGGTTAGTGGTTAGTGTAAATCATGTATAAAACTAAAACGTCGTTTTGCTATTAAAACTATTCAACATAAAATAATAAACCCAATATGAGGTAAAATATTTGCAGCCAAAAATTATTTTATAATGTCCACACAATAGCTGCATAATTCAAAGTGAGAATTTTCCCACCAAAATGGGTTTCTTAAGAGAGGTCATCCAATAGGCTATAAATGGGTCAAATAGTTATGGCTACTAAAAGGGCACAATAGTAGACATGAATATGCTATTGTGTTTTAAGCTGCAGCCACACATAATCTCCTCAGGGTGGCCGACTAACCCACGTGCTGCCCTAACATCACTAAGGGAAATCATGAATGATTAAACATACAACTACAAGTTATGGATAATAAAGTAACATAGAAAATACAGTAAATACTGATGACGCAAAGCTGTATTGATTTATTCAATCAAGAAATGAAATAACATCATGTGAATAACTAAAAATTACCTCATATTACATAATGCAAGTGATTTTCAAAAAAAGGCTAAAATATGATGTAACACTTATAACATGAAATCTTACAAAATAAATGTAACAATATTTTGGAAAACAGTAGTCTTTAAAGGCTGAAATGTATTTTCAGATGATTACCGGGCATCACTTAAATTGATGTGCACACATGTTTTATTATTTGATTTAATTATTCTGCGATACCATTATGTAATAAGAACTGGAAATAATGTGTGCAACAAATGAGTTCACCTGAAATACATGATTTTTAAGATTTCTCTACTATTGCTATGTTGAAATATGTTCCTCACTTGTAAAACTTGGAAAACAGTTTTTTCAATTTGTTTCCTCGTCAGCTTTCATACTTCCCAACACCTGTGGTCATATTGAGACTAACATTGACAATCCAGTGATCAGAAACTTTAATTGTCGCCATTTCTGGGGAGTGAGAATTCCATGCCAGTCTGAGGCCAATATGATCTCACTGGCAAAATGTCATTAGGGCAGACAGCTTACTGGACTTATTCAACTTGGTTTCCTGTTTATCTTTGCAGCTGTATTTTGACCTGAAATAAAAACATGTGCCAAGTTGAATTAAAAACAAAAAAACAACATGTGCCAAGTTGAATTAAAAACAGAAAAACATGTGCCAAGTTGAATTAAAAACAAAAAACATGTGCCAAGTTGAATTAAAAAAAACATGTGCCACGTTGAATTATTCAGACACATAAAGGTGTACTTGAAGGAATATGTTACCTGCCGAAGGTGCCAGATACAGGCTACATGCTGTTTTGAGGCTCAAAATTTAAAGTTGTTACAAACGCTTGTTTAGAGCATCATTGTTGAATATTTTTACCAGTAAGAATTAAACCTGGCAATTCCAAAACACAAGACTCTGGCTGCCAGTCTACTTACACATGTATTGAAGTCCTTGGTGGCCTGGTGGGTTTGCTGGTACGTCATCACAGACTGTCACCTCTGTGTGGGTTCGATTCACACAAGTGTCAATACTGAGGACCCGTTCTCATATAATTCTGGATGTTGAACAGGATGTAAAACATCCAATTTTGCCTTTGACTTGTCACATAATTTATGTGATAACCTATATATTGGTAAAATTTTCAAACTGCATTTTGATAGTATTTTTGAGGTTTTGAGACTCTTGAATATCACCCCTCATTCACTACCAATGGTTGATCCTACTATTACAGTCAATGGGGCAAGCACAGTAACAGTCCCCAACCCCAAGACAGAAAACACAAAATGCGGGTACCATTTATTAATACAATAACAGTTAAGAGTATATATGACTAATACTAAATGATATTTACAGGTCATCTCAGATATACATAAAATCCCTTGTGGTATAAAAGAGTATAAAATTACTTTACAAGAGTAAACACAATTAAAAGTAGTAATAAGTAGGGCTGCAAAGTATAAAGTTACTATGAATAAAGCAGCCAGCAATGAAAATACTGTGAACTTCAAGGTATCAGACTAGAGTTCATTGTTCATATAGTTCAAAAGGTCATGGCAGAAGGTCATGTCACCTAAGTTCACAGTTAAGATATTTATTACATTCACATTGATAAAGGTCACTACTTGACCTTGAGGTGACCTTCGACCCCGACAGAAGGGGAGGCTAAAAGTTGGCTAGTCAGCAAAGGAGGAAACAGCTACCAAGTGAAAACAAGGTCAATTTCGACAAAGGTCAAGCCAAAGCCCCCCTAAACTGTCCAAAGAAGAAGGGACCTCCAAGGCTTACAATGGACAACTAAAATAAGATTTAAACAACATTTTTCCAGAAAAACATTATCTCATAGCTAAGAGAAACCCTCAAGCCCAAAACTAGGGGTAGAAGCATTAGGGAAAATGTGCTATGCATTTATACACCCAGCCAAAGCATCAGCAAGACTTTCACCGGAAGTGTGGTCAGATTGGATGTAACCCCAAACACAATCTGAGGACCAGGTGCCATGTCTTTTAATCTGCTGTATTGGTATGTGGGAATTGAATGCATATGTGGCACCTGATTGCCTAAAATCATGAAATGTGAAGAAGGCAGGGGAGAGGCCTAAGTGAACATTAATCGTTTTAAGACTTTTCCTGACTTGTGAATCGGTGAGAGGATTCGAACCCAGGTCACTTTGGATTTGAGGTAAAGGCGAGAGACCTGACATGGGGTAGAGCTTGAACAGGGCCTTGACTGCTCTGAAGGGGCAAAGTGGTTTAATCTTCAACTTAGGAAGGGAGATACACTGAACTTTGTCCCTTGTCTGCATTGTCTTGGACCACTTTAGCAAGACCTTCAAATATTTCTCAGTAAAGAAAACATCATTGCCTGTGAGATGTCTGGTATGATCAAAGTCAGCTCTTGCATGAGGTGCTAGGTTCGAGAGCCTCAAAAAGGCAAAGAAGCCTAGGAGGAAGGTAGCTCTGTAAACCTGAGGTGAGGTCAAGAAATCACACGGCTTAGAAATCTCCAGCAGATGAGAGATTGTGATAACATTGTGAGAAGTGGTTGTGATAGGCCTGTTGATCCTTAATGCTTTTAAAAAATATTTAACTTTGGGATGGTCCAAGGTTTCAAATGGTAAATCATACATGATAAATGAGGCCTTTATGGCCGACACATAATTTGCTATCATGCTAGCAGAACATTCATTAGCAACTAAACATTCCAAAAAAGACAATACAACTTTGACATTTATATGAATCAGTGAAGACTTTGTGAATAGGCAAAATGCAACAAAAGTTCTAAACATTGATTCATAGGCTCTGTGGGTCTTGGGACGAAAAGCCATATGGAGCCTCTGTGAAGCCTTGGCTGATAGTGTCAGAGCTTCATTGTCTACAAAACAAAGTGTAGTATCTCTAAGTGTTTATTATAAATAGCATGAGCCCCTGCAATTACACTAAAATAACAACACATGACTACTAGAGTTTTGGATACATACATGTACATGATAATAATAAAACATTCACATGTCTGGATCTAAGTCCAGCATTTCATAAGACACTGGGAGCCAGATGGACTGCCCGATATTGAAATGTAAATAGTTAACTTGATCTATGGTTCCCTGCCATCTGGACAAGGTATCAGCGACTCCATTTTCCGAACCTCTAATGTGAGCATACTGTATGTCGATATCAGACATGGTGGAAGCATACCATACGTTACATGCACAGGTGGCTAAGTACGGATCTCGAGTTTTACCATATTTGAGGACTGTCACTACAGCCTCATTGTCACATCTGATCAGTATTCTCTTGGAAGCCCATAGGAATGTAAACAATCTGATGGCAATCAAAATATTCACCGTTTTCAGATGTACTATTGTCCAATTCCTGAAGCCCCTTTCTATGGGCAAATGGTACACATAGCGCCCACAACGCCCACCAAAGCCTGTAAGGCACGCATCAAGCTCCAAGGTCAAGTCTACTAACTTATGGTTGTACAGTGAAACGCCATTGTATGTTGGCAAGAACTTTGCAAACCATCTTAGGTCTCTCTTGAAGTCAGGCGTCAACAAAATTTTTTGACGCCCATGAGCAGATCTCAGCAGTTCCAACATTCTGTTAAGGAAGACACGTGCGGGCTTGACGCACTTGTGGACGTTAAGCAAGAGACCTAAGATGGATTGCAGTTGACGTTTCGACGAAACGTCTTTATCAAGCCAGAGGCGAACAGCGTCATTGATAGCGTCAAGTTTTTCTGGTGGTATAGATATGGTGCCTGCAACCGTGGCAATCATGACGCCCAGACACGTCACATGCGTAGATGGTGATACTAACTTCTTTTCACTCACAGTAAGGCCCAACTGGGCCATAAGTTGCAATAACGCCTCATATGACGCTCACGCGACGCTAGGCACACCGACGTAATCGTCAATGTAGTCGATAATGGGGAATCCTTTCTCATGCATCATATATCTGACACTGTCGCTTAAGCATTGAAAGATTTGGCTTCCATGTTGCATCCAGAACGGAACGCACATATCGATGTAGAAGCCCTGCCAGTGGAGGCCTAGGAGGTCATAATCCCCAGGATCTACTTTCACATGGCGAAACGCCCTGCTTACGTTGACCTTGTAAAGCAACGCCCCACGCCCCAGACGTGTCAACTCAGTGGTGATGTCATCCACTGTTGGAAACGTAAGAGCAAACTCACTGGTCAAATATAAATCTGCAAGATAGGGGATCATAACGTCTTTACGTTTACCAGACTTTTCAAGAATGTTTCGACAAAACCACTGCACCCATTGGGTTAACGTGAGTTGGTCGTACGACACATGCTGCCTAGCTGTACCCCCCAATATAGCCTCATGTGGCCAGTGTACTTTGTGTTTAACCTGTACATCTATGTCCCCACCCCTCTGGGACTTATATTTCAGTTTACCTTGACAGTGGAAACTCTGAACTAACTCTTTAATTCTTTTGTCTACTTTTTCTTGCAGACGATGAGATTTTAATACTTCCAAACTTGGGTCATCACTCTCATCAGAGGACAAACTACTTTGAACTGGTTGGTACTTTCTACGCTTACTAGAGTTAATACTCTCTAGAAAACTGTCTGTACTTATCTCAGAGTGGAAGGTGTTGAAGTTTTCGTTGAAGTCGCCACTTGCTGCTCCACCTGGTTCTGTCGTCTTCTTCAGCTGCTGAAGTAATTCTGTCTGCAACCGCTGTCCATCTTCCTGCACTGCCTATGCAGCCTGGGAGGCAGGTACTGGCCCTGCGACGGCAGCATCTCGAAATAGTTCATCACTTTGTTCTTGAACTTTCCTCTTACACTTCTTTCCAGTGGGTGGCAGGTGTCTGGTCTTACACACTTTACACATTTGCTTATTGTCTGACATTTTCAGTTTGTATTTAAATTCTATTCATATAATTGTCTCAGTTTCTGAAACACTAATACAAAGGGCGCACAAGGCGCTAAGATTGGTGTTCACAGTCAGATTCAGGTTAAATCTGACCACCAATTTGGCTTCCACATGGCATGCCATGTAAAAATAGAAAGAAATATAGGGTAGACCATCCCTTTACAGTTGACACATTAAGCCTGAGGTTGACTCGATGACCACAAATCTTAAATCCAACAGCAGATCAAAATCAATGTTCACTAGATAAATGACCGTCCTGATTTGATATATGTACAGGTTAAAACTTTAAAAGAAAACAAAGTTTAAAATGCTAAAAACATAAAGTAAAAGTTTCATAAGTAACAATTTCATGTTTGCCCTTCAAGCTTTCAATTCAAAGTGACTTAGGGGTCACAAGTCAATGGCTATGGAGAAAGGGCCAACCAATGAGATTCAAATGACTTCTAGGTTGCTGGGACAACCCAGCAGGGGTTCTGGGAACCCCAGAATTATGTAAGGTTACTTGTTAAACTGGTACCCCAGATTCAATTAAAGTACACACAAACAATACTGCTGCCTTGGAGGAGGACTGACACCTGGGATGCCTGGACACCCCAAGCGACAGTCACCGGCTGGTTCCAAGTCAATAAAGTGTAGAGTGTTCACCACCTTACAAAGTCTGCATTCAACTGTTCAGTGTGTGTCCCTTCTGTGATGTTCATTCCAACATTCAGCAATCCAATATCTGTAGTAGTTTTAGACACTACATCCAGTCAACACAAACTCAACTGTGTGCAGGCTTAAAATACTGCTCTGGTTTCTAGAATATACTTTAGAGAAAAATTAAATTTCTATATATTTCCAGGAATACATAGAAGGTTCTAGAAACCACTCCCAACTGAATATATTCTCACAACTACAGAATTCTGGGAAGATCAGTAGTAACCAGGTCACTTGTGCAGAATAGAGAGAAAATAAAAAACAACGTCTTTATATGGTAAAAGAACTCTGCACTCATAACAATGCACTGAGTACCCTTATATGTAACACTGTCAAAAACCTGAAAATAGGATTGTTATTTTAAACACATTTCTTAGATTGATCATGAAATGGCTCGAGACATTGCAGGATACAAAGTTCAGTCTTTGACCAAGCTATGAGTTCAAATCACTATTTTAATGCTGCCTGTAAGAAGCTATTTAAGTTTATTTATTTATTTGGGGTTTTATGTCGCTTTCAACACTGTACAGGTTATATCACGACAGGTAGTTGGAAGGGCAGATGAACCACACGTTGATTCTACAATAAGACAGGTTCATTCTATGCTCTTTGTGATGTTAGATCCTCTCCACTTTCTTCTCCTTCAGCTGCGAAAATACATTATAAGTTATACGAAGACATTGCTACTTCCTTTGCTACATTACTTTTACAATCCTCTACATCTACCCCTTGGGCTTGAGAAAATTCTTTGTATAAACATTTATTTGCTTCTCAACTTATTAATCTGTGGTTTACTCAGGCTCCATCTCTGTACTTGCAAATCTGCTCCGATTTTAAGGCCACCTTAACTTGTGCACATTATTCTTGGTAATGCAGATGTCTCCTGAATTTCTGATGACCCTAAATGTACCTCGGGTAATTACATTTAAAAAGTTTCAAACTTCAACTACATTTTACTGCCCTCAAATTTCAGATGGATACACTTGACTGTACTTGAACTGAACGTTAAGTGTATACAGTAAAAGTCAAGAAGTAGTCTCACATAACAAGTGAATGTATTGTGTATCTAAATATATCAATTGCTCTGTTCTGCCCCTTTCATACCCCGGGTTTGGTAGGTCCGCATTAATTCCGCGCCACTACTTGATGTCCCCACTTGCAAACAGGTTACTCAAAGATTTACCTTATAGTAAATCCCTGATTTCTCACATATTACACATAAAATGAACAGCAGACATCTCAGTGAGTAACACCTCAACACTTTTTAAAAGAAGTTGTGAATGGTTTAAATTTTTAATTGTAAACATAAAGTTTGCAATGAAATCGCTTGCGCTTAATAAATAAATTAAACTAAAATCTTTACTTGTTGCTAAATTCATGATAATATTCTGTAAGAATAAAAATATGAAAAGACCTGGAGAATTTCAAAGCAAACTATGGGAAGGCTATCGCATTTCTACATATGGACAAAAGTTTCCACCAGTGATATGTCTGCTTATAACAAGCAAACAGAATAACTAACCTTTCAAAGGCCTAATCAGGTTTTATTGTAACCAGTTCAACATCAAACCACACTGCTTAGTGTTATGAAGCCCACTAGAACAAACAACTAGTGTTTTGAGTGTATTCTAGTAAATCTAAACTTCATTAAAAGAATTACATTTTAAACTTGAGGATTAACGATCTGATGTAACCCTTCATGCACATCTTAATGCAAAATATTTGTTCTGGGAAAATTATTTTTACTATTTGAGGGAAGTTGATGAGAATCAAACCAGACACCCTTGCCCTCATACATGGTACAACTATGTCCATAATATGAGCTGGTGTTCAGCTGTGAAATCTTTGAGATTGAACCAAATTTCCTGAATTTCAGAGTAAATATTTAGGAATGACTTCACAGGCCAAAAATATCAGAGATGTGAGCTCTATGATGACAATATGGCTGACTTGCTGTTTCACCACTTTAAATTGGATTGTGAATGAGAAACAAAATGTTAAGAATTAACTAGTTAATTAGGATGACAAACACACCCTACAGTAATATATACCTAACCAACATCCAGCAAAGCCTGCCAAAATCATGTCAGAATTTTTTATTAAATTCAATTTTATTGATTAATAAAGATTTCACTTTGTGTTTGAGATAAACAGAATCATAGCTTTCTCTTTACAACAAGCGAATCTTGTGTTTTAGCAGATACTGATTATGAGTTTATAGAAATGAGTAACACTGTCTAATGGTCACAATACTAGTGATCAAGTACCAATAATAGACTTCAGTACGCCGGCTTAAAGGTTCCCAATCCTTGTGGATATAATCAGAGAAAACTCCAGTAAAGTGTCTCACTCACTGGGGACTCTCTATTCCAGGACAGTCTATTCCAGGTCATCACCAAGTATCATAAGCTTAATTATCTGTGAAAGTGCTATTCCACAGTAACCTTGCTATAACCCAGGTCACACTTACCTGAATTACTGTGGATGGTGAATATACGGGGAATACTCAGATGACTGGATCATGTTACACAGTGCCTGTATTCACAAAGATTCTTATTTGTAGAATTACACTTATTCTTAGAATTTTTCTAAGAATGGTTTTTATTCTTAGAATTTTTCTAAGAATAAGAATTTACTATTCACAAAGATTGTTATTCTTAAAATATTCTAAGAATTGATTTAAATCTGGCACATACCATGTTTAACTCAAGAAAAATTGTTGTTTTGGTGATTATAGTGCAGCAACTGATTGCAAATCGACATCCAGAACAGAGTGTTAAATATTAAATTGTCCATTGTGTGTACTGTAATGAAATGCAGCCTTTTTATGTTATTTCAAAATTTCTAGCTTTTTGTTCACATATGCCAAGATCTGTACTCTTTTTTTTTCTTTTTCTTAGAATTACACTTAGTCTAAGAAAAATTCTAAGAATTGCAGACATTTCCTTTTACTTCTATTCTTAGAATTATTCTTAGCTAAGAATTGTTTTGTGAATAGGATTTTATTCTAAGAATAAGAAAATTCTTTGCATAGAATTTTTCTTAGACTTACGTGTAATTCTAGGAAAAATTCTAAGAATCTTTGTGAATACAGGGCCTGGGCCGTATTCACAAAAGGTCTTAGCCAGGCCTTAGGCTTAAAGTTGAGACTTTTGTCTCAAGTTTCTGCCCCAAAACTGCTAAGACTTTTGTCTTAGGCTTAGTGGTATTCACAAAGAATTTAAGACCGGTCTTAGGCTTAGCCAAAGGGCTCAACTTTAAGACTGGTTTGTAGTGGGCTTAAATTTTGTAAAGAGGACTTAAATATGGCCACCATAAACTTTTCTCCACTTCAAAATTTGAAATGGCTGTAAATAAAGTATAATTATACAGAACACCACACTTCCTCACAAAGTTTGCTCGTTTTCTGAACATTCTCTGTTTTATTCTAAACAAGCCACGTGTAGCCAGCAGTAATGACCCCTCATGTTGAACCCTAAACCATGATTAAGCTTTCAGCCCATGTGGCTAGTACTGATTCAGGGCAAGGTTCATTGGTTTGGTTTGTTAATGCTATAACATGTACTCTTTATATTTCTCACTCTTTATTTATCCCATATGATGCAATGAGTAACTTATAGCACTTAATATCCATCTTATGATAGACTCTAAAGTGCTAGAGCCTTAAAGGGAGAAAGAAAGAATCAGAAGCCAGAGACATAACAAGTCAACAGAAGATTAGCCACGGAGACAGGAGAATTATGAAGGGTTGAACTCATAAGGTATGTGTTCAAGTTGCACCTGAAAGAAGAAACCCCTGTCATCAGGGATCTCCATTCAAAAACTTGGAGCATCGCATGGAAAATTTGTGCACTGAATAAATAAACTTGTACTTTGAGGTAGTTCCAGTCAGGTTTGTTGTGCCTGGTATAGTAGGTCTACATTACATATGTAAGGCTGAAATATTTTGGAGAAGTATCGTGGAGGTACACTGCTTCAACAACTGTGAGTGGCATGCATATACAACTGTTTGATTATTGAACAATGTCTCATTATTAAGATATATTTATCTCTTTCCAATAAATGCCATTGGAATAACCTCTAAATGTCCTGTACAGATGTTCAAGTGATGTGAAATTTGTTGTGAGGCAGTTAATACCCCTTGTTTAGTGTTCTGTCTCCTGTGACCGAGACATCACCTCTGTAGCCCCCAGCACTCCGAGTGACACACAGATGTAACTGTTTCACCAGTTCTGTCATTCATGTTTAATTCACATCATCTGGCGGCCATTCCACACAAAATGGATGTTGATTTCCTGTCAGAGTGACTGAGACCTGGCATAGCATGCCGTAATTGCTGATATATTTCCTCATTTTGTGGAAATACTTGGGGGATATTGCTGCTCATTTGGACTATAAAACCCTGATGCTCTCAGACAATTAACTATCGTATTCTGTAGTTTTACCTTGAATGTTGGAAAATGAATTCCCTGACAAATTTCCCTCCTAACGACAAAAACATTTCAAATAACTGTATGGATATAAAGTTTGAGCATATACTGTGACTGCAGGCACTTACTGCCCACTCACATATGTACCCCGTCTATAAGGTGAATTCACACTTCTCCAGGTGTTATGATTCAATACTGAGTTTATTTAAAATGTAAAATGTAAGAATACAGCTCGTCTGACTGAATGACTCCTCATTTTTGAGATTTTCGGGCTGTTCTGTTTTGCACTATGGTAGCCGTGCAAGGCTTAGGAATGAGAAAAAAAAAGCAGAGGAGTGTATCCATTGTATGTATTTTGGAAGGGGTCTGGATCTCATTAGGACATATTGTTTATCATTCCTCAAATAATGCTTACTGTACAGAATCACCAGGAGCAGGTTCCAAATGTCCCACGTTTTCTGTACACCCAATAGCCAATCGAAATTGAAATGTAAATTTCAGATAAAAGTGAGTTAAATGTTTAATGTGTCCAAATGTGTCCAAATGATGTGGACTAGTGAGTTCACATTATGTTAAAAACTAATGACAATTTAAATAGGATTTTGTAATTACTCTAAATTGAGTGTTTTAAAACAATGCTTATCTGGAAACCTATGCTTACCTCGAAGCCTAATTAATATAAACTCTTTAGTAGTTTAGTATAAATTTATTTGTTAATAGCTAGGAGTTTAAACTGATAATGTTATTAATATAATTTACTACTTTTTAACCATTTATCATGAAAGTAAAATGCAGTGTGTTACTTGTCCGCTGTTGAAACACTCAGCAGTTTTTTAACAATGTCAGCTTTTTTAGTATTTGCCAGAGAGGAAGCGCTGATGTCAAAACCAAAAATCGCTGTCCAAACCTAGGATTTGTGTCCATTGTGTATGAAATAAATATTTTCTTCACTAATAACCTCTAACCCAGGGTATAAATCTCTGGTAAAACGTTGTTACTTAATTATACCATCCATAAAGAAAGATACGAGGTATGGACACCTTAGCTCAGATAATATTACCTTTGATAAGTAACAATGTTATCAGATGAATCTAACCAGCCTTTGTTGATTGTGTTTTTATAAATTCTAGCAAGACTCACACATTTTATTATATACACAGTAGTCAGATTTGCTGGGCATAATAACGGAGAAGTGTGAAGTTGTATGTTTTGACATCAATTGTTTAAACATAAACCACCCAATTCTTTGCTATAATAACCTGAGTCTACACGATCTGTCTCTCCATTTCCAACCGCAACCATTTTCTAACTGACAGAATTGCACAAACCCAGAGATAATAAACTGCAATAAGCTCCCGTCACAATCCCCAAACACCCAAGACAGACAAAGACATGTGGGTACCAGTTTATTAATATACACATCAATTTGAATAACATACAATACTAAAAGTTATTTACAGGTCGATAAAAGTTACATAAAATCACTAACTGTGGTATATAGTATAAAGTTAAGTACAGTTATATGGCTGCTGAATAATTCTAATTCTATTCTAATTGGACTTTTATAGCGCTTAATCTCCCAAACAAGAGGATTCTAAGGTGCAACAAACCAAAAAAGCAGTCAGCCTAATTTCTGTATCCAGGGACATAAGAGGGGTCCAGCACCGCGGAGAATGCCAGGGGAATGATCCAGGCTAAGGTGGGTATGCTTTGGTGTACAGGTAGGTTTTAAGCATAATAAGTAGAGTAATGTAAGGCAGCCAGATGAATATGAATAAGTAAGTTACTGTGAGGCTGCTGAAGAAGTTAAATTACTGATGCATGGCAGCCATGTACAATTCCTAATCTAACAGAGCGTGAAATGACGCCCAAGCGATACACGGGACACCAATATAGTCTATAACGGTGAAACCTTTTTGACGCATGACACATCTGATAGTGTCGCTTAAGTGCTGGAATATTTGGCTGCCGTGATGCATCCTGAACGGGACGCACGTGTCGACGTAGTGACCATTCTATTCTAAACCCAGGAGGTCATAGTCGCCAAGGTCTACCTTGATGTGATGGAACATCCTACTGACATCTGCCTTGTAAAGCAAAGTGCCACACCCCAAACACTTCAACTCATTAGGAATATCATCAACGGTCAAAAATGCTAGAGAGAAAGAAGTGTCAAGATAAGCGTTTTTGTGTATCCCTGCATTGACTGACACCCCAAGGGGACAACTGAGGTCTATTATGACCCTACACCTGTCCGAATTGGGCTTTGCCCTGGTCATGAAGGGAGAACTATGGCTTTCAGGAATGGGTTTTGCGTCAAATGGACTTAGTATGGTGTCATATTGTTTCTTTTCAGCAATGTATGTGTCAACGTCACTGGGATGGTCTACAGCTGATTTGTGATTTCCTGTTTCATTGATAAGGTCACAAGCCCTATTGAAATCTAGAGAACAGTCAAATTGTATCATTTGCAAAACCTGTTGGTTCCAATACTCCCCTAGGTGATCACACCACGCTTGTACATTAAGGTCACCCTTAACTGGTAACCTGGCTGACATAAAACAGAGTCATTGACCACATCAACCAAAGTCATTAATTGAATGCCGACTGACGATGCAGCTTGTTAAAAATATCAACGTCAACATTGAGCATTTTATTTTGTCAATAGTGTTTTGCATGCAAAATTGAATTGACAAACTTGTCATCTATGCCCAAATAATTGACATCAAAAATCAATTGACTTGAATCATTGTTTTCACACCTTTTTGACACTTCATTTACAACAGAATTCACACTGGTGTGGTTTTTGGATCCGGCCAGTGAAATGTCTGCACACAATCCACTATCACCTTCAATTGTTACCTCAGTTGATGAACAATCATTACCTGTAACTGTGTTACCATGACAGTGGTATTTATCAATGTAACCACTAGGCAAAGAGACTCTGTCCCTAGGGCTTGACATGACCTCAGCTGTAGCACTGGCGAGAGGACTAAGGTTTGAATCTTTGACATGCATGTCAGGAATTTGATCACTTACTTCTTCCCATACACTAACCCTTTTGCCATTTGGTGTCAGACCAAATTTGTGGGCTGATTTTACACTAGCCCTGAATACTTGAATATACACCACAGCAACATGGGAATTACTGTCAGCTTTTTTGACACTTTTCTTGGCAAACAAAGCCTCAATTTGTATATGATTGACATTTAATTGTAAAGAAATCTGTCTCTGCATGCATTATTTCTAATAACATCAGGGACAATCCGTTGTTGCCCCGTAACATTGTTCACACTTTCATTAACATGACCACATTCACTTTGGTTGACAGTTGTGTTGGTTTGTATTACCTCAGTAACAGCTTTGTTACAGCTGCCCCACCCTAGCGATCAGCAGCTGGCTGCATGTTTTTTGAGCTGTGATTTTTCACCAAACAATTCTTTTCTGAATGGTTCAACTGTTTTCCTAAAGTCAAGCAAAAGGCACAGATATGTTTGTTCAACATACCATTAACTTCACGGTGCTTTTGGTGAGTACATGTATTGTTCTGAAAATGCTTACAAAACCATGGTTTTTTCTCATTTTTGCCTACCAACTTACCAGCAGGTACATGCTTTTGTACATGAGCCCTTCGGATCCAGTCTACCTGATCACCAAACTCCCACTGAAGAGACTCTCTCTCCATCTCACACAATAGCACCACATGGGCCGCCTTGGCCCCTTGTCACAAAAAGTCTGTCGTGTCCTCCATGAGGTGCACGAGATATGAGATCATGGTATCTTTAAGGGTTCCGGATTGCTCTTCCAGTATGTTATGGCAAAAACCCTGTGCCCATTGGTCAGTGACAATTGATCATGCGCAACTCTCTGTCGAGATATCCCCCCCCAAGGACTGCCTCATGGGGCCAGTGTACCTTGTACTTGGCTTTCACATCAACATTTCCTCCTCTCTGGGATTTATACTTTCGTTTTTTATCTTTACCTGGGAGGTGTGAATTGTGGTTCAACTCTCTATTCCTAGCATCTACTTTCTGTTGTAACATATGGGATTTAAGTGTTTCTAGGGATGGGTCATCACTATGCAAAAGCTGTCCGTCCTCTTAACCACTACTAGCAGACTGACCACTAGTGACGGCAGCATCTCGTCACAGTTTATTAGGTTCTTCTTGAGAGCTCTTCTTATGCTGGCATTTCTTCCCATTGGGGGGCAGGTGTCTAACTTTACAGTTTTTACAGAGTTGTTTATGATCTGGCATGTTTTCTCATTAATTTTCAATTTTTTATATATATTTTTAGTCTACGCCTCTGAGACACAATAGAATACGCCATAGGCGTTAAGACTTCTGATCAACTTGTCAAAACCAGACTAAATACGACCATTTGACATTACATGGCAAAGCCACAACATGAAAACTATAGGGAAGTCTCTCTACAGCAGATCATATTAGCCTGAGGTTGACACGATGACCACAAGTCCCAAAAATGTATACAGTTTAACAAATGACAAATGACAATATCAGTCCTCTGCTTGTTATATTGATCAACAAATCAGTCAATCAATCACATGCACAAATGTTCCTTTATCTGTTATAAAAAACTTGTTACAGGATAAAAACCGTGCATTATTTACATATTTACAATTTAAAAACCTAAAAGCAGAGTAAAACCATAAAATGAATTCATCCATAATTTCAAAAAATTTCATGTTTGTCCTTCGACTATCAGTTTGAAAGTGACTTTGTGAACTAGCTTCAAGGTTAAGTCACTGACCAATGATTTCAAATTGTTTCTCAGTTGCCAATGATAATTGGGTCATATTTCTAGGAACATTTGTGTGATGTCATCAGACTGGTACCCAGCCCATTTTTAGGGTAGCACAAACTTTTTAACACACTGCCTTGGGAGGAGGACTGACACCTGGGTCGCCCAAACAACCCAGGCGACATTTGTCCATTTCATCAGCCAGTGACTTGTTTCTTTATAATTTGCTGTTATTATTAAAGAATGAAACATTATACTTGGATACAAGGTGATCAAACCTCACTTAATAGTAAGCTTAGAAGTGTAAATGATTTCTATATATGAGGCAATAAAGTAAGCTTTTTGTCATGTTATTAACAAACAAATCAAAACAATTATTTTCACTTTGTTTTAATTATTATCTGGAGAAAGTAACTAGATTGTGTCAATTTATCCAGAATAAAAACAAACAAAAACAAATAACAGTTATAACTGACACTTTCATGTTAAAACAGTAGATTCTTGGTCAGCAGCGAAATTAATGTAAGTTATGTGATTTATTTAGGAAACAAGTTCATTACAAGACAATTATGAATAAAATTTAAAATGATTTCAATAAACCCTTTTAATTAACTCGATTTATCTTGATTTATTGACCTATATATTTGTGTATATCGACATAAATCAACAATTAAAAACAACATATTCTCTAAAAAAGACGCATTTTATTTGTGAAGAATTTCGTTGTGTGATGTCATGACAAGAAGTGTGGCATGAACTCACACTGTGCAATGGTAGGAAATGGCACAGGACACAGGTGAGAGGGGGAGGTTACACACATAGATGTGGTGATTAGATGAGACAGATACCATTAAACTGGGTAATGAAACCTTGTAAACTGAAACCTTGAATGACAGACAGACTGTGAGAGAAATACAGTATCCTGCATAGTGTTCACACCTCCTTCCACTAGAAGCTTGTGTTATGTAATAAATCAGTGAGGGAGAATTACACATCACTTGTTTTAATACTTCTTATTTTTGTATAGCTTTATCACTATTTTGAATACTACACTTCAATACTTTACAGAAGAGCAGATGACACAGACTCACTCTCATACAGGGTCAGTATGTGTAAAACAAGTGTCTACACAATATGTATAACTGAGCACTGGACTGTGTCCCCTGTTGTCCTGAGTTTGAGTCCAGATCATGGAATTGTTTGATTCTGATTTAATACTTCTCCTGATATGGCTCGAACTGTTTGAAGGAAATTACATTCGCCCGAACTATTTACTTTGAAGTATACAGAAATGGAATCTGTTGGATTTCTTTCATATGTTCATATATAAATCTAACTCATTCTATTGTTTTGTTAGAATTAAAAATTAAAGATTTCAATTTTATTTTGAAATATTTAAAGACTTGACACTTGGGAGTTCACTTCAGCATTTTAACATTGAAATTAGATATAGAATCCAAAAACACCTTAATCAGTTGAAAGCCAAGTTCCAACTACAAAAGCTTTCCCATAAAATGCAAAATGTGTAAGTATGTGTTTATGTAAAATAAAACAACAAAAGAAAATCAGTATTCTATGAAAAAATTAAAAGAGTCACAATAAGACCTTTGTGAGACAATTTAAGCAAAAGTAGAAATGTCTTCTATTTAATTACATGATGTGATTGGATAAGTCTATCTTGTAATGAAAATAGCTAATCAAGCTTCTACTTTCAGTCTTGTTACTGCATACAGTATAGAGGTGAA
The DNA here is from genome assembly GCA_964017235.1 of Sabellastarte sp. h YS-2021. Lineage (NCBI taxonomy): Eukaryota > Metazoa > Annelida > Polychaeta > Sabellida > Sabellidae > Sabellastarte > Sabellastarte sp. h YS-2021. The sequence goes on from OZ024931.1 coordinate 532,511, forward strand.
CTCCTTTCCTGTTGTCTCGCTGCCATGACTACCTGGTTCAAGTCACACAGTTGTGTAAGTTAAGCAAAGGTTTCATTTGGGTTTTTTGTCCATTGTCAGATTTAAGTTAATACCTCAGTGGATCTCACATACTTTTACAAGATTCGAACCCACACATACGGAGGTAAGGACAGAGTAACTAAATATGAAATTTGTTGAATAATGGTGTTTAAGTAAAACAGCAAGGAGCATTACACCATTGTGTAAGGTTTGCAGTAACAAGGAATTACTGCAGAGAATTACATCACTTATTCCATTTCAACTTGACTAATTTGGTCATATTGACAAATTAGGTAGTTTTATTATATTTCTGGGAAATTATGTTTATTGTTTTCTTCATATTTCTGTTTATTAGAAGTATAACAACTCAAGGACAATTGCACCAAAATAATGACAGCATTTAGGGAAATATGATATTGTTTATATTTTTTAATATTGTCATGAAGTTTATGTCATTGTAATTCTGTGTCAGAAGGTCTAAGGAAGTAATCGATGCACTACAGTGAATTTGCAACAAAAATGTGATTATTAAGTCTTTATAACCAAGATACACTAAGAGAGAGCAAAATGCTTGACTCAATGTGACCAGCCTCGCAAGTGTTATCAAGTATTGTATTATCAACCATCTATTGTTTTTATTTGTAGCTATGTGGGAAGACATTAAAATAAAACTAAACAAGTTAATTAATTTTCAGTGGATATTTCCCACTGCAGAACACATGCATACTTGAACACACACATCCAGACACTGAATAAATATTTTGTGGATATTTAGTCAGTTCATAATTAAGCAACTTACTCTCTAGCTGACATAATTATAATATTTAATTGATAAAATGGGCACAAAGTGTACTAGAAACCACTGAATGGTCACATCCATCAGATTAGTGTTTCCAAAATTTGTACGTTTATTGGTATCCATATTATGAAATTAATCTTTCCTAAAATGTATGACTTCTTCCTTTGGCTAGGTCCTTGCTACTATCATAAAAAACTTCATTACTTTACTCATAAATTCATTACTGTAAAGTAGAAAGCCAAAGGTTTGTGACCTTAGAATGGCAATTGCATGGTGACATCATTCCTTCTGTGTTTAATTTTCACTCAAATTTCACCAAATTTGGCCAAATCCATCTCTACACCATGAAATATCTGACCACCAAATTTGAACTCGATTGATGTTTTTGAGTTTTAAGAGTGAAAAGATGTGCAAACAGAAAAGTTAGGAGGACAGAAACATAGTGATGATATCTGTTGTGTGAGCTTTCTTAGTGAGGATTTTTTCTGTCTGAGTGTTGTTAGTGAGAATGATATCAGCTGTGTGAGTGTTGGTAGTGAGGATGATATCTGCTGTGTGAGTGTTGTTAGTGAGAATGATATCTGCTGTGTGAGTGTTGTTAGTGAGGATGATATCTGCTGTGTGAGTGTTGTTAGTGAGGATGATATCTGCTGTGTGATTGTTGTTAGTGAGGATGATATCTGCTGTGTGAGTGTTGTTAGTGAGAATGATATCTGCTGTGTGAGTGTTGTTAGTGAGGATGATATCTGCTGTCTGAGTGTTGTTAGTGAGGATAATATCTGCTGTGTGAGTGTTGTTAGTGAGAATGATATCTGCTGTGTGTGTTGTTAGTGAGGATGATATCTGCTGTCTGAGTGTTGTTAGTGAGGATGATATCTGCTGTGTGAGTGTTGTTAGTGAGAATGATATCTGCTGTGTGAGTGTTGTTAGTGAGGATGATATCTGCTGTGTGAGTTTTGTTAGTGAGGATGATATCTGCTGTGTGAGTGTTGTTAGTGAGAATGATATCTGCTGTGTGAGTGTTGTTAGAAAGTAAACTAACCAGGTATGAAACCATCATGAATGTGGGTTGGTACCGGATCACTTTTCCATTCCCATAGAACTACAGCTTGTAGTCATGATGCCATAGCTTGAAATTACTTCGAATTACCTTCATTCACCCATCTAATCAGTTGGTCCTATTGTGAATGAATCCATTCAAACCGCCATGTATGAAATTCACATATATGTATATATATGTATGTATATATTTGTTTAAATCTTCTATATTCTTAAGTTACTCGACTTAGTGATGTTTGTTTTCTACAATTGTTCCTGCTCTGCAATGTGAAGATTACTCATCTACTACTAAAGGAATCGCATAATGCAGAAGTGATGTTAAGCATGATTGAATGTTATTTCTCACAACAAAACACTCTTCCTGAATGTATAAAACTGGTCCTGGCTTCCATATACTCTAGTTAGTCTGCCCATTTTGTCAGAAGTCACGTGATTACCAGTTTACTCACGTATTTATGTCACAAATAAAACCTCAATTGGCTGACACTTTCAGAATATCCTGCTGAATTTAACTGGAGATGTTACACTTTTAGGACGGTCATAATTTAACATCACAAATTAAGCTTGTAAGTTAAAAGCAAACAGCATTATAGAAATACCAGAAGTTTAGAACCATTTTTGTGATATTCACATGTGTTTCTCAGTCCTTTTTTAGATCGTTGTATCACTGAAATTACTTTGATAATGTAATGTCAAAAAGACAGTGCAAGTAACATAGTTATCATATTGAAAATATTGAAATTGAATTTAACCTCTGACCATAATTAAGGTTAATTTTGCTAATTTATATTTTTGAGCATTTATTTATTTATTTGGGGTTTAATTGGTGATAAGTCTGAAGACAGTGAAAATTGGTGATAAGTGTGGAGACTGAAAATTGGTTGGCAAAAGTTTACAATGAGCGGCAACCATTTGATGTATTTGTTTCCTCACAGGATCCACATATCTCCCACAACAAACAATCAGCAGAATGAAGGAAACACAAATGTGTGGAAAATGACTCTCATCTGAGACAGGCACTGATCTCACGACAGGAAAGTGCTCAGTATTCAGTATTCAAAGCCAAAACAGCTAAAGAAATAAAATGACAGAAAATCTGATTGGGCTTTTGACATATGATTTTACTTAATAACCTCATTTTAAAGATAAATATGCCATTTAAATGTCAATAAAAGCATGTTCTTATCACTTGGGGAATAGGAAGACTTTGATAATCCCAGTGTTTTCACATTACAATTTATTGGCACAGGAGAAAGTAATATTATATTATTCTATTTTAGCAAAATGAGGATCTAATTGCTAACTGCTGATGTGACCATAAGAAGCCTTTGACCATATAACACTCCACCGTAATCTTTGTTGCTTCATTCTATGGGAAATGATACGATCCAATTCAAAGGAAAGGGATGAGAGTAGTCAAGTCCCTCATGGTGGATCTGGTGTCTTGGTGTTTACCCAGCAGACTTACTCGACAGAAGAAATCATCAGTTGGTAGAATGAAAATCATTGATTTGACTTTTATAAGAAAACTACGATATATTAAAAGATAACCACGTTTAAGATATTTTTAAATTAAAGCATATGATCTGAACTCTTCAAATTATTTTTAGCTTACAACTCCCTACTAAGGCACCAAATTGTTGGAGATTCTGCTACTGGGTTTACATTGACCAACAGGTATGATTTCGGCAATATAGCCACACCACCGCCTTGTAATAAAACTAATTATAAAGGCTATTGTTTATTGTACAAACTTTGTTTACAACTACCAGCCAGTGTTCAAATACATTTGATTCACTCAATACTGTTTGTGCTTTCTACCAGGATTACTGCCATGGCTTTTATTGCTTGAGACTTTAAACATGGTGAGATTGTTTCACAAAGACAGTTCTTGGCTATTTCTGCATGGTTTGGCCAGTGTCCCCTCCTGCCATGCTATTTCATACAGTGTATGTTTGACACACCTCTTGAGAGGATTGAATGATGTATTAGTACTGGCTATATCTACAATATCCAACTTTGCTATCACTATCTTTATTATAGGATTTTATATCCTCACAAAATAATCCATTAATGACAAGATACTCTTGCTAGCGTCCATACCAATACCACTAAGTACTTACACATCACTCCTGTTACAAAGAATCTCCAATATCCTTAATATTTTAACCTTTTGTTAAACCTAAAGATAGCGTGTAAAATTATTCTAATTTTAACTTGACTTTTATAGCGCTTAATCTCCCCCTAATGAAAGGAGCTTCTAAGGTGCTACAACACCAACACAGTCAACCAATTTCAGTATTCAGAAACAGAAAAGAGGTCAAGCATTGACTTTGCAGTATCTGGGTCTCAGGGAATTATTCAGCCAGTCTAAGGTGCTGCCAGAAATTTTGCCTTTAAAACATTTATCAGTATATTGTGATCTACAATATGAAAAGCTGCAGTGAGATCAATTGGAACAGGGCGGCTTCATTTTGATTTTCCATTGACCAGAGTATGTCATTAACCTATCCAGTATTTGGTGTTTTAACAACTCTAGTTGGTCCTGTATGCAGACTGGTAACCTGACATTAATAAATTAGCTTCACAATGAACATTGAACTTTTGTAACAAGTTTGTCAGCTTTTGTTGTATTTGCTGCAACAGCAGAAACCCAAAGGAAATAAACATATATGACCACTTCTGAGTATAAATGTAGCTATCTTAAACATATAACAGTATCTAGCAGACAACAAATGAGACTTATGATTGGAGTAGCCCCGGTGTACTTATTATGTTTGACTAGTGTTTAGAATACCTTGTGTATTGTGCATTGGCAAAAGTCAGACTACCTTCCGAAATGGGAATTTAAAGTAGTCCAAATAACTGGTAACAAGAGCATTTGTAGCAAGGACAGCACTATGAAATATAAGATTTTGTCTTTTCTGCCTGACATCAAATATTTGACACTTAACCTGTAAAAGATGTCTGCCTTAAACTATGTACCCAGATTCTTCACTTTCTTGGCTGGATATAAAATGTTTCCAGGTATGCTTAGTGGGACAAAATAGTCCACCTTTCCCTACAACTGGGGACCCAAAGGTAATGGACTGAGTTTTATGTAGATTTAATTTTAATTAAAACATCTACTTTTGAACATCCTGAATACAAGAATTCAGCTTATCAAACACTGAAGTAGTATTTTTTAAATCATTAAATGTGTGTCTCTCTCTGCCTAATTTGTTACTTCCTAACTTTTTAATTGAAAGTGAAAAAGATAGATTGCTTTAAGTGTGTGCAAGATTCAGCAGAGACTTCCTCATCTAATTTCCTCTTGACAATAAACCTGAGGCGTCTTTACATTCTGCATCTATTATTACCTCAAAATAAAGAACTTTGATTCAGGGAAGTTGTCTTTAAATAGACAGTCAAATGCTAATGTACAAACTTACTGGAATGTATCATATGAAAACTTCATAAAGTCTAATATTCTAATTTTGTAGTTCTTAATCCCCCCTGTAGTAAGGCTACTCTATGGCTCAACAATGGTAACCAATTTTAGTGTCCAGGGCTGTAGCAAGGATAAAGTACCATGGAGAATGAGTATTTGAGTAGAGAGATAGCACATGTGTAGATTGAGGACACTACAAACACTTTCAATATGCCTGGAACTGGATAAAATACAACAAGAAGAAAGATACAGAGCCAAATACTTGTGGAAACCAGTGTGAAGAACCTTGTGAACAATTGAGGCCAAAGATCACCCAAACACTGAGCAATGTTCAACAGGCAGTAGAACAAGAACAGGAGTTATACTGATGTATCTACTTGTGTTTGATAAAATTCCTACAACACTATTTTGTATAATATGTATTATACTTAGATTGAACTTCGAGATACGCTTGAAACGTGAATTACAGTATTCCAACTGACTGCTGACAAGAACACTCACAAAAAAGTAAAGAAATATCGTGAGTTGGAAACTGTCTGAATCCTCTTTAGTCCTTGATTAGCATAAAACAACCTTTGAAGTCAGGTCTTGACTGACTGAGCTGGTAGAGATGACTAACAAGAATATTGAAACGACTGTTTGTGATTATAGTGTTGATAAGAATGACAGTAATCTTGGTCAAAATCAGATGTTGTTTGAATTAGTAAAATTAAATATAACGGGACATACAATAGCATATAGCACCAAAAAGGCGAAAGATAATAAAGCTAATGAAATAAAACTGGAGAAAAAAATAAGTCAACTTGAAAATAATCTAATGGATGCATGTCTTTCCAATGACATGGGTTTAATTAAGGAAATAGAAACAAACTTGCAAATAGCTAAAGCAGATCTGAGTATACTACGTGATAGATTAGTAAGGGCTTATATATTGCGTTCTAAAGTCCAGTATTACGAAGAAGGAGAAAAGGCTACCAAATATTTTTGTAATTTGGAAAAAAGAACTTATATTATCAAGGCAATACATAAGCTAAATCTTGATGGAAAAATCATTACAGATCCATCTGAAATACTCACAGAAAAATCATTACAGATCCATCTGAAATACTCACAGAAAAATCATTACAGATCCATCTGAAATACTCACAGAAAAATCATTACAGATCCATCTGAAATACTCACAGAAAAATCATTACAGATCCATCTGAAATACTCACAGAAAAATCATTACAGATCCATCTGAAATACTCACAGAAAAATCATTACAGATCCATCTGAAATACTCACAGAAAAATCATTACAGATCCATCTGAAATACTCACAGAAAAATCATTACAGATCCATCTGAAATACTCACAGAAAAATCATTACAGATCCATCTGAAATACTCACAGAAAAATCATTACAGATCCATCTGAAATACTCACAGAAAAATCATTACAGATCCATCTGAAATACTCACAGAAAAATCATTACAGATCCATCTGAAATACTCACAGAAAAATCATTACAGATCCATCTGAAATACTCACAGAACAAAAAAGGTTTTACAATAACATCTATAGCAGTAAAGTGTCAGGTAATCCATGTTTGCGGGCAAAATTTTTTACAAATAAAAACATCAAGAAATTAGACCCTGAAGATAAGATTTCATGTGAGGGTGAAATTACAGAAAGTGAAGCTAAGATAGTTCGGTGTTCGGTAGGACCGTAACGGACGCGTAATTTTAACAACATATACAATTGATGGAAAATACCAAATAATCTGGGCTTTTAGTCGTACTTTTTCTTATCATTACTGCTTTCCATGATATACCTTTAGTTATTTATCCTTTTTATATTGTTCTGAATGCTTTTAACTGTACAACAGTTGTCCTAGTTGATATTGCGGGTATTATCGCCCACTACCGGGAGTTACTCGGTGCTGTTTGGTTGTGTTTTATATTTTGAATATTCTGCTAGTGGATATTACGGGCATTACTGTCCTTTACCGGGATTTACTCAGTCATTTTTGGTTGTGGTTTGTACTTTATTGTCCTTAATGTTTTTGCTGTCAATTTTTGCATGTTTCCATTTCGTCTGTGGTTTGTAATTCCTTATTATGCGGACTGTTACACTCCTTCTTTGTATTGTTGGCCTCTTTGTACATTACCATAAGAGTCAAAACAGAATTCAGACTAGGTGCGATGTCGGCCTGCATGGACGTAAATATGATGGACCCACTACCAAATCCATTTTGTTAATTTATGTCAGGACACATAGAATCACTTTTTGTGAAAAGGCGTCTTTCAGGCAGCTTGCTCTGGTTCTATTGTCGGGTGATGTCGCTCTAAATCCTGGGCCATTGAAGTTTGGGTTTGCTAACTGCCGGTCCATTAGGAATAAAGGTCCAATTCTCTGTGATGAAATCCAAACTGGAAATTTTGATGTTTTTAGTCTCACCGAGACCCATATTAAAGCTCTAGACACACCCTCATTTTTAAATGAGTTAACAAGATTTTTCCCTTGTTCACACCAATAGAGAAAACAAACGTGGTGGCGGTGTTGGCTTTTTTATTAAATCTGCTCTTGATTTTAAAACCATTCATTCCCCTGACTTCTCCTCCTTTGAAAATCACACTGTCTGTCTCACTCTTGATGGGCGTCGCTTGTTTCTTGGGGTCATTTACCGGCCCCCTGCCTCATCTGTAGTAAAATTTTTTGAAGATTTTCTGTCATATGTGGGTTTTTTGTCTTCCTTATCCCCCTCCTTTGTCATTTGTGGTGATTTAAATCTTCATGTCGACATTATGTCTCCAACAGTCTCTGAATTTAAATCAGTCATGGATTCTTGCTGTCTGTCCCAATACATTGATTTTCCAACTCACCTTCATGGTCATACCTTAGATTTGTTGATGGCTCCATCTGAGTTCTCTGCAATTTCTGATGTGAAAGGTTCAGGCTTCATTAGTGATCACAAAATTATCTCTTGTGTGGTTGACTTTCCATCTTTGGATACACCAATTCAGAAAGTTGTTACCTTCCCTCAGTACCATAAATTGAATATTGATAAATTCAGAAGTGACCTCCTGACTATTCCGTTTGTTAGCTCACCATCTGATGACATAGATTTATTGCATGAACAGTACATGTCTGGTTTGTCTGGCCTTCTAGATATTCATGCACCAGTGAAGACTAAACAGCTCATCAAACCAGCCCCAAGCTGGATAACTGATGACTATAGAACTGCCAAGTGCATGAGAAGGCAGTTTGAGCGTGCCTGGAGAAGAGACAAATCCCCTGAAAATCGTTCCCATCTTCAACGGCAGATAAACAGATGTAACCACATCCTAAATAGAAACAAGGGGTGTTTCTATCGTGATCTAGTTAGTGAAAATTGCGGCGATAGCAAGAGGTTATGGCATGCACTAAACAGAACATTGAGTCGGTCAAATTCTACTGTCCTCCCATCCTTTGATGATGAAAAATCTTTAGCAAACAGATTTGGTTCGTTTTTCATTGATAAAATTAAAAAGATTCGAGACACCTTTAAATACACTCGATCTCAGGTTCTTCATCCAGACAAGGAGCCGCCGACTTTCTGTTCCTTTCAAGCTGTCACTGAGACTGAAGTCCTTAAGTTTATCAAGGAATCCCCTTCTAAAACTTGCTCCCTTGATCCGTGCCCCACTCACATTGTGAAACAATGTATTGACATTCTTCTCCCTTCATTGACTAAACTAGTTAACTTGTCCCTCAAAAACGGCATTTTCCCTAATCCTTTCAAACAGGCTATTGTCACTCCCCTCCTCAAAAAGTCCACCCTTTCAAAAGAGTATTTGAAGAGCTACCGACCAGTGTGCGGTCTTAGCTTCTTGTCAAAATTGGTCGAGCGAATTGTGGCTGCCCAAATTAGATCTCATATGGATTCTCATGATCTTGGTAATACTTTCCAGTCAGCCTACAAGGTGAGGCACTCAACAGAAACTGCCTTGTTGTGTATCAAAAATGAGATTCACTTATCTCTGTCCAAGGGCATGCCTACAGCACTAGTGCTACTCGACCTGTCTGCAGCATTTGATACTATCGATCATGACACACTCCTATCCTGTCTGTCGTCTAGATTTGGTTTTGCTGGATCGGCATTAAAATGGTTTAGATCCTATCTCCAGGATCGTTTTCAGTCAGTCAAGATTGGTTCTAGTCTTTCGAATTTGTTCAAATTGAAGTTTAGAGTCCCCCAAGGTTCTGTCTTAGGTCCCCTTCTGTTTTCCCTCTACACAACACCTCTTGGTCAAGTCATCAGAAAATATACCAGAGTCCGTTACCACTTCTATGCGGACGACACTAAGTTGTTCATTCACTTATCCCCTGATGATAGTCTCAAGTCTTTTGACCGTCTTAAATCATGTTTGAATGATATTCAGGTCTGGATGTCTGAAAACAAACTCAAGCTAAATCCTGATAAAACAGAATTCATAGTCTTCGGTGCCAAAGACAGACACAAATGGCTCAGTGACTCACTACCTGTCAATATCCTGGGTAATTGCCTCTCTCCCGCAGATGTTGTACGCAATCTGGGTGTTCTGTTTGATGCAAAGTTTTGTTTCACCAATCACGTAAATTCTGTCATCAAATCCTGCTTTATCAGCCTCAGGGACCTTCATCGTATCAGGAGGTTTTTTCTGTGGATACATCAGTGGTGATTGCAAATGCTCTGGTCAGTAGTCGTTTGGATTATTGCAACTCTCTTTTTCGCAGTTTGTCATCCCGAAATGCTACAAGGCTCCAATATGTTCAAAATGCGCTTGCACGGTTTGTCACTGGTGCTTCAAAGTACACTCACATTACATCCACCCTTAGGACACTCCATTGGCTACCTGTTAGACAACGTATTATCTTCAAAACCCTAGTTTTGGTCTATAAGTACCTCACCACTGGCCAGCCTAAGTATTTTGCACCATATCTCCCCTTGTACAAATCAGCCGTGAATACAAGACATTCCAATCCCAAAAATTTGTTCCTTCTGGTTCCCTCTTACTGTCCTTCCATCCATAAATCAAAGGTCCATTTTAACAATAGTTTCTCATATGATGCCCCTAAGTTGTGGAATGATCTTCCATATGATATACGCAGTGCTCCAAATCTCTCCAGTTTCAAAAGTCGACTCAAAACCTACCTATTTCAGAAATCATTCCCACCATAGCTTCTTACTACCGAACACCGGACCGCCTCCCTGGCAACGACTCGGAACATGTCTAATGTCTCATGATTTATGCCTTACGGATTGGATGGTGTGCCTTAGCATCCGTTGATACAGAGATTAAGCACCTGGACAATTGATTGATTGATTGATTGATTGATATTAAAGAATATGAAAAACAACAAAACACCAGGGACTGATGGATTCCCTGTGGAGTTCTATAAATTTTTTTGGAATGATATCAGTTCTTTCTTAATAAATAGTTTTAATGAGGCCTTTACTAAAGGGGAGCTGTCACTAACTCAAAAGCAAGGTATTATAATCTGTCTCACAAAAGGTAACAAACCCCGAGAATTTCTGAAACATAGAAGACCTATATCGCTTCTAAATATAGACTATAAAATTTTGTCAGGAGTTTTGGCTGATCGATTAAAGAAGATATTGCCTAAAATTATCTCAGAAACCCAGAAAGGGTTCTTACAGGGTAGGTACATAGGAGAAAATGTAAGACTAGTCTTTGATATGATGTCAGAACTTTCCCACTTAAAGAAAAAAAGGCCTGATCCTCCTATTAGATTTTGAAAAAGCTTTTGACTCTTTAGAGTGGAGTTATTGATTAAAGGAATTAAAATTGCTAATACAACTTATAAAATTGGTCAGTACGCAGATGACACTTTTCTGTTACTAGATGGATCTGAGGAATCAGTAAGACAAAGTATGGTAATTTTTAAATGTTTTTATTTGTGCTCCGGTCTTAAGCTCAATTTTATGGATAGGTCAAATGGTCAACTCGGACATTGTTCTGTGCCCAGAGATAAAAATGACTTTGTCAAATAGTTTCACACTTTTAGATATCGAGTTCAATACAGATCTTAAACAAATGATAAAAAATAACTACGAGTCAAAAGTTCAAATTATAAAAAATACACTGAATAGTTATAAAAAAAGAAACCTGTCTATCCTCGGTAAAGTGACTGTTCTAAAGACAATCATAATACCGAAATTAGTCTACCTGATGAAGGTCCTCCCATCAGCAAAAAATACTGATTTTTTTGCGGAAATGGAGAGATGCTTTAAAAATTTTATCTGGGAGGAAAAAAGGCCAAAAATTATTATTTCCCAGTTAGAAAAAGATATTGCAGAAGGGGGACTGAGATTAACCAATTTGAGTGTGTTAAACAAGGCCCTAAAATCACTTGGATTTCAAAGGTTGGGAAAGAGGAAGGCCTTTGGCAGGACTTGTTCGAAAGTTCAATAGTGATCAATAGGAAAAATATTTGGATGCTGGACTTACTGTCTTTACACAATATGAAAAGCCAGGTTAAAAGTTCATTTTGGAAGGAAGTGTTTTTGGCCTGGATAGTGTATAAAGAGATCTCAATAGATGAAATAGATGTGAAAACATTTCCAATTTGGAACTCGTATTTCTTACAAAACAATAATATAATCATGAAAAAAAACAGAGTTAGAAAAAAAGGGTTTGGTATATATCAATGACCTTCTAACTGACATGGGTGAACTTATGGGTTACGAGAACTTCCAGGAGATATATAATCTGAAAATTAACTTTGTAGATTTTTACTCCCTTATGCACTCAATCTCCAGGCCATGGAAAACGGAAATTCTTCAGCAGAAAAATAATATCATTGGTCAGGTCACCCAAACATGCCTCGAGGAAATTCTGAATATGAAAAAGTGTGTAAAGAGACATATTGGAAAATTATGGATACTATAAAACCAAAGAGAAACTTCCTGAAAAAATGGTCGGAATACTTTCGAACACAAATCACAGAAAAGGAAATGAGTGAATATTTTACTCTGAACTTCTTATGCACAAATAAAAATAAAATGAGAAGTTTTCAGTACAAAATTTTACAATGTTCCCTAACAACAAATAAATTCTTGAATATCTGTAAAATAGGGGAAGATAAATGTTACTTTTGTAAAACTGAAGTAGAAACCTTAGAACATTTGTTCTGGGACTGTTAAAAAATTTAAAAATTTTGGGCATCCATTGTAGAGCTCTTGGAACCTTATATTAAACTGCATGATGTAATAGATAATAAGTCCCTGCTTCTGGGGACAAAATATGGTCAAAATAACATCCTGGTAAACCACATTATAAACATAATTAAAAACTATATATATGTCACTAAATGCAACAACAGAATACTTTGCCAGTTTGGAGCGTTGTCCAAAGTGAGAGAAGTATTTCATATAGAGCAAAATATATTATTACAATATAAAAAGGAAAGTAATCTGATAAATAATAATGGCAAATCAGAAGTAAGAGAAAACTAGAATTGAGACTCGGTAACTTGGCAAAAACCCACAGGCACAGACAGCACCACAACAGGATGGGGGGATGGGAGGGGAAAAGGACAGGGTTTTTTTTTTTTTTTTTTTAGGGGTGTAAATAAACTGTTTCTCTTTTTTTTTTCTCCTCTCTTTTTTCATATATTAATAAAATCCAGCTGGGAAGGTCATAGAGGAATGTGTGAAGTACAATACCCTTTATTTATCAAGTTAACAAGTTAACTCTGTATGCCAATGTACCCGCCATCTGTGTATGGCTGATTTTTGTAAGCTCCTGATGGGGGGTTGTCCACCCTCACCCCCCAGGGTAAGGCAAAAACTTGTGCAAAAAGGGTGAATAAAAATGAATTATGCTAGGAAAAAAAATAAAACAAGAATGTCAATGGAAAAACAACCTATTCCTGAGTGACAGAAAAGAAATATATCACGAATGAATGTGATAATATCACACAAGTGTGTATAAGCTTACTACTAGGTGGACCTGGGAATTGTATTGGATATGTCAATTTGATCACATGACCACGTACTTGAGGGTAACGTGTGGTTCCAATGTGGTTACAAAACATTTTGAACTGCTTAAGATGACTCTACAGACTTTATTGAATCACTAGATCTATGTAATCGGCTTATGTTATTAATAATGTGAGTCCTAGTTCTGGTTTCTGGGGCAATATGAATTGTTCACATGAATTTTTAATCAAATGCTTTATTCTTTAGGTCTTCTACAATCAGGTGTGAGACAGAGAGCTGCAAGAGCTGTATATAGCAGTAATGTTGTTTTCAGACAGGCCAGCCAGGTGTCATATTATAGAAATGTGACATTGATATTTGCATTTTGTTTTTTAAAGAGACATTTCACGACTAAATCCATTACTGGTTATTTCATGTGTTTGAATTTGTGTATGAAAATAACATCTCCAATTATACAATTGCAATCAAATTTGGTCCTGTATGGTCTTGCAACTGAAGTCCTACAAGATCAAAGATTAGCATATATTCAGGAAGTTAAACTTTTTGTGGAATCATGAAACAAATCCTGGATGTTGCTTTATTAAACCAAACCCTGTACAAACGTATTAATTGTCAAAACCCTGGCAGTAGGATGCATTTAGAATCCTGCAATTACCACAACCAAGAAATTCAGTTTTGTATACAGTAAAGCCTTTCATCTATTTACTAACCTTGGTACCAAGTACTCAAGACTCCCCTGTGTGTGAACAGTTTATCAGTGTGGTGAGGAATGCACTTTGTGTAAGATCTGTTCATGTCAGCCTCCCTGTAGGACTAATAGTGAGATGACAGCAGAGTTATAAGATGGTAACATACTTGAATTGGACCTTGTACATCTGATGCAGAATTATAGAAGGCAAATGTTTCTTGTAGAAGAGTTTGTAGTACAGAATACACTGATAAAAGCATCAGGGTTTGTCATTTTGCAGACATAGCCTCACCAGAACAGATCCTGATTTGGCATTTTGACAGAAGGTGGATTTGAAGTATGGGGCCATTTTATAACCAGTCCCATGTTCCATCACTGTGCTGTTTTTAATGGTAGGTTGTGTCTTAGATATTTTAGTTATCACTGAGATACAGTTTGGGTTAAATTGAGGACTGGTAAGAGATTACACCTTGTCTCACCTCTGCAGGGTGGTTCAGTCAATATCTCCCAAGAATGTGATGAGCTTGTGACAGCTCAGTTTGGGATTTTCTCAGGTAACATATGTAAACCTCAAACTGGAATAAAGCTCCATGAAACTACATGCCAGACTGAAACAGAGTGAGACTTTTTTTCTGAATCCAGCTCGTGTTACCACACAAAACACATGTACATATCACCTCACGTGTCGCATTACACAAACATACTGATAGAAAATTAAATGTTCACTTTTTTTTCTAAAAATACTTGTCAGAAAGATATTGAAGAAGCACAAGGCAGCTTGAATTATAACTAAATCTTTAAGCTGTAATAATATGCATTTAGGAAACAAAAACTAAATCCTATCTTATTTTGTCTTCAAGAAGACCAACTGGGGTTTTTTCGCCAATTCTTACCAGAGAGTATTTCCAGCCATCAGATCAATTCATTCCACTGTGTGGAACAATAGGTAACAATTTGTGTGACAGATCACATCTAGGCCAATATCCTCCTAACTCTAACAAAATGGCTGCTGTCAGAAGGGAGAGATTTGATGTGACATGTACAACTCGGCGGCTTGATATATTCCATAGTTAGTTCTGATATCATGTCACCTTCAAAATGATGAATATTCTATTGCTTTGTTTTGTCAAGGACACACTAGTAAGGACAGGGTTTTATTCACCAAAAGCCAATTTTATATAACTTCAGCTCCTGTAACCAAACTGGGACCTGTAAAATGGAGGCATTCCAAAAATACCGATCTAATGAATACGACAATAGACACCTTAACAGAAGAAACCAAGGAGTAAACAGAAAACATTCTTTGTTTGTTTAGTTGTAAATAAAACAGTGTGTATATGTGGCTGTGTTTGGTTACTTGCATGCTTGTCTTGTCAGAGAGTCTGTTACCTGTAAATGTATCTATTGTTTTATTACAAACTGTATAAATATTGTACAATCTATATGCAATAAATACTATACTTAAGATACTTAATTGTCTAATCTAATGTGGACTTTAATAATGCTTAATCTCCAACAATTGACAGACTCTTAAGGAGCAACTGAACAAAACCAATGTGAATAATCAATAACGTGGATAAACATGTATTCTAGGATCTTTTTCACTGAATCTAACATTGATAACATGTATCTCAAGTAAAGGTTGCTGTTACAACATGTGAGAAATGGAAATGAGTATTATTTTTATCTGTTTCATTTGAGCAGACGACATATCTGAGATGCAAGGTTATTTGCTTGAACAGTTACAACAAAGTGAAACGTGAAATTGCAAAGTTAGTAGAGATCCCTCCCAGGTCATGAATGTTAATTAGAAAATTATGAATGACTGTAAATTGTATGTGAATTCTATTAACATTACTGTCAACACTTCAGTTACTATGTTTTATAGAACAGTTCCTCAAGTCCCAGTCAGAGATTGATCAGTGACCTTAACAAGGGGTAAAGGTCAAACGAGCATTGCCGTTCATAATATTTATTTTAATTCATATTTCATCTATACTGACTTATAGAATTACTTATATATTATATTTACGTGATGAATATTTCATGGCGTGAGTTATCTCTAAATTTGATCATTTGTATGGAAAACTTAACCAAAAGTTTGTTCAATTGTTTGCTAACTAAGGAGTAACTTGGAGTGAACATTTTTGTTAACATAATGGCTTTGATTTACAGGGCACAGTTTCTCTTTACCAGACAGTTTGTTTATATTTATTCCATAGAAAATCTCTCACAAAACCCGATGTAATATTACATGCATAACTAAACTCATTCCTGTTCTTGTCCATAAAACCATCTTCATTTTGAACTATAATTAAATATATTTACAATAAGATGGATGTTTTACAATACATAAAAATGAATACATTTTGTCACAAAATATCAAAACCTGAAAACCATGTGCTTTGTTTAATTCTGATTTTTCTTTCCAAAAAGTTTGCCCCAAACTAACACTAAATGTACACAGCCTCACATGTCAGGAGTAAGTGTCTCTTCAATAAATCTAGTGTTAACCTCCCTGACAGCTACAGTCCTATCCCCCATGTTTCATGAGTTATATTCGTACCTACGTCCACAGAAGTCACAGCAGAGGGATTTTGTGAGTCAGTCAAGGCCAGGTCAAAGGTCAGATAGTTTGTGATGTGTAATTGATATACAGTCACGGGGTAAAGAGCCTTTATTTCACAAACATAAGACAACACTAAGTATACATAAATTCTACATTAAGTATACATATATTCTACACTAAGTATACATATATTCTACACTAAGTCTACATAAATTCTGTATATGATAAACACATGGTTACATGTAACTAAATATGTTAAACTAATATACTCATGTTATGACACTTGACAGGGACAAGAAAGGCCCCACATAGATAAAACACTAAAATCACTTGTGAAGTGAATGAAATTAAGTAAAAAATAGGCACGAACTGGATTGGCAGTATAGTGCAGAGAATGAGGACCTGATCTGTAAAAAGGTGTGGTGGAGCACAGAAGTGCTGCAGGGAGGAGGGAGGGAAAACGTTTCTTGGTCAGAACTTAAAACCACAATGTTAAGAATGTGTGGAAGAAGGTTTAACATCAGTTTAATGGCGGGAAGCATGAGAAAAAATCACTCAGTGCTAGCCCTGACATATTTTGACAATAGTTTACCTCATAAGATACACCATATTAAGATAATTGACAGAACAGACCCAGACCAGGCCTCAACTGACAAGTTGTGTCAAGCATCAACACCCAAATGGTAACAATTAGGTTGGTGGGAGAACCTAAATTCATATACTATTCTTACTATATTTCCAGTACAATTCAATATCATTTATTCGAACTTCATAAAACCATGGAGATAGCTGTCAAAGCAAAATATCAGTGTCTGCAAATAATATTTAATCAATGCTTCAGTCCTCAGACAGAAAAGTTGCTTCATAAAACCTTAGGTCAGTGTTCAAAGATAAGGATAATTATTTGGTTTGTATCAAAGAACTCTTCTGTTTGCAACTAATACATGATTATGATTTTGGACATTTGTACAAGCTATTATTTTGATAAGATACACTTTTAGAACATAGAGTCATTCTGAATGTCTGTAAGTAAATTCCACACGCTTAGATCACTGGTGTTAGAACTTAACACATTGTTTCAGATTTAAATTGGAAACATGGACGATCTGCTTGCATTAAGACCTTTTTGTATTTTCTGCTTCAACAAAATAAATTTAAGAAACAAAACTGCCTGTTTCTGTATTAAAATCTGAGTAAAGACAGTCGTTAGAAGTGACATAAACACATGACATTTGACTTGTAGACAAAGAGTCATTTTACACCAAAATGTCCCTGTGGTTGTAATTAAGGTGGGTTCTTCCTGTGATCGTAATTCAGGTGAATTATTCCTGCCATTTGGCAGACAAGATTGCCAGCTATTGTGTTGAAGTAAATGTACCTGAAATACTTTTCAGGATAATGTCAGTCTGTAGAGTTATCAAACTCTAAAATTGTTTGGTTTAGGAAAAATAATAGTGTAGGTAAATGTACATATCATAGACACGGAGGCTCAATTGAAGCATGAACATTTTATCCTAGACAGATAAAAGGTATCTATTTCATAAGGTGAGAATAGAACTGCTGCAAGTGCATATCGCATGTTAGATGTGTATTTTAAATTCCACCATTGTCCTTTATGTTAGCATTTATTGTTTTAGTAATACTTGGACTAACTACTGTGTGAAATAATGTGTAATTATAATACTTCAAATCTTGACCTATTTTTGTGGAGTCAAAGCATCTTGACAGGTTGCGTGTTTGTGGTTATACTTATAGTGGATTATAGTGGAGATATAAGCTTTAATTATTAATCTGAACATCGCAGCCTAGCAGTTACATTATTTTATAAGTAGTATACATTTAATGTGCTGTTAAACTAGATTATGAAACCCATTATTTTAGGGTGGTGTACGACAAGTAAGTGTGTTTAGTTTGAATTATTTGGTTTTGTGTAGGAACCATGGTCAGTTTGGAGTTTTGGTGATTTTTTTACTTTGAGCCTCAATGAATCTTCCCGGTTTTCATATATATTTAAATGTAAATATCTCAAGTAATAGATGTGTTATCCCTTTATCATTACGTCAGATATTGTTCCAGCATTTATACAACATTAAAATTATTATTTTGTCTGTCTCTAATGTCCCTTTTATAGCAGGTGTCTCCATTTAATCCAAGTTTTTCACAATACAGGCAGATAGCCATTGATTGGACATGGTGTTTTAACCGTCAAGAACAGTTGGGTGTCAGTACTACAAACCATGGTCACTGAGAGCCAACCGTGATTGACCTTAACTCACCTTCAGTGAAACTACAAATACCTTAACTCACCTTATGTTACCGTATTACACTGAAAGATTACCAAATCACAACCTTATGTACACCGTAGAACAAATCTTCCGTTACCATAAGTAAGAAATTGATATGCACATGCGTGAAATCGTCTACACATGAACACAGTACCAAAATCAGAGGATGGAAATTATAAACAGCCTAAAAGCCTTCCGTAGGACTCTCAAGGTAATGGACGGTTCGCGACTGACTCACAAAATCATCTCGCAGGTTACTATGGGTGATATTGCCTGTAGTGTAAAAGGGGTATAAGTGGTGAAAACCCTGTGATCAGTCGATGACTCTGTTTAAGAAAATGACAGACAGTGAATGAATAGTTTGAACTTCTTGTAGTTTACCATATATGGTCCTATTTCCTGTGACCAGTGATGAATTCTCAGCTCACTGTGTTCCAAGTGAACAAACAAGGAGTTATTGTATTAATCTGGGTTATATAATTCTCCCTTGAAATCATTAAAGATTTAATATGATGAATGATCTATTTGTCCGATTGCTAGAGTATACTCATTGCTTTTACCCGTTAGTGCAAGTAGTTTTTCTTCAAAAATCCGCAAGAAAAAATAAAAAAGAAACTCAAACTCATGTTGAATTTGGCCACCTTAAACCACACTTTTGGTAGCAGACAATAGGAAAAACTGCGAATTCTTTTCCACGAATCCACACTTTTCAGCTTCGGAATCCACACTTTTTAGGTAAAGAATCCACACTTTTTAGATTGAAAATTCACACTTTTGACCTGATTCACCCGATGACAATGTAATCAGGTAAACATAGTCTGGCAATTTGAATGTTGATTTTTTTAAGAATTTTGTTTTATGAGCCATCATTTTAACAATTTACACTCAAAAACCACAGTCGTAAAAATACATACAAATGAGGCACTTCACTTTGTAACAAAATAACAAGCAATTCACAACAAAAGAAAATGTTTGAAACTTGACACTGACTTTGAAACAAGCAATCTTAATATTTGGAACAAAAATTGCTTTCAACATTTCTGAGCAATTTTACAATCCCTGGTGTATTTAGTGATGTGATGCAAGTGGCAGCTGTACATGTCCTTTGTCGGATCAATACCCAGATGTAAGATGGAAGATTATAAAGCTTCATTGGTGAACAAGCTTCTTAGGGTATCTTAGGGTATTTTTCTTTATCCCACAATGCAAAACATTTTGTAAATAAACACCATGTGTGACCCACATCCATTTAAAATAATTTCTATATTTCCATATATTCCATATGTATCAACATTTATATTAACATTTTTGACATTTAATTTACGATTTAATAAAATGTATAAAGAACACAATGAAATGTAATGAAATCTATCAAAAGGTGAAATACCTTACCTTTTGACATCACTGTGCATGGTCTATTTCCTTAACACATTTTTGTACATATTGTATAATAAATAGGCTTTGTCATGTACTTTCAGTGGACATGGTTGCAAAGATGCAAATTTGACACCATAAATGCTAAAAACAAATGTACCAGCAGAATACAAAAGATTTAATTAAATCAATTAAACATTTTCAGAATCAATGCTTTTTATTGAATGTTCAGGTCACCAAATTCAATGTAATTAGACAGTCAGGCCGAATATATGCAAACTTTGATTTTACATGGCCTTTTTAGTGGTTTAAGCCATAGAAACTACTCGAAAGTGTGAATTCGTGAATCAGAAAATTACCCGGCCTTCGGCCTCGTATTTTCTGATTTACTAATCCACACTTTCTCGTGATTTCTCCTACACTGAAAGAAATGTACTTTGAAAGATGGTGTGATTCTAGATAAGTTGGTACAGACTTTGAAAAGCTTAGGCAAGTGATTTTGATTAAAGAGTTCTAAAGGTATGTTAAAGAGTTCTAAAGGTATGTTCGTGATGACATTAATAGCTATCTGGATGAATATTGAGAAGAAAATTTAAAAAACAACAGCTTATGCTGATGATTATGCCTTGACTCACAAGTCCACTTTTAACAAGAATAGATCCCTTGGTTCCACTGTAAAGTCTTATCCTGAAGTAGAAAAGAAATCTGAAAATGTAGTTCCACAAAAGAGTTCAGATTAGGGGCAAAGTAGTATTATACACTCGATATATACTACTGGGCAAACCTCAAATAAGAATATGAGTAAGGAAATGAAACCCAGATTTTTTGCTCCTGTGTGCCATTATTGTAAAAAAAAACTTGGGCAGGTTATGTCTGACTGTTGGCTTTTAAAGAAAAGGAGACAAGAGAAAAAGAGACAACACCCAACGCCTTTCTGTCTAGCAAATCTAACCTGCGTTCAAATCCCACAAGAGCAGAATCTAGTATTAGTTCAGAAAGTATACAGGAAGAGTTCAACCTTTTTTATGTCTGATATATTGCTGTCCTTGGACAGTAGGTCCAATTCAAATAGGTCAAATTTCTATTAAGATATGTGAAATTTGGAGAACTCCGTCATTACTTTTAGAAGGTTTATTGCTATTGAGAATAAACAATTCTCCTGGTAAGAGCATTGTTGCCAAGAGTATTTAACAGGTTGTACAAAACTTTCCCAGCATAAGGAGAGACTTAGGTTACTGGTTCTGTTGTTGTGGGTACCAGACCCACTTTACCAATAAAAGGAATATTTGTGTTGTTGGGAAATGATTTGGTTGGTGGCAAGGTGGTTGCTGATCCTAAGAATACTTGTCAGTTTATCACTTTGGTCCACACTAAGAAATTATGAAATTAGGTTTTCCTGGTATTTTTCCCTGCAATTTTTCTGAAGAAAATAAAACACAATATGTTCAATCAATCAATCAGTTGTCCGGGTGTTTAATCTCCATATCTGCGGATTCTAAGGCACACAATCCAGTTTGTTAGGCATAAATCATTAAGATGTAAGACATATTCCAAGTCGCACCCAGGGAGGGAATCCAGTGTTCCGCAGTTAGAAATTAAGGTGCAAATAATTCCTGAAATAAGTAGGGTTTTAGTCAACCTTTGAAACATGAGAGATTTGGAGCACTGCGTATATCATGTGGAAGATAATTTCATAACTTTGGGGCATCATATGAGAAGCGGTTGTTGAAGTGGACCTTTGATTTATGGATGGAAGCACAACAATGAGGAACATGGAGGAATATATTTTTGGATCGAGGGTCTTGTGTTCACGGCTGATTTGTACAAGGAGAGATATGGTGTGAAATACTTAGGCTGGCTAGTAGTGAGGTACTTGTACACAAGAACTAGGGTTTTAAAGATAATTCATTTTCTGATAGGTGAAGTGTCTTCAAGCTGGATTTGATGTGAGTAAACTTAGAAGCACCAGTGACAAATCGTGCAAGAGCATTTTGAACTTATTGGAGCCTGATAGTATTACTTGTATGACAAACTATGAAACAGAGAATTGCAATAATCCAAACACTGCTGACCAGAGCCTTTGCAATCACCACTGATGTATTAATGGAAAGAAACCTCCTGATACAATGAAGGTCCCTCAGGATAATAAAACAAGATTTGATGACAGAATTCACGTGATTAGTGAAAAGAAACTTTGCATCAAACAGAACACCCAGATTGCAAGCAACATCTGTGGGGGAGCGAATTTACCCAGGAGATTGACAGGAAATGAGTCACTGAGCCACTTTTATCTGTCTTTGGCACCAAAAACTATGAATTCTGTTTTATCAGGGTTTAGCTTTAAGTTTATTTTTAGACATCCAGACATGAATATCATTCAAACAGAACTTTAGATGGTCAAGAGATCAGAGACTATCATAGGTGAACGAACAGCTGAGTATCATCAGCATAAAAGTGGTATATAACTCCAGTATATTTTCTGATGACTTGACTAAGAGATGTTGGCAGAGGGAAAACAGCAGAGGATCTAAGACAGAACCTTGGGGAACCCCAAACTTCAATTTGAACAAATCAAAAACAGCAGAACTAATCTTGACTGACAGAAAACGATCCTGGAGGTAGGATCCAAACCATTTTAGAACAGAGCTATCAAAGCCAAAACCAACTGACAGGAAAGGCGTGTGTCATGGTCAAGAGTGTCAAAGGCAGAGGACAAGTCGAGTAGCACCAGTGCTGTAGGCATGCCCTTGGACAAAGATAAATGAATCACATTTTTGATACACAACAAGGCAGTTTCTGTTGAGTGCCCCATCTTATAGGCTAACTGAAAAGTGTTTCCAAGATCATGAGAATTCATACGGGGTCTAATTTGTGCAGCCACTATACATTCAGCCAACTTTGACAGAAAGCTGAGACCAGACACCAGTTGGTAGCTCTTTAAATCCTCTTTTGAAAGGGTAGACTTTTTAAGGAGAGGTGTGATGATAGCCTGTTTGATTTGGGAAAATGCCATTTTGGAGGGACAAATTAACCAGTTTTGTCAATGAAGGAAGAAGCATATCTAAGCATTTTTTTCACAAAATATGTGGGACATGAATCAAGATAGCAAGTTTTTGAAGGGGCTTCCTTAATGAACATGAGGACTTCACTCTCAGTAACACCTTGAAAGGAACTGAAAAATGGTGGCTCCTTGTCAGGATGAACAGACTTAAATTGGGTGTGTTTAAAGGTATCTCTGATCTTTTTTAATTTTGTCAATGAAAATCGAAGTAAATTTATTTGCTAATAATTATTGATCATCAAAGGATGGGAGAACAGTGGCATTTGATCGGCTCAATATGCTATTCAGTACCTGCCATAGCTTTTTTACCATCACCACAATTTTTACTGACTAGATCATGGTAGAAATGCCCCTTGTTTTTATTAAGAATATGGTTGCATCTATTTATTCGCCATCAAAGATGGGCACCATTTTCAGGGGATTTGTCTCTTCTCCATGCACATTCATACTGCCTTCTCATGCACTTTGCAGTTCTATACTCGTCAGTTATCCAGCTTGGTGCTGGTTTAATGAGCTGTTTAGTCTTCACTGGTGCATGAATGTCTAGAAGGCTAGACAAACCAGACATGTACCGTTCATGCAATAAATCAATGTCATCAGATGGTCAATTCACAAATGGGATAGCAAGGATGTCACTTCTGAATTTATCAACATCCATTTTATGATATTGATGGATGGTAACAACTTTCTGCATTAAAGTATCTAAGGATGGAAAGTCAACTACACAGGAAATAATTTAATGATCACTTATAAAGCCTGAACCTTTTACAGAAATTACAAAAAAACTTGGAAGGAGCCATCAGCAAATCTAAGGTATGACCATGAAGGTGAGTTGGATAATCAATGTATTGAGTCATACAGCAAGAATCAATAACTGATTTAAATTCAGAGACTGTTGGAGACATAGCATTGATATGAATATTGAAATCACCACAAATTACAAAGGAAGAGCATATGGGAGACCAAAAAACACATATAACAGAAAATCTTCAAAAAATGTCACAATAGATGAGGCAGGAGGCCGGTAAACAGCACCAGGAAAACAATGTCACCTGTCGAGCATGAGAGTGACGTTGTGATTTTCAAAGGAGATGAAGTCAGGGGAATGGATGGTTTTAAAGTCCAGAGCTGTTTTAATGAAAAAGCCAACTGCCACCACATTTGTTTACCCTATTGGTATTTGCTTCAAATGCGTGATCTCAGGCAGGTCAGGAGTACTTGACAGATGATGCTGCTGTCCTAGCGGCAAATGCCCTGGTGAACAGTCGTCTCGACTACTGCAACTCTCTTTTTAAAAGTCTATCCAGTTTGTACATGCACAATCTGCAGTGTATTCAAAATACACTCGGAGGGATTGTCACAAATTACTATTTCAGCCCTCATCTGGTTTTTTTTTCATTTCAGAAGGTATAACCAGGCACAAGATATAACCACCCAGATAAGATGTTCCTGGAGGTTCCTCAATTCTACCCTTCTGTACACAAATCAAAAAAGCACTTTGGTCACAGTTTTGTTTTTGATGCTCCCACACTCTGGAATGATTTGCCTGATGATGTACATTCTGCTCCAACTTTTGCCTGTTTCAGAAAAAATCCTATCTCTTTGATAAAGCTTTCGCACCTTAATATGTAAATCTCCCGGCTCTGGAATGATGATTATTGAATTGAGACTTGTTGTCATGCATTAGAATCTGCCTTGGCAGAGATTAAGTGCTATAGAATAGAATAGAATAGAACAAGGAAAAATTCTTTAGGTATTTATTTTTTTAGAAAAGAGGTTGTGTCTAGAGCTTTAATATGGGTCTCAGTGAGACCAAAAACATCAAAATTGCCGGTTTTGATTTCATCACAGAGAATTTTATTCCTAATGGGATTGAGTGCGACGTCACCTGACAACAAAACCAGGACAAGCTGCCTGAAGGATGCCTTTTCAGGAAATGTAACTTTATGTGTCTTGACGTAAATGAACAGAAAGGAGCCATCATATTTACATACATGCAGGCCGACATCACACCTGCTCTGAATTTTGTGTTGAGTCTTATGACAGTGCACAAATAGGCCAATAACACAAGGAACGAGTCTAACAATCCACATCATAAAGGAATCAAAACACCACAGGGAAAACAGAACATGTCAAAATCAATAAATATGAGGTATCAAGTATCATGTAAATTTAGTGAAATAATAAACCAAAACTATAATTTCAGATGCCTAATTTTCAAAATCTAAATAATTGATTACAAAATAGGAAAGACCTGAATTCACTCCTCTATTCAAGCTAGCGTCACCAGTTGAGCTAGATGAGGTCTCAGTTGGCTATTATGTCAAAAATACTATGCGTAGAAAGTGACGAAAGTTGAGGTCACCAAATGTCCTTGTATCTGAGGAGTGGTCAATAATACACCAGATTGTTCTACTAAAAGTGTATTTAAGTATATTGAAGTTGAGTCTTCTATGAGTGGCCATTTAAGTATCAATAAAACACAAAGTAGAAACCCCGAGCATTTGTAATGGCCTCAGATCCTTTGCTGTGTGGCAGATTTTTGTAAAATTTCTTCTACTTAATTGATCTCTTACATGTCATTTTGAGTTGAATGTTTGAGTTCCTGGTTTGGTGTTGGTGGTGTGGTTCTGGACTGGTTCAGGTCGTACCTTTCTGACCGCTATCAGTGCATCAAGATCGGCTCTGTTTTGTCTGATGCTAAAAGGCTATTGTATGGTGTGCCCCAGGGCTCTGTCTTGGGTTCGATCCTTTTCTTATTATACACTACACCCCTAAGCAAGGTTATTCAGAATCACCCTGGCATACATTTCCACTTTTATGCGGATGACACGCAGTTGTACGTTCATCTCACACACAAGCATGCCACTCTGGCCTTTAAAAGGCTAAAAAACTGCTTGGATGATGTTAGAAAGATGATGTTACAAAACAAATGATGTTACAAAACTTGGCAAATTTTTCCCCGTCAATATACTTGGTACCCTCCTGTCACCTGCTGAGGTAATCAGGAACCTTGGTGTCTGGTTTGATTCAGATTTTTCCTTTTCTTGCCATGTCAGGAATATCTGCAAGGCTTGTTTTGTTCATATCAGGGATTTAAGGCGACTCAGAGGGTATCTTACATGTGAAGCTGCTCTCTTGGCTGCAAATGCCTTGGTTGGAAGTCGGCTTGACTACTGTAATTCTCTTTTCAGAAGCCTCTCTGCTCTTGACCTTTGTAGGCTCCAATGTGTTCAGAACAGTCTAGCTAGAATTGTGGCGAATACCACCAAGTACTCACATATCACTCCTGTAAGAAAGAGTCTTCATTGGTTGCCTATCATGCATCGCTCTATTTTCAAGGTCGCTCTTCTGGTGTACAAGTTTCTACATAGTGGCCATCCAAAATACTTCGAACCTTTCCTTAAACCTAGATACAGTATGTACAGAACGCGTAGAAGTCAATCTCAGGGTGTTTTGCTTGAGGTCCCACATTTTGCATCAATATACAAGTCAAAAAAGCAAGTTGGCCTTAGCTTTGCATACGATGCTCCGATAATTTGGAATGATCTCCCTGATGACGTACGCTCAGCTAAATCTCTCTCCTCATTCAGGAAGAAGTTGAAAACTTACCTCTTTGAAAAAGCCTACCCACCCTAGTTTTTTCCTCTGTTTTCATTTCGTCTTTCTCCGTGGTGCCGACCCCTGCAATGTCTCTGATTTAACGATTACGATCTCTGATTTTTGGTTTTATGTGTCTTAGAGTCTGTCAATAGATAGAGATTGAGCGCTATAAAAATGTACCCTGAATTCCTGAATTCATGAATTTTCTCCTGCACCTTTACAAAAATTACACTATCTATTCTGAAAGTTTCGTGGCATCATTTTTATGACAATATGCAACGAGTACTATTAAATATTAATCATTTTGATCCACCTTTAAACTGTCTGACAAATAGCTTTTTAATTTTTTCAGGCTTTTAAAGTGTGAAACTGATCTTTTTATGCTGCAGCCATTTTTCCTTACTGTGCATTTAGGGTTTTCTATTTTCTACTTATTTGTTTGATTTTGTTCTTGTCATTTCTATTCATTTTTACACAGTTCTGTTTTGAAGTACCATTCTTGTTCCATGAACATTTAGCTACTTCCTATCAAAGATCAGCATTTCTGTCATTTGTGTTGGCTTTAATGTGTATCTTAGCAATGCTGTCTATGAGATTATCACTTTGCTCTAGTTTCTAGTTGATAGCTGTCCCAATAACTTCCACTTAATAATACATTTAGAATCAAATCTTCTTAAAACTGTGACTGGGCTCCCACATGGCACCTTGTTAAAACATGGTGTGGATGAGTGACAGGCTTGAGTGCATCTAGTATTCACACTCAATTTTATAGTTCTAGTGCTTTCTTTTGAACAAAACTATCTAGATACACATAAGACATATGACTTATCACTTTGATGGGGTTTAGTAACTATTAACCTTGACCCTATGTTTTAAAGACGTTGTGAAACCTCTTTTATATAAAACTCAGAACATCAAATTACATTTCTCTGGTAACATCAAAACTTTGTAATGAGAAAAATGTTGACAAGTCACTTTCTGACCCATTTGTTCTGCCCTTTTTATGCTGAAGTCTTTTAATGAGGGGATAGTCTTCTAAATGTGTAAACATCTTTTTACATGTATCTGACAATATTTATTAGAGAATCTTTAAGCAGTACTGTTAGTGTACAGTACTAAAACAAACTCTCCCTGTGCTGACAACACATCAAATCACTGACAAGTCTATTGCTTTCACCAGCTAATTCTCCAGTAATCTATAGTTTATTGAATCAATCAACTCGTTAGGTCCATAAGGAGCCTGACTTCCTTCACTAATGACATTGATACTCCAGACATTTCATGCAGTTAGCACTGATGTGTGGCAATATGGATGCTGCTAAGTGTGTATATTGGCTGAAATGATCAGCCATTATGCATATTGATTGATCATTTCAGAGGTTTAATGCACTAAGTAAGATCCATATTCCCCAACGTTATATATTATTATCACATATTTCCCAATTATTAAACAATTCTAAGCACATATTGCCTGTTTGTGACAGTGATACCAATAACTTGTTATTGTCAATGTTGTTGAGAGCCCTTTCTTGTGTTTTTATTCAGGAAATATTCCTTGAGCTCAGGACCACTATGATCATAATTCCAATAAATTTCAAACAGGAACGTTAAAACAGCTCTAACATATTACAGATTTCGTGTTATTCATAAAAGAAATTCTAATTCCAGATAAAAATTCTGGCTCCAAACATCTTATGATAATTTCATCTTATTAACTAATGAAGCCATTCTGCCTGTAACATCTCCTTAATTAGTTAAGTATTGGGCTTGTGAAGACACCACCATAATTGACAAGGATCCTTATCAGTCTTCACAGGAGACAATACATATTATCTTCCCCGAAAGAAGCGAGTCCGTATGTGCGCTGAGTTTGGCTTTAATGTGACACAATTGGTGCAGTTGATTGATATTGGTTTATACACTATGTTTGGAGGAAGACATTGGATAACTCACACTGGCTAAATGAATGTTGTATAGAACCTGATCAGTAGAATTATTACACCAAACAATACATATACAAAATCACCCAGCACACTGCCGAGGAAAACCTTCAGCATCAGCTCATAATATTTTGTCACCATCAGCTGCAAATGCAAGGGTATGGTGTTCATCTCAACTCATAAACTAGGCCTTTACCTGCCACACTGGACTGGTTTCATATACTGTTTCTGTACTAATAAATTCGTCTCTAATAACAATTAACTAAGTATATGTACATTGTTCTTACTTTATAAAGCCTTCACTGGTTGCCTATTGAATACAGATCACTAGTAAGACGGTGGATGTATCAGTTCCTCATGATTCCCACGGTGTCTTGGATCCCATTATGTTGATGTTAATGTTGCTCCCAAAGGAGACACTGGCTATGCATGGAGAAGAACCCTCTTATGTGAAATAGTAAGTAATCAGAGCACTTAACTGAAACTCAGTTTTGAGAGGCAATGCTCTTTATAAATGAATATATACATTATGGATGTAAAATAAATCCTAAAACCACCACTCATTGGGGGTGTAGGTGCAGTCTGAATGTAGAAATTAGTGGAGAGGAAACAGGTGTAGAGTGAATAAAGCGCCATACACATTCAGAGTCCCAAGTCAACTGTCTTTTAATGACTTCAATTGCATTCCATGATCATATGCCCAGAAGACTCCTCATCTCCTGAATGTGTGAAAAGCATGGTCACAATGGTTCACCTTGAAGAGAGTAAGGACATGCTTAGGATGCTTTCTAACCATGCTATTTGTCAAAGGATATACTGAGCTATCACCCACAGATAGAAAACAGCTTCATGCCATAAATCAGGTTGACTGTGAGAAATGAGCCTCTCCTGGTCCGATGAATTGTTTGGTTTGGCAGACATATTGTACAAAACACTCATCTCTGTGACATAAGCTTACAGGAAACATAGGCGTGATCAACTAGATATGGTGAAATTTAAAATCTCTGAAAGAGTTCTTTTATTTGATTTCTACAGATGTAATCATAGGTTTTGAGAGAATAGAAGCAAACAATGTTATTAAATGCAGCATTCACTTGATAAATATATAAAGTAATAAATAAATATCAAAGACAAGGAGAATATGGCACAGCTATATATTTAAAATATTATCTGAGATGCCCAGGAAAACAGCCGAGGGAAAGAGTTTTCAACACTATGAGATATTGTCAAAGTGAAACAATACAACAAGATCAGGTGACTTTCAGAGAAAATAGTGTTAATTATGTAAAAAAAATAATGTTTAAGTAGAGAAAATAAGATTTAAGGGAGAGAAAATGTATTAAAAGTATTTTAAGTACTAAAACATAGTTCAATAACAAGTTCACAACATTAATTAATAGACTAAAAATATTTGAAGCTGTTGCAAGTATTAATTCAAGCATAGTTGTCAATGGAAAAATAACAATAATAAATATAATAAATAATAACAATTATTTAGAAGTCCATTTAATAATCGGTTTGCAGCAATCCATAAATCTTTGTGACTGGAGAAATCTGTTTCAAATATGGCAGACAAAAACACTTTGGCAGAGCCAAGGTTAAAGGTCACACCATAATTTGGCATATCTGCAGTCCCTAACCAATATCCCTAACAAGTATCAACCTTCATCACCTTACAGCTTCTGAGATATTAAATTGTTATGAACTTTTGTCTTGGGGTCCTCTCATGGTTCCAGCCATCTCCTTCGATCATTCAAAAAGGCACGCTGTTGCAGAAATGTTAACCAGTTCCCAAGTATTACTAGGTTTGGGGTCTTTCAGACCTGTGTGATACTCGTTCAAAGTCCCAGGTCTCATCTCGTTCAGTGTTGTCAACTGTTGATCTGTCAGAAACAGGAGACAGTATTTGTCTAAGTGACATTGATAGCTTGCTACACTCCATTACTTCTGTAGGTTCAAGTGGTGTCATACACCCCATGTTTACAGTCTCAGTGATGTGATTGGCTCTATTGCCAAGTTCAAAGTTATTGATAATCCTACCTATACGTCTTTTGTCACTGTTTTTGTCACTAGTCCTTCTGATAGACCTTTTGTGATAGCACATGTTTATCAATCTCCTGGCTCATGTTCTGATGCATTCTCTGACCAATTTCTCAATCTCTTTGAGTACCTGTCCTCAGTTAGTTCCTCATTTTTATGTGCATAGTGATACAATTCCAACGATAGTGTTAAATTTCCAAAATGTCTAGAGTCATGCAATATTATCACACACCAACCTAACTTCATGGACACATTCCTGACCTCATCCTCACTCCCACCAAACCCAGTGTTGTTTCAAATGTTTGGGTTGGTGGGTTCATCTCAGATCATGCCCTGGTACATAGTCAGCTCAATTTCAGCAGCCCTTCTGCACCCAAGTCAAACACAATTACCTTTCAGAGGTATCACAATATAAAGATGCAGAGTCTGAGGTGTGATCTTTCTAATTGCTCATTTGTCACATGCCCTGCCAATATAGTTGGTGTCATTTATGAGCAATACACAAAGGATTACGTGGCTTACTGGATAAACACGCTCCTATGGTCTTCCAAACTTTTACCAAAGGTGCTGCTGGTTCTTTTTCAGACTCCTACCTGCAGGGTAAAGCTGTTAGGCATCAGTTCAAACATATCGGTTGCAGAGAAAAGTTTCCACAACATTTAACTAGTCTGTACAAACAGATTGCAATTCACTACCATTCCTGAAAAAGTACTCCCTTCCCATGACTCTCAGATAGGTCTTGCCAACTGTTTCATGATTTTTGTCTCAGTAAGACGAGAGACTATTTCTAAACTGACTCCTTCACTCTTTCTGCTTTACCTGATTTACCTAAATTTGACTTTTTAAAATCTGTTTCTGAGGATGAAGTTCCAAAAATAATCATCAAATCACTAACAAAATCTTGCTTGCTAGATCCATGGCCTATTTTTGGTTAAAGAATGCTTTGATATTTTTTACCCTCATTACTAAGCTTGTCAGCTGTTCCCTAGCTGAAGGTGTTGTCTCAGTTGCTTTTCAAAAAATATATTGTTTCTCCATTGATTGAAAAGGCCCCAAAACCACCTGATGAATTGAAAATGATTGTGTGACCTCTCTTGGGCTTGGGCTTCAGCTGTGAAATTGTTGAGCTTGTAGTAGCTTCTCAGTTAAATGATCATGTTATTACCAATGGACTTGATAATGTCGGTCAGTCAGCCTACAAGCACATCACTAAATGGAAACTGCATCACTGTAAATTTAAAATGAAGTCTATCTTGCTGTTGCTATAGCTGAAGTAACTGTTGTCATTCTCCAGGACAAATCAGCAGCATTTGACATCATTGATCATAGTACTCTCATTGGACGCCTGAGTTCTGGTTTGGTGTTGGCTTGATCATGTTTTACATCTCTGACCACTATCAGTTCATTAAGATTGGCTCTGTTTTATCTGATACCAAAATGATGTTGCATACCAATTATATGTTCATCTTACACACAAGCATATCACTGACGCTTTTGTCAGGCTAAAAACTTTAGGTGATGTCAAAAAGTGGCTTTCTGCAAGCAAGCTTAAAGTTAATCCTCATGAGACGGAATTTATTCTGTTTGGCTCAAGGACTGTGTCTGGGACTTTTTTCCAGTTAATATGCTTGGTAACCTCCTTTCACCTGCTGAAGCCGTTAGGAAAATTGGTGTCTGGTTTGATTCAGATTTTTCCTTCTCTGGCCAGGTCAGGAATACAAGTAAGGCTTGTTTTGTTCATAATGTATATCATGGGCGATGCTTCTCTTTTGGCTGCAAGCCCTTTGGTCGGAAGTCGCCTTGACTGCTTGTTATTCCTTGTTTAGAAGTCTCTCTGATCTTTGCTGGTTCCAGTGTGTTCAAAATAGTCTTAATAGTCAGAAAAAGTCTTAATTGATTGCTTCTCAAGCATTGCTCTGTCTTCAAGATGCCAAATCGGTGTACAAGCTTCTATATAGTGGTTATCCAAAATACTTAAAACCTTACTTGAAACCCAGACACAGTTTGTACAGAACTCATAGAAGTCTGATGACAAGCTGTTAGAGGTCCCACACTCTTCATTTATATATAATTATAAAGACCAAAAATGCGCAGTGAATGAAAACTCGTCGATGTGCATCGTTGCTAGAGTACATTATAATGTGAGGGATCTGATTGTAAAAGTAGTTCCACAGACTGGTTACCGTTGGGGTAAGAAACACATACTTTTACGGAAATTGGTTTTTGGTGTCGTCTGTCTGTCAAAAGGCTGTAATTCAGCAAAGATATATAATTCCTACAACTACATTTATTGACTGAATTAATGGGCTTTTTGTGTTAAAATCATACCGGTCTTTATAATAGCAAGGATTTGGTTTGAGTATTATATCGGAGAATAAATCAGAAACATCTGGCCATATTTATTCGCCGATACAATACTCAAACCTCATCCTTTATTGCTACAGTCAAAAAAGCTTTCACCTCAACTTTGTACATGATGCCCAGAAAGATTCGGAATGATTTACCAGATGATGTACACTCAGCCAAATCTCTCTCTTCATTTACTTTATAAAACCATAGTCACCCTAGTGTTCTGGTCTTGTCTCGGTCTTTCTCTGTGACACCAACCCCTGCAATGTTTTATTCATTATGATCTGTGATTTGTGGCATTATGTTCCCAAGAGTCTGTTAGCAGAGGGAGATTAAGCACTATTAAAGTACTGTTCGTTTTAGTATTGGTTTAGAGTCCTAAAACATCTCAGAATCTGATGAACTTTATGGACGACTTGATATCTAATCTAATCTGCTGCTTTGCAAGCGCAATATCTTCCGCACACTGAGGAATTCAATGCACTGATATGACCCAAACATATCTAAGTATCCTCTCTCTGAAGATAAACATGCATAGAAAAGACATTATATCCCATATTGATACTATTACCAACAGAGGATAAAACATTGGATCAATTTGTGAAATGGCAAACCATAATGAATTGTGTTATTAGTGTAGGCATTAGGAAGAATATTCATACCAAGTGTTTCTACTTAACAAGAGACAAGGCTCTCATTTACTTCCTGTATAGAATTATCCACAGTAAGTTAGTTACTAAATAATTTAAGATGAGACCAGTGTGTCAATTTTGCAGAAATAATGCGGAAGCTTTATTACATCTTTTGTGTTCTTTGAAAAAAATGTCAGGTTTTTTAACATGTAAAAGCTTGTCAAAACAGGTGTACAAATGTTTAGCTAAACCTCGAGCCATACAATGTAGTAAAAATAGAATACAAAATATTAAAAAATATACAAAACAAAATTCACCCTTTTTGTTAACTATATCTTGGTAGATTTCCTAGAATGATAAAATTATTGCTTTGATGATTTGAGAGTGAACACTTTGTTCCTACAGTTCTTTCTGCTCGTCTGAGGGTCACTGTATATGACACACCAGCTGGATTGATTTGATTGAGTTGACCTAAAGGTAAGACTAGTTTGAGAAGTCTTGTCCTTTGTCAGAATATCATGTTTTCATCAGTTAAAACATGTCAAATGATTTGGTTGGCTTTTCTCCATATCACAGTAAATAACAAGCATGTCTCACTTACAGAGGGTGTTATCACTGCGCCAACATGGTCCCTATATTTCTGCTATAGAGTTCAAATGTAAAGATATAGCAGGAGTACATCACTTCTGTCAAAGCTAAAATGACCATTTGACTCAATAAGTCCACAGCACAAGATGAAAAATGCACACAATAATTATTGTCATTTTTATGGACTTAAATTAAACAATTAAATTGTATCAAACGTACAGGAGAGATATTCAGCTAGGGAAATGTGAACCCAACTGGTGAACGGGTGCAAATCTTATAGGTCACGTGACTAGCTGCTACTGGTAATTGGAGTTATGATTAATGGCTACAGATAATCTGGTGAAATGAAACTGTTTTATAGTGTTTATTGTGTAATATTTCCTAGTTTAGCTGGGTTAATTCTATCAGTAATGTCTGTTATTTAGTCTAGCACAAATTTACACCCTACTGATTTTTTTGGAGAAAAAATTTATCATTTGGCTTCAATTTCCTCTGTAATATTTGTAAATAAATTTTGTATGGATTAATATTAAGCCTTGCTTTATTCCAAAAGGCTAAACGTAACCTTTTTTAATATTTATATGACTGCTGACTAACAGGACACTGAGAGACATGACACTGGTGCCTACATTTGACTACTGACTGACAGACTTGATACTAGTACATACATTTAACCACTCACTGAGAAACATGACACTAGTACGTACATTTGAGTACTGACTGACAGATTTCATACTAGTACATACATACATACTACTGACTGACAGACATGACACTAGTACATACATTGGCCCTTTACAAAATCAGCCCACATAAAACTGGTACATAGATATGACTACTGACTGACAGACATGACAATGGTCCATGTATTTGACTACTGACTGAGAAATTGGAGCAATGTATAAGTGTAACAGTAAATTTGTTTTGATGTTTGTTGCATTAAACAAGTGGACAGAGCAGCCAGAATGTATTTTAAAGAGCTTACTGTTATATCATGGTATTACAGCAATAAGGAGTGGAAAATATCTAGTAATGGCATTCTAATGGGGGCAGTGAGTACTCACGCTGTAAAGTGAAATGTGTTTATGTGAGACAAACCTGGCAAGTGACTGGGTACTGATATTATGTGGGCCCGTGATGATAGCAGCTGCCATTATGAGAAGATCTATGTCTGTGAGAATATGTTGTGGGGTTTGTTACAATTTCAAGAGAAAAGTAAAACTGCCTGTTAAAAGGCCCTACTCCACAAAGACTTCCAAGATATAGTTGATATGAAATGTGAAAGTTTGTTTTCAAGGATTATAATTTCTACAGCTATATATGAGTCCATGCCAGAAGTGATGCTAAAAATGAGAAAAATTGTTACGATCCGACGAACCACATTATTATCCGACGGACCATAAACATGACCTGACAAACAATAAGTTACCCTTTAATATTTTAATAGTAGAATGTTAAACATACATACATATATTTGCAAATGTTTTACCTTATTGTTGCAGCTTAAATTGTCCTTAGTGCATTATATACTTTGATTGTTTTACATGTGCATGTGTTGTCTGGGAGTTGCCATATTGGTGTGAGAAACTCAAAATGTCTGTGTTTCTGGGGGAATTAATTGGTGTCAAATATTTGGGGCAAGTTTTGGCCAATAAGGGGGGAATTTATCATGCAGACTTTTGAAGGTCAAGGTTTTGACCCAGCTTTTTGGTATAAAAGGCCATGCAGATAGACATTCTGCCTGGTTTGACAGCACTCCCCAAGGAGTTCACTAGTGACTATTCACTGAGGAAATTGCATTGCAGAATGGCTTCAAGATACCTGCCAAGAAGCAGGTGAGATATTTTTACCTTTATTTCCTAAAATTAAAGATGAGGGTTAGTGTTTGTTAAACCAGCCCCAAGTTTTATTGGGTTTGTAAATTTGTAGATATTTTGGTGTGGGAAATGTTAGAAATGCTAGAATAAAGTAGTTTTGGGCATTTTGATACAAATTTAATATTGCTTCAACTTCATACCAGTTCAAGTAAATGGTAAAGGACTTGTAAAGTAAATGTTAAATCTTTTCCAGTATTTATTTTGCTAAGCTAAATAAATGTTTTTCCTGTTTAACAAGATCTTTATTTCCAACTGAACCCTTTGGCACGTTACAGAATTGGTGGCAGTGGTTACTTGGGAATAAGTTAGTTCATAGTTAAATAGGGAAATATTATTAGAGTAGGATAAAATTATTTGGTTCTAATGGAACAAAATTTAGATGATGATTAGGATTCTGTTTATGATCCTGTAGAGGACTGGTTAGTACAAGGTGAAGTATCAGAATCAGAATCACATAGATTAGTGAGTCATGAAGTTCAAACTGAGTCTGTTAGACCAAAGTCTATTAAAAAGCTGCAATTTAGTGAATCACAATACCAGCCAACATTTAGAGGTCAAGAAACATATATTAAGAGCCGCTGGCAAGGGGAGGAGCGCAAGAATTGCAAAGGGAATATAGGTCCTACAGGGTTAGTCCAGGTGATGTACAATCACAAAATGGAATTTACTATAGGCCAGGATCAGACTATTCTATGGGGTACAGACCTCCGTTAAGTATGTTTGAGCCAGTAACTATCAATGGTGAATCTCAATCACCATATAGGAGAGGTTATGACCCAACAGCTGATGTTGGCCAGAATTTAAGGTTTCCACCTAGAGTAAATAATCCCTTGGATTATGATGCTTTGAACCGCAGGGGTAGGCATTTTCCACCAGGGAAGGTAAGACCATGTCCATCCTATGATGGAAAAAGTAGTTTTAGAGACTTTTTGATTCAATTTGAAATGATAGGTGAATATAACCAATGGAGTTTAAATGTAATGGCCTCACAGTTAGCTATGTGTCTTAAGGATCAGGCTGTGGCTATATTAGCTGATTTATCCCCCTTTCAGTGTAGACATTATGATTCTCTGGTAGCTGCACTAAGGGAACGATTTGAGCCAGATAACCAATCTCAGTTGCACAGAGCTCAATTAAAGTCTAGAATTAGGAGAGAGAATGAACCATTGCCACAATTGACACATGATATTAGGAGATTGGTAAGAGATGCTAATCCTGGTGTCCCATTAGACATACGAGAGAATATGGCTAAGGATTGCTTCTTGGATGCATTAAATGATAGGGAATTGGAATTAGCAGTATTTCAAAGCCAGCCCAAGACAATGCAAGATACATTAAAACAGCTATAGAAATTGAGGCTTTTCATAGAAGTAGAGATAGGAGATTACCATTAAGGTCTCTCAAAGAAACAAAGTGTGCAAATGACACTGAAAATGTTACTGTGCAAGAATTACAAGTAAGGAATGCCAAACTTGAAGAGGAGTTAAAGTTAGCTAAGTTGTCTCAGGTTGAAAATGCAAAACAGGGTGACAGTTCCGGTAGTAAATCAAGTCAGAAGTCAAAGCGTAAAGTTGTTTGTTACTACTGTGATCAGCCAGGGCATGTGGTGAAGGATTATAGAAAGAAACAATGGGACAAGAAAAAGAAGGAGGAAAGGGACTCTTTAAAGAAGCAGCAGCTGAAGTAGAGGGTCATACTCCAGCAATAGGCAATTGGGGACCCAAGATTTTATCATGTAATGATGGGTTATACTTGCCATGTTCCATAGGTAACATTAAATTGAATTGTTTAGTTGACCCAGGGGCCAATATGAGCATTATTCATCCAAGGAAGTATTATGCTATTCCAAGGGTCCAAAGGCCTGATTTGGAAGTTACAAACAATAATATTAGTGTTGCTGATGGGGGTAAGATTAGACCAATGGGTCAGGTAACTTTGCCACTTGAGATACCTGGTGTAGGAATTTTACAACAAAAATTGTTAGTGGCTGAAACAAGTGAACCATTAGTTTTAGGATATGATTTCTTCCAGAAACATCAGTGTATTATTGACTTAATCAATAATACTATTGACATTAGTGGTAAAAGTGTTCCTTGTTGTCTAGAAAGCAAACTAACATCTTTGTTCCATATAAGGTTGAGTGAAAATATCACTATACCATCCAATAGTGAAATGATAGTACCTGCATATTTACAATATTCAAGTGATGAGGTAATACCTTCAGAAATGATGATAGAAAGTTGCCCAAAAGTAGTAGAACAGAAAGGAGTGTTTGTAGCAAGGTCATTGGTGAACATTGATTCACACAAAATTCCTGTCAGGGTTTTGAATCCTTCACATGAACCAAAAAGGTTATACAGGGAAATGATTTTAGGTCTCGGTAGTCAGTTCAAAGAGACAGAGGTGGTCAATATTAAAGCACGAAGTGTTGGGGCTGACATTACAAGTGATGAGTTGTTGCCTGACCATGTACAAACGTTTTGGAATAAATGCAAAATTGATCTCAGCTTAGCTGAGCAAAGGCAGGTTAAAAACTTATTGATTGAATATTCTGATGTTTTTGCACGGTCGAAGGCAGACTTAGGGAAAACTTCTTTGTTTCAGCATAGAATCAACACAGGACTTGCTCCACCAATAAAACAAAGGCCTAGAAGGATACCTATGTCAAAACGTAAGGTTGAACGGGAAGAAATTGCTGGAAAATGATATCATTACACCATCAAACAGTCCATGGTCATCACCCATAGTGTTGATGACTAAAAAAGATGGATCCTGTAGATTTTGTATTGATTATCGTAAGTTAAATGATGTCACCATAAAAGATTCCTATAGCCTTCCAAACCCTAATGATTGCCTTCAATCATTAAATGGGTCAAAATGGTTTAGTACTTTAGATCTATCAAGTGGTTACTGGCAGATGGAAATGTACCCAGAAGACAAATCAAAGACTGCTTTCACCACCCAAAGTGGTTTATATGAATTTAATGTAATGCCTTTTGGGTTAACAAATGCGCCAAGTTCATTTGAAAGATTAATGGAAAAAGTTCTATCTGGGTTGCAATATGACATCTGTTTGTTATACCTTGATGACATTATTGTTAAAAGTGACACATTTGAAAACCAAATTCTACATTTCAACCAAGTTTTTGAGAGATTGAGACAGGCAAATTTGAAATTGTCTCCAAAGAAATGCAATCTGTTTAAACACAAAGTAGCATTCTTGGGGCATATTGTTTCTAGTGAAGGTATTTCAACAAATCCTGAGAAGATTGAGGCAGTACAAACATGGCCTGTTCCAAAAAATGTTAAACAAGTTAGGAGTTTCTTGGGACTATGTTCCTATTATAGGAAGTTCATTAGAAATTTCTCAACAATAGCTAAACTCCTAACCAGACTGACAGAAAAACACATGTCGAAATTTTCTTGGACAAGTGAGTGTAATGATGCTTTCACTGAGCTTAAGTCACGCCTTGTGTCTGCACCAATTTTGACTTATCCTGATATAGAACAAGACTTCATTTTAGACACAGATGCTAGTGGTGTAGGTATAGGAGCTATCTTGTCCCAGAAACGAGGTGGTCAAGAAAAGGTCATCGCTTACTTTAGAAAGGTCTTGTCCAAATCAAAGAGGAATTACTGTGTCACAAGGCGAGAACTTTTGGCTATTGTCGAAGCTATAAAGCATTTTTACACTTATCTGTATGGGGTAAAATTTACCATCAGAACTGATCATGGTTCATTGAGGTGGTTGCTGAACTTCAAAAATCTAGAAGGCCAGTTATGTCGTTGGGCTGAGTTGTTGGCAACTTACAACTATACCATTGAACATCGTGCTGGTAAATTGCATGGTAATGCAGATGCATTATCAAGACGACCATGCCAAAGTTGCAAGTATTGTGATAGAATAGAATGTAGGGAGGGAGCTCATTTGGCTCAGTCAGATGAATGTAACTGCATATATTTAAGTCAAGAACAAAGTACAGATAAAAATTTGAATCTAGCAGGTGCTGGGAGTGTTCTGAATTGTGCAGCTTCCCGAGTAATGAAGCATGGCAATCGAGGCACAGGCAGTATTTCTGATAGATCAAATACAGATGTTGATATTTTGCTAGAAAATGATAGCAGTTCCAATGAACTGGGTGAAGGTTGGCTCAAGTCAATATCTTCAAATAATTATTTGAAGGCATTATCCCAGGATGAGGATTTGAAAAAGATTGTTGAATGGAAAAATCAAGGAAGCAGGCCTTCATCAATCAATCAGTTGTCCAGGTGCTTAATCTCCGTATCAACGGATTCTAAGGCACACCATCGAATCCGTAAGGCATAAATCATGAGACATTAGACATGTTCCGAGTCGTTGCCAGGGAGGCGGTCCGGTGTTCGGTAGTAAGAAGCTATGGTGGGAATGATTTCTGAAATAGGTAGGTTTTGAGTCGACTTTTGAAACTGGAGAGATTTGGAGCACTGCGTATATCATATGGAAGATCATTCCATAGCTTAGGGGCATCATATGAGAAACTATTGTTAAAATGGACCTTTGATTTATGGATGGAAGGGGGGGCCATGGTGGCAGAGTGGTAACACTCTCGCCTCCCACCTCTGAGGTCGGGGGTTCGATCCCCGTAACGGCCTTAAGTGGGAAAGCTGGTAGTTGCTTACCGTTGGTCGGCAGTTTACAGTACACAACCCTAGCGAACTCTATGTACTGGTTTCCTCTGCCCTTCCAACTACCCGTCGTGATATGACCTGTACAGTGTTGAAAGCGACGTAAAACCCCAAATAAACAAATATGGATGGAAGGACAGTAAGAGGGAACCAGAAGGAACAAATTTTTGGGATTGGAACGTCTTGTATTCACGGCAGATTTGTACAAGGGGAGATATGGTGCAAAATACTTAGGCTGGCCAGTGGTGAGGTACTTATAGACCAAAACTAGGGTTTTGAAGATAATACGTTGTCTAACGGGTAGCCAATGGAGTGTCCTAAGGGTGGATGTAATGTGAGTGTACTTTGAAGCACCAGTGACAAACCGTGCAAGCGCATTTTGAACATATTGGAGCCTTGTAGCATTTCGGGATGACAAACTGCGAAAAAGAGAGTTGCAATAATCCAAACGACTACTGACCAGAGCATTTGCAATCACCACTGATGTATCCACAGAAAGAAACCTCCTGATACGATGAAGGTCCCTGAGGCTGATAAAGCAGGATTTGATAACAGAATTTATGTGATTGGTGAAACAAAACTTTGCATCAAACAGAACGCCCAGATTGCGTACAACATCTGCGGGAGAGAGACAATTTCCCAGGATATTGACAGGTAGTGAGTCACTGAGCCATTTGTGTCTGTCTTTGGCACCGAAGACTATGAATTCTGTTTTATCGGGATTTAGCTTGAGTTTGTTTTCAGACATCCAGACCTGAATATCATTCAAACATGTTTTAAGACGGTCAAAAGACTTGAGACTATCATCAGGGGATAAGTGAATGAACAACTGAGTGTCATCCGCATAGAAGTGGTAACGGACTCCGGTATATTTTCTGATGACTTGACTCAGAGGTGTTGTGTAGAGGGAAAACAGAAGGGGACCTAAGACAGAACCTTGGGGGACTCCAAACTTCAATTTGAACAAATTCGAAAGACTAGAACCAATCTTGACTGACTGAAAACGATCCTGGAGATAGGATCTAAACCATTTTAATGCCGATCCAGCAAAAACAAATCTAGACGACAGACAGGATAGGAGTGTGTCATGATCGATAGTATCGAATGCCGCAGACAGGTCGAGTAGCACTAGTGCTGTAGGCATGCCCTTGGACAGAGATAAGTGAATCTCATTTTTGATGCACAACAAGGCAGTTTCTGTCGAGTGGCCTACCTTGTAGGCTGACTGGA
The DNA here is from genome assembly GCA_964017235.1 of Sabellastarte sp. h YS-2021. NCBI lineage: Eukaryota > Metazoa > Annelida > Polychaeta > Sabellida > Sabellidae > Sabellastarte > Sabellastarte sp. h YS-2021. The sequence continues at coordinate 574,707 of OZ024931.1, forward strand.
AAGTATTACCAAGATCATGAGAATCCATGTGAGATCTAATTTGGGCAGCCACAATTCGCTCGACCAATTTTGACAAGAAGCTAAGACCGGACACTGGTCGGTAGCTCTTCAAATCCTCTTTTGAAAGGGTGGACTTTTTGAGGAGGGGAGTGACAATAGCCTGTTTGAAAGGATTAGGGAAAATGCCATTTTTGAGGGACAAGTTAACTAGTTTAGTCAATGAAGGGAGAAGAATGTCAATACATTGTTTCACAATGTGAGTGGGGCATGGATCAAGGGAGCAAGTTTTAGAAGGGGATTCCTTGATAAACTTAAGGACTTCAGTCTCAGTGACAGCTTGAAAGGAACAGAAAGTCGGCGGCTCCTTGTCTGGATGAAGAACCTGAGATCGGGTGTATTTAAACGTGTCTCGAATCTTTTTAATTTTATCAATGAAAAACGAACCAAATCTGTTTGCTAAAGACTTTTCATCATCAAAGGATGGGAGGACAGTAGAATTTGACCGACTCAATGTTCTGTTTAGTGCATGCCATAACCTCTTGCTATCGCCGCAATTTTCACTGACTAGATCACGATAGAAACACCCCTTGTTTCTATTTAGGATGTGGTTACATCTATTTATCTGTCGTCGAAGACGGGAACGATTTTCAGGGGATTTGTCTCTTCTCCAGGCACGCTCAAACTGCCTTCTCATGCACTTGGCAGTTCTATACTCATCAGTTATCCAGCTTGGGGCTGGTTTGATGAGCTGTTTAGTCTTCACTGGTGCATGAATATCTAGAAGGCTAGACAAACCAGACATGTACTGTTCATGCAATAAATCTATGTCATCAGATGGCGAGCTAACAAACGGAATGGTCAGGAGGTCACTTCTGAATTCATCAATGTTCAATTTATGGTACTGACGGAAGGTAACAACTTTCTGAATCGGTGTATCCAAAGATGGAAAGTCAACCACACAAGAGATAATTTTGTGATCACTGATGAAGCCTGACCCTTTCACATCAGAAATTGCAGAGAACTCAGATGGAGCCATCAACAAATCTAAGGTATGACCATGAAGGTGAGTAGGAAAATCAATGTATTGGGACAGACAGCAAGAATCCATGACTGATTTAAATTCAGAGACTGTTGGAGACATAATGTCGACATGAAGATTAAAATCACCACAAATGACAAAGGAGGGGGATAAGGAAGACAAAAAACCCACATAATCTTCAAAAAATTTTACTACAGATGAGGCAGGGGGCCGGTAAATGACCCCAAGAAACAAGCGACGCCCATCAAGAGTGAGACAGACAGTGTGATTTTCAAAGGAGGAGAACTCAGGGGAATGAATGGTTTTAAAATCAAGAGCAGATTTAATAAAAAAGCCAACACCGCCACCACGTTTGTTTTCTCTATTTGTGTGAACAAGGGAAAAATCTTCAGGCGTTAACTCATTTAAAAATGAGGGTGTGTCTAGAGCTTTAATATGGGTCTCGGTGAGACCAAAAACATCAAAATTTCCAGTTTGGATTTCATCACAGAGAATTGGACCTTTATTCCTAATGGACCAGCAGTTAGCAAAACCAAACTTCAATGGCCCAGGATTTAGAGCGACATCACCCGACAATAGAACCAGAGCAAGCTGCCTGAGAGATGCCTTTTCACAAAAAGTGACTCTATGTGTCCTGACATAAATGAACAAAATGGATTTGGTAGTGGGTCCATCATATTTACGTCCATGCAGGCTGACATCGCACCTAGTCCGAATTCTGTTTTGACTCTTATGGTAATGTACAAAGAGGCCAACAATACAAAGAAGGAGTGTAACAGTCCGCATCATAAGGAATTACAAACCACAGACGAAATGGAAACATGCAAAAATTGACAGCAAAAACATTAAGGACAAAAAAGTACAAACCACAACCAAAAATGACTGAGTAGATGGCATGGCATTGCCAAGTATTCTACTACATTAAAGAGTTATTGGGCACAATGGGATAGGCTAGAACTCAGAGATGACTTTCTGTATAGAAGGTGGGTTGATTCCAGAATAAAGGAATGGCAATTAGTGATTCCCTTTCCAATGAGAGAGGAATTGTTTTCCCAAATTCATAGCCAGAAATGGTCTGGACATTTTGGTGTTAGGAGAACCATAGGTGGGATGACGAGAAGAGAGTATTGGGTTGGATACAAGTCTGATATCACCAATTGGTGTCAGAATTGTCCACAGTGCCAAAAATGTAAATCTCCCAATAAGATACTGTCTCCTATGAGGCAGTATCTAGTTGGAGCTCCAATGGAGCATGTAGCTGTTGATATATTAGGTCCACTGCCTGAGAGTAATTTGGGAAATAAGTATATTTGCATTGTCAGTGATTATTTTATGAAGTGGGTAGAAGCCTTCACATGGCCGAATCTAGAGGCTGAAACCATAGCCAAGGAATTGGTTGATAAATTTTTTAGTAGATTTGGGATACCATTATCCATTCATTCAGATCAAGGGGCTCAATTTGAGTCTATGTTGTTTCAGCAGCTTTGTGAATTATTGAACCTTGATAAGACAAGGACTACACCATATCGTCCACAAAGTGATGGATTAGTAGAACGATTTAATTGTACACTTGAGGACATGTTGAGTAAATTTGTAGCATCAGATCAAAGGGATTGGGATTCTAACCTTCCCCTTCTTATGCTTGCATACAGATCTTCGATTCATGAATTGACTGGTCAAAGTCCTTATCTTATGATGTTTGGTCGTGAAGCAACATTACCAGTTGATTTACTTTTAGGACCAAGTGATATACGCACAGGGAAGAACATTACATATGCTTCTTATATACATAGTTTAAGGAAAAACCTGGCCAAGATTCATGAGTTAGCTAGAGAAAAACTGCTTGAGGCTAGTGACCAGCAGAAACGTCAATATGATATTAGGTCAAATACCAATAGCTATAGGCAGGGTGATAAAGTTTTTGTCTTTGACCCTTCTAAAAAGAAAGGTATAAGTCCTAAATTATAGTGTCGTTGGTCAGGTCCATTTGAAGTGGTTGAAAAGTTGTCTGATCTGTTGTATAGGGTGAAGTTTACAAATAAGGTTAAGGTCAAACATCATGACAGACTTAAACCTTGTTATGGAAATGTACAAATGCAGAATCAAAACAATAAGGTCAAGGATAATTTGTCAGGGGAAGTAGTAGAATCAGACCACTCTGATGATAAAGCAGTTGAGGGAAATGTCACTGGGAATGTGTCCAAAGGTGTTAGAATAGGCAGAAATGTGAAGCTTCCAAAGAAGTATTCTGATTTCCACACCAATTTGTAAGGACTTTTTTTTTTTGTTTCTTGTGTTTCAGAGAGAGATTTTGCTGTAGATATTGCTCATACACCTCAACATCTAAAGTGGCTTTAGATAAGCATGAGGGTGAACTACATGATCAGATGGCTAGATGTGGCTTTGGATGTAGCTTCATTTTTCCTATGAGGAAGAAGTGCCTTCTGAGGGATCATCATAAGAGGTGTCACAAGGGATTGCCTCATCAAGAGCCGATCTTAGACAGAACTCCTTGTGATGGCAAATCCATTACCACCAACCCTCCTATGAGGGAAGAGAGGTCATGTTCCCCCCTGAGAGAATTGTCCAGCTATGACAATCAGAGTAGTCCTCCTAAAACTCCAGGCCGTTCATTTTCTGAAGAGGAGCTATTAATTGATTTACAAGATCCGTTGGGTTTGAAAAACCCGGAGTCACCTCCTAAGGAGGATACTGTTTCTGCGACACCACCCAGGATTGTCACTGAAGTTGTTGCCGGATCCACCACTATGTATAGAGGGACTTCGATTATCTGGATTCCTTCGTCGCCAACTCATCCATCACTGGAGTGGAAGTTAATTCCCTTGGATCTACCAGAACCCTCAAGACCAGTATATAGAGACTTTTTGCCAAAACCAGATAGATATTCAAGATATTTGTTAGATTTGAAAGTGTAATGTAAATATTGTATCATTAAATACTGATATTATTGTTGCGTGTTTTTATTTTGTCACATGTTTCAGGTTTGAGGTCAAACTCCTTTTTGATGGGGAGGAAGGTAATGTTACGATCCCACGAACCACATTATTATCCGACGGACCATAAACATGACCTGACAAACAATAAGTTACCCGTTAATATTTTAATAGTAGAATGTTAAACATACATACATATATTTGCAAATGTTTTACCTTATTGTTGCAGCTTAAATTGTCCTTAGTGCATACTTTGATTGTTTTACATGTGCATGTGTTGTCTGGGAGTTGCCATATTGGTATGAGAAACTCAAAATGTCTGTGTTTCTGGGGGAAGTAATTGGTGTCAAATATTTGGGGCAAGTTTTGGCCAATAAGGGGGGAATTTATCATGCAGACTTTTGAAGGTCAAGGTTTTGACCCAGCTTTTTGGTATAAAAGGCCATGCAGATAGACATTCTGCCTGGTTTGACAGCACTCCCCAAGGAGTTCACTAGTGACTATTCACTGAGGAAATTGCTTTGCAGAATGGCTTCAAGATACCTGCCAAGAAGCAGGTGAGATATTTTTACCTTTATTTCCTAAAATTAAAGATGAGGGTTAGGGTTTGTTAAACCAGCCCCAAGTTTTATTGGGTTTGTAAATTTGTAGATATTTTGGTGTGGGAAATGTTAGAAATGCTAGAATAAAGTAGTTTTGGGCATTTTGATACAAATTTAATATTGCTTCAACTTCATACCAGTTCAAGTAAATGGTAAAGGACTTGTAAAGTAAATGTTAAATCTTTTCCAGCATTTATTTTGCTAAGCTAAATAAATGTTTTTCCTGTTTAACAAGATCTTTATTTCCAACTGAACCCTTTGGCACGTTACAAAATGACTATTTACATTGTGAAATCTTTATATTTGGCCATCAGATGAATCACGGAAAAGTCTTTTGTTGCACGCATTCTGTCTATCATGGTAATTCTCATACTTAATAAATTCTCTTTTTGCCCTTTTATTGACTTTGAAAACGATGATAACCACATAAAATTGACAATTCCATGGAAATTAATGTAATCATTTTGATTATAATCCAAACAAACATTTCAGAGAAAATAGTCAACTTTTCATGTGCACAGTACTCATTTGGTACTTGTCTTCAAAATGTTGCTTTCTTGAGATATCACGTTTTTCTTAGAGTCGGGTTACCATGGAAACCATACACATTCATACAATAATCCATCTAAGCACAAAAACCCAGCATAATGCACAAAAACCCAGCATAATGCACAAAAACTCAGCATAATGCACAAAAACTCAGCATAATGCACAAAAACCCAGCATAATGCACAAAAACATTGTAATAACATACATAGACCATACATCAACACAATAACACCTCGCTTAACCACACTAAAGCCCCACAAAGAACCTGTATAAACACCGAAAAACCCTGCATGAAAAAAAAAGAATAACACAAAACCCCTGCATACGTTTTGTAGATTTAAAATAAATAGTTGAATTAAAATTAAGCTCAAAGATTAAAAGACTTTAAAGCAATACACAGTTTCTGTTCTAAATTAGTAGACAAATTATGCTATTCCAAAGTATTTTGGTAAGCATGGTTTCAGCCATCCTGCTGAGTGAAGTGTAAACTGCCATGTTTCCAGGTACTGTCACTATTTCCGAATTGAGATAGGGCTCAAACTTAATTATTAACGAATTATTTTGGGAGTTTTTATTCTGTTATTTCCTTTTTTGCCTTTTCAAAAACATTACCCATTGTGTGAGCAGTGTGTCACGTGATCACACTGAATAGCTGTGGGTAATGTAGCATTGGTCAGACAGGATCCTTCCATTAAATCTCATCGTGCACATTGTGGGATTCTGGAGCCCTGAGTCTGTTTTTGATGGTGAAGGAAAATGGATTAGACTGGTACCAAACACGGAAAGATGATGGATTGTCTTCTATTCAGGAATGGTGGGTCATTAATTAGTCCATGTTCACACTTGTTTGACAAAATGTTTTATTTACGTTACTGAGTGTAATTCTACAGATCCAGAACTAAATTTACTAGACCAGAATAGTGTGGATCTGTGAAGTAGAGATCGTTACATGAGGTATACACAGATGTAGAGATGTTTTATCACAAGTATTAACCAGTTGGTGTGTCTAATTGGCAAGCAATATTCATGCTATTGGCCATTTTGGATAAATAATTACACTTATATCCCAATTCATCTCAAAATGAATGTAAGCAAAAGTATAAAACAATATGGTTGATTTAAAATTCTAAGAAATATCAAATTCAAGCAAATTGTTGAGTAATATTCAAATTCACACTTTTTAAGGTTACAACTTCCAATGTGAGTAATTTTAAGGCTTTAAGAAAATAATGTGACGTCACAAGGACATTTTCAGCGAACAAAATCCATTTTGGAAAACATGGTATGATATTTTTGTTATATGACAACAATTATATTTTTGTCTTCATAATTCATGTATTTTAGTTTGTTAACAATTAAAAAAATGGTAAATAGACTTTCTCGAAAATAACATTTTGTCAATTTTATTTACGTCCATGAAATATACAGAATAAAAAGTATAACTCATCAGCCCCCGCAAAATATAACAGACACATGTAAAGGGATAACCTGTTCCAAAAATTATGTACAAAATGTAATCTGAACATAGTCAGGTATTGTTTTTATTGTACAAATAAAAGTGCGAGCAGTGTCTTGTACTGTGTACAAAATGACAACAATATGATGGGTTGTTGGGCACAGCACATTGAACTTGGCAAAATCATGACTTACTTCATTCAGAACCTTTTGTAGGTGATCAAGACTGTATAACTTCGAATTAATTTTGTGTGATGTATTTGGAGATTTCTAATGTATTTACTGCCAAACAGAAAAGATAAAAATATTTTACTCTCAGTATAATAAACAGAAGAAAACATTTCATGCTGGGCAATATTGTACTTCTTGTAGCTTCCAGGTTATATGCCTAATTTGGGAAAATAAGTGTTATGAATTACGAAAATAATATATTAACATTAGCTCTGAGCAAAAATACTATTGATTGTGTACAAAAGGATACATATGAAGATTTTTTGTAGATATATCCATACTTTGAGCTTGTCAAAGACAACATACACATCTGTAATTAAAATGGTAAATTTCTCCTTGTCTGAAGGCTTCGTTCCAGATGGTTTCAAAAAGAAGATTGTCACCTCACTGATCATAAAGCCTCTTTGCAATGTAATGAAAGAATTACTGGGCTGTCTCTGAATTGTACTTTGTATTTAAACTAACTCAAGGGGTTGTTGCCTCTCAGTTCATTGATCACATAAATTAAAACGGAATTTATAATAAGTATCAAATAAGTACTCAAGTGAAACTGGGCTGCAGCATATAAGAAACAAGATCAATATTTCTCTATCAAAAAGGGAAGCTTCTGTAGTGGTACTGTTTGATCAGTCAGCCACGTTTGACACCAATGACCATTCTACACTTGCGAGTTGTTTAAAGTCATGCTTTGCTGTTGTTGGCACTGTATTAAGATAATTCAAGTCCTACCTCACTGACGGTTTAGAGTGTGTGTAAGGCTTGTTTGTCCAAATTTTGGGAGATCTTAGGAGGATCAGACAGCATCTTGCACAAGAAGTGGCTCTGAAAGCTATAAATGCTCTTGTGAGCAGTCAACTTGACTATTGCAATTCCATATTCAGGAGTCTTTCAGGTTTTAATTTATGGCCTGATATTAAGACTTAACTCTACTACTTATGAGTTTGCACAGATTGCCTGTTCAATAATGTTCAATGTTCAAACCTGCTACAATAGTCTGCAAATTTCTCCAGAGTGTTAATCTTAAATATTGCAGTGCTTTTTTAATCCCAGAAGAATATGTTATAATACTAGGAGTTGTTAGATGAAGGATAAAGTTCTTGAGGTACCACAGTTTATTCCATTAATTTATAAGTCAATAAAACAATATGTCTTTAGTGTTGCCTATGATGTCCCCAAGGTATGGAATAAGGTGTTGAATGATTTCTTTCTCTGCCACATCTTTTCTGTTTTGGGGGAACAAAATGAAAGCCTATCTCTTCTGAAAAGCATACCCACCCTAGCTTTGTCACATTTTTGGACTGTCTCCATGGTGTGGACCCCTCTTTTACGTCTCTGGACTCAGATTTTTTTCACTTTTTGTATCCTGGCTGTTGCACCTTACAGTTTTTAAACAGTAAAGAAATAAAAGAGTTACATGTTGACATTTGAACGGAATCTTAACCTTTGTCAAAAAATTGTTTTTCTTGTGTTTTGGGCTCAAATCGTTAGTATCTGGAGACTTCATATCATCTTGACCTAATTCATTATAGACAAAAAATTATTTAAAATAAAATGTCACACTCAGGCTCTGTGTGTGTCTCTCAGCACCTACTCACACTATTTATTGGGAGTTCTTGATCCCTCCCCCTTCAGGATCTACTAAGATCATCATATATTTGACCGATTGGAACAAGCTCTCTCAATCTGTACATTAATATTTTTGGAAAATTGATCCCCAAATTCCTGCTCCACTCATTTCACAGTCCTTCATCAGACTTATTTGCATGACTCTCTGATATTTTTGACACTCTCCGCACAGTGATTTTTAAAATCACAATTATTTTTTTTATATAAACATAATTTAAAAACTAGAAAAAGTTCACTTCCTGTTATAAACCAAGCTGGGCAGATAAAGTAATGTGCCTTATATAATTGGCTGTATGTCAATTGTATTTCGACTGTATTATATTCATGCAGCAGTCTCATCAGAGGTTATGATTTATTCCAGTCAGCTCTCCCTGAAGTACATTAGGGGTTTTGGCTTGTACCACCGGTTTGTACCGGTATAGAACCGCTTTAGAACCGGTTCTGTACCTGTAAACCAGCAACTGTACCGGTTTGGTGGTTTGCCAAAAACTGACTTAAGTGATCTCCTGTAAAATATTGGTTTAATATTTGAGAGGGAATTAGAGAGTTTAGAGGCTGTAATTATATGTTTTAGAGCGCTCTAGAATTTATTCATACTGTATATGTGCCTATGAGAGTGGTGGTGAATAAATGTTATTCATTGCCTGACTCTTCATTGAGTTCACTTTATAAGGGGATTCCACCAGGTATAGGTCCAGTATTTATTATTTATTATAATTGTATTTTTATGCTTCATTATTGTGTTTATTTAATGTGATTTGCAAACAAACACCATAAATCAAAGACATAAGACTCTTTTTCGGTCCATGGTAAGTATTTTATTATAATAAATTTTATTTATTGTAAATAATGTATATAGTGAGATAATAGGTACATAGATAAATGTAATAACAAAGTCTATTTATTGCAGATTGTTCAAATTTATTTGGTATTAAAATTTGGTTGTCCTGTAGCTTCATGCTCCATTTGGCGGTGGGGGAGGTAGGATAATCTTTCTAGGTGATGTCACAAGGGTGGGTCTAGTGGGTACCCTTGAACATATGGCCTCATAGGCTGTATTGTCTATGGTTAGGGCCGATGGTTTCTTTAGGTGAGGGTTGAGGTTCTGCTGTGGTTTGCTGGTAACCTTTATTTCAGTTTTGGTGAATGCTGGGCTGTTTTTGTGCCTTGGAAATTCCTTGGGACTTTTTGGTTTAGTTTCCCCTTGTAATCTAGACTTCCATTTTTTATAGGCCGAAGTGTTTGGGAGGGGCATTTTGTGTCTGTCCTCCCTGGAGGTGATGGGTTCTTCATGTTCTGGCAAGGTGCTTATTTCAGCATCCTTGATGATGTAGGCCTGTCTTTCTAAAATTAAATGTTCTTGATAGGTACATTTTCGGCATGTGATGTCTTCAGTTTGGGTACCCCCATTTTTATGTAGTGTGAGTGGTACACATCCTATCTGGCTAGTTGGCTTGGGGTTAATTTTTAGATAGGTTCTGGCTTCATCAGATAGCCCATGTGTAGTGAGTAGTTCCTTGTGGTATGGACCTATGTTTAGTAGACCCAATGGGGAGGTGTTCACCGCACTATCTGTGTCAGGGTTGACTTGTTTGTCTGTAGTGGTTGCAATGGAGACTTTTGTGGTAGGTTGTTCATCATCACTAAGGTTCAGGTCCTCTTTAATGAGTGAGAGCCAGTCAGTGGTGCCATTGCACACAGAAGTGGTTTGCTCAATGTTGTGTGAGGTATTGATTCTAGTGCTAGTGGTGTCATTGGTGATAGAAGTGGTATGCTCAATGTGGCGCGAGGTATTGGGTACACAGACTGGTGTGGGGTGTAGGTTAATATTCTCTTCTGATTGCTTTAATATCAATGGCTGGTGATATTTTGTAGTATGTTTGATAAAATCAGATCTTCTAACATAGGATTTATTACAACTACTGCAGATGTATCTGCGGTTGTTGTGGCAGCTGTTGATATGCCTTTGTAAGCTAGATCTGTTCTTATAGGCATTATTACATTCACCACACTTGTATTTAAGATTATCCATGATTATATGTGATTTTTGTTTTTCAAATATTCACTATTCCAACTTGACAAATATTCACTATTCCAACTTGACATATTCCAAAGATCAGTCAAACAAGAAATACTTAAGTGCAAACCAAAACATAAAAAACATGACAACCTCACAAAAAATGAGAGGAAGGGTCTAAAAACACTTACACAGAACCCACACATAATCATCAAGAAAGCTGACAAAGGTTCAGCAGTTGTAGTCATGAATACAACTGATTACCTTCGAGAAGGATATAGACAGTTACAAGATGAACAATTTTATCAGAAAATTCCACATGACATGACTGGGGAAATATCGGATAAAATTGCTGACACCTTAGTAAATATGAGATCACTTAATCTAATCACAGAGAAAAACTTTGATTACTTAAACATCCCTAACCCCAAAGAAGCCAGATTTTATCTACTACCCAAAATCCACAAAAAGGATATTCCTGGTAGACCAATATGTAGCTCAATCCAACACCCAACTGCTCATATAAGCAAATTTGTGGATGAACACATCAAGAAATATGTACCAAAAACCAATTCATATGTCAGGGACACTCAGCACTTTATTAGCAGACTCAAACAGTTAGGCCAAATCCCTACTGGAGCGCTAATAGTCACCTTAGATGTGAGCTCTCTATACACCAACATCCCCAATCATGAAGGGCTCCTGGCTGTAGCAGACCACTTGAGAACAGACCCTGAAAAACAAAAAATAGGTCCACATTTACTCAAACTACTACAACTAGTACTACACTCAATGAGTTTTAGTTTCAATGGAGACCATTACCTCCAAATAGGAGGGACAGCCATGGGAACAGCAGTGGCCCCCAATTATGCCAACCTATTTATGGACAGGTTCGAAACCAAGGCCTTAGAAAATTGGCCTCTTAAACCCTTAATATGGCTAAGGTTCATCGATGACATTTTTATGATCTGGACACATGGAGAAGATGCTCTGACAGAATTTATAGAATATCTGAATGGCATACACCCCACCATAAAATTCACCCATGAGGTCAGCTCAACCTCTATTAACTTCTTAGACACAACAGTCTAAATGAAAATAGGGAACTATACACTACCCTATACGAAAAACCTACAGATACACATTTATATCTGCACTATACCTCTTCTCACCATACACCCAGCAAAACCAAGGGACCATACGGACAATTCCTAAGACTAAGAAGGATCTGTACCTATGATGATGATTTTAACTACAATGCTGAAAAACTCACATCATATTACCTCAAAAGAGGATACCCAAGGAAAGCCTACTCAAACATTACAAAAGGGCCGCCAAATATAGTCAAAATGACCTCTTAGATGTGGTCCAGAAAAAACCCTTAACCACACCTGTCATGGTAACAGATTACAATCCATGTAATCCAAACATCAAAGAAATAATTCACAGAAACTGGAATATTATAGAAAATAGCCCAGACTGTGGCCCTATCTTCAAAGACAAGCCCATAATTGGCTTTAGGAAATTACCTAATCTAAGGAATTTACTCACTAACGCAAGCACCCAATACCCACCCAGCATTTTGGAAAAAACCCAACCCAAACCCACCATTTGTACCAGGCTAGGCAAATGTACCTACTGCCCATTATTAAAAAATAAGGATACAGTTGAATGTAACTTCACAAAAAAGTCACACAAAACTATAGACTTACCAAAACATGTCACATGTGAAATATCAAATGTAATCTATTTGATAACATGCACTAAGTGCTCCAAACATTATGTTGGCGAAACTTCAAGGGCACTTAGAAAAAGGATGTATGAACACAAGGCTTCTGCACAAAAGGATGGACAACCCACACCAGTCTCACGTCACTTTAAAAGTGATGGACACAGCCACAAACATATGCAGTTCTCAGTGCTAGAGTGGTGCACACCAAAATCTGAAGCAGCCAACACTTCCAGACGAAGACGTACTGAGTTGTCTTGGATATTCAGATTGCACTCTCTGGCACCCATTGGCATCAACCAATTTGTGTGATTATGGATGGCTATTATCCGGATTACACTGGCACTCAGTAATCCACCCCTATCTTTCCTTCTATAATTTAAAAACTATACTGATGATTACTTAATGTTGTGGCATATACATTATACAAATATAAAGAAGTGTCACATGTAAAATTGTAGAGAACATCTTAGAGAAACATCTTTTGCAGGGACGGATTTCATGAAAGGTCTCAGACTTAGCCAAGTCTCAGGCTGAGCCACTGGCTCGAATCTGAGCCTTTTGGCTCAGCTAAGTCTTTGTCTCAAATGGTTTTCACAGAAGGGGGTCTCAGTTAACGTTGAGACGAAGCTTATCAAATAACCACATTGGTTTTCTGTGTCATGTGACCATTTTTTGTAGTCAAAATATTCTACTGGTCTACTGATGACATATATGTTCCTTGTTTGACACATAATATCTCTGGTTAAATACCATTTTGCAATGGGAAACCTTGTAAACATGTAAAAACACCCAAAGACTACTTCAGGGGGTTGTTTTATATACTTGTGCCCTATTTTCAGCCATTTCAAATTTTGAAGTGAAGAAAGAATTATGGCAGTCATATTTGAGCCTTTGTTTACAAAACTTAAGCCCACTTTCTATCAGTCTCAACATTTGAGCCAGTGGCTCAGCCAAAGTTGAGACTGAGACCTTTTATGAAATCCATTAAGGCTGAGCCCATGGGCTTAAAATGTTCCAATAATTTGAGACAAAAGTCTCAAGTTTGACCCTGAGAGCAGGGGCGGATTTCATGAAAGGTCTCAGACTTAGCCCAGTCTCAGGCTGAGTCACTGGCTCAAATCTTAGCCTTTTGGCTCAGTTAAGTCTTTGTCTCAAATGGTTTTCACAGAAGGGAAAGCTTATCAAATAACCACAGTGGTTTTCTGTGTCATGTGACCATTTTTTGTAGTCAAAATATCCTACTGATGACATATATGTTCCTTGTTTGACACATAATATCTCTGGTCAAATACCATTTTGCAATGGGAAACCTTGTAAACATGTAAAAACACCCAAAGACTACTTCAGGGGGGTTGTTTTATATACTTGTACCCTATTTTCAGCCATTTGAAATTTTGAAGTGAAGAAAGAATTATGGCGGCCATATTTGAGCCTTTGTTTACAAACTTAAGCCCACTTTCTACTAGTCTCAACGTTTGAGCCAGTGGCTCAGCCAAAGCTGAGACTGAGACCTTTTGTGAAATGCATTAAGGCTGAGCCCATGGCTCAAGTAAAATATTCCAATAATTTGAGACAAAAGTCTCAAGTTTGAGTCTGAGACCGGGCTAAGACCTTTCGTGAAATCTGCCTCCAGCTAAGACCTTTAATGAAATCTGCCCCTGAAGTGTTCAGCCTTTTCCATTGCACTGTACCAATGTATGGTTTTAATCTGAGGAAAGTGTTGTGTGTGTTGCCATATTGAGTTATTAATTTTTCTGTATTCTACAGAACTGGTTGGGTTATTACTGATGTTTGTTGAACTCTGTTAGAGCGATTTATTTATAGATTTCTGGAAAACTCTCTAGGTTTCTAGAACCTCAACAGGAGTGTTGTAACTGTATATTTCATCAAGTGATTTCTATAGCCTTCTGGTTATTTCCTCAACTGTATATAAGTGCTTTAGGCCTGGTCATATTTTTATCGTAGAAGTCGCTTGCTATAAGGAAAGTTAATTATGCCTTAAAGCTGATATGCCACAGTAGCCTATAAACTGTTACATTTCATTTGTATTTCAACTTCAAGAGGATAATGACTGCTTGATATATACTTTTTGTGGTGAACTCTCATTGGAGTGAACTGGATTTGTGTGTGGATCTACCAAATTGTGGGTTTGCTGTATTTTTCATATTGTTCACATTCTGGAGTGAACAGCAGAGTTGTCCATTCCCCTGATATGAATCTGTTTCTAAGAATTCAGTGCATGACATAGCTTTTGATTTTGTCTGTAAAGATACTTGATTTCGCTTTCACAGAAACACATGCGGAAGTCAGATCTGCATATGTTTGATGCTTAACTTACAATTTCTACATAAACAAGGATACTGTTAAAGCATCACTGAACATTTTGTTTGTCTGAAGAAACATTTATATTTTTCAGCTTACTTTGCTCTTGAAACACATTTGTCCCACTTTTTCTAGCCGAACAATGTGCTATTTTATTTTTATTTTTATTACAAAACTTGTTAATCCCTTTCAACCACAAGATTGAAACATTTTCTAGAAATGTTTGAAAATCAGTGGGTGTCCCTGTTATGAGAAAGGCTTCATTACTCCAGTTAGGGCTTCAAAATCAGAGAACTGTCTCAGACTTTACAGTTTTAAAGTTGATACAGCTCAACAATGTATGAATCCTATCAGCTTTAACGGATTAAAAAGTGCTACCAGTTTGCTTTCAAGGTTGGTCACTCAACAAAAACACCTCTCATCAATCTCTGTGTGACTATGTGTCTGGTATGGAGTACCACATTACCTGTCAGTGTCCAACCTGTCAGCTTTACACTATACAGACCACAGACAGTCATAAACCATCTCTCACAACAATACCACTACTACTCAGACACCCTCAATTGCTGCCTTAATACTAAAGACGTTTGCAAATAAGCTCTAATTGAATCCTCAGGATAATCTATTTGGCTCCCAGGAATAGCAGACCAATCTACATGAACAATGTCATGTTCATATGTTGGGAAATCAGATCATTCCAGTCGATATTTAGATCTTGATGTGATGTTTCATGGTAAGCCTCTACTCTCTTACAGTCAACACAGCTTCCAATGACTGCGTCCATGTAAGTTCAGTTATTGTATGCAAATCATGTACTTTGCTATTGTGAAGCATGTTTTATGCAGAAGTGTGATTTCATAACGATAAGCATAACCTGTCTCAAAGTACTGCTTCTTGAATGCTGTAGTTGGAAGCTGTGTGGGCAATTACAATTCTAACAGTCCAGATTTTAACCTAACACTTCAAGCAATTACAGGATATTCAAAATGTATTAAAAGGATAGGAGTAAGAAACCTCAAAATACACACATTACTCCCGTTTTGATGAACCAGTACTGGCATCTCACAAATACAGACCATTGTTATAGATATTTAGTCTGAAAGTTATTACGTATTAAGTGTAGTAAATATTATAGTATAGTGGAATCCTTTCGGATACCAACTTTTCCTGCCCATGGACTTATGATATTCCCTTTACCCTTATGTTTTATTGCTCTTTCGAATCCAATGCAAATCAAAATTAAGCACTTTAAAAATTTGTAAATAGTAATAACCTAATAACACTGCAAAATTAAGATGATAGAACAGCCTACAACTGTAGTGAGTGGTGACTCCAATATCATGCCAAAGTTTGTCGACTGACTCTATAATTGTGTGATATCTTCATCATCGACCTAGTTCTAGTGAGGTCCTGAATGGCTGACCTGGACAGGTGAATGCATTATTCTTTGTTCACTTTTATACTGCTTTAAGTCCACGGAATTTTGTCTGTCCAGAGTGAAAGTTTTTTATTAATAATTATTATTAAACTAAACTTTTTCAGTGTTGTAGACAGAGGGATAGCTAGGAAGCACCACACAAAGTTACACAGTCTGACAAAATGTAAAAAATTACTGCTACAACAGAACACTGATGGGTTGCTTCTGTAGGCTCTGTAGGAGCTTTCAGACTTTTCCAGAAGATGACAATGTGATAAACTCTTATCAGTTGTACAATGTACTTGATATTGATCTGTATCACACTTGGACTTTGTGAGTTGATGTTTTGACATTACACATCCCTTGGTTTCGGACAATTACCTTTAATTATCCTTAAATCGCTTTAAGACTTTTCTAAACACAAACATAAAAACATGAAAAAAATCCTTCAAATCTGAAAGTTTCACATTTTCAGACAAGATGAACCATCCGTTGTAAAGGCCTTAATACATATTCCCCAAACTAACTTAGTAGGAGAATCCGATTAAATATAACCAAAAATGTGAAAATTCCAGCCAGTAGTGAGTGGTGCAGATATTCCACTCATATCAGTCCAATTCCATACATCTTCTGTATTACTGCATCTTTTTAACTAATGAATTCTGTCTGCCATTCTGTCTGGAACCAATTTCTTAACTTTACAGTGACTGGGCTTGAAGAGATTAACAAGACATAATTGGCAAGAAACCTTGTCACCTTGTCCATGAGAAAAGACAGGTGATATGGCCTGAAAGGGGTGAGTGGGTGCCTGCACTTATATTAATGAAATAGACAGTTGGTGAGTTGACTGAGTACTGAATTGATACTGCTTGTCTTAATCCTCACCATCTTATTGAATGTGGAGTCTGGGAGGTGACGTTTGGTACCACAACACACAGTGATCAACAGAATTCACACCTGTATTAATGACATGTAAAGTAGTAGCTTGTAGGGATGTTCCACTGGAGCCGTCTTGTAGATTGCTAAGGTGTTTTAGAGGGTTGATTGCAATGTTTAAGGGTCGTTTATGATTTGTTATGATTTTCTGGCTTGATTTGGTGGGTTAGCAAACATGTTTGGTATTTCACCAACCTTCATGACTCTTGTTCCAAAGTGTGGCTCCACTCACCTGGAAACCGGCTTTTCCTAGTCACTTCCGATCCAATTCATTTCCCGCCTTATCCTATCATGAAACAGGTTTGTCCTTGTTACTTACGTAGTATACTGTCCACTTACAATCCATTTCCAGTATGATGTAAGGTAAAAATATGAAAATAAACTATGTTAAGAATGAAAAACAACAGTGTAATCATAACTTTGAAGTTAAAAGGTTCACAAGGGCCACAGATAGACTGGATAATAAGAAACCAGAAAGTGTTTTTCTTTAGTCGCATAATAATCAGCCCATTTCAATAGAACAATTTCTGGGGAAAAACGGATTCAGTGTTGACTAATCAAGAAATACAAAAAATTAGGTCAAGGACAGCAACATATTTGGACCCCATCACATGACCAGAACTATAGCATGTTTTATGCCCTTGTTCCACCAAAGGATTAAGCCCCGATCCTGTCGGCGACCCTTAATCGTGGACAGTCGGTGAAAAAAACAAAAATGGGCGGGAAAACTGGATCAGTTTCAAAGTCTGGGATGAGTACAGATCATCCTCAGGAAGCCTCAGGACGCCCCAGGCGGCCCCAGACAGTCTCTAACTGGTCTGGGACTAAGAACCGACTAAGCCATTTTTCTGGTCGGTTTGAACCATGATCCTGTCGTAGACAAACTGACTGGGTCCCAGGACGCCTCAGGCCTCCTGGGACTAAGCCCCGACTAACCCACGATTAAGTCCCGACCCCACAAGGTGTCCTGAGGCGTCCCCAAGCGTCCCCAGACCGAGATGGCCGATTCTTGTTTTGCAATGGGACTAAGGGTCGCAGGAGGCCTGGGACTAAGGCACTAAGGGTCTGGGACTAAGGGTCGGGGACTAAGGGTCGCAGGCGGCCTGGGACAACATAGGACTGTGTAATTTTGGTCTGAGGAGGCCTGAGGACGCCTGGGACTGGACATTTTGTTTATGGCGGGAAAAAATAATCGGTTTGGGAGAAATATCAAACATGTTTGATTTTTCACACAGCCCCAACCGACCACAACTGACCCTTACAGGACGCCTGGGACTAAGCAAATATATCAAATCGACCCTCAAAAACCCTTAATCGGGAGCCTTAGTCGTGTGGTGGAACAAACACATAACCCTTACGTCCAGAAGTGGGTCTTTTCCAAAGGCTTGAATTAGTTTGGTATAAATGTGCAGAGAACATGCTCATAGAAATGAAATTTTGAAGGTGAAAGGAAGGCAGAATTTGGAGTATAAAATCCAGTAACAAGAAAGATTGTTGTCATTCTCAAATGAGATATTCTTCAAAGCACATCTCCCTCTGGTTGTTTGAATGGCTTTACTGCTTTTTAAAAGGCCATTTCTGTCATATAATACGAATCAAAAGTAGATTTGTATAATTTAAAGCCCAAAAAACCTTAAAACCATAATTGAAAAATTAAAATGTAAATGTTGAAGTTTGGTCATCCAAATATCTAGTATTGACCTAGTTTTTTATTTGATGCTTGGTGGACACTTGATGCTTCTAGAAAAAACATCATAACTTGACTGGCAATACTGACTACAAGTTAGGCTGTGGTGGGTCCGTATACTTTTCCAGCCTGGTGAGTTTGTCAGTTGGTCACCACGACCTACGCCTTGTCTGTTGGACTTCTACAGCCTGTCCTCATGGTCTCATGTCTGGTCATGGATCATCCAGAGTCCAAGTCAGGTTGGAATCTAGATCCAAACAAGCCAGTATGTACTACATCAACCCATATTTTTCCATGCTTTTTTTTTGTTCCCGATCACAACTCAGCCAACCAATCTCATAGTGGGTTCGGATCAACTCCAATAGAAAAAAAGCAACCCCCTAACAACAATCCGACATCAAAGCAATATGAGTCCTTGATATTTCTTACTAGGAAGGAAAAAAACAAAACATTGCCATTGTCCAGTTCCTTTTTGTTTCTCGTTCTCATGGAGTTATAAGTGAGAAATTTACTGAAACCCTCCAGGATGAACACACCACTTGAATCTCTATGTCATGTGTTTGCTATTGAATACAGGTCTATGGTTAAGACATCGATTGTTTTTAATGATCTAATTCTTTCATTAAAGCATTTTTCAGACAGTTCAGAAGGTTCAAACCTCTCACTGTGACTTGACAAGAAGAGCTTCAAATAGTACACACTGAAGGGAAATCACACAATAGGAATAGGCCAGAAATAAAACACAAAAGGGTGTGAACTACAAAATTCAATAAAAATAGTACGGTATACATTGGCTGATCATTTATGTAGGAACTGAGTCACATGTCTGTCTGGATGATATTTCTTGGTGAGGAAAATAAAACCGTTTCATGACAGACAAACACTGTACAATATTTCCCAGACTTAAGTGGGTGTTCCACCACACGACTAAGCTCCCCGATTAAAGGTTTTTGGGAGTCGGTTTCAAATTTTTGCTTAGTCCTAGACATCCTGTAAGGGTCGGTCATGTTTGATATTTTTCACGACTCAAACCGATTCTCATTTCCCGCCGACAACAAAATGTCCAGTTCCAGGCTTCCTCAGGCCTCCTCAGACCCAAATTTACACAGTCCTATGTTGTCCCGGGCCGCCTGCGACCCTTAGTCCCAGGCCTCCGTAGCTTAGTCCCAGGAGGCCTGTTTGCCAGTCCCCGACTCATAAGAGATCTTTGTAGTTTCATGTATGTTAAAGGAAATCGGTTTCATTAGTCCCGGGAAGCCTCAGACCGTCCCAGGTTTCCGGCGACCCAAAAATCAAGGTCTGGGACTAAGCCCCGACTAAGAGAAGCCGACTCTAACCGATCCAAGCCGGCGTTCTCAGGCCACCTGGGACAACACAAATTTAGTCTGCAACAGTCTGAGGACGCCCCAGGAGGCCTGGGACTAAGAACCGATTAAGAGCCGACTGTTTTCCGTGCGTCGGAAATTAAAACAAGGCAATGAGGGGGTCTGAGACTATATAAGCGACCGCGCACACATTCTCGTTGTTACTGACTGGTTGGCTACTGAGAGACGTGTGTCTCTGTTTTGTAGGCATTTTCAGTTTTTTTAAGTATCATATAATACTTGAGCTTAAGGCAAATTTTACAGTTAGGAGACACATTTTACTTTTTTACTTTATTTTTTGCTATTGACTGGAGTTATGAGCAAAGAGAAAGGAGGGAAGAGAGGAAAGAAGAAGATGGATAAGAGGCAAGAGGAGAGGGAGAAGGAAAGTGGAGAGGTGGAGGAAAGGATTGAGGAAAGGACAGAGGAGGGTACAAAAGAGACTGAGGAGCAATTGGAACTTACTGAGGAAGCTTGCGAAGAAGAAGAGAGGTGTGAGGAGGATTTAGAGAGTCATTCGGAAGCCAAGAGAGCCAGGGTCTGTTCAACTTTCACTGACAGTCAGGAAACTGCAATTGTGGAGTTTGTGAAGGAGAATCCAGAGCTCTGTGACAAGGAGCATGCACGTTTCCACAACAGACAGAAGAATGAGGCTCTCTGGGCAGAAATATCTGCAGAACTGAAGCTCCAACCCTTTGATGTCAGAAGATGATTCGAATCTCAGTGAACGCATTATGGCAAGCTGTCAAAACTACAATCTGGCCAAGCCCCAAGGGAGATGACCAAGATAAGACCAAGAGATGACCTGGGTCTACCAGCAGATGGGTTTCCTTAAGACCCGTATCAGACGAAAGGGGGCCAGCAGAAGTTCAGGGTTAGCGGCCAGTCCAAATACCAGCAAGCAGGACGAATCTCGTGGGTCTACTACTGATACAGAACACCTCGAGTCCAGTGTCCTCAGGGAGAGTATGAGTCAACCTATGTTCACATCTACACCACTTTCAACAGACTCCAAGATACTCGAGCACATTGACCAGATGAGGACATTGATCTCAGGTTTCCTGCAGCAGAAGTCAGACAGGCAGCCCTTCTTTGACTACATGGCATCACAGACTGAAACGATAACCCAAGAGGAGTTTGAGGACCTCAAGGGCTGAATTTTTAGAGATATTGAAAGCATTAAAAGCAACCGTAGACGTCAAGCACTACCAAGAAGATCAGCCACTATTACCACGGAGTCCCAGAGGGTTGGGATACTGCCAACAACCACTCAACAGGCGTCTACTTCCACCCAAGCAGCAGCTAGCAGCAGTTACGTCTACTACACACCAAGCCCCCTTGGCTTTGACAACCCTACATTAGTTCTAACAGTAGAGGACGAGGGCAGTAGACACAACTTAAGTGGAATACTAAGCCAGCTACCAGATCTGACATCTACACAGATCATTGAGCAGCCTCAGCAGCAGCAGCCGCAACTTTTCACTATCACCACTATAGCACCGCCTCAACAGCAGCAGCCTCCTCAGTAGCCATCCAGTCAGGGCGGGTCTTTGACCTGCCAGGCCCTTTTCAGGGCCACCCAAATATTCCAAAAACAATTATGCAAGCTGCAAGTTATTTCAATTCCCCTCCCAAAACATAACAGTTCAGTACAAATACTTATCGCAAAGAAAAAAAAACACCTACACCACCCCAAACATGAAACAAATAACCAATGGTACCACACATAACCAAAAAAGCCATATAGAAAAAAATTTAAATAAATAAACTCCCAATATGGCCAATAATCAGCCCATTTTTAGCTTAAAATCCATGGGATTGGTTATAATTGGTTAATCAAAAAAGTCCAACACTTACACCATCCCTAGAGTTAAAAGGAACTATCACATACTTACCAACCCACAAACACACAAACCCAATACCAAACCTAACCCCCAACTAAACAACACACAAACCAAATACCTAACCTAGCCACCAACCCACAAACACACAAACCAAATACCAAACATAACCACCAACCAAGAAACAGACAAACCCAATAGCAAACAGAACCCAAACCAAAGAACTGACAAACTATTTGGCAAACATAACCCCACATCATTGTAAAGACAACCAGTTTGATGGTTACATTTCCTAAATATTTGTGAAGAGTGTGTAGTGTTGTGGAGTAAAAGATTTTAATTTTAAGATTTCCAGGAAAACATTTCTGTTTCAAATATTTCCCCCGCCCCCCCAAAAAAAAAAAAAAAAAAAAAATGTAGGTATAATTAGGATGTAGCTTTCAAAATATATGCAATATTTATTCCATTTAGGAAGTTACGTTAGGGTTTGTATGTTGTTTTTGAGAATTATGTTTAGCACTGGTTTTGTCTGTTTGTTGGTTGCGTGACTTCTGTCGGGCATTGGGTTTGTCTGTTTGTTGGGTGGGTGAATTATGTTGGCCATTGGTTTTGTCTGTTTGTTGGATGGGTGAATTATGTTTGGAAATGGTTGTGATATTTTCAACAAGCACAGCTGATTAATTGTTTTTGGAATATTTGGTAGTCCTGAAAAGGACTGGTTATTAGTCCTAAAAAGGACTGGTTACTACAGCAGGAGTTATATTCTGCCATCTTGCCAGGCCACTGCTCCCTCATTATTGAAGTAGTCCCTGAGGTAATCCCTCTGTCTTTTGGCTTCTCTAGCAGGGTTTCTGTCTGGACCACCAATCAGTCAACAATCACCAGGCACATCATCATCTTCATCATCTCCAGGCTCTTGACCACCGTGTTGACCTTGATGCTGGCTTCTCAGTATGTTGTGCAGAACCACACAGGTAAAGACCACTTCTCTGACTGCTGCTGGGGTGAGTTTAATAGTGGTCAACATCACTCTGAATCTTGAGACCAGGATGCCAAAAGCATTTTCAACAACTCTCCTGCCCCTTGATATTCTGTAGTTGGCAATCCTTTCCTATCTGGTTAACATCCTTCTGCCATAGGATTTCATGAGCCAGGTCGTCAAGGCAAACGCATCATCTGCCAGAATGAAGTAGGGGACATCTCTACCACCCTGGGTTATAGGAGCTGGGTCAGGGAAGCCTATCCTGCCATCCTCAATCCTCCTCTTCAGCTGACAGGCATTAAATATCTGGGCATCTGAGCAAGATCCAGCTGTACCAGCATCCACCCATCTGAACTTATACTGTCCATCTACCAGGGCCAACATTACAATGGAAAAGAACCCCTTGTAGTTGTGGTACAGGGCTCCAGTGTTCTTTGGTTTCTTCAGGGCCACATGCTTTCCATCAAGGGCTCCCAGGGCATGTGGAACATTCCACCTGATCCTGAATTCCCTCTCCAGTTCTTTCCACTCATCTGGAGTACTAGGACATCTGAGGTACTCTCTGGTGAACTCATCCTGGATGGCCCTGCAGACCTCTGGTAGAAACTTGGAAATGGTGGATCTGCCAACCCTGAACTGACATGCTAATGATGTGTAGGACTCTCCAGTGGCCAGATATCTGATGGTGAGGGCTAACTTCTCCCCAACACTGATTGGAGCTCTGTAGTTGGTGGCCTGCCTGGCTAGATGTGGTTCCAGTCTGGTCTTTATCATTTCAAAGAATTTGGGGGTCATCCTCATGAAATTGGTGAATCCTGGAATGTCTGTGGCATACAGTTCAGCCATAATGTTGTGGTAGGCCCTCCTCTCCTCTCTCTGTAGTAGCCATGGCCTGACCCACATGTTGTGCCTTCTTCTAGGTCTCTGTATGGCTGGTGGTGGTGGTGATGGAGGTGCTGGTGGTGGTTGTTGTGGTCGATGTAGAAATAGCAAATACATCATTATTTGTAACTGTATAAAAACTAAAAAAGTCCTAAGTTGTTGTTGAAGCTGTCTACCATTAAAAGGTGGCATCCTGCTGTGTTTCCAGAAAAGTAATGATGATTAGATCACGGAATTGATATATATATATACCCAGAAAATCCAGCTATTTTACAAAACAAGAATCGGTGATCATGGTCTGGGGAAGACTGAGGAGGCCTGAGGACGCCTCAGCACGCCGGGACTTAATCGGGGGTTAGTCGGGGCTTAGTCCCAGAAGGCCTGAGGCATCCTGGGACCCAGTCGGTATGTGTACGAGAAGATCATGGTTGAAACCGACCAGAAAACTGCCTTAATCGGTTCTTAGTCCCAGACCAGTCGGGGACTGTCTGGGGCCTCCTCAGGCTTCCTCAGGCCAATCTGACCTTAATCCCAGACTTCAATACCAATTCAGCTTTCCTGCCCATTTTACCTTTTTTTTCACCGACTGTCCATGATTAAGGGTCGCCGACAGGATTGGGGCTTAGTCATTTGGTGGAACAGGGACATTAGGGGTGTAGCACTCAGTTTATAAATACAAAACCATTTCACTGCAACTTCTGCACAATATTCCTAAGCTTTAGAATGATTTCTATTTCTTCATAACCTCCAGGATTAAGGACCACCCAGTCTGGATTTAGGACAGTAACTTCTGTTTCATGTGATTTTAGTATGAAAGAGTGATAAGGTTACGTCCTAACCCCAATTCCATTCTGATACACGTGAAAACCTTAATACACCCAACAATTAAATGTAATCACTACTATCACCCTGTTATCATGATCTGCCCTTGTATCCATATTGTACACTCTGGAATTATGTACAAGTAATCAAGTTCATGCATTTTGTAGTTAAGCTCATTTGTTAGATCACCGAAGCTGTTATAAATTAAAGGATTAATTTTGACTTGGATGTAATCTTCATAAAATCAAACCTTTTTATCAAGCTAAACACAGGGTATATTTAAACAAAACAACCATAACCTGTGAACCCACTTCAGTGCAGATCTGCTTATCAGAATAACACACACTCCTAACCCTGTCATTGTGTCTGATGGTGTGTTACTCTCTGATCCATTACATAATGACAATCACTGAAAGTGGGCCACACAACAATACCTTGGGGTCTGCAGCTTCATCAACTACATGGTCACTTTCTGAGTGATGCAGTATTTCAGGGTTTTTATGTCGATGCCACAAAGTGTATATATGACACACTTTTTGTGAGCGTGGCCTTTACTGGTCAGCCTCAAAGGTCAAAACATGAGTTGTACATACATTTTATCCTGTCTACTCTAGCCGGACTTCTCTAGTGCTTAATCTGTGTCCCTGTACATTCAAAGATTTATACACTAAAATAATTACTGCCTTGCTACAAATTATCGCTGGGTACCAATTATCACCAGCAATAAATAAAGCCTTCATGTTTCAGTAATGGCCACATATTTTGAAAGCTCTTTGTTGTGTATTTGTTCTATTCATGTTGGAAATGTTTTACCTTATTTGCTAGACTTAGAATGTACTTTGAGTCAAGTTATGTCTATTTGAATTCTGTCTGGCGATAATTGATACCCGGCGATAATTGGTAGGAAGGCAGTAAGTCACAAGTTTGAGTGCCCTGCTTGAAACAATGAAAAAAGGTGATAAATCATTTGATTGGATGACTGTAGTGTCTACAAACCAGCCAGGTTTTTACAGGTCACATGATCTGCCCTGTAGAGAGTAATACTGCCTGCTATAGAGTCAGGGTAATGTACTTAGAAGTAAAAGAAGTAAGTATATTTGCAATGAATCTCTTCTTTCAGGAAAGTTGCTTCGAAGCATGGATCAAAATGGAGGGAAATGAACTGATTTTTGCAGGATATCTGCTAAAGCTATATGATAGAAGTACCTTAAGATGATGGTATTACTTAGCTGAGATATTATAAATGTTACAGTCCATGTGACTAGCGCTAGTTGGTGGGTGATGTTCTTCAGGTGCCATATCTGTTCATAAGTCATCAGAGAAAATTGGTTTTAATTTTACCCCTGATGCTCCCAAGATATGGAGTGAGCTGTGGGATGACATCTGCTCTGCCATCTCTTCTATCTTTTCAGAGAACCTGAAAGCTTATCTTTTCACAAAAGCCTACCGACCCTAGGGTTTATTGTATATTGTCTCTGTGTTGTGGACCTCCCTTCTGTGTGTTTGAACTATGAATTCTTTATTCTTGTTTCTTGGTTGTTGAGCCTTGAAGGCTGTCTTTTGTTGGAGATTAAGTCATATTTTTATTTAGCATTAGTACTTAGTCTGGTACCAAGTTGGTGCAATAGTAAAAACGTAAAGCTAATTTGACCTGACAACAGTCTACTCCACATAATTAACAGTTAAATTTGTCCATTGTATCCACCAATCTATCCTGTGATCCGTACAGGATTGAGCAACAGAAAATGTCAAAATTCCAGATATTCATTGAGTCTGCACAACTATGCTGTACTCCCCAAGAAATGAAAGATTTCCAAAATACAGCAAATCCACTCTCTGGTAGATCCACACACTATATCACTCCACTAAAAGTTTCCCACAAAATGTATATATCAAGCAGTCTTCATACACTTGAAACACAAAGTGTTTCAGTTCACAGTATAACAGTTCCAAAGACATCTGTCCATGTAGCACACCAACTTAAAACTGAGCTGCATCCAGGCCTACATATAAACTCTGGTTTAAAAAATGTATGCAATATAATGGCAGGAAGGTTCTAGAAAGCAGGAGCAAAATATTTCAAGGAAAATTGGTGTTTCCCACCATCTATAACCCAGTAAACATTAGGAACGTTTTAAATGGTTTAATTAAACCCTATCTTATGGTTTTCTAAATGTTTCCAAGTAAATGTTTACATTGTAATGTTTAAAAAAACGTTTTATAAACATTCTCTAGACAAACGTTTTTACTGAAACATTTATTAAATGTTTATAAAATAACGCAAGAAGCTAGGTTTGACTGGAAACGTTTTTAAAACATTTATAAAATAGCTGAAGAAATGGAGGTTTTGCTGGAAATGTTTTTTAAACATTCATCATGAAATGTTTGATAAACAGTACACATAAGATTGCTTGTCAAATGTTTTAAAAACATTCTATCAAAAACGTTTTTAAGCCTATATTTTTAAACCTTCCCCTTCAAACATCTCCAAATAAAGATGGCAGTGAGCAATAATAGGGGATTTTAGAGGACTTTGTCAAAAATTGCCCCACATGCAATTCCTAAAAGTAAGAATTGAATGGGGGCACAATTTCTAAGCCACTATCTTACAATTTTAGACATGAAAAATAACATTTTCAATAGTGAGCAACCATACAAAGATATTGAATTTGACCTCTGACCCCATTATTATTCAGACATTATTATGTTCATTTATAATGTTTTTCTACCATTTATCATTAAACGTTTAATAAACGGTATATTTAAAATGTTTTAAAAACATTCTATTACAAATGGTTTTCATACCCATCATTTTTAACCTTTGCCAAACGTTTCCTAACGTTTGCAAAACCCCAAAATGTTTACTGGGAACTAGATCACATCGGTATAGTTCATGAAACTTTAGCGCTAACTAGACTCTCTCTTCAATACACAGAAAAATCAATAATTCAATGTCCTTATATGGAAAGAGAACTCTGCACTGCCATACATTGTCCTTGTTAATAGACATATTGGCAGACTGCTATAACATGTAACATAAAGGTATTATTTATTTATTTGGGGTTTTACGTCGCTTTCAACACTGTACAGGTCATAAAGGTATTAAGGAAGGCACTCACCTTTGATAACAGGTTGGCTAAGTGTTGAAAATCCATCCTGATGGATGTACACATTATTAGCAAATCCATCCTGATTGATGTACACATTATTAGCACTCAATCTAGGTTGCATTTTGGACCCAAAAGTCGATTTATCACAGAAGTTCCAGTAATTAAGTGTTGATAAGAAGTAATCTTGACATTGATGTACATATTTTCAACAATAAATATAAGTTTGATTTGATGAAAAGGTGTAAAGTTTTACAACAAAATCATGTTGAATATGAGAAAATGTTTGCCAGGAGTAAGATAGTTCAGAATGTTTACCTTCCCTGATTAATATAATTTAAGTGGCCAGCATTTCAAAAACTGATCTCATATAACTGGGCAATTTCGATTAATCAGTCTTACATCATTTTTAATAATTTGTTTTATCTGAAGGAATACTTTTTGTTAGTTAGTAAATTAATTGCTTTTTATGTACAATACATTTAGCTGTAAAATTATAATAAAGTTTTTCATTTGTTAAACATTGTCACTTTTTACACAATGATTATTCAGTATTTTAATTGCAGTTCTAGCTCCAAATGATAAGAATCACACTTGAATTTCCCATTTTCATTGTAACTCCTCAGTGGAAACTACCCTTGTGTGAAGGAGAATCTAACAGGATATACTTTATCGGCAGTAAAAAATAGATAGTGGGGTATATTGATGATAATTAAAATCCTTAGTATATAATGAATACATACATACTTAAAATTCTTTCCGTGGAGTCAGTCTTATGAACAATACAATTATATTTAAGTAGAACAAGAAAAATCACATGTCCAAAACAACATGGTCCTATGTAAGCTCTTAAGTTATAACATGTTATCACTCTGATGACACAATAACTCAGTAATGTCATGGGGTTGATGGATTCATCATATCAGTACTCCTTCCTGCACACATAGATTTGTGACTGAAACTAATCATAGCATCTCACAATGGGCTGTGTTTACTCCTTTTCAATTGCATGATGTGGGTTTGTTTACTTAGCTTCACTTTTCTGTGACTGAAAGCTGAAAACGAATTAAACTAGGACAGTAAAAGGGGGTGTAGTTATTAATATTTAGTTGGTTTTTTGCTTTTCTTTAAAATACATTCTAAAGTTGAATAGTTTGAAAGAGGGACAAAAGCATTGTGCTTTTACTTGAATGCTTGCTGTACAATAACAGTTTCTTATGATTGTAATGACATTCTTCAATGATATTTAACAACATTGGTTTGAAAAACAATTATTCAAAGAGAATGCAATAATTGTTCTTTGTTTACAAATATTACAAAGAAGTCATCATACGAAGAAAATCAGATAAAGTAATAGATATCTAACTGGCTAATATGGAAGAACAAAAGACTATACACAAATACTGAACTGTGAATTTTGATGGCTCATGTCAAAATATGAAAACACAAAACTACTTCCTTCAATACACGTGTCATTACAGATACAATCACATGAATTTAAAAACCAATAATAATGTCATGATTCCATAAAGAAATCTGTGTTTGAGTAAAAGAGATTGTATTGTTAAATAGAAGTAAAACAGCTAAATCAAAAGATATTCAGGCTAATTTCACCAGTTAGATCCAACTAAAACGGTTTCTAAAATCTCCATGTAGTTCAATCTGATCACCCCTTGTATTTAACTTGATTTTAACCATTGAATTCAACTTGATTTCACCCATTGGATCTTACTACAGCTTGCAAAATGTAAATGTATTTCATCGCCTGTTATTCCAACCTGATTTCACCCTTTGATTCCAACTTGATTTCACCTGTTCCATCCAACCAAAAACAGTTTGCAAGCTCAACATGAATTGGATTCAACTTGATTTCAAAATTTCGATGACTGCTGGAAAGGATTTTTTTGTACATTATTCTAATTTACAATTCATTATAACTGCAGTAGTTTGAAGTCACTAGCTGTTATCATGTTAACATTTCAAGATAATGCCGCGTGTACTTTCTGCCCAAACTTTAGCCCAATTAGTTCATACATATTAACAACTGCTTTTCATTGTTATGATCATGTTATACACAAACTAACCACTGTGTCTATGTGGTCCCAAACTGTGTGTTTAGTGTATTTGTGATTACAGTTACAGTGCAATTATATAGAAATTTCAAATAAACTGTCACAAATGACATTAGTTACATTTCCATCCTGTTAAGGCCACTCTGAGACCAGGCATTTAAACACCACAGAATGTGGATATATTTTGATATGACTACATGCTTTAAGTTACAGTTTGCTCTCATTGACTAAAAACTACTAGAAAGATGTAGTATTAAATAATTTATTGATGTCTGTTTTGTGATATTAACTTATTCAAAATGATTAATAAGGACTCAAATACCTTCCTGGAAGGACAATCCTGACCTGTCATTTTACTACAAAAGTTTTGGGTGGGAAATGTGGAATGCTTCTGTGTCTACATGAAATTGAGATTCATCAGAATTTCGGATTTGAATTATAATGGACCAGCAGTAGCCAAAATAAGTCAAAATATTTGGCATAAACAAAAGTTTCACACATTGTAGAAGTATTATTCAAAAGGGAAATCAGTTAGCCACCTGCTTGAATAAAACACTGTTATCTTGTGACTGTAATTTTGAAAATCCCTTAATAATGATAAAATATCGCAGGCAGATTTTATGCATGAGTCCACCTTGTTATTACAAGAGACTATTCCATTCCTGTTGAGATGATTATTTTTCATACTGTTGCACACACAACTTGTCAGCCTTTGTTGTATAGGAAATGGACCTGACGTCTGAAAGGTGTGTTTGGATCATGTGACCTCTGTATAGTATGAAACTTTCCAACACAATTGGTAAACAATAAACAAATGTTCCATAATCAGAAATTTCAGATATTGTTGCATTAATTTTTTTTCGAAAAGAAATATTGCAGAAATGGTGTTTGTCAACTACGTCATGTGCTATAAACTGTAGAGGACTGTAAAAAACACAACATTCAAATCTGTTTCTTCATCAAATGTGTGACAGATATAAACCAGATATAAACCAGATATAAGGCAGATATAAACCAGATATAAACCAAATATAAACCAGATATAAACCAGATAGAGTAAGATTATGTCAACTCAAATAAAATGCCAAGCAGAAAGGCGGAGGTCCCATTCATTACACATATTTTGTAATGTCAGTTAACATGAAAGTTCACAGGAAAATATTTTTTCTTTGTTTTAGTGTTTTTGTAGGGAGGTAACATATTCCAAGCATCCATTTAGAAGTAATAAAACACAACACAGTCACAGCAGTAAAAACTGAATGAGTACACATGATTCTCAATGATAAATCCAGGCCAAAGTCTCTCCGAGTGTTTGTATTTGGAGTGACGTTAGAGCTACTAAAACAAACTTTTCTCCATTACGTCATTCACCATGTGTTTATATACAGAATCATTCCAAGCTTTTCCCAGACACATAACACGTCCATCTTAACTGACCCTTTTAATCTACATTATTATAAAAATAGGGAAATATGATTTTTTTTTGAAAATGTTATGATTGGACAAATGGAATTAGTTAATTCTAATCTTCATTCTGGTACTTTGGACTGGGATTCTTTTCACTTTGTTTTCACTTTGCTTTTATTGTGAGAACATATCAGAGTGTATGCTGTGATGTGCTTCATACTACTGACTCGATTTATAGTGAAAGTACTGCTGGATAGTTTTCCAGTGGTATCTGATATTTAATCTAAAATAAATATTACATATATGTACTTGGTCCCATGGGCACTTACGTCATAGTTTGCGAAGTTTGGTGTCATAATTTTAAACTGTGGTTTTTTGGTTCAAGAAATAAGGTATTTATACATTTAATGAATGATTATGACATATCGATATAATTCTAATTCTTAACACAAGTAGTGAATGTAAAGAAGTAAATTTAGAATATAAAACAGAAAGTAAACACACTAAAACATGTGTGAGTTGTTGAAGACAGTTCTAGTGCAAGTGTTAACACAGGAGGCTTGTTAGTGGCTAACTTGTCATATATATTAAAATTAACTTTTATCTTTTGAAAATTAACAGATTTATAATCAACATAATTTATTCAAAATTACCTTTCTTTGGATACACATAGTTTTGGGGCATAAATCGTTATTAATATACTCTTATTAAATGCACAGAAAAAGGTCAAACAGAACTCTACATATAAAATATATTTTATCTAGTGAAGCTTGATACTGCTGTTTAATGCAAAATAGAGATGGCTTCTAATCATTCCAGCTCTCTCTAAAATGGCACTTTAACATCATCCCCTATATCAATAACCTAGAGGCTTAGAGTTATTATAAATCTCTGCAATCTTTACAACCACTTCCTTTCACAAGTTTGTCATCTAGTTTAAAAACAGTTTTGTGTGTATTTATATCCTATCAATTCTTCAGAATAAATCAATGATAGTTAATTATTAGCTCAAAAACTACCTACATGTACTTCCAACAGAGTACTTATAATTGATAAAAATACATAAAAAATGCTTTAGAAAAGAAACATTACACTTCCCGTGAATGTAGAAGCTTTGTCACTACCCCAAGCATAACACATAACCATTCTGCTAGATTACAAATGGCTAGATCTTTAAACACGGGCACTTTCTTGTCACAATGTACAAATGGGCTTATTATGCTGCAAACACAACCCTGTAATTTGATACAAGTGTATTGAATATTTACCTTCAGCAGAATACATGGCAGACAGAAGATACATATTTTATGTTGCCAATAATCAATTGATCAAAAATGATTATAAAACCCCAAGTGTGACGATTTAGATCAAATGAATATGAATGACTTGAATTTCTATGTCACAAATGTTTGAACAAAGTAAAACTAGTTACCGGAAAGAATGCTTTAATTCTGTTAACCCTTGTTGTTTCTGGGTAACATGAAGATTTAATTCTGTTATAATAATAATAATATGGACCGAATTAATAGCGTCCAAGAAAAGTTAGTCAAATTAGCAGAAACGGTTGGTCTCATTAATGACAGTAATTTGTACTTCATGAAGTGTACACCATTCAAGCAGACATCTTGTAACAAGGGATCCATCTTACACAGAAGCAGTACTGATTGAAGCAGTTAGTGTACAGTACTAACATAAACTCTCTCTGTTCTGATAACACATCAAATCACTGACAAGCCTATTAGTCCATCTTTGCCAGCCAATTCTCCACTAATCTATAGTTTATTGAATCAATCAACTCATAAGCTTGACTTACTTTACTAATGACAGTAACGTCTCAGACATTTTATCCAGTTTACATTGGTCTCTGGTCACATACATGTTGGTAAATATGCTTGAAATTGTTAGCATCATGTAATGTATAGATTGATTCAGTGATTATACCAATTTCTAACATGGATATTTACTGATTTTATTTTCTAAATGTGTCAGCAATTCTGAGCACTGAGTTCTATGATTGGCTTATGGCTAAATAACTAAACCATCAGGGTCATACACTGACATTGCTTTAAACCCTGTTTGGATCATTAACAAGTTATGGTCAGAGTGGTTGACAGATCTGAGGTTTACCTTTTCAGACACATCATTAAAACATATTTACAGCAAAACTCCTGGCCTGTGACAGCCATACGATGAGTTGACTTGTTCCATCTATTCTACAAATAAAGGGTTCAAACCCTTTACCTGTTAAATAGAGTTGCTTTCCTCTACCCAGCCAATAAGGGGGTTTGGGCTCTTGAAAATTTTAGTACTATAACTTCATATTTACAGGTAATCAAATGTTTAGGGTTTAAATCCATCACCTTAGTAAAATACTGCAGCCACATTAATTCAGCTTTAACTATCTTTACATTCCACTGTAAAGCCAGTATTTGTAACATCTATTTTACCAATATAGGGTTTGAACTCATTACCTATTAAATAGAGTTGCCCACCTCTATTGAGCTGATATCTGTCTTGTTAAGTATAGTCACATAACTGAAATCTTGACATTAAAGTCCCCACTTACTCAATATAGTATAAGTTAAGGATGGGTCACGTGATAATGTTCCCCTTTTCAGTATGAGTGCATGTAATTATGCTTGTAATTTGAAAATGGCAGGCAATTTTTTATACATAACTATGCCTGTAATTTATTAATATGGAGTAATTGTAATATACAAAGCACATTTTAGTAATAGTATATGTTAGTATTTGTTAGTATATGGAAAATTTAAACTTTTCTGAATTTCTGCCGCCATCTTGAATTTTGGTGAAAATAGAAAATGTAGCTTATCTCAAAAACCATAACATATGCAGTGATTTGGGGCAAATTTTAAACCCCAGGGTACTAAGTACACTACTCCTCTGAGACCTATGAAAAATTTTGACTTTCCTGAATTACGTCCGCCATCTTGAATTTTGGCAGAAATGGAAAATGTAGTGGAGCCTCAGGGTACTAAGGAGTACTCCTCCAGGACTTCTGAAAAATTCACACTTTTCTGAACTTTAGATGCCAGCTTGAATTTTGGGGAAAATGGAAAATGTAGTTGACCTCGAAAATTGTAACAGATACAATAATTTTGGGCACATTTTGGACCACACGCCAGTTTGGCAGAAACGGAAAATATTATTTATTTCAAAAACAGCATGTAACGTGTCCAAAAACTCACTCTGCAAGTTTGTCACTCCCTCGTCTAAAGCATGGCCAACTAGCTTTTTCTAATTCCTTCATTTATTACACACCTGCTCATTAGAACTCTCTACCCTTTCAAATAACAATCTCTCTGTCACTTCATTCAGGAAACATTTGAAAATCCGCCTCGTTTACTTAGTTCTCCCACTTGGTCTCCCTTTCTGTTACACCTACAACTCTGGATTACTGACTTTGATCACCTCTCCACTATCCTATTGATCCATATTTTTGTTTACTTGGTGCACTGAGTTCCCCACTGTGTGGAAGATATTGCGCCTGTAAAGCAGTAGATTAGATTACAACTGGTGTTATCAGATTATCACACAAGATTCCAGCACCCCATCATGTGCTTTGAACAACCACAGTCTGACAAATTGGAAGGGGTAGCGACACAGGGGGTTATCCCACTCAATTACACGATTGGATGAACTCTGACCAACTCCCCCCCAGTTAATTCTTACCGCCAAATTTAATTAACCCTCACTAAAACTTATGATCTTGAAGAAGGCAGTCGCCATTTTTATAATAGAAAATTTTCAATCCCTCAATCCCTCCATGGTATCCAAATATAAAAAAACTAACACAAAGTTTCTACTTTCAGATGCAAAGTTATCAGTACAGAGGATTGTAAAATCAGCAAGCAAACGGACAGACTTTCACCTGGATGCTACACAGGAAGTGGCAGTGGTCTCCAGGGGTTCATCCACGAGAGTGACCACTGGTGTGGGAACTGGAATGGATCTTTTATGTAGAAAAGACAGTGTCAGGCTCTTAAGTCAAATCATCTCCAGACTGTGACTATCTTGTTAAAAAATAAATAATCTTTTACTTGATAAAAGAATAAAAAGTAGACGATAAATACGCATGCATTGCTATGAATGAAATAATTAATCATGTTATTTACCTTGCTTGGTGTAAATAACACAGAGACAAAAGTGTATGTAACATAAAGCTCTGTGTGTAAAAGTAGCAGTAATTATGTACAAGATGTGTATATATGTTAATGACACACCACTCAGTAAAGATAGATGTCACAACAAATGAGCGTTCATATAACCAAGTTAAGTTGACTAATCACCAGGTGAAGCAGGTCACTGCCCTGTCAGTCCTGTAGGTTGTGTTATTGTGAGCTTTAGGGGGCTATATTGCTTAGTAAGGCATTAAAAATTGAGCTAGGTGGTCTGTCTCAGTAAACCTTCCTACATCACTGGTTAGAACGGGTGTGCTCCATCATTGTTTTACATAATTTTATACAATCTTATTGTTTTATCTGTTTTAGTTCTTGGATGTTTACATCAGTGTTTTTTAACTTGTCTAGTTCTCACTATACTTCAATTACATCCAGTCACATGTTTAACTTATGGGGTGGGGTTTCATCCTCACTTCATCTTTTATCCACTCCTTCCTAAATTTGAATTGAAATTATAATCTTATCTCCAGGCAACTTAAAGTCAAACCTTAAATTACTAATTCCTATTTACAGTGTGTAACAGTTTCTAATGCGTAAAATTAATCTTAAATTTAGTATAAGTTCACCTTATCTTAATAAAAATCTGTCGTAGTAAGGTTACCTCAAATGATGTAATTATTAGAGACATTTTCCCCAGTTTAAGACCACCTTATCTTCATTTTAAAATCTCATGGCAAGGTCACCTCATGTAACTTTAGTTATGGTGACCCGTTCTTAACTGGCCTTGTTTTTCATTTGTTGAATATATGTGTTTCATGTAAGTCTAATTGTATATACAAATAGTGCAGATTAAATAAATGTTATGTTCCAAATATGGAACTTTCACTGACTTGGGATTGAGGCAATGTCACTAGTCATGTAGGGAACATGAAAGGACCCTCCCTCACTAAGCAAGAGTGAGCAGATCTGGGGACTAAATTATAGGAGCTGTTCAGAACAGAGTCATATTTAGCCCCGCTGTTTTGTAAAGATCCACTAGGGGGCCACGGTGGCAGAGTGGTATCACTCTCGCCTCCCACCTCTGAGGCCGGGGTTCGATCCCCGTGACGGCCTTAAGTGGGAAAGCTGGTAGTTGCTTGCCGTTGGTCAGCAGTTTACAGTACAGAACCTTGACCAACTCTATGTACTGGTTTCCTCTGCCCTTCCAACTACCCGTCATGATATGACCTGTACAGTGTTGAAAGCGACGTAAAACTCCAAATAAATAAATTGTAAAGATTTACTTACTCCTTCATCCCTCCAACAAAATGCGCTTTAATTTAACATTTCTTAGTTAATGAGCTTACAGACCCCTTCAAGCTCCACCCACATGGCAGCTGATTGAATTATTGGCACTTCATAAAAAGGTCAGTGCACTACCCTGGGTTGGAATGGTGACACTATGGAGACTCTAATTGCCAGGGACCCTTGTCAGTGGGCCTCAGAGACATTTTATTTAAAGCACACTTGTGAAGACATTCTATTGTTAAAAGTGTGCATTATTTTTAGGTAATGCACACTTTTTTGGTTCTAATTTACAGACACTTGAAACAGTCAAATGGTTTTTGCCAGAACCATGAGGTAAGTGCTATAAATTTTAAAAAAATAAACCTGAAATAAATGAATTCATCAAGAGGATGACATAACATGTGTGTTTTAATTCTAGTAAAACTGTTTAACAGTTGCATTATCCAGTTCATTTGCCCAGAAAGTGTTCTGAGTTTTTATTGCTGCTATCCATATTAGAGTAGAAATTCTACAGAATAGAAGAAATACCAGACACCAATATTAACACATGGGTCAATATACAAAGGCCAATAACCACTAATCAAGTATATTGAGATTTAGGTTAATTGATTGGTCAAGAGTTTTTTAAAATAATTCCATAAAAGTGTAGTATTTCAGGGGGTGTGTATTCAAAAGTGTGTGAGCTTTAAGTTCGGTAGAGTATTCAAAAATGTGCCTCACTGGGAAAATAATGCACACTATTATTGGACCCCTTTGGGGTCTCGTAAAGTTTTCATACTTTACCTATCACGTAATCTCTTGAAATGGATGAGTTTTTACTGCATGTATGCTGAATCAACATTGCTGGTGACATTGTCAGGTGTGTTATCTGGACACTGGATCTCCCTGGTGTCCAGGGTAACAGAATGAATGCAGTAAGCCACGGGTACAGACGCTGGTGAAACTCATAATAGCTTTGTCAATGCTGGAACTATGACTAAAATGTAATCCACTACCCATTGTAAAGACCGGAAATGCACAGACAACGAAAATCCCTGCAGTGCGCACATTGTTCCCGTGAAATTATACAAGCATATAATTGTACTCTGGCCATTCCATTAAGCGATTATTTACCCTGCACTGGGAAACGTGGTATGAAAAATAGAGAATTATTGATTTCTTTATTTGGGGTTTTACGTCGCTTTCAACACTGTACAGGTCATATCACGATGGGTAGTTGGAAGGGCAGAGGAAACCAGTACATATAGTTCGCTAGGGTTCTGTACTGTAAACTGCCGACCAACGGCAAGCAACTACCAGCTTTCCCACTTACGGCCATGACGGGGATTGAACCCCGGCCGCAGAGGTGGGAGGCTAGAGAATTATTGAATCAGAATTCTTTTTTGAATGTAACAGTTTGTGTAAAATAATTTAGAAAGCAAATTGTCTGTATTACAGTTTAAGTGTTCAAATAGTAAATAAAGTTTGAGAGATTTAGTGATTCTCGTTTATGTGTCACCATGCATGTTTGCAAGGTGGAACAGCCAAAACAATAAAACAGCAAAAATAGGGTGCAACACAAAAAAGGTTATGTAGCCATATTTATTACAGTTATGATATAACAAATACTAAATGCGGTCTTTATGCGCTCGTCCGTTATTCGCCGGAAATTTGTGAATTATCTGGGGTTATAAATCACAAAACCTCAGACTTTATTTCTACATTAACATACAGTCTTATGTGTTGAAGTAATATTACATAAGATAGCGTACCTTATCTCTGCCTG
Organism: Sabellastarte sp. h YS-2021; assembly: GCA_964017235.1. Lineage (NCBI taxonomy): Eukaryota > Metazoa > Annelida > Polychaeta > Sabellida > Sabellidae > Sabellastarte > Sabellastarte sp. h YS-2021. The sequence continues at coordinate 612,945 of OZ024931.1, forward strand.
ACACATTTCTTGGTTGAATAAAATCTTCCATTTGTAACAAATACACAGTACTTTTACTCTCTGTTTTCACATTGTGCTGCAGTCAGTCAATATGATTCTCTTCACCCAAACATTCTGCCTTGCTGACGAAAGTAAAACTTTAACACAAAGTAAATAATAACGTCTGACAAGTCAGCCTTCGGTTACTACGGAGATGTTCATCAGTTTGGTGAGACTAAAAAACTAGAATGTAATGAAATAATATAAAATATTGAACTGAAACAGAAACACAGTCTGATCAGTGCAGGGTGTTTCAGAAGAATATATTATTACATATGAGCTGGGAAGTCGATTTCACTAATAAGATGCCAAGCCTTTAAAACTAACATTAGTAAAATGATTTGTGTTTAAAGACAAGCATTAGCTTCTAACAACATAATTGTCAGTTATTGAACCATTTCTAGCTTCCATCAGCAAATCGGTATTCATCTGTGGTCTGATTTCCTGAGAGTTAATGAATCATTTCGTTCTACATATGAGGCTATTATGTTTGTAGCAATGTATAATTATGTAAGCGAAATCAATTTGATGGTCAATTTTTATGTTTGTAGCAATGTATGATTATGTCTAAGTGAAATCAATTGATGGTGCGCTACATGACTTACTCAGTACTGTGTATAAGTCACTGATACAGACACATAGGGCTAACATTTCTTTTGACAGCTTTTACTTCCTCATTCTTTGTCACTTTATCACTGAATTAAAGACATTAGAAATGAATTTACTGAACAAAGCAAAAATATGACACTCAGTAAATTGAAACTCAACCCTGAGAAAACTGAATATATTGTTTTTGTTTCAAAGTTCAACTTCAAAAGCTTTCCTTCCATTGTCCTGTCAATATTCTTGAAAGTCGTCTACATCTTGCTGACATTGTCAAAAACCTAGGTGTTTGCTTCATTACTAACCTTTCTTTCTCAGAACATGTTCAGAAGACTTGTAAAGCCTGCTTCCTCCAGATGCCTGACCTCCGTCAAATAAGACAGTATTGTACTTCTGAAGTGGTTGTCCTTGCTGCAAATGCCTTGACTAGTAGTCGTCTGGACTATTGTAATTCTTTATTTAGAGGTTTTTCATGTTGCAATCAGCGCCAATATCAAAGTATTCAGAGTACCCTTGCTTCTATTGTCACAAATCATAATAAGTATGCCTGTGTTACGCCCACCCTAAAACAACACAGACTGGTTGCCTGTCAATCAGTGCTGTATGGTCAAAACTGTAACATGGGTTTATAAATCTCTCCACAGTGGTTCTCCTAGTTATTTTGGACCATCCTTGCGTCTGAGTAGCTGCTCCTACAGTACCAGGTGTAGTCACCCTGACCATCAATACCTGACAGTTCCTCTCTCCACCCCTCACCCAGTCAGTAAGCCACTTCGGCCATAGGTTTTACTTTTGATGCTCCTACGAATTGGCATGATCTTCCTGATAATGTAGGAATATCTATTGCCTCCTTCAGGAAAAAAGCTCAAACTTCCCTGCCTGCAAAAGCCTATTCCCCATAGCCTCCCCTGTCAGCCCGTGTCTTATTGGTATGACCTGGCTATGTTATTGTTATGTACAATTATTCACCTTGTTTATATTCAGCTGCGCCTGGGATTCTGTCAGTTGAAGATTAAGCACTATAAAAGTCCACATTAGTGTAGATTAACATGAAAAGCATTTTGTGACACAAGTAATACACCTATGATTATTACATCTCTCACACTTGGCATTTCACTTTGTTTCATATTGCAGTTTGCTGCTCAGTACAAGTCACAACTCATATGTCTGTACTGTACATAACTTGCATATCTTCCATTATAAAGAAGCTGTTCTTCTAGAATATAATGCCTTATGGTATGTTCACACCCCTCTGATAAGGTGATAAGATTTATCCTGATCTAGAAAATATGCCATAGTCGCTTATAAGAAGAAGAGGGTCTCACTTTCAGGTTTATAGCAACTGGTTTCCTTGATATTCTAAATGGTCTGAAATTCTTGTGATGCAAATCCTCAAAATTACTGTTTTGAGGTCACAAAATGTCACATTTCCGTGTGATGAGGTATCTCTTACTTTTGTGTAAAATTTTGCGTAAATTATAATAAGTAAAAAAATTATACCAAAAAGATTGACATATATATAGGGACGCCAGTTGAACTAGAGTGAACAAACCATATTTGGCTCGTTTTTGACACACAGAATCTTCAGTTAAAAAGTCTACTTAATGGGAACAGTGAGTGTTTCACTATAAAGAAGTTGTACACAAAACCATGTGAAGTGAGTGGGTGTGAATCTTACAGGTCACCTGACAGCTGCTACTGATCCATTCCACATTCCAGTCTAAATGTTTTTAAGATCAGACTTACACATGTTTTTGTCCAAAAATATAAAAATAAGCTATATATTCTTAAACTTGAAGTGTTTTTAGTTATACACACGATTTTGTTAGACAAAAAAGTGTGCTAAAATGTTTTAAATGTTACAACTAACATAGACTGTATACTTTTAGTAATAGACTGGAGATAGGTACAACAATCATACAGCTGGCCTGGTGAAATTAAACTCGTGTTATCCGTCTTATTGTGTAATATATGCTCACTTTAGCAGCGTAATTTCACCGTAAAATGAGAAAAATTATGTTTGGTGTCCCTTTCCTCTGAAATAGCTCGCTTTCTTGCTAATTAAAATTAAATTAAATACTACTGAAGCTTCTTAATTTACCCCTTTTCCTTTACAAAGGTATTGGTATTCAACTTCCTTAATTGAAATTCTATATTCAGAGGTTCCAGAATAATTAGGCTGACAAAATCTCACAGCACGGGTGATCTACTATGTTTATAATATAATCATACATAGTATGTAATGACTGCTTACTTAATTCTGGATTCCAAGAAACTTATGGACTGACAGAACTACACTGGTGAATACATTTGACTGCAGACAGACATCAAACAGGTGAATACATTTGACTTCAGACAGACATCAAACAAGTTTGACTGCAGACAGACACATTTGCTTGCAGACAGATATAAAACAAGTGAATACATTTGACTGCAGACAGACATTACACTGGTGTATAATTCCACTATCACCTGACAGAAATCATTCTGATGTATACATTTGACTAATGACTGACAGACAGTACACTGGTGAATACATTTAACTACTGACTGGCAAACACCACAGTAGTGAATACAGACACCACATTGTTGGATACTTTTTGTGTAAATGTCTCAACAGAAACAGCACAAATACACAACTATTGCTGGATTGTCTGTTGATAAATACATCAGCACATGTAGCGGACATACTAAAACACACAGCACAGAGTATTTAAGTTCAGGTATTACATATTGTCCCAAGTTTGGCTGCTCACTGACTGTTGGATACATTTAACCATTACACATGCTCACAAAGGGTTATGTTGTGGCAAAATGGGAAATTTAACGACACGCTTGTTTTACTGATTGTTACAGTAGTCAAATGGACGAGGCATGGAAAATGTATTTCACAGAATTTACTCTCATATCAGGGTATTAAAGCAATCAGGACTGGGATGTTCTGGGTTATGATACTCAGTGGGGGCAGTCAGTGACATGTTTTATGTGAACTAGCATGTAATGGGTACTGATGTCGTGTGATGCTTACAGCTGACATAAGGAGAAATACCTCTGTTAGACTGTGTGAAGTTTTTATTTACAGGGAATTTATTACAACTCTAGGAAACTGTCTCCGCACAATTTCCTATTACAAATACGACATACATGATCCACACAAGTCAATGTTTGTTAATATCGATACTTTTGCAAGTTATCAAGGATGTGAAATATCCAAGCCTGAGTGTTATGTGTAACACTTATCTTGGTCCTCTTTAGACTTGATCATGTATAGGGATGAATCTTGCAAAATGAGGCTTGTCTGAGTGTTATTTTCAATATAATGCTGCATTATTAGCTGCGCCAAGTGGTTACGTTTTAGCTTGCATTCATTTGTCAGTCTGTAATTAATATTCCTGTGCAGTCTAACAAAAGGAAGAACTGGTTTTGAGGAAGATCAGGATCATATTCTGGATACCAAAAAATCAAAAATGTTCTAGAACATGTATAAATTATTAAAATCAAGATAAAACAAAACAGATAAATAGAAGTATGTGTTTACATGTCAGGTCTAGTATTGGGTATATGCAGGTGTTTGTGTGAGAGTCATGTAGACAGTCCACAAAAGAGAGTTGCTATCTACCTTACAGTTTTGTACCATCACTGTCCAAACATTGGTTGACCTTTGACAAACCAATAAGAATTCAGGGTGTGTCCTAGTGATTTCCCAGATTTCAGACTGCTGCTGTTTTGAACTGGGAAAGCCAAACACATACATCAAGTGGAGTTTGCTTGGTTTTATTTTTGTATAATTTTAGTATAAAGATTATTAACCTTTCTGGGACAAATAACCGTCATAAAGACATCATCCCTCCCAAAACTTTTATACATAAGCTCATTTCCGGCTTAAACTGCCAGACATCACCCGAAAGAAAAAAACAAATGTTTTGTGAATTTGCATGAAAATCAAATGATTGGATAAAATGATTGGCCTCAAGCAAGTTTAAATATACCAGATACAAAGATACAATTACAAAGATTTCCATTGGTGAAAAGCATTTTGGAAACAAATGACACATGGACATCCTCAGGAACACACAATTTTCAAATTTTACTTCAACACAATTTAACTCCATTTTATCAAGATGTCACAGTGAGCTTTACTAAATTAAAAATCTCTCCATACCCCTGCCATGGGAAAGACCTGTTCAATCAAGTTCTTCACTTTAAGGAGTGGGTCTCTTCTCCTGTGAAATTTGAGAAAGACTCTTATATCCTCCAAAGGGCCTTTAAATACCAATAAAAACCTTTTTATGAAAATTTAAATTAGTAAACGATTGAGAAACCATACCAACAGGATATCTGGCATGACTTACTTAAAAATGATGCAAATGATATTAATTTTAAAAAAGATTTATTTATCCAAAATATAATTGTGTCATGATTTTAAAGTGGTGTAATTTACTTATAAAGTATAACACCTCATATTACCTTGTGTTGCCAGTTTAAAACATGGAAAGCATGATGAACTTGGGACCATTAATTCTTGTTAAATCTGATACTGTGTATTAGTGATCTGGTCTGTCAAAACCCACACTGTCTGCAGTCAAGTTAATACAGTTCTAATACAACCTAGCTATGTCTGATGTTATTTATGGTTGCAGTGGGAGTGTTGTATATATATTTTTTTTCGTTTCACTTCTGTCATTCTGTATATATATATATACAGGATGGTTATCTCATTAGAAAAATGAGGTTTGGGTAAATAATAATGTATTAGGTTTTGTAAACATAAAATGACACATGCAGATACTGCAATTTACAAGCAATGGAATGGCTTGTGGCATGATATTTTTCTACCTTTTCCTTTAAAAAATAGGAATAAAACTTGGGAGAATAAGCAATAAAATTTGAGATGTGGAACCATATAATGAAGAAAGACACCTGCCTTACTCGGGTGCATGTACCTTGTGCTGATGTTCTATTAAACAACTGTTGCATGAAGCAGTTGACAGCAGATTTGTTGGTTGGTGTAGATTGGTGTTTTGTATCACAATTCTGCTTGTTGTCTGCCTACTGACTATGACACATGGGTGTGTTCTGATGGTGTAAAGAAATTCACAAACTTAAGAGATCAGATCTCAGGCAAGTAATATATTTATAACCAGTGATGATTTAGAGATGATTCTTAGTAAAGCTTATGGACCGAATGTCAATAATTGTTATACAAGTAATTTGTTTTTTTAGGGATTTATGCCTTAGGAAGTCATTATTTTTTTAATCAGAGTGAGACCACACAGGTTTGGGAGGTAAACCGCTGGTAAGCCACTCCCAACTGGTGCAGGAGGGGAAATGGTATTGCAGCCCCTAAGCTATCCCAGTGAGAATGGAGCTTAATTCTAGTTTGGCAGAATATAACTATATTTTCTGTACTTTTAATGCCCACCCCCTCCCCCCAACTGTCACAGAGTGAACTAATTGGTCTATCTATTGTGATACAAAAAATCAGCATTGATACCACAGTTTATGTAGACCAACATACAGGGTCACCAAGGGTTGGACCTTTCTTTATTGGGAGCAATGTTTGTGCTTCCTATCTCTTGATGATTGTGTACAAGTGCCTGAGGGTGAGTTAATTATGTATTCTGTTGTAATGATGTTTTCTGTAATATTGTGTAAAATTGTTATCATTGTCAGTCTGAAATTAGCAGATCACAAAGGACCAATACGACAGAAGTGAAAATGTCTTTGTCAAAGATAACTGTTATTTTATACATTGTCTTATAAAGAATATATAATGAACATATAACTTGCAAACCCATTAGGCCACTGAGGAACTCGTGACTTACTAATCTCCGGATGACAAGATTACGCTTGTCAAGCTAAGGTCTACAGTTGGAGGACTTAGACTATGAGGTCACCACCGTCACCATGCTTCCAGATAATATAAAATCTAGTATCTGTGATCACAACATTCCCTACAAATATAAAAACCCTTTTGGCTGTGTTGGAATGAATTATACATTTGTATATCCTGCTAAACTCAGGTTAAGCCCCAGTCCCACTGGCACGTTATTAAGCTTAAGGGTTGTAATACCATTGATGCACCTGTCCAACTTCTGTTTCAGTGAGGTTACTGATTGGCCACTGATTGATTACTGTAGAGGTCCTGAGTGACATAGAGGGTCAGTACATTTGGTACATAGTCACCTCTATATGGGTTTGACTCCCACAAATGACAATGCTCATGACGTGTCCCAATATGACCCTATTGAATGGACGTAAAATCCTAACTATGATTACTGCTGATATAACTGGAGTCCAAATCTGACATTACAATATGACCTCATACCATGAGTAGGCTGTTGCCCAACTTTAGGCTTTATGGGTTCAAACCTGGCAACTGTAGGTAGCAAGGTCGCGTGAGGTGACAGCTGATATACCTTAAATTGTTGATACTTTTACTACCCAAATATTCGTTGACTTTTGACCTACCAATGATAAATCAGGGCTACTCCAACCCCTGTCATTTTGATGTAGTAAAGCACATGCTTCAAGTAAATAAAAAAAATCAAACCCACTTCAGCTTATGCGGTAATCCTTATATGACAGCACAGTTCTCCACAAGCAACCAACAGGGTTTAACTTGCTCAAGAGTCAGTTTTTAACAGTTTAACAGGTTTTAACAGGCTGTGTGCTTAAGTCCTGGGTACAGTACTTGGTAACTCATATCAGTCCCAATGAACTCCCAAGACTACTTCAAGGGGTCATAGTTACACCTGAGATTCTATAATTGAAAAATGACAGTCAATATGGTGAGCCTGGGCTAGAGTCATCATTTGATTCATCATTATTTTATGTGGGTTATCTGTACAAGTTTGAAACATTTCTTTAAATGATATATAGGTTCCAGACTTCCATAGATGGCTATTATTTGAAATTAATTATGTACACTTACATGAAATATGAAAGCGGTTATTATAACAAATAAAACACATACGAATGTTCTTATTTTACAAAATGGATATAATTTTATTATTCATGCATGTAATAACTATAATGAAATAAGCAGCTAAATTAATTCACCTTATTGGATTTTAACCTTATTGGAACTTTGTTTGGTTGTGTGTCTTGTGTCATTGGAAAAACATAGCTGTGAGTTACCTGAAATCAGCACAGCCAAAAGTGAGGTTATACTTGTGTGAACCTATTCCTGAGAAGGCTACTCCTGCCAGTTGATTGCACCACCATAAAGTTTTCCAAAATTTATTTTCTGGACTTTATACATTCAATGTTTAAGCAATTGGGCCCATACACTTACTTAAGAAAGTAAAACAACAAGAAATCTTGTGTAAAACGGACTAAACCCTCAATGACTTCTACCTTACTTTAGCTTATATCTAATCTAATCTGCTGCTTTGCAGGCAAAATATCTTCCAGATAAGGGGAACTCAGTGCGCCAGCTTAACAAAAATTCTAATAAGGAGAGTCAAGGGGTGTTCAAGGTCAGTACTCTGGAGTTGTGGGTGTGACCAAGAGGGAAGGACACTAAGTTGGGAAACTGGAATTAAAGAGGTGGGTTTTGAGGTGTTTCCTGAAAGATGTGATAGAGGGACTATTTCTTATATAGAAGAGGAAGGAGTTCCAAAGAACTGGGGTATAGTGACTGAAAGAATTAGAAAAGTGTTTGATTGATTTATGAACTTTACAGTCAAAAGTGGGGGTATGAAGGAACTTGAGTTTGGGGGTGCTTCACCTTGTATTTCTGGAAGAGTTGAAGAGATAAATTAATTCTCTAAGGTAAACTGGTTGACCCTGGTTGAGAATTTTGTATGTAATGAGGTCTATGTTAAATTGTACCCTGTATTTGACTTGGAGCCAATGCAGTTTTTTCAGTTGAGGGTAATGTGAGAGTATTTAGAGGAACGTGTGACAACCCTGCAGAGTAAGTATTGGACTAACTGCGATCTCCTTAACTCAAAATCAGTGAGTGATAAGAAGAATGAAATGCAATAGTCCAATCTGCTGCTCACCAAAGCATTTGCTAAAAGAACTCATGTTTTCAAGGTCCAGAAGGGGACGAATTTTATAGAGGTCTCTCACATGAACTCTGGTGGACTTTCTGACCTGTGACATATGTTCTGAAAATAAGAAATTGGAATCGAATTGATAGGGAAGTGAGGGAGGAGTTGTTTACGATTTGGGGGGGAGCCTATGAGAATAAACTCAGTATTGTCTGGGTTAAGTTTTAATTTATTTGTAAACATGAAATTTTGAATGTTGTTTAGGCAGTTCTTTAGTTTTTGCATAGAGTGAGAGAAATTTGCTGGTGAAAGTGTTATGTATAACTGGGTGTCATCGGCATAAAAGTGCTAGTTGATGCAATTTCAGTAGAATGGTGTTTTCTAAAAATCGATTAAGGCCAGCTTTATCAAGGTGAGTATGTAGCTGGACTGCTACTACCCTTTCAAGTATCTTTGAAATAAAGTTTAGATTGGAGACAGGCCTATAGTTTTTCAAACTGTCTTTGTCTAAGGATGATTTTTTGAGGAACGGGGTAACATGGGCCTGTTTGAAGAAATTAGGACACTTACCTTGTTCAAGAGAGGCATTAATTATTGAAGCGATGGGGGGTGATGAGAATATCCAGATAATCAAGAATAAGAAAAGTGGGCCAAGGAAAACATTGGATTCTGGGGTGATGTGTTGCGACTTCAGGGGAGTAGGAAAAGTTGAGCATATTTTTTTTTCTGTGAAGAACTCAACAAATCTGTCAGCCAATAGCTCAGGGGGATTTATCGATGGGAGAATCTTGTCTGAGTCTGTGTAACACATCGCCAAGGACTCGCCATAATTTTTGTGGGTTGTGGTGATTATCCTGAATTTTTGCTTTAAGGAATTCAGATTTGGCCTGCATGCAGATTCTATTGTATTGGTAAACTTTCTGCATATATTGGGATCTATTGAAGCTAGATTTATTTCTGCGCCAAATCCGTTCAAACAAACGCTTGGTCTCTTTTGCTGCAATTACAGTTTCGTTAACCCATTCTGGGATGTACTTTGCCTTGGTGTCTTTGGTATGAGGTGGTGCGTGTTTGTCAATAAGGGTGGACAAGGTAGTGCGATATTGTTTGTAGAGAGTATTGGCTTCCTTGGACTTAATATTGATTAGTTCAGAAGCAAGGGGATCTTTTTTCATTTTCTCTTTATCAATTTTACGATAGTTACAAAAGGTAACAGTAACATTATTCTGGAATCTAGGGGTTGAGGGATTTATTGTTATCTAATCGAAAAATGATTAGAAAAAGTATCAGTGCTATGGAAATTAGAAATATTGTCACTGTTGGATTTGGTTAAAACCAGGTCAAGAATATGTCCATGACTATGACTCGGGAAGTTAACTTTCTGAATTAAATCAAATGAATCAATCAATGAGTGAAAGGTTTTTGAATTTGAGGATGTTGTTTCAAGGCAAATATTGAAGTTGCCGATGATCACCAGATTTTCAGTGGTTTGATGATTATCCTCCAAAAGTGACTGAAACTATTCCAAAAAAGTAGCAGTACTGGAGGATGGTGGTCTGTGTATATTCAGAAATAAGATTCTTTGTGTGGGGATATCTTGATGAAGAAATTTTCAAAGGTGGTGCAGGTCTTTATAGGTACAACGGAAGGATCCAATCCTTCATTTATGAAAAACTCCAGTCCTTCACCACGATGGACCTCTCGTGGCTGTTGATAAAGATTATAACCTGGTGGGGTGATTTCGGACAAATTGGCACTTGCGGTGTCAGGTCTAATCTAAGTCTCCAACATGGCGCTGATCAGTGCAATGGCCGGGTATTTTTTGTATACTGATCTAATATTTGCACAGGTGACATTCGGACACTTGGGTGATCCTTGGTCTGGGTTGATGTCACCAGCAAGCAGGAGTATGATGAAAAGATGGGAAGGTAACAGAGCTGGTGGTAGTGTAAGCAGAAGGTGGTAGTGGGATGTTTGAAGGGGCAAAACCTGACATCAGGACAGTGAATTCTTGAGTTAATGTCAGTAAGAAGTAAGTAAGTAGGTAAGAAACACTTATAAAGCGCCGAAATTGATGTAAACATCCTCTAAGGTGCTGATGTCCAAAAAGGATAGTCCAGTTCCAAAAAGAGGTTCATTTCCACATTAGCGTCCGATAGGGGAGGTGGAAGATAGGCTAATTTGAAAAGATATGTTTTTAACTGTTTTCTGAAACCAGAAATGCTTCCTATGGTTCTAATGACTTGAGGAAGCTTGTTCCACTCTGTGGGAGCAGCTACTATGAAGCTGCGCGACCCTAAGCATTTATTTGGTTTAGATGAGGAAATTGATAGGTGATTGCCCCATGTGAGAGGTTGGCTGAAATGTATACTTTATAAGTAAGGAGATTATATTTGAACAATATACGGTAATGAATGGGGAGCCAGTGTAGTTTGTGCACTAAGGATGTGACATGACTAAATTTATTTAGTTTGCACACTGTACGGCATAAGGCATTTTGAACTCTCTGTAATCTGCCATTATATGCCTTTTTTGTGTTGTAAAGCAGTGAGTTACAGTAATCCAGACGACTGCTAACCAAGGCATTTGCCACCTTTACAGCTGTTTCATGATTTAAGTATCTGAGGACCCTTCATAGTTCCCGGAGATAGTAACTTATGCGACATAGATTTGCCACAGGTCTTTCCATTGAATTTTCTGGATCCAGGATGACACCAAGGTTTTGACCATTTCAGCTGGTTCCATGATGTTGTCAAGTAAACTCACTGGGAAAGATGGCTTCAGGGAGCTTCCAATTTGATCATCATCAGTCACTATGAATTCTGTCTTGTCAGGATTTAATTTAAGTTTATTATTTCCCATCCAAGCCTGGATAGGCTCAAGACAATTTGTCAGTTCAGTGATAGTAGAATCAAAGTTCCTAGAGTCAAGTTCCAAGTAATTTTTTTTCTTGTGTGTTATCTGGGTCATATTGAATTGAGATATGACTGAACTGAGAGGGGTTGTATATGGAGTAAAAAGGAGTGGCCCCAGAACTGTGCCCTGGGAACCCCATAAGGGAGTTGAAAAGCATCTGAAAGATGTCCATCTATTTTTATCTGCTGTTTAAATGAATTGAGGTATGACTGAACCCACTTAAGCATTGCCCCATCAATGCCATGCCAGTGCTGAAGGCAGTTGAATAGGATTGAGTGGTCTATTGTATTGAAGGCTGCAGATAAGTCCAAAATAACTAATCCAGATGCACCCTTGTCCATTGAGGTGGCAATGTCATTTTGTATTTTTAGCAATATTTTTAGCAATGCCGTTCCAGTTGAGTTAAAAACTCTATATGCTGACTGATTTTCGTTGGATATACCCTCGTGAGCAATCTGCTCATTTATCTGCCTAGCCACAGCTTTCTCTATGAGTTTGGAGATGTAGCTGCTGGTCGATAATTCTTGAGAATATTTCAGTCCAGACCAGCTTTTTTCAGCAAGGGTGTGACATGTGAAGTCTTCAAACAGGATGGGAAACTGCCCTTGTGTAGGGAGTAGTTCACAATATTTATAATAGGAGTCAAGAGTACACTGATACAATCAAGGACTAATGATATTGGGATTGGATCCAAGTCACATGATTTATTTGGTGTGGACTTAAGGACTTTGTCCTCTGACATGGTCCAGAAAGAAACAAACTTATTTTTGTAGGAACCTGAGGAGGTCCTCAGTGGCCTAGTGGTTAGCAAGTTTGGCATCTAATCATAGGCTGTCACCTCTGTGGGTTCGAGTCCCACAAGTGGCAATTCTGAGGACCTGTCCCAATATGAACCTGGCTGTTGAACGGGACGTAAAACCCCAACTTTGACCTTTGTAGGAACCTGAGACAGGGGGATCAGCATCAGTTGACAATAATCCAGATCTTAGCTTAGCAATTTTCTCTGAAAAATGTTGATGGTAGTATGATCTGGAAGTACAATTTTTGGTGATCTATGGAGGACTTTCTTTATGGAATTTCACAAGGCCTTGGGGTTATCCTCATTTTTCCAAACCATGTTACTATAGTATTTGATTTTTGCACATTCCAAGAGGTGGTTGAAATGGTTCACTGCGGCTCTATACCTACTGCGATTTATGGCAGAGTTGTCCCTTCGCCACTCCCTTTCGAATCTGCATGTGCATCTCTTTGCTGCCAAAATCTCGCTGTTTATGAACCCTTTGTTGACATGTTGTGGAGTTTTGCGTCCATGTATAGGTACGTGCTTGTCAAGTAAGATCGTAAGGGTATGAAAATACTTGTGTGATAGTAAACTGTTTTGTAAGGAGCCTGGATAAGCACAGAATTTGCAATATCAGACATTAATTCAGTTTTGTTTATTTTGCGAAGTTTTATTATTTTTAAGTATTTTACTCTGGAGGAATTTTTGACCAGAAATGTTGTGATGAAAAAGACAGCCAGGTGGTCTGATATGCCGTCCTGTATATAATGATGTACTGAGGAAGTTAGGGATTTACTAGTGCAGAGTATATCAAGGATATGTCCTTGTATGTGCGTTTGTGTTGACACGTTGAATAAAATCAAAATCTGATAGAACTCTGTTGAAATTATCTGTCCAGCAGTTTTGACTGTCTAGCTGGATATTGATATCTCCCATGACGATGTTTTCATGTGGTGACAAGGCAGCCGCTTCCATGAACAATTCAATTCCTCAATAAATTTACTGGTGCTTGGAGGTCGGTAGATGACATGTACTAGGAGCTGGCTTGACTGTAATGTGTTCAAAAGTGTCCTGCTGATCAGTTCAACAAAGCACGCTATCGATGTCATTCCTGACAAAAACAGCAAGTCCTCCTTTCTTGTTCCTGCATGGGACATGGTGAAGCTGGAAACCTGCAGGGGTTATCTCATCCATCAGGCCCTGTGTGTTCAACGGTCTTAGCCAGTGACACCAATGATGTCAAGGTCATTTGACGAAACAAAGGGCTGATGTCTTGTTAAGCAATGACCAGGCATTTAGCAGACAGGCTTTGATATTTCTGACCAATGGACCCGGGTTCAAGCTAATGTCACCAGAAAGAATCAGGATGATGGACTACCAAGGGTTGACATTTCTAAAACAGTGTGTCACTTGACAACAGTGGGCCTGCAGGGCGACAAAAGCAATGTTGCAACTGTCCAAAGAGGATAGTAAACTTGAGTGAATAATTTATGGTGATGGTAATCTATTTTCATTGGTGGGGGCTATTGACCGAGCAGTCAAAAGAATGGAAAAACAGAACCAAAAAGTGCAATGCATGACCAATGAAAGCCAAAATTAAAATTTAGAAATAGGTGCACCTACCTTTCCTGTGTACAAACCATTCTTATAAGCACCACATTACCAAAAACAAAAGATACTAGATTAGGAAGGAGTAGAAGATTAGTGCACATGTTTGGGATGTATAGAATTAAAATTTAACAAACAGTGGACACGGAATGTGAATTGGCAACCAATATACAATAGTTTATGATGTATAACGATTTTACATGTAATACACTTGGTGTGCTTTGTGTATGAAACATTGAAAGTCATACCGCAGGAATTATCGGGTGGGCGATAATGCCCGTTCAATGAACTATAGTTTTAACTAATATATGGGCATGCTGACAGCCTCTAATCTATTGGTTTATGAATTTTTTATCTAATACATACAACGGTAAAATGTATCAACTACCGACCAGTATCTTTTGCAGAATTAAAATTTTGAGCGAGAATAATGAAAACCACGTCTCCCCTGGCGGACGCTAAAACCCATCCACACACAAGTATTTAGGCGGACATAATGGGAGTTTAATTGAAGATATTGTGCTAACGGTAAATAATTTTGAGAAACGGTACTTCTCTAATGGACACACGCCACAAAATAATAGATAGATTGGCTAGATTAGATGTATAATAAATAGATTTTAGCAAACAAACCAAAAACTACAACATTAATGAATATTTATCAATGAATCCTGTAATGTAGAAAATCCTAAGATTCTATTCAACTCTCATGGAAGAGAATCAGAACAAAACAATCATCTGAAAGAACAAGATAAAATCTTAAACAAAAGCATGTATATGTTGTCACACATCCGCACTCTCAGTGGTTTCACACACTGAGGATTCTGACTGTGGGCTTAATGTCCCTTTACATTTTGACGATGGGGTTTTATGGCTATTCCAGAAAAAAACAGTGGGGTTTTCAACAGTGGGGTTTTCAGCACTGACTTTTTTGTGAAGGCATAGAAAATAGACTTTATGAGGCTGTTACAACAGTCAAAAACAACTGAGGTGCATATAAACATAACACCAATTTTTTGTAAAGATATATATCGTTGTTTACCCTTTGTACACTCACTCACACAGATCTCTGGAGAGGCGAGTTTAGCCAACCCCCAATCGAGTTTAGCCAACCCCCAATCGGATCCGTACATTTAGTGTCATACACAGTATAATTATATTTGATGCACACAACAGCATTTTTAAACAAGAGCTATTTATACAGTATACACTTACGCCTATATTTTATACTTGTTTCTTTTTACAGTCTGAATTTGATTTAAACCCTTCCTTTCTGACAATATGATACAATAAACAAGAGACACAAGACTGCATTTTTAACACAAAAAACACCGACAAATTTTAAATTGTTTCCATCTACTTATAGGTTGATATTTTATCTTCTGAAAATATTTATTAGAAGTCCCCATTCGTTATCAAAATTTTCTTGCTCAAATTTTAGCTTTGATACTTGTCTTTTCTCTTGGTAAACATGTTTTGGTTTCCATTTGATCTCTTCTATCATTAATTCTTGGACTATTTCTTGACTTTGTGAAAACATAACTTTTTGTCAAAAGAATAATTGTACTGATTGCGTGGGAGTTTACTGGGTTTAGGTACCCCAATCAAATTTTTGATGATGTTAACTTGATAGGTATATTTGTTGTGCAGATAATTCATTCTTTCTCTTCATTCCAAAAACCTTTAACTTTGTTACAGTGTACAAATAGATGAACTAATGATTCTGGTAACTCCATACAAAAAGAACATGTTGGGGACAGAATCAATCCCATGTTATAAAGTAATTTACGGGAACCTAATATTCTATGAATAATATTATATTGCAATTAGATAAGATAATTGTCCTGTATTGTGTAAAAACACTGTTCTCTTTATTAAATATGTTATTATAAAGATTAATAAAAAGTTTATATGTCAGGGAAAAATATGCCAAACTGCATCTGACTGATGCAAAGAGCTGCATGTTCTCTAAACTCTGGATAATACCAAATAGGAGATGACAGAATCTGGTCACTTGTTTCAACATCCTTCACCTCCAAGCGTCTGACACTTCCTTCCAAAACTGGTTTTTTAGTCTGTATTCTAAGCTTTGTACTCCAGCCATAGCCGAATTTGGTCTGGTTTAAAACAGGGATATTACCAAACAGCTGAACCTAACTGGATAAGCTTGTTTTGAAAAGTTTTGCTATCCATGATAGTTTGAGTGACTTTATGTGGTAGTTTACATTGACCATTTGCAGGCCTCCTTCAAGGTAATCTAGTGGAATCAATTTATGTGTATCTAGTTTATCATCCCAGATGTAATTAAAAAGTAGTGAATTTAGTTACTTAATAAAACAGTTATCTGGTGCTGGGATAGAAATAAAAAGATGATTGAATTTAGACAGCAGAAAAGTTTTTATAATTGTAATTTTGCCTATTGTAGTTAATTCTCTCCTCAGCCATTGCTTTAGGACTTTCAGCAAATCGTCATTCCTTTTATATAGTTTAGCTTTGGTATGATTTTAGATCAGTAGAGAATTCTACTTTTAACAGATTAAAATAAGAAGTATTCCCATCCAAGTTACAATTAACATCTAATTTTTCAACAATGTTTTTTCCCATCCACTCCAAACAACCTTGGTTTTGTTTGTATTCATTTTAAGTCCAGACAAAAAAAACAACAAAAATTCAATTGTGTCAATTGCTGTTTGCTGTGAATTTTGGAATCCATTTAAGAAAAGGGTTGTATCATCAGCAAACTAGTTATCTGAAATTCCTTATGACATACATAAATACCATTAATATCAAAGTTATGTTTGATCATAAAGCACATAAGTTGACCACCTAAAATATACAGATAAGGAGCACTGGGGTCTCCTTGTTTACAGCCTCGTTTTACTGTTATAAAATCAGACTTGAGTCCACATTGAGTGACTGCAGCAACTGTTGCTGTGTTCAACAGCTTTATCCATTTCATATAGCCAGAGGAGAATTGTAAGTATTTTAACACCTTGTATATATACCTCTCCATAAATTGAGTCAAACACCGTTTCAAAGTCAATCAACATTGGTAGGCCTTTCTTGTCTGAAAAACTAAATAGTTTACAATGTTATAGTCCAGAGCTCATTAGATTCATCACCTTTGGAAAGACAGTTCATAATTGACTGTCGTAATAAAATAGGTAGTTTGTTCTTTTTATAGCTATAGTTCAGTACCCTTGTGATCAGAAACGTAATTTTGACTCAAAATACTTTTAGAAATTTATCTATTGTGTTTCATATTATTTAAAGCTTCATCTAATTCAAATACTGTCAACAGGCCTTCAAGGGGTGAAATGTTTATTTCCCCAAGTTTCTTAACAGGATAACCCCTAAGAAGATTATCAAGATCAATATTGGTTAAATCTCCATCCTTACTTTTAACCAGATTTTCTTAATAAAATCTTACTTACTAATCTATAGCTTATCCATTTTCAAGTCGGATCTTTTCAATTGTTTTGGCAACATAATTTTTACGCCTTAGACCACAGATATACTGTGTCGGTTTTCCCTTGATTGTAACCATTGTCTTAATTATAATAATAGAAGCATTTATATTGCGTCAAACATATATACAACACATATTTACAGCAATGAGACAAGATTAAGACACAGAATACATGTACTGTATACCATTCTACTTGCTTAGATACTGGAGGAATAATTATGGTTTAAAATCGGCCTTGAAGTTGAAGTGATGTAGTAAAAGGTCCCATTTGAGAACACTTCAAACTATATAAATTACGTAATGGATCACAATTATTACAAATTATATTTAATTCAAAGTGCTAAAATTGGATACACGCAAGATATGGTGACACCAAATGAAGATGTAGTCATTTCACCAACTCTGTGAGTAAGTGCCTGTATGGACACTCGTACAAATAAACATTTATGTAAGTGTCTACAATGAACAGATCTCTTGAGTGCAGATCTCGGAAAAGGCAATCTAAATTGCAGAAAAAATGTCTTTGGTTAATCACAAACAGTAACAGATTGACAAAGAAGTAAATATTCCCACAACATCACCTCTCTGGCAAAAGGTTATAATGATTATAAAACCCAGATGGACGACCCTTCCATTGTCTCAACTCTCCATTATTTTTGCATAATGGAGAGTTAACACTATATTATTTTCTAACAGTGGATTGTGGTTCAATTCAATGGCCAGTCTGCCAAGAACAAAAGGGTATTTGCTAGTCAACCTCAGCACAATGTATTCAATATTGAAATGTTTTCACAACTTCTTTCATATTAATTAGTTCTGTGGGTACAGTTACAAAGTCTTTTCAATTCTGAATGACATTCAGCGTTCATAGAAAAATACCTCATGGAAAAATGCTACCTTGCAAAAATACCTCCTGACAAATACAAAACAAGCAATTTAATTTATAAAGTTGGATATTTTTTAATTCTTTGCATTTCTTTACAATCTGACTTTACAATAATCTTCTGTGAACTAAATCAAAGCAGCAGCTAACTTTCAAACA
Source organism: Sabellastarte sp. h YS-2021 (assembly GCA_964017235.1). Classification (NCBI taxonomy): domain Eukaryota; kingdom Metazoa; phylum Annelida; class Polychaeta; order Sabellida; family Sabellidae; genus Sabellastarte; species Sabellastarte sp. h YS-2021. Next base: position 631,403 of record OZ024931.1, read on the forward strand.
AACTCACTGTGAAAGTCTAACCCAGCATACTATATTAAAAAGAGTCTTTTTAGTGGCTCAAAATTTACTCAAGTAAAATGAAAAAAAAACACATAGTGCAAAAATGCAATACTGAAATGCGTTACTGCTGGGTTTAAATATGATTTAAATTTTCAATGTTTTTAAGTTTAAAAAAAATGATTTGAATTTACCTTATTACAGTTTGTTATATACTTCTTAAATGATACACTGTTTGTGGTTGAAATGAATTTTGTTCTTAACGTTGTGGATTAACTTTCATAGGAGGTATTACTGAAATACAAAATGTGGAGTAGGCATTCTTTCTATGAGACTTTTTTTCCAGGAGACAATCTTTCCAGGAGGAATTTTTCCTTGATTCCAAATTAAGAGACAAAGAAGCACATAAAATAAAAATCTTGAGAAACCCAAAAACCTCAACACAAAATATTTATTTATTTTGGGTTTTATGTCACTTTCAACACTGTACAGGTCATATCACGACGGGTAGTTGGAAGGGCAGAGGAAACCAGTACATACAGTTCGTTAGGGTTCTGTACTGTAAACTGCCGACCAACAGCAAGCAACTACCAGCTTTCCCACTTGAGGCCGTGCCGGGAACTGAACCCCGAGGTGGGAGGCGAGAGTGTTACCACTCTGCCACCGTGGCCCCCTCAACATAAAATAAAACGTAAGTAAGTAATTCTCCAGTTTCTAGTACTTTCAATGCCTGAAACACAAAAATGATAGCTTACTGTCTTAAAATAAGCACAGATCAATAAAGTAACGTGAAACACTCACCACAACAAATTATCCACAACATTGTTAAATAAGCAGTCTAATTTTTTCTGGAAAGTGCTTTCTGTAAGCTACAGATCCATATTTTATCGATTATCATTATCCATGGTTAAATTTTGTGGCAGTCAGATTATATTAAAATTTTTCAAGCTTTATCCAAAATTATATTTTCTCATAAAGGAAAACCAGTGGTACATATGGTGAAACAATGTTAATTGTGTATTGAAATAACAAAACAACCATAGAACTAATTTAGTGAAAGCTACATATTGTATGCACACCTAAAGAAACATTGCAAAGATTGTCTAGGTTGATCATTAGGTACAAGGTGTTAAATCATTGAATCAATAAATTGGTTTTAATTTACAGGGTTTTGTGAGAGGTAAAGTATGGCAAAAACCATTTGACTGTTTCAGGTATCAGTAAATTAGAACCAAAAAGTGTGCATTACCTAAAAATTATGCACACTTTCGACAATAGAATGACATCTCAAGTGTGCTTTAAATAATAGATAATTGCGTCGTGGCGCTTCCATTATGTAAACTTAATGACCCTGTTTTATTGAACTCACACCATTCCTAAAAAAAATTATTTGGTGAACAATAAATTGGAACCAATGCATCAGAAATGATTAATATAAATAGCTGATGATTGATTTATGTTTTATATATTCAATAGCTTGCAACTGATCCATTAGACACAGTTTAACACAGACTACTATGAAAAGAACAAATACCTCTGATGGATATCATGCTACCTGTTTTAACTACATTCACAATGATAACCAAGTTGAGCATGATACAGTTTTACATTTGAAGGGAAAAGATATATTCTTTCTGTCTGAATACATCTATTTTAAATTTTTATTTTCCGTCACATTTACAGGACTGAATAAATATGTACACACTGAGCTGCTAGCACTGTGCTCATTTATTCAGCAGAAAGTTTTCAGCCTTCTTTTTCTACAAGTAGATGGTTAACTTTGTATTGAGGTCTTCCTACTTTTGTAAAATATTTGTCAATATAGACTAAGAACCTAACTGTGATTTTGTTTTTTTTATGTACAGCTAATCCATTCTCTTACAGATTGTGCATAAAACCTCTAGATTGAAAATTCCCGGATATTTGCTAACCCATACAATAAAGATTTAGTTCAATGACTGGTAATTAGTCAAGGCACATTCTGTATCCCTAAAACTCTGAGGATTTTTCATGTCTGTGAGGAAGTAAAAAACTTCCTTTAAATTGTGGTCCTTTATGACACATTTACTGCCATACTGAACCTAAATTCCAGGCATAATGATGCTTTTATCTGTGGTTATTTTCCCACGTATCAAAACAAGACCATATCAACTGCAAGTTCTCCAAAGTGTGGAGCTAATTGTACTGTTAGAATGGAGATGTGAAATAGGAATTTTAAACCACATTACTTTTCTTCAATTAGGTTTAGTGAGGTTTCTATTTTAGCACTTACTCACAACATTACCCATTCTGTGATCACACTGACCTTGGTTCAGGGTGCATTTGTCATACATATCCCTCCCATTAGGTAACACTGGATCATGCAAGTTGCTGGGATTCTAGAATCCTGATTCTGTTTGTGAAAGCAGATGGAAATGGATTAGATTTGTGACAAAGATGGAGGGATATTTGATGGTGTTCCATACAGGAACAGTTGTGTCAATGGTATTATATTACACCCATTTACACTTTTCTGATTTCCACATGTGACCACGTTTTAAAATATATCTCTTTAGTCTGACACTGCGTCACATTCTGCATCATCAGCTCACTTTTGGAACTGTGTGAAAAATCTTAATTGTTTAAAACTACTGTTACAACCTGCAACATGGCTTTTTACACCTATCATGGGAGGGTCGCCTGTATGCACTTACCTGGTACAGTAGGGATCTGTAATGGTGTAGATGTTTGATGTAAGCCGGCTATACTTCTGTCTTGTGTAATCTAAGATGCACTTTTGCAGTGATTAATCCCCATTAATTGTCAGGATATAAGGAATAACAAACAAAATACCTGTTCAATAATAGTTCATTAGCAAAACTGGGACACGAGTCAGATGAGTGTGAAGGTTGGTTCTGATGGAGGAAGTAGATGTGGAATTACATATCTTATCATTGTGTCCTAGTGAATAACACACTCTCCTAGGAATACAGATCTCCTGGGTTGATGCTGGTACTGACTTGGATGACAACAAGAAATAGTGGACTTCTGTCACTGGACCCTGATTGGTTAATGGTAATCCTGAGTCAGCTGGGGGAATGTCAGACATCAAGTGAATCAAACATTAAAAAAAATGTTGTGAGCATGATTTTACCCGATGAAGTGTGAATCACTATTAAGCTTAGAGAAACATTTTGTATATTGGATTGTTACCATTGTTACTGTGAAAAGGAATGAAACTTGCACTCCTCACAGTTTTATAAGATTTCATCCCCACACATGTTCAATTATATGAGAAGGATTTGTTTGAGATTATAATTGTAAGACTTCTGGTGTGCCTGTCCATAGTCTTGCCCTATTTATATGGGCATGATAGAAACACTTGTGGGATTTAGAAGGTCTTCTTGTATTGTCTGTTTGTCATAATATACATATCTTAGAGTAAAACAAAAAATACTTCTTTTTATAAATTAAATATCATTTAATAATAAAACATCTCAGATCTCCAGAATTCTAAGTCTAATTGGGCTATAGTGCTTAATCTCCCCTTTACAAGGGGTTTCTAATGTGTAACATAACCAAACCAGTATCACTATCCATGGACAGAAAGGGGTTAAGCACCACGGAAAACAATCGTAGGGAGGTATTTAAGACTAAGGTGGGTATGTCTTGGTGTAGAGGTAAGATTTAATTTTCTGTCTAAAAGAGGCAACAAAGGGGATACATGTACCTCATCAGGTGGACCATTCCACACAGTTGTTAATTTGAGTTAACTGGTTTCCAGTCAGTCTTTAACATTATTAAGGTATTCGTTCAACTGTTCAAAGGCAGAAGACGCATTCTTCTGAGACAAATTCACATAAAGTTGGGTGACATCCACATAAAAATGGCACTTTATATATTATTTTTATTTATCATTCACCAAGCTGAGTGGAGTAGCGTTTATTGAAAACAGCAAAGGACTCAAAAAAGAACATTGAAGAACTCCAATCAATCAGTTGTCCCAGTGTTTAATCTCTGTATCTACGGATTCTAAGGCACACCATCCAGTTCGTTAGGCATAAATCATCAAGACTTTAGACATATTCCAAGTCGCACACAGGGAGGCCAACCAGTGTTTGGTTGTTAGAAACTAACGTGAAAATGATTTCTGAAATAAGTAAGTTTTTATGAGAGATTTGGAGCACTTCGTATATCATGAGGAAAATCATTCCATAACTTAGGGCATCATATGAGAAACTGTTGTTGAAATGGACCTTTGATTTATGAATGGAAAAAAATAATGAGGAACCTGGAGGAACAAATGTTTTGGGCTAGAGTGTCTTGTGTTGATGGCTGATTTGTACAAGGAGAGATATGGTGCAAAATACTTAGGCTGGTCAGTAGTGATGTACTTGTACACAAGAACTAGGGTACAAGACAATTCGTTGTCTGATAGGTAGCCAATGAAGTGTCTTCAAGCTGGATGTGAGTGAACTTAGAAGCATCGGTGACAAACCATGCATGAGCATTTTGAACGTATTGGAGCCTGGTAGCATTGCAGGATGACAAACTACAAAATAGAGAATTGCAATAATCCAAACAACTGCTGATCAGAGCATTTGCAATCACCACTGAAAGACACCTCCTGATACGATGAAAGTTCCTGAGGCTAATAAAACAAGATTTGATGACAGAATTTATGTTGATTTACATTAAAGCCACATTAAGTTACATTAAAGTTTACAAAGATCAGACAAAGTAGAATCAATTATCATATCCTGATAACACTCAGTTAAAAATATAAAGTTAACTATTTTAGAAGAGAGCCCCCAACTCCAATCCTAGCCTGAACACAACAGGGGAATGATCAATGGTGTCAGATGTGACCTCGTGTAATTCCAATATTCACATGGAAAAAAGCAAGGCCTGTGCTTTGTATTGACCAACTCTCAACCACTCACAGTCATCCACGCCTAAGAAATTGGAGAAATAAAGAAGACTGACCCCCCCCCCCCCCCCCCCAGTGCTGACCTTGCCACCACCTCCATGTCGGCCCCAACAGCACCCCAAGGATCACGAACACATATTAACAGGCAGGCAGAAGAATTCTTCAATAAAAATACTTCAATATCCTTGTATTAAAAACTACATATAACTTGACTTCTCCTTTTGTGCATTCAAAACACCAGATGAAATTGATCTAGTGAACTTTTCTTTTATTCTAGTTGTTTATGAATCGTCAGGTATAGAAAGCTTTTAAAATCGGTAGTTGATTGAAAGCAAATGAATAATAAGCTGTTTTATGCCTCTATTATGACATATACATCTTGAATTAATAAAACTACAATTAATCCAACTATTATTTTCTAATTTGTACAGTGATCTGTTTAATCATTTTAGTCACCTGGCAAATAAAAGTGTATTTTGAAAATACATTCAGGCAATGTTTTAAGTCATGTGACTCCATTTGTATGAACTCTGATGTCAACATTGTCGAAAACACATAAAATAGGAGTAGTATAGGGGGCTATTTGGTCACACAAGGGAGCATTATAGCCACACAATCTACGTGGTCCCCCCTGTGGGGGGTTGTATAGATTTTTGTGACCAGCCACCAGATTTCCAGTCACGGGCCATCTGTGTGAGGAGGGGGGGTATGGGGTAGTTGGGGGTTTACTTAATGCAGGGTGTTAATTATCTGTGAAAATGAGGTTGAAATGAAATACATTTATTGGAACGAAGTACATAAAATATTCATAGCATCACCAACAAATAAACAACATTTAAAGCTACATAAGGGCAAATAAAATCATGTAAACAGCTAAAGGTAAAATAAAAAAACAGCAAACATCCAATAACTTTTAAAAACTAGTAAACAACTTTTGTATATTTAAGCATCTACAAATTCAAAGCAACAAGAAAATTAAAACTACACACAAGTAATAGTCAAGCTTTTTTCCCACATCACATTTTTTCCTTTAAAAAGCCAGTTAAACGGACCCCAGTTTCAAATTGTCACAGCAGCCTTCATTAGACGCAACATATAATTCAAACCCAATCCCTTTAATTTAAACCAACCCCTGTACATTTTTACCTTTATTTTTAAGTAATTACCTTATTTTAAAGCTTTCTCGATGACTGTTATTTAATAATACTGGAATAAGTAAGAATCCCTCAAATATATCAAAGTCCAAAAATTGAAATATAATATACTAGAGTTCAATGGAAAGGCTATTATCCCCCCATTGACAAAGCTATTCACACAGCTGGTGTCATTCATCTGTAAAAAGGTCTTGTTGAGGAATTATAATGTATAAGTTTCAAATGCTCATAACTTTTTGAGGAATAGTCCGATTTTAAAAATTCAAAAAGGACCTTGATCCATATCTCCAGACGAAAATTTTGATACTTAATACTATAACCCCGAATAATAAATGCACAATATTTTGAAATCCAGCACATTCAAAAAGTCCCATTGTAAAAGCCTATTATCACCTATTGACAATGCCATTCGCACAGCTGGTGTCTTTAATCATTAAAAAGGTCTTTTTAAGGAATTATAATGTAGAATTTTCAAATACTCATAACTTTTTGAGGAATAGTCCGATTTTAAAAATTAAAAAAGCGTCTTAATCAGTGAGTCTAGATGAACGTGTGGATATGAAACACGCTCCTGTTAAATCATTAATAAAAATTTCAAAAAAATATTCATTAATTATGTTAAGAGACACATAATTTGCATTTTTCAAACGGCCCCAACTCTGCGAGGGATAGTCGGATTTTAAAAATTCGAAAAGCATCTTAATCAGTGAGTCCCGGCGAACGTTTTGATATCAAACTTAACCTTGTATGAGAAATAACAGGAAATTTTAACTATACCAAAGCGTTCATTATGATATAACACATGTGCCGCATAAAATCGCATGCGTAACATATGACTGTACATGTAACACAATGTGCACCGCACATGTAACACAATGTGCACCGCACATGTAACACAATGTGCGCACATTTAATGCATGTGACCCTCACAATCCGCATATGTAACACATGTAACACAATGTGCACCGCACATGTAACACAATGTGCACACATGTAACACAATGTGCGCACATGTGACCCTCACAAACCGCACATGTAACACAATGTGCACCGCACATGTAACGCGTGTGACCCTCTCAAATATAACCCTAATGTGGCACACATAGCCCCCGATGTCACACACGTGCCCATTGTAACACCCGAGACACCGCAAGAAAAGTTTTTATCATCCGAAGCATTACACGGATTGAGACAAATTTATCTTCTGCGTTTGAAAGTATCGTCAAAACAGGAGAATGCCTTTGTGTTTAGGCACCCATTTACAATGTTATTGGCAGGACCGACCTCTTGCGGAAAAACAACCTGGATGAAACATTTACTGCAACAGGCTGAATCAATGATAACACCTCCTCCTGAAAAGATCTTATGGTTTTACAAAAGATGGCAGCCTGCTTACACTGATTTACAAGACACTGTTCCTCATATAGAATTCCTGCAGGGTATCGAACAGCGGACTCCTGATGGTCAGCCTACCTTGTACATTTACGATGACCTTATGAAAGATACCACAAAAAATGTAGACGTATGCGAAATGTATACCGAAGGCTCTCACCATTGTAACTTGAGCGTCATTTGCTTGCTACAAAATTTGTACCACCATGGCAAAGAAAACAGAACCATAAACTTAAATACACAATATATTGTACTTTTTAAAAATCTGCGCGACTAGCAACAGGTGGCGCATTTGGCAAGGCAGATGTACCCGAATAATTCTCAGTCGTTTTTAGATGCATTTCATTATGCTACCAAGGAGCCCTACGGCTATTTACTAGTCGACCTCAAACAAGATACAGCCGATGAAGACAGGCTTAGGACTAATATTATAAAAGGGGTTGGAAAGCGTAAGATGCATCTGACAGTCAGCAGGGAAACAGTGTGAAAAAGAGATTTGAAGATATATATAAAATGGATAAAAGCCAATGGTCTTGCATCGATTGCGGTATTATTTTTGCATCTACAATGGACCTACAGAAACACGTCAAAAGAGGGTGTCCCGAAAATGATGAGCCCCCTATGAAAAGACTGTGCGATGAAAATACAGATGAACCCGATGAATCTGGATGGGATAACATAGTGCAAAGAGTGTATAGAAAGTACGATGACCAATACTCAGAAAAGGTTGAATCCTACGAGAAAGAGGGTTATTCCGAAGTAGAATCAAGACAAAAGGCCACAGAAGACTTATTTTGGAAGTATAGAAAGGGTATTATGAAAAGTTATGCCGATATTTTGACAACTGTGCATCATTTGAAAAGGAGTACGATACACCAGGAAGTGATGGAAGAGATCCAGACCTTAATGAATGAAAAACATTACAGATTCGTCCAGGCTTTGAAAATAGTTCTTCGTCGAAACTCATCTTTGTTCTATGAACTTATTGACAGCGAAGAAGAAAACGATGATGATAGTACAGATGATGAATCCGATTCGCATACAGAGGAAGAAAGCTCTGAAACGGATGGGGAATCCGATCAGCATGCACAGGATGACAGCTATGAAATGGATGGGGAATCCGATCCGCATGCACAGGATGAAAGCTCTGTAGAAAGTTACAAGACCCCTTACAATTAGACAGTCCCTGCGTCGATTTTATCGAACATCCGAATTTTTAATGAATAAAAAATATAAAAAAATTTTAAAAATTAAATAAATAAAAACAAAATAATGGAGCATGTAAGAAATAACCCCAGTATTGCAAAGTATACTTATAGGATCGAATACTTGGAAAAAACTGCCGAGCAAGAAGAACTACGCAAATACCAGAGTACCCCATGGCGGCTTTACAATACGGGGAACCCAGATTCGGTAATAACCTAATAAACGTGAGAGTCTTAAAAGACGGTAAAGTCGTAGAATCCTGGCAACAATGAGCCTCGGTTGGGGTCCCGAGGTGATACCCTCATCTTTGAGCGAATAATACCTTCCGATTATCAAAAAGAAGGGGGGACCAGGAAACCCTGAGATGGAATACGTTTGATGAGCCTCGTGTGCGGTGCACATTATGTTACGTGTGCGGTGCAGATTGTGTTACATGTGTTACATGTGCGCACATTGTGTTACACGTGCAGTTTGTGCAGTGCACATTGTGTTACATGTGCGGTTTGTGTGGGTCACATGTGCGGTTTGTGAGGGTCACACGCGTTACATGTGCGGTGCACATTGTGTTACATGTGCGGTTTGTGAGGGTCACATGTGCGCACATTGTGTTACATGTGCAGTGCACATTGTGTTACATGTGCAGTGCACATTGTGTTACATGTGTTACATATGCGGATTGTGAGGGTCACCATGCGTTAAATGTGCGCACATTGTGTTACATGTGCGGTGCACATTGTGTTACATGTGTTACATATGCGGATTGTGAGGGCCACATGCGTTAAATGTGCGTACATTGTGTTACATGTGCGGTGCACATTGTGTTACATGTGCGGTGCACATTGTGTTACATGTACAGTCATATGTTACGCATGCGATTTTATGCGGCACATGTGTTATATCATAATGAACGCTTTGGTATAGTTAAAATTTCCCGTTATTTCTCATACAAGGTTAAGGTTGATATCAAAATGTTCACCGGGACTCACTGATTAAGATGCTTTTCGAATTTTTAAAATCTGACTATCCCTCGCAGAGTTGGGGCCGTTTGAAAAATGCAAATTATGTGTCTCTTAACATAATTAATGAATATTTTTTGAAATTTTTATTAATGGTTTAACAGGAGCGTGTTTCATATTAACACGTTCGTCTAGACTCACTGATTAAGACGCTTTTTTAATTTTTAAAATCGGACTATTCCTCAAAAAGTTATGAGTATTTGAAAATTCTACATTATAATTCCTTAAAAAGACCTTTTTAATGATTAAAGACACCAGCTGTGCGAATGGCATTGTCAATAGGTGATAATAGGCTTTTACAATGGGACTTTTTTTAATGTGCTGGATTTCAAAATATTGTGCATTTATTATTCGGGGTTATAGTATTAGGTATTAAAATTTTCGTCTGGAGATATGGATCAAGGTCCTTTTTGAATTTTTAAAATCGGACTATTCCTCAAAAAGTTATGAGCATTTGAAACTTATACATTATAATTCCTCAACAAGACCTTTTTACAGATGAATGACACCAGCTGTGTGAATAGCTTTGTCAATGGGGGGATAATAGCCTTTCCATTGGACTCTAGTATATGATATTTAAATTTTTGGACTTTGGTATATTTGAGGGATTCTTACTTATTCCAGTATTATTAAATAACAGTCATCCAAAAAGCTTTAAAATAAGGTAATTACTTAAAAATAAAGGTAATAATGTACAGGGGTTGGTTTAAATTAAAGGGATTGGGTTTGAATTATATGTTGCGTCTAATAAAGGCTGCTGTGACAATTTGAAACTGGGGTCCGTTTAACTGGCTTTTTAAAGGAAAAAATGTGATGTGGGAAAAAAGCTTGACTACTACTTGTGTGTAGTTTTAATTTTCTTGTTGCTTTGAATTTGTAGATGCTTAAATATACAAAACTTGTTTACTAGTTTTTAAAGGTTCTTGGATGTTTGCTGTCTTTTTATTTTACCTTTAGCTGTTTACATGATTTTATTTGCCCTTATGTAGCTTTAAATGTTGTTTATTTGTTGGTGATGCTATGAATATTTTATGTACTTTGTTCCAATAAATGTATTTCATTTCAACCTCATTTTCACAGATAATTAACACCCTGCATTAAGTAAACCCCCAACTACCCCATACCCCCCCCCCCCCCCACCCCCCCACCCCCCCCCTCCTCACACAGATGGCCCGTGACTGGAAATCTGGTGGCTGGTCACAAAAATCTATACAACCCCCCACAGGGGGGACCACGTAGATTGTGTGACTATAATGCTCCCTTGTGTGACCAAATAGCCCCCTATACTACTAATAGGCTTTGAAAGGTTGATTTCTTTACCTTTTAAGGTTATTGTATTGTTATTATTGATACCCTTACATGTGGGAGCACTAAGGCCTGTGATTTCAGAGACACAATTAAACAGTTTAGTATCCGGTTATCGGAGCACCTATTTAGACCACCAGTAAGATTTTATTTATTTATTTATTTGGGGTTTTATGTCGCTTTCAACACTGTACAGGTCATATCACGATGGGTAGATGGAAGGGCAGAGGAAACCAGTACATAGAGTTCGTTAGGGTTCTGTACTGTAAACTGCCGACCAACAGCAAGCAACTACCAGCTTTCCCGCTTGAGCCCGTGCGGGGATGGAACCCCGGCCTCAGAGGTGGGAGGCGAGAGTGTTACCACTATGCCACCATGGCCCCCTACAGGTCATATCACAACGGGTAGTTGGAAGGGCAGAGGAAACCAGTACATAGAGTTCGTTAGGGTTCTGTACTGTAAACTGCCGACCAACGGCAAGCAACTACCAGCTTTCCCACTTGAGGCCGTGCCAGGGATCGAACCCCAGCCTCAGAGGTGGGAGGCGAGAGTGTTACCAGTCTGCCACTGTGGCCCCTACCACCAATAAGAATGTATTAATACAGTGATTAAATAAAATGCAACTTTTACTTAAATTTTGCTTCCTTCAGAATCAAAGTTTGGTCCAAATGCCTGCTGAGCACCAGGTTATGAGCTTAGAGACCACTGACCATTGAATTTACACTACTAATGAGCTTAAATATCCTTTGTAAAACAGTGACCACCTATAGAACCCTTGTGGGTCACTTCAACCTCCATCCACATGGTAATTTACGAATAGGTTGGTGTACTTGCATGGGTAGGAATGGTGACATTGTAAAACATCTAGTAAGAGGAGTCACCACAGCTATTTTTGAAGCCTTCATTGACATGCCAACGAATAAACAATTAACTAACTTTGTGACTGGTGGCAATAGAATTTCATTGCATTCCTTTATGAGAATTGTTAACCATGGGTCGAATAGACAGGATTTTGTTCCAATAATTTTATTTACAGCATCTTGAGACACTTGAGTAAAGGAACCTTACAAGTTGTTAAGAGTCAGGCAACCAATCCAAAGAGCCTTTCTTTGTCAAGATATCAGGATATCATGGCACCCAGTCTAGATACCAGTGAAGCATGCCACCCAGTCTAGGTACCAGTGAAGCATGCCACCCAGTCTAGGTACCAGTGGAGTCTGTCACCAAGCCTAGATATCAGTATAGTATGTCGTCACCCTGTCTAGATACCAGTGGAGCATGCCAACCAGTCTAGATATCAGTGAAATATGTCACTCAGTCTAGGTATCAGTGAAATATGTCACTCAGTCTAGATATCAGTGGAGTATGTCACCCAGTCTAGATATCAGTGGGGCATGCCACCCAGTCTAGGTATATCAGTGGACGATGTCACTCAGATCATGAACATACAGATATATGACTGTTAAACAGGACACAAAACCTTAACTTAACTGGTGTTCAATACATCAACCATGATAGGACCATCAGACAGACACATCACTACCCCATAAAAGCAACAACACAAGGCCTCTGGCATTAACTAAGGATGGCAAATTAACTTGAACAGGTTAAAGAAATTTTTCTTTATGACTTTAAAGAAGGATGTGGTAGACTTACGGGATGTCCTAGAGTGGTGCGACACATCTAAGCAAGGGCAATAGCAACAAGTGCCACAAAGTGTAGAACCTCATAGATGAACATGACTAGTGTGGTTGTTGAACAACAAGTAGCCTTTCACTAGCTCGACTGTAGGAGCCTCAACAAGAAACCACCCCCAGTACAACACACAGTCTGTTTTATCAAATTCACAGGAACCCTAACATCCCATACGACAACCACTCATAAGCTAAATAAATAACCCACATAGAACAAATCACAACAGGACATCTACCAGTCTGTATAAAATCAACCAATATTAAATGATAATTCGAGTTAGATGGCAATAGTACCCGATATGTTATTTAAACAGGTATGCTAGAGAATAACAACACATTAAAACATAAAAGACAGCAGACTGCTGATCTGTCTAAAAAAAACCTTTGTTAGTAACCTGAATACCCAATTTGATATAAAATACCTAATATGTCTTTTACATGATTACTTTGACTGTAAAAATGCCTCCGTACTGTGTACTAAAGTTGCATGAGTTTAAGAGTGTTAACATTTCACATGACACACAGATTAGCAAACAGATGACTGTAAGGTCATGTGATCCAGTGCCTTATGGACATGCAACTTACTACTAGTAGTAATGCTATGGTCATGGGGCAAGCACGGTAACAATTATTGGTTGCTTTCATGTTACAACAGGAAAAGACGAAACAATTTACTTGACAAATTTATTGAACAATCAAAATAATAATTTCCGTCAATTGAGATAGTTTTAATAGTCCATATAATAATGTAGTAATGAAACCAATCTGAGCCGACCACAGTCCTGTTCATATAATTAATAGTTATACAAGTTTGTCCACTGTATCCAGCAATCAGTCCTGTTATCCTTTCAATAACACAGAATATCCATTTCCAGATGTTCAGATTATCGGCCCAAATTATACTGTCAACTCCAAGAAGTAAACAATTTCCAAAATACAGCAAACTAATCTCCGATAGATCCACACAAAATCCACCACAAATGTATACAACAAGCATCCCCCTGTGGGTCCGGGGAAGTAGAATAGGCCCAACGTGCCCTCCTGCGTGACGTAAGAGGCGACTAAATGGGGGTGTGATATCACAGAACAACACAAACTTTGACTAGATTTTATTGATGTTTTCCTTTGTTTTACTCCTTTTTAGAATTTGTTCTATTTATGGTTTCTACCTGTTTTATTGTATCTGTACCGTTAGTTGTATATTCTGGTTTAGTTTTAATCTGTATTTCTAGTCATGATTTTTTATATTTGATTATGTTATACACATTGTATAGTAAAAGTATTGGTAGTCTGTATTTGTCGTTCCTCTAGTCTTTTTCTTGTATTGTGTTTTATTCAAATATTGTTTGCCTAATGTCTTTTTTACTATGTGTATCTAGTCAGATTTCTTCATGTAGTACACATTGTTTAGTTAATGTATTTATTAATTTTAATGGTGCTGCATAACACCAAGGTGTTTAGCACTTTAAATTTTAACTTTACTTTACTTTACTTTACTTTATACAACAAGCATATACTTTTTCCCCTTGAAACACAAATAAAGTTCACAGTATTCCAAAGACCTCTGTCTATGTAGGACATTAACTGTGTTACATATATGGGCACTGCGCCTGTGCATTTGCCTAAGCTTTTTTGTATGTATTAACATTTAAAGTAAGGAAGTTATTGATTTTTGTGTTATGTGTTACTGATGTATATTGATCTATTTATAGACTGCGGGAATCCCTCTAGGCTAACCCAAGTAATGCTATTAACAGATTTGGGGAACCCTATAAGCTACCTGTAGGGTCTAGAACTGCGTCACTTCCTCTGTTGGCAGATGTTATGTTCTTTAGGATTTCTATAAGTATATATAAGGACTATACATCTGACCACAAGTGAACATAGTATTCGCTGGCTATAAAGAAGGCTACTTGTGTCTTAGAACTAATAACAAGTGGATATAAATTACTGATGTTGTGGTGAACTTTTACTGGAGTGAATTGGATACATTGTCTGGATAGATTTTTCTGTACTTCGGATATTGTGCATTCATATAACAGAGAGTGGATTTAGTGCATTTTGGACATTGTCCATATCTTGGAGCGAACAGTACAGTTGTGTATACTCTCTGAATACCTCTATACAGACATTTTGTGAAATTGGTTATCAAAAGGATCACAGGATAGAGACATTTTGTGTTATCGAACATTGACCAGATAACAGGATACAGATATCTGTGTGTTAGTGAACATTGGACAGACCACAGGACAGATTGCTGGATATAGTGGACAAACTTAACTATCAGTTACAGTGGTCAGGTCAGATAGGTTTCAATAGTGTCTCATTGTATGTACCTTTGAGAGCATAGTTGACTGTAATCATTATTTTAATTGTTAAATAAATTTGTAAAGTTAAACTTTTTGTCTTTTCCTGTTGCAACTTAAAAGCAACCAGTAACTGCTACCGTGCTTGCCCTGGGACCGTAACAACTTAAAACTGAACTGCAGCCAGACCTGCCTCCCTATAGATATAGTTCTGGCTTTTGGAATGTTCTAGAAAAAATGCATATAATACATAAACCAGTTTTAGAAAGAATACACAATACATTTCCAGGAATATGATCTTTCCCACCATCTATAAATAGATCATTCCAGTATGGCACAAGAAACATCAGTTCTAATAGACCATCTCTGCAATACACAAAAAATCAATTATTCAGTGTCCTCCTTTGGTAAGAGAACACTGCACCGCCAAACATGGCAGAGTTTGCAACAGGTAACAACCCAAAGCAAGAAAACAAATATAAATTGATGACCAGAAAAAGCATATGGCTGTTTCTGTTCAATCTACTTTTAGAATATCTGTATGTTTTAGCTACATTTATGTACCTAAGTCCTTTTGAATTTGTGACTTTGTATGGTTTTGCTGAAGAAGGGAGTTATGGTTAACATCAGCGATCACAATAATATACAAATTTCCTTAAATCCTCCACCCATTTCCCTTTACTTCTTTAAGTCCTTGTGTTCCTCTTAAGAACATCATTGAGTTCACTTGATATGTGGATAAGTTCAACTTTTCCAGAATTCCCCAGTGTATATGACTTTATGTTTGTTATCGTAGCAAACCAGGAGGGCCACTCTACTGCAGTTTAAAGTGCTGTATCGTGAGCACATGACGTTGTTTTTGACAGGTTTTATGGGGCTTTCAAGATTATTACTATGATATGAAATACTAAAAACAACACCTTTAAACACAATTCAATGGACTGAGTGATACGTATTAAGTGTTATATTTCTTGATATGCAGTGTCCATTAACATGTGCAGTAATTCTATATAACTTCCTGTCCGCTCCTAGTGGAGCTTAAGGCGGAACACATATCATTCCACTATTGCCTGTCTCCTGCTGCCCTTGCTGCGGCCTCCCAGGTCTTCCATCCCATTTTAGTTTGTTCTTTCTCGTCCATTCTTCTCCAAGTTTCAGTAATTCTATATGCCTGTCATTAAAACATTGTAACCATACTGACACTCTTTTAATAATTTTAACTTTGGTATTTTGCTTTGTATGTTGTAAAGTACAGTCAATAAGCACAACTATTTAACAGCAAACCTCTCTATAACACATACCAGACTCAAACATGTTGGAAGATGGACTTTTTTTAATCTCATTGTAGAACAAAAACAAACATTTTACATTTATCAAACCGGATGTCAAGGCTTCCAGAGAAGTATACAGGGTTACTTTATCTGCATATCTCCCATTTCTTGCTTTTAGGTCTAATCAATTATTCAGAGTCACTCTATCTTACCATTCCCCTGATATAAATCTATCTGTAAATTCAAAAATAACGTAACTTTGATGTTTTCTGTGAGGCTACATTCCAGTAATAACATGGCTTTTTTCTTACATTCACAGGAAATCAAAGAACGAATAAGATGTATGAGCCTCAGTCTTAAGTTAAAATTACACTCACTTTCTTTTATGGTTTGACTTTTGAAGCAAATATCTCTTGCTTTGTAAGAAGCATTTAGTGAGAAGTGATATGGGCCAGTGATTGAACAGTTGCTGTTAGTTTAACCAATGAGTTACAACTTAAACTCACCTTGCATTAAAAACGACAACATAAATCATATGACTTAAAATTAATTATCTTATGACCTGCCTTCAACTACCAGCACTCATAAACGTAATGCTTCAGACTAAGACGCGGTCAGTCTTGAAAAGTCACACTCTGATACCTTTCTTCTTCCAGCACATGATCACAGTAGGGGATGCGGCAGTCAACATTCTTTGTCAGTTGGTCTGAAATCCACAGACCTTACTATCAAACTAATATTCTGAACCCACAGCCTTCACTGATACTACTTTATACTGAATCTACAACCTTCACTGATACTTCTTTGTACTCAACCCACAACTTTCACTGATACTTCTTTCTACTCAATCCACAGCCTTTGTGTATCCCCTTTACAATCTGAATCCACAGGTTTGGACTATGTTTCAAAGCTTCTCATTAGTAATTCAGTTTGAAAGCACATATGGTTTCACATCAACTTCAAAACTTGCAAAATACAACTGACAGAAAAAGAATTCTCAACTGATTATACATACTAATTATACAGGATTATGTTATACATATAACATACATGTCAGGGGAAAAGCTAGGGTTTGGGACAGCCCTGAAGTTTCAGAAAGTTGTTATTTTGTACAATATTTGTTAGGGGATAAGGTACTGTATATCTGATTAATGATTCTACTAACGACATGGTACACCTGTGTGCACTGCCTTATATATAAGCTACACCCCTGTATGCAGGATTCGGTGGATTTGGTCAACTCAGTAGTTGTTAGTAATTCGGGAATTCCCTGCACTGGATTAGATTCTATTTAAATTTTTAGATCATATATGGTGACATACGGAGAGTTATTATGACATTCATTCATATGGGATGACTCTTTACAGGACTCATTTCATCCAACAGATTGTAAGCCAATTAGGACTGCACAGATTGAAGAAAAGAAATGGAAAGAGGAAGGCTCACTCAAACGATTTGTTAACATGTTTTAAACATGACAAATGCGACAGGAACCTACTTGCATGCTCTTGGCAGTTTTAATGTTGCGATCATTGCCCAAGGGAAGCAAACAATTTTTTACAATAGTGATGGGTTTATATATATTTATTAATATTTTAATATCGTCACTATTTAATACATCTACAGTATTTATATGTAAAATGAACCTATATAGTGTACAATTGCATGGTTGGCCATGTACTAGTATATAGTATATCATGTACTAGTATAATGTTTGTACACAAGGTGTCCGCTGGGACCCTTCTCACCACATGGCGCCTAGGATAAGCTGTGAGGGAAAATATGTGAATTTTTGTAAAGAAGGAAATCCTAAAGAGCCAAAATTAGATATGTAGGCACTGTTTGAAGGTGAAAGCAACTGGTGACAGATGTTGAGGTAGGTACATAACGCCAGACACAGTCGGAGGTCCAAATGCCATGGGACGTAAGGTCTTGTATGGGAACCCCATGTTGGAAAACCCAGGTAGTAGCAGATTTTCGAAATAAATGAAATGTGAGAGGTGATCTCAACTGTAACAGTGTAGAGACTTTCTTTAAGTGCTTTCTGGCTGCAGAATCAGTATGGGGGACAAAAGCCCCACCCTTTGGAATTTGGAATAAGGGATCATTGGGAGAGCCTGGAATAGTCAAAAGCATGGCTTTTAATAGCCTGGAAAGGACATAAAGGAGAATCACAAAGTGCCGGAACACAAATGGTAGAAGTATCTCTCCTATTTTGAATTGTTTTTGACTGTTTGATAATGATAATGATAGAATCTTGGGAAAAATCAGGTCACCTTTACAAAGCTGTCTAGTAACATCAAATTTTTTGCTGGTATAATGCGCAATAAGGAATCAGTGTCTACTATAATAGTAGTTCTTGGTGTAAATTTCCTTGCATACTTCAGAGATCTTTTAAACAAATGCAGCCTGTCATCCCTGAAGGGAGTGGTATTCAAGCCATGTATTATAAAATAAGATCTAATGTCAGCCATGTGGTTAACTATGTTAGACACTGAACAATCTTGTTAGACTAGGGATTCCATAAAGGATAATAAAGTAAGGGTTGTGACCTGATAAACAGAGAGCCCATCAGCAACCAGGAAGCCCAGGAAGTCATGAAACATTTGTGCATACGCCTCCTGTGTCACAGGAATGAAAGCATCAAGTAACCTTGCAGAGGCCTGGTGGACAGCTAGGTGGCGGTGGAATCAATATCTGAAAAATAAATGATTGAGTGCCAGATTTCCTGATTATACTTTGTAAGGTCAATATGGGTGGGAACCCACCTATAATTGGGGAGAAGATTAACCAATTTTGGTGACTATTCTGTGTGACCCACCAACATGACAACAGGTCTGCCATTTGATTATCTTTGCCAGAGATATGGGAAACCTTTAGCTGAATATTAAACATGGATGTAAGCAGCCAGATATTTCTGGCTAAAATTGCCAAAATAGAATCCCTTGCTCTACCTTCTTGTAACACCAAAACTACAGCCAAATTATCACATTTTATACCAATACATTTGTTACTCCAATGTCGTCCCAAAGTTTAAGTACAACCATAATATTTAACATTTCAATATGTACAATGGTGTAGTTACAGAAACCTTGAGGTATGGACAATGCATATACAATATTATGATATACTGCTCCTAAACCTGAAAGACATGCATCAAGGACAATAGTTGCATGGACTTGCTTACTATCATAAAAAGTAATGCCATTATACAAACTCAAAAAGGTGTTGAACCAGTTAAGATATTTGTAGAAATCATTTGTAAGCTGTATATGCTTATAGTCATGACCATTCCTAAGTACCTGCAACATGCGATTCAAGAAAAATTGTTATGTTATGTATAACAAGAACTAAACAAGGACTGAAGTTGATTTTTTGTAGTAGTACTTTTTGTTGCCCAGCATTTGCATAAGTCAACAATTTCTTTCAATTTTTCATCAGGTGTTCAGATAATTTGATTAACCAAATCCACTAGTATGCCCAGGCAAATAACAGCCGTAAAAGGGGCAACCAGTAAACATTGATAAGAGGCCTGTACAGAAGGCAAGCCGATATATATCAGATTATCTATATAATTCATGCGGTTCGGATAACCGAACTTCTTCATTATGTACCTAATGGCATCTGAACATTTCTGAAAGAAAAAAGAACCATGTCTAAAGCCAAAAGCTAAAGATCCATCAAGGTAGTAAGAATTATGCTTCAAACCTTGCAGATTCAAGTCCCCAGGGTTGATTTTGATGTGACGATACGCCCTACTTATGTCAACTTTATATAAGAGGGCACCTGGGCCCTGTTCCTTCAATCTGTCAACAATGTTATCTATTGGAAGATAAGATAGGTAATGATATGAGTCTAAATATCTATTTTTATAAACGCCATCCTTCAGCGAGCAACCATGGGGCCAACTTAGATCTACTATTGTCCTTCTATTATCCAAACCCTGCTTCATAGGAGAAATGTGCATATTAATAGGTGTTTCTTGGAAGGGACCAGCTTCTTCCTTGAGATACTTACAATATCATTACCATATTCATGACTAGAGGCCTCACAAGAGGGTGAGACCTATCGAAGTCGATGGGAAAGCCATACTCAGTGAAGTCTGGCAACTGCTGATCCCAATAATCTTGGAGATAATGTCTCCAAGCTTCAGGTCTAAGTTTGTTTTTTTTTTTTTTTTTGTTTTTTTGACAGAATTTCACAACTCAAAAAATTGGGACAATTTGACTGACAAATGGTCTTATGTAACTGAATTATATCAAGTATAGGTTGATTACTTGTTTGTTTACCTTCATATATCTTAATGGGAGTAACTGGGACAGTCCCAAACTCACACCCACTTTGTTGGACACAATGTTGATAATCAAGACAAATGTTGGTGCCATATATGAATAGGTATAGCAGTGTTAGAACACGTGGATTTGACCGAACCTTCATTGGTCTTAACATCGATCAAGTAAAGACTTTTAGCTGCGTTTGGTTGAGGGAAAAGACTTATATAGTCTTGATTCTGTGACTCTGTTAAACTGGGAAGCAGAGCATTATCAACAACCACAGTAAGTGGGGATGTATCATCCTTTACAGGAATGAATGAACTAGAAGTTTTACTTACTTGGACAACATTACAAGCCAGATCCCGTTTACAAATACCTATATCTGAGTTTTTGGTATCCATTGTGTGTTGTTTACAAGCCCTGTTTGCAAGGCTGTATTTGTAAGCGTGTCATCAAGTACCGCATCTAGAGTATCTGCGTGTGTGGTCAATACTTCAAATCTGTTGTTCAAAAGAACAACCTTGGTCACGTGACCCAATTTAGTGTGTAAAGGCCGTTTCACATACACGCCACCTGCTGACTTGTTGTTGGAATTATCTGAGTCAAGTGGGGGTTTATCAAAAGCAGATTCTTTTGTAGTGACCCGTTTTGGAAGACAATTTGGACCCCAGTTCAACCTAAGGTCGCATTCACTCTTATTAGAGGTGAAAACCTGTCTACACCTGTGGGTATGAGTACCAAAATGACTCATTCCCTGGCTTCTCGTTTTTTAAAGCATTTTTCTTCTTATTTCTACAGTCTAACTCAGTGTGTGGAAAAGTTTTACTAGAAGTAAAACAAAAAGAACAGACATGTTTATACAACACACCCTTGGTTTCATGTATGGCACCATGCGAACAAGATCCTTGATTTAAAAACTGACAAGGCATTGTTCTACTAGGTTTGACTGTGTTATGTTTAACATTGTTGGATGTAACTGAAAACTGTGGGTTACCTACAACATGCTTTTGTGCATTTTCCCTTCTATTAGAGTTGATACAGTCAACTTGGTCGCTACCTGTTACCTCACCCTGTTCCATACGGCAGAGGAGTTCTGCATGGCTGGCCTTTGCCACAGTCCATGGGAAATCTTGTGCATCATCCAGAAGGTCAATCAAATAGTTCAGCATATAAATTCTCAAATTTCGATCATTTTCTGCTCTGATGATGCGGCAAAAGCCAGCCATCCATTGGGTCATGGTGAGCTGGTCATATGATATACACTCTTTAATGGAACCTGCCAACACAAATTTGTGAGACCACTTGACCCGGTTTCGAACCAAGACCTCGACCTGACCACCACTTTGCGATTTAACTTTATTTGAAGTACCTGTTTGATATATATCTGCCAGCTCTCATAAGTGCTTATCTACTTGAATGTTTGGATCACATCTGATTTCCTGCAAACTAGCGACCTTGTTCTCAGATCCGACTTGGGCCACTGACTGTGTCTGTGTGTGTCTGATGAGAACTTTAGCCTGACGTATATGGCCACTGGCCAGCTGAGATGTGTAATTCAATCACTGACTGGCAGTACAATGAGCACTAGCCACGCCTGAAGTGTTACTCTTTTTGAACCTTTTGTTTTTAATTTTTGACTGGTCAGCTGGTTTTTTTTTGCAATTATTTTTCTCAAGAGTGTCAAGCCTGGCACTAATTTTCTCAAGTTATTGTAAGATTGTTTGGTTAAGTAACTGCTGAGCAGTGTCAGCTTCTCTCCTGTCTGACCTAACATTCTCAACAGAATATCTATCACATGATCAATGCTCATTGTCTGTATCATTATGATCATTGTTGGATGTATTAATCAGATCCGAACATTCACAATCACTGCTGGACACAGAATTAGATACTACTTGCAGTTGGGTGGGGGTAAGGTGGCTACTGCCCAGCATCTGGGACGCAAAGTCCTGGTCATCGCATAACTGAAGCTGCACATGTAGCACTTCATCCCTCTTGTCAGATCTAAAGTTGTACTTATGTGACATAACTAGTACTTCAATATAACCATGAACTCAATAAAAAACAGCAGTAGGTAAAAAACTAAAAACTTAAAAGACTAAAACCTAAACACAGGTGGCTGCAAAATGTAAAATGTGCTGCTAAATATTCTAACACGAGTCCCCTTGGATGTCTGCAGATGAAATGGCAGAATTAAGGGTTCAATTTTATTATGCAATGGGATTATCCAATCAAATGTTGACACACAAGCATGGTGTACTGCTAAAATTATATTCGAAATTACAAATTGGAACCTCATTACAATGCAATGATCTTGCTGGTACCTCAATGCCAGTCCGAAAACCTACAAAATGTTTGAGATGGTGGACACGTATCTCATTGAGGAAGAGAGCCACAAATTATAGTTTCAGCTACCTGATGATCTTTCATATGGAATATTAATTCTTCAATTTCCCTAAATTGAATGCACCATTTGGTGGGCTCCCACTGCACAAGGCACAATTACAGTGTTTATAATTGAGGTAAACCAGACATCACACATACTCTTAGTGTTTTATATTCTGCAAGGATTCTGTAAAGAAACTGGACAAAAAAACACACAAAAGAAACCACACAAAAGACGTTTTAATGCTAGAACCCAAAAAAATTCTCTTTATAGACCGATCCTAATGATACAAATTTGTACAAAATCCTTCAGTTCATGATGAATATTTTCTGTGTAGTGTGTTCTCTGTTTATTGTTATCAAAGTAAGTGGTTTCCAATTCTCATCATTTCCAAGAACAGATTAGCAGTCCCAGTTTACTTTTCTTATTTACTGATTTTTTGTCGCATTAACTGTTTTACTGTATTTTCTAGTCACTTATATAATACCTGTAACTAGAGTTATGAAGTAATATCTTGTCTAAAGTGAGCCCTCACTAACAATTACTGTCTAAGTGGCTTCCAATTCTTGTCACCTTCAAAAACAGCTTAATATCAATGTGTATTACATGTAACTGTTCACATCCTGAACAGCACTTTCCCTGATCGATAGGCAATTAACAGTGAATTGTCAACTAAGTATTCATTAAATTCTGAACTCTTATCATAAGGGTTGCCTTGTATCCTTTAGAGTGCATAAGCGTAATTCAGGGTAGCTTTTTTAGGGCATTTGAAATGCAGGGCTGTTTTTATTAGTAAAGCGCAAAAGCGTAATTTGGGGCTTAAGAAAGCTTTCTTTGAAACGTAAGCAGGAGGTTGGGGAAATTCCTCTTAAGTGCCATTTGTGTGGTGATATTTTCATTATTTTGTCATGTTGAAGATTAGATTGCTACTTATTTAGTGTATATTTTAAATACATCATGTATGTTTTTGTAAAGCAAAAAAAAAAACATTTTCCTTAGGCATGAATGAAAATAAGATATATAAATCCCCATATAACACTCAGGTAAGATTTATGTCCAGTCATTTATCTATTTTATATGTAGACCCACAAAATTTGGTAAAAATGAATAATATTTATTGAAACTATATAGTTTTTCCAAAAACTTGGTTCTGGTGAAATGTTATTTGCTTTGCTGAATTTTAAAAACTTTGTGTCAGAATATGACCATAAATCCTGCAATTTTACACATTTGCAATTTGATTACAAACAAAAAATGTGGAACTGCAAGAGTGTAAAATTGAGTTGATGAGAAGAATTTACACATTTTTACACACCTGCAAAAGTATTCTTGAAAATTAATGATGAAAAATATGCTGCATATTTACACATTGTTAGCAATTTTTTATCTCAATTTACCATTAGCCACACATTTTTGCATTACACTTTCTGTATTTCAAAATCTTTCAAACCACAAATATGTCATTTTGCTGACAAATGTAACTGAAATATACTAATATTCAACTGATGCTACTTTTTATGCGTTTGCAAGTTATCCTTGAAAACTCAAATAATTTAAGAATTTGGACTTGTATTTGCATAATTACTAATTGTTGATAATGTTGTATATTACTTCGAATTATTTTACATTCAAGCAATCTAAAAATACATTGTCTGCTTAAATATCAAGCACTGTTTTATTGCAAACTGCATTACTCAAAAGAATAATCATAATCAATGGAACTGTCACATTACCTGTATAGCTTTTCTTCACCGTGAAATTCATTGTGTTTAAGGAGAAATGAAATTTTAAACACTTGTACCTGGCTTCATTAAAATTTTCAAAATATTTATTTTATGTTTGGGGTCATGGTGGTCCACTGGTAACACACTCACTTCCCACCTGTGAGGTGTGTGGTTCCAACCCCAGAAGTTATGTTGGAAAATTGGTAGTTGATTAAAGATGGTCGGTAGTTTACAGTACAAATCCTTGACTAACTGTATGTACTGGTTTCCTCCACCCATAAAACTACCCGTCCTGATATGACCTACTCAGGGTTGAAAGCAATGTAAAACCAAAATAAAAAAACTTATTTTATTTTTCACTGAAGATTAATTAAATTATGATTCATGCCCACCAAGATCATGTAAAGATCAAGTAAACTAAACACCAGCCTTCATTCCACATTAGTCATATAAATAATTTTGTACCTTAACGTTTTGCAATTATATTAATATCATCAGTGTCAAATGAAACAAATTTCCTGCATCAAGAAATTTTCACAAAGTGCTTTGCGCTAATATGCAAAGTGTAAAAAAGTGTAGATACCCATTCTACTGTTAAAAAGGAACTGTGTAAAAATGCAAAAAAAAAATTTCTTTAGATGGAAACTACACATTTGAACACGTTGCATTTGCAGCAACAACATTTCTGACACCAACTTACACTTTTGCAGCTGAACAGTGAAAGCCAGCTTGCATTTGGTAGAGTCTAAACAATAGATGCAAATTTACACTTTTGCAATCTGAGGCCAAATTCTGCCCCGCACTCTGAAGGATATAAAATAAAGCTTTTAGTCTGAGTATTAACAGATTTTGTCCAGTTTGTTTTTGTTTGGTTTCTTTTTTTAAAGTTTCTATCTGCCAACTTTCTTTTACGTGTGTTCCCTAAGAGAGATATGATAGCCCAGGTGTTTTGTGTGGGAACTAGCTTGTGGAGAGTGATAGCAGACACCTTGACATGTAACTAGGAATGTAACCCTCCATGCATGGCGACATGCTGGTAAAAATGTAAGAATTGTCAAATAAGTAATCCTTTAAGTCTGCAGACAGAAATAAAAAATTGTTCACATTGATACACCTACAACTGGTTACACGTCACATACACGAATTGAAAACTTTCAGAAAGATAATCTACAGTAAATAAAAGAAATACTGGATAAATAAAAAACAAAAGCCCTGCTGATACCACAGATAGTGATGAACATTGAACACCAGGCGATGACAGATTTGTGAGAAGTACGGGTGGATTTTAAATAATCACATAGCTACAAGCCTCAGCATGGACCAAGTTTATATTATTTAATGCCTTTAATTTTCTTCAAAAGTTCCTAAATAAATTTCAAAATTAGATAATTGTAACAGAGGGATGCTAAATATTAGACACAAATCAAGCAGTTTTAGTGCAATTTATATGCCAGTCTGCAAAGTTCAAAATTGCTTAAGTGTTAAGATGTAAGGAAGCAATTCATTTCCAGAGTAAGGCTTTCCTCTGGAGGTTTAATACTTCATGATAGCAATCTTATGGCATACTTAACCTTTTGCTCAATGTTTGGTATAGATAATTTTTTTCTGTTTTTTTCCATAGATTCTTGCTTTCAATTCCAGCAAATTGGAAAGGGAACTGCCACACTAAATGAAGCCAAGTAAAACACAACATGTAAGACAACTTGCTTAAAATGTCTCAACCAAAGTTTTGAGACTTTTCATAGAAATGCATGTGTTCAGTAATGTGAAGATAAATATAAAGAAATAAAAATGTGAGATTTCTGGTTTCAAATAATCCATAGAATACTTATGAGAAATGATATCAGAAGCTATAGAAGGTAAAAACACATATTGCTGTTAGTTATGTTATAGTGGAGTTAAATCAATCACACACTACTTTTCACAGATTGCTGTTAGTTATGTTATAGTGGAGTTAAATCACAAACTACTTTTCTTTTGCAAGTTTCATCTCTTTGGTATTTTCAAACAAACGAACTTCAGGTCTCTATAGCAGTCACTAGATATCGTGAGAATGTCTAGTTTTCAGGCCGACATTGGAGTGGCGGCAAGGTCAGCCCTGGAGGGTCACTTTTCTGTATTTGCTAAAACTTTTAGTTGGTCAATGTAAATTTCTAGCCCTTTCTTCTTCCATTTGAATGTTGGAAGCACATGAGGTCACATCAAACACCCCCGATTACTCACCTCCCTATGTTATTGTATGTGTGCTTGTGTTATAAATTGGAACATTTGGTTCCTATATGGACACAGTATCTGTGGCTGTTGACTCTGTTACAAGCCTTGCTTCTTATGCCTGCCATGATCACTCGAGGACTGCACAGTGACAGATGACCTCGGGACATTGCTGCAATATTGTTACAATATGTTATTTTTAATTGTTTATTTTAGTATTTTACATGTAATAAAGATCATATCATTGACACTGCCTACTGGTTAGAGTTTAGTGTGGGGATGAGCTGATCCATTGGTAAGTAGACCCTGTAATGTTCTGTCATTAGTGTCTTTTTTACATACTAGTGAGGGGACCACAGGACCTTAACATACTCATCAGTGTGTTCTATTTATATGTTTTTCTGTGATGGCATATGCATTAAAATGTTTTATTACATTGCCATTACGATTTGGTTTTTGTTTTTCTGTGATGATATATGCATTAAGATGTTTTATTACATTGCCATTACAGTTGGGTTTTTGTTTTTTCTGTGATTTCATATGCATTAAAATGTTTTATTACATTGCCGTTACAGTTGGGTTTTTGAATTTCTGTGATGTCAAAGGCGTTAAAATGTTTTATTGCATTGCCGTTACAGTTTTTCCTCTTACCTGATGTAACCTTGGATACCACCTTATATATGGATTACCAGTTCCAGGAGGTAGGATGACCATCATGGATCTGAAAGCACCAAAGTCACATTCATCTTACCAGATCTAACCAGTATATAGTTCATTCTGTAGTGCAGTGCATTCCTTGCTACCCCAGTGGAATTACGGATCCAAATGAATATGATTCATTATCTTGTCATGTGTCACTTATATGGATATACAGGTTCAATAATTCAAAACACCCATTGGCTAAATTATTCTTCATTTTAGCACTTTGAATTACCTAGGTTTTCCTCCATCCAATTCCTTTAAAATTCTGTTTGTCTGAATTCTAAAATCGGCTTTAGAATTTCATACTTCCCTTCCCCCATCCCAAAACTTTCAAAATTCACCACTGTTAACTTATTTTGGCTAACTTTTATGACATTTCTTTCAACTCTCTTGAACTACGTAATTGTTACAAATGTCATTGTAATTCATAAATGTATCTCTCCACTGAAATGTGCCACCTCAATACACCAACAAGCCACGGAAATTATCAAATAAATGCCTCAGTTTCAAATTATACATTTATATCTTGACCTATGACCTTTTATATTTTGACCTTGAACCTTTCTAAGGTTGAATTGCATATTTTATACTTCAAGTTTTAGTTGTCATGATGTAAAAACACACTGACTAATTGGTGCTTGAATCACTTTCATTTGCAGTGGGTTACCAAGAATGTTATTAAATTCACCAAAATTTGACCTTCTAACCAGAGGTCACTTCTAAATCTATTATATCACGTGGTTGGGACAACCTTGTTACTTTAATAATGCTAGCTAGTTCACTTGACCTTTCAGGTAAAGGTCACATCTTACATTTACTATTTCAGCTGGTTGGGTTAACCTTTATCATGTTAATGTCATTCAAGCACATTTTAGTATGTTAGTAGGCTAAACTTTACATATTTATTTTCAATATGGTTTTGTAACTGTGTATGTTACAAGATACTACAATGTATAATTATGCCAATGAAATAAACTACATTACCAGTATTATGTGACATCCATTCAGTGGAAGATTAAGAACCATTGTCAGTTAGTGGAGGAATATTCCCTTCCCTGGTTTCTGCATCTTTTCATGCTTTAGTATCTGTAACTAGGAAATGTCCATCCCAGTCCACTTCATCACACTTTTCAGTAACTTCAAGATCCCTGTGAGCCCACCTGGATAGGACCCTGTTCTGGTGTAATCTAAGAAAAAAACTGTATGCAAAAGAGATTGTGAACAGACACTGAAACTGTAGGACATTCAGACAGATCGGTAACTACAAAGAGAAACTTGATTCACACGTAACACTGTCACCAGACATGTTTGCTACGAGATACAATTTCTTTCCCAGTTTGTGTCCACATTCCAAGACACAAATGTTTGGGGTGTGGGAACTAATGGCTGATTGTGAGAGGAAATGAACCTGAAGGTATTTCTCCTATTCTCACTGTAACAAGTGACCAATCCAGATATATCACTGTCGATTCATGAGTGTAATCCTAAATGGTCAGGAACTTCTTGTGTATGGTACCTAGGTTTTGTTGTAAGAGTGAAGGGTGGGGAAATTTTCTTGGGTTGTTGAGTTAATTCTGTGGCAGGTGACGGTTTATGTTGGAATTTGGTGACAAGGCATGTGTCACTGTGCTCTGATGTTAGGTAAGTGGATGACTTAAGGGTGTTTGCATGCAATGGCTGACTGTGGACACTTTTTGCTAAGTATCTAGCACTCACTGAATACAATTACCCATTTCATAACATTCTTTTAGACTGTCACAATTATTACGAAATGTACATTGTAATGTACAATGCATCCTGTTGTGAACTCGTCTTTGAGACAATTATTTGTTCCTTGGCTTGGTCCATTTTATAAATTTTCTCTTATTCTTTTATCTATCTTCTCTAACTCAATCTTATTTCTCATAAACCTATCTTATTTTTGTAATTATAAAAACATTTCGATTGAAATGTAATCTAGTTATTACCAGTTCTCTGATGCTAAATATTTTCTTATCTTATGTAACAAATTCCATCTTCCATTCTCACTAGACTTGTCTATAAATCCTATCACTAGACTTGTCTATAAATCCTATCACTAGACTTGTCTATAACTCCTATCACTAGACTTGTCTATACATCCTATGACTACATGTTTTGTGAATATTGGTCTGTTTACGTTCCAATGCTTATATTGTTTTGTAAACTTTTGATTGGAACATTATGTAAGATACTTATGGCGCAGGCATTAAAACAATGGCATTTGTTGCGATCTTGTTTCTGTGTTTACAAAGGATCAAAAATAAAAAAAGAAACTGTAGTGTCTTCCACCGGAAGTCCAAACTGATATGCTGGGATCTTTTTTTTCTGGAATTCTCTGAGTAACAACAAGGACCGAGTTTCTGGACATTCTATCAAATGCTAAGGAAGATTGCAGGGCGTCGTCTAGCACCATGTGTTACAGTCCTGTCACTCCCAATAAATTGCAAATTTAATAAGTAAATTAAATTTTTATAAGTTAATACCCTATCCAATGAACAAATGCTATTCCGGTCGGCGCAGACCGGCCCGCCAAACGTCAGAAAAAGACGTCCTGTGTTTCCATCGACCAGCCGGTCCCTAGTACTAGTGCACTTGCCAGATGGCGTGTTGTACTTCCTTCCTGTACAGACAGCGTGACGTCATAGCATGTTTTTCATTGTCTAAACCTATTAGACCCCTAGTAAGCTGATAGCGGGGTTGGTGGGAGGGTCTTGTGTGTCCATTGGATAGGGTATTAACTTATAAAAATTTAATTTACTTATTAAATTTGCAATTTTATTGCGTTAATACATCCTATCCAATGGACAAATGCTGAATAACTACCGCCTGGTCGGCGGGTAAACTACTAGGGACTTGGGTGAACTCATAACAGAACTAACAAAATTTCCTTTCAGGCCTGGGTCGACCTTGAGGTCAGAACCCTTAAGGCTACAGTAGGTTACCGGAATCCGGTCAACCAATTTACCCCCGCCCCCTTTTTTAACAGACCTGCTCTGAGGTAGGGGAAGAGAGGGCTGAGTTCAGTCCCATAATAAGAAGAAATAAACTTCCCGAAGGAAGCAAAGCACAGTTTTTTTTGTTTTTTTTATATGTACACTATTTACATATTTACAGAATCTCCTCCCTCCCTGGGTTATTTGTGGATCTGCTGAGCAGCCACTACAGGTCCCAGGTGATAGAGCTCAGAGTCAGCCCAAGCCACATCCTTCAGATAAAATTGTGTGAAGGTATTATGTGACTTCCAATGACAGGCTGACAAGATCTGTTCCAAGGAAATTCCAGACTGGAATGCTTTGGAAGCAGCAAAGGCCAGAACATCATGGGCTTTGACCTGATGCAAGGTGTGGGCCTCCTGGTCTGAAAGCTCATAACATAGGATCACAGTCTGCTTGATCCATGAGGAGATAATGGCAGGTGAGATATCCTTGTCAAAACCTTTCTTGAAGGAGACAAAGACCAACTCCTTATTCTGCCTGATGTCTGAGGTCCTGTCCAAGTAGTAACGCAAGGCTCTGACTGGACAGAGTGGCCTATCAGACTTGAGGGATCTATCCAGAGTTGGGGCCAGGGCTGGTATCACCACTGGGGCCACACAATCTGGACCCTCCTTGGCCAGCTGGTTCTTGGAAAGAAAGCTGGGAGATGGGTACAGGGACACCTTTGACCAGTCAGATTGGTCAGTCAGGCATGAATCTCACTTCTGCGTTTACCTGAACCCAGGGCTAATAGGAAAACAGTCTTGAAGGTCAAATACTTCAAGGAAGCTTCCTTGATTGGTTCAAAGGGGGCCTTGGTCAGCTGGTGTAAGACCAAAGATAGGTTCCAGGAAGGGGTACCCCTTCTACCCTTGGGTCTGTCTCTATGGAAACTATCCAAGAGGTGAGTGAGATTTTCATCTTTGCTGATGTTGAGGGTTGAATTTTCCAGTTTATCAGCAATGGCGGACCTGTATCCATCAATGGTGCTGGGCTGTAACTTCCTGTCCTCAATAAGGTACATAAGGAAGTCAGCAACTGACTTTACAGGGGGTGCCCTGAAGTCCACCTGATTAGTGATACACCACTTTGTAAAAATGGCCCACTTTGCCTCATAGACTGATCTGGTTGATCCTGTTTGAGGAGCCTCAATCCTTGTTGCCACTGCTTCAGAGAAGCCTTGCTCCTTGATTGCTGTGGCTCTAGGAGCCATGCATGGAGATTTAGGTTTGTCAGGGGGATCTGATTGAAAGGTTGTGTCAACAGGTTGGGCAGGTTGGGCAGGCTCAGTGGGATCTGACTGGACATGGTCACTAGATCCCAAAACCAAGGCATGTTGGGCCACCCCGGAGTAATCAGAATGATTCCCTTGCAAGGTGAGTCCTGTAACCTCTCCACCACTTTGCCCAAGATGGCAGCTGGTGGGAAGGCGTATGCATCCAGATTCTCCCATGGCAGACTGAGTGAATCCACTGCTACTGCCAAGGAGTCTGGTACTGGCGACACGAACTGAGGTAACTTGTTGTTGAACCTCATGGCAAATAGATCTATCTGACGTTGGTGCCACCTGCTGCATATAGCTTGGAAAACCTCAGGAAGGAGGGACCATTTTGTTTGAATGGTCTGGCCCAGCCTGGATAGCTTGTCTGCTACCACATTCAGCCGCCAGGGGATATGTCGGGCTTTTAGAGTTACTGGTACACCAGGTCAAGATTCTCCATAGTAGGGCACAGAGTGTGCCCGACCTCATACCTCCTTCCTTGTTTATATACGACATCACTGTAGGGTTGTCGGTTGCCACAAGTACTGTCTTGTTTGCACAGAGGTTTTGAAACTCTTTTAAAGCAAGAAACACTGCCTTGAGTTCTAAATAATTTATATGCAGCTTGCTTTCTGGCAGTGACCAAGTCCCTCTGGCAGTGAATTCATTTAAGTGAGCGCCTCACCCTTCTTTTGATGCGTCTGTAAAGATTTGCAGAGCATGCTTTATTGGGTGTAATGGTTGGTCTGTGAGAACTTTGTCTTCCTGTAGCCACCATTGTAAATGAGGGTACAAGGATCTGGGAATTGGAATCACTTTTTCTAGTGACTCTGGTATTCTCCAGTGCTGCTTGAGATGCCACTGTATGGGGCTCATGTGTAGCCAGCCTAGGTGAACTTGCTTTTCTGTGGCTGTTAGCAAACCTATCAGGGACATGAACTGTCGAACCGGACAGTGTGGCAGTGGCATTATTTCTAATATTTTGTCTTGAAGGTTCTGCCACCTGTCTGGGGTCAGTCGGACCCGACCTGCCCTGAGGTCGAACTGGTACCCTACAAAATTGAAGATCTGCTTTGGAACCAGCTCTGACTTGTCCAAATTCACCAGCCAGCCCAATTTTTGACATATTTTTACCAAACTCTGAGTATGTTGGAGACAAGCCTGGTGAGATGTGGCCCTCACCAACCAGTCGTCTAGGTACTGGTGGATCCTTATACCCTTGTGAATGGCCATCATTTTCACTTCTTTTGCTATTACAGTGAACTCCAAGGGTGCTGTGGACAGACTAAAGGGCAGAGCCCTGAACTGGTATGTCTGACCTTGGGCATGAAATCTCAGATATTTTCTGGACTGTTCCTGTATAGGTATATGGAAGTAGGCGTCCCTGAAATCTATCGAGGTGACCCACTCCCCTTGTTGGAGTGACGTTCTGATGGTTTATGGTGTCTCCATCTTGAATTTCTCTGTCTTGAGGGAAATCTTCAGTTTGCTCTAATCCAGTATAGGTCGCCACTTGTTGTTGGGTTTTGGGACTAAAAATAGTCGGTTGAAAAACCCCAGATATGTTTGTTGTTTTACTAGTTCTACAGCATTTTTGGCTATAAGCTGATGTAATGCCTCCAGCAAGTAGCTGTTCCTGTGGGGATTGACATAGCAGCTTATAATCGTGGGTGACCTTGTGAGCCTTGGCCGGATCTGGAATGGGAGGGTGTAACCCTCTTTTAGGATCTGAACTACTTTTGGACCGGCTCCCAGATCCAGCCAAGTTTGCCAAAAGTTTGGCCCCTACAGGCAGATCTGGTGCAGCATTTTTGATATTTGTTACAGGTTGGACACAACACAATTGAGTGACACAAGAAACACTTTTCACAGACTTTAATTTGTAATTTTTGCAATGACAACCTGATGACCCGGGACTTAATTCTTTCTTTTGGGAATGCCCAGGCGCAGTATGAACATGTGATGCAACAGGAAGCTTTGCATTTAACTTTGAACCAGTATTTAATGTCTGTGGAGTGCTCCCGGCCAGCAGTCGTGTCTGTAACTTGGTTACACAATAATTGCCATTTATACGACTGCTGGCCCTTGGCTGGTCATGATGAGAAGGTGGTACCACAACCTCTTCCTCTCTTGAACTGTTTCCTGCCAATTGTTTTCCAGGCGGGTTTATCCGATCTGGAGTCCCTGTTAACTGACCTCTTATCTTGCCTTTCATAAGGGTGGTATCGACCTTTGCTCTGTGAAGCACCAGAATGTCCCTTGGACTCAAGCTGAGCTATATCCTCTTCTGCCCACTTAATAACTGAGTCCGGAAACAAAGTGGAGATATGAAGGGGGGCTGACCTCAGTCCCGTGAGAGTATCCGGCTTGATACCAGTTCTAATGTGGCTCAAGTACGCATCTCTGTGGACTAGGGTTAAGTTACCCATGGTGACAAAAAAGAACTCTGATAAGTGTTCTATTGACTTTGCAGCAGCCTGTGTAATGTTAGAGTTAAATCCATCAAAAAGGTCAGTTCCTCAACTGCTGCAGATGCTTTGGTAGAGCCCTTCTGTTCTTCATGTTCTGCTGTACCTTGAACAGACAACGGTTGAAACTGGCAGCTTGGTTACATATATCCGACGTCTCCCTGGCAGATCTTTCCCATCTGCGCAGCTTTTTTTGGGATATCCTGCAAGATGCTGGTGGAGTAGACGACAGCCCAGTGTATTTAGCTATTCGACCATAGCTGCTGTTGCGTTTTGAGGCATCTATACTCCAAGATGAAATCTGTGAGGATTCAGCTTTAGGGTCGGTGTGAAGCCCATACCATTTGGACTGTGTTCTGGCAGGCCTCAGAAAAACATCTTTAGCTAGGCCACCGGCTTCTGATCCACAGGAGGGATAACCCTCAACCAAGGTGAGATTCAATTTGGCCAGTTTCCTACATAACCAGTCTTCAGTAGGCATTTTAACCCACACTTTGCCAGGAGTTACAGTCTTGGGCCCTGCAAAAGGGTTATCATCTGAAGTGGAAGCTGTACTGTCCATTTCTGGGATGTGTGACCAGCCCATGAAAGAACGGATACCCTGCATAGCATCCCTATAATTTTGCTCTTCTGACACTGGTTGGTCCGGGTCGGTTACAGGCTGATCCTCATCCTCAGATAACTCCCCTTCTTCAGTGTATAAATCCAGTGGTGGGTTAGCCAGCATGCTACCGGCCTCAGATGACAGACTGGAGATGCTATCGTGTCTAGACCTGTGAAGAGCAGGGGTGCCGGTGTCAGCCGGTTCAGATGACAGTGGCCGGTCGGTAGCAGCAGGCCGGTCAGAGTAAGGCTGGTTAATATCACCTTCCCCTGCAGAATGAGGATTGGTTGAAAGGTTGGTGGTAGGTGTCGGTCAGTTGAACTTGGTTTGACTGGTAGGCTGATGCACAGTAGCAGAGGAGCCCTGTCAAGTAAACCTTGCAGTTGAAGTCGTTCGGTGAGAATTAGTTTGACTGGCTGGCTGATGCTTGTTAGCAGAGAAGCCCATACCAGGAAACTTAGTTGTAGAAGCCTGTTGACTGGTAACTGCTTGACTGGTTGGCTGATGCTTTGCAGCAGAGAAGCCATTTCCAGTAAGCTTAGAAGAAGAAGGTCGGATGAAAGGTTCAGCCATATTTTCAACATCATGAGGAGGTGAGTGGGTCGGTGCAACTTTCACCTTTGAAGAGAAGGTCGGTTCAAAACTCTTAGCCATTATCAAAGCTTCCAGGCGACTGAAGCCCTCCGACCATTTGCTATCCAGTTCTGCAAATTTCTCATCAGTACTGTGTTTAGAAACCTTTGTAGAGGGAGATTTTTCCTTCTTACTGCTCTTATTGTCTTTCTTAGGCTTCTTATCAGGTGGGGGAACTGGAGCAGGAGATTTCACAGATCCCTGTCCGTCAACGACCCCAATAACAGACACACTTGATGGGCCGACAAGTTGTTCAGAATCCTGGGAAGGGGTTGAATCAGTAAGCTTTGCTTTACGTTTTTCCTTCGTAAGTTTATATGAAGGTGTAGCTAATTGCTGGTGTTGATCAGACGTGAGGCTATTACATATTTGACAGTCAGAAGTTTGTGGATCTGAAACACAAGGTTCCTTACCCTTTCCCTTGTCCCTACATCACGCACAATGAGAATGTGTAGCAAAATTCGCCATTACGTGTCCACACTTCCCTCTACATTGGCCAGGAGAAGACATGATGTATAAGTAACAAAATGGCAGTCAACTTACGTTTAAGTAATCAATGTAACTGTTGAAATTCTTAAAATATTTCTGGCAAATTAATATCTGTGTACACTACTTGGCGCCAAACGAAAAAGATGCTATGACGTCACGCTGTCTATACAGGAAAGGAGTTCGACACGCGATGTGGCGAGTGCACTAGCACTAGGGACCGGCTGGCCGGTGGAAACACAGGACATCTTTTTCTGACGGTTGGCGGCAGGTCTGCGGAATAGCATTTGTCCATTGGATAGGATGTATTAACGCAATAAAATGGTTATACCTGCAGTAGAAACTGTCCCAAGTCTGCACCATAGCAGGAAGAAGGGTAGGAATCCCCTGCTTCTAAGACTAAAAGTTCACAAAACTAATTTAAGTTAAAAGTTTCCATCTCAATTACTACAAAACGATATGAGAATCAAAACTGTACCTGATTAACTACCAGAGGTATACTTGACTTTAATACTTATTCTGGCAATTTCTTCCAGGCCATTTCCCAAATTCTACTTCTTCTAGATTGTGTAAAAGGATGTAAAACATGAAATCAGAGATGTTATAAGGCATCTATTTATATGGTTTAAGCAAAGGTGAATCTAATAAATGGTTTGTTATGGATTTGATGTACTTTTATTAAATTTACCGTTAAAGTAAGGTTCCAGTTAATCTCCATCATGCAAATATCAAAAGTTCTTTTAAAAGACATCAACAAAATTATTTGCCAAATTTGAAAATGTCAAAAATATTCTTGTGAATTACGATATCATTATAATATTTAATTTTTTCACATTTGGTAATTCTAAAAGTCTAGCTTTTTAGTGCAAATAATCCCTGAATAAGTTGATTATCAGAATGTGAAACTAATATTTCAGTAGAAGACTACAAATACAAGCACTTTCTAAGGAAGTACCAAAAAGTAGAATTCTGTATTTTCACATGTGAATTACATTACAAGTCATTTTTAATTTCCTCAAGCTGTGAGGATGAAAAGAAGACTATATATGACAAGCATATGTTGGCCCTTGTTTTCTATTAGAATAACAGCAATATCAACACAAAACTCTGAATTTTATATGTGATTTAGTATAATTCAGTAAATTACGTTACAGTGAATTACGTTACCCTGAACTGACAAAAATGGGTAATTTTTCCACAAGCAGTTGACTTCAGCATGTTAAGCATTTCTAAGACCATGAAGAAGACCACATGGAAGAAAGAACAGAGTTAGGTACAATATTATTTTATATTCTGTTGCACACATTGTTTGTTAAAAATAACTACTAGGTTGTTATGTCACAGATTATTTTAATGTACCTTGTCACAGTGTATGGCAGAATTATGTGAGCATTAGAGTAGATATAAACCTTACAACCAAAGCAGTATTAAAGATTAGTTTGCAATGAACACTTTTTTTAATATTGCATCTTAACATGAAGTAACGTAATTCACGAAATAGTAACATAATTCATTTGTATCACTTACATCTACTTGACTTCAAATGTAGCCCAATCTGATGTTTATAAGTTCTTATAGTTAATCAACAAATTATCTAGAATTGATGAGTTAATGATTCAATACTTCATTATTGACAACAATTTGCTCTTTGACATTTATGTTCTCACTGACTACAGTCAATTGTTGAAGTATGGAATCAACTTGTGGAAGGGTGGGAGAGATGGAGGGTATTTACTTCAATAATATGTAGTTCATCTGTAGCTTTACTTGAACCATAATTTTTCCTGTACATATAAAATAAGAGATACCAGAGTAAAACTTCAAAGGACTTATTCAGAGTGAAATTAGTTCAAATAGATGCTCAGGCAAAAACAATCCTGGAGTGTGAAAGAAAAGAAGCAAAGTAGGCCAAAGAATACTGTGTACTTACAAAAGACTAGGAATGGGGTGCTTCACTTAACATGTTAAAAGTGTACTGAAATATGTTTTTGCATTGAAACCAAAATGTGAAGAAGACACAGTTTTGTTGTCTGATTGTCAAAACAACCAGTAAAGGGCCGGGAAAGAATAAGCTTCATGCTGTTGTTCTAACCGAACCAGCCTATGATGGTGTCAGAAAATACATCCATCATTTTTAGTCAGTGCTTTGATGGCGGAAATTTTAAGCCAACTTATGATACTTTAGAAAATACATTATTAACAAGGTAATGGTAAGTACAACAAAGACTAGTCAAAATCAGCTGCATCTACCATTCTCAGAGAATGTAGCAGCACAGAACAATGGTTTGTGAAATATTGATATATCAAATTTATCAAAGTTTGAATTTTCACCAAAGTTAGTAATTTGCAAAAATGTCAGTTCAAAGAGTGGATGTTCATTCTAATGGACAGGTTACTGGGATGCAATTTGGGTAAAGGGTAAGGCCATATTTATATAAAGTTAGTCAGCCCACACCTTCTTAACTATGTACATTGACTTTTCAAGTTAGTAATGATTATACAGATATTGGTATTAGCTTTTTTCATGAATAAATGTATACTGATTGTGTTCTACACCACCATAGAATAGTCTTAATATCTAAGAACACAATTTGACCAAAGTGCTGGCATTTGCAAACAAAGTAAGTGAATTATGAAACCATTCCATGGACATTTGCTCGTTGTTATAATAATTTCAGATTAATTGTAATCTAAACAAAAGTTAAATAATCTCATGTGTGACATTATGTTATGAAAAATAACCCCTTTAAACAATGTAAATTACCAAACATTTTTGTAATTACTGCAAAAGTCTGATAAATAAGAATTCTTATTTGGTATTCATGTTCATTTTATCCTGTTGAGATGTCAATTCTTGAAGATAATACACCAAAAGATGCATTTATAGCTTTAAAAGAGTTTACACACAGTTCATTGACACTTTAAGAATCTAGTGATTTTATATTTAACTGACTTCAAAATTACTTTTGTAACTTGCATTGTGTTTTACAGATTTTTTTCAGCCATACAGTATCTTTTCAAGAAAAACTATATTTGAATTAGATCAGTGATATTTTATTATTGCTTCACTATATTTTATTACAGTTCAGAATTAAATGCAGACCATTATTTCATTTATATAACTTTTTACTGCAACAATCACAAAGCCAGTAACTTAATTCACAATGCAAGTTTTTAAAAATTTGGCAGCGTGTATACAAAATGGCACCAAGAAAAATGTCTGAGAGATAGCAATGAAAAAATCTGTGGCAAGATGCTTTACATGTGCTGTTACCAGAGACAATAAGAATGAATTTTATCACCATCACTGCTGTGCCATTATTTGGGCTGTAATTGTCCCATTTAACTGAGAATTAGTGAAAAACATCTATTCAAGACATGTGTGAATGAAGAAAATCATTGAATTTCATGTGAAATCTCCTACACTGTAACATGTTATGTCAGCCATTACAGGATCTGGCTGCATTGAGTCTGATGACCAGATAATTGCCCTGTAGAGAGTTCCTGTAAACAGTAAACACAAGGACTTTTTACACCCTACTTATGATTTTATGAAATCTACACAAACCAATGAGTGGTTGTCTGTGCCTTAATGGTGTAATACTCAGCAGGTTTTGCAGACTATCCTCCAACCAAAGTGGAATTGACAAAGTCATAATAATGAATGGGTTTGTGCTAAATGTCGCATTCACTATATGTTACAGGTCTTATAACGATGGAGATGTAACTGACGGTATGGAGAAATGCAATGCATCCAAATTAACTGGAATCCAAAAAGGTAGAGTGCAGAAACCAAGCAAAAGTTGTAACCCAATAAATACACCATCA
This sequence comes from Sabellastarte sp. h YS-2021, assembly GCA_964017235.1. NCBI lineage: Eukaryota > Metazoa > Annelida > Polychaeta > Sabellida > Sabellidae > Sabellastarte > Sabellastarte sp. h YS-2021. Next base: position 671,226 of record OZ024931.1, read on the forward strand.
ACCCACCCCCACCACAAAGATAACTGTGATGTTGGGTATGCTCGCTTCAATAAATCTCTAGTTGGCTTCTAAACCTCTATATGGTCTGTTGGGACCTGGGACTAAGTTGCAGCCTGTTGACATTCCACGGTTGAGCTTCCTAAACTCATGCCTTGCTATTGTTTTTCTGGGACAAATTGAGAAAATTGATCGTCTATTATCTTGGGTCTGACTACAAGACTTCATCAAAGATGACAAATGGGGAGGTTAGAAAAAACTGGTGGCCTTATAAGTAAGAAGGTTTCATTCAAAACATACAATGTAAAGTATGAAGTCAGTGGAGATTTTCTATTCTGTACACAAAGTGGCAGAGAGCATTTTGCAACTTTCTCAAATACAGCAACAATGACCCTGCTGACTGCATTTAGTAATGTGTCGTAAATACCTGAGGAAATAGTTTCAGGCATGACAGACATTGGCTTTTTGGTTGTCAAAAGAGTTTTCTGAGTCAAAAGTGACACTTCTACCTTTTACTTCCATGCTGGCAAAATAGAGCTTTGAAGGAATGATACAGGGAACATTGGTAAAAGTGACGCTCGGGTATGTTTTCACCAATAATGATGAATTCAGTCTTGTCACAGTGAAGTTTTAATTTCACATCATCCATCCCCTCATGAACAAAGGAAAGTCACTTAATCAGTCCTTCAATGCTGGAGTCAAATTCCTTGAGTCTACTGCTAAATCTACTTTGGTGTCATCAGCATACAGACGTCACATTGAAATTTGGAATGACTTGACTTAGGGGTCTAGTACAAAAGAGTGAAATGAAGGACACCCGGAACAGAACATTTGGGGCTACCAAAAATGTGTAGAAAAGACTCAGAAAAACTGTTTCCCTTTTTGCTTGGTTGCTTGCTTGCAGTTAGTAAGGTAAGAATTTATCCACATCCATGAATGTGACATTGATTAGCAGTTTATACATCCAGGGATTTTATTGTGAGATATTTGGACATGTGGTGCACATTCAGACACTTCACATGACTTTTGGATCAGTTCTGCCTGAACATGACAGTAAGAGTGCTCTGACTAATTGTATTGACAAGATAACACCCTCAAGACAATAAGACATATTCAAAATCATTATAAAATCTTCTACTAAGTCCTGTCTCTTGGACCCAGACCCAGCATTTGGAGTTAAGGATCATTGCACTGCTGCCATCAATTACTAAAATGGTGAATTGTTCATTAGTGGAAGATTTTGAAGGCTATTGGTACCTCTCTGTTAAAAGAAACTTTGCCTAACTAAGAATGAGCTCTCATCCTGTATCTCTCACACACATCCTAAATGACCTAAACCAGTTGTTTCTTACACTTGGGTACAAGTACTTTAACTTTGTTTTTGCAAAGTATTTCAGTCCTTGCCTAACTCAAAATTAGTGCGCTTACAACACCAGACAAAGCAAACTTGTTAATGCAAAACGTACAGAAAGATAATCCCCACCATCAGATGACCACATACAACATAGAGACAAATTATTTCAGTGAAAATGTACTGCTGTTATAAAACTGGTCTATGTGTATCAGAACAACGAGACAATTTTGCAATTAGTTTTGATGAGACAATAAGGTCCTCAGTGGCCTAGTGGTTAGCAAGTTTGGCATCTAATCATAGGCTGTCACCTCTGTGGGTTCGAGTCCCACAAGTGGCAATTCTGAGGACCTGTCCCAATATGACTCTGGCTGTTGAACGGGACGTAAAACCCCAACTTTGATGAGACAATAACAGAGTGACGATGACATTCCACTAAAATTCAGGATTTTTTGTATCCAGAATGATCTGGATCTTTTCAAACAAATTTCAACACTTTTCACCTACTTACATAAAAACTGAGAGTGCTCAATTTATTAGTTTTAGTGTTATCGCAAACACAGGCAGAAGAACAGAAGATCAGACAAACAAATGCATCTGAAAACATAACATTTAAGTCCAGTGATTAAGCAGTGCTCAAGAAGAATGTCAAGTCACAGATAAAACCATTTCAATAAAATTGTAAGGATGAAAGATATCTCCTGAGACATCATAGCAGACGTGACAGTTCATTTGAATCCAATTCAGAGTATGCGCCTGACATCAGAAAGCAGAAACAGGCAGTTATAAGCAAAAAAAGTAAAGAAAGAGCTTGTTTAATTTGTAAGATAGAAGCTTTAAAGGTAAGATCTTTTTGTAACTGCAAAGCATACCAGGTTTCCATGAAAATGTTCTTAGTAAATGGTGGAAAAGTTGAAGTAATTTGGATTACATTAGAAAAGCTGCTTGTCCTTACCGCAAAGGAAATCCATGTAAAGTCTGTTGATTCAAATGATGTGCAGTTAAAATGTAAAACTGAATATGAAGTTTATATTTCGCCAGATGTAGTTCTGAATTTTTTTTTTCAAAAACCGAAATGAGAATTAAATGTCCTTAATGTAAGTAAATGTAAATACTATCTGCTTTATGCTTAAAAACAGGTTAAATGTCAAATGTTTAAACTTCTTATTTAAGTTGATGATATCACAAGGTAAGTAAGTAGAAAGTAAGAAACACTTATAAAGCGCCGAATTGATGTAAACATCCTCAAGGTGTTGATGTGCAAAAAGGGGTAGTCCAGTTCCAAAACAAGGTCCATTACCATATTAACATCCGATAGGGGAGATAGGCTATGGTGGAGGATAAGCTAATCTGAAAAGATATGTTTTCAGCTGTTTTCTGAAACCAGAAATGCTTTTTATGGTTCTAATGGCTTGAGAAAGCTTATTGTTCTACTCCGTGGGAGCCCCTACTATGAAGCTACGCAGCCCTGAGCGTTTATTTGGTTTAGATGAGGAAATTGATAGGTGATTGCCCCGTGTGAGATCACTCCGCCTCATTAGAGAGGAAAGATGGAGATGGTAGTAACTTATGCGACAGAGATTAGCCAAGTGTCTTTGCATTGCATTTTCCTCAACCAGGATGACACCGATTCAGCTGGTTCCATGCTGTTGCCAAGCAAACTCACTAGGAAAGATGACTTCAGGGAGCTGCTAATTTGGTCATTACCAATCATTATGAATTACTTTAATTTAAGTTTGTTATTTCCCATCCAAGCCTGGACTGCCTCAAGGCAAGTTGTCAGTTCAGTGAATTGAAGTTCCTACAGTCAAGTTCCAAGTAAATTCGTGTGTCATCTGCATATAAGTGATGGGTCACTTTGAATTTAGATATGACTGAACTGAGTGGGGTTGTATATAGGGTAAAAAGCAGTGACCCCAGGACTGAGCCCTGGGGAACCCCATAAGGGAGTTGAAAAGCATCTGAAAGATGTCCATCTATTTTGATCTGCTGTTTCCTTGAATTGAGGTATGACTAAACCCACTTGAGCACTACCCCATCAATGCCACACCAGTGCTGAAGGCAGCTGAATAGGATTGAGTGGTCTATTGTATCTAAGGCTGCAGATAAGTCCAAAAAGATTTTGTCTGTGAAATACCTGCCAAAAGTGTTGATTAAACTGTTGATGGTAGTATAATCTGGAAACACAATTTTTGGTGATCTATGGAGGACTTTCTTTATGAAATTCCATAAGGCCTTGGGGTTATCCTCATTTTCCCTAACCATATTACTATAGTATCTGGTTATTGCACATTCCAAGAAGTGGTTGAAATGGTTCACTGCAGCTCTATACCTACTACAATTAATGGCAGAGTTTTCCCTTCGCGGCTCCCTCTCAAGTTGTGCTTGCGTCTCTTTGCTGCCAAAATCTTGCTGTTTATGAACCCTTTGTTGACATGTTGTGGAGTTTTGCATTCATGTACAGGTGCGTGATTGTCCAGTAAATTCCTAAGGGTATGAAAATACTGGTGTGATAGTAAGCTGGCTGTTTTGTAAGGAGCCTGGATGAGCTCAGAATTTCCAATATCAGACATGAATTCGGTTACACATGAAAAGAATAGTGTGTCATATAGCTAAAGATTTCGACTGGTTTTGTTATGTTGACTTATTACTTGTCACTGATAAGTAATTGTGTGGGGGTCATTTCAATAAAATAATATTAATATTTAATCACAACATAGCTGTCTTCATGAAATATATATTTCAAGATCTGTGGAAACCATCTGGATCTTTATTTGCTTTACATTTTGATGTACAATGTACAATGTTTGGAAGTTTTGTCAAGCTATAATGAGATTTACATATTATGTCCTCTCTGAATAATACATAATGAGTTTTTATGTGACTTGTTAATCTTCACATAAAACCTTAGATTTAGTGAGAACTTGCAACACATCCCTACAGTGTCAAACATAAAGTAAAAACTATGTCTGGGGCCTTTAACGTATGCACTCTTGTAAAAAAGGCCTTTCATGGATCTACTTCCAGCTCTGAGTAACACAGTTAAATGATCCTGTGACACCAGACTCATTAATATGATCAACACAATTGTATTTCAGTGAAACAAGGCTAAAAAGTCATTACGTCTACATGAGCAAGCTTCAAAACAAACAAACACGAGTAGTGCACTAGAGTTTATGAAAGTCTGGTGACAAAAAGCAAGTTAGATATATCCCATACCTGGCTTAGAACTCAGATTGTCACCCATCGAAGTATTATAACAGCTCACTGCTTAACTTCAGTGATAAGAAGGTACTCAGCACACTACACTACAATTCATGAAAGTCCAATGACAGAAAAATCAATCAATCAGTTGTATCTACGGAATCTAAGGCACACCATCCAGTTCGTTAGGCATAAATCATCAAGACGTTAGGCATGTTCCAAGTCGTACCCAGGGAGGCAATCCGGTGTTGGGTAGTTAGAAGCTATGGTGGAAATGATTTCTGAAATAGGTAGGTTTTTAGTCAACTTTTGAAACATGAGAGATTTGGAGCACTGCGGATATCATGTGGAAGATCATTCCATAACTTCGGGGCATCATATGAGAAACTGTTGTTGAAATGGACCTTTGACTTATGGATGGAAGGACAATAATGAGGAACCTGGAGGAACAAATTTTTAGGGTTGGAATGTCTTGTATTCATGGCAGATTTGTACAAGGAGAGATATGGTGCAAAATACTTAGGCTGGCCAGTGGTGAGGTACTTATAAACCAAAACTAGGGTTTTGAAGATAATACGTTGTCTGATGGGTAGCCAATGAAGTGTCCTCAGGGTGGATGTGATGTGAGTGTACTTTGAAGCACCAGTGACAAACTGTGCGAGAGCATTTTGAACCTTGTAGCAGTACAGCATGACAAACTGCGAAATAGAGAATTGCAATAATCCAAACGACTACTGACCAGAGCATTTGCAATCACCACTGATGTATCAATGGAAAGAAACCTCCTGATACAATGAAGGTCCCTGAGGCTAATAAAACAAGATTTGATGACAGAATTTACGTGATTGGTGAAACAAAGCTTTGCATCAAACAGAACACCCAAATTACGTACAACATCTGTGGGAGAGACAATTACCCAGGATGTTGACAGGAAATGAGTCACTGAGCCATTTGTATCTGTCTTTGGCACCAAAGACTATGAATTCTGTTTTATCAGGATTTAGCTTGAGTTTGTTTTCAGACATCCAGACCTGAATATCATTCAAACAGGATTTAAGACGGTCAAAAGACGTGAGACTATCATCAGGGGATAAGTGAATGAACGGCTGAGTATCATCCGCATAAAAGTGGTATTTGACTCCAGTATATTTTCTGATGATCTCTGATGACCAAGAGGTGTTGTATAGAGGGAAAACAGAAGAGAACCTAAGACAGAACCTTGGGGGACTCCAAACTTCAATTTGAACAAATTCGAAAGACAGGAACCAATCTTGACTGACTGAAAACGATCCTGGAGGTAGGATCTAAACCATTTTAGTGCCGATCTAGCAAAGCCAAACCTAGCTGACAAACAGGATAGGAGTGTGTCATGATCGATAGTGTTGAAAGCTGCGGACAGGTCGAGTAGCACCAGTGCTGTGGGCATGCCCTTTGGACAGAGCTAATTGAATCTCATTTTTGATGCACAATAAGGCAGTTTCTGTTGAGTGCCCCACCTTATAGTCTGACTGGAAAGTGTTACCAAGATCATGAGAATCCATGTGAGGTCTAATTTGGGCAGCCACTATTCGCTCAACCAATTTTGACAAGAAGCTAAGACCAGACACGGGTCAATAACTCTTCAAGTCCTCTTTTGAAAGGGTGGACTTTTTGAGGAGAGGTGTGACAATAGCTTGTTTAAAAGGATTTGGGAAAATGCCATTTTTGAGGGACAAGTTAACCAGTTTTGTCAATGAAGGGAGAAGGGTGTCTAGACATAGTTTTACAATATGTGTGGGACATGGATCTAGAGGGCAAGTTTTTAAGGGGCTTCCTTGATAAACTTCCTTGATGAGGACTTCGCTATCAGTGACAATTTGAAAGGAACTGAAAGTTGGCAGCTCCTTGTCAGGGTAAAGAAACTTAGATCGGGTGTGTTTGAAGGTGTCTCGGATCTTTTTAATTTTATCAATGAAAAACAAACCAAATCTGTTTGCTAATGATTTTTCGTCAACAAAGGATGGGAGGACAGTGGAATTTGACCGACTCAATATTCTATTCAGTGCCTGCCATAGCTTCTTACCATCAATGCAATTATCACTAACTAGATCACGGTAGAAACACCCCTTGTTTCTATTTAGAATGTGGTTACATCTGTTTATTTGCTGTCGAAGACGGGAAAGATTTACAAAGGATTTGTCTCTTCTCCAAGCACGTTCTTACTGCCTTCTCATGCACTTGGCAGTTCTACACTCATAAGTTATCCAGCTTGGTGCTGGTTTGATGACCTGTTTAGTCTTCATTAGTGCATGAATATCTAGAAGGCCAAACAAACCAGACATGTACTGTTCATGCAATAAAACAATGTCATCAGATGATGAACTTACAAACGGAATAGCCAGGAGGTCACTTCTGAATTTATCAATATTCAATTTATGATACTAAAGGAAGGTAACAACTTTCTGCATTGGAGTATCCGAAGATGGAAAGTCAACCACACAAGAGATAATTTTGTGATCACTTATGAAGCTTAAACCTTTACATCAGAAATTGCAGAAAACTCGGATGGAGCCATCAGTAAGTCTAAGGTATGACCATGAAGGTGAGTTGGAAAATCAATGTATTGGGACAGACAGCAAGAATTCATGACTGATTTAAATTCAAAGACTGTTGGAGACATAGTGTCGACATGAAAATTAAAGTCACCACAAATGACGAAGGAGGAGGATAAGGAAGACAAAAAAAACACATATGACAGAAAATCTTTAAAAAATTTTACAACAGATGAGGCAGGGAAAAAAGTGAAAAAAGGAAAAAAAATAAATTGATCTCTAGAAGTGTGACCTAACTAGAGCTTACATAGTCACACTTGTTGTACTCAATGTTTTATTTTGGAATGATAGAACAAGAAATTACACAGTGTTCACACTGAGGTGAAACATTCATCCACTCACAAGACTACAGGGTCCACCGGACACTGTACAGCGAATGACAGATTACAGGTCATAAACACACATGTACACAGTAAATAAACCCTAACACAGAATGTCTGCTTCTAATACAGGTCATACACACACATGTACACAGTAAACAAACCCTAACACAGAATGTCTGCTTCTAAAACAAACACCTTTCACACAGCACTGTGTGAGACACTTCCAGGATCATTAGACCAAATCACATTCAGTCTAGTGGACACAGTTCACTGCATGTTATTGAACTGCAACAAATAGACGACGGGTGAGAAGCCCAACACTGGATATACTACAATTTTATGTAGTTTTTGAGTGTAAATAATTCATGGCCGGATGTTAATCTGTATTCACAGTATAAATGCATATAAAACACTGTTTGTGTTTTTGTGAAACCCTAAAATTCTACAAAATAAAAGTATTAACACATTCCTTAATAATTACAGTTCTTTGCGGAATTGAAAGCCAGATTTACGTATTCCGTGACACAATGGCACGGATCAGGTTAAAATGTGCAGGGGAAGGTAAGGGGGCTTTCACACTTATACAGATCACTAGACCACTAGATCTATTGTTCCAATATTTAACAGTTGGAAGCAGGAACGTTGCTTAGCATGAGTATATTTGTAAGTTACAATGGACAGGGTGAACACGTGACATAAGACATAGGTGGCAGTAAATGTGTTAATCAGAATAGTCAAATAAAACTCTGGACCCAAAACAGTCTGATTCAGGTTTGTAAAAACTTTGCTGATTCCCAAAACATAGACCCAGATCTGCCATGTTGGATTTGTGGTATTTTAGAAACAATGTAAAAAGGGAGGCAATACTGGGGTTTTAGATGATAAATGGGAAGAACATCACATTGTGATATGATGCACAGGCTATCCCTCTGTAGAAAAAAGATTGAAAACTCTCAAGATGAATTCAAAATTTGATATTTTATTGTTTGTTTGCAGAGTTTGAATGCCAAAGATAAATGAGATAGAGGGACATATTATGCGATGTCTTTATAAGACAAGGCAGAATCAATACAGCAGGATCCAGAGGATGTGGCCACTTTATCCCAGTATCAGCCAGTAATCCCTGGTCTGTAATAAAACAGACAGGTCTGAATGATGGATATATTACAGAAAAAATATGTCCAGAAACAGGGCAGCCTTGTGGCATGTGACCTGTTATATGGCAACAATTATACATTGTTATCATTAAAAACTAGCTGAATCATTAAGTCTAATGCAACCAGTAGCAATTAAAAGCCTGTTATATTATATAGTTGGAGTTTCTGATCTTTAAGTTTTCGGTACACATCCGTTTATTTCAAAATACCAATTAGAAACATTAAACAACAGAAAGAAATTTGAACTGTTTTTATTAAATATCCACAGACAATACATCAGTGTTTGGGTACCTTTTTGAGTAGTATGTGTTCCCAGTATAACAAACAAAAGTGAGTTCTTTGACAAAGGGCCATTTCCACACTCACTTCCCTGCTGCCATAGCTGTCTGTCCTCAGTGGATACGGTGTTATAACCTTGTGATCAGATCTCTCTTATTGTACACTCAGCTATTTAAAGGATTCCTCATATCACCTTGATACAATATGAATCATTCCAATCAAATTTCAAGACTATTGTTACACTTTAAAATTACATTTTAAGTCTTGAATTTAATCTTGAATTGTTTTTCTATGCTTAGCCAGTTCTGTGACTCTGGGACTCCCTGATTAACAAATTGCAAGTCTTTGATCCTTCAGACTGGAACAGACTTCAATTTGAGGGCCAATCCTATCTGCAATCTTAGACAGGGATTAGGAGATTTCTCTTTAAACCTCCTGCCAAGCCTTATTAGCCTCCACCTAGCCCCCACCCCCTCCACTGTGATAGAATACATCTTTTCATTCAAAATCTTAATGCCTTTGAGACATTTTGTTTAGAATCTATATTTTGCCTGGGAAGGTGTCATCTATTTGTGGTTGTCTGGGGACTCGCTAGTCATTTTCAGGAGTTTTTAAGGCTATAAAATCAGTATGTGTCTCTTGTAAAAGTCTATTTGTAACTGTTACATGAGAGATATTGTCCAAATATCAACATGACCTGTTAATACGGCTACAAAGTTCAGTTGATACTTTGATTTTAACAAATCTTAAACGTATCACAGGCAAACACTCAATTCATGAAGGAAACATTTCAAAGTATTATATCATTGTAAGAAGCCTGTTGAATTGCGTGTTCCGAAAAAAAAAACTTTTTCAGGGGAAAAATAATTCTATAGTCGTACAATTACATGATTGTGCAGTTACACTGTTGTACAGTTTTATAGTTGCATAATTACATGGTAATATTACAATAACATGGTTGAACAATTACATGGCAGTACAATTATATAGAAATTAGTGACCTCAAATGTGTATCCAATATCCGGGCAACCGATTGTTGAATATCGACCAGATTTCAGAATCATATACCCGAGTCCCCCCCCCCCCCCCCCTATAAACCTTTTGTAGTAACAATAAATTTTCACCTCTTTTGTTGATATTTGTTGGCATTTTCGATATCCCTGTCCTTACAGATCAAGTCACGTGACCTAGCAGAAGATAATGCACTGAATATAGTTTTAAAATTACAACCTAGCTTATTTGTCAGGTCGTTTTAATAACTAGATCACTGCAAAATTGTAAAATACTGAGTAAATTAATTGTAATTTTATATTTAAAATGTGTGTCCAATAATATAGCCATTACACAGAATTGTATACATTCGGAATTTGGTGTATATTTTAATTTCTGGCGGTTTTCAAAGGGTGCATAAACAACCATGTTTGTACAGAAGTCTTTTTTATTTTAAAAAAAGACAAAATTACCATAATGTAGAGGATAACTGTCTTTCGTTAAATAATAAGTTGGCAGATAAGAAATCAAATGGTTGGATACCATCCTTTGTGTGAGTTTTAAGTTTGTAAATGTGGAGATTTTTGTGGGATCACCTGTTATTACCCATCTGTGGAGTACTGAAATTCTGTTTCAGATCTGTTGCGAGAGTGCCGGGGTACCCGTCAACTAGAATCACTTGTAGGTAAAACATACACAATTACAGTATGTGACAACACCTAACCTCCACAAGACATGTCTACCCCTATCTGAAACCCCTTTCTGTTCAAGTTATCCCTACATAATCCTCACAGTGAGAATGGTTGAGTGATAAGACAGACCAACATAGAGGGATATTATTTAACAGTTGGGAAAATATGTAAATATATAATAAAACTTATGGGAGTGTTACACTGGAGCCGACTTGTCAATAACTATGGATTTTTTGAGGGTCAGGAGCAATATTTACAGAGTTGGTTAGGATCGGTTGTAGTTTCCTAGCTTGTTGCAGTGGGTCAGCATAATATGAAACATGCTTAATATTTCACTGACCCTCCCTGGAAACCATCCTGTCGTGGGTCTCTACGGCTTGTTGGACACACTTCCCATAATGTCCTATACTGTAACCATATTGTCTGAAAGCACTTCCCAGCCTCTTGTGGTAAAGTTCCTGAACACCAACTCTTAACATCACCGACCTGACACACTTCCCATCTTGTTCTATGCTATGAGGATGAGGGCAGGAAGTCTCCAAGTCTTCAATCGCAGAATCGGTAACATCTCAACAGGACAAGCCAGGAACACATCACGACAAGCCGTAAACAAAAACTAACAAGACCGTTACAGCAATAGCCAAGCTAGGAAGCATGTAGGACAAGCCAGTCTCATTTTACCGACACACAGCTTATGACTATATAGAGTGAGTCAGTTTGTGCAATGCATCATTTGGAATCTGGTATCTGACAGATTTCATCTGACAATGTTTAAGATAAGCCTTTAGGTAAGAGAGAGGAGGAACAGGCACGGAAACAGAGGGATGAAGCCAAGCAGGAGGAAAGGAGTGGAGAGGAAGGAGTGGCCGAATTGTGTGCAAGGTCAGACAAAAGTTTAAGATAAGCCTTTAGTTTTTTTTACAAATTAATTAGGATTTTGTGTTGGGATACAATTTGGGATGACTTGTGGTAAGGAGTTTTTTTACAAATGCTGCTTTTACAAAGAAAAATGGGTCCTAAAAGGGAGCAGAAGAGTGAGGAAGATAGAAGTCCCCACAGACACACCTACACAGTTTGAGTTGGTGTTACGGTCACACAGCACATAACACATAATCAATAACTCCCTTACTTTAAATGTTAATACATACATATAAAGCTTAGACTAAATAATGCACAGACACAGTGCCCATATATGTAACAGTTGGGGATACAACTGCTGATATACAGAGGAGGAGGGAGGATAGAGGGGAAACAGAGGGGGAAGCCAAGCGGGAGGAAACTACACTCTTAGCAGAGGAAGGAGTGGCCGAATTGTGTACAAGGAAATGGACACTATGGGTGGACAAGAGGCAGGCACATCTTAATGGCACTCAAGGTACAAGAGTGGGCACAAAACAAACATCTAACTGACTTAATTGAGGAGGTTATTGTAGATTTTATGACGGAACACGAGGAGTTGTACAACAGAAACCAAGAACCAAGACAAGGAAGGAATGCCTTTGGGAGAGGTTCACCAATAGCCGTAAGCTATCTGTGTATGTGTGCAAGACATGGTTTGAATCCCAAAGTACTCACTACAGCAAACTCCCACACTCCAAGTCTGGGCAGGCTCCAAAAGAAATGACAGTGAGGCAGAACTAGAATCAGCATAACTTTTTGAAGACACACATAAGATTCAAGGGTCTCAGCAAATCTTCAACCTTTAAGTCCCCGTCCCAAAGAGCCAGTGCATTGGCGGCCTCAGCATATGACATCCCCTAAGATTCAACTGACATGGATAGTATTGAGATCAGCCCCAACAATACAGCCTTCAGTTACAACCCCCAGCACAGTTTTCCAGCGCTCTGCAGTGACCAGTAGGTCATGGAAGACTTTGCACACATAAAAACCAAGCTGTCATCTTTTCTCAGGCCAAGACAGGAGACCAGCAGAACAGCCAGAAACGAGGCAGTGAAACTTTTAAGCGGCATCCAGAGCAGGGCAGAGGAAAGGAACCATCACCCCCAGCAACCAGAGCTACCTATGTTTTCTAGGAACTCCAGTGAAAAAGCTTCCACATTTGTGCCACAGACATTTCAACATACACTGCAACCAGCTGCAAAGGGAATACATCTCAACCATTCCAGGAACTCAGATGCCAGCCAACTAGATCACCCAACCAGCTCAGCTGTTCCAAGTGGCAACCAAAGGACAGCAGCAACCCAGAGGCCAGCCCACTTCCTTCATAGTTGTTGACAACCAACAACCCGGCCCTTCAAGACCCCTTACTTTTACACTGATCCAGACGAAGTAGTTTAACCCACCATCAGTTGCCTCTGCCAAAGGTGAAGAAAGTCAACACAACATGTCAGGACTCTCTGGCTTCTTTGGGAATCTGTTCAGTGATGAGCTACCAACTGATCAACACACTGCAGCCGTTTTCACCACCCAACCCACACTGACACACCACCTCTCCTCCAACCATCACCATGCAGCAAGAACATCAGCAATAGCCCACCCTCAGCCTCCACAACAGTCAGCCGGCACAAACAGCAGTAGACCCACTGCACTTGCCTACAATCGGTCCTTTTCAGGACCACTACTGTAAAACATTTTAAGGTCCTTTTCAAGACAACCAGAATCTTCTAAATTATTCATCTGCAAGTTTTAAAGAAAATCCCAAAACAAGAAGCATTACACCGCCCCACACAAAACACTTTACCCACAAGCACGAAAAAAAGACAAAATGAATGACTGAGTGAGTGAATAAATATTTGAGGTTAAAAGAAAACTTCAAATTTTTCAAACCTAGACTTAAAAAATAAATATTATTTCGGATTAGGAACTTCAATAAGATTTTGATAATTTAGAACTTAGAAATATCTTACAAATTTGCCAGAAACAAAAAGACAATGTGAAAAAAAAGTTTTTTCTTTTAAAGTTTATAAATAGAACAGAATAGAATAGAAACATTTATGCACCACAACATTGATGCAACATCCTCCAATGCACTTGAGGCAGAAAAGGGAAAGTCTTGGGACATGCCGGATCAACTTAGGTTGAAGTTTTTCAACTGGCTTAGGGGAATTGTGATTCAGTTTGAAATAGTTTTGATTGGATTTTCTTTGTTGGAAATTTGAGCAACACCAGCTTCTAGGATTCCAGCAGTTGTCATCTACCACAGGGACAGCTACATCATTTTCTGGGGTTAGTGTCCTGTCTGCTTCACCCTTGTGTGTCCTCTTCATGTAAAAACAATGACCAATCTTGGCCTTAGTGCCATGGTGCCCAGTACTACCCTGATCATCCATAGCATCAAGGTAAAGGCTTCATCACGCAGCAAGAAATAGTGCAGATTTGGTCCTCCCTTTACCAGTAGTTCAGGTGGCCTTGATCTGCTCCCTTAAATCCCTTCTGTTAAAAATCTGTGCATGTGATGAAGATCCACTTGACCTCACATCTACCCAGAGGAATCTGTATTCTGTGTCAACCAGGGTTAGCAGCACCAGGGAAAAGAAGCCCTTGTAAACTTCTCCTCCACCTTAGTCTTCCGTATCAGTAGGAAGGGCAAATATTTGTCTAGGAATTCAGTAAATTTGTGGGGACAAACTTCTCCTCTACCTTAGTCTTCCGTATCAGTAGGAAGGGCAAATATTTGTCTAGGAATTCAGTAAATCTGTGGGGAACAAATTTTAATTTTTTATAGATGGTGGTTTGATCAACCAGCCAGTGATACAGCTGTGTCAGTGTTATTGCCAGTTTTAATCCAACTTCTAAGGGCTTCCTGAAATTGGTGGATGACTTCTTGATGCAGTGGTGCATGTGTTTTTTGATGAAGACAAAAAGGCAGGTGGCATTCTGACAAAATTCTGGAATCCTGGGATACCAGTGTATATTAAATCTGCCAGGGGGTTGCTGTAGCATTCTTTTTTCTTGTCTTTGAAGTAACCAGGGTATGACTCATGGGTGTGGAGACTTTCTTCTTCTCTTGGATGGTGGCTGTTGCTGTAGCTGTGATGCTAGCTGTACAGTAGGTGCTGGTCCTGTGTTCAGATGTGCTTTTTTCGGCTAATGATGATGATGCAAATCAAAAGATTAAATGCAATAAAAACAAAATACCTTAAGCTTTTGTAGAAAGCCTCTCTTATGTACAGCTGGCATGTATGCAGTGACAAATGATGCATTTTGACAGCCAGATCTGTTGATATTGTTTTGGTCTCATCCCGGCTCTCAATCATGACTCCAGAAATTAATCAGTCCAGTCAGGGTGAGTTGGGAAAATGATTCCAGTCCTGTTTGTTTATAGCCTTTTTACAGCTTGTCCTGGTAGTTTCTCGTCTTGTCATGGAGAGACAGATCCAGACAAGCCAGCATGTACTATGTCTTGTCAGGGAGATGAAACTGACCCAACATTTTGGTGTGCCTTTTACTGGATTTTAGTCCCCAGTCCCTGACTTTTTGTAACCGACACCTAGAGTTGTAAAGTCAGTTATACGGTCACCTCTAGTGGAACACCCCCATCAATTCTCTGTGAGGTATAAGGTAAACCCTTGATTTAAAGTTAGCTTTTAGCAAAAACATCACAGAATTCATTCTTCATATCTGAAGGCAAAGTAATCATAAAGATGTTAGAGTCCTAAATTTAATGAATTTTAGTCATTTCTTCAGGACACAATGACTTAAAGAAGAAAAAAACAAACCTGAATTAAATATCAATAAATTTCCTTACAATAGTACATCCGTGTGTAATATCATCTATTGGTGTACAAATAGAAAAAAACTACAAAGGATTCAATTTGATTAATTCTTAAAAGAAAGAGTTCAGTCTGTAGTCTAATGTGTTACGAAAGAAATGGGAAAACTTAAATGAAATTAAATGTAATGAAATTGAAGGAGATGATTTTTACGGTAAGAAATAACAGTCCAGTAAAGCTCAATATAACCCCATGTAATCCATCAGCTCATTCTTTCCTGCAAACAATTCCCTTTCTGTTTGTTTATGAAAATGGTTCTCTTTTATCCTTTAAGCCAGCATCGACTCAACCCCAATTTCAACAAATGGCTGACCTGGGATTACTGGAGATGAGGGATTGAACCCGTGTCACATCCCATCAACACAATTCATTATTTGAGCAGATTGTCAGGGAGTTCTCTCTGAGAACTGCAGTGTGTGGGAAGGCTGACAGCAGATAAGTAACAAACTGTGAGGTGAATGTTGCAACAAAATAAATGTCAGCTACAGGAGATCTCAGCATTTCCTCTCAATTATGTGTAGTTCGCACTTCTCTGGAATAACAGTTTTAAGATTATGTCTGTTTATAAATGACACACCGGGCAGGAGAAGTGGCTGCAAGTAGGTTAACTGGGATTTTTGTATTCTGTATTCAGACGATTTCTGAGAGGAGTGAGCCATGGTTACACACACATTGTGTTAATACATGAC
This sequence comes from Sabellastarte sp. h YS-2021, assembly GCA_964017235.1. Classification (NCBI taxonomy): domain Eukaryota; kingdom Metazoa; phylum Annelida; class Polychaeta; order Sabellida; family Sabellidae; genus Sabellastarte; species Sabellastarte sp. h YS-2021. The sequence continues at coordinate 687,232 of OZ024931.1, forward strand.
CCAGTTCATATGTACAGATGTGGTATGTATATACAGACATTGTAACATAAATAAAATACCATTCACACAGATTTAGCTGTGTTTGGTCTCTTCAGTTCTATCACTACAATCTAATCAAACTATAGTATTTAATCCCTGCACTGTGTTATTTTAATAAGCGTGGTGCCATCAGGATAACATACAGAGACGTCTGTGTTTATTTTATTAATGTTTATAGAGGTCACAAGACTCCTGTGTGTGTCCATCTCCCTGTCATCATCCGGATCTGTTTCGGGAATGGTGAGGACAAGGTCTAATAACACAACTAAAAGAACATTCCTTACATCTCTCTGGTACTGTGATACTTTTGCAGACTTGGATCCTGATCGCTTCTACTCCATTCACAAACATGTGGGAATCAGAATTCAGTCTTGAGAATTGATAAGCCTGCATTCAGTACAGCATCTGCTGAGACATCAATCATGTTAAGCCTGGTGTTTATGATGTGGTGTGTGTGTCTCATAAAGACAGAGGCTTTATAATGTGATTACAATAAAACTAATCATACACTGGAATGTGACAAGGGACTTAAAGAACTGAAAATGACTCTGCAAATGTTTTGTTTTTGTGAAAAGACAAAAACTAGAGTTTTGATTTCAGTATGATCCAGTGTGTTAGATATTTACACCTGTCAAACAAACACACTAAGCATGGAGAACTGAACTGATAAACTGTAGTCAAAATCAAAGTATACTGACAAAATACTTTAAAAAACACAAATGTTAACTGTCTCAATGAGCACTTTGTTAACGAAAAGTTAATGTATTGACTTGCTATAAGCTAGATGCCCTAACCTCAATACAACACTTTGCTGAGTGTCCTGATATAACCTTCGCATAGCTATAAGACTGTAAATATACTACAAAGAATTTCTGTAAACTGACTTGAATTGAAGCCTTTGATCTCTAACTTTCTCTGTCCGGTGTTTACCAAAGTAATATTCAATGACATTCACTGCTAAAGCTTGGGTTGAACAAATGAGAGTATTCTCCTTATTTGGTTCTAATGAAGAGTTTATTAATATATCTATATTTGACAGAACAGTTCAAATGGAATTGCTTTTTATTGTTATCCCTGGCCTTTGTGTAAATATTGACACAAGATATGTGCTGTACGGCCCATTGTTTCCAGTTCTTCAGTAAATGTTGATGAATGATCAATTCTTCAGGAAGGCTTATCATTTGAATTATTTCCCTCGCTTTCCACCTCACTTCAACCCTTCCAGAAACTCATACAAGGAATGCAATATGCAAAAAGTCCACAAACTACCATGTCATTAGCAAGAGTCTTATTACTTTTTACAGGAATTATCCAACACTAACTAATCTATTAATGGATGCTTTGTCAACACTTGTGATACTGTTCAAGTGCTTTTTGTTTTATGGTCAATTCACACGTCTCCGGTGGAGTGGTTCTAATCTGAGGTTTGATCCGGTTGTCCACAGCAAACTAGGCAGGAAAGTGGATATTACTGGACTGCGTGCATTGCTCCAGTCTGTCAGCTCTTAGTGACAGTCAAAGCTAAACATATCCCTATAGTGTGATTATAGTCAAACAGTCTGAGTATCTACACAAGCATAATTGGAGCAAACACGCCATTTCAACTGATCACAATGTCTGGGTCTGTATGAATCTCAAATCCGAAATCATTGAATCTATTTTTAAGTCAGCACATCAAAACACGTGGTAAGTGTTGAGTGATGTGTTCCACACATGACAAACTGTAGCCATCCAGTCATGCTCCCCAGCTTCTATCTGACAGACTTGTTCATTTGTAGATGATAGAATCATAAAAACAATCAGCCTTCACAGTTTCTCATTTTCTACAACACTTCAGTCCTGGACCTGTATTCACAAAGATTCTTGGAATTTTTCTTAGAATTATACTTAAGTTTAAGAAAAATTCTAAGCAAAGAATTTTGTTATTCTTAGAATAAAAATCTATTCACAAAACAATTCTTACATTAGAATAATTCCAAGAATAGAAGTAAAAAGAAATGTGTGCACATGTTAGAATTTTTCTTAGACAAAGTGTAATTCTAAGAAAAATTGTAAGGATCTTTGAGAATACAGATCTTGGCATATGTGAAAAAGTTAGAGTTTTTTTAAATAATATAAAGAGGCTGCATTTCAGTACACTTCACACAATGAACAACCTAATATGTAACACTCTGTTCTGGGTGTTGATTTGCAATCAGTTGTCTTTCAACCTGCCTATTAACAGCATCAATCTACTGAAAGGCTCCTCTCTTATCTTTCACATGACAGCAGGAATCTAACTGATCTTACTACACTAATCTTTGTGTTGTCTTTGACGCCATTGACCACACCATTCTGTTTGGTACTTGGCTGGCTTGTAGGGCAAAAGTTATCAAGTTAGCTACCATTTTGTCATATCCCTTAAAGTTGATACTTCATTCCCTCCAAATCCACCAATTTGCATTATTCAGTCAGGCTGCGTCAACCAGCACTTTTACATTGATGCCACTCAAATATACATAACTCATTTAAAACTGCTGTAAACACATTTATTTCTGCCTGACATGGGGTTACACCATTCTCTAATGTCAGGAATACGGGGGAGGGGAGGGGATGTTTTACCAAATTATGGCTCTCTCTGATCATCTGTTCTGCGTCACCAAACTGACTCAAATCCATATCAAATACCTCTACAGGATTCGCCACCTGCTCGATCTCAACGCAAATAAACAAATACAATAGTAAGGCGCCAATTGAGTGCAAATCACTCTTTGACAACTTGATCTTGACCCATTTTGTGAATACGGCCCCAGGATGTGAGTAATACCCATTATGAAGCATCTTTAAACTGACATGTGTTAGTCTCGCCAGCTGACATGTTTAGACATTATAATATGTCCAGAATTTTTGCTTGTATTCAGTTACACTGTGGCTCCCTATCGGATCAGTGTGAATGGGTAAGTAGGTGATTCATTGGGAAATGGCTTGTTTCACTGTAACATTATCTAATTGCCAGGTTTTAAGTATCAATGCTATCATCTAACTTCTGGCAGCCTCCTATAACTCAGAACTGACTCTTTTTGCTGAACATAATCCTGTTTGAAAAGCCATCTTGCTTAACAATCACACAAGTTGTCCTAATTAGTTTATCCAGCTAGGGCACAGCAAATTGGGGTTTAATCCAAAGCATGGTTTGACAATATTTCTTCACAAAGAAAGAAAGCCTTTGATTTACCATTGTGTTTTTGTTTAGAGTTCTGGGGTCGATTTCACAAAAGGACTTAGCCCAGACTTAGACTTAAATTGAAGACTTTTGTCTTAAAATGAGGCTAAGTCTGTGACCTAAGACTTGAAGGATTTCACAGAGCTGCTAAGTCTAGGCTTTAGCTAAGCCTACCCAAGAGTGGGCTTAACTTTTGTAAACAAAGGCTTAAATATGGCTGCCATATATTTTTCTCACTTCAAAATTTGAAATGCTTGAAAATAAAGAATAAATATATAGGACACCTCCCTAAATTATTCTTTGGACATGTCTGTGTGATTATAAGGTTTCCCATTTAAAAATACAGCATTTTTGCAAAGATAAAATTAGCTAAACAAGGGATATATGTTACACTAAAATATTTTGAGTAGAAATAAAGGGTCACATGACATAGAAAACCACTGTGGTTATATGACAAGCTTGGACTTCGCTAAGTCACCCTTTGTGAAATCTATTTAAGTCCAGGACTTAGCAAAGACAAATGACTCAGATTTAAGTCCCTGACTTAGCCTAAGTCTGAGACCCTTTGTGAAACCGGCCCCTGATGATTAGACCTTGTAGATTGTGGAAGACTTGGATGATGGAACATGTTTCAAGATATTCCTTGGGGATGTTTGGCTGTTTATTGGAACATAAAGTCTTCAGAGATAAACCTTGTAAATTCATATTTGGCTCACTGACATTTGGATTCAACACAATATTGAACTAAGGAATCCTAGACAATTTGGTCATTGGCAAAAACGGCCTGTATCCAATCGGCCCAGGAAGTAATACCCTAGCCAAAGAGGTCCCTAGAAAAAAAACCTTAGTCAAATCGGCCCAAGGAAGTAATACCCTAGCCAAAGAGGCCCCTAGAAAAAATACCTTAGTCAAATCGGCTCAAGGAAGTAATACCCTGGCCAAAGAGGCCCCTAGAAAAAATACCCTAGTCATATCGGCCCAAGGAAGTAATACCCTGGCCAAAGAGGACCCTAGAAAAAAATACCCTAGTCAAATCGGCCCAAGGAAGTAATACCCTGGTCAAAGAGGACCCTAGAAAAAAATACCCAAGTCAATTCGGCCCAAGGAAGTAATACCCTGGCCAAAGAGGCCCCTAGAAAAAATACCTTAGTCAAATCGGCCCAAGGAAGTAATACCCTGGCCAAAGAGGCCCCTAGAAAAAATACCCTAGTCATATCGGCCCAAGGAAGTAATACCCTGGCCAAAGAGGACCCTAGAAAAAAATACCCTAGTCAAATCGGCCCAAGGAAGTAATACCCTGGTCAAAGAGGACCCTAGAAAAAAATACCCTAGTCAAATCGGCCCAAGGAGGTAATACCCTGGCCAAAGAGGGCCCTAGAAAAAAATACCCCAGTCAAATCTGACCTAAAAAATAATGCCCTGGTCAAAGCAGCCCATGAAGAAATACCCTAGTCAAATTGACCCCAGGAAATAATACCTTGGTGAAATCAGCCTCTGGGAAAAATATTGTAATTAAATCCCCCCCCCCCCCCCCCCCCCCCCCCCCACAAAATTACTGTGTTTTGAAAAACAGTCCAGAGATGTAATATATGACTTGATCTGGGGTGCATGTATAGATAGAGGAAAATAATAACAATAGATTCCTTCACCATATGACATACCGTGTACAACAATGTGACAAAGTACAAGTAATAAACCCTACAGGGAAGGTCAGATGTCTGAAGTTACACACTTACATAACTGGCATTCCAAACTTGTGATTCACAAACATTATTTATTAAATCATATTTACACCGCCATAAGCTAAGTATTAAAAACATATTTCTGTCAAGTTTCAAGTGAAACTTTGTAAGTCTTCATTTGTTTTGATATGAAGCTTATCCTATAAAACAATAACGGTATCAAACTTTTATTCTTGTTATATTACTGAGTTGTCCCATATAATCACAGAAAATTCTACATCACAGAAATTCTTCCCCAACAACAGACATTACAAGCAAATTGTTGCCTTTGATGTCCCTGTATGAGATTATTTCAACAAAGTGCAAAGATCACAAAAGCGATAAAACCATTAACAGAAGCCATAGATTTAAATTACATTGTGTTTGTAGTTTTAATAAATCTAACATAAAGGAATGTCAAAAAGACATGTAATCCAAGCATTTAAATACCTTTGATATATGTTAATTACATTTTGCCAAACACTAAGAAGTTTCATTCTTCTTTTATTTACCATATTTCAACGTGTAAAAAGCGTTTCATTTCTCCAAGAAATGCCCCAGCTGTCTGAGGTAAAACAGACCCTCAGTAATAAGAGAAATTTCCTGATGTCTTTGCGGCGGCTTTATAAGTGTTTTTTTTTTATTTAGGGACCGAGTTTACAGGGACTAAATGATTAAAGGGCTGATTTGCCAGTTTGGTCAAACTAGAATGTAAACAATGAAATGAAACATCCAGTAAATTACAAACACTGAATAACCAGTCCAGGACCTGATGCCTTCTCCTGTGTACATCGGTATGACCTGCAACACAAGGGTTGATTGGAGACTGAAAGAAGGCTGAAAAGTGTTCCTACAGGTGCGGGCTGCAAAGCCGGTCAGACTGGCACGACAACTTCCGAGCTGGAAGCTCAAACTTCATGAAAGTCTGGTGACAAAAAGAGTGAATCTCTAGAAGTGCAAGGATCTTTAACATGCTCTTCGGGTTTCACAACACAAAGTCTCCTGTAGAGAGGAGCTCCTTGAGTGAAGGAAGGTGTATTAGGGAAGTCCTCCCAAATTCTGGTTCATACAAAGAACAAATGCCACAAACTGCTGACCACAGTTTTCTTTACAAGATTTATTTTGCAACATTTTTGAGTGAAGTTGGATACTTTACAACCCCTATTGACTGAATTATAAAGATAATACGCTTATTATTTTGATTAGTTTCCAACATGTGGGATCAAGACATGTATGATCTGATTTCACTCACTGGGAGACACTTTGTATCTTGTTAAATGTTCTAAATCTGCTTTCAGCTCTTATTCTTCAGTCTGTATATATAAAAGTTAACGTAGCAGTTCTTTATCCACATGTGTTACATGTAAAAACATGTTTTCCTGCTGTACATTTCATTACCTTTACCGTGTAAACTATTATTCTTATAAAAAGTAGTTCCATTCAGTAAACTGAGTCTTTTATGGTAAGGAAATCTCACAGCACAGGAGACCTAACATCGTCTAGAATAGATGCTGAGTTTCTAGAGGGTGCAGTATTTTCTGTGGGAGTTAATCTTTCTTCATACAACAGAAGACATGATTGATGATCAGAACCCACCCCATCACACAGTTTTAGAAGGATATCTGTCATTTGTGAAAAGATTCATCAGTTCCAGTGTTTGTCCTCTGCCTTCATAGAAATGAAGAAATATAGAAACACATTTTGTATCTTACATTCCAGGTTTTGTGTGTGGTGGGGTGATTGGATAGGGTTATGTGTAAAGGTGTGTGTGGGGGGGTGTGTGTTTTATAAAATCTTCTCAAACAACACAATGGCTGTGGAAGCAAGACACAGAGTAAGTAGGGTGGTAGAAATACGCTAAGGGGAAAATGTGCTCAACTCTTTGCTTCAATAGATTTACCAAAGTGTAGTTTTAGAGCTCTATCGCTCTGTGTATTGAATTTAAAAACATGGCCTTCAGTTGGTGTTTTGTTGAGATTTTTCTAATGGTTACAAAACAGAAAGCATTTATGTAGATAACTTAATTCCAAATTGTTGTTTCATAAAAGGAACAACAGGAAAAACATTGTCCAATAAATAAGAAGTAATCATCTATTCCAGTTAGCGGTGTCATCCTCAGGGTGTATCGGGTCTCCATACTGTGGACAATGGTGATGTCATTATGCCATTGTTTCACAAATTAAATCTAAATTGGCTCTTAAAATGGGCGTGTATTGATAACTTTTAGTGAATAATTATATATTCTGTTTGTTTTATGCTGATAGTTGTTAAATGGTCAATGAATATTTGATACAGTAAAAATAAACAATACTTCTGTTTTTCAACTTCCTGTATCAAGTGGAAGAGATCATCACCACAGTTACAAATCAAAACAAAATCAGGTGAAAGTAAAACTGACATGAATATTTCATCATTTTTATCAAATAGCTCTGAAAATAAAGTTTAAAAATGGTTCAGTAATATTTGTCAGATTTATTTGTTGTTTTTAGGTCGAGTTCAACAGCCAGGGTCATATTGTGACGGGTAGTTTACGGGTGGAGGAAACCAGTGCACACTAGTAGGTCAAGAAGCACTGTAAACCACTGGGCATCGGCAAGTAACTACTAACTTTCCAACATGAAGTGCCCGGCCCGGTAATATTTGTCAGACTCATCACACATGATCATTCATCCTAGATTATTGTCCATTTGTTCGATCACCATTGAATCTGCGATATCGCCGCTATTGGTGACACCAGTAGTTTCAGGGTTGTGGATTGGAAACCTAGTCAATTTCAAAACTGCATTATTTTGACAAATCCTTGAACCTTAAAAGTTGTTTTTTCAAAAAACAACACTGTGTATAAAAGTCTGAAAACCCAAGGCATCATACTTTCTGCATTAAAGTGGGTTACTATATAGATAATGGCCAAGTGGCGCTCCATTATGTAAACTTAATTTATTTTACATAATGGAAGCTCCATGAGGCTATTATCTATTATAAAACCCTGTGAATTGAAGCCAATTTATTGATTCAATAATTTAACACCTTTTGCGAAATGATCAACCTAGACAATCCTTGCAATGTTTACTTTGGTGTGCATACCATATGTGGCTTTCACTAAATTAGTTCTATGGTCTTTTTTATTTCAATACACAATCAACATTGTTTCAAAATGTGTATCACTGGTTTTCTTTTATGGAAAAATATAATTGTTGATAAAGCTTGAAAAATTTCAATATAATCTGACTGCCACAAAGCTTACCATGAATAATGATAATTGATAAAATATGGATCTGTGACAGAATGCACTTTCCAAAAAAAACTAGATTGGTCAATAACAATGTTCATGCTGTGGATAATTTGTTGTGGTGAGTATTTCTTTTTTATTTATTTATTTGGGGTTTTACGTCGCTTTCAACACTGTACAGGTCATATCACGATGAGTAGTTGGAAGGGCAGAGGAAACCAGTACATACAGTTCGTCAGGGTTCTGTACTGTAAACTGCCAACCAACGGCAAGCAACTACCAGCTTTCCCACATAAGACCTTGACGGGGATCGAACCCCAGCCTCAGAGGTGGGAGGCGAGAGTGTTACCACTCTGCCACCGTGGCCCCTGGTGAGTATTTCATGTTGCTATATTGATCTGTGTGTATTTAAAGACGGTAAGCTATTATTTTTTGTGTCAAGCAAAGTACTACAAACTGCAGAATTACTTGTTTTATTTTGTGTTGAAATTTTAGGGTTTCTCAAGTTTTTTTGTGCTTCTTTGTCTCTAAATTTTGAATAAAGGAAAAATGCCTCCTGGAAAGATTGTCTCCTGGAAAAAAATCCTCATAGAAAGAATGCCTACTCCACATTCCAGAAATACCACAATGTTCAGAATAAAATTGTTTTCAACCACAAACAGTGTATCATGTTAGAAGTATATAACATCAAGTTTAGATACAGCAGTAATGCATTTCAGTATTGTATTATAGCACCACGTTTTTTCCCTTATTATCTCCCGCCTGCAGCTGAAGGCCATGGTCGGGAAATTATAAAATGCCTTCCGTATGTCGCAGTTCAATCGGTCCAGCTAACCTCACCCATGGGCAACACCTCCCACCCGAGTAGTGAAGAAAACAACGATGACAACCAGAAAACTTTATTTTTGCCTCAAATGGAACCAACAAGAAACACCTGTACAAACGAATAAAACCTGAATTAAACATTTATCATATTTAACATTTTCTGCAGCGAAATGCTACTGATTCAATTGCACTGAATATTCTGATTTATCAATGTTAACATTAGCTTGACAATTATCATTTCATTAATTCCAACAATGGTGATAAATCCGAAATACCACTGTATTAAATATTACACGAAAATGCAACAATATATTGTCAAGTATGACTAGAACTTTAAATATTTACAGATTTAAAGTTAACATTACTGAAAATGGAACATTTACTGGAATATGGCCTAAACAAAGTTATATCAGAATGGTGCATGCCATAAAATAGTTCAATTCATGAGACAATACAACTACCCAGACACAGCATGGATCAGAGCACAGTTTGATAATGACCGAAAATACTTTGCCACATATAAATTACACACAATGAAACAACTGTAATAATTTACTCATCCACAAAATGTCTAAGTAGCCATTACATATTCACAAAATGATTTACACAACAACAAAGTAGCAAAGCAACTATTACCAACCTGCCCCAAACACAACCTCAATTTCACATGCTTCCAACTCTGTACTTCATGGCAGACTGTATGTCAGAACAATGCTAAGCATTAACAAACATGCTTCCAACTCTGTACCTCGTGTCAGACTGAATGTCAAATAATACTACGGGGTTCACTTCCTCTTGTCAGGGGAAGTATAGGTGCATGCTAAACTTAAAACTCAAGTACTAAACATGGGAAATAGGCAAACTAACGGAACCGCAAACGGTCACACTTATATACGTACGTACGTTCATCACGTTTTGGCATAAACCTTAATATCTCATTCATTTATGAAGATATCTTCACCAAATTTGCAGGGAATGTTTATGGCTATAAAATCCTGTAAAATTTTAGCCTCATTTTGAAAAACAAAATGGATGCCATAGTTGATAGTTTGAAAATCGTAAAGGTGCTCTAAATCTTGAAATATTCCAGCTAGCTTCATTAAATTTGCACAAAAGCTATATGGCTAGAAAAGCTAGCCTAATAGTAATTTTGACCTAGTTCAAAAAACAAAATGGCTGCCATATCACATGTTTAATGTCAAACGGGGTTATCCTATTAAAAAGGCCTTCTATCTCCCCTAATATTGCTTCTAGAGGTTCAGAATGTAAAAACAACTTGTAGGAAGTCCATGGCGTGGGAATCTTTTCCAGGTGTTGAGTTTGACCTTTGACCCCTGCTTCAAGGTTAAATGTGGTCATCACACTAAAAACGTCCTTATTTCTCCCTTATTATTAGTGCTGTGGCTTCAGATTGTAAAGACAGACCATGAAAAGCAAAGGCTGTGGACGAGAGATTGTAAATGCTGTCCATATGTGTGTCTGTTTATGCATCCGTCTGTGCGTCCGTTTGTCAGGTTTTAACATAAACCTTCACAGCTTCATCTCCCCTAATATTGCTCTTAGAGGTTCAGAATGTGAAAGCAACTTGTCCGAGGCCTGAGTCTCTTTTCCAATTACTCACTTTTACCTTTGACCCCTTCTTCAATGTCAAGTGGGGTTATCTTACTACAAACGCCTTATATCTCCTTTAGTTCTCCATTATTACTGATTCTAAGGTGGGAGATAACCGCTGCGGCAGTGGCCTTGTTTTACTTGAGTTAAAAAACTTCTTTCTTGTCTCATAATTTAGATTGTACATCAAGAATAATGTTCATTCTGAGCCACTAAAAACACTCCTTTTAATGTAGTATGTTGGGTTAGATTTTAACAATGACAATAATTATTGTAAAGTCAGATTATTAAAAAAATGCAAGGAACTAAAACAATACCCAACTTTATAAATTAAATTGCTGGCTTTGTATTTGTAAGAAGGGGGCTCGGTGGTGTAGCGGTTAGAGTTGTCGCCTCCAACCTCTGAGGCCGCCGGTTCGAATCTCGGGCCAGGTGCTTCATGTTGGAAAGTTGGTAGCTACTTGCCAATGCCCGGTGGTTTACAGTGCAGTATGCACTGGTTTCCTCCACCTGTAAACTACCCGTCGCAATATGATCCTGGCTGTTGAACGCAACGTAAAAACGTAAAACATAAAACAAATAAAGCTAAATCTTGTATTTGTAAGGAGGTATTTTTTCAAGGTAGTATTTTTCCATGAGATGTTTTCCTATGCACTCTGAATATCATGCAGAATTAAAAAGACTTTTAAATGAACTAATTAATATGAAAGAGTTGTGAAAACATTTCAATATTGAATACATTGTGCTGAGGATGACTGGCAAGTACCCTTTTGTTCTTGGCAGACTGGCCATTGAACTAAATCACATTCCACTGTCAGAAAATAATGTAGTGCTAACTCTCCATTATGTACAAATATAATGGAGAGTTGACGCAATGGCAGGGTCACCTGTCTGGGTTTTATAAAGCATTTAACACTGATACAAGTCCAGTTCATCAATTATAAAGAAGCATCCAAATAAACCTCCAAATTCCAGCTCTAAATTAGCTCTCTGCCCAGTTTGGATTCAAATAAAACTAATTACACGATTCAACCAAACATATTGTCCCAATAAAAGTGGTTTTACTGAAACAAGGCTTTCGTACTGTGACAATTTGTGTGAATATTTCAGTGTGCAATAGGTTTAGACTGTCTGAAGTGCTTCTCAATTAGGTCTCACCTTTTGTGTCTTTCTTGACTTTTGGCCATATTCTGTCACGTGATTTTGTTTGCACTTTAAAAGTCGTATACAGGAGGACGTCACATAAAACCCTTTGAGATGAAAAGCAATCCCCGTAAAACCTGATATTACAGATTTTCTTGATGTCAAAATTTAATATCTTATTTGAATTTTTCTACTAATTTGTATCAAATAAAATCATGAACTAGAACAAGGAGTAGTTTCAGTGTGATTTTGTCTGTCACAGTATTATGTGTTCTGCATCCATGCTGGAACTCACCCAACTTTTAGCAAAGTGTTTGTAGACAACTAAGTCTGTATTTTTTTGCTTCCGGCCATAAAGTCTGTTTAACGGGTCATTGTTTGTAAATATACAGACATGGGGACCAAAACAAAGAAACGAGGCAGACAACTTTTGTGTTTAAGTATAAACTCACAAAATGAGTTTATGTATGAGTTTTAATATGAATTTTTCTAAATTGTGAAAAGTTTGTGTTTAAGTGTAAACTTATCTTATGACTTTATGCGGGAGTTTTAACAGGAATTTTAAGTTTGAGAAGCCTTTGTAAAGGCGGGTTATAGGGAGTCATAGCTCATCTAGACCAGTGTGTCTCACTGGGATGTGCCTTGATGAGACTAGCTCATTGGAAACACTAGAACAGAAATAAAGAAGTCAAGGTCATCTGGATATTTATATGAAGCGATTCTAAAGCTTTTAAGGTAAGCTGAAGCCTAGGGTACTGTTGGTGTGTTATTGCCAAAAGCTAGAATGTTTTTGTTGGAATTTGAAAACATCACGTGACATAAAATCACTTATTCTTCCATTCAGACAACCATTCCTTTCACAGGAAAATCTATTTTATAAAGTAAATATATAAAGCTTTTGCTAACTGTGATATTCCACGTATTCATCAAAATGTTTACATTAATACATATGTTTACAGAAGTCTTTTTTATTTTGAATCTGGTGTTGTTATTTGGGCAATGTAGTTGTTTCATGTCTTCAAGTTTTCTCTGGTCCAAGACAAACACAGAAACACATCCAGAGCTGGGATGTAGGGCCTAATGTTGGTTTTGTTGTATAATTGATGAGCTAGAGCTGTTTCTGTGTCAAATGTAAGCCTTGTAAGCCACTCTATGACAGATCTTATGTTTTTGTGGCTCCTACATTTAGATATCAGTATTGTGAACACGCATGGTAAGGTTCAGCCTTGGTTAAACTTCTCTGCAGGTTGAAAGAACTTTCATTTAGCAGCTGATTGGACAAAATATAGCTATCATAAGAAAAGAGGTTATTGACACTTCTAAAGTGGAAACTGAAAAGACCTAGTTAGCTATATGTTTTACCAACCTGAGTCTCCAATCATAAAAATTAAATAACAAGATCTTATGTTTGCATACTAATTCAAAACCATAAATGTTATTAGTGGGTAGGCTTCTCATTTAGTTTGAAAACAATATTTTAATATCTTAACTTATATATGGTAACCTTATGACTTAGGGTTGCCTTATAACCAGTGAATTATTTTTACAGACTAATAGAAAACATTTGTATTACATTCTTCTGTAACTATAAATATAGAAGATGATGTTCAAAATACACATTTATTTTTGGTTTTGTTACCTTAAGATTTTATTTTTGTCATAACTATAAACCTCATCAATGTCATGGGCAGGTATGTTTGATAACTGTAACATATTTCTGTACCATGGCAGTAAATGATCATTGAGTACGATAGTACTACAACAGAGAAACTGCATGTGCTAGTTGATCAGCTATAGAACCTCATCTAGAGCTGGTCAATCATCGGGTAAACGTAGTGACAGCAGGATAGTGGTAGTTCCTAAGACCAACCATGCTGTGTTGATTGTTAAGAAACTTGTGAATCATAAACTTCTAATGTGGCATACCATATTGCTTGTTGAAAATACACCCTGTAACCAAGATTCTGTGAGAACTTCTGTGGTATGTGGCAGTGATCTCAACCTGGCTCTTTTATGAACCATTTCTGTTGGCCATACACCAAACTGAACAGTTGACAAGTCTTGTTTTACCTGCAACCCATAACAAGCAGAACTAAAAATACTAACCTCCATTGTTATATCCATAATAAGAATTACAAAGTCAAAGGCATCCTAAAAATAGTAGTTTTAGATTGAAGTGTTCCGTTCCTGATGATTTCATACTAGATGGTTGTGCAATGCTTTCAGTAATGTCATGGTCAGCTAAAGGTTCAGTAGAAGATTATTAAATGTTCTATGTCCTATTAGATTACAAATTGGTACTGCAAACTGGGTAACTTGAAAGTGGCAATGACAGATGCAACAAGCAGGTAAAATAAGGTTTGTAAGATGTTTCTGTATATGCATGGCAAAAAAGACCAATAAAAATTTAACTTCTGTTTGAGTTGAAATCACTGCCACCATACACAGACACATGAACACATTATATCAAAGTTCAGAGATTATAAAGACGTTGGGGACAACACATTGTCAAAACTGTATAACTCAGGGATATGCTCAACCATTGATTATGATAGTGCAATATTGACTTACTCTAAAAGAAATACACCAGACATAGTTCAGAAAAAAGCAATTAGATATTTCACTGAGTTCACAGATTTACTCCATCAGCAGCCATCACAGGCGACACGGGATGGCTCCCAGGTAGATATAAGAGATTTATCTGAGTGTTACGTTTTTAGAATTGAATTCTTAATATGAAAAATTCCGGGTGAGGCTGAACCTTATGTAAAACATTTTCTTTCAAAATATGAAAGATCCTTATTGACATAATTTCTGACACTGGAAGATTTAATTCTGTGATTGACATTAACACTAATACACAAAGATACCTATGTCACAGTGTACGATTATGTGTCATTTGTTCACAGAATTTGGCTGAGAATTAATTTCAATTTTTTTACCTGTCCTACTTACAATGAAATGAAAGAGAACTTTATACAGAAATTACAAACAAATGTAATCTATTTTCAACTTTCAATCAAATGGAAAGATTTATCTACTTTAACAAATTTCATCAGAAGGCATTGTCTATTTACTTGAAGAAGGCATGGTATAAATGTAAAGAATTGTTATCACATTAATTTTTCACCTTGAAATATTAATTTGCATTTTGTTACATGTGATTGTAACTGTGACCTTAATGAACTTGTGTTTAAAGTGACATATCAGCACATGTAGGGCTGGGAAAAAAGGCAGTTTGATATTGAGAAAAATATTACACGTCATTATAATAAAATAAATCTATCTTTCTATCATAGGATATGATTATTTTGACACATTTGCACTTGATCCACATTTTCTTAAACTATCACACCAAAGTTGGTGTTGTGATTCATCTGCTACTTTCCTGGTCCAAGTAGCTTGGGCGCTGACCAGCTCCAGGTGAGGTTCTACAGTTGATTTAATGTGCATATAGTTTAATATGACCTTGTTCTACTGTGAGAGGCAGTTATTTTGCTGCAAGACTAACTTGTTCATTGTTCACAAAGTTCAGAAGCATGACAAAATGTTCACAATATCTGCCAATCACATCGACGATGTAGTGCACAAAATCATGAGAACTGAATTCTGAATGTAACATAAATAGAATTACATGTGTATATGAATATTTTAAGTTTTTACTGACTTAAACCAGATGAAAAGATATCCATTATGTATACATGCAGTTGATACATTTGATAATGCTTCATTACACAATACAACTCTCTATTTCCAAAAGTTTGACACCTAGCTTCCTAAAATTTACAAGACATATCCTTTATCACAAAAGCCTGTCAAGGAAAGGAATTGACCTCAGTTTGGAAGAAAGACAAGATGGCTGCCAAGGACTTTTTGACATTCATCGATCTTATTGAATAAATCCCAGATGGGTGACCCTTCCAATGTCTTAACTCTCCATTATTTTTGCGTAAATAGAGAGTTACAACTACATTATTTTCTAACAGAGGATTGTGATTTAGTTCAATGGCCAACCTGCCAAGAACAAAAGTGTATTTGCCATTCATCCTCAGCACAATACATTCAATATTGAAAAGTCTTCAGAACTTCTTTCATTGTAATTATTTCTGTGGGTACATTTACAAAGGCTTCTTAATTCTGAATGACATTCAGAGTTCATAGAAAAATACCTCATGGAAAAATGCCACCTTGAAAAAATACCTCCTGACAAATACAAAACAAGCAATTTAATTTATAAAGTTGGATATTTTTTAATTCTTTGCATTTTCTTTACAATCTGACTTTACAATAATCTTCTGTGAACTTAATCAAAGGAGCAGCTAACTTTCAAACAAACTCACTGTTAAAATCTAACCCAGCATACTATATGGAGTGTTTTAGTGGCTGAACATTTACTCAAGTAAAATGAGAAAAAAACATAGTGCAAAAATGCAGTACTGAAATGCGTTACTAGCGGGTTTAAATCTGATTTAAATTTTCAATGTTTTTAAGTTTAAAACAAAGATTTTATTGTACCTTATTACAGTTTGTTATATACTTCCAAAATGATACACTATTTGTGGTTGAAATGAATTTTGTTCTTAAGGTTGTGGATTAATTTTCATTGGAGGTATTACTGAAATACAAAATGTGGAGCAGGCATTCTTTCTATGAGGCTATTTTACCACGGGACAATCTTTCCAGGAAGAATTTTTGCTTGATTCAAAATTAAGAGACAAAGATTAATTAATTATTTGGGGTTTTACGTCGCTTTCAACACTGTACAGGTCATATCACGACGGGTAGTTGGAAGGGCAGAGGAAACCAGTACATATAGTTCGCTAGGGTTCTGTACTGTAAACTGCCGACCAACGGCAAGCAACTACCAGCTTTCCCACTTACGGCCATGACGGGGATCGAACCCCGGCCGCAGAGGTGGGACGCGAGAGTGTTACCACTTAAGAGACAAAGAAGCACACAAAATAAAAATCTTGAGAAACCCAAAAACTTCAACACAAAATAAAACAAGTAAGTAATCATCTAGTAATCATCTAGTACTTTCAATGCCTGAAACACAAAAATAATAGCTTACTGTCTTAAAATAAGCACAGATCAATAAAGTAACATGAAACACTCACCACAATAAATTATCCACAGCATTGTTAAATGACCAATCTAATTTTTTCTCCTGGAAAGTGCTTTCTGGAAGTCACATATCCATATTTTATCGATTACCATTATTCATTTTTTAAACTTTACAGCAGTCCAATTATATTAAAACTTTTCAAGCTTATGGCATTCACACGAAAGGGAACATTGCAAAGATTGTCTAGGTTGATCATATGGTATGTGTTAAAATATTGAATTAATAAATTGGTTTTAATTTACAGGGTTTTATAACAGATAATTGCCTGATCACATTAATATATACATAATGGTCACGTGGCACTTCCATTATGTAAACTTAATGACCCTTCGGCCAGTTGACCCTGAGGCCATTACATTTACATAATGGAGTGCCACTTGACCATTATCTTTTTGTAATAATGTGATCATAATGTTGTTTGATATTACAACATCATAAATGCACATACAATTTAAGAATTACTTTGTTGTCACTGAATAGATCTGACTGCAAGAAATAAAGTCTTATCAAAGAGTCTTCCTAAATGTTATTTGGAATATATTTGTTCTGACAAATTCCACTTTCCTAAATCATACAGTTAACTAGAAAAGTGTCAGAAGAGGTTTCTGTCACTTATTCATATTATTAAACCAAAACACATTAGTTATATAGTTACTCTGACAGTGTGATCTCTAAAAACTGTCTTATCAAGCCTTTCACACTGATCTACTGGGAGTGTTGAGCTTTTCTATCATTATTCTTAGAGATTTACAAATTAAGTCTCGTTGATATTCTAAGTAAAGACATCAGAAAGATGTGCCACATTCCACACAGCAACCCTTTCTATGCAGACAGACAACTCAGAGAGAATTTTAATACCATTCATGTCCTAATAATGTCAGATGTCTTCAGTTAAAAAATTTCTGACAGAAAACAGCTGCAGTTGGAAGTCTCCAAATCATATTAAGTTATACTGAGTTGGTGTTAAATGTACAAAAATATGTCAAATGTTTTAGAGTCACTTTTAATAATTCTAACAAACTCTGTGGTTTTAATAAATGTTGGTCAGGGTCTGTATTCACAAAGATTTTGATAATTTTTCTTAGAATTACACTTAAGTCTAAGAGAAGTTCTTAGCTAAGAATTTCCTTATTCTTAGAATAAAATCCTATTCATAAAACAATTATTGGCTAAGAATAATTCTAAGAATAGAAGTAAAAAGAAATGTATTCAATTATTAAATTGTCTTCTTAGACTAAATGTAATTCTAAGAATCTTTCAGAATGCAGATCTTGGTACAAATGAACAGAAAGTAAGAAATATTTGAAATGATATAAAGAGGTTGCATTTCAGTGCAGTACACACAATGTAAAACTTGACATGTAACACTCTGTCATGGATGCTATTCAGTTGCTGCACTATAATCAACAAAGCAACTATTATTCTTAAGTTAAGCAAGCTATGTACCAATCTTAGTTTTAAATCAAAATCTAACAATAAGACGAGAGTTTTTTTAATTAATTGGATTTCAAAAGTTTTTGGACCCTAGCAAAGCGAGTCGGTCAGATGGAAGGGAAAAAAAGTACATCACTACCAAGGTCGGGAGATCAGTTGAAAAAAAATGTTCACTTTTAAGAACATAAATATTTCACTTGAATGAAAGGATGTACCCTGTATTGTATTAAAAATATAGATGTTAAGAAAGACATACCATTTTATTGCTTAATGCACAGTATGTGGCAATACTAGTTTTTCAGCTATTTCTTGTTGCATAATTTTAAAATGTTCTTCCTTTGAAAATAGCATTTTTAACAGTCTATGGAACAAGTGTCTTCCGGAACCTTTAATCCAGTTTTCTTTCCCCCTTCACATGCTGTGTAAATCTATCAACACCTGGCAAGACTGTTTAAAATTAGGATGCTGTAGTGGTAATCTTGATAGTAACATTTTAAATACAAAGGTATATAACTTCCTGTTGCAGAGCAGACTTGGAAAATAAACTATATTTGCCTGATATAATGAACTTTCTCTGTTATTATATTTCGACTGATACAGGTACAAAAACCAGTACAACCGGTTCATACCAGCTTAGAGCCGGTTCAAAATGGTGGTACAACACCTGAACCTGTAAAGTACTTCAGGGAGTCCAGACGCACATAAATCCATAGCCTCTGATGATACTGCACCCCTAAATCAACAGTCGAAATATAATAACAGAGAAAGTTCATTATATCAGGCAAATATAGTTTATTTTCCAAGTCTGCACTGCAACAGGAAGTTATATACCTTTGTATTTCACTATGAGTGCCCCTTCAGTAACTGTGAGCCAGACTGAATTCTGTGATGCGGTGTCAAACGTTAGAATCACTTCTGAACAACCAGTGGTTACGACACACCCATCCCAAGAGCAAAGAATGTACGAACACATAGTGTCAGTACAAAAAGATGGACAAAGCACTCCAGTTTTCAGTCACTTTAATACTTTGACTCGTCCAACACAGCCAGACGCAGGAAGCTTGAGCTGTCATGGATCTTCAGATTACACCCTCTGGCACCCATAGGCATCAACCAATTTGTGTGACTTCTTTAGGTATTATACCGGCTACTTAAGCACTCAGTAGTCAATTTTACCCTTTGTTTAACATTTTAAAATTGCCATTTTCTCCAGAAAAAGTTCTAATTTCTCTATTTTTTAAAATGAGTTAAGATGATAATCCTCATGAGCCAAATTAAAATGGCTTTTATTAATATATGTGGTTTTTCTGTTGATTATATAGTTAATTTATAATGGGGAAAAATGTCATAATTTATGGTGGCGAATTTACACAAGGATCAGTACGCAGTCATGCATTTGCAAAACAAATGCTTCAGTCAATGCTCAACATGATCAACTGTAAATTTTATCCTTCACTTGCCCAGGATGAGGAATTATATAATGTCCTAAATTTAAAACTCACTACAGGTTTCCTCCCACATTCTTATCCATTTACTATTATTTCAGCAAACTTCTAAAACTGCAATGCTTAAGTTTATTAATTAGCTAATTATCTTCATAAAATTTCTTCACAGCTAAAATTTAAATATAGACATATTTTTAAATATTCCTTCAAATATTATCTATAAAAGTGTAAGGTTAGGCTAAAAGTGAGAGATTCAAAAGTGAGAGTTCTGTGAACTGTGTAAAAATACTGTACATGTATGCAGTACCTTCACACATATATATACACAACTACAGGGGATCCAGCTACAAGGTTGTGCATGTCAGAGGTAATGATGACAGTTCAAAAACATTGCCATGTGTGGTGAGGGGGAAACCACATCCAAATCTTGGACATCGCTTGGCACTTAAGCTAGTTGTACACTAGCGCGGTGTGGTGAGGCGCGGCTAAATAAAATAGAAATAAAGGAAGTAGTTCAATATTTGTGCATATGTACATCACGGTAGGAAGCGGTGCAGATTTTTCCATTTAGAAAATTTTCTATTTTTCAAAAAAAATGTGCGGCTTTTCCACTATTTTCCCCAAAATGCAAAGCTCACAGGCTCAATGTGAAGGGATTAACTACTGTTGATATAGACACATAAAAGGGATTAAGTGAATGAGGAATGCAATTATGAGTATTTCTAAAAGGGGCACACTGAATAAGGTGTTGTTTGTATATGGATTAAGTACTTATTATGGAGAAAGGGATGTGAAAGTGTGTGACAATATATGTATACAAAACACAGCCAGAAGTTGATTAATTGAAAGGGGGTGTAATCATCAGTAATTTAAAAGGGACAATAGTCAAGGGCAAGGCTCTCTATTGTGGAGAGATTAAATTGCATGTAAGGGTAGGAGGGGTATGGAAATGTACTGTGGGGTCTAAGATGTTTAATTTTTTGTGATTATTTTAAATATTGTAGCTACATTCACTGTAGTTTATAAATATTTTGTCGATATACTAAAAACCACTGGGGAAAAGTGCCCAAATGTGCAAGGTAAAGAAAATTCGCCTGCATAGCATGTAGTAAAAATCGCAACAGCCTTTATTTCATTCCACAGACTGTATTCATACCACATATTCATTCTTATCTCCCACTTTTTTCTCATGTTTATGTCAGGGGGAGAAGGGAGGGGGTGTCAAGAAGTTATCCTTTTTGTTACAGTTATAAGCAGTCTAGCTTAAGGCTCAAATTTGTATATTGTTTTAAGATGCACACAATAAAATTGGTTTTAACCAAATAGATTTATTATTCTGGATTTCAAGAGGGCGGAGCCTAAATTTTCTGATTAAATAGGAAATATTTAAAATATTCCATTGCAAGAAAATAATTAACCAATTTAATATTAATGCATATTTTGTGGAAATTCAGACATAATGCCCCTGTTCCACCAAAAGATTAAGCCCCGATCCTGTCGGCGACCCTTAATTGTGCACAGTCGGTTGAAAAAAGACAAAAATGGGCGGGAATACTGGGTCGGTACTGAAGTCTGGGATTAAGAACAGATCGTCCCCAGGACGCCTCAGGACACCTCAGGACGCCTCAGGCGGCCGCAGACAGTCCCCGACTGGTCTGGGACTAAGAACCGACTAAGCCAGTTTTCGGGTCGGTTTCAACCACGATCCTGTCGGACACAAACCGACTGGGTCCCAGGACGCCTCAGGCCTCCTGGGACTAAGAGCCGACTAACACACGATTAACTACCGGCGTCCTCAGGCGTCCTCAGGCCTCCTCAGGCCTCCCCAGACCACGATCCCCGATTATTGTTTTGCAAAGTTGCTGGATTTTCTGGGTATATATATATAAAATTTGCGATCTAATCATCATTGCTTTTCTAGGAACACACCAGGATGCCACCTTTTAATGGAAGACAGATTCAACAACAACTTAGGGCTTTTTTGGTTTTTATTCAGTTACAAATAATCATGTATTTCCATTTTTTACGTCAAGCACAGCAACCACCACCACCACCACCAGCACCACCAGCACCCATACAGAGACCTAGAAGAAGGCACAACATGTGGGTCAGGCCATGGCTACTGCAGAGAGAGGAGAGGGGGGCCTACCACAACATTATGGCTGATCTGTATGCCACAGACATTCCAGGATTCACCAACTACATGAGGATGACCCCAGAATTCTTTGAAATGATAAAGACCAGACTGGAACCACGTCTAGCCAGGCAGGACACCAACTACAGAGCTCCTATTAGTGTTGGGGAGAAGTTAGCCCTCACCATCAGATATCTGGCCACTGGAGAGTCATACACATCATTATCCTGTCAGTTCAGGGTTGGCAGATCCACCATTTCCAAGTTTCTACCAGAGGTCTGCAGGGCCATCCAGGATGAGTTCACCAGAGAGTACCTCAAATGTCCTACTACTCCAGATGAGTGGAAAGAACTGGAAAGGGAATTCAGGATCAGGTGGAATGTTCCACATGCCCTGGGAGCCCTGGATGGAAAGCATGTGGCCCTGAAGAAACCCAAGAACTCTGGAGCCCTCTACCACAACTACAAGGGGTTCTTTTCCATTGTAATGTTGGCCTTGGTAGATGGGCAGTACAAATTCAGATGGGTGGATGTGGGTACAGAAGGGTCTTGCTCAGATGCCCAGATATTTAATGCCTCTCAGCTGAAGAGGAGGATTGAAGATGGCAGGATAGGCTTCCCTGACCCAGCTCCTATAACACAGGGTGGTAGAGATGTCCCCTACTTCATTTTGGCAGATGATGCCTTTGCCCTGAAGACCTGGCTCATGAAACCCTATGGCAGAAGGCTGTTAACAAGGGAGGAAAGGATTGCCAACTACAGAATATCAAGGGGCAGGAGAGTTGTGGAGAACGCTTTTGGCATCCTTGTGTCAAGATTTAGAGTCATGAGGACCACCATTGAACTACCCCCAGAAACAGTTAGAGAAGTGGTCATGACCTGTGTGGTTCTGCACAATATACTCAGAAGCCAGTATCAAGGTCAACCTGCTGGTCAGCAGCCTGGGGGGGATGATGATGATGTGCCTGGTGATTGTGGATTGATTGGTGGTGCTGCTGGTGGTGGCCAAGACAGAAACCCTGCTAGAGAGGCCAAAAGACAGAGGGATTACCTGAAGGACTACTTCAATAATGAGGGAGCAGTGGCCTGGCAAGATGGCAGAATATAAGTCCTGTTGCAGTAAACAGTCCTTTTCAGGACTAACTATAACAGTCCTTTTCAGGACTAACTATAACAGTCCTTTTCAGGACTACCAAATATTCCAAAAACAATTAATCAGCTATGTGGACAAACAGACAAATCCCATGCCAAGCATAACTTGTTGAGACGGACAAACAGACAAACCCCATGCCAAACATAACTTGTTGAGACGGACAAACAGACAAACCCCATGCCAAACATAACCTGTCGAGACGGACAAACAGACAAACCCCATGCCAAACATAACTTGTCGAGACGGACAAACAGACAAACCCCATGCCAAACATAACTTGTCGAGACGGACAAACAGACAAACCCCATGCCAAACATAACTTGTTCAGACAGACAAACAGACAAACCCCATGCCAAACATAACTTGTTCAGACAGACAAACAGACAAACACAACTTACTCACCCAACAAACAGACAAACCCACTGTTAAACAAAAGCGAAACACAAAGTGACACATAATATCCTAAATTGAATAATTATTTTATATATTTTCAAATCCACATCATAATTTAAACATTTTTCTTTTTTCATGGCTGGGAAACTTATTTGTAGCAGAAATTTTTTTATGGAAATATTCAATTTTAAATATTCATTTCTAATCACAAAAATTTGGAAAATATAACCATGGAACTAGTTTTGCTTTCAATAATGGGGGATTGTGTTTGCTAAATAGTTTGTCAGTTCGTTGGCATGGGTTCTATTTACTTTTGGGTTTGGGTGTTTGTTGGTTGGTGGTTACTGGGGTTGGGTTTTTTGGGGGTAGTTGGGTATTAGATTTGGTACTGGGTTTGTTATTTGGGGGTTATGTTTGGTATTGGGTTTGTCTGTTTGTGGGTTGGTAAGTATGTAATTATGCCTTTTAACTCTAGGGAAGGTGCAAGTGTTGGACTTTTCAATTACAGATTTTAAACTATCCCATGGATTTTAATCTAAAAATGGGCTGATTAATGGCCATATTGGGAGTTACTTTTAATATTTTTTTTATGTGGCCTTTTTGGTTATGTGTAGTACCATGGGTTATTTGTTTCATGTTTGGGGTGGTGTAAGTGTTGGACTTTAATTTTTTTTTCTTGTGATAAGTATTTGTACTGAACTTTTTTGTTTTGGGAGGGGAATTGGAAGAACACGTAGCTGAATAATTGTTTTTGGAAGATTTGGTGGCCCTGAAAAGGGCCTGGCAGGTCAAAGACCCGCCCTGACTGGATGGCTACTGAGGAGGCTGCTGCTGCTGTTGAGGCGGTGCTGAAGTGGTGATAGTAAAGAGCTGCTGCTGCGGTTGTTGCTGCTGCTGCTGAGGCTGCTCGACGATCTGTGTTGATGTCAGATCTGGTAGCTGGCTTAAGATTCCACTCAGATTGTGTCTGCTCCCTTCGTCCTGTACAGTTAGGACAGATGTAGGGTTGCTGAAGCCAATGGGGCTTGGTGTATAGTACACAAAACTGCTGCTAGCTGCTGTTTGAGTGGAACTTGATGCCTGTGGAGTGGTTGTTGGCAGTAGGCCGACCCTCTGGGACTCCGTGGTAACAGTGGCTGATCTTCTGGGCAATGGCTGACGTCTGCGGTTACTCTTAATATTTTCGATATCTCTGAATATCTTGCCCTTTAATTCTTCAAATTCTTCTTGAGTCATCTTTTCGGCCTCTGATGCCACGTAGTCAAAGAAGGGCTGCCTGTCTGACTTCTGATGCAGAAAACCTGAGATAAGTGTCCTCATCTGCTCAAAGTGTTCGAGAATCTTGGAGTCTGTAGTTGAAACGGGTGTTGATGTAATGATGGACTGACTCCTCTCCCTCAGGACACTGGACTCGAGGTGTTCTGTGTCAGTAGTTGACCCACGTGATTCGTCCTGCTTGCTGGTATTTGGACTGGCCTCAAAACCTGAACTTCTATTGGCCCCCTTTCTTCTGATGTGGGTTTTAAGAAAACCCATCTGTTGGTAGACCCAGGACTGTCTCTTGGTCATCTCCCTCGGGGCTTGGCCAGATTGGAGCTTAGACAGCTTTCCATAACGGGTTCGCTGGGACTCAAACCACCTTCTCACATCAAAGGGCTGGAGCTTAAGTTCTGCAGATATTTCTGCCCAGAGAGCCTCTCTTCTGTTCCTGTCGTGGAAACGTGAATGTTCCTTGTCATACAGTTCAGGGTGCAGCATGACGAATTCTACAATGGAAACTTCATCACTGTCTGTAAAAGTGGCACACACCCTGGCTCTCTTGGCTGAAGAATGGCACTCCGGATCTTCCTCACACCTCTCTTCTTCTTCTGCCACAGCTTCCCCAATAGCTGGATCTTCCTGAATCTCCTCCTCCTCTCTCCTCTCACTTCCTTCTTCTGTAATAACTTCACTCCTCTCCTCTACTTGACTTTCCTTCTCCCTCTCATCCATCTTTTTCCTTCCTCTCTTCCCTCCTTTCTCTTTTCTCATGATCCAGTCGACAAAATAATAAAAAAATAGTAAAATGTGTCTCCTAACTGTGAAATTTGCCTTAAGCTCAAGTATATAAAATGTAAAATAAAAATTGAAAACCCCTACAAATCAGTGACACACGTCTCTCAGTAGCCAAACAGTCAGTAACAATGACAAAGTGTGCGCGGTCGCTTATATAGTCCCAGACCTGCTCATTGCCTCGTTTTAATTTCCAACGCGCGGAAAACAGTCGGTTCTTAATCGGTTGTTAGTCCCAGGACGCCGCAGACTGAAAATGCGTGGTCCCAGGCGTCCTGGGGAGGCCGGTTTGGATCGGTTAGGGTCGGTTACCCTTAGTCGGTTCGTAGTCCCAGACCTTGATTTTTGGGTCGCAGGACACCGCAGACGGTCTGAGGCTTCCGGGGACTAATGAAACCGACTCACTTTCAGACGCATGAAATTCATACGCATCATATTTGAGTCTGGGATTAAGAACCGGCCGCCTGGGACTAAGCTACGGAGGTCTGGGACTAAGGGTCGCAGGACGCCTGGGACAACAACCGACTCTGTAAATTTGGGTCTGAGGAGGCCTGAGGACGCCTGGGACTGGACATTTTGTTGACGGCGGGAAATAGGAATCGGTTGTAGTCGTGTGAAATATCAAACATGTTTGATTTTTCACACGGCCTCAACCGACCACAACCGATCCTTACAGGAAGCCTGGGACTAAGCAAATATTTCAAACCGACCCCCCCAAAACCCTTAATCGGGAGCCTTAGTCGTGTGGTGGAACACCCACAATAAGAAGCTGTTCAAAATGTATAAAAATTAACTTATGCATTGTTAAATGAGATGTTTCCCAATTTGTTTTCCTTTTGGCACACCTGGGGCCGTATTCATAAAGAGATCTTAAGTCTGAGACGAAAAATAGTCTCAGCTTTGAGATTTGGTCTCAGCTGAGACCAAATCTCAACATTGTATTCACAAAGAGGTTCTCAGCTGAGACCAGTCTCAAGTCTTTCCAATGTAAACAAATAATAAACTTGCAAATATATCTAACATTTTTTCAAAAAGATCAATAGTTTTTGTGTGTTTTGATTCTGAACAAAAATTATACTGTCTATTAAAATAAAAAATAAATAGAAAATTGTGTCGAGTGTTTTTTATTTTTCATGTCACATGATCTACTTCTTTGTTGCTATGCAGTCAGAAAACACTGTTGAAAAGTGTCTCAAAGTAAGGTACTTTTGAAACCGAAGTATGGGATATCCGTTGTTACAAAAGTTTAGGCTAAGTATCATGTATGTTGTAAATTATTTCTACTTTACATTAAGCCATAAAAAGTAAAAACATGAATCTCAGTTAAGGTGAACTAGTGCTTGAGACTTTTACCAAAATATTTGAGACAACTATTACCAGTCTTAACTTTGAGACTAAATTTGGTCTCAACTATTTTGTGAATAGCTAACAAGTTTTAGACCAAAAACAGTCTCAGATTTGAGACCAAAACTTGAGACTTGAGACAAAATTTGTTCTCAGCAAGTTTTGTGAATACTGGCCCAGCTGGGTCATTTTTCTTGATCCTAATAATCTTGAGCTGATTTTTTGGCTTAGCTTAATCTGTGTTCGTGAATACAGGCCCAAACAAATGGCCCAATCAACAAAATAATCAATACTGTCTTGAATGAGTACATAATGATGAGCTATGAAATAAGATACTAATTAGATATACTGATACTGCAAGTTTATTTTTTATCTGTGAAATAAAAAGGCCTTCTCCTTTCTAAATAATAATTACACTGATTTACAGCCAACATAACGCTGTATTTTTCTTTCAAGTGTGGGGAAAACTGACATCAAGGTTTACAAGACAGGTTGCTTAGCGTATGTCTGCCCCCCTCCCTCCTATGACCAGGTCTGTGTTGATACAAATTTCGGGAAATAATAGTGATAAAATGCGTGGGAAGTCATTAAATTACATATTTGTTTATGTGTTTAAAACAGTCTAAATACACTGTAAATATTGAGAGAGAAGCCTTGAAGTGAGTTATAAATAGGCCCATGCATTTTATTTTGTGGTTGTCAAGGCAGATTACAGGGGCCACAGCGGGAGAGTGGTAACACTCTCGTCTCCCACCTCTGAGGCCGGGGTTCGGTTCCCGGCACGGCCTCAAGTGGGAAAGCTGGTAGTTGCTTGCTGTTGGTCGGCAGTTTACAGTACAGAACCCTGATGAACTGTATGTACTGGTTTCCTCTGCCCTTCCAACTACCCGTCGTGATATGACCTGTACAGTGTTGAAAGCGACACAAAACCCCAGATAAATCAAGGCAGATTACGTCATAAAGAATTGTTACAATGTACTAATACACAGAAAAGTGGCGGAATTTCAGATATATGGCGAGTTTCACACTTCTTACTCTAATGTTTTATGTTTGGTGGTGTCGGTCAGTACAAAAACAAATAAATTACCTGTGGCTGTTTTTATTCTGTCGCGAGCAAAACAAGCCTATCGACAGATTTGAAATCCAACTAATCAAAAAAACTCTTGCCTAAGACTTTTGTGAATAGCAAATTCAATAAGTGTGATTCTAAGAATAAGAATCTTTGTGAATGGGAAAATTCTTAATCTTAGGAAAACGACAATTCTAAGAAATTCTAAGAATAAGACTAATTCTAAGAACAAGAATCTTTGTGAATACAGGCCCAGAAATGAGGCAAAACGCAATAGAAATCCACAGTATTACAGAGAAAAGAATTAAAAACCAGTTTTTTTTTTGTCAAGTTGTACCAAGCTATGGTAAAGAGCAGAATATATTGGAATCAATAGCCTTTGAGAAGGTTGAAAACACACTGTGACACACATCATGAAGGGTATGACATCAGCTAATACTGTTTTCTGCAGTCCCAAGGCCCCTCAAACAACAGTAAACCACACAGGAGGGTACAGTTTTATTATAAATACCACATATTAGAATGCAAAATAATAATAAACTACAATACTAACTACTAATTATTTACACCTCTTTCAAGACTGTACACAGTTTAATGTCAGTACATGCATATAAATTACCAGATGTTAAAATATTCTTGATTAACCATTAATACTATAATGCAAGTAAATTAATGTCTCAACATAGTAAATGTTGGATTAAATACAGAAATTAAGATACTCTTGACTAAACAAAATGGTAAAATACAAGTAATTTATTATGTGATATTACTAACTGTGAGAGTTAAGTCTTAACTTGTATCATTCAGTTACTGCGTAAATATCTAGTTACCCAAAATATACCAAGGTACCATAAATTTATATCACAGAGGTACGTATAACACAAAAGAACACATAAAAGTTACCATTCTTATCATAAAACATATGAAACAGACAGGACACCTTAAGTCCAAACGGTAGGAACATAAGAACATTTGTAGCAAAATCTTGAACATTTATAACAATATATTTTGGAAAGCAACAGCAACCTGAGAGCCCGAATCTTGGTGTGTCTGGATATATCTCCACACACTTTCTGACGTCTAGGGGCCGTGATTCTTATTCTCTTGGATGGGAGCATGAGCACTATATGCTAGGGTGGCACCTGAACTTGGGAAGGCATGAAAGGTGTAGTAATTTTCTGGTAATTGCATCTTGATATTGATATGTGACGTTTTCCTGACCTTTGCATCTTTCATGACCTGCCACCCCGGGCATGAAAGATTGAAAATAGGCTTCCATACTGGATGGAGCATATAATTTCATGATACCTTTTAAAGCAGCAGGGCAGATTGATAGTAGCCAAAAAGGCTGTGAGAAATATGGCTTTTTAAGTCAGAAACACAGTTGAATATCAAGTGTACTGACCCTTAACTCTACAATAAATACTCAAGTAAAAACAATACAGTGACAGCAAAAAAATGTTTCTAAGACACCTGAATACAAACACAGAAGGACACAAATACTCAGAATA
This sequence comes from Sabellastarte sp. h YS-2021, assembly GCA_964017235.1. Classification (NCBI taxonomy): domain Eukaryota; kingdom Metazoa; phylum Annelida; class Polychaeta; order Sabellida; family Sabellidae; genus Sabellastarte; species Sabellastarte sp. h YS-2021. The sequence goes on from OZ024931.1 coordinate 716,661, forward strand.
GACGGCTGCAGCATTGCCTGGTTTTTGGTCAAAATTCTCAGTGAAACCTGAATCTTGCCTTGACACTCAAATTCTGACAGCCAGCCGCTTCTACAACACAAAGTATAGCATCTCCAAAGCAACTTCTACAAGTTAACATCTAACTATAAATCTGTATGTCTATGGTAAACTAAATAGGGTCCTGGACCAAAATACTCAGTTCTATTATATTTGCTGGCAGTGTACTGCCATCTGGATAGCAGATCTGCGGTTCTGTTATTTTTATCAAGGACATGTGTATACTGAAGCTCAAGTTCAGCCAGAGCAGCTGTATTTATTTATTTATTTGGGGTTTTACATCACTTTCAACACTGTACAGGTCATATCACGATGGGTAGTTGGAAGGGCAGAGGAAACCAGTACCTAAAGTTCGTTAGGGTTCGGTACTGTAAACTGCCGACCAACGGAAAGCAACTACCAGCTTTCCCACTTGAGGCCGTGCCGGGAATCGAACCCCGGCCTCAGAGGTGGGACGTGAGAGTGTTACCACTCTGCCACCGTGGCCCCTGCCAGAGCAGCTGTAAACCAGACATTCCTGGCACAGGCCCCTTAAAATGATTCCTTAGTGCGACCAGAACACTGCAGGCACAGCTTGTCACATTTGATAGGCACTTTTTTACCAGACCACATATCCTTAAATAATTTCAGGGCAATAAAAACATCAATCATCTTTAGATGCACAATTCCCATCTGCTTGTATCCCAGAGATATTGCAAGATGATAAACACAGCAATCACCAAGGCCAGTTAGGCACGCATCTAGCTCAATAACTCAATCAATTGACCTGTGATCAAAGAGAAATGTTTTGAAAGCATTTTAAGTCCCCCACAAATTCATCATTCAGGAGTATTTTGCCTGAGGTTTGAGCATTTCTTAGAACCTCCAGCATTCTGTTGACAAAAAACCTGGCAGGTTTAGTGTGACAACCAATACTCCCAAGAGCATACAGCTTGAATGCCAGGGGTTATAGGCTTCTTTCTGCTAATACAGAGACCTAATGTTTGCATGACGTCGTGTAGGGCATCAAAAGAGTGTTTTGCAACCATTGGAGTGCCAAATCTAAGAAAATCATCAATATAATTGATGACGTCATAATTGGGGAGCTTCATGATGTAGCACACAGCGTCACTGACCATCTGGAACATTTGGCTCCCATGACGAACCCTAAAGAGAAGCCTAGTATCAATATAAGTCTGCTGCTATTGAAGTGCCAATAAATCACAATCTAATTTATCCATTTTTAAGTGCCTGAAGGCCCTGCTGACGTCTATCTTATAAATATGAGCCCATCTACCCAATTTTCTTAATTCTGTTTGAGATCATCAATACTGAGAAATGTTAGCTTAAATTCAGGTCTTATATAAGACATTTTGTCGACACTGTCATTTACTGACACCCAGGGTCTTATATAAGACATTTTGTCAACACTGTCGTTTACTGACACCCCGAGTCTTATATAAGACATTTTGTCGACACTATCGTTTACTTTGAATGCAATTGAACCACGGAATATTTCAAATTAGGTTGACAATCATGATTGAATCGGATCTGACAAAGGTATAAAACCAAATTTCATGTCCGACTGCTGTTACATAATTGAAAAGTGGTACAGTCTGGCTGTACCATACTGTTATCTGAACTACCACTAATTATAAAGACCGGAAGTGCGCAGACTACAAAAAACAATGCAGTGCGCATATTTTTGCGTACAATTATCTGGGGCAATAATTGGACGATCGTCGATAATAGAGAACAAATGATCCATACAAAATATAGTGCAACAACTAGGTGTGTACAGAAACATATTTACAAAAACATTTAGTTATTACTAAATGAAACCGGTCTTTATAATAGAAATAAAGTCCTCAGTTTAGTGATTTATAACCCTAGATAATTCACACATTTCCGGTGAATAACGGACTCGCGCTACGCGCTCGTCCGTTATTCGCCGGAAATGTGTGAATTATCTAGGGTTATAAATCACAAAACCTCGGACTTTATTTCTACAACAAAGAATGCAAATACTTGTCTTCATTGTCATCGCCAATATCACACAGTAATTTTAGTTTTTTTAGTATTTGATACTATCAACTTCAGTACTTTCTACTGGGTTTCTACTGAGTACTCAGCCACGGCAAGAAAACACTGTTTTCCCACCAGTACTTTCCCTACTATTTGATACAGAAGTGACGATAGTATTGCTTGTCATGTCACAACCTGTGAGATTTATTACTTTGTTTCTATCATCAATACTATCCATACTATTCAAGACCAAATTTGTAAAAGTACTATGATGTATGCCATTAAAATCTGGTGTTAGATACATTCTTGCACAACTATGACCTTGATATGCAGAATTCTAGTGATACTGACCCTAAGGCTAGAATAGATTCAGAGAATCAAGACACAATAGATAGTCCAGATATTTCACTTTCAAAATCAAGCTTGATTTCAGAACCGGAAAATGACCCTGAATTTGCTCCTTTATTCAAGTTGGTCTTACCACCAGTAGAGCTAGATAAGGTCCCTGTATGGTATTATGTCAGAAATGGTGTGCTTATACCTAAGTGGAGACCACCAAACATCCCTGCATCTGAAGAATGGTCAGTAGTGCACCGGATTGTCGTGCCAAAAGTATACCAAAGTGAGATACTGAAACTGGCTTATGAGTCTTCAATTGGTGGCCATTTAGGCATCAATAAAACTTACAGCAGGATAACCAAACATATCTATTGGCCCGAAATTCGACACTGTGTTGTAGAATTTTGCAGAACTTGTCATACTTGTCAAATGGTAAAGAAGCCAAACCAAAAAATCCTGAATCTCCTCTAAAACCCATTCCAGCATTTGAGGAACCGCTTAGCAAAGTGACAATTGACTGTGTAGGCCCCGTACCAAAGACTAAATCCTGAAACCAATATCTTTTAACCAATATCTTTTCTTAGAGAGAAAAGTTAAGTGCATGTTTCCCAATTGATATCCTGGGCAACCCCCTTCATCCCACCGAGTCTGTCAGGAACATGGGTGTGTGGTTCAACTCTGATTTTTCCTTCTCAAAACAGAAAGTTTGTAAAGGCTGCTTTTGTCAACTGAGGGATTTTAGAAATATTAGACAGTTCTTGACTCAGGATGCAGCTGTGTCGGTTGCCAATGCTTTTGTTAGTAGTCGGTCGGACTACTGTAACTCACTTTTCAGGAGTCTCTCTAAAGCCAGTCTCCATAGATTACAGTCAATCCAAAATTGTGCTGCTAGAATTGTAACAAATTTGTGTAGATACACTCGTATAACACCTGTACTCAGTAAACTCCATTGGCTCCCTATTCAGTTTCGCTCAGAGTTCAAACTGGCTACCCTGGTGTACAAGTTCATTCATACTGGTTTCCCTAAATATTTCGCTCAACATCTATCCACATACCGCACTACTTACAATACTAGTAGCAGTCAGAGTGTTGCCAATTTCCTCAATGTACCAAAATTTCAACCCACAATTCACAAGTCCACTAGGCAGTTTGGCTTCAGTTTTGCCTTTGATGCCCCCACTGTTTGGAATTCACTCCCTGAAGACATCCGTGCATCACCCACTATGGCCTCTTTTAGAAAGAAGCTCAAAACCTATCTCTACGCAAAGGCTTATCCTCCTTAGTTCACTTTTCTTATGACTTCTCTGTGGTGCCGACCTGTTTTTTGTCCCTGGACTTTGAATTTGCCTATTGCTATGGTCTTGTTGTGCCTTAGAGTCCACTACTCAGTGGAGATTAAGCGCTATAAAAGTCAAATTAGAATTAGAATTATGTGTGCCTCAACCAGATTTCCAAACTCCATACCTTTGACTAACATAACAGCACCAAAAATTTCAAAAGCTCTGGTCAATTTCTGTACTTTAGTTGGCTTACCAAAAGAGATCCAGTCAGATCAATGGTCAAATTTTATGTCAAGATTATTCAGCAGGTTGTGTTTCAGTTAGGTGCCAAACAGTTCAAATTTAGTGCTTATCACCCAGACTCAAAAGGTGACTATGGTTAGGCCATATTGTTTAGACAATGAAAAAGACTGGGATGAAGGCATCAGCTTATTACTGTTTGCAGTTAGGGAGCCATTTCAAGAGTCTTTAGGCTTTAGTCCCTTTGAGGTGGTCTTTGGCTATTCAGTCCATGGTCCTCTCAAGCTGTTGAAAGACAACTGGTTAACTGAGAACACTGAGAGCTTAAATCTGTTAGATTATGTCTCAAATTTCAGATATAAGTTGAAAAAGACTTGCAAGCTGGCGCAACAAAATTTGAAAAATTCTCAGTCAAAAATGAAGAGGCTTTATGATAGGAAGTCACAAAACCGTGTTTTCAAACCAGATGACAAGGTTTTAGTGTTACTGCCTGTCCAAGGAAATACGTTACAGACCAGATGGGCTATACAAAAGTGACAAAGAGAGTAGGAACTCTCCATAGGACAATTAAAGACTGTGATGGTGACTGTGATAGTTGACTGAAATATACCAATTCAGTATGATAAAGCCATACTTCAAAAGGGGTATAACATAGATTATGATGGCTATTGACTGAAACACTGTTCATGAAAGGAATTCACTGTATAAATGGGACTTGTTAAGTAAAATATGGTGTCCGCACAGATACGCCCTGTCTAGAAACTGTAATTAGAGTGTAGTTTGTATACTTGTGATTAGTAAGGTTGTAAAGGTTATACAAGATATGAATATTACATATGTATCTGGATAAATATGCTTTGTGAAAAGTTATTACCTATGTTTATGTATATTTGTTGAGAAAAAAAATCTTATAAAATTTTGTAACCCCTTGGCTTCCAAAATTTTTCTTTAAGGGGGGGGGAGGTGTTACAAATATAGGCATTGCGTCTGTGCATTGTTTGATCTAAGCTTTATATGTATGTATTGACATTTAAAGTTTATATGTATGTATTGATTTTGTGTTATGTAGTACTGATGTTTATTGATCTATTTATAGACTGGGGGAATTCCTCTAGGCTAACTGTAGTGATGCTATTAATAGGTTTGGGGAAACCCTATAAGCTACCTGTAGGTTCTAGAACTTCCTCACTGCCTCTGGTGACAGCTGTTCTGTTCTGTATGATTCTCGAATTTCTATAAGTATATATGAACATTGAACAGATCACAGGACGGATTACAGGACAGATCACAGGACAGATTGCTGGATACAGAGGACAAACTTAACTGTCAGTTACAGTAGCCAGGTCAGATTGGTTTCATTATTGTGTTATTGTATGTACTATTGAGAGCATAACAGTTGACTGTAAACATTATTTTTAATTGTTAAATAAATTTGTTAAGTAAAGCTTTTTGTCTTTTCCTTTTGCAACTTAAAAGCAACCAATAATTACTACCGTGTTTGCCCTTTGACCGTAACAAGTGGCATATGACCTGTGCTTTTAGACAAATGCTGTTCTGTAAACCATTAATGTCTGTACCAACGGATGAATCAACAGACCTTCTATGTCACTAACTTTTAAGTTTGTGTTATACACATAACTTGGGTTGTGACTCACTTAACCGGTACTGTTATTACACCTTAGCTGTTGACTTTAAATCCCATTGGACTTATTTTTGACATCATTTTAACTTTTGGTGCCTAAAATTTTTACTCGGTTACCAGGAAAACCTGGAACATCTGAAAATTTGCTGCCCATTGCCCTGCATGAGCAGCCGTTTGTTGTTTTTTTGCCTGCTTTTTCACCAAACTACAATCTTTCTGAGCATGATTCAGTGCTTTACCTTGCTGTAAATAAACAGATGTGCCTATGAAGCCTGCCACCGACCTCATGGTCGTGTCATGTCGTTTTTACTCCAATTCCTAGTAGTGTGGTTTGACTGTTTTTTGGGCATGAGCCCTCCTGATTCTGTCCATTCTGGCAGAAACCTCTTATGCCCCTTTCTAACTACAAACACAGAACACCATGGATAGCTTTTACCCCCTGCCAAATAAAGTCAGTGGCATCTTCCATGAGGTCTGCCATGTAACAAATCATTTGCTTTCACCTACCTTCATCCTGCTCGTATTTTGACAATATCCTTGAGTAGTATAAGGAGGACGACATCCTTATACTTTTCATCTTTTTTGAGCGATCTGATTGGTCGAGAGTGGTCACGTGACGTCACCATGCGCACGCTAGATTTTATTCCGCACATGCGCACACTAGATTTTATTTCGCGCATGGGCGCACTAGATTTTATCCCGCGCATGCGCACACTAGATTTTATTTCGCGCATGCGCGCACTAGATATAATCCCGCGCATGCGCACGCTAATTTTTAGGCAAAGAGTACTGTAGTTTAGGCCATATCTCTGTGAATATTGGGCGGATTTTTAAAAGTAAGATATCGCTGGATTCGTCTTGAAGAGATCTTTCCAACCATATAAATATTGTTAGGGTATGTTTTTTAGGAAATGTTACAACTTTAAACACAGCATTGATATTGTGCTCACAATATTCAAACTATCTTACCCATAATTTGCAAACTATGTAAACATATATAACACATACTACTGCTTTAGTTTAACAGAAGTATCCCTCCCTCTTTAAAAGAGAAACTTATATAGTCCTATTGAGCGATCTGATTGGTCGAGAGGGGTCACGTGACATAGGTGACGTCATCATGGACACAAAAGTAGAAATAGATATTGGTTACAAAGGTTTTGGTGAACACCTATTAAGTATAAGAAGATATCGTTAAACTTTATGACAGATTATATGAGAGTATAGGTAAAATTAATCATTGGATAGAAAAGGGTTCTTTTGAGAAAATGTGGTTGAATGAAAATGTGTACGTAGAAGTATTTAAATATAAAGGAGAAAGTGAAATTCACATTAGACACACAGATGAGGGTGTGATGTTGACTAAAACACATTGGGAGAATTTGGTACGTTTAATGGAAAAATATGCAAAAACAATAGGTTTCGATAGGTATTTTGGTGAATAAAAGAAAACAATGGGAGTGCGCATATGCAGGGTACACAGTATAAAAAGACTGGAAATTTTAGAGGGCGCATGCGCATCCTAAAAATTGGGTAAAAGGTAGGGCGCGCATGCGCGTGGTAAAAAATAGTCAAAGTTGCTTAAATTATTGCGTGGGCATGTGAACTTAGAACGTGTATAAAAGCAGGTGAAAGAGTGCAAAATAAAAGTAAAAAATGCATGTGGAGGTTGAATTTTTTAAGAGCAGAGAACGAAAATTGGTGGTATTGAGAAAGATAAGTGAAGAAGAGCGAGTAACAGATTTTGATGCGACTGTAATTTATACTGAAGAATATGATGCAACGTATCGGGATTTAGGTGCAATAAGTAAAAGAATCCAAAAAAATTATCAAGAGTATATGGGAGATAAGCGTCGTTTAAAGGTGGAATTAGACAGTTTGGTGTATATAGGGGATTTTTATTTGACATTTTCTCAGTGGGCAGAATTTTGTACGGTTTGGAATCAATTTGAAGCAGGTGGATTACTATATGAAAAATATCAGTTATCAATACCAAAATCTAGAAGAGAATTAAGGAATGATTAGTTTTGAGTTGCAGAAAAACAAGGTGATATTTTCTAAAGGACATCAAAAGGTTATTGTTGCAGGTGAAGATTACAAAAAGTTTAAAAAAATTTTGAGTAGAATAAGTCGTGGATTAAAAAAGTCTAGTCGTGAATTTTTTGGTGAGACTTGGGGCGGGTGTACAATAGAATTGGTGAAGGTGTTAAAATAGGAGGAATATCATTAAGTCGTGAGCATTGGTTAAAGGTGGTGGCAATTTGTCGTAAATCAGAAAAGGGAGTATATTACCTTGGATGAGTTTAAAGGAAATTCAAGTATTAGCAAGGAGACAGGTGGATGCAGTGGAGGTAGTGAGATTGGTGAATTTAAAGAATACTGGAAGAGTGATAGTGGTATTGGTGTATTGTTTTTACCGATTGAAATATAATTTTTCCTGGAACACCTTATTGAAGCTTGGTTATCATTTCCTGGGTCGATTTCTGAAAACGCAGAATGAATCATTTTTCTGATTATTTACAGACACTTGGTAATGATTTTGAGATAGCAGCTACAGAATTTGATTTGATAATTGTAAAGGAAAACTCTGAATTAATGTTAATGGGGATGATGAAACAATTAAAAGCGTTAGAAAAACCTTTAAAAGAAGGTATATCAAAAGGGGAATTTTCAGAATACACGATGACAGATGGATGGACTTGTTATATTTCAAAAACAGGTTCATTTCATTTATTTTGTTATTCTCAACCTATTTTGAATTTGAGTTTTCAATCATTTTCATATTTATTGGGTTTAGTAACAAATCATTACAAGGGTTATATGATAAAGTTTGAAGATCAGCTCACAGGACAATTGTGTGAGTGTCACTCTTGCTATAGTGACGAGTATACTTGGGACCATTTGGATCTATTTGAAAAGCGAGGTTTAAAGATAGAATTGGGTGATGTGGTGACAGGAGAAATGTTGTTAAAGATGTTAAAGATTCAAGAGGATCTTTTTCGTTGTTTGCATCATTTTAGACCAAAAAGGTTAGAAGAATTATGTTTGGCTAGATTAAATGAACAGGAAAAGAAAAATTTACCAGAAAGTGTGCACTATAGTTGTTTCAGAGGATCAATGTATCGAGACGTACCATATTTATGGTTTAATTCTACTCCTTTTTCATTACACTGTTTAAGGCGTCCGAAAGAACATCATTGAGAAATTGATAATGAGCATGAAGTATGGAACATATTTCCCGTTTTTCTAAAACATAAAGGTTTTGTCATATCCAAAAGGTGGATTTAATGCGCATGCGCATACTATTTTTTTTTTTACTAAGTGTTACTAAAATGTAGAATGCGCATGCGCAATGGAAAAAAAAATAGCATGCGCATGCGCGACTTAAATATTAGGGAAAAGTGTTTAAAAGAGAAAGACAAGAATCATATGAATTATTCGAGATAAAGAGTTTGTAGAGAAAGGAATAAAAAATGGAATTGAGTTCAACTCTTTCAATATCAGTAAGACAGGGGGTTGGGAATTATGTGAAACTACTTCGAGAAAAGAATGGGAAGTCTTGGTGGATTAATTTGAGCATTAATTTATTTGAGAAAATTCTTTTGATGAAGGGGGAAATTCATAAATGGATGCAAACAGGGGAAGAAAAGGAATGTTTGAAAATGGGAGCAGTGGTTGTTCAAGTGAAAGCATATGAAGGGGAATATTATTTTTGTTTTGAAAAAAAGAATGGGGAATTTGTGAACAGAATTAATTTGAATGGAAAAGAATGGATTCAATTACACCAAATGATGGACACAATTATGGGTCAATTAGATCCTAAAAAAGAAATTTTTGAGAAACCATTTTTAGTGCGGTATTATCCCAAACACGGGGAAGTGTTTTATTTTCATGAAGCATCAGCAGCCGCTGATTATCCGGGTGTTAAAATTTTGAGGAAAAAATTGACTTCTCCAACAAAGTATGAGTTTATGCTGATGGGGATAAGTTATGTAGTAAGAGAAATGTTAAAAACATATTCAAGAAAAAATTGCGAGGGTTGTTTTATGGGGTATTTGAGTCAATTAGATCATAATCTATGTCTTGTGGAGTGGGGTGATCAAGTAGATAATTATTATCATAGGGTAAAATCTACATTAAAAGAGGAAAAAGTGGTAGAATTTTTTGAAGGGGCTTTAAAAAGTGTAGGGATAAATGAAACTATTTCATTTGAGAGAATCATGTCCATGGAAGATAAGGAAATAATGGATGTTGTAAAACCTGTAAATTATCCTCGTGAATATGAGATGTTGTTTAAACCTTTGTAAAAGAAGAAGAAGAAATGTAAAAATATATCAAAAGTGGTTGTTGTTATGTTTTTTGTGGTGGTTGTCAAAGTTGCTAGGTGATGTAAAAATGTATATAGATATGGTTGTCAACGCAAGTTCAAAGTTGCTAGGTGATGTAAAAATGTATATAGATACGGTTGTCAACGCAAGTTCAAAGTTGCTAGGTGATGTAAAAATGTATATAGATACGGTTGCCAACACAAGTTCAAAGTTGCTAGGTGATGTAAAATGTATATAGATGCGGTTGTCAACGCAAGTTCAAAGTTGCTAGGTGATGTAAAATGTATATAGATACGGTTGTCAATGCAAGTCAATGTTGCTTGGCAATCAAAGTGACGTAAAGGGTGTTACATGAAATGTCCATCAATTGTACTTTAGTCAAGATGGTGTACACAGTGTTTTTTAGACTCTGTCATAAAGAAGATGTGTTTAACATTTTTCAAAATTTAAAAGTGCATTTGACAGGGGACTATGTAGCTTTAAAGTCAACTAAGGGAAAATTGAGTTTGTTAAAAGTATTTGTCAAAGATATGTCTATTGAGGAATCTTTTGGTTTAAGAGTTTTCAAGTTTCTTCATTAGACTTATTAGACCAAGGATACAGAGGGTACTTAGAAATGGAACGTCGAGGGAGTTTTTTCACTTCACAGTATCTGGACATTGAAAGTAGTTTAAAAGAATTGCAAAAGTTCTTGAATGAAAACAAAGTAGACTTGATGGAATTTCAAGACACGATTCATGTGTGTGGTTATCCCGGTCAAGCTAAAGCCATAGAGATCAAGGGATGTTCAAAAGCTATGAAGACATATTATTTTGCTCCAATGAAGAAAAGTATGGTGACACAAGTGATTGAAGAAGACAATCTTCCCACGAGTAAAAGTTTAGGACTTGGAGCACAATGTCTCTGGGTAAATGGGGCAGAAGAAAGAAGTGAAATACTGATGCCCCTTTATTTAGGTGCTCATTGTGAAGATCTTGTCAAATCCAGTCGTCAATTGATAAAAGCCAAAAAAGTGATTTTTATTTTTGTGCAGCAACTTTCGGGTTATTTTCCCAGTGTGACATTGGAAAAAGAAACACCTGTGGGGAAAAAACCATTACACCCATTAGCCTGGCAGAAAGTATTCCATTCTGAAGATGTGGCTAGTTTTTTAAATAAAATAGTGGATCCTCTTCCCGAAAGAAGTTTGAGAATGATGATGATGATGAATTCAACATCTCCAAAGACTTTGTTTGAAGAACTGGATGAAATCTTAACAGATGTACAAATGCCAGACAATGAAGCGGATAATTTATTAGAGACATTATTAACCATGACTGAAGGGACAGAAGGACTTGACAAAGAATTATCTGGAGTTGAGAATGTTTTAGAAGATATGACCAGTTTCCAAATGATGTGCACTGTGTGTTACCAATTATCAAACGAAGGATGTCATTGCCATGAAATGAGGTGTGAACGATGTTTTGGTTTGTAAAAGGTGAGAAACTGATTCTTAAAAACCCGCTAAAATACATATGAAAAATATTTTCCATACGTTGTAAAATTATAAATCATGAAAAAATGATAAGCAAAACAACGTTTATTTAAAAAGTGTTGTGACGTCATAAACCACAAAAAATAAAAATTGTAACGTTGCAAATGGTATGACGTTTATTGTAACATTGTCTTTAGAGATGCGTTATTTTATTACATACGTTTTAAATTTTAACGCATAAATGTTTTTTAGTAAAGTTTCTGTCAGGCAATGTTTAAAACAAACTAAACGTATAAGTTATAGTTTAAATATGTTTTTTATAAAAGATAAAAGGTTTTTTTAATTTTTTGTTTCTTGTTTTGAAACTAAGGTTTTGTTTATAGATATATTGTCTTGACGACGTAATTTACGTCAAGCTAAAATATTCTTTGTATGTCATTTGATTTCCAGCAGTCAAAGAGGGGGGACGTGTTCAATCATCATGTCAAGCCTCAAATGTGAAAAATGTCAAAGATATCTTCATCCAGTGAAAAAAAATCTCAGAACTGTTACTGGTGTTTCTGTGCCCTTCTGTTACTGGTGTTCGAAGTTTTTAAATAAAGAAGATCCCGAAGGACTTGTAATGCATGTATTTCACTGTGGAAATCACCCGTTGAAAGGCAGTCAAAACAAAATGAGTGCTTTAGAATGGGGACAAATGAGGTGCCACTGCTCCGTTTATCAGAAGCTGCAAGATTATCTGGATGGGAAGATTCCTTATCCCTTTTTTGGGTGTGATGCCGCAGTTCAAACAGAGGAAGAATCTTTTGTGGAGAATGTCAAAGCTCCCGAACCTATACTGATTCATCCAATTGTTGGTGAAGAAGAACTTTCCACTTTAAAAATGAAATTTGAAGACGGGGAATTTGAAGTCAAAGTAGGGAAGAACGGCAAATGCACCACATGTTTCAATGGTTTTGAATGTGAACTGTATTAGTCAAAGAAGCTTTCCAAGGGACTTTCCAAGGGACTTTTCAAGAGACTTTCCGATGAACTTTTATCTATGTGTCTGAAAACAACATCGAGGATTCAGAGTGTTGTGTTTCTTATCAAAAGACTTTTCCTACTTTGGAAAATACAAGGGTATCTATTTTCCCTTCTTGTCTTTTACAAATGTTGAGATATTTGTTCAAACTTGTGTCGTTTGCTTTTTAAAGGCACTTTGTACAGTCTCAGCAAGCAAAAAAAATGTTAACGTTAAAACCGTCCAAAAAATAATAATATATATAAATAATGCATAATTTTTGCACCATAATGTAAATTATGGGTACAAAAGTTTGAATATTTAGAAGTAATTAAATCGTTTTCTTTATTCAAGCTTTATTTCGCTGTAACTTTTGGAATGTAATGATGTTCTGATCTCAAAGTGCATGATTCATTTTAAATGTCTTATGACAAGACTTTTTTTGCCTGCAGGCAATTATTTGTAGTTTACTAAAGGTTTTAAAACGTCTTTTCAAATCTATGTTCTGTGGTGGGAATAAGGTAATATTTTCAAGCATGAAAAAATTAACTTATCCGTTTATAGAAATTAGATTTAAAAAGCCTTTTTTAAAACCTTTCTAAAAGGGGAATAATTTTTGTACAATGTTTTTATACGTCTCTATGACGTTTTAAACTTTTCTAATATGTAAATGCGCATAAAGTGTCACTGGTGTTGCACGTCTCCAAAAAAAAAAATACGTGACTTTTAAAAAGAGTTTTTTCCAAGGGTGAAATATGTAATGATTTTCGCATCTCCAAAAGACGTGTCTTTTAAAAAAAAAAGTTTTTCAAGGTTGAAATCTGTAATAAAACTCAAGTGATGGTTGTATAAATTTAACTTTAACTTCATTAGCTAAAACAACTCTGATGGAAGGTTACCACAGTTCCATTTTCTTGCAACTTTAGCGATAAATATTCTTCTTAAAGCATTGTTCCCAGTCGGTCATTATTTGTGAATTGTCTTTTCCCATAAATTCTTTTGAGTTAATTTATCCGACTTAAAGTGACTTTTGCTCTGTGTTTTGCAATTCACGTGTAAAATCCATAAAGGTGATCATTGTTGATGCATTTAAAAAAAAAAAAAAAGTTTTTCAAAGCTTTTCAAATGTAAAATCTATTTTAAGACTTTTTAAAGTGTGAAAACTGTAAAAGAACGTCACGTCCCCCCCTCTTTGAAAACTTTTTAACGGAATATTCATAAGATAACCTATTTTTAAATCTAAAAATAATATAAAAAAAATATTTACTCTAAAAAGTGGGGTTAGATTTTATTTCAAATTTTATCTTTATGTGTTTTAAAATTTTTTAAAGATTTATTGATAAAAAAGTTTCAAATATATCATTTCATTTTTAATGCGTGAAGATGTGATTATAACCACGTCATTTTTCTGTGATTATCAAATTTTAATGCCTGAAGATGTAAATATAACCACGTCATTTTTCTGTGATTATCAAATCTTAATGGAAGATGTAAATATAACTACGTCATTTTTCTGTGATTATCAAATTAATTAAAAGACTGTTTTTTGTTAGTATTTTAAAGTTTAAAAATTTCTGTTAACATTTTAAAAAAGGTTTGTTAAAAAATTTTATGAAATATTTATTGTAAATTTTCTGTGATGACTTAATTTCTTTAAAAAAAATTTATCGTTAAAATGTAAATGAATAAAACAAGTAGATTTAATCTTGATTTTTTTTATGGTAGGGAATGAAAATTCCACTTGATGGTTTATATTTTAAAAGTACTTTGATGAAGAGCCGTCCTGCAAATGTTGATAAGGGATCGGCATTCGATTTCTTTTCAAAACCACCCTCGCAAGGTATTCCAAGGGAAGCACACGATTGTACACTGCCCTTTTCAATTTCAACCTTGTCACTGTGCTGCCTGCCCAGTCGTACAAATAATTTTCGTGGTAAAAATCCAAAAGTTCCTCCTTGGAGTTAAAGCAGGTCAGATTCAACTCCAATCTGTACTGATTCAACGGGGTTTCTCTTACTATTTGTCTGGTAAACAGTTTATCGGGGCCCATTTTTACCACCAAAGTTATTTCCTGGTTGGCCAAATCAAACAGCACAATGAAAGAAAGTGGCTCCGACAAGAAATCAAAGCAATCCTTCAACTCTTTGGCATGAACTATGTGGCTCAACATCTTGAAAAAATGATGCAGGACGAACGCCTAACGTCATCATGATGCAAAAAATTTCAGTGACGTTGAGATGTAAACTTCGTCACAATGAGCTTAAAATTTGAATGAGGTCATAAAAAAAATCAAGTTTCTTTTAACGATTTTATTTTTAACAAATAATAAACTTATTTACCTTATAACTACTTATACAAAAATAAAAACAGATCTATATACCATTATGAAAATAGACATTTTACTGAAAAAGCTTTGCTTTGACTATAATAAGTTTATCTTAAATACAATTATGAAAAAACATTTTACAATGAAAACTTTTACCGTTTATACAATTTTGAAAACAGCACCACTACCTCATTTTCAAAAATGGTGTTGAAATTTGGTGGTGGTGATGGTGGAATGTGGTGTTGAAATGTGGTAGTGGTGGTGGTGGTGATGGTGGTTATGGTGGTGGTGGAATGTGGTGGTGGTGGTGGAATGTGGTGGTGGAATGTGGTGGTGGAGGTGGTGGTGATGGTGGTTATTGTGGTGGTGGAATGTGGTCGTGGTGGTGGTGGAATGTGGTGGTGGAATGTGGTGGTGGAGGTGGTGGAATGTGGTGGTGGTGGTGGTGGTGGTGGTGGTGGAGGAGGAGTGAAAATGAGGGTCAAGGGTAATATTAGGAGGAGGAGGAGGAAAGAGGAGGAGGAGGAGGAAGAAAGAGGAGGAAAGAGGAGGAGGAGGAGGAGGAAAGAGGAGGAGGAGGAGGAGGAGGAAGAAGAGGAGGAGGAGGAAGGAGGAGGAGGAGGAGGAGGAGGAAAGAGGAGGAGGAGAACAAAATAAAGATATCAACAAAATGTATTTTATTTACAATAATATTCAACAACATATGAATAATAAAAGAAATTACAAGTTTATGTACAACCATATACATTTTATTTAAAAAAAAAAAAAAATTTTTTTTCATTATGACAGATACATATGGAAAACTATATATTGCTGGAAAGTGTACTTTACAACGTTTCTTTTGGTCTTGATTTCATTAAAATCCATCCTTAAATAAGGAAGTTATGACTAAAAATATAAAAATTACACATTTATACCAAGCTATAAACAAAAATATACGCATGCGCGACCTAATAAACAATCACCATCAATCCATTAACCAATCAGATGACTGCATCCTGGTTGATGTGATGTCAGCAAACAATCAGATTGCAGCATTTAGTCATCAACCAATCACATTGCAGTATGTAGTCACGTGATATGATGTCATCAACCAGATTCAACCAATCAGATTGCTCCATTTAGTCACATGACATCATCAACCAATCAGATTGCTACACACCACATGACATCGTGCATGATGTCATACAAGATGGCGGTGAGCAATAATAAGGGATTTTATGGAACTTTGTCAAAAAATATCTTGAGACGGGTTAGCCAATACTCAGAATTAAGTGGTCCCTCAAATTTTAACCCGCTATTTTGCGATTTTAGACATAGAAACACTATTCTTACTATAAATTCACCCTGATGTAACTTGCTATCTGGCATCATTATAATAACAATAATTATTATTATTCCTGGATACCATATCTAACCGCCATTGTTATTGTTTACCACAAGTCAATCACTCTGATGTCAGTGGGGTCATGTGAGAGGTCCTCAGTGGCCTAGTGGTTAGCAAGTTTGGCATCTAATCATAGGCTGTCACCTCTGTGGGTTCAAGTCCCACAAGTGGCAATTCTGAGGACCTGTCCTAATATGACCCTGGCTATTGAACGGGGCGTAAAACCCCAACTTTGACCTTTGTGGGGTCATGTGATGTCATCAACCAATCAAATTGCAGCGTTTGGTCACGTGACGTCATCTACCAATCAGATTGCTACATACCACTCCGCAAGCGCGAATAAATATTTAGGGAAAAAAGTCTAGCATGCGCATGTACACTCTAAATTTTATTGCACGCATGTGCACCTTAGCTAATAGCTAGCTAGGGATATATATAGGGATATATATTACTAGCTAACTAATAGCTAGCTAGGGATATATATAGGGATATATATTACTAGCTAGCTAATAGCTAACTAGGGATATATATAGATATACATTACTAGCTAGCCAATCACCATGATGACGTCACCTATGTCTCGACCAATCAGATCGCTGCATGATGATGTCACTTCCGTCACCATGGTGATTATATTGACGTCACTTCCATCGCCATGGTAATCACGATGATGTCACTTCCATTACCATGGTAATCCTGATGACGTCCCTTCCGGTGCCATGGTAAACATGATGATGTCACTTCCGTTGCCATGGTCACCATGATGACGTCACCAATGTCACGTGACCCCTCTCGACCAATCAGATCGCTCAAAAATGATGAAGAATATAAGTTTCTCTTTTAAAGGGGGAGGAATAGTTCTGTTAAACTAAAGCAGTAGTATGTGTTATATATGTTTACATAGTTTGCAAATTATGGGTAGGATAGTTTGAATATTGTGAGCACAATATCAATGCTTTGTTTAAAGTTGTTGCATTTCCTAAAAGGCAAACCCTACAAATATTTATATGGTTGGAAAGATCTCTTCAAGACGAATCCAGCGATATCTTACTTTTAAAAATCCGCCAAGTATTTGCAGAGATATGGCCGAAAAACCCAAACTACAGTACTCACCTCTTTTGCCTAAAAATTAGCGTGCGCATGCGCGGGATAATATCTAGTGCGCATGCGCGGAATAAAATCTAGCGTGCGCATGGTGACGTCACGTGACCACTCTCGACCAATCAGATCGCTCAAAAAAGATGAAAAGTATAAGGATGTCGTCCTCCTTATACTACTTCCTTGCATCCATTGACGCATAGAAAGTTGATCATAGGTGAGGTAAGCCCTTGTTAAGCCCCTCCCCCCCACACACAGAGAGTCTCTCAGTGCAGACAAACTTGACACATCTGTAATACTTTCTACATCACTGTCACTTTCTGACAAATCATTTAGTCAATTTTTACATGAATTTGACACAACTGGTCTACAAGATTTTAATGTACTCAACTTAAACTGTGCTTATACTCCTATATGCTGTTTCCCTGGACCCTTCTTTGATCCACCCTCTGTAACTCCCTGAGAATCTGTATCTGTTCACTTTCAACACTTTAAAATAAAAAACAAGAATCTCAATGCTCTGCCACAACAGATTCACGACAAAATTCGCTCCCCAGCTTTTTGAAAGCCTCCACAAATCACCCTGGGTAACCAAGCATGAGGTGTTGTCACAGAGCAATGCTATCTGCAGTTGCAGAAACACACAAGGCCTTCAATATTCTATTCAGATTACAGATAGTCCATTGGTTCATAAAATAAAAAGGTACGTAAAAGTTCAGTTAACATCATCATAAATCAAAATATACACAAAGCCAGACTAAAATAAAACTTCATGTTAACAGTTCAAAGTCTGACTTAAAACTGGCTTCTTTAAGATTCAGATTTCCCTCCAAAACCCCTTGGCTAATAAAAAACCTTGTTACAGTGGAACTTGGCAACCCTTAAACATTAACTATTTGTCAACAAAGTTTACCTGTGTCAAATAGACTGGTCCCCTGTCAACACAGACACACCACTATTATTATGAGAGGAGCCTTGACACTGCAACCGAAAAGCCAAAACACTGAGTATGTTGAGAGTATGGTGAGACAGTAATGATTTGCTGAAAGACAAAACACTGAGTATGTTGAGATTATGGTGAGACAGTAATGATTTGCTGAAAAAAACAAAACACTGAGGTTGGTGAGAGAGTAATGATTTGCTGAAAAACAAACACTGAGGATGGTGAGACAGTAACGATATGCAGGAGAGGTGCATTTTATGTATCAAGTGTTTTAATCACTGAACTAGCGGATTCTAAGGCACATCAGCCAATACATGAGGCATAAATCAGATGTCATGAAGCATGGTAAGGGTCGTTACCATCTGTGTTCAGAAGTTACAAAAATGAGGTGGGAAAGAATATTGAAATAGGTTGTAAGTACTCTTTTGAAACATGAATGAGTAATAGCAGTTCAAATTTCCGGTGGCAAATCATTCCAACGTTTTGGAGAGTCATCTCAGAAATCATTTTTTGCAATGGACTTTTGAGTTATGAATTGAGGAAATATAATGAGAGATCTTTAGGAACATCCTCTTCTGTATTGCTACCTCTCGTTTTAACAGCAGATGTATACAAAGACGGATATGGGGGAAGATATTTTGTTATCTGGCAGGAAGTCAGTGATAAAAAAGAGACAACTTGACAGTTTGGTACATCTAACATTAATAAAAAATATACCAAATACAGATACAATGATTCCCCAGTATCAACCCAGTCACATGACTTTATAATCATATTTATTGTAACAACAGTCTGCTTAAAATCAGATTCTTTTATTATACAACAGTAAATAGACATTGACCCTGCTAGTACAATTGAGTAAAACATATAGTCACTGTTTCTTTCATAACACAAACCACTAAAAACTGCTCAAACATATGACTTGCTACCTTTAGGAAGTTGTCTCTATTTTATATGTTTGTAATGTAAGGTCTGTATCACCTGAAGTATTGCTTCAATCTTCAGCTCTATGATCAACAAAGAAATGTGACACCAGGGTTATGAAAAGATGAATGGATATCTGGTTAAAACAATGACAGATCAAGCTGCCCGATTTTTGAAAGATGCTTTTAGTTCTAAAATACTTGATGCAGGTCCCATGATGCAGCCCACAAATCATCCAAACTCCATGCAAAATTCACATTGTCATTGTGATCGTTTTGAACTGTGATCAATTCTCATTGTACTTATGATGGTGTAGTCTGTCTACCCATGCAAAATACATCACATGGAGCTTATAAACTTACTTCCACTTAATATTCAGATCCTTTTGATATAAACTCTAAACAAGGTCTTACATCAACTTGTCCCAACCTTTCTAAAGACATAAGACATTTTTATCAGTTTATATACTGGATACATTCACCTCAAATAAAATGTCCAAAGTGTGCCATCTCTCACAATAAATTGAATTTAATATTACAAAGAACATCAAGCCTATTGGTGTATCAGTGATACACATTATCACAAGATATAAGCGTATGAGTCACACAAGCGTCATTACTTATTATTTATAACCTTGTCATAAATAACAAGATGTCTTAGGCTGAGTGATATGATATGTTTACGTGCCATTATTTCTGATTACAATCAATTCTGCCCTCATGACAATGATGTATTTTGAAGTTTCTCTGTATGAAGAGATTTTACTTGCCATGCTGTTACTTCTGTATTTATGTAATGATAAAGCTGATATTTCACATTTCATGAAATGTTATCAGACGAATTACAGGCTATAAATTTTTGGGGTGTTATTCAGTTAAGGACAGTTGTGTCACTGAAATTCACCTAGAATACAAAGCTTGGTGTGTTTCATTTCATTCAACTGGTCTGGGACTAAGAACCGATTAAGCCAGTTTTTCTGGTCAGTTTCAACCACGATCGTGTCGTACACATACCGACTGGGTCCCAGGACACCTCAGGCCATCTGGGACTAAGCCCCAACTAATCCCCAATTAAGTCCCGGCGTCCTCAGGCCTCCTCAGTGTTCCTCAGACCAATGTGGCCGATTCTTGTTTTGCAGAAAAGTTGGATTTTCTGGGTATATATATATACAGAACTACAGAGCTCCAATCAGTGTTTGGGAGAAGTTAGCCCTCACCATCAGATATCTGGCCACTGGAGAGTCATACACATCATTATCCTGTCAGTTCAGGGTTGGCAGATCCACCATTTCCAAGTTTCTACCAGAGGTATGCAGGGCCATCCAGGATGAATTCACCAGAGAGTACCTCAGATGTCCTACTACTCCAGATGAGTGGACAGAACTGGAAAGGGAATTCAGGATCAGGTGGAATGTTCCATATGCCCTGGGGGCCCATGATGGCAAGCATGTGGCCCTGAAGAAACCCAAGAACACTGGAGCCCTGTACCACAACTACAAGGGGTTCTTTTCAATAGTAATGTTGGCCCTGGTAGATGGACAGTACAAATTCAGATGGGTGGATGCTGGTACAGCTGGATCTTGCTCAGATGCCCAGATATTTAATGCCTGTCAGCTGAAGAGGAGGATTGAGGATGGCAGGATAGGCTTCCCTGACCCAGCTCCTATAACACAGGGTGGTCAAGATGTCCCCTACTTCATTTTGGCAGATGATGCCTTTGCCCTGAAGACCTGGCTGATGAAACCCTATGGTAGAAGGATGTTAACCAGAGAGGAAAGGATTGCCAACTACAGAATATCAAGGGCCAGGAGAGTTGTTGAGAATTCTTTTGGCATCCTGGTCTCAAGATTCAGAGTGATGTTGACTACTATTGAATTGCCCCCAGAAACAGTCAGGGATGTGGTCATGACCTGTGTGGTTCTGCACAACATACTGAGAAGCCAGTATCAAGGTCAACATGGTGGTCAAGAGCCTGGAGATGATGAAGATGATGATGTGCCTGGTGATTGTTGACTGATTTGTGGTGCTGCTGGTGGTGGTCCAGACAGAAACCCTGCTAGAGAAGCCAAAAGACAGAGGGATTACCTCAAGGACTACTTCAATAATGAGGGAGCAGTGGCCTGGCAAGATGGCAGAATATAACTCCTGCTGTAGAAACCAGTCCTTTTCGGGACTAATAACCAGTCCTTTTCAGGACTACCAAATATTCCAAAAACAATTAATCAGCTGTGCTTGTTCAAAATATCACAACCACTTTCCAACATAATTCACCCACCCAACAAACAGACAAACCCAATGCCCGACAGAAGTCACGCAACCAACAAACAGACAAAACCAATCCCCAACATAAGTCACCCACCCAACAAACAGACAAACCCAATGCCCGACAGAAGTCACGCAACCAGCAAACAGACAAAACCAATGCCCAACATAAGTCGCGCAACCAACAAACAGACAAAACCAATCCCCAACATAAGTCACCCACCCAACAAACAGACAAACCCAATTCCCAACAGAAGTCACACAACCAACAAACAGACAAAACCAATGCCCAACATAAGTCACCCACCCAACAAACAGACAAACATAAATACCTTACAGAAGTCACCCAACTAACAAACAGACAAACCCAGTGATAAACATAATTCTCAAAAACAACACACAAACCCAAACATAACTTCCTAAATGGAATAAATATTGCATATATTTGGAAAGCTACATCCTGATTTTACTTACATTTGGTTTTTTGGGGGAAAAATATTTGAAACAGAAATGTTTTCCTGGAAATCTTAAAATTAATATCTTTTACTCCACTTCACAAATATTTAGGAAATATAACCACCAAAATGGTTTTCTTTACAATGATGGGGGTTATGTTTGCAAAATAGTTTGTTAGTTCTTTGGTTTGGGTTCTGTTTGTTATTGGGCTTGTCTGTTTCTTGGTTGGTGGTTATGTTTGGCATTGGGTTTGTGTGTTTGTTAGTTGGGGGTTAGGTTTGGTATTGGGTTTGGGTGTTTGTGGGTTGGTAAGTATGTATAATGCCTTTTAACTCTAGGGATGGTGTAAGTGTTGGACTTTTTTATTAAAAATGTTAACCAATCCCATGGATTTTAAGCTAAAAATGGGCTGATTATTGGCCATATTGGGAGTTTATTTATTTTATTTCTTTTTTCTATGTGACCTTTTTTGGTTGTGTGTGGTACCATGGGTTATTTGTTTCATGTTTGGGGTGGTGTAGGTGTTGGACTTTTTTTCTTCTTGTGATAAGTATTTGTACCGAACTGTTATGTTCTGGGAGGGGAATTGGAATAACTTGCAGCTGAATAATTGTTTTTAGAATATTTGGGTGGCCCTGAAAATGGCCTGGCAGGCCAAAGACCCATCCTGACTGGATGGCTACTGAGGAGGCTGCTGCTGTTGAGGCGGTGCTGTAGTGGTGATAGTGAAGAGTTGTGGCTGCTGCTGCTGCTGCTGCTGCTGAGGCTGCACAGTGATCTGTGTAGAAGTCAGACCTGGTAGCTGGCTTAGTATTCCACTTAAGTTGTGTCTACTGCCCTCGTCCTGTACTGTTAGAACTGATGTAGGGTTGCCAAAACCAAGTGGGCTGGGTGTGTAGTAGATGTAACTGCTGCTAGCTGCTGCTTGGGTGGAAGTAGACGCCTGTTGAGTGGTTGTTGGCAGTATCCCGACCCTCTGGGACTTCGTGGTAATAGTGGCTGATCTTCTGGGTAGTGGTTGACGTCTACGGTTGCTCTTAATGCTTTCAATGTCTCTAAAAATTCTGCCGTTGAGGTCTTCAAACTCCTCCTGGGTCATCTTTTCAGCCTCTGATGCCACGTAGCCAAAGAAGGGCTGCCTGTCTGACTTCTGCTGCAGGAAACCTGAGATCAATGTCCTCATCTGGTCAAAGTGCTCGAGTATCTTGGAGTCTGTTGAAACTGGTGTAGATGTGAACATAGGTTGACTCCTACTCTTCCTCAGGACACTGGACTCAAGGTGTTCTGTATCAGTAGTAGATCCACAAGATTCGTCCTGCTTGCTGGTGTTTGGACTGGCCCCTTTCATCTGATGTGGGTCTTAAGGAAACCCATCAGCTGGTAGACCCAGTACTGTCTCTTGGTCATCTCCCTTTGGGCTTGGCCAGATTGTAGTTTGGATAGCTTGCCATAATGCGTTCTCTGGGATTCGAACCATCTTCTGACATCAAAGGGCTGGTGCTTCAGTTCTGCAGAGATTTTTGCCCAGAGAGCCTCCTTCTGTCTGTCATGGAAACGTGCATGCTCCTTGTCGTAGAGGTCTGGATGCTCCTTCACAAACTCCACAATTGCAGGTTCTTGGCTTGGACTAAGGGTCGCAGGACACCTGGGACAACATAGGACTGTGTAAATTTGGGTTTAAGGAGGCCTGAGGAAGCCTGGGAGTGGACATTTTGTTGACAGTGGGAAATAGGAATTGGTTTGATTTCTCTCACGGCCACAACCGACAACTACCGACCCTTACAGGACATCTGGGCAAATATTTGAAACCGACTCCCAAAAACCCTTAATTGGGGAGCTTAGTTGTGTGGTTGAACACCCACATTACATTTTGATGCTCAAAAGGAATTGCTATGAGAACTACACTTTTTTCTCAATTTAACAGTGAAAATTAAGATTGGCCTTTATTCCTTAGTTTAATACACATCTAGTTTTAGAAAATTCTTGTGACCATCCAGAACTTTCATCAAAAGGTTTAGATTTAAGAATACTTAAATAAAAGGAAAGTGACACATAAACCAATAGAGGTATTGCTAAAAAGCATCCCACGACAATGTTTTTGACTAGTCTCATGGGGACATGATTGAAATTTTGTGCATTTGTTTCTAATTTTGTCATTTCTAAGGCTAGAGACAGCAAACACTGGGAGGCGAAGAGGGCAATTACAAACTGAATGTAATACTGGTCTCTGACCCCATCATACCTTAAAGAACCAGATCAGATTCCCCTAGTCTTATCATTCTTCTTTCAGTTCATTGCCATTTATTTAGATTTATTTTTTTGTTTTACATCACATTCAACAGCCAGGGTTATATTGCAACAGGTAGTTAACCGGTGGAGGAACCAGTGCATACTCAAATCCTATTTTAAATTTTAGAAGATTAAAAATGAAGACTATGTGAGGTGCACTGAAAGTGATCAAAAAGGTAATTACTAAGTCAGTGTGAGGGTTGTCTGTGACCATATCATCTAACTGAATCTGACTTCACAATTCACAGAACCACCTCACTCACTACAATATGTCCAAACATTTAACAGCAACATTGGGGCCATGGTGGCAGAGTGGTAACACTCTCGCCTCCCACCTCTGAGGCCGGGGTTCAATTCCCGGCACGGCCTCAAGTGGGAAAGCTGGTAATTGCTTGCCGTCGGTCGGCAGTTTACAGTACAGAACCCTAACGAACTGTATGTACTGGTTTCCTCTGCCCTTCCAACTACCGGTCGTGATATGACCTGTACAGTGTTGAAAGCGACATAAATTTACGAATAAGTACAGATCTATTTTATGAGGTGTTACAGAGATAGACTAACCACCTTCACTGACCAATGGATTCTTGAATTCTCCACACTATCAGGACTGTTATTGGGGGGCTTGGGTTTCTAAATGTCGTTTTAAAGTGTCCTTTGATATTCCCATTAATTTAGCAGCTCAATATAATGATGTTCCTTGCCACACCGTCCTTTTGGACTTTTCCATGGTTTCTGCAGTATATTTCTTCTTCTCTTTACCCATGTTTTATAGATATATATGTGTGTGAACCAATATTATGACAAATATGTTCATTCCACATAGTACAATACTAAATCTCTCAGGTTTCCATATATAATGTTCATGTAAGGTGTGAAAGTCCTTTAAAAACTCCCACAGCACAGCCAAGGTTCACATAATGCAAATTAGGTTCATTAATTGATTCACAAGTGTTGCACTTCTTATAATGATAAAATTATGATTTTTATATATTTTCAACACAATGATTCGGATATAACTTTAGTACATTACAGCTAAGAGACATACCCATCTATTGAGCTATTAGACGTTAAAATATGCTGGGCAAAAGTCGAGATACAGAGGTTTAAAGTTCAAAAGTGTCAAAATATAGGATCATAATTGATTCTTTCTTCTACCAAAAATAGCGGAGGCCACGGTGGCAGAGTGGTAACACTCTCGTCTCCCACCTCTGAGGCCGGGGTTCAGTTCTCGGCACGGCCTTAAGTGGGAAAACTTGTAGTTGCTTGCCGTTGGTCGGCAGTTTACAGTACAAACCCTGACGAACTGTATGTACTGGTTTCCTCTGCCCTTCCAACTACCCATCATGATATGACCTCTACAGTGTTGAAACCAATGTAAAAACGCCAAATAAATAAATGAAAAATAAATAAATAAAACCAAAAATAGTTTTATTTGGACACCTTTAATCAGATTATAAAGAGAAAAAGATTACCGGGGTAATTAAGTATAATAAGCTATTTAAATTAAGCATAACATTACACTTCTTTGCAAATATGTACATTC
Organism: Sabellastarte sp. h YS-2021; assembly: GCA_964017235.1. Lineage (NCBI taxonomy): Eukaryota > Metazoa > Annelida > Polychaeta > Sabellida > Sabellidae > Sabellastarte > Sabellastarte sp. h YS-2021. The sequence continues at coordinate 742,255 of OZ024931.1, forward strand.
TTTAATTGGAAAGTACATGCCTGATATAAATACAAATACTCCAAACATTTCCATACTTACACCAATTTTATGTTTTCCCTTTTAAAGTTAACAATCAAAACAGCTACTTTTTGTGCATGTCGGAGTACATGGGAAGTGGACCAATTTATATTAACACATCATTGGGTGATGCTAGTCCTTAGTCTCTCAGTAAAATACATATCCATTATCAGAATATTCTTATGACTATCCAGACTAAAAAACATCCCACAGCAGACAGGCATCTTTTGATTTTTTTCATGGGAACATGAAATCTCGTGTATGATATTTTGTGTATTTGTTGTTAATTCTGTCATTTGTGATGAGAAATGGTTGGTAGTACACCCATAACAGCACTTGTTTAGGTTTTTTTGTTTGGTAAATGAATAAAAATCAATTATAAACCTTTTTCCTTCCATGTACAGTAAGAAGGTAATAGTGTACAACTGACACATACTGAACTGACCCATAGTTAGAAATAGTTCAATTGCTTCTTTTAAAATACAGAAATATCAGTCATACAAGGTTTTTCCAAGTTCTTCATAAGGATGTGACTTGGTCAGAATGACCCGAAATATTGGCCAGACTCTGTAAACCTGAACTCAATACACGACTTGTCCACAACAGAGAATTACAGGTCAAACATTCACAGTATCTTGTGAATTTTTGCACTTAAACAGTGAAATGGTAGTAATCTAATCTAATGTCGACTTTTATAGTAATGAGATAGGTGTGCAAACACAAAATTTCTCAATAGAACATTGGAACCTTGGTGGTGTGTACACGTGACCATAGTTTATTAAGATTAAAGGCACTTGGTATTGTAAATCATAGTTGTTTGTCCAGGACTTTTTATCATAGTTTCTGACTGAGCCGGTCTCTTTGTGTGGACACCCCCCTTCCATACTACAGGTGATATAATCCGCAGTTGTAGACATTAGACAAAACACACCTGTCCTTCAGCTACCCTTTGACGTCCTTATACAAACTTGTGATACAGTGGCCTGCTGTCTCATTCCTTGAGCATTCTAAGAAAATTTTTAAAATAGTTAAAATTTCTGCCTCTAAATTTCTCATCGGCATCTTCCACAGTAAAATTTTTCATACAGTAAGTGAAGGCAATGTCCACAGTTTATATAAGGTTGCGACTATGTCGTGTATCAGTAGCAGATGTTCATCCAATGGCTACCAAAGGTGAGTTGAGGTAAATGTAAGGTTGTCTCTCGGTTACCAATGTTTGTAGTTCTGTTGTCCTACTCTTATTGATAGTTACAAACTGACGTTTGAAGATAATGGGAAAGAGGAGTCATGAAGGATTTAAACTTTTTGTCATTTCTGTTCATTAAAGTTTTATGAGTTAATGGTTATATTTATTCATCAAATTTCAAGAAATTGACATTGTTTTGGATGGTCTGTCTGCTTGGATCCAATCTTGAACTTTGGTGACTAAATCTGAACTGTATTAAATTGCATACATTGTAAAACATGACACGTGACCCGAGGTGAAATAAATATCCAGTGTGTTAGTCACTGACCCACCTAGGTCTCCTGTTTTATGAACAGAATACAAAATCTGACAGTGTCGGGATTGTGTCAGATATGGTAACAAGCAATTTCCATTCAGTCTCCGCGATAATGAACTGTTTGTTTTCCTGTATTATTTACAGGAAAAAATCAATAAAATAACCCAGATATAAGGTCAGACTGGTACATATAAGTACCAAATTTTCTTAAAATCTTCTTAAAGCTTTAATTTTTTATCATTTTTTTATTCTAATTAGAGATGATGACAGCAGTTCACCTGTTAGTGAAGCATGCGCTGATAACGGCGAGATCAGTAATATTGTGTTTTTATTATTTCATTGTGTTATTTGGTGTCATATACTGTTATCCTTGTTGTATATGATTGCTGTAAATGATGTGTCCTCATGTCAATGTACAGAGAGGAAGTTGTCACTTCAAAGTCTGGGGGAATACTAATCTTAAACCAATAGGATTCCTTGTTTCAATTTGACAGGTGCAGACTGAGTTATTCTCTCATGTCTGGGATTTCACTATAAATGCAGAGTGAATTTCTTCATTCCTTGCTGAATTGGTATAGGTAACACTAAACAGAAAACAGTCATGTCAGGGTAAAACCTGGTATTTTCTTTTGTGGTTAGATTTTAGAGATGTCAGGATAAAACCTGCATGTTGTTAGTTTCATAGTTACAGGGAAAGTTACAAGATGACTTTGGTAACATTTTAAAAGAGAATGTTCTGTACATAATTTCTGTTTGATTTCAGGGTAAAACCTATCAAGTATAATGATATTTTAACTGTTTATTTCAGGGGAAGTTGGGTTTTCATTTAATACTTTTCTGCCGGTTGTATGTGTCTAGATGTGAATGAAATAATAATGAAGTAGTTTACATTTTGTTTCTAGTGACAGAGTAAAACCTGACAAGAATTAAATGGACTGAAATGTTATAATTGTATGTTGCTGATTGTGCATGATGTATTTGATATCAATCAAATGAGAACAGGTTTCCAGGCTGAATGCTGGTGATTTGATGAATGTCTCATGGGGGTAAAACCCATGACTAATTGAATTCATTTCAATTCATTTCATTAGGTACTGAATCTACTATGGTACTTGATAAAGGATGGAACCAGTGTTTTGACATAGAGTATGATCCGAGGTCTAAGTGTTAGTAGACAGTAGGTTTCCAGTGTTATGTCTTGTTTTCAATTCTTTTAGATGATTCTGATGGAGTTATTTGAATGTATATAATATAAATGTGAATTCTGATTATTTTTGATACTTTTGTGACTTTAGTGCTTGTAACATACTGGTTATATTTTGTAAATAAATGTTCAGTTATGTGAAATAAAACTTTCTCTTGATTTTAATTCAACTCAAGAACCTTGGCACATTACATAAAGGCTCCTTTACTTGATGGTTTTTGACAGGAAACAGAATTAAGGGATCCAGATTCAATTAGCCAGTGTAGTCCAATCCCGGTCACATTAGCTTTTATAAACTTTTGTATAAGAAGTGGACTGATTGAAGTAAGTTAGCTAGAGCAAGATTTCAAAACAAACACAATATCTGGAATAAACAAACACAATATCTTGATTTATCCAGTAAGAATATCAACAAGTTGTATGTCACAGAAAGTGTATCCATAAATTTTTAGATATTCCTTATCAAACTCACTCAAGATATGTATCATTTATTTTTGATGATGTGCCCATTGATGCACAGTTACATGAGAGGTCTGTTAAATTTCAATTGTGGTTCAATTGTGCTGAAAACTTATGTCTAATGGAAGCCAATCCGCTGTATCCAAGAGCTTTCATTATTTAACTCACCTGTATTCATTGTCTTATAGTCAGATCTGTAATGTAGATTATGCTACAAGGAAAATTAAATCCCTTGGTAATAGTTGTAATGAAAAGGATTTTGTGAATATCGAGCATATCAAATCATTACTTTGTATGAGAGACAATTTACACTTTGCAGAACAGCCAAAGGGTGGTTTTACAATGGAAGACTTAAATATAATGCTCGAGTATTTTTGTGTGATTAATTGAATTTTTTTCACAAATTTTGTTTGTAAATAACTCTAGTTCTTTTTTTTTTTCTTTTTTTTTTACAAATGTATCTTGGATACGAGAAATAAACTATAAATAAAAATAAAAGCTCCTATAAATATGCTTCTGCATAAACTTACTGATAAAACATGGAATTCTTAAGATATTTATTTTACACAGAGATTGGCAATTTATGGAAGACTAGTAGGGCCATCACATGTTTTTATAATTTTTCCACATACTAAACTCAATAAATTGTGCCGGCTATCTCTATTTATAAATTTACTATCTCGATAGATGTGTGGTAGCGTGGCCGCGAATCGCGGGCGTTGGCGAGAATCGCGTTATATTTAAACGGCTAGACGAAATAATTTTGTCTTTTGTCAGTTAGCGGAAGTTGCTAACGGCGCGATGTCATTGTTTTGTATGTTTTGAAAGAGAGGAGTTGGGGGGTCACAGTTTTGGTGATTGTTTGATTGTGGCTTTGCAGCTAGTGTGCTAGTTTGTTTGGTGATGCAGGCGAGTGTTTAAGTTATGTGTGTTATGATTTAGTGGAATGTTTGCTTGTAACTAGCAGTTTGAGTTTTGTAGTTGTAAACATAGATTTGATTTAAATACTGGTTATGATAGGTTACTATCTGTACATTTTAGTTGTGATGGAAATGTATTTAATTATTAATTGAATTACACATATTTAATTGAATAAGTAGTTTTATAACCTGTGCTTTGGTTATGTGATAAAATTATATCTAGTCACATTTATTTAATAATGAAATAAGGTTTTATTATTTTGTGGTTATCTGTGTGACCTATGAGCAATACAGTTTTACTTGAATATTTGTTGCTCACTGTAAGATTTTTGTTTATGTAATTCTAGGTAATAATTATATTATTTTTCGAAGTACTATTAGCAACGATTATCTATTTATAGGTGTTTTTGTAAGGGGATCAGTGTCCGAAGTGTGACAGGATATGTGAACGGCTGTGTTGAGTCCTCAGTGATCACTTTTAACTGGAGGTATTTTTCAATAAACATAGTTAAGACATCTGCTTGGTTTGATTCACCCTAGTCAAGCCCGCCCAGTTACTAACTACCGACCAGATAGGAACCGTGCGGCAACAGATGTATCAAGTTAGTAAGTCAACAATTCAAAAATAAATTTTTATGATTCCACTAAATATAATGAAAGAGTATTGTGGGCCCTATTTATAGGGTTTTCTAGGATATCAACCATATTAAAACCAGTGTGACCACATTAATTAGACATAAAAATACACTTTGATTTCAGCCCTTAATCCTGTTTTCCAGGCTTTATTGGCTGATTGGTGAATAAGTTTGACATTACGTCACCTCGCCCCTATGGAAATTGATAATTGACTTTCTGAGCTTATAAAGTCCCAGCAAACAACTGGTTTACCGCCACACACCCACCAGTACCGCCACACACCCAACGGTACCGCCACACACCAACCAGTACCGCCACACACCCACCAGTACCGCCACACACCTACCAGTACCGCCACACACACACCAGTACCGCCACACACACACCAGTACCGCCACACACCCACCAGTACCGCCACACACACACCAGTACCGCCACACACCCACCAGTACCGCCACACACCCACCAGTACCGCCACACACCTACCAGTACTGCCACACACACACCAGTACCGCCACACACCCACCAGTACCGCCACACACCCACCAGTACCGCCACACACACACCAGTACCGCCACACACCTACCAGTACCGCCACACACACACCAGTACCGCCACACACCCACCAGTAACGCCACACACCCACCAGTACCGCCACACACCTACCAGTACCGCCACACACCTACCAGTACCGCCACACACACACCAGTACCGCCACACACCCACCAGTACCGCCACACACCTACCAGTACCGCCACACACCTACCAGTACCGCCACACACACACCAGTACCGCCACACACCCACCAGTACCGCCACACACCTACCAGTACCGCCACACACCTACCAGTACCGCCACACACCCACCAGTACCGCCACACACCTACCAGTACCGCCACACACACACCAGTACCGCCACACACCCACCAGTACCGCCACACACCTACCGGTACCGCCACACACACACCAGTACCGCCACACACACACCAGTACCGCCACACACCCACCAGTACCGCCACACACCCACCAGTACCGCCACACACCCACCAGTACCGCCACACACCCACCAGTACCGCCACACACCTACCAGTACCGCCACACACCTACCAGTACCGCCACACACCTACCAGTACCGCCACACACCCACCAGTACCGCCACACACCTACCAGTACCGCCACACACCCAACAGTACCGCCACACACCTACCAGTACCGCCACACACCTACCAGTACCGCCACACACCCACCAGTACCGCCACACACCTACCAGTACTGCCACACACCCACCGGTACCGCCACACACCCACCAGTACCGCCACACACCTACCAGTACCGCCACACACACACCAGTACCGCCACACACCCACCAGTACCGCCACACACCTACCAGTACCGCCACACACCTACCAGTACCGCCACACACCCACCAGTACCGCCACACACTTGTTAAATAAGCATTCACTTATATAAAGGAATGTTAAATCCCTCAACGTGTCAAAAAAGAGTTCATGAATACTTTGAATAGTGATATGGCCTCAAAGAGGGTCTAAGCCAGGCCCCTCCAGAACGAACTTTTCTCTTTTCAGAACATGTAGAGGAAATTTTGTCAATTATATCAAGTCAACACCTACTGAAGCATGTAATGGGTCTTACATCCAGTGACTACTTCATTGATCTGTGATTGCACTAGTATATTCCTAACGCCTATCACTAATATTGTGAGCTACTCCCTGCAAGAGGGCAGCTTTCCATCCTGCATTAAGACTGCTTGTGTCGCACCCTTGTTTAAGAAAACTGGCTTTGATAGAAATACTCTTTTAGGAGTTTTAGGAGTTTCAATGTCTACACTTAGCTATATCTCAAATATAAATCAGTCAGCCTATAGAATCTTTTATTCATCTGAAGCATCATTACTTAAAATAGAAAGACAAGGTTACTGCTGTTGGATTCGTGCTTCTTGACTTGTCTAACACATTCGACACCATGGATCATTCTGTCCTTTTTGGCTGACTAAAACACTGCTACAGAATTGATGGGGTAGCCATGCACTAGACCGAGTCAACCTGAATTTAAGAAAACAAAAGATTAAAATTTTGTGATTAAAATCATGTGCAGGCTTAACAGGTTCAGTTATGTTATACATTTCTTGAAAAATCTCACTCTTAATTGCATAGTGTTTAAATACAACTTTCATACAAACAACACAATAAATTTGAAGTAACCTCCGCGTGTTTCATCCTTTATCAAGTGTAGAGACCTTACACAGGGAAACTGCCCTTTGATTTCTTCAACCAGACGTTATAAATGCATGGAAGTGAGTAGTTTTGCAGATGCTGCTTTTACTGACTTGAGCAAGTTCTCTCATCCCATCAGAACTCAAGATAATGTCATTGGGTTGTGACAACAAAGACTTATCTATTCGGATTTATCTCCAGCCATAGTTTTCTCCCCTATCAGACACTGGACACAGACTCTTTCAGGCAATTCGGTTATTCTTACTCGGACATCAACTATAAGAGAGCTAAGTTATGTAAAAAGGTACAATAACACAATTAATTAAAACCCATTCTAAATAAATGATTTTAATTTATCAAACAGACAAATTGCAACATAAATTATTATATCAACATATTAATTCAACAAGAACAAAATCATATAACCCGATTCCCCATACCTGACTCCCCAAGAATATTCCTCCCCAACCAAACTAATCCCCACCTAATAAATCTTTATTATTAATTCAAAGTGTCAAAATTCCATCTAAAATATCATTTCCATTAGCCAAGGATTACAACAACTAAAACCAGTAACCTTAACTAAGCTTAAAACAGAACATAGTTGTTCAGTTACCTCTCCATGGGTGACAAAGCTTTAAAGCTTAGTGGCAAGAACAGTGTGTTCAGTAAAAAGTCGGCCCAGAATGTGGGAAATACAGCCCCTTATATACCAAAAAAGTGAACTACTCAAGTTTCTGGTGTCAGCACCTTTGACCCCCATCCTTGAACCAAATACTAGTTCCCTGATTTGTTTATAAAAAATAGACCCAAAATACCAGGGTAGTAAACAAGGTCAAACATGGCTACCAAAACATGTGAGTTCCCCAAATATAAATAAAGACCAAATTCCCACAATACCCACAGGTTAGTAAAACAAATATTTAATACCATTACACAACCAAACCCCAAGAAACCCTTAAATCATAACAAAAACCCCAAATATCGCCCATAATTCCGGTAAACTCCCGTACATTCCGTAAACTATTCATCATAACACAAAATACCATAAAAGTGATCATTGTTACACTACTTTAACCTTAACCACTCTGTTGGACTTATATTTAAGCTTGGTCAGACTTATACACTAATTTAACGTCACTTTTACCTTTTTAACTTTGAACATCCTGTACATCTGTAAAATTTAAGATCAACTCGCACACCCCCCCTCCCCTCCATCATCCCTCAAAATTTTATGTACCAAATTAGTATCTCCATTTATAACAGGATGATAAACAAGCATTTTTAAGATAATACTCTTCGGGAACTCGCTCTTTACCCTTTTTTGCTGTCTTACTATCGATATTTCAATTTATTGAGTTATTTCGATTAACCCCCACCCCCTTCCCCCACACCTCCGTCTTCTTTGGTATGATCTGACTACGTCATTTGGACTCACAAACATTCACCTTTTATGTTCAGCTGTGCCTTACAGTCTGTCGATTAATGGAGATTAAGCACTATAAAAGTAGATTGGAAAAGATTTAATTAACAAGTTGATAATAAGACAAACATTCTGTTAGTGTGGTCCTCCTTCTCTTCTACAGAATTTTGGTACATTAAGGCATCAGATACACCAGCTATTGCATCAGAAATACATGTGAATCACTTCATGCATTATATCTGTCATCAGCATCATCACTCAACACACCATGTAACGACTCAAGTATTGACTCCTAGAACTGTCTTTCCAATAAAACACCTCCTAGGATAACTTCAACTGAACATAAATAACCAACTTTACCCCAGTACATAAACAACTTAGCTTTGAACAGGTGTAATAATGTCTATGAAATATTTCATAAAACTGTTATCCGGTTTAATACTGGGACAAAACCCCAGTATGTTTTTAGCTCATTGTTGACATCTGTCAATTTATTCCATGCAAATGTCTCTGGGCCATATTTTACAGCTTTTTTATACTACTGTGGGACAAATATAGCTTTTACATAAATATTTGTGACAACGGGAAATGTGTGATAATAGCCAGAATTATGTCAATAATCACGCTGAAACATCAGTACTTTGTGGTCATTGACAACACAACAAACCTTGTGTCAAGACTGACAACACAGCAAACCTCATGTCAAGACTGACAACACAACAAACCTCATGTCAGGACTGACAACACAACAAACCTTGTGTCAGGACTGACAATACAACAAACCTCATGTCAGGACTGACAACACAACAAACCTCATGTCAGGACTGACAACATCAGTTAGTGATTCGTTTGCAGAATATTAGTTTGCGAATAAATAGGCAGGAACTTAATCTCTCTTATCAAGCATATGTGGAATACATTTAAAAGCCTGAATCTGATTTTCCCTGATTCAGAAGAAAATGAGTTTTAGACAATGGAGAAATCAGCTTCCTGTTCCTTGTCTGTTTCCTGCAGCTTTTGTAGCATTTAATGTATTTATACATCATTCAACTATTCAAGTCAGCTTTGAAGATTTTATTTCAGAAGCATTAAGGCAACATCTTGTAATGTCTACCAACCAGCTTTTTGTCTTCAAAGTTAAACTGACACCAAATAAATCTTTGACTTGTTTCACATGAAAAAGTCAAGGACATTAACAAGTAAAGCTCAATGATTGTAATAATCAGTCACCTTAAAAACTAGTATTTTCTCATTAAAATGGAGATTTTCGGCTTAACTTAGTTTATTTTGGAATAACAAAAATAATGTCAGTTTGAAGTCAGTAATATGATGTGAATTTAAATTAAAGTTTTTATTTAAGAGAAAACTCGCGTGTAGAGTTCAAAATAAGGAAGAGAGAGAGTTTAGGGAGATGGAGAAGTTGCGAATCCCTGAAATCGATTTGGTTGTTTGTGATCTTTTTCAGTCATTACACTCTATCGCTACTTTCAATAATGATGACTGTGTTGAGCAAACATGTAACGCATGTATTAGATGAGCAGGCGAACGTCTGTTTGTACATCATGATTCAGACATGATTTTAGATTATTGCCACACCACAGTGGTATAAGTAGGAATCCATGCTTTCATCTCTTACATACAAAGGACCACCTTCTGGCTTGAGGTTTGGTTTTTTTCGTGTCAAATGCTAATAAAAGCCCACTTAACCCTCACTGAACAGAAATGACCTAATTAGAGAGTACTCGTGGAGTACAATCATCCACTAGATGACAGGCGGATTTTCCAAAGTTTGGGAATGTTTACATCCAGATCCACGTCTTCACAAAATGTCATCACTTCTTCCTTTGTGTAACACTATCATGTAAGGAATATCTACTGATTACTGTTGGACTTTTCCTGAACACAGAAACATATACTTCTGCTGGCTGTAATGTGAGTTTGGGTCACAATAGATCTGGTACAAATACAAATATCTGTTCTGGTTCATAATGTATGATCTCCAAATTGTCAGATACCAGCCTGTCACTAGTTCAGCAAATTCACAAAATCCCCAATACTTGTTCACATGTTTGACTTTTATCTCATTCAGTTTTACTGTGTGGCACTAAATTACTGGAGATTGTAAACCTCTACCCACCAGTGTACAGTCTATGCATCACATCTCAGTCATGACGACAGGACATCACAAGCTCATAGCTTTCCATAATATCTATTTAGAGCCTGTTTCACAGTAACACATTTCTATGCTCTGACAAGGCTGCTGGTTATGTCAGGGCCTCATCTCTCCAGCCATAAAGACTCAGGAATACCGATAGTTTACATAGTTTACTGATGACGCTGTCTTGGGAACAGAGATGTACTTTATTATAACATTACAGAATGTATGGCTGATGTGAGGGAACCAGTAACACCACATAACACACCTAGCTAAACAAATAGAAATAGCCATATTTAGGGTTGGTCATATTTGTGAAAAATTTAATACATTCAGGGCGACCTGTGTTATGTATCAAAAATTGCCATGATCACATTGATGAAACAGTGTGATAATCTAATACATAAAAGACACATTTCCAAATATGGATAGATCGTGGAAATGTCTAAATAGATATTACAAAATTGTCATTGTGAACATAGAAATGGCATATTGGTATTATTTGCATCATGTATTGTAATCCTTACAAGCCTCGGGTGCACAAACTGAATCATTGAGTTACTTACTCACATGGAATTTATCTGCTGAGAGGATTCAGACTAAATACACCATCGGTTTCTGGTGTCCCCATTAAATCATGACAATGACTACTGTGGGAGTACATCACATGTGTTCAATGGCACTTGTCTGGGGGTTTCCATAAATATATAACCTCTGCCACAAATCCTAAAAATAAGCGAGTATTTTTTGAACCACCAAAGCACTAATTACTCTGAAGCATCAGGAAGCTCCCTTAATGCGACTGTGGACTGATACGTTTTCATGTATCATATTCATGTCCTGTTTGATTTTTACTTTCTGAAAATCTGCTCATGGCTATGACTCAGCAGGAGGTCAGGGTATATAAGAATAATATCATACCACATTCATGACTTTATCTGGGGACTGGTTGGTGGTGTATTCATTTACAGCCAGAGTCAGTTTTCTTTTTATAATACCTCATGGCATGTGTAACAGTTCTTATCCATTTCAGTATTGTTTGCACATTTGCACGATACCAAGATGGAAAAGAACAAAGAGAATAATGGCTGAGGGGAGAGTTTAAGATTGGAGTGACAAGTGACAAGATTTAAGCTTCTCTACATCCCTTCATACGTGCATGTATGTCCTGTTTACAGAGAATAATCACCTAATTTGCAAGGGGACTTAAGCTACACTTGCGACTTTCTGACAAAATATCTAATCTAATCTAATCTACTGCTTTGCAGGCACAATATCTTGCCCACTAAGGGGAACTCAGTGCACTAGTTAACAAAAATAATTTCTAATAAGGATAGTCGAGGGGCATTCAAGGTCAGTGTTCCAAAGTTGTGGGTGAGACCGAGAGGGAAGGGGACTAAGTTGGGAAACTAGAATTGAAAAGGTGGATTTTGATGTGTTTCCTGAAAGATGCAACAGAGGGACTGTTTCTTATTTGGAAGGGGAAAGAATTCCAAAGAACTGGGGCGTTGTGACTAAAAGAATTAGAGAAGTGTTTAATTGATCTATGAACTCTACGGTCAAAAGTGGGGGTATGAAGGAAATAGAGTTTAGGGGTACTAGGCCTAGTATTTCTGAAGGAAGTATAGGGGTGAATTAATTCTCTTAGGTAAACAGCTTGACCTTGGATGAGGATTTTGTACGTAACGAGGCCTATTATGAATTGCATCCTGTACCTGACTGGAAGCCAATGGAGTTTTTTGAGTTGAGGGGTGATGTGAGAAAATTTTGCAGAATGGGTGACAACGCTGCAGAGTGAGTTTTGCACTAGCTGCAATCTCCTTAACTCAAAATCAGTGAGTGATACGAACAGGAAATTGCAGTAGTCGAATCTGCTGCTCACCAAAGCATTGGCTAGAAGAACTGATGTTTTAAGGTCTAGAAGGGGGTAAGTTCTGTAGAGGTCTCTTGCATGAACTCTAGTGGACTTTATGACCTGTGACACATGGTCAGAGAAGGTGAAATTGGAATCAAACACCACTCCGAGGTTCTTGACACTTTGTGCTGGTGAGACCTGATTACCAAGAATATTGATTGGACAGTGAGGAAGGAGTTGTTTACAGTTGTTTTTAGAACCTATCAAAATGAACTCAGTTTTGTCAGGGCTGAGATTTAATTTATTTATGAACATGAAATTTTGGATGTTGTTTAGGCAATTCTTAAGTTTATGAACATGAAATTTTGGATGTTGTTTAGGCAATTCAGTGAGAAAAATTTGCTGGAGAGAGTGAAATGTATAGCTGGGTGTCATCGGCGTAGAAATGATAATTAATGCTACTGTGAAATTGAATGATGGCGCTGATTGGGTTGGTGTAAAGCGAAAAAAGAATTGGACCAAGGACAGAGCTCTGAGGGACCCCATATTGGAGGGCAACAGGATGTGAGAGTGTGCTGCCTACCTTGACTGAGTGTGTCCTTCCCAACAGGTATGACTTGAACTAGCCGAGTGCCAGTTCACTGATTCCATAGTAACCATTAAATCTGTCCAGGAGAAAAATATCAAAGTCGCACAGACCCTGCAATGAAAATTGGCATGCACATTTTTTCTGTGTGCACGCAGTATGGCTACTAATGCATCCATGTCTCAAGGGTGACTTATGACAGACTTGTGCATATCCCCTTGCTACTGTTGCAAGATCTCCCCATTCACTTGCAGTGTTTCCATATGTCGTATAATACCCTCACATGTACCTTGCATCCATATTAACCCGTTATTAAAAATATTCCTTGTTTGCATGTGCAAATCTTTGCTACTCCACTACCAGGCTGAGCTAATATTTTTCAACAATATTTGCAGCACACTTATGTGTGTATACATGTACGATGGGATGTAAGAGAAGCTTTAGAAGAGTGGACAGTGAAAGGAGAGAAAACAGTGAGAGAAGAGAAGACAGTGAGAGGAGATAGAAAAATGAAAGGAGAGTGAACAGTGAGAGAAGGGAGAACAGTGAAATGAGAGAGGACAGTGAGAGGAGGCAGAACAGTGAAAGGAGAGAAGACAAAGAGAGAAGAGAGGACAATAAGAGCAGAGAAAACAGTGAAAGAACAGTGAGAGAAGAAAGGACAGTGATATGAGAGAGGACAGTGAGAGCAGAGAGGATAGTGAGAGGAGAGAGGACAGTGAAAGGAGAGAGAACAGTGAAAGGAGAGAGGACCTTTAAGCTCAATTTGATTTCTAATGGGTTTGTTATCTTAGTAAGCCATTCCATCAAAGAAGAGAAGAAAATTCTCCTGGGTTTGTTATCTTAGTAAGCCATTCCATCAAAGAAGAGAAGAAAATTCTCCTGGACAGACTTTTTTTAAATATTGAATCTAGTCTGAATATTTTTCACTCTTTGCTGCCCTGAGGGTAACTAACAAATGATTTAGAAAACTCATTTTGTGATATGCAATAGAGATCCAAGTATGTATTGTGGTTGTTTTTCAAGCAATGAGTTTTGTCACGCCAATTTGAGCATAATGATTTTTTTTTCAGTTTTTCACAGTAGAAACATAAATAGTGTCATGCCGAGTATCTATTACCACACCAAGACACGCCACACACATACTGGGAAGAGTTAATTATTGCTACTTATGGCAAAACCTAGCTCTTGAAGAAGGTCACATTGATCTTGGAAGGATTTTTTCAATTTGACTGGCAGACCAATCCCTATAAGATCATCAATATAATTTAGTGACCCTTTTGACGCATCAGATAATGTATGGTGTGACTGATATGCTAAAAATAATCAAAAATTTTTACATAAAATAACCAAATATATATATATATATATACTGAAAAGAGAGCTGCAACATTCACCTTTTCAGTAACATCCAGTGGTTTGGGGATCATATCAGATTTTTCTTGACACAGAGTGTAATTGGCTCCAGCTTCATATAAAGGGCACTGAATTCCTTCTTTTCATACCAGGACAAGAAAATATTGATTTTTCAGTACTCTGCACCAATGGCCTGTGTATTTATTCTCGAACCTTGTTAGTATTTTGTTTGTCTTTCTTTCTAGAACTTTCTGGGAATATCCCCAGATATTTTTTGTGATGAATCTTTACTGTACTGAAGTCAGTGCATTGCTGATCTGTGGATATTGTTCAGATCTCGGATTAAATGTCAGAGTTGTTTAACATACTGAACATTTGAACAAAGACATTTCATGTGTGCGAACAACAGCTGGATCTTTGAACAGACCACTGGGGAGGGTGGACAAAGTGGTTTTAGGTGTTTAGGTGAATAATAGACTATGGTCAGGTCTATGGTCAGGGCACATGGATTTACTTTTGTTTGCTTGAAAAATATGTCTACAATATAGCAGCAGAAAAAAACTGACAGAGCCCAAGTAAAACATCACACCAAAGTCACACTGTGACACCCTTCCAACAAATATACCAACCAAGTAAAAACATCCTATACCTTACAGTTTCTGAGATATAGCCTAGATTTAATTTTTAAGGTAAACATTTTGGGTTTTTTTGTAAAAGTTTGAAAGGAAATGTTTAGCAAAGGTTAAAAAATGATAGGTACAAAAACCATTTATAATAGGATGTTTTATTTATACCGTTTATTGAATGTTTAGTGATAAATGTTAGAAAAATGTTATAAAAAGACAAAATAATGTCTCATTAATAATGGGGTCAGAGGTTAAATTCAATATCTCTTTGAAAATATTATTTTTGTGTCTAAAAATTGTAAGATAGTGGCTTAGAAATTGTGCCCCATTCAATTCAATGAGATCTCTTATGATGCTTTCAGAAAAGTGCAGAAAAGACAATGAACGAAAGTGCATAAAAGATGTTTTTACCTCTTTGCACATGAGGCCACTGATTTGTTATATACTGATTTATAGGCTGCAGTAGTGAAGCCTGTTCAACACCTATCTAGATATGGGATCAACACCATAAAACCTTCAGATAAAGCTACAGCTCATTGTCACAAGCTTAAGTCTATTGTTCAAATGTAAGCAGTTTTACAACCACTGGCATCACTATCCAAAAGTGAAACATATCTCTATGTCTCCTGAATTAACTGCATTTACACACAAAGAAAAAAGTATAAACATAACAAATTGACACATTTATTTAAAATATAGATAATGTAAATGTCAGCAGGAAAGCATGAAAAACAATCCTCATTCTAAAACAAATGACACCTTTGTAATGTAACTATTGTAGTAGTTATCACTCATTCCAAATCATTTGTTGCTGCTTGTGTCTATCACACACTAGGTGCATGTTCCTCTGCCTTTCTTGACAGAGGTCCGCGGTGGCCTAGTGGTTAGCAAGTTTGGCATCTAATCATAGGCTGTCACCTCTGTGGGTTCGAGTCCCACAAGTGGCAATTCTGAGGACCTGTCCCAATATGACCCTGGCTGTTGAACGGGACGTAAAACCCCAACTTTGACTTGACTCTGCCTTTCTTGATGATTTCCGGTTTTTTGCTGGGTTCCTATCACCTCTTACTTCTTCTTTCACTATTTGAGTTGACTTTAATGTTCGTGTGAATGCATATTGTACTGATCAAAGAATATTTCATTAACCTGCTAGACACTTCTAACCTGTTTCAAAAAGTAAATATGTCATATATTGGATCTTACAGGTAGAACATGTGATTCTGCTTTTATAAGCAATGTGACAGTTGATGATTTAGCTTCCAGTCATCCTTTAGTAATATGTCATGTTGATTTTGCATGTATTCCAAATCAGAGAGCATTTTTAACCTCAGATTAAAAAAACAGACAGCTTTCCTTGATGATCTTGCTAATACTTCTTCTGTCTGGTCTACTGCTACACTGCTGGTGGCCTATATAATCAATATTTTCATGACTTTAGTGGTTTGTATGACATGTACCATTGATTTGTGGTAAAGTTTGGAAAAATCCAGCTGGTAGGGCAAAATCTTTAGCAGAAGTAGAAAAACAAAGAAAAGGCTGAATACTACAGCCCTATCAATAATTACAATAACCATGACCAAAAAAAGCTCCTCCCCATCAGTCCAACATATCTTTTTCCAATCAGTTTACTTATTTCTTCAGTAAAAAATCAAAATGATTCGTGATTGGTTTCCAGCATATTGCTCAATAGCCATACCACCAACATGTTCACTTCTTAACCTCTTTCATTTTAGTGTAGTCTCAGAGAATGGGATACTTAAGATCATGTTTATCAACCAAATCATGCCTTTTAGACCCTGTGCCTACTTTACTTCGTAAAGAATGTGTGGATATTTTAATTCCATCAGTTACAAAACTTGAATTTGTTTTTGACATAGGGTTTTTCCCCAAAAACATTCAAGAAGACTGTTGTCACCACCTCACAAAGAAAGCATCACTACCAAGTGAAGATTATAAGAACCATCAGGATTTTGTTTCATGTCTAAATTAGTGGAGTGGGTAGATGTCAAACCGCTCATGCATCATATCAGTAGCAATAATCTTGATAATCCTCAGCAATCTGCATGTTCGACGGGTCTTTTCACTGAAACTACCTTACTGCGTGTAAAAAATAAGATCAATCTTTCACTGTCATGTGGTGAGCCTACTGCAATGATCTTTCAGCTTTTTTCAACACAATTGACCATGATACTGTTCTTAAGTCATGGTTTAGGGTATAGTATGCTTAAATTTAACCCTGGTAAAACAGAGTTCATTATTTTTGGGTCCCATGCTCATCTCAAGAAATCAGATTCCCACCTCCCTGTAAAGAACCTAGGTGTCTGGTTTGGTTTTAATTTTTCCTTCATTGATCATGACTGCAATATTTGTAAGACTTGCTTCAGTCAAACACATGACATTGGACGGGTTGCACAGTATATGACAGATGAGGCTGTTATCCTTGCGGCAAATGCCTTGGTGAGTAGTCTTGACTATTGCAATTCTTTCGTCCGAAGTCTGTCTAGTTTCAACATGTGCAAACTCCAATATACCCAGAACACACTTGCTAAGATTGTCACAAATAGTAAAAGATAAACACGACTATCTCCTATTCTTAAAGACTCCATTGGTTGCCTCTTAAATTTTGTCTAATTTTAAAAATGTTCACTTTGTGCTTCTTCAAAGTTTTCATTTCAGCTATTTTGGTTCCTTTTTCTTCATTCGTTCTATGGCCAAAGCTTTGGTTTGCTTCTCCCACAGTTTGGACTGATTTACCTGAAGATGTTCATTGTAGCCTTGCCTGTTTCGGGAAATAGCTAAAATTTAAACTCTTCAAAAAGGCTTTCCCACCCTAACATATTAACTACCCGGCTCTCTCCATGGTATTAACCTGACTATATTTATGGAATAATGATCATTTACTTTGTGTCTTATTTGGCAGAGATTAAGCTCTATAAAAGTCTAAAATAGAAAACATTAGAATAGAATATTAAGGAAATGACTTCTGCTGTTATGTGGTCAGAATAATTCTTAAGCAAATGACAATGTTTTCTCAACCAGCCTTCTAAAATGTAAATTTAGTAATTACAATGCTTTTCATCTCTGGTGCAATATCTTGATAAAAGCTTCATCATTGATGCCATCATTGTTGGATATTATCCCCCGAGGGTGGAGTAGTTGATATCTGGCCCTCCTCCAGCCATCCTTCATTGATTAAAATGATTAAAACTTAGGGCATCTGAACATGACCCAATGGCATACTAACCAAATGAATTTATTACCAGCACCAACCAGGGCTAGTATCACAAGTGAATGTAATTGAATTATTGGGCCCCCATTAGAGAATGTTTTATGACATGGTGCTTTGAAATGTATGGCACAAACATATTGGATGTTCCATTTGGTGCTGTCTACCTCCTGGACGTTTTCCAGTGCAGTAGGGCTGTGTGGAAGCATAGGTTTCACTCCTGACATTCACTTCAGATTGAATGTCACACCAGTTGTTTACGACCTGGTAAGAGATATGAGTGATGGTGAGTTGCCAACTTAGAATAGCTGTAGGGAGCTGTAACATTCACCTTTTCAGTAACATCCAGTGGTTTGGGGATCATATCAGATTTTTCTTGACACAGAGTGTAATTGGCTCCAGCTTCATATAAAGGGCACTGGATTCCTTCTTTTCATACCAGGACAAGGAAATATTGATTTTTCAGTACTCTGCACTAATGGCCTGTGTATTTATTCTCGAACCTTGTTAGTATTTTGTTTGTCTTTCTTTCTAGAACTTTCTGGGAATATCCCCAGATAATTTTTGTGATGAATCTTTACTGTACTGAAGTCAGTGCATTGCTGATCTGTGGATATTGTTCAGATCTCGGATCAAATGTCAGAGTTGTTTAACATACTGAACATTTGAACAAAGACATTTCATGTGTGCGAACAACAGCTGGATCTTTGAACAGACCACTGGGGAGGGTGGACAAAGTGGTTTTAGGTGTTTATGTGAATAATAGACTATGGTCAGGTCTATGGTCAGGGCACATGGATTTACTTTTGTTTGCTTGAAAAATATGTCTACAATATAGCAGCAGAAAACATATGACAGAGCCCAAGTAAAACATCACACCAAAGTCACACTGTGACACCTTCCAACAAATATACCAACCAAGTAAAAACGTCCTATACCTTACAGTTTCTGAGATATAGCCTGGATTTAATTTTTAAGGTAAACATTTTGGGGTTTTTTTGTAAAAGTTTGAAAGGAAATGTTTAGCAAAGGTTAAAAAATGATAGGTACGAAAACTATTTATAATAGAATGTTTTATTTATACTGTTTATTGAATGTTTAGTGATAAATGTTAGAAAAATGTTATAAAAGACAAAATAATGTCTCATTAATAATGGGGTCAGAGGTTAAATTCAATATCTCTTCGAAAATATTATTTTTGTGTCTAAAAATTGTAAGATAGTGGCGTAGAAATTGTGCCCCATTCAGTTTTTACTTTTAGGGATTACGTGTGAGGCGAAGTATGGGTTTAAAAACGTTTTGACAGAATATTTTTAAAATATTTGATAGAAAACATTTCAAAAAGGTTTTATTGTCCACAAATGTTGCTCAAATATTGTATGTTTATTGTTTATCAAACATTTTCATGATGAATGTTTATAAAACATATCTAGCATACCCTTTCTTCAGTTATTTTATAAATGTTTAAGAATGTTTCCAGTCAAACCTAGTTTCTCGAGTAATTATACAAATGTTTAATAAATATTTTCAACAAAAATGTTCGTATATGGAATGATTATAAATGTTTTTAAACATTATATTGTAAACATTTGCTTCAAAACGCTTAGAAAACCATAAGACAGAGTTTAAATAGGTTTTAAAATCGTTTTTAAACGTTTAAACCATTTAAACACATTTCTAATGTTTACTGAGTACAGAAAGATTAAAGGGAAATTTAAAATTATACCATGTCACTGCACATTTACACTCCAAACCAATATCTATTGCCAAGAAACAACTTCCTACACCTTGATCTTTCTGAGATATAGCATGGAAAAGATTTTCGAGGTAAACGTCACTGTGGAAAGGAGAAAAGTCAAGTGAAGGTCACACCATGACGTTGTACATCCCTCAACCATTGTGCTAACCATGTATCAAGTTCCCTCACCTTACGGTTCCCAAGATATAGCCCAGACAAGACATTTAGGTCAAGGTCTCTATGTCAAGGTCAATGGTCAAATCAAGGTCATACCATGGTGTTGTAAAACCCTAATGAATGTCCACACTAGTAGGACTCTAACTGACCAACCAGATAACCTACCAAGTTGGTACCCTCACTTTCACCAGAACATTCAGATAATGTTAACCTTAGTCTGCCACATTGTTGGTTGGAGACATTTCTGTGAAATATCAAAACATTCTAGTAGACACATGTTAACAGTCCACACCCCAAGACATCCTCATAGATTATGTGATTGACTGAGATACACTCATAAAAGTGTGCTGACTTGACTGTGATCACTCTGTGTAGCAAATATTTCACTTCATCCACCACATGAAAGGTCACAGCTTATTAACTATCTGTTTTACAGACATTTAAAACCAAAGATGTTCACATGACTGAGGGGATCTGGAAATGGGTAATTTGCCAAGTCTTTGATCTGTATCTCTTTGTTGTTTTTGAAATACATAAAATAATCATGACAGGAGGTTTATACAACAACTGTAACAAAGTCAGGAAATACTTACCTCGCCCTCGCCCTGAACAGTCTTATCTTTAAACCAACACTTCATCTCACAGGTTTTTATGGAATACAGTCTGAATAAGCATCTGAATATGGTCTTGCTTTCCGTCGAGTTAACTATTGCTTGTGCCATGATGGTGTCAATGGAGTCACGGTGACAGAGTGGTAACACTCTCGGCTGCCACCTCTGAGGCCGGGGTTCGGTTCACGGCTCTACCTCAAGTGGGAAAGCTGGTGGAAAAAACAACTAGAAAAAAGTCATGTTTAATAATCATCCGAATCCACAGCAACCTTTTTAATTCCAACACCAGCATTTTTGAATAGATAATGGCCAAGTGGGCCTCAGGCCCAACATTAGAAAACATTAGATTGGTCATTTAATAATGCTGTGGATGATTTGTTGTGGTGAGTTTTTATGTTACTTTATGGATCTGTGCTTATTTTAAGAAAGTAAGCCATTATTTTTGTGTTTCAGGCATTGAAAGTACTAGAAATTGGAGAATTACTTATGTGTTTTATTTTGTGTTGAAGTTTTTGGGTTTCTCAAGATTTTTATTTTATGTGCTTCTTTGTCTCTTTATTTTGAATCAAAGAAAAATGCCTGCTGGAAAGATATTATCTCCTGGTAAAAAGCCTCAAAGAAAGAATGCCTAGTCCACATTTGTATTTCCAAAATACCTCCTATGAAAATTAATCCACAACATTAAGAACAAAATTTATTTCAACCACAAACAGTGTATCATTTTAGAAGTATATAAGAAACTGTAATAAGGTAAATTAAAATCTTTGTTTTGAACTTAAAAACATTGATAATTTAAATCAAATTTAAACCCAGCAGTAATGCATTTCAGCACTGCATTTTTGCAGTGTGATTTTCTTGTTTTACTTGAGTAAATTTTGAGCCACTAAAACATTCCTTTTAATATAGTATGCTGGGTTAGATTTTAACAGGGAGTTTGTTTGAAAGTTAGCTGCTCCTTTGATAAATTTCACAGAAGACTATTGTAAAGTCAGATTGTAATGAAAATGCACAGACTCAAAAATATCCAACTTTACAGATTAAATTAGGTTTTGTATTTTTTCAAGGTAGCATTTTTCCATGAGGTATTTTCTATGAACTCTGAATGTCATTCAGAATTAAAAACACTTTGTAAATGTACCCACTGAACTAATTTATTTGAAAGAAGTTGTGAAAACATTTCAATATTGAATGCATTGACTGGCAAATACCCTTTTGTTCTTGGCAGACTGGCCATTGAACTAAACCACAATCCTCTGTCTCTCACTCTGTGGTGAGTGACTAAGTGCTAGGTCTGATATTCACACACTCGTCTCTCACTCTGTGATGAGTGACTGAGTGCTGTGTCTGACATTCAGTCACTTGTCTCTCACTCTCTGGTGAGTGACTGAGTGCTAGGTCTGATATTCACACACTCGTCTCTCACTCTCTGGTGAGTGACTGAGTGCTGGGTCTGGCATTCAGTCACTTGTCTCTCACTCTGTGGTGAGTGACTGAGTGCTAGGTCTGATATTCACACACTCGTCTCTCACTCTCTGGTGAGTGACTGAGTGCTGGGTCTGGCATTCAGTCACTTGTCTCTCACTCTGTGGTGGGTGACTGAGTGCTAGGTCTGATATTCGCACACTCGTCTCTCACTCTCTGGTGAGTGACTGAGTGCTGGGTCTGGCATTCAGTCACTTGTCTCTCACTCTCTGGTGAGTGACTGAGTGCTAGGTCTGATATTCACACACTCGTCTCTCACTCTCTGGTGAGTGACTGAGTGCTGGGTCTGGCATTCAGTCACTTGTCTCTCACTCTGTGGTGGGTGACTGAGTGCTAGGTCTAACATTCAGTCACCTGTCTCTCACTCTGTGGTGGGTGACTGAGTGCTGGGTGTAGCATTCAGTCACTTGTCTCTCACTCTCTGGTGAGTGACTGAGTGCTGGGTCTAACATTCAGTCACCTGTCTCTCACTCTGTGGTGGGTGACTGAGTGCTGGGTGTAACATTCAGTCACTTGTCTCTCACTCTCTGGTGAGTGACTGAGTGCCGGGTCTAACATTCAGTCACTTGTCTCTCACTCTCTGGTGAGTGACTGAGTGCTGGGTCTAACATTCAATCACCTATCTCTTACTCTGTGGTGAGTGTCTGAGTGCTGGGTCTGACATTCACACACTTGTCTCTTACTCTATGGACGTAGGTTCATATCCAGGTCATGGTAACATGTGAGATTGATACTGGGCTTGTTCTCTTGTGATCTCAGTTTTTGTAAGTCATGAAAATAATAGCAGTTTTGACATCTGCCTTGAGGTAAGAACTTTATTGAAGTGATCAGAGTTCACTTTAAATTCTAGCCTTATATCCCAATAAAATAGAGTGGCATTCAAAGTCTTCTGATATTATCACTGTGTCACTGCAGGCAGAAATCATAAAAGAGGTTGTTGAATTGGTTTCTGGCTTTTAGTTCAAATTACTTCTATCACTGAACTTATCATATTTAACATAGTAGCAGAACTGACTTAATGTAGTCACGTATTCAATCAGCATGGATAAGTCATCAGTCAGGTTGAGAGAGCCTTTCAAATTAGTTTGATGGAGAAAACATGATTGAATTGAATAATACTAAATCCTTGCATCATGCTCTCGTTAATGTATCTCACAGTATCTTCTTACAAATATACTAACTGTGATCAGTTCTATGTTTCACAATTTATTTTATTGAAATCATGTTTAACATATTGGGTATAGTTTGATTATACAGAATACACTGGTGAAGATTCTGTCACTTCATTCACTTGACCACCTCACTGCTGTTGTGGCTGTCAATGCAGTCAAAGCTACACACAGACTGTCCTCGTTTGACCTCTTGTCAAAACTTATATTGCCAACTTTTACCAACATGTCTCTGTCAATTTGAATCAGGCAATCAGTTTGATAACCCTTTATAGCGCATGATCTCTATTTAATATACTCGATGCAGAAAGAACAGAAATCTCCAAAACAAATGCAGGAAAGACATAAAATGGGATCAGCGCCACCAGCCAAACTGATATGTATGAAAAAACAAGGGTGGATATACTTTCAAAAAGACATAGGATTTCAAGTGTGTGTGTGGTACGTACTTATGGGAAAAGACCTTACCAGCCTTCCGACTTCTCCCTGTATGGTACACATTCTGGTTTTCATAAAAGGACTGAAGTCTCTAGTATCGTGAGTATGAGGATCTTGGCCACCAATATTACTGTTTTACATCACTAGTCCAAGATCACCATTCAGCCAGTGATAAATGTGTCCATATGTTCTTGTGCTGGGGACAATCCAGGGGCCTGTAAATCAAAGCCTTCTTTCCGCTAACTAATTGATTAACTCTAAGTTAACCCTAAGTTAGCAAACTCTCATGTAAATCAAAACCTTAGTTAGTTTAGTCTTGGTTAATTTTTCGTAAAAAAAACCCTCAAATTTAACAATAACTCAGACTCTGTTGTTAAGTGTTAGTTGCATTAAAATCTTTGTTCTTTACTTCCAAATAAATATGAAGTTACAATTGCTGTAGAAAACAAAGTTTCTGAATATTGTGCATGAAGTTAAAGTGAATATAAATGGTAATTTACATTGGATTTGGTCTAGTGGATAATACATTTCAGTGAACATTTATGAATTGAAGGGTATCTCTTCTAACACATTCTTGGGATCCCAAATCAATTTTAGATAAATACCACATTTTCTTAAGATATTTGGTCAACTTTTCCCAGATAGTATCTCACAGGTTTAAGATGCTAAGACTTTTTTAATGATTATCTAATTCTTTTTATAAGTTTTGACTATCTTTTTTTAAGTGGAGATCTTACCATTATACTCATCTTTTATGTTTACATCTTTTACTAGTTCATTTACATTTATACATATTAAAAATACTCATCACTTTAATCTGCCCATTTTGTAAACAACATGACAATGGGGTTACTTATTAGATATTTTTCCACAGTATTTACTCCGTTGCCCACTCTACTTAATCAGAAAATCTAAATTATTATTACCATAAGTAAATGCTTAAAGTTATATGTATGCTTAGCTTGGCCCAAAATCTATGTTGGTAAAGTAAATTTCCTCAAAAATTACCGTCACTTTAAGTTTCAATCTCAATGTCATCCTGGCCACTACTTACAAAGACTGAACAACAAATGGGGCCGAGCTACGTTAAGGCCACCTTAACCTAATCTATGTTGCTATGTTAGTTTATTGCTAATATATCTCAATATTCTCAATATAGATTAGGTAAAATGTTTAACTATATACTTTTATTAAGGTGGCCTGAATTTCTCATTATACCAGTATAGAGTGGTATTTCAGATTTTTTCTGTGTTATTGATTAAAGTATTTAAACCCCACTCTTGTATGTCTACCAAATAAGTTACTGTGACATAGCACACTGTTACACACAAACACACAGCATTAACCAAATACAGCCACACATTTACTCTATAGTTACCAAACGAAAGCATAATGTAACGAAAACATAAACAGTGCTTTCCATTTACCCACTGAATTCTTTAGTTAATATGTCATTATATTGTCGTTAAGTATTGGTTGGCTTACAATTTTACGAATGCTTCGATTTACAGGCCCCTGGTCAGGCTTTTATGAACAGAATACAAATTGTGGAGGTTCCAAAGACACTCATAAACAAGGAATTACAGAAGTCAAGCCGAATACTTAGATCACTTACAAGCAGAAGAGCTACATCACGTATAAGTCACATTCTAAGGTGGTGGTCAACGTTTTAAGTTGTTTTTCTGATCCATGAATAACAAAATGTATCTTGTCTGAATCAACATTTAACTTTTCAGTAGATAACCACTGCTTCTCATCATCCAATCAATCTTTATTGGTAGAGGACGCCCACCAACAAACTTGCTGAGGCGAGTGGAGACGTCACCAATCTCAATCTCACAATAAAGTTTTGCTATGTCACGCTTAATTCTCCATGGTTACACTAACGTTTTGGTGCCAGACTTTAATGTCACACCTGTCTAGGTCACACTGTATGGGTTAGTGGGTGAATACTTTCAGACACTTTGAGGTGCTTTAATATTATGAAAACATGACTGCTTGTAAGGAGTGATTTCAGAACACTAAAGACGTCAATCTTACTATAACAGTGAGACATTCATCGTGCAGATAAAACAGTTCTGACGTCACAGACCTTTTGCTACATGATGTTGTTCTGGGCAACCTTTGTTAGGCAATGAATGGATCTGTCCATCATTCGAGTGCAAAAAAGCAACAGACTGTGTAGGTTTGTTTTCAGGGTCAGATCCTTTCAATATGGCTTTTAGTCAAGTAACACTGAAGTGTACCGTTTGTGTATAAGACATGTTTGCCAGCTGGGTGAATCCTAACGTTCAAATGAATTCTGTCAGTTCCAACAGTCACACAATGCCGACTTTCCAAGTACCAGTTATGCAGCTTTCACACTTCTCCAAACAAACACACATTCCAATCATGTTTCCACAATCGTTTAAGTCCCCAAACTCGTTAATTGTCTTTCTGTAAGGTTATCTCACAATTCATTTGCTTACAATCCAAATAGAACTCCTTGCTTTACAAATTTAATGGTAACAACATGCAGACCTGCATCTGCGTTTGGAATCTTCTGTTACTGCTTCTATTTCTGGATTTCTCAGAAACCAACCAACGTATAATAGGGATGCATTCTTCAGACCTCAGAGCGTCATTTATACAACAGTTTCACCTCACTACAAATAGGACTTTTTAAAGCTGGAATTACTCACAAAATATACATGTAGTGAGCGTATGCAACACAACGTCACAATGGAAAAAGCCAGTCTAGAGTTGATGTCTTGAGACTTACTTAATTGGAATGCTTACAGACATAGTAGATGGGTAGAACTTTGGATCAACAAGGAAACCACTCTGACTACACTGTAACAACTACTCTAAGAAGAAAGATATGGAGCAAAATACTTTAGAAAACCACTTTGAATAAATTTTGTAAACAAGTGTTTCTGTGTTAAACAGTAAATGAGGAAGCTAATGCAATTTCTTATGAACCGGACTTATGTTAATGTATCTATTTGTGTTTGATCCAATTCTAGCTGCATTATTTTGGATACGTTGTAATTTATATAGATTAAACTTGAAGAGACTCCTGAAAAGTGAATAACAATAATCCAACTGACAAGAGCATCATAAGTAAGAAACCACCTGACACGTCTGAAGTCACAGAGTTGCACAAAACCACTTTTGTAGATACATTTACTATGAACATACTTAGACATGAAGAAATCAGCTGAACAGAAAAGACGCACCACTTTATACCTTTACACATTTGTGTTTACCAATCACCAAACTGAGAGGTTTTGTGTACAATTAAACAAAACAATGGGCCAAAAACAGAACCTAGGGAAATGCCAAACAAAAGCTTGCAAAGATCTGACAAAGTAGAGCTAATTTTTACAGACTGATAATGGTCAGTTAAGTAGGAAGTGAACTATTTAAGAACAGAGGCCGAAACTCCAAACCAAGTGTTACGGTCACGGGCAAGCATGGTAGCAGTTACAGGTTGTCTTTAAGTTGCAACAGGAAAAGACAAAAAGTTTAACTTAACAAATGATTACAATCAACTGGTATGCTATCAATAGTACATACAATGATACACTAATGAAACCAATCTGACCTGACCACTGTGACTGACAGTTAAGTTTGTCCACTGTATCCAGCAGTCTGTCCTGTGATGTGTCCTGTGATCCGTCCAATGTCCACTAATACATAGATATCTGTATCCTGTGATCTGTTCAATATCTGATAGCACGAAATGTCCTTATCCTGTGATCCTTTCTATATCCAATCACACAAAATGTCTGTATAGAAGTATTCAGAAAGTCTGCACAACTGTACTCTCTGCTTCAAGTCCACACTCTGGTAGAACCGCACACTGCATGCACACGAAAAAGTATCCAAAGTACAGCAAATCTGTCCAGACACTGTAGAAAATTCACTCCAGCAAAAGTTCACAATAGAAGTACTTTTAAAACACAAATAGCCTTCCTTATAGCCAGCAAATAGTATGTTCATCTGTGGTCAGGTGTACAGTCCTTATATACAAGCATGAAAACTTCCAGACAGTTACAGATCTAAAAAATTTAAGACCTGTTACCAGATTCACCAAGGAAGTTCTAGAGACTACTGGTAATTGGGTTTCCCCAAATCTACTAATATAATCACTGAGGTTATTAGAAGTATTTCCCCAGTCTATAAATAGATCAGTACTGCATAACACATAAAAAGAATCACTAACACAATTACCTTATTTGGCAATATATATACATAAAGCTTGAGATTAAACAATGCACTTATATAGTGCCCATATATGTAACACAAGTCTGAAAACAATAAAGAAGTGTGGGATGATCAATCGTGTGAAAGGCAGCAAAGAGGCGGAACAATACCAAGGTAGTAGGTTTGTCTCTTGACCTGTTTTATATGCAGTGATGTGGGTTGTCTAAGTCATGAACATGGATATGTTTTAACCCTTGCTTAGCAAGAACATGGTCAACTAGTTTTGATATGAACCTAAGGCCAGATACAGAGTGCTAGTTTTTCAGATCATCAGCTGAAAGAGAAGCGTTCTTGATCAGAGGAGTCAGTGCCCCTACCCTTGTGACAATGATATTGTGGTCATGACAATTATGGAAGAATACCACTACATGGGATTAATATTTTAATAATCTATTCATCTAATATTTATATACAATACTAAAGAGGGCATCTTTCTAATTTAGGGTCACCTTAGTGATTTGGAAGAGACTGAGTTTAATGCCACCATAAATTCTATAAGATAAAACTTTACCGTCCATAAACAAACTTTACATGTGACAAGTTAGTTGATTACATGTACAATAAGATAAGGTGGCCATAAGCATTTTACTTTAAGAGCCTACTTACAACCAATTTAAGGTGACCCTAAGTAAAGATTTTACTGTATGATGTAAGAATAAGATAAGTATATATACAGGAGGTAGATGCCAACCTCCACCAATTACATAAAATTATTAGGCCTGTACCTAGCTAAAACTCAATAAAACAGGGAGTCCATAGGAGAGTCCATTCCTGCCCTAAGCCTTATGTAGCCGAGCAATTCGACCCTTACTCTTAACAATAACAGTGTGAACAGGCCTATGGTTTGACTAGCCCCTAAGTACAATAGTTTAAGAAATTGAGACATTAAGACATTTGCTGCAGAGGCTGTTGTTAGTCTTGACTCTCAGTGCAGTCTCAATCCCATGAAACCACTCAGACTCTGAAACTACACACACTTGTTAGCACATTAATTACATACATGATACAATTTATATAAGATATAAACACATTTTTAATATGAAATTAGTGAAGACTTTATGACCATATAAGAAAGCACTTGTGTCACTGAGACCTGTGACCCCAGTGAATCTTGCCCAGGGTAGATTTATAGGACATAACACCCTGAATTAATGAAGTGAATGAAAAATAAGGCCCATTCAGGCAACAATTTTTTTTTTGAGGAGACAAGGAGGAAGTTCCCCTAATAGCTAACAAGCGCCAGTGCTGTGAACCCCATTGGTAACAAGCTAGGGGCACATACATGGAACTCACCCCCTCCCCTGCGGCAAAGAGGGTGTTGAGTTAGGTTCAGAGAAGAACAACCTCCTGAAACTTGCTCCTGGTGAAATGAGGATGAACCAGGGTGGGGGGAGGGTAAAATTTCACAAATTATGTAACATACGTGTTGCCCCTTTGACATTGCAGTGTTGAATGAAGAAAGGGATATTTTTGGCGGCAAGGGGGTAGCAATACATCAATACCCAATCGAAGGTATTGATGACAAGAAGAGTCACTGGGGGTGCACTGAATAAGGTGGCGCCTAATGCTCCACCCCCCACAGTGCCCCTACCCTTGTGACAATGATATTGTGGTCATGACAATGATATTGTGGTCATGACAATTATGGAAGAATACCACTACATGGGATTAATATTTTAATAATCTATTCATCTAATATTTATATACAATACTAAAGAGGGCATCTTTCTAATTTAGGGTCACCTTAGTGATTTGGAAGAGACTGAGTTTAATGCCACCATAAATTCTATAAGATAAAATTTTACCGTCCATATACAAACTTTACATGTGACAAGTTAGTTGATTACATGTACAATAAGATAAGGTGGCCATAAGCATTTTACTTTAAGAGCCTACTTACAACCAATTTAAGGTGACCCTAAGTAAAGATTTTACTGTATGCTGTAAGAATAAGATAAGTATATATATATACAGGAGGTAGATGCCAACCTCCACCAATGCCCAACTAGATTGTAGTCGTAGGGGTAGACAGAAGAGACTGGAAGGCAACGGCTACCTCCTGAGATGCATCATGGTCTTGTATAATGTATCTCCACACACAGTCAGACGTCCAGGTGCCATGACTCTGAATATTTTGAAGGGACACATTTGAGTTGAAAGCTAGTGTCGCACCTGAATGCCTGAAGGTGTGGAGGGACATGGAGGAATGCTGCAGACCCAGACGTTGAAGTATTTGTGAAAAATTGCGCCTAGTTTGAGAATCCGTTAAGGGAAGCCACTGGGCTTTGTCATTTTTGATTTGAAACAGTGGAGTCCTGGTTGCCTGGGGTAAGTGATAAAAGATTTTTGACTGCCTGAACTGGGCACAACGGGGATGCCTTGAGTGTTGGTAATTTAATGATTTTGACATTATCCCTTGTTTGCATGGTTTTTGTCCATTTTATTAAAATATGTAGGCCCGGGGGTGCCAAAAATATATCTCCTCTGGTTAGCTGTTCCAGTGGTGAGAAGGCAGCAATTTTGTGAGGGACCAGATTAGAAATTCCTAGAAATGAGAAAAAGGCAACCAGATATAGGGCTTTGAAAATTTGGCCCATCCACATGGTGTCACACACTGAGACAATGTTGGTAAGTGTATCAATATCAATGATTTTTTTTATTTTGACCAAGAACTGTCTATTAAGAGTAAGTGATTTTTGAAAGTATTTTATTCTGGGGTCTAAAAATGGAAGGACAGAGATACCGTACATGGAAAGACTGGTCTTAACTGCAGACAAATGATTGGCAATAGCCAAACTAGACATGCCATTGTGAGTTAAAAATTCAAGAAAAGAGAGTAGAACGACAGGAGTTAATTGTGATAGTTGAACCTGTATGAAGGAACAGAAAGCCAAGAATAGGCGAAATTTTCGACGGTAGGAAGCCATGGTGGCTGGTCTAAACGCCTGTTGAACTCTTTCCACCGCTCTGGAAGCCAGGAACTCCGCTGTTTTGCGTAAACCTGTCATATAGCCCAATCTATATAAGCAATATCTGTGTGAAGATGCATCCATAAAGGGTTATGGACATACGTACTCAAAATTTTACCTGGATTTTTGGTAATAAACCATCTACACAATAAATCCGCTATCTTGTTTTCGACTCCCAAAATATGGACAACCTGTAAGTCGATATCCTGTTCAGAAATTTCCATCATAATATTTCTGGCTATAGCTGCGAGGGTTAAATCCTGAGTTTTCCCTGAGCTCAAGACTGATACCACGGCCTGATTGTCACATTTGATCAGTATGTGTTTGTGTTTCCACAGAATTCCCCAAACCCTAACAGCTACCAAGATATTTAACATCTCAAGGTGTACTATTGAAAAGGAATCACAATATCGTGGTATTGGGAATGCGTATACTTGATTTCTATATATAGCCCCCAGTACTTGGAAACAGGCATCAAGTTCAATAGTAGCCTGCACAGGGCGATGTTCAAAGAAGGCAGTACCATTAAATTTGGTGAGAAATTTTTTGAACCAATTTAGATCCCTATGAAATTCGATATCTAACATTATTTTATCTGTGGTGAAATGCCTTCTCAGGGTATCTAACATTCTAATCAAAAAGGTTCTTGAAGATTTGATGCATTTTGATATATAAATTTCTGCTACTTTTTGATCAGGGATAGCTACTGTGAATTTTTCTGTGTCTACTTCTACCCCCAGGCAAGTAACTTTTGTTGCTGGTTGCACTAATTTCTTAAGACTAATATCTAGTCCCAGTGTTTGAAGTAAGGTAGTTAGTGTTCCAAAGGAGGGTTTTGCAGTGGTCACAGTTCCAAAACCAATGACGTCATCAATATAATTGATGACGTCATAACCTTGTGACTTCATAATGAAGCGAATAGCGTCACTGAGGCGTTGAAAAATTCCGGATCCGTTCCTGTATCCGAACGGAAGACAGGTGTCCAGATAGTAGTCCTGATCCTTTAATCCCAACAAAAAATAATCCCTAGGGTCGATCTTAACATGTCTGAAGGCTCTACTGATGTCAATTTTGTATAATAGTGAGCCTCTGCCAAATTGCTTGACTTTATTTGTTATTGTATCAATGGAAGGTAAGGTTAAGACAAACTCAGTGCCCAGATATTTGGTATTACTAATATTAGAGTTCACTGCCTGGCCCTGGGGGAAACTTAAGTCAATGATCACCCGCCTGTGTGGGGCACCAGGTTTTGGTCTAGTCATGAATGGGGAAGTGTGAAAGTCGTCAAAAGGTGGGTTTTTGAAAGGGCCAAAAATTGCACCATGACTAATTTCTTCTTTAAGGTATGCATCTATATCCTGGGGAAAGGCTAGTGCCGAAGTATGGTTTGTGTCATTTTTTCCCAATTTAGAATTCCTATCAAAATCAAGCGGAAATCCATATCTAATTAAGTATGGTAATTGTCGGTCCCAGTAATTTACTAGTAACTTTTCCCAAGTATCCGCCTTAAGCTGTGACTCTAGTTGAATTTGGGCAGCCAAAAAATTTGGCCTAGATTCATTTCGTGTAACGTCATAGAGTTTAATCGGATCCGAACCCATGTATTTTCTTTTGTCAGTAACTGGTAGTACCAACGGACCTAGAGGTATGAAGCCGAACTTGTCAGCATTCTGTTCATTCCACTTTATGTAAGTAGGATCCGACCTAGCCTGATGTAATCTGTCTTTGTTATGAGGTTTGACTTGCAAACCCAAGTCATACTTGTCTTCGGTCGAATCAGGGCACATTTTTCCCTGTTTTTGACAATGCTGGCCTTGATTTGACATATGCTGACGTTGATTATGACCAATACTACTTGATTGAACGCTATTGTTTCTGTTGGGGTTTGTGTCACTTTTTTCTGCCAACTTGGCTAATTTGGGCTGTTTTATTTTTGGACTATGGTCCATTTGGACCTTGGGGTTATTGACACTAATATTTTGATCTTCATAAAGTACCAGGGGTGAGAACCTGTTTGCCACTGGACATGCAAATCCAGCTTGAGGCGATACATACTGCATACTTTTTGTAGTCTTTGTATGGCTTTTTACAGCTGCCCTGTTTGTACCTTTTGCATGAATTGGAAGCCTGACAGGGGTTAATATGTTACAATTGTCAGATTTTACTTCGAGACCCAAAACCTTAGCTTTAGAACTGGTTCGAACCCTAAAGTTCGAAAATCTGTCAATGTTTGACGTTAACACCCGAGCATAAGTTTTACCTTTGAATTTTGCCCAGTCAGCACTCCAGTTGACGCTGGAACCATTGTTACACACATTAGAATACACAATTTTAGATTTATAATTTTCTACACATTTATTTACACTAGTTTCAGATCTTTGCACTGCCCCAGGGCAGTGCTTTATTCGTTTTTTATAGCCTTAGAAGCAACTCTACAATCTTTAGCCATATGTCTATATTCTTTGCCCATTGCAAAACAGGTGGCACAGATGTGTCAGTTTCATGATCTCTGTCCCTTTGACAAGTACCTTTCTGGTAAAAACGACAGGGCATTGATTCAGATTCTGATTTTTTGTTACCATTCATCCAATTTTGAGTAGGGGCCCTCTGCGCATGCACGCGTCTGATCCTATCAATTTTGATGGTGTCAGTCCAATCGACTTTCCCCTCCTCCATTCTACACAATAAAACAGCGTGGGAGGCCTTAGCAGATTGCCAGCTAAAATCGTTTGCATCCTTCATTATTTCACTGAGATAGTCTAACATTGAATTTTTAATTTGAAGATTTTTTTCCTCTCTAGCAATCATGGCGAAACCTGACACCCACTGACACCAAGTTAAGTTGTCATAAGACATTCTCGACTTATTGCTCCCCCCTAAAACGAAATTTTGAGGCCACGGTACCTGTTTTTTCACCCAAACCGTATCACTGCCACCCCTCTGAGACTTTAACTTGCCTGCTTCATTTAGTTCAGCCAAGTGTTTGAGTCTTCTGTCGACTTCCGCCTGGATATGAGGGGTTCCTTGCAGAGCTGTGACTGATGGTACCACTACCTCTTCCAGTCGTGCAGAACTCGGGTTGGGTGTTGTGGCAGCTGGTACATGACTTATCTGTGACCTTTCGGCGACCTCCCCAGGGCTGGTGTCAGAGATTCTTTGTTCCATAGCTGTCATTCTACCGCCCAAACTTCGAAGTTCAGCCAAAATTTGAACATTCAAGTCAGTGTCATTTGCCTGACTAGTCAGGCCACTAGCTAACGGTAACTGTTCAATTGAATTTTCATCTTCACTGTCCACAGCCTTGACAAAGGTACATTTGCTATTGATTGGTCTTTTGTGAACCTCTCCACATTTCTTACACAAAAATTCTTTGGCATGTTCACAGCTTTGTACTGATTTTACTAATTTAATAAATTGTCAATGTTTATGATCTGAAACTCAACACAAACAGAGCGTGCTTTGTTAAATGGGAAACTCAAAAATGAATGAGTTTCGAAAGGATGAGAGCAAGATTATTAGTCAGATGATAGCATAGCCCCCTGTCAGCAGCCAGTTACTTGTATTGTAGCTATCTCAACATGGAGCAGTTGTATAAAGGGTTAAGAGTAGAAAGTTACGTATAAAATTTGATAAAACAGATAAAATAAGACTAAAATATATAAAACAAGTGTGTAACGTAAAGAATTTAAAAATAAAATCAAATAAAACTCATTCCTTTCATTTGGCTCCAGTAACCCAGAGCTAGTTTCGCATTAAACAAAGCACTAAATCCAACTTCTGTGCTCAGGCAAGTCCGTCCACATCCAGCAGGAACCACAAAAATTCACAACTGTTCTTCTAATAGATGCTTACATAATATACACTTTCTTATACTGTATAATAAAATCTCGCCAGAGCATATATATTCAACACTGCGGGCTAAAAACTTAAAAGTTCTGGCATAAAATTTCACAAATTATGTAACATACGTGTTGCCCCTTTGACATTGCAGTGTTGAATGAAGAAAGGGATATTTTTGGCGGCAAGGGGGTAGCAATACATCAATACCCAATCGAAGGTATTGATGACAAGAAGAGTCACTGGGGGTGCACTGAATAAGGTGGCGCCTAATGCTCCACCCCCCAAACCGCAGAAGTTCCAAAACCATCAGAGAGACATCCTTCAATAGGTGAGCAGCTGACAAACTTTGTGATTGATGGTAGCTGTATGTCATGTTGGTCATGGATCCAACAGGCAGGATTTTGTAGGTGAGTTTCTAATTATTTTATCAACAGTGTCTTCAGATACTTGAGTAGCCAATAATTTTTGGTGGATTAGAAGGATAAACATCATTTTCAGTACCACACGGAATAAAAATATCACTAATTTTCCTAATTCTCTCTGAAAAAAGGATGCAAATTGGATAGCCCATGACTTGTCAGACTCATGGGATAGAGGTGTCGCTTCAGTATCCTTATTAAGGTTTTGTGCAGCTCAGGCAGTAGCTTTCTAGAGTTATGACTATTGTCTGAGATCAGTTCACTATAATAATCTGACTTATACTCATGTACAAGTTATACAAACCGAGCAATTTTGCGACAAAGCCAACTTCTATTCAGTGAATTCTTGGCTCTTTCCAAGTTCTTTAAAATTGCACTATCTTTTTATTCTGTGTTATGAGGTTTTACTTTTAATAACACAGCAATAAAAATATCACAATATGTCAATGACACCACCTTGATCTTGGGTGGACAAACTGTCTCCCCTACACATTTAATACCTTGTAGGTCTGTGGGACTATTTCTGGACTAAAGGTAAATACAGACAAAACACAAATAGTCTGGATTGGAAAGAAAAACATACTAAAGAAAAAAATAAGACCAGAAAGAATGTTATTTGGGACAACACATAGTTCAATCTTGTAGGGATAATTCTCAGTTAACTTGCATCACACGGAATATATGAATTATAACCATTCAATAGAATCAGTAAAGAAACTCAATTAATGGAAAAAAACTCCTGACCCCCTGGAATGATAACTGTAATAAATCATTAGCCCAACCAAAATCTATGCACCTCTTCACATCTCTTCCCACACCTCCTCAGACATAATTAAACTATCAGTAACCTATTCTTCAGCTTAATATGGGATGACAAACCAGAAAAGATAAATAGAAACTGCTTGACTTAAAACGTCCAAAGAAGCAGTGTTAATATGGTAGACACAGAAAAGTTTATTGGTGCATTGAAAATTACATGGGTCAAAAGACCAAGGCAAAATCATGATGTACAACGGACGCAAATAATAGATCCCAGTGTAATTCTACGAGATAATCTGTTATAACTAGGCCCAGCATGACATAAAACAAACCCATGCTGGAAAGACATTTTATGATATGGAGTGAGATAAATCAGAAAGTCCCAGTTAAAATTTTTAGAGATTTCCTAACAGACTCTCTGGTACCATCCAAAACTTGGCACAGAATGTATCTTCTTCCACAACTGGTATATGGCTGGAATCTTTTGTGCTGCAGACATCATGGATAATAAAACAAATGTTCACAGCCTCTTTCCACCACAACAGTCATACCACCATGTGTACACCTCCTGATCTCTCTCGCTGCAATAAAGTCTCAGAAAATGAGGTGCTTAAAATAATCAAAAATCCCCCCACAAAATCATGTCTTTCAGATCCAGTGCCTTCTTCCTTCTTTTGAAAGATTGTGTGGAAATTCTACTTCTGTCAATTACAAAACTTGTCAATCTGTCTTTAGCTGAGGGTGTGCTTCCTCAAAAATTCAACAAGGCGGTTGTCACTCCCCTCATTAAGAAAGCATCACTTCCAAGCAAAGATTTGAAAAATTATCGACCGGTATCAGGACTATGTTTCATGGCAAAATTGGTGGAGCGGGTAGTTGTCAAACAGCTAGTGCAGTAACAACAGTAACAATCTTGATAATCCTGGGCAATCTTCATACAAAAGGTGTTACTCCACCTAAACCGCCCTGCTGTATATTAAAAACAAGATCCATCTCTCACTATCACGGGGCGAGCCTACTGCATTGGTTTTACTGGATCTGTCGGCTGCGTTGGGTTGTTCACTAATTTCATGTATCCAGCAGTTGTTGCAAAAAATCTGGGTGTCTGGTTTGATGCTAATCTCTCCTTTGCTGATCATGTCTGAAATATTTGTAAGACATGGTTCATTCAAATTTGTGATCTCAGAAGGGTTAGAAAGTATTTGACAGCTATCCTAGCGGCTAAGGCTTTGGTGAGTAGTCGCCTTGATTACTGCAACTCTCTCTTCAGGAGTCTGTCCAGTCTCAACATGCATAAACTACAGTGTATTCAAAACAAGCAAGGATTGTCACAAACTGTAACAGATACACACGGCCATCTCCAATTCTAAAACAACTCCATTGATTCCCAGTTTAATTTTGTTGTATCTTCAAAACTGCCACTCTAGTTTACAAGTTTCTTTACAATGGTCATCCCAGTTACTTTGGTTCTCCTTTGTCTTCTCGTTGTAGAAATAAAAAGAACAAGATACAACAGTCAGATAAAAGGTTCTTGGAGGTTCCTCAATTCTATCCATCTGTACATAAATCAAAAAACACCTTGGCCACAGCTTTGCTTTTAGTGCTCCCACAGCTTGGAATGATTTGCCCGATGAGGTCCGTTCTGCCCCAACTCTAATCTGTTTCAGGAAAAGGTTAAATCGTATCTCTTCAAAAAGGCATTCCCAACTTTGCATACACTCTATCTGGCTTCTCCGTGGTACTGGACTAGTAACAGCTATGGAATGATGATTTTTCAAATTGGATCTTAGAGTCTACCTGGCAGAGATTAAACACCAAAAAAGTACAGGAGAGAGTAGAATAGAATAGAATTAAAAGTGGGGAGAGACATCACAAATTTTCAGACACTGATTGTCCCCATGGCCAATTATCCCAAAATGTTTACAAGCAAAAAAATGCACAAAGAGTTTCTACTGCTCTCAATTAAATGAAAATGTAACTTGGGATAATGATGGGCAAACAGGGTTAAAATGGGACAAAGTTTATAAAATCTGCTTCCACTCAATAAATGATAATAACATAAAATGATGTCAGTATAGGGTGTTAAACATGTTATCAGGCACAAGAAGCTATTAATTTAAAATGAAAATACGTGACAGTCCTCTCTTGATATTACAATATGTCTGTGGAAACAATAAATCATATTTTTTGTGAATGCATTTTAATTAATTTTATTTGGGCCGAACTAAGAAATCATGTGCTGCAAAAACTAAATCTTCAATTAAATTTAAATCCGAGTAATATAGTTTTTTGTTACCTATAAGTGACTCTAACTTTCTTTTTATAAATATTATATATACTTAATTAATTTGCTGCGCTCACCCGTCCAGGTGTACTTGTATTATGTAAAAAAGAGCAAACAAAAATACTGAACCTGAAAAAGAAACAAAAGGTCCTCTCAAATTGGCGGCTAAGAGACTTTCAAACTCAATAAGAATCAGAAAAGCAAGGTCAACTGCAAAAGTTACCAAGAAAAGGAGACCCCATAGGACGAACATCACTATAGTGGGGTTATTGAGAAAAAAGAAGCACTTAATGAAAGAAAAGAAGAATGTCCCCACACCTCATACAATTCACAGTGCGCGGACAATTGGCCAGGGGACAATTGG
The DNA here is from genome assembly GCA_964017235.1 of Sabellastarte sp. h YS-2021. Classification (NCBI taxonomy): domain Eukaryota; kingdom Metazoa; phylum Annelida; class Polychaeta; order Sabellida; family Sabellidae; genus Sabellastarte; species Sabellastarte sp. h YS-2021. The sequence continues at coordinate 780,973 of OZ024931.1, forward strand.
CCGGTGGACATTTGGCTGGTGACTTTTTTGAGGGGTAGGACAATTAGCAGGTGACTTTTTAGATGTTGTTTTAATATTGTGCCAAATTGTATTAAACATAATATTCATAAAAGTACTAAAGGCCCTTTGATTCCCACTCAGAATTTCTAATTTATGCTAAGTTTAGTCTTTGATAACTGCTCAGGATTGCTACACTTAGTGCAAAAGGCTCTTTCCTCAATTGCAAATTGTATTGGAACACCGTGTATATAAGTAGGGGTCAAATTCTTTACTATTAGAATAATATATGTGACAAAGATTTTTAAAAGAGTACTGTTTGTCAAAAATCAGAATAATTACTATCAGAATAATACATTTGATAAAGATTGTTAAAGAGTACTGTTTGTCAAAAATCATGGAATTGTTTCCAACCACCAGTGGAGGGGTAAAAATAGGTTTTGAAGGTTACATGTACACCAAGAAACTAAAAAATAAGAATACAATTAGTTGACAGTGTGCTAGGAAAAGTGCTCTAGCCTGCAAGGGATCTCTCCAGACAAGCATAGATGTAAGTATCTTGTTAATTTTCTGTACCTTGTTTGTAAGATGTAGGTGAATTGTTTAGAAAACACATATGTTTTACAACATTTTAGAGAGTATTACAATTAGAATGAGATGAAAACACAAATATGCAGCATAAAAATATTACATTACTTTAATACAAATTGGCACAATATTAAAACAACATCTAAAAAGTCACCAACCAATGGTCCTACCCCTCAAGAAGTCAATGGCCAAATGTCCACCGGCCAATTGTCCCAGATTAACAATTCACATACCTAGAATCTATACCCATACTTACACTCACTGCACACACTTAGACTTGTTTTTCATGCACACACTAACTGCTCATACTTAGACTCAAAGTCAAACTTAAAAACATTGTCATTATTTTAGATTATGTAACTGGTGACTACCTATTTTTCCAGGTTTTAGCTACTTAGTGAGTGGTAACGCAGGGGACTGATGCAGTTTAAATGCTAAGTTACAGATATTTAATGTTCCACAAAATTTACACAAAAAATAAATAAAACATGTTTTTATTTCTGAAAATGTTAGCACATAAAATTATATTGAATATTAATCACTGACAATGCTTTCAACTATTTTAATCACAGCAAATAATAAATGAAGTATACTTAGCATTTCCAATCTCTGCTGGGTATTTAAGGTTTTATTTGGTCACCGTCCATGCAGCCTTTTTTATTTAGTAACACTAGTTGGGGTTGACTAAGAGAGAACGTACATATATGTCTGATCTTGTTATGACACCAGGAGAGTGAGGAGACATTAACACAGTTACACAATTTTCACCCCATTATACCTCTATCATAGTCTTAATTCAACAATTGTAACAGGAGAGTTTAGTTAGACACTAATGGGTGTTATCGGGAAGTGTAGAGGGGTTTTAGCAGCATGACACTTGTCACCTGTGATATAGAGTCACAATACATGACACGTGCTGTATTAGAGTTTTTACATTGTACACCAGTGGGAAGTAAGCTGGGTAGTGACATGCCTAATATGGCAGTGCCTGATTTAAATCAAATTTGAGGGGTGGCAACTTTATGTATGTGTAGAGCAATATTTGTATTCACATAAAAAACTGGACAATATGATGTATTGTCTGTTGGAACCTTTTAAGGACTGGCCAGTAGAATCTATTATGAAGTCTCAAGTGGCAGGTTATAAAAAGTGTTATTGATTGGAAATGGAAAAAGCCCTACAAAGAAAAGCCCTACAGGAGAAAAGCTCAAGAGTTTTTAATATCCATGTAGAAATGTAAGATACCATTTTTTAGATCTTGGAGAAAGCCCTATAAATTATGCTTAGTTTAAAAAATCAAAGATTTGATCATTATTTAAAAGGTATTTCAATTGCTATTCAAACTACCATGTGCTGTAATTGTCAGTCCCCACACCGATTTGTAGTTTTAGAAACAAGAAAAAAATCACTTTGTCAGCAAAGTAAAACCACACTTGATTACAGTTACTCAATCTCTCAATGATAACTGATCAAAAAGAACATTGCAGTGAAACTTCAAGTGGAAATGGAGTTATGTTTCAGAATTTTTACAGTCAGTTGAACTTGGAATTTGTTTTTGACAATGGAGATTTGTTTATTTTCCTTTCAATAGTAATACAATAATTTTTTATATGTTATTTGTATGGCGAATGTTAAAAGTATTTCTTCATATTTTAGTTTGCAGAACCATAAATGTTGTTGTTAGCAAATACTAAAAACTACAGAGCCCTGGAAGGGACATAGAACTGTTTTCCTCTCATTTTTTTATCTCGTTACCACAAGATAGTTAGTCATTACCACAAGTTAGAAAATCATTCCCACAAGTTAGCAAGTCTTTACCACAAGATAGCAAGTTGTTCCGACAAGTTAGGAAGTCGTTACCACAAGATACTAACTCATTCCCACAAGTTAGCAAGTCGTTACTACAAGATACTAACTCGTTCCCACAAGTTAGCAAAGTCATTACCACAAGATATTAACTCGTTCCCATAACTTAGCAAAGTCGTTACCACAAGATACGAAGTTGTTCCCACAAGTTAACAAGTCGTTCCCACAAGATAGCAAGTTGTTCCCACAAGATAGCAAGTCATTACCACAAGTTAACAAGTCATTTCCACAAGTTAGCAAACACGAGTTTTACTGCATCCAGGTACATAGCTTGTATGAGAATCCAGTGCAGTGGAGATACTGCAAGGTATGCTGTGCCAAAAAGAACCCAGTCCAATGTAACATGCTGAAATATCTTAGAAGGACCAAGGAAAGTGCCATATCTTGTGGGAACGACTTGGTAAGTTGTGGGAACAACTTGGTAACAGGAAAAACTTGCTAACTTGTGGGAGCGACTTGCTATCTTGTGGGAACGACTTGCTGTCTTGTTGGGATGACTTTCTAACTTGTGGGAATGACTTTCTAACTTGTGGGAACAACTTTCTAACTTATGGGAATGACTTTCTAACTTGTGGGCACAACTTGCTATCTTGTGGGAACCACTTGCTATCTTGTGGGAACGACTTTCTAACTTGTGGGAACGACTTGTTATTTTGTAGGAACAACTTGCTAACTTGTGGGAACGACTTTCTAACTTGTGGTAATGAATTGTCAACTTGTGGTAATAAGTTGTTAACTTGTGGTAATGTGTTGCTAACTCGTGGCCATAACTTCCTATCTCGTGGGAACAAGATAAAAAAATGAAAACAGTTCTATGTCCCATCCTGGGCTTCATAAAAAAAATAATAATTTTGAAAAAATAAAATTGATATGTAACTTGGAAACAGTTTATGTTTGCACATTGTACTATCTGAAAAGGACTATCCAGTCTCAAAAATGGTGTAGGGTGTTCTCAATGGGGTCCACTAATTGTATGACTTTTTTCTGTATGGGTTTTCTCTGCAGGGCTTTTCTATACTTTACATAAAAACTGGTGCCGGATATTTTGGAAAAAGGAAGTACCAAGAAATTGTTATTTGTGTAACTTACCCATCATTGAAATATGTCATATATATGGAAGAGTGTTAGTGCCATAGAAAAAAAAAAGTTTTTTTTTGAATTGTCGACTTATTATCTCAACATGTTGACTTAGTATCTCAACATGTTGAGTTAATATCTCGAGATGTTGACTTAGTATCTCAACATATTGACTTAGTATCTCAACATGTTGACTTAGTATCTCAACATATTGACTTAGTATCTCAATATGGTTTGGACTGGTTGCAGGACAGATGTAATTGTGCAAAGGCATAGTCACACATCAATGTGCCCTACTAGGTTTTGGTTATAATGTTATCTACCAAATGAAACACTAGACTGGTCTATAAAATGTTTACAATTTGCTTTTTTCCCGTAAAATCTATTAAATGTCATGTTAATCCCACTTCTGTTTTGGCAGCCCTAATATCAACAAACTTTTTTAGTGTAAATTATTGGTACCAAAATTTGAATATTAAAAGCAATTTGTTTTTGCAATTGGTAGAAAGTTACATGGTGAGGGTTCTGCTCTCTGAATAGTTTTCTGATGAGAAAGTAATATTTAATTTAGCTTAATTCATAGCAATTCATATGAAAAGTTCATTTCATATATGTATTTCCAAATACTCCAACACTTTAAGCATAAACTGCTAACTAGTATGATGCATGTTTTGGGGATTGTTGATTGCTTAATTTCTTATCAATATTGTGGAGTGAATTCCCTTTTAGTTCAGCCAGGGGCGGTAGTGGGCTGTCAAATAAGTACTCATTTATGAATCAGTATAGTGGCAGTGTGGAAGAACTCTAAATTGTATAATAATCCAACCAGGGTTGGTGATAGGCTGTCAGCCAATAAGTTAATTTCTAGTCAGACTTTTAATAAGTCAACATGTTGAGATAATATCTCAACACGTTGAGATACTAACTCAACATGTTGAGATACTAACTCAACATGTTGAGATACTAACTCAACAAGTTGAGATACTAATTCAACATGTTGAGATACTAAGTCAACATGTTGAGATATTAAGTAACTATTCTTCACTAAGATAGTAACTTAGTAACATGTTGAGATATTATGTCAACATGTGGAGATACTAAGTCGAAAATTCAAAAAAAAAATTTTTCTGCGGCACTAATATTCTTCCATACATATACTTCAAGTGACATTTTCAATACACCAACCCCACACCCTGGTGTATCATATTATCAATTCAGTGTACCAATACATCTAGCCTTGCCCATGGTCTGTACCAGAGCCCCTGGCTGAATACATAAAATATTGTAAGTCTGTACAAATATTATGCTGACTTTTACATGAAACATAAAAACTTGGCATTAGATCGTGGACCTTAGCTAATAGGCTCTGGTTAGAATTAAGTAGAATGTACCATAAAATGTAATGCTGATTCCCTTTGAAAATTAATGATGTTTTCTGTAGGTCAGATTGTTTCTTTCAGTCATACTTAGTTCCAATATTCAATGTACTTTTTGAATATCATGGATACTTGCTATTGGAAAAATATAAAAAAATATAGAAAAATATAGAAAAAATAAAATTTTAAAAAATATCTAAGAGCCTATGTCCTTCATCCCTCCAATAAAATGGGTTAATATTAAAATTTTCTTTGTTAATGAGCTAAAACACCCTTTGTATACCACTTGACCACCCATACTACCCTTGATGGTTACTTTAAGCTCCACCCACATGCCTGTTAAATGATTTCATTGGTAATTCACAAATAGGTCAGTGTACTACCCTGGGTAGGAATGGTTTCAATGTAAAAACTCTACTATGGAGAATGCCTAAAAAAGGTGGGATCTTTGATGTGAAAGCTCAAGGCCGCCAGGCTTTTTGAGGGCATTCTCTAGCTTAAAGTATATATCATTTTGTTAATACATGTTTAACTAAATTTGTGTTTAACATTTAACCAATATATTATGAATTATGACCAGGAAGTTAAAATTTTAAATAGTTATTTTGCATAGGAAAAATTAAATTAATTAGTTAATTTAATTATTCCTTTCAATATTATTGTTTAATATTAATTACTGCAGCACTTAAACCAATTAAGGATGTGGTGAGTGACCATTATGTTCATTTATCATGCACGGGTTGAATCATATATTCTATGAAAATCAAAAAGATTCACCAAATTATAAAATGTATTACAAAATAATAAATTGTTCAGCGTGGTTACTGTTACACAGTTATAGATTATAACTTATGGTGCATTAAAAGACGTTATAATTTAATAATACTAAGTTCTGGCAGATTCTGTTAATTCTGTAAATTCATATACAATAATGATTTTGGTAAATATTCCTTATTTGGAGCAGAATGTCTGTAAAGAGTTATCATAGTATTCCATACATCCATTGCGCTGTTTACCAGCATTTCCAAAAGTGTGGATTCTTTAAAACCATTCTGGCATGAAAAGTCAGTATGTTGTGGGTCATTCTGTTTATATTTTGCTGTGAATTTTTTAAAATGGATTAAAATACTGATGGAAATGATATATTTATTACTGTATTTACACTTTGTTTAGGAGTCACCTTTAAAAATTTAAAAAGCATCTACCTAATTTCGGAAATAAAAAGATTTTCATCACTCTTAAAGTTATAAATTATTGGGTTCAGTTAAGAAGACATTATATTTCATTGATTAATACGTAATTTTAAAGTTATATCATAATTAATTCAGTTCTAATATGATCTTAATTTTTTCACAAACTTGAGGACCTATGAGAAGGTATTTTATTGGCCTTTAAATGACAGAATACAGTAAAAAGTGTGGTGAAATCCAGCCTGTATAAGACCCACAGTTACTCTGACATTTATGAGCGTAAACACAAGAGGGTTTTAGTGACACCAGACCAGATTTATGTAAAGCTTTAAATCTTTCATTGTGAGTTTGGACATAGAGACGTTGTGTCATCCTATGACAGTGTACAGTTTGTCTATAGGTTTACACAACATGCTCCTCACTTAGATTATATTCCAATGAAGAGTTGTGGAGAATGCCAGCTATACAGTTACCTCACTAAAAGCTTCCCTCATTGCATTTCCTCTACCATGGTGAGATGAAAATAGTTATCAGGCCAAACTAAATGTCATTTGGTCACCTTGTTGCTTACATTTATCAAATGTTCTGAAAAACCTCAAGGACACTTTGTTTTGTAAAGATTGAAGACTTTTACTTGAAAGTATAAAGCCATGGAATCTTCCATCTTTGTGATAGTACATCATCCTTACAGGTGATCAGGCATCCAAACTTCTATGCAAATATAAATGGATATTTCCCTTGTGTTACACCTGTCAGTGCAGTAGTATGTGTATATTACCATGACAACCTCATTCTAATGACTTAAAACACATCTCTGGCTAGTAGACATTAAAACCCAAGCTTCCCAGTACATCCACCCCCACCCCCCACCCCCCACCCCCACCCCAACAGTGATATATTAATACAAGTGGTCATAACATGTAATGACTGTGTCAAACATTTTGAAAAGAACTGGTCCACAAGAAGTTGTGTTGAATCGGCCTATACTGAATGCGCTGAATGTGTCTGACCCAAGGTGGACTGAATCCAAACCATAGGGAGACCAGCCCGTGTGTTTGTAACCCAACACACAAAGGTATGACCTCAAGTACAACACACACTGATTTCTTTGCTTCCATTATTCTGTGCTTCCGTCAGAGTAATAAAGAAATATGTTTTACACTTCAAAGGGTCAAACATCAGCCTGATAACATAAACAGAGGACTACAGAAAAGTTCATGTTCTGATACTCTCTCATACATCAATGTTTTAATCACAGTAAAGTCTGAGAGAATTGCTTTACACGTGTTGCTGTCATGCAAGGCACTTTCTTCTGCTTCTTACAGTGAAATGTCTTTGTCCCACAAGTTACTTTTGAGTTGATGTTTTCCTGGCGACTGTTTATGTGGGATTACAGGCAGTATTTGTGAGAAGATACACCTGCATGACCTTTGGATCAATGAAAAATATTGAATAACCCCGAACCTTAATGTTACTACATCTAAAAAGAAATAGTGGCCAATAATGGTCTGTCAGGCTTCATATTTTTAACACAGTTTTGATGAAAACACACTCTGGAGAAGCCAGTGAACATGTGCTTGATTTTTGGAGTGTTTTCTTGTGTATTGTAACTCGTTCCTTAACAGCTATTACCGGGACTAATTTCAGAACAGAGACCTGACAGATACTTGCTTGGAAAGTGTCGCAAAGTCTTGTCCTGCTAAACATAACCCAGTCACTTACAAAATAACAGGTTAATCAAGAGGTTCACATCAATACATCAGTTCTGTCCACTCTGTCTCACTGAGTGACAGTTACAAAAGTCTAACCTGTGGTGTCAAACATGGCAGAAATGTGAACCCCCTAAACACCATCCAGTGACAATCCACATTGTTTGTCCAAAATAACAATTTATTGCTAAAAGACATTATATCTGCAGAAGTAAAAAAACACAAAAGTAGTGCAGGGCACTATTCAAGAATAATAACACTGTTAACATCTTTTTCAATCAAAATAGTTTTCGAAGCATCATGTCACCATCAACCACCCACCCACGCCCTGCAGATGACAGCACAGAGTCACTCATGCTCTGCCCCAGTGTCAGCTTAGCTGTTAAAACCCTAACTTTAATTCTGTTCCCTGTGAGTTTAAGGTTGTCCTGCACCTATTGCTTTACATCCAACTGCTCTCACTGTAGTTTTATTTTACACATGAATCCCAAATAACTTTTATTCTTAGGGTTCATCTGATGTAGTATAGGGAATTGGTTAGTTTTCACACTGTACATATTTGGCTTTTATTTGGTCATAATATTAATTTGTGGTCATCTTGAGCTGACAGACTCAAACTCAATTTTACTTTAGGATAACTCTAATCCAAGATTCAGTTTGCCAGCCTTGAAGGTTCTGCTTCATCTCAAACTAAAGTCAGCTTCAGGTGTTCAATATTCTCTTTGTGATCCTTAACAAAAATGATAATGTGATGTATGTTACTGCAAATATACTGGGTACATGACACTTTGTAGTTACTAATTAGTATTTGTGCCAGCCTTTGTACTTACTAAGTAGTATTTGTGCCAGCCTTTGTACTTACTAATTAGTATTTGTGCCACCCTTTGTACTTACTAATTAGTATTTGTGCCAGCATTTGTACTTACTAAGTAGTGTTTGTGTCAGTTACATTATGCCTTCTGTGGCTTTTCACTCTTACACACCTTGGTCAGTTGCATTTGCCAAGTGTACAAATTCTGTCAAATTAAATTTCAATAATCTAATCCAAGTCACCCTCCCTTCACTTATTTTTCTCATTTTAATGTTTTGATGTTTTAGTAAATAGTTTAGGAGTGATAGATTGCTGGGACAGGAAGCTTGTATTGCTGACACGGTCTCACTTACTAGACATATCGTTTGGTGGCACATGAAACTCCTTGATAGGGCTAAATTTGCGAGGGCTAACTGCATGGAGCACAAATTACAGGAAATTGATACAAGTGTAACATTTATCAATGGACTTTGGGGATAATTGTGAGATTTGTTGAGATAGCTTCTCAAATCAACTGGGTCCAACATACAGGATGTACATAAACTCATCAGAAGTGGTAAGAGTTATCTGAAGTAAGAACTTTGAAAGTTGCCATTTACAGATGTCATCCTGTCATGGTTAGTCGGTTTGTTAATTCATTTCTTCTGACATATTCAGTACTGGTGGAAATACACAAATCTGGTGGCTGTTAAATATTGAACAAATATTGAAACACAACCAATGTAATCATTAAAGTTTTAAGTAGTATACAAATTTTTATATTTTTGGATATTTATCATAGTTTTTTTGAGTTTTAACATATTTGTAAACTATAACTGAAGTATATATATTTTAGGCATTTCAGCAGTACTTTGAAACTGAATGATTTTATATACTTTCACTGCAATTAGTAATTACAAATGGTTAAGCTCCATATGGCAGCTGTCTTGAATTTGGTCAATTCTCAAACATCTAGAGCCATTGTTTATATGTACCTGTTCAACACAGGATTCCTTGTGGTGTAGATTCACACATACCACATTAGATCCACTTCTATAGAAATACAACTCACACAAGTTTGATTTCTGCAAACATTGGACTGTATGTACACATTAGAGTTTGTGTCACTAAAACCTCAAACATCTCAAACTCACTTATACCTGCAAAAATACTCCGTTTTTCATCAGAATTTGTGCCTGGTCTCAGTAATCGCAAAGTACAAAACAAACTAAACATATTAGGGCAAGGTTACTAACCTAACACCTAACCAAATCTCACATACTGTAAGGTTTATTACCTGAACTCAAATATCACCATGTTCAGCTGTGTTAGGCAGAATAATGACACAGTTAAAGTGTCCATGTTTAAGTTCTATTAGTCATACATGTTCATCAACTTTTACTCAATTCCCTTCTCCATTTGGTGTGTCCCATTCTACGAAAGATGACCCAAGCTATTTGTCCGGGGAAGTGTAAATCTACCAAAAGAAGTACACACAAAACGTGCCACATTAACTTGATATCAGGACATAACGTGCAAACTGGAGACAGTTTCTGAGATGTTACATTATAGTCATACATGTTCATCAACTAAATCCTGATAAAACAGAATTCATAGTCTTCGGTGCCAAAGACAGACACAAATGGCTCAGTGACTCACTACCTGTCAATATCCTGGGTAATTGCCTCTCTCCCACAGATGTTGTACGCAATCTGGGTGTTCTGTTTGATGCAAAGTTTTGTTTCACCAATCACGTAAATTCTGTTATCAAATCCTGCTTTATCAGCCTCAGGGACCTTCATCGTATCAGGAGGTTTCTTTCTGTGGATACATCTGTGGTGATTGCAAATGCTCTGGTCAGTAGTCGTTTGGATTATTGCAACTCTCTTTTTCGCAGTTTGTCATCCCGAAATGCCACAAGGCTCCAATATGTTCAAAATGCGCTTGCACGGTTTGTCACTGGTGCTTCAAAGTACACTCACATTACATCCACCCTTAGGACACTCCATTGGCTACCCGTTAGACAACGTATTATCTTCAAAACCCTAGTTTTGGTCTATAAGTACCTCACCACTGGCCAGCCTAAGTATTTTGCACCATATCTCCCCTTGTACAAATCTGCCGTGAATACAAAACGTTCCAATCCCAAAAATTTGTTCCTTCTGATTCCCTCTTACTGTCCTTCCATCCATAAATCAAAGGTCCATTTTAACAATAGTTTCTCATATGATGCCCCTAAGTTATGGAATGATCTTCCATATGATATACGCAGTGCTCCAAATCTCCTCAGTTTCAAAAGTCGACTCAAAACCTACCTATTTCAGAAATCATTCCCACCATAGCTTCTTACTACCGAACACCGGACAGCCTCCCTGGAAACGACTCGGAACATATCTAATGTCTCATGATTTATGCCTTACGGATTGGATGGTGTGCCTTAGAATCCGTTGATACGGAGATTAAGCACCTGGACAACTGATTGATTGATTGATTGATTGATTGATTGATTGACATTATAATCCTCTGTGAAAGTAACTCATTCCTTACCCACCCACCATTTTGTAGAACACAAGCGACTTTGTTGCAAACATTGACTCAATAAATCCTTATTTTTCCGTTGATTACAACATTCCTCTTTTAACAGTGAAATGACTTTGCCCCACATTTTATAGGTTTTTTGTGTCCCTGGGGACACAAGACTTTTTTCTCATCACTGTCTTTGTCAGTGGAATTACAAACAGTTGATGTGAGAGAATTGACTGGTTGATTTGAATGATTGAAAAAAACTGTGTCTAATCAGGAGGTGACTGTTACTGCCTTCACTTCAAAAGCCAAAGTGTGTGCAATAAAACTGTTTTAGTTGTTACAATAGTGTAACTTATTGTCAAATCAAACTATAAACTATTTCATTGTCCCTAGTGATCAGAATATCACAGAAATAGATAATTCAAAGGGGCATCAATAACCCAAACACATCTGCATTTTGCATGAGTATTTTCGATACAAGATGCTTAATAATTTGGAAGTTTAATTTTTGCTGTTTACACAAATAGGGAATGAAATGCATCTAGAATTGAGTCACATGGGTTCATTTACGCATAAATATTAAAAGTTTTTCATAAAGACAAACACAACTTCAGTGTCAAAATATCTATTTTATGCAATAGGCCACTCTTGTGTATCTAATTTGGCAACTTGTTCCTATGTTTATACTGAGTAACCTCGATATATTTGCAAGGGAAACTGTCTCTTAGTCTTACCATATTCAGCCTAACATGCAAAGTATTCACATCGTGAAGCCTGTTTTGTATTGCAGTAACACACTGGTAAATGGAAAACATGAGAAAAGCTGTAAATAACATGAACAGGACTCACAGCAGGTTATAATTCTGTGACGTCATTACTATCTACTCAACAGTTTTTCTCTCTCCAAGTGACATGAAATCCTGCAGCAATACCAGTTGTCCTGTTTTTGTACTTGCTGGTAAAATAACAAAAATGCCACGCTTAAAACTGTCTCTGATCATATTTATGTCAACAAAACAAAACTTACAACGTGAAGGGTTTAATTGCTACATTTACTAAAAGTCTATAATATTAAAACATTTAAAATACTAAATTATAATTAATAATAAATAAATAATAAATAAATAGGTAAATAAATAGCTAATTTTATTTTAAAAACTCCCAGATGACAAATAATTTGGCAAACAGAATCCCCTGATTGATGCTTTAAACTAGACTTGCAACCATCCACCCTCATCTACTACCCCCTCTGTTTTTGTACAGACACATTTTATTTCAAAACAAAATCAATCTTATTGCTGACCTAAAGTATTACTCACCTCCACATGTTCAGGGTTTATCACAATGCTATCAAAACTACATTTCCAGTTTTAACTGAATGTCTGAGACTCCCCAAACCTTCCACCTTTTGATTCTACTCCTACTATCTGAGGATTCGCCACCTGCTTGATCTCCACACAGATCTCTTAGCAAATGCTCTTGTACGCAGTCGGTTGGACTGCTATAATTCCCTCTTTGCCTCAGTAGGAGATTTATCTTCTAGGTTTTTTCACGTCAACCCACAACTGAAAAACTACACTGGTTCCCGGTAACAGATGAGGTACAGTTCAAAATTCATCTGATCACGTATGTAATTCTAAAGTATAACTAAGCAGTGTATTTCATATCACTTGTTTACCGACATAGAATGTCTTTTGAATGCCACTCTTTTGGTCATGCTGTATTGATTTCCACTCTGGCCATTCTCAGCATCTAATGATTGGTGATTCAAGAATTAATAATCAATCAAACCAGGTAAATACACAATGTGGCCATTGCTAACTATATTGCACTTCAATAACTGCTTGGTTTCTGGCCTTTAAGATTCACACTTTCAGAAGTGCCCGAGCTCATTTCTGGTGTCCCTCAAAGTACAAAGTTGGGGTTGTACGTCCTGTTCAACAGACAGGGTGATATTGGGACAGGTCCTCACGATTGCCACTTGTGGGAGATGGACCCACACAGAGGCGACTGCTTGTGTTAGATGCCAAACTTGCTAACCACTAGACCGCTGAGGACCTCTTCTGGGATTCCCCAAGCCTCAGAGCTAGGAAGTAATGGATTGGTGAATGAGAATATGGTTAAAGTTGTGCATTAACCTGTCACAGAATTCTTGAATAAAGGTTTGAGGTTTGAGCCATTGTTCAATAGCTGAATATGCACTACAAACTCTGGGCCTCACAAAATTGCAAAACAATATTTTGATGCTCATTTTAGAAGTAAAACAATATTTTTTTGTATGAAGAATGCAGCGATAGTGCATAACTTAAAACCATTGTCACAACAAATGAAACCAACGAAGTGGTGATATACAGTTTTTTATATACCGAATGAAACCAGTAATGAAACTTGTAATGAAACCAGTCTGAACATTGCATAAGTTATGTACAACAGAGTATGTTTCAACCTTTTGATGTAAAATGCTGAATCACTTGAAGTTTCTTATTACCCCATTGTTCTAAAGGTATGCCCTTCGGTGAAATATTTTTAAATGTCAATAAACCAGGGACTGATTTACAAAAGATCTCAAACCAAATTAGTGTTCAGTCTGTTGAGGTTTTGTTCAAGCTGTCATGGGTTTTCACAGATGAATCTGAGACATATACTTGTAAAGGTCTCACACTTAAGACAAACTGTGAGATCTGTGTTGGTCAAGTGCTAGAGTTGAAGAAAAACATACAGGATATTTGCTCACACTATTTTCCACTTGACATTCATTTGAGATCTGCAATGAGCGTTCACATTGTTGTAAAATCTGTGTTTTGGATAATTTGATGAAGCATTCATTGCAATTATCTCATTAATTCAGACATAAACATCGCAGTTTTACATTTCAACAGTGATATAAAGACAGTCCTCAGATTATGTTTGCCATAAGGATATGAACCCGTAGAAATAAGAACCAGGAGATGAAACACCGAACTTGTTACCAGTGACTGAGGCTTACTGCACTTTACAACTCTGACCAGAGAGGTGGGGGAGACTCTGGTCAGACATAGAACAAACACATACAACATTAGAAAAGAAGAAATCAGTTAAATATTTATCATAGGGATGGCAGAAGGGTGGATAATGGAGGTTCTTATGTATTTATTAAGTAAAAGAGGTTAACAGCCAAAGTTGATTGTTTAAAGAACGTTAAAACCAACCTTACCTTAAACCTAAGCCCGGTACACTGTTGTCTCAAAGTCTTTAGGAAATGTTTCAAGCATCATTTCATTTTGATTGATGTAACATATCTTTTACTCTTTTTTTGGTTTAAAGGTATGTAGAAATAATTTTAAACATGTAGGAATACTTGGCCTAAACTTTGGTTACCACTTATAGCTTAACATTTGGTTTCAAAAGCATATTAGTTTGACACATCTTTTTTCCAGTGGTTTCTGTTAGGAAGCGATTGTCAGTATCTTGGAATAAAAAAGAAAACAATAAGTGTTTGACAAGTTTATCATTGCGGTTGTATGGACACGTCACTGTTGATTTAAGCAATATGGCAGAGTTCTGTTCAGTTATTGCTGAGTTCACAATTCTCTGGTCTATTCTTCATGCTGTAGCGGGAGCACTGGTTATCTGAGAGTAGAAGATTGGGGGTTTGTCAGACATCACCACCTCCGACCATCAGCCCTGATCACTGCTTCTGTAGGTTGGATATTAAGTTACAGATCGCTTGTACAGATGTCATCAGTCTTTAGCAGGAATCACCCACCTTGACAAGTCTTAATATTTAATCTACACATCAAAATACCCTGTTTGTCCACTCTCAAATTCTCAGTGAGTTCCAGTATAGTCTGTCTAGTTGTCTCATAGCTGTCAACTCTCAACAGGACAGGTGTACACAAGTATGTCATACCTAGTTGTCTAACGACTGGTCACTGTCGACATGACAGTGCATACAACTATGTCTAGTAGTCTAACAACTGGTCACTGTCAACATGACAGTGTATACAACTATGTCTAGTAGTCTAACAGTCGTCCTCTGTCTACAAGACAGTATACACAAGTATGTCAAGTAGTCTAACAGCCGTCCTCTGTCTACAGGACAGTATATACAAGTATGTCTAGTTGTCTAACAGCCGTCCTATGTCTACAGGACAGTATACACAAGTATGTCTAGTTGTCAAACAGCCGTCCTATGTCTACAGGACAGTATATACAAGTATGTCTAGTTGTCTAACAGCCGTCCTATGTCTACAGGACAGTATACACAAGTATGTCTAGTTGTCAAACAGCCGTCAACTTTCTACAGGACAGTATATACAAGTATGTCTAGTTGTCTAACAGCCGTCCTATGTCTACAGGACAGTATACACAAGTATGTCTAGTTGTCAAACAGCCGTCCTCTGAAGAAGTTACTAACTTTTAACTCATATTTTTGTACTTTTAATGCGCCTTTGATCAGAACTTTCATGTTTTGTTCTGATAAACCCCTTCCTCCTAGTATTTAGTATCGTGGTTCAGACTTTTTAGTAGACAAATTGTAAAAAGTTTATTGTAATTTAACTTTTTGTAAGTTAAATACTTACCTTATCCTCACTAATGCTGTATGTTAGCGTGAGCAAACATCAACGACCAACCCGAATATTTCAAACAAAATATTTTACTCGGGAACCAGTCTATCTTACATAACTATGTACTACGCATGCTCCCGCGTCCCTAGTTCCCCGATATTCTTTTTGGGGAGAGTATAAAAGTATTCCTCAAAAATTCTAAAAGCAAGGATGGACAGGCGGGAATCCAAATCTAGTGAGGATAAGGTAAGTATTTAACTTACAAAAAGTTAAATTACAATAAAATTTTTACATTTTATTGCATAAAATCCCCTTACCTTATCCTCACTAGTGCTTGATTACAACCATACTGGTGGTGGGTTTAAATTTTTGACGATAAGTTGGAGAAGTCAAAGTACTAAACATCAAGCAAAGTACTGACATTTTAGCAACTATAACCTGTTATATTTAAGATAAATTATTAATCATGTGATCATAAACATAAAGTGTGCAGAAACCTTGGACATTAGACTATAGACACAATTAGTTTAAAAACTAACAAACCAAATAATTGGAAATAGTTCATAAACTAACCTCAAAATATGTCCTTTCCATCCATAAAGTTGTAGTTGAAGCTTGCTAAACATTAGTTCTGGTTATTCTTGCTTGCTTGGTTTCAAAAGGTTATTGAACAATCAAACGCTGTGCAGATATCTACAAATGCTGTTCTGGTAGGCCTACAACAAAAAACAGACTATACTGAGAACATGAAGATCTATCCCATAAAATAATTGTTAATAGACATTGAAGAAGCATTTAACTTGGTTAACCAGTTACATATCTTTAAAAACAAAATAAATGACAGATATGTGAGAATCATCAATATAGTTCCTTTATTAACATTGAACAATAGGTTGTGCAGATACTACTGGTCCCAAAGAAAAGCCAGAACCCTCAATTGCTTCCACGCCACATCTTTCAACTAAAAATTTGTGAAGGTGGAATGAGATTTCCAGAAACAAGCTCCCAGAATTTGATTAAGAGACACCCCTCCTTTAAAAGCCAAAGATGCAGCCATAGATCTAACATCATATGTTTTAACATTTGACAAGGTTTGAGTCTCCATATCTGAACTTTCATATGCCAAAATCACAGTTTGTTTAAGCCATGAAGAAATGGTACCTCTTTAAATATTTTTAGAAAACCCATCTTTGAAAGATGTAAACAAAAGATGTTTATTTTCTCTAAGCTCCTTAGTTTTATCTAGATAATATCCAAGAGCTCTGACCGGACACAATGTCATATCCTCACTCATAGAATGGTCCAAAACGGTTTAAGAGCTGGAATGACTACCAGTTGTACTACCTCCGGCCCATCAGAAGCCAGTTGATATTTAGCCAAAAAAATGAAGATGGGGAAACAGTAACTTCCTTCCTCCCAGTCTTATGCTTTAATGACCTGAATGTCCATGCATGAACTTCAAAGAGGCCTTCCTTAAAGGTTCAAAAGGAGGCTTAGTCAAAGCTAGCAAGACTAAAGAAAGACCCCAGTTTGAAACAGCCTTATCTTTCACAGGTCTATCTCTATGAAAACTAGCCAATAACCTGTTTAGCTCCAAATTTTTACTGATGTCAAAATCAGAGCCCACATGATCAGCAATGGCCGTCCTGTAGCCAGCAATGGTAGTAGGATTCAGATTCTTTTCAGTGAACAAATATGTCAAAAAATCTGCTATAGAGGACAGAGATGGCTGGTGGAAGTCCACCTGATTCTCCTTGCACCATGATTCAAAAATAGTCCACCTTGATTCATAGACCCTTCTGGATGAAAATCTTTGAGGTGCTTTAATTCTCTCTGCCACTGACTGAGAATTTTTGAGAAATTTTGGTCTCGAGTCCAGATGCCAAACATGAAGGTTGAGATATTGAGGATTCTGGTGAAACCTTTGACTGGCTGTTTGAGCAGAGTTTCCCAGTGTGGAAGTAGTAGCAGAGGTTTTGTGGAAAGTTCTATTAGGTCCCAAAACCAAGTCATCCCTGGCCACTCTGGGGCTACTACAATCATTCGACAAGCATAAGTTCTCATCTTTTGAATCAACTTTGGTATGAGAGATATTGGACAGGCATAATCGCCTAGTGCCTCCCACGAGATATTCAATGCATCTACTGCCATTGCATTTGGATCTGGGACTGGAGATACATAAAGAGGTCGTTTGTTGTTCATTTTGGTTGCAAACATATCTACCATTGGTCTGTGCCAAATTTGGCAAATCATCAGAAAAATCTTGGGATGAAGAGACCATTCTGTTTGTATGATTTTGTCCCTGTGTGAAAGGCTGTCTGCTATCACATTCAGACAGCCTTGGATGTGCCGAGCCCTTAGCAAAATTACCCTGGGGTTGTAGAATCCCATCAGACGTCATATCATTAGACACATCTCCAGGGAATGGGTCCCCCATTGCTTGTTGAGATAGGACACTACTGTTGCATTGTCTGAGGCCACCAAGACCCTCTTGTTCTTTAGATGGGACTGGAAGGACCTTATTGCAAAAATACTGCCTTCAATTCCAGAACATTTATATGCAAATTTGTCTCTGTGTCCGACCACATTCCACTCACTGTCCGGTTTTCCAAATGTGCACCCCAACCCTTGACGGATGCATCTGTGAACAGTAAAAGATTGTGTTCCTCTGCATGAAGGGGTGATCCTATCAACACATTGTTGGGATCCCTCCACCAACTCAGATGGCTTTTCAAAATCTCTGAGCATGGTATTCGGATGTCTAAGGACTGGGGATATTTCCAATGGGTTTTCAGATACCACTGAAAAGGCCTCGTATGTAGTCTGCCATTGAAATTGTCTTTTCAAACGACGCCAGGATCCTTATGAATGACATGAGCTCCCTGGGGGTTGTGGTCAAGCTGTTTTGCAACTGTTCTATGGCCTTTGTCAAAATCTGCCATTTCTTTTCTGTGGGTGAGACCTCCCCTTTGGCCAAGTCGACCTGTACCCCAGAAAATCGAAATTTTGAGTGGGCTTTAGTTCTGATTTTTGACAGCTGATTACCAATCCAAGCTCTTGAACGAATGCGACTAGTTGCTTTGACTGTTGAAAGCAAATTTCTTCTGTTGGGGCATGAAGTAACCAGTCGTCGAGATACTGGTGAACACGAATTCCCCTGTTTTGTAGCATGAGCTTTACTTCTTTCACAACTCGTGAGAACTCAAGGGGAGCCTTAGCAATGCTAAATGGAAGGGCCCGGTACTGGTACGATTTCCTTGCCACATAAAATCTTAGGAGGTGTTGAGACTTTTTGTGTATAGGAATATGGAAGTAAGCGTCAGTCAAATCTATGGATACTACCCATTCCCCTTTGCAAATGGCATTTCAAATGACCTGTGCAATTTCCATTTTGAAAGTCGGAACCGAAAGGTGGTTGTTTAGCACACTTAAATCTATAACCGGTCGCCATTTTTTGCCTGGTTTTGTAACTAAAAACACCTGCTGTAAAACCCCACAGTCCTGCACATTCTTACTGGTACAATCACTTTTTTGTTGGGCATTTGAGTTGCACAATCCCACAGAAATTTCTGCTTCTCTCGATTTGAATAACCGCTTTGAATAATGGGAACTGACATCAATCTGACTGGTTCCCATAGAACAATCTTGTAACCCCACTGAAGAATGTGCACGACTCTGGGATGGCATGTGTTCTCTTTCTATAACTGATAAAATGACAGCAAGCGGCCTCCAGGTGGGACATAACTTTGAAAGTCATTTACGCTTGCCCCCACGACCTCCTCTGGAGGACTGTGCAGATTTTTGTTGCTGTTGCTGACCCTTAAAGTCACAAAAAGAAGACTTTGAAGCATTCTGAGCATATGAAGATCCATAGGAATGAGAGTTTGAGCTATGCTGAGGTTTCTTTGACTGAAAAATTGGCTTCATGTCTAGTTTCTGTCTTTTAGGTGATTTTTCTTTTTCCATTTTCTTCTTCACTGCACTGAGAATAGCGGGTGAAAACAAATCCCCAGACATAAAACCAGACCTTCTCAAGCGATTCCTGTCATGTTCGTGTAACTGGGGAGCGCACTACGCAAGACTACTGAATTTGGATGTAACTTAACAGTTCCTCCAATTCTTTTGATTTTTAATCACCCATTAAAGACCATGTACAATCTCCTCCATATTAGATGCACATTTCTCCAATGTTTTCAGGAACAAACTCACAAAACCCACCATCTGAACATGCTCCCTCTTCACCTCCTCCATAACGATACACTGTTTAGCTGGAATTGAAATTGATGAAGGTATGGATGAGAATCTACTGCAAATCCCCTTGAATGAATCCTGGCACTTTGGATCCACAGTCGAGAACTCTGAAGTCGTAGTTTTATAGAACTTCATGAGTGGACGACTGTATGGAAGGAAAGAATCTGTGTTAAATGGTGTGGATCTCAGTTTCTCTACGTCTTCCGAACGTAGATTGCCCTCTGCTTTATTTTCTAAAGCTTTCCACCTTTCAGTTATTTCGTCCACTGGAGGCAAAGACACAGGAAGAACTGACAATTTCCTCTTATTCCTATCCCTAGATGCAAATATCTTCGACGGAGCCTCAGCTGCCTCATCCACAGTGGGTAGATCCAACAACGAACGCACCATGGAAAGAAATTGTCTGTATGAGGGATCCTCATCCAACTCTTCTTCCTTGCGATCTGGTAGACCTGGTGAGGGTGACCTATGCCTCTTCGCCCTAACCTCTGAAATGTCATGTAGTGAAGCTGTATCATCTTCTTCTGAATTAAAACGCCTGGTACTGTGACGGTCCCGGTGCCGGTCACCCTCATGATCACTCGTAAATTCTGCCATAACTGCCTCTTTAGAGGTAGCAGAACTAGTGGTTGAAGTTGAAAGAATTGAAGCCTTCACCAAAGATGAAATTCTGCCCTGCATATTGTCCAGCTTTGCGAGAATCAACTGTAACGCATCCGAAGATGGAGACACAGAAGCTGAAGAATTAGGTGCAGAATTTGAAGCAGAAGATGAATTAGAAGACTCAACACCCAATAGGGAATTTTCCAGTTCCTTAGATATAGATCCTTCTTTAATTTTACGTCGAACCTTCTTTGCCTTTAACTTCTTCAGCTGGTCAGGAGTGAATTGTAAACAAATGCAACAATCCTCCTGTTTTTCCACTACACAAACATCACCCCCTTTACCTTTGTCTCTACATGAAGGGCAATAATGATGTGCATCCAAATATGCCAAAAAATGGCGACAACCTGAGGCTTGTTTCTGTCCTTTTTTAACTTGAACTTCCGCCATTTTGAAAAAAAAACAAAATGAAAAACTGTGTACAAGATCTTTGCTCTTCAACGACCAAAATAAAAGTGAAGAATATCGGGGAACTAGGGACGCGGGAGCATGCACAGTACATAGTTATGTAAGATAGACTGGTTCCCGGGTAAAATATTTCGTTTGAAAAATTCGGGTTGGTCGTTGATGTTTGCTCACGCCAACATACAGCATTAGTGAGGATAAGGTAAGGGTATTTTATGCAATAAAAATATCAGACTATATTGAAATCTTTTTGCTTTAAACATCAATGTTCAGATAGCCAAAGCAATGTACCCACTAACATACACACATATATATATATATGTGGTCACATGACATGTTGCTATGCAGTCAGAAAACAATACTCTGAAAGTGTGTAACCGTGTTTTTGAAGCCACAATTTCAGCTATAAATCGCAACAAAGTTCAGCCTATATTTTCCACTGTTTGGATGATGTTAGAGATGTTTTGTTCAAAATACTTCACACATTAGTGTTTCAGACCAAATATGTGCCCAGATTTCAATTCCACTTTTTGGTGAAACCTCAAGTATTTCATGTGAGAAACCCAACAGCTGACCAACTGTGTGATACGTTTACCAACCTCTCACACAATGTCACTCACAACTTCACAGTCACCACAAAATGGCTGTTGTGAGTCATAGCCTGATTAGACCTTGGCACATCAAACTACAATGGAATTCTCTGCATTTGATAAACATGTAGCATCAAATTTGACACTGAGACTTTTCACTTGCGACAGAATCATCCAGTTACAGTAAGGTGGACAGCCACAATTCTCATACTGGTTTCAAACACACAACCATAGAGACGAGCGTCCACTGACCTCAGAGCTGAACAAACTGAAAACAGGGAAAAATCTAATCACACTAAATAATCATAAAACTGCATATTACGTTATTTTTAGTACACTTGTAAAGGATGCGCTAACTTCACATCTAGGGATTCAAGTTTCCAATTCCAATTCAACTTTTATAGTGCTTAATCTCTGCCATTCAAGTTTCCAATTCCAATTCAACTTTTATAGCGCTTAATCTCTGCCAAAGTGACAGACTCTAAGGCGCAACATCATAAGCATAGTCACAAAATTGCAAATTTAATAAGTAAATTAAATTTTTATAAGTTAATACCCTATCCAATGGACAATTGCTTATCCGGTCGGCGCAGACCGGCCCGCCAAACGCCAGAAAAAGACGTCCTGTGTTGCCACCGGCTGGCCGGTCCGTAGTACTGTGCACTCCCCAGATGGCGCCTCGTACTTCCTTCCTGTCTAGACAACCTGACGTCATAGCATCTTTTTCGTTGTCTAAACCTCTTAGACCCCTAGTAAGCTGATAGCGGGGTCGGTGGGAGGGTCTTGTGTGTCCATTGGATAGGGTATTAACTTATAAAAATTTAATTTACTTATTAAATTTGCAATTTTATTGCGTTAATACATCCTATCCAATGGACAATTGCTGAATAACTACCGCTTGGTCGGCGGGTAAGTTACTAGGAACTTATATGAACTCACAAGTAATAGCAAATTTTAACCTACGGTCTAGGCTGACTTTGTCAGGAGACCTATAGGTCCAGGCCTGGGTTGACTTTAAGGTCAGGAAGCCCTGCAAGGCCATGGTCGGTTGCCAGCAGCCGGTTACCCGGGGCTATACCGCCTTCGCCCCCCCCCCCTTTTTTGCAGACCTGCTCTGAGGTAGGGGAAGAGAGGGATGAGTTCAGTCCCAGAATGCAAATAAACCTCCCGAAGGAAGCACGCCACACTTAATTCTTATGTACATGAAGAACTGTTTATACATATATACAAATCTCCTCAATCTAAGGGCCACTTGTGGATCTGCTGAGCAGCTACTACCTAGCCCAATGGTAAAGCTCTGAAACAGCCCAAGCCCCGCCCTTCATATAGAACTGTGTGAAGGTATTGTGACTTCAGTGGCGGGCTGACAAGATTGGATCTAAGGAGACTCCCGACTGGAAGACCTTAGAAGCAGCAAAGGCCCTGACATCATGGGCTTTAACCTGATGTTAAAAGTGGGCCTCCTGGTCAGAGAGCTCATAACATAGGATCACAGTCTGCTTGATCCAAGAGGAGATAGTGGCAGGTGAGCTGTCTTTGTTGAAACCTTTCTTAAAGGAGACAAAAACCACCTCCTTATTCTGCCTGATGTCTGAGGTCCTGTCCAAATAGTAGCACAATGCTCTGACCAGACAGAGGGACCTGTCAGACTTGAGGGATCTATCCAGAGTCGGGGCCAGGGCTGTTATAACCCCAGGGGCCACACTGGATACTCTATGGCCAGCTGATTCTAGGATAGAAAGCTGGGTGATGGATACAGGGACACCTTTGACCAATCGGATTGGTGTCCAATATATCAGTTTTGCTAGGCATGAATCTCACTTTTGCACTTGCCCGACCCAAGGGCCAAGAGGAATACCGTCTTGAAGGTCAAATGCTTCAAGGGGGCCTCCTTAATTGGATCAAAGGGAGTCTTAGCTGGTGCACGGCCAGTAAGAAGTTCCAGGAGGGTATGCCACTCCTGCCTCTGGGTCTGTCTCTGAGGAATCTATCCAGGAGACGAGCGAGATTTCCGTCCTTACTGATGTTGAAGGGTGAATTTCCCAGTTTATCAACAATGGGTGACCTATAACCATCAATGGTGCTGGGCTGTTTGCCAAGCATGTATCTCACTTCTACGCTTGCCCAACCCAAGGGCCAAGAGGAAAACTGCCTTGAAGGTCAAATGCTTCAAGAAGGCCTATAATTGGTTCAAAATGAACCTTGTCAGCTGGTGCAAAAAACCAGGGAGAGGTTCCAGGAGGGGGTTCCCCTCCGGCCTTTGGGTCTGTCTCAGTGGAAGCTATCCAGGAGACGAGTGAGATTTTCATCCTTACTAACATTGATGGGCAAATTTTCCAGACTATCAGCAATGGCTGACCTGTAACCATCAATGGTACTGGGCTGCCACTTCCTGTCCTGAAGCAGGTACCTAAGGAAGTCAGCAACTGACTTAACAGGTGGTGCCCGAAGTCCACCTGATGAATGATACATCACTTGGTAAAAATGACCCATTTTCCTCATAGACTGATCTGATTGACCCCCCTTTGAGGGGCCTCAATTCTTGCTGCCACTGCCTCAGACAAGTCCTGCTCCTCGATTGCTGAGGCTCTAGGAGCCCTGCATGGAGATTAAGATTTGTCAGATTTCTGTGAGGGATCTGATCGAATGGCTATGAACAGGCTGGGCAGATTGGGCAGGCTCAGCGGGATGTGGCTGGACATGGCCACTAGATCCCAAAACCAAGGCATGTTGGGCCACCCTGGAGCAATCAGAATGATTCTCTTACATGGGGAGTCTTGTGACTTCTCCACCACTTTGCCCAATATGGCTGATGGTGAGAAGGTGTATCCTTTTAGATCCTACCATGGCCGACTGAGCACATCCACTGCTGTGGCCAGGGGATCCGGTACCGGTGACACAAAACAGGTGACTTGTTGTTGAACCTCGTGGCAAATAAGTCTATTTTGGGCCGGTGCCACCTACTGCATAAAGTGGAAGACCTCTGGAAGGAGAAACCACTGTTTGGATGGTCTGGCCTAGCCTGGACAGCCTGTCTGCTACCACATTAGGCCGGCCTGGAATGTGTCATGCTTTAGAGTCACTTGTTTCCTGGTACACCAGGTCAAGATTCTCCATAGTAGGGCACAAAGTGGGCCCAACCATATTCCTCCTTCCTTTATGTATGACACTACTGTGGTGTTGTCAGTTGCTACAAGTACTATCTTGTTTGAGCAAAGGTCTTAGAACTCTTAAAGTCAGAAAAACTGCTTAAAGTTCTAGATAGTTTATATACAACTTGCTTCCCGGAGGGGACCAGGTTGCTCTTGCAAAGTGCTCATCTAAGTGAGCGCCCCACCCTTCTATTGATGCGTCTGTAAATATTTGCAGAGCATGTTTTATTGGGTGTAATGGTTGGCCTGTAAGTGCATCGTCTTCCTTCAGCCACCATTGTAAATGGGGGTGCAGGGACATGGGGACTTGGATCACCTTTTCCAGTGATTCTGGTACCCTCCAGTTGTTTTTGAGATGCCACTGTATGGGTCTCATATGAAGTCTGCCTAGATTAACATGCTTTTCTGTAGATGTTAGTAACCTATCAAGGACATGAATTCCCGGACCGGGCAAGCCGGTAGGGATAGCAGTTTTAACAGTCTCTTGAAGGCTCTGTCACCAGTCCAGAGTCGGTCGGAACCGATCAGACCCGAAGACAAACTGGTAGCCTACAAAATCGAAGTCTTGTTGGGGCTCCAGCTCTGATTTCTCTAAGTTCATCCGCCAACCCAGTTGCTGACACATTATTTACTAGTTCCTGTGTATGTTGGAGACAAGCCTGGTGGGATCTGGCTCTCACCAAGCAGTCGTCTAGGTACTGGTGGCTTCTTAAATCCTTGTGTACGGCCATCAATTTCACCTGCTTAGGTATCACGGTGAACTGGGCTTGCTGTGGACAAACCGAATGGCAGGGCCTTGAACTGGTATGCCCGACCTTGGATGTGAAATCTCAGTCATTTCCTGGATTGTTCTTGTATAGGTATATGGACATAGGTATCCCTCCTTCAACAGTTGTACTACCTAGGGTCCAGCCCCCAAGGCTTCCTACGTTCCCAAAAGGGCTTAGTCTGGATCCTATAGGCAGATAGTGTGCCACATTTGGGACATTTGGTATTCTGACAAACATTTTCTGTCCCTCCGGACACTGGTCCGGTCTGGTGACAATGATCCAGGTTAACAGTCTCCCTGCTCTTATTGCGGTCCGGTGGGGCTGACACAACTTTTCACATTAATAGACTCTTCGCTCCGGGCCAGCAGTCTGCAAGGTGTAGCATTTACAGAGCAATTGTCATTTGTGAGATGTCTGACCCCTGGCCGGACATGATGACAAAATTTATTATCTCTCCAGTCAAGTCCAGCACCGATAACAGGTTGTTGAGAGGTGTGATAAGGGAAGGTTGCCTGGCAGTAGCTTGGGACACTGTCATATCCCTGTCATATCACCAAGACCACTGACCGGTCTAAGAATTCTCTGTAACCAAATTTACATTAGGCAACTCTGTCCGGTACCAAGACTCCATAACCGGTAACTCGCTGTAAACAGTAAGTCTCTGTAACCGGCACAAAAAACTGGCAGGCTGGGGTCACCAATGAATTTAGAGGGCTACTGGGCTACCTTTAGCCAGCTTTTTTTTTTTTTTTTGTTGGGGTGAAGCACTGTACAGTAAGGACTGTGTAGCCAGCACCCTGTTAGTAGACTTTGTAACCGGTAGGTTGAAGCAAGTGTACAAGACTGTGTAGCCAGTACCAGCCGTACACTCTGTACCCAGTTGTTGAAGCAAGTGTACAAGGCTGTGTAACCAGTACCAGCCGGTACACTCAGTAACCAGTTGTTGAAGCAAGTGTACAAGGCTGTGTAGCCAGTACCAGCCCGGCACACTCTGTAACCAGTTGTAAAAGCATTGTTACAACTATCTTGTGTGTCGAATTCAGCTTGCTGTAGCTTTCCTCCATTAATTAAAGTAATTCTTAAATCGCACGTCTTGGTTGTAGATTTGACAGTTGCTGGGAAAGCCCTTGTAATCTATTTTTAGAAACACTTGGTGTTCGGTGTGTCACGTGACCAGCCTGCTGGTCGGAAAGACACGCGATTGGCTGATTAGAGTTCGTCAGTTGCCGCGTTCTTTGTGATAATTAAACATGCAAATGCGCAGTATACTGCTCATCCACAAACCCCACTAACGACAACGAAGGTCGGTTCATGAGAGAAGGACTGGTATCGCAGTAGATGTAAGTTGTGAAGAACGCAGTTCCGACCTTCCTGGTCGGTGAAAACACGTGACCTGCTTCGTGATTGTCCGGAAGGACACGCGATTGGCTGACTGGAGATGACGTCAGTATTCGCGTTCTTTGTGTGATGCTTTACCGGCAACTTTACAGTCCACAAAACCCCACTACCGACAACCAGGCCGGGTCTGCAAAGCAGGGACTGTAGTCACAGTAGACGTGAGTTCTGAAGAATGCACTTCCGACCTTCCTGGTCGGTGAAAACACGTGACCTGCTTCGTGATTGGTCGGAAGGATACGCGATTGGCTGACTGGATATGACGTCAGAGGTCGCGTTCTTTTGAGCTGGCCGGTCGGCTGATGCTTTAAAGGCAGAGAAGCCTGGACCAGTGCGCTCTGTAGATGAAGTCCTGGCCGGTCTGAAGTCGGTTCTTCTTCTCAGCCGGCTGTACACTCAACCAGTTTCCTGGCCATCCACTGCCCTTATTACCGACACAAATGCCGGGTCCACAAGGGTGGGACCGAGAGTGAAAATTCCTTCTATGTAGAGGTCGGTTGAAGAAATCTGAAGAATTCACCTCCTGCTTCTGATGAAAAATACTCGAGCTAGGCTGGTGTGACTGATGCTTTACAGCAGAGAAGTCTGTACCAGTGCGCTCTGATGAAGAATGCACCTTCCATAAGGGAATTCCCTCTATATACAGTGATCAAAACTACGTAGATTGAAGTTTTCCGTGATTTGCATTTGTAGTACTAGAAAAGACGTTTCTATGGTGACTGTAGCTGGAAGGTTACAGAAGGTACATTCAAAAAGACACGGATAAAAATACCTTGTAAGTAGTATATCCATTATTTCCTTTAATATTGTCGATCTGCCCTTAACAACACAATGGTTAAATGGAGGAAACTAGCAAAATGGTTGCCTTCATAATTCATATTTGTGGTCGCTTACTGCCCTATCATCAATACTAAATTGAGTCAGCTAGGGAGCGTTTCCAGCAGATTTCTTGAAGTATATCCGTGCTTGATATGTAGGTAACACTTTTACAATAAATTATTTGAAAATAAGGTAGAAAATCCGTCATAATGCACACTTTTCCTTAAAATATCTGGAGATTGTAGAAAACACATCTACACAGTACACGCGCCAAACGAAAAAGATGCTATGACGTCAGGTTGTCTAGACAGGAAGGAAGTACGAGGCGCCATCTGGGGAGTGCACAGTACTACGGACCGGCCAGCCGGTGGCAACACAGGACGTCTTTTTCTGGCGTTTGGCGGGCCGGTCTGCGCCGACTGGATAAGCAATTGTCCATTGGATAGGATGTATTAACGCAATAAAAAATCATTGTCCTTATCCATAGCAATGGTCGACATCACGGAGAACGCCATATGAGGTGGAAAATACTAAGGAGGATAAGCTTGGCAGAATAGGTATGCCTTAAGTTTTTTTCTGAAGGAAGCAATAGAAGTGGCAGATCGTACATCATCAGGGAGTTCATTCCATATTTTGGGAGCATCATATGCAAAGCTTAGACCAAACTGCTTTGTGGATTTGTAAATAGATGGTTGGTATTGAGGAACATGTAGAATTATACCATCAGATTGACTCAACCGAGTATTATAGGCACATTGTCTAACTTTGAGAAATGGGCTGAAATATTTAGGACAGTTAGTATGTAGGTATTTGTATACCAGCAAGGCAGTCTTGAAGATGCAACGGTGCCTTACGGGTAGCCAATGAAGGGCTTTTCTTAGTGGAGTGGTATGAGAAAGACATGTGGCTCTACAAACAGTTCTGGCCAGACTGTTTTGAATGCATTGTAGCTTGCGTAGGTTAGCAACAGATAGACCCCTAAACAAGGAGTTACAGTAGTCAAGTCTACTCCCCACAAGTGCGTTTGCAGCCGTAAGAGCAGCATCACGAGTCAAGTACTGTTGAATCTGTCTAAGATCCCTCCTCTGGATGAAACAAAGTTTACATAGACTTTTAACATGTTTGGTGAAGGAAAAGTCTGAGTCAAACCAGACCCCCAAATTCTTAACGGCATCTGAAGGTATCAGTGATTCACCCAATATATTTACTGGAAAAAATGGGTTTAACTTATCTTGTTGAGACTTGGAGCCAAATATAATGAAGTCAGTCTTATCGGCATTCAGCTTTAGTTTATTTGCACACAACCACAGTTTGACATCTTCGAGACACTTTCCTAGTCGATCGAAGGCAATTTTTGCATTTTTGTGTGTCAGGTGAATAAACAGCTGGGTGTCATCAGCATAGAAGTGAAATTTGACATCTGGATGTTTAGAGATTACTTTGATCAAAGGTGTGGTATACAATGAAAAAAGAAAAGGACCTAAGAAAAGTTCTATTAAAATCCCATTCATTTAAAACTGTTTTGCTTTATATGCAGACCTACTGCTAATGGTTTTAGGAGAAATTATTTAAGTGTCATTTGATCATCTTTCAAAGTAAAACTGCCAGGATTTGGTCAGTTCATTAGACAAAACAGGTACTTGTACTTCATTTCAGTTGTTATGAAAAATATATTATATTTCTCGAAAAATTATTCTTTTTTTAATAAACAGTTTACAAATATAAATAAAAAGTAGCATAAACAAAGGTACACAATCAGACTTCATAATTAATAACTACTGATGATCTGCAGTGTAACACCAACGTATGACACATCTCTTAAAAATCACAAACTGATCCACAAAATTCATATGGCTGACAGAAAAACTATACAAAGATGATTGTATACATGACGTATGACAGAGACTCACAATATTCTAGTATAATGACATCCAACAGAACTAAACTAACCAATAAACCGTATGGAGTCAAAATATGGCAGTTATGAAAGTAAAAAAAAGCTTCATGACAATATAAAAGTCTCTTCAGAACAGAGGTGCATTTCACGATGAACAGTAAACCTGTATTACACTTAGTGTTTCCTTGTGGTAGAAAGTGTGAAAACTACAACATATTCAAAGAGTGTTCAGTGAAAATGTCATTATTTTAGATTTTTGAAAAGCCAATACTTCATCAAAACATCAAAAAAAAAAAGTAAATTAGAGAAAATATCTCAGTTTTACTTTATACTTGTCAAAAAAAGTACATTTACTGCAAAATATCTCATCAAGACATTTTCTGTTTGTATTATGCCTCATATACAGACTTAATTAGCATTTAAAACCCTGCAAAATGACTTTGACTTTCATAAACAGTTAAACCACTATTTTGCAGTGTTGATTTGCCAATTTAATATGAAATGATACTTTTTTTATGGTGGAAATTTGAATTTTATTTCAAGGGAATTGGTTAGCATACCTTGCGTCATTTAATTTCAAATCTTTATTGGGGTGCTTTAATAAGCTAAGAACGAATGTTACTATATTAAAATAACATAATGTCTTGGTATCGTACAGTAGGAGTGTAGGCTCTGATGACACAGTCAGTGACATGCCATACTTCAATAATGATCGATATGGAAATCCATATTGAAGTTTCATATCATATTAAGTATTGCAAGCTGGCCCCATTAAACATACAGGTATTTGTGATGTCATCCAACTTACACCCATCTTACACTGGTTTTATACACTGGATCACACACTCCAATACCAACTCTAAGGTTGCAGGTTTGAACATTGTCCTAGCTTTTGTTTCACTACGTTTTGTTAAAATATCTGACATGTATACATACACTGCTGAACATTTTTAATGACATTCCATGAATCTTGTGAATATAGAATATTATCAATAAGATGACACCACCAAATTCTCCACAAAACAGCTTGCATAAATCTGTACTGATCAGACAAACTCCCATCAGTGAAAACAGTGTTCTGATATAACCAGGTAAAAAAATCAAATAGTTCCTATTACACACTCTGGGGTCTAACACTCAACACAGATGGATTGTAAATCTGTAGGCTTTGGCCCAGCATATCATTACAACAGTGTTTTGTGGGTGCAATTGTAACAGTGTTTAGTGTGATTTTATGTAAATACAGGATTTATTGTTTCAGCCTATGTAAGGTTCAAAGGATGAAGTGGCAATTGATACAGTGTTATCGAGTGAACATAAAAAGGTCATATTTTTCTCTGAAAGGGTCACACTAATGGCACCATTCAACTTTTTGGAGTTGACTGAAAATCATAGTTTAATGTTATAGATGAACAATTCTAGATGTTTACTAAATCACACATTTTAAAGTTCAACTATTTAGACTGTGTACTGAATATAATGTCATTTCTCACTTAGTGTACAACACACTGCAGCTTTCTGTGTTCACACTTTCTCTTCACTACGTTTCAGGCGCCCCATCTCCCGCTTTCTGTGCGATCACGGCACTCTCCACTATAGTGGGGTTACTCAGGTCAGATGGAAGCACATCGTAGCCGAGTTTCTTCATGTCTTTGGTTACCACGTTGAAACTAATGGTCGCAAAACCCTGAGATCTGACACGAGTCACTACAAAATAAAAACATAACACATTGTCAGACATATCTGATCACTGTAAAGGTATGGTGTGTCATTAAAAACAGCGCACTGTGGCAAGTAACTGATCAATCAATCAATCAATCAGTTGTCCACGTGCTTAATCTCCGTATCAACGGATTCTAAGGCACACCATCCAATTCATAAGGCATAAGTTGATGGTTGTACAACCCTAACATATCACATGTTTTACCAAAAAAACCATTAAAATGAGAACTAGTTAAATACATAGAACAAAACACCACCATGTGCAAACTGATATCATAAAACCCTGATCCCTGAGTGTGACAGTCAAAAAACACATGTGACTGAAAACCATAAAAAAGACATAACACACCACACATCACTGAAAACCATAAAAACACCACACACGTCACTGAGAACCGAAAAAAAGAAAAAAACACTGAAATAACACAGCACACATGAACACTAAGGCTCTCACGACCCTAAGACCTAAGAAAGGTATGTGCAAGTTGCCTTCAAATTCGTTGGTATGGAGATTAAGTGACAAAAATTTCTCATTAGGATTCAATTTGATCAGATATTTTTCTTTTTAAACACATTCTATCCACACTCCATCACTTCCACCTGAGATTCTGCACACCACAGGAAAACACACAAAGCTTTGCAATAGATGTAACAAGGTGAACAGAGTCAAAACACTAATCCATACTTCTACAGATCAACTAAATATAGAGACAACTCCAGAATTACACACACGTAATGGTATCAGACAACAATCCTGTCATGTGATGGTTTGAAGCTTTAACAAATAAAAAATCCCATCGCTATCATAACACACTGTTTTAGTGAAATAGGCTGGTAGTTATTTAGTCAGGTTGATTGTATACTGGGCAAACACCTCAGGATTCCACTGGTGTACAGGGATTTATAAACCTAGGCGCATGACACCAAGTCTACACGAGTAAGCATACATTTCTCTGACCTGTCAATGTCTCTGTGATATTGGTACCAACAACATTCTCTTTTCAGCTTACACAAAACTATGCAATTTCAAGGATAAAATGTCAAATATATCATCTGAATGAGCAGTCAGTGAATTTCCTGATATTTAAGCATTTTTAAGATATTTTGGCTTCCTGGATGGTACCAATTCAATACACCAACTAGAAATAGTACGCCCTGTTGATAGTAGCTGCGACATATGAATAGAAACAGGATAGCATAGAAGAACACACATTATGTGTAATGTCCACCCCATGAACCTTTTGCCTAAATTGTACAGTAGTCTTACAAGACCCTGTTTCATTTGTAAAATATATCAATGATGCTTAAATATTTATTAGTGTAGATGTAAATTATTTCAGCTTCATGCCTTTTTGCATTGGTTGGGACGAAAATTTTGACGAAATCACTCTATCTTGCACGGTTAAGAAGATTTTTTGCAAATTTCTGCTTTTCTATTTTTGGCAAAAATTTGAAAATTCAAAATGGCCGCCATTTTTGGGAAGAGGAAAACTTTTTGAAAATTGCCAAGAGTACATTTCTTAGATACCCTATGGGTCAAAAATTTCAACGAAATAACTCTACTTGCATGGTTAAGGCAAATTTGTGTTTTTCCAATTTGGGCAAAAATTCGAAAATTCAAAATGGCCGCCATATGTGGGGAGGGGAAAATTTTTGAAAATTGCAAAGAGTACATTCCATAGATACCCTGAGGGTTGAAAATTTCGACGAAATCACTCTATCTCACACGGTTAAGGAGATAGAAGCAAATTTCTGTTTTGCCATTTTTGGGAAAACTTCGAAAATTCAAAATGGCCACCATTTTGGGGAGGGTAAAATTTTTTGAAAATTGCCAAGAGTACAATGCTCAGATACCCCGTGGGTCGAAAATTTTGACGAAATCGTTCTATTTCGCACAGTTAAGGAGACAGAAGCAAATTTGTGTTTTGCCATTTTTGGGAAAACTTCAAGACTTCAAAATGGCTGCCATTTTTGAGAAGAGGACATTTTGTTGAAAATTGCAAAAGTACATTCCTTAGATACCCTGTGGGTCGAAAATTTTGACGAAATCGCTCTATCTCGCATAGTTAAGGAGATAGAAGCAAATTTGTGTTTTGCCATTTTTGGCGAAAATTCAAAATGGCTGCCATTTTTGGGGAGGGGAAAATTTTTTGAAAATTGCAAAGATTACATGACTTAGATACCCTGTGGGTCGAAAATTTCGATGAAATCGCCACGGTTAAGGAGATAGAAGCAAATTTGTGTTTTGCCACTTTTGGCAAAAATTCGAAAATTCAAAATGGCCGCCATTTTTGGGGAGGGGAAAATTTTTTGAAAATTGCCAAGAGTGCATTTGTTAGGTACCCTGTGGGTTGAAAATTTCGACGAAATCGCTCTATCTCGCATGGTTAAGGAGATAGAAGCAAATTTGTGTTTTGCCATTTTTGGGAAAACTTCAAGACTTCAAAATGGCTGCCATTTTTGAGAAGAGGACATTTTTTGGAAAATTGCAAAAGTACATTCCTTAGATACCCTGTGGGTCGAAAATTTTGACGAAATCGCTCTATCTCGCATAGTTAAGGAGATAGAAGCAAATTTGTGTTTTGCCATTTTTGGCGAAAATTCAAAATGGCTGCCATTTTTGGGGAGGGGAAAATTTTTTGAAAATTGCAAAGATTACATTACTTAGATACCCGTGGGTCGAAAATTTCGATGAAATCGCCACGGTTAAGGAGATAGAAGCAAATTTGTGTTTTGCCACTTTTGGCAAAAATTCGAAAATTCAAAATGGCTGCCATTTTTGGGGAGTGGAAAATCTCGCATGGTTTAGGAGATGTGAGCAAATTTGCCTTTTTCAGTATTCAAAATAGCCAATTACTCATTCATTTAATTAATTACTCACTCATCCATGAAGCAATTCTCCCCAAAATCAATCCCATACAAGCTATTAACCCAATGAACCTCCATACCAAATTTGAGAAAGCTAGGCTTAATAGCATTCCTTAAAATGTCTGGAAACCAAAGAGATACTCAAAAGTAGCAAAGTAGCTATTACTCAGTTAGCTATAGAGCTATCATCACCAAAAGCAATCAGATACAAGCTATTAACCCAATAAACCTGCATGCCAAATTTGGTAAAGATTGGATAAGAACTGTTGCCTAAAATATCTGGAAACCAAGTGGGACGGCAGACGGCGGAAAAAGCAAAAATAATATGTCCCCCCCAGTGGGGTGGACATAATAAATGAACTAATACAAAAATGCTTCCACGCTCATTTGATGCAGAAATTGTTAAAAATGGATATCAGAGCAACTAATAGAATTCTTCCTGTAAGGGACCCAAGTAATTTGTCTATCAAAAAAATTCATCAAATTTTGAAACACACACACAAAAAAAAACAGCTTCAACGGTAATTACATTTTTTCTGAAAATAATGGGTTTTTTTTTTAATCAATTGAAACTGGACTTCTGACAGCAATACCTTTAAGTCATTTACCTTAAAGAACTGATAAAAACACACGTCAATGGAATCAATTCATTGACCCTTTGCAGCCTACATTGTTATGTTGTATCGTATGGTTAGAATGTCAAACATCATGCATGAACTAACATATCTGTACAGTATAAACAAGAAATATGGGACAAGATACCTTACTTCAAACATTAATTATAAAATAACTAAGTATTCTATTGATACAAAAATTGCATAACTACAAGATGTAGCACTTTTCTTTTTGATATCTTTTATAAAATAACATTCTTGTTGATATCATCAACACTAAATTGAATCAGCTAGGGAGCGTTTCCAGCAGATTTCTAAATGTATGTCTGTGCCTGATCAGTAGATAACACTTCTACAGAGAAAATATCCACATATAAGGTTGAAAATCTGTCATAAAGCACACTTTTCCTTAACATATCTGGAGATTGTTGAAAACACGTTTGCACAGTACACGCGCCAAACAAAAAAGATGCTATGACGTCAGGTTGTCTAGACAGGAAGGAAGTATGAGGCGCCATCTGGGGAGTGCACAGTACTACGGACCGGCCAGCCGGTGGAAACACAGGACGTCTTTTTCTGGCATTTGGCGGGCCGGTCTGCGCCGACTGGATAAGCAATTGTCCATTGGATAGGAAGTATTAACGCAATAAAATGGGTATATTATGGGAAACAGAAAATTTTTTGTGTCACAAAAAAAAAAGTGTTTGAAATACGAGGGAATATATACCCAGTACATGTTAGCTTATAGTATAATAAATTTTTGGATAGTAACGAAATTAAACATTTTAATTGGTTAACTGTAGCTTTTATAAGCTACAAGCTTCCCATCTGCTGCTGTCTCGGGAGTCTGCTGACAGATCAGTCAACTCAAGAAAAATGAGCACATAATGACCAAATGCCTGTCTGGTGGCAGCACCTGCTGCAATACAGTGGGGAGGCAGGGTGGGACTCTCCTTAGTCCCACATGGTAAGCTAGCCGAAAAGTGGAGTCCAAGGAGTCAACAAGAACAATCCTATATCCATCAAGAGTTGAGGGACATCTATTTAGGTCCTGAAACAGGTAAATAAAAAGATCTGACTTGTTTCAAAGGTGAGAATTCTCTCTAACACCACTATTTAAATAGGGTTCACTTTAATTTGTTGTTGATGACCTTTGTGGGGCAGCAATTCTCGCTGCTGCTTCCACAGAGAAGCCTTGTTCTTGGAGGTATTTGCCCCTACATGCCAGACATGAAGGTTGAGGTATTGTGCATTGTTGTGAAACACTTGGTTGTGAGGGCGCTTGAAGAGTGTTGTCGATATGGTTAACTGGAGTGGGATTTCCGCTGAGAGCTGAAAAACCAGGGCATTCCTGGCCAGCCTGGGATTATCAGGATAATGAGACATTTGCATTGATGTATTTTCTAGATCCCCAGGTGTGAAGGAGAGTCATAAGAGTGTAAACGTATGCTATGAGACTCCACCAGTTTATGTTGAGAGCATCTATTTTCCATGCATGTTGGCCAGGAACTGGAGATATACAGTGGAACCTTGTGGTGAGTGGCAAATAGGTCCTCACAATAGGTGTGAAGTGAACCACTTTTGACAGATCTGCTAAAATACCTAAGGTGCAGTGATCAATCTGTTGATTGGATATGAGTTGATTTGGACAATGAGTCGGCTATCACCCTGGAATGTGCCTGGAATGTAACAATATTTTGCAATGATGGCACTAAGTGATGATTCTCCACACTCATTTCCATTGAGTGGGGTTCCTGTCTGTTTATATAGACTACCACAGTTGAGTTGTCTGTGGAAATCAACACTGTATGATTTGGGCAATAAAGTCTGAAATGTTTCAGGGACAAAAAGACTGGCTTTTTTCCTATCTGAGCTTTGACTTCTCTGCTTGTGTCAGAGAGGCTCTTATAGACTCTGGTGTTTCCATTTTGATTTTCTCCACCTTCAAGGAGGTATTTAGCCTACTCAAGTCTATGACTGGTCTCCATCTTTCATGGGGTTCTGGAAGTAGAAACAGGCAACTGTGAAACCAAAGAGATCAGACTTTTTATATATTTTTTCCATTTCATTCTTTGTCAAGATAGACTGGATACACGAGGGCAGGGCTAGATCCTTTTGATGGTCTTTGTAACTTCAGAGGATCAAGGATTGTCTGGCTAGAATTGATTTGTTGATGAATGGAAGAACGTCACCATTTGTGGTAATGTTCAATACATTGTTTGAGCAGTTTTCTTGAGTTTTTCTATCCTGAAAGAACTGAGACAACCTCCTACTAGCAGACCAGCTGAATTATGATAGTCATTGGTTGGAGGGGTTGCCACGTTCTTGGCCCCTGCAGTGTGGTCTAAACTATCCCCTGTTGCCTCTATTACTTGAACCCCCCTGTCAAAGGAGAAAGATCGATTGCTTGTTGGGGTAGAATGTCCACCATAGGGGCCTTTTTTGTAACTATCTCTTTTCTAGAAAAAGCTTCTTTTGATCGGGTCTGATTTTAACCCTGAGATTGTTTGGAAGTACAGTTTTTAAGGAGAAACTATTGCCCTTCCTCTCACCAATTGTGAAAGGAATAATGGAGAGGGGAAGAAGGGAGAGTTCCTGACACCTGCTTCTCCCTAGTCAGGTTGAAGATTGGTCAAGAGGTCTCTCTAGAGCATATGGGATAAGTCATAACTCTGAAATGCTAAGGCCCTCTGGTGGATCTTCAGATAGTCACATATACTTTCATTGCCACTTCTCATGGCCCTTTTTGAATTTGGTCTTTACCCCACTTTGAAGTAGCTATAATACTATTACTGCAGTTTTCCAAAATAAGCTTACTTTCTGAAGGAACCAGATTTAAGTTAGCTGAAAATTGAGGGTACCAATATTTTGTCTGGCTTGGTGTTCAAATTCTTGGACTAATTGTAGGGGAACTTTTCCCCACAGAGCTGTCGTGGGCCAATGGGAAATGTAGATATTAGCAAAGTCTCTATTAGAATCCTACATCCTCTCCTCAAAACGGGGTTCTACCGTCTTGTACCACTTTTCTGTGGCTGGGGAGATTTAAAACGTCACAGAGAGGTGTTTTCCCAGCATTTGCCTTCACCAAAGGACTCTGTTTTTGATGGTTTCTTTCATATTTTAACCTTGTAAATTGTAAAGAATGTAGCACATATGGGTGAAAACCCCTAAAATATTTTATACTGACAGGAATAGTTCCTGTGTATATGTTACACAGATCAAATCCTGGTGGTCCACTCTTAACTATCTAACATGAAGCCAGGTTTGAGTTTAGCTTTTCTAGCCATATATCATTTGTGCAAATTTGATGACGCTAACTGGAAAATTTCAAGATTTAGAGCATTTTTATAATTTTCAAACAATTGGCTATGGCGGCCATTTTCTTTTTCAAAATGAGGACAAAATTTGGCACAGACAGGTATTCATAGCCATAAACATTCCCTGCAAATTTGGCGAAGATATCTTATAAATGAATGAGATGTTAAGGTTTATGTAAAAACATGACTAATGGATGGACTGACGGACGGACGCACATACGGAAGATGTTTAATACTCTCCTGAACCCGGCCGTCGCTTTTTATGGTCTGTCTTTACATTCTGAAGCCATAGCACCAATATTAAGGGGGAAATAAGGACATTTTAGCGTGATGACCCCACTTCACTTTGAAGCTGGGGTCAAAGGTCAAATTCAACACCTGGAAAAGATTCCCAGGCCATAACTTCCTAAAAGTTGTTTTCACATTCCGAACCTCTAGAAGCAATATTAATGGAGATATAAGGCTTTTTTAATAGGATAACCCAACTTGACATTAAACAAGTGATATGGCGGCCATTCGTTTTTTGAACTAGGCAAAAACTAGAAGAATGTTTTTGCTGACAAAAACGAAGCGGCCCTGATGAAAAAGAAGTCAC
Source organism: Sabellastarte sp. h YS-2021 (assembly GCA_964017235.1). Taxonomy (NCBI): domain Eukaryota; kingdom Metazoa; phylum Annelida; class Polychaeta; order Sabellida; family Sabellidae; genus Sabellastarte; species Sabellastarte sp. h YS-2021. Next base: position 819,697 of record OZ024931.1, read on the forward strand.
CCATAAAAGATGTCAACTTATGCATCATAAACAATAGAAACTGTGAACTTTATTGCATTGTGTATGTTACTTGTCCCTATTTTCATCTTTAATAAGTATGCACAATTAAAGTGAGGTCAGCTGAACAATACAATAGCTGGAGATTACAAACTCCATAATTTCACTGCAAGATGGCCATAACTTCATTCATATTGGGACTTTAAGGTGACCATAAAATAAGAATGTCCCTTTTCTCATCCTTTATAAGTGCATAAAGTTTAGCTCAGGTCAGTTGAACAATAAGATAGCTGGAGGCTGAAACTTCCTTTTTCACTGTAAGATGACCATAACTTCATTCATACTGCGACTTTAAGGTGACCATAATATGAGAATGTCCCATCAATATCAATATATGTTAGATATGGAAAAAGAAAGGAGCCACATGGCTTTATTCAAATGTTATGACTTTAGGAGGGCCAAAATTATATTAGCATTTTAAGGTCACCTTAAAGTCATGATAACCCTTTGGTTTGCAAAGGGTTATAGGTGTGCAAAGTTTAACTGAGGTCAGTCGAACAATAAGATACTTGGAGGCTGAAAACCCACTCATTTCACTTTAAGGTGGCTACAACTTCATTCATACTGAGAGTTTAAGGTGACCATAAGTATTATTTTTATCTAGTTTAATACCAGTGATAATTTTGACATAAAAAATGGAAAAAGAAAGGAGCCAGAGGATTTTATTCCAATTTGATGACTTTAAGCAGGCCATATGTCCATTAAGATTTTGAGTTTAAGGTCACCATAAAGTCAGGATATTCCTTTGGCAAATCTTAATATATGTGCCAAGTTTGGTTGAAAAAAGTGAAAAACTAAGTGAACTGGAGGGCTAAAACCACCATTTTACATTAAGGTGACCTTAAGATTGCAGATACAGGGCTAAAACTTCGGCATGTGAAAGATTATCAAAAAGTAGCTGAATAAGTTATTCCAACAAAACGCTGAAATCCTGACCGTTTTTGAGATACAGACCAAGTACACATTTTTAAAAAATTTACGAAAATAAAATGCCTCCCATTCAGGCATCTATGGTCCGATTGATGAGAAAATCCTTTCCGACCTTGGAAATTTGGTCTAGAATGTACCTGACAAATTTTATAGCACAGGTGTGTGTGGCTATTTCCGAAACGTGATGACGGGGTGTTTTGGAGTTATGCTTAAGGTTACCTTAAGTAAAGCTTAAGGTCTGCGCAAAGCATCCTAAAAATTTTTCCCGCCCCTATAGTTTTAAAGAAAGATAAGAAAGAAAGAAAAATTTGAAAGGCTACGAAGTTATTCAAGAGAGACCATAATCCTGCGGCGGCAGCGATCAGTCGAACTTCGGTGAAAACAAATAAGCGTCCCGGTTAATTACAATCAGGCTAGCTTTTCTAGCCATACAGCTTTTGTGCAAATTTGATGAAGCTAGGTGGAATATTTCAAGATTTAGAGCACCTTTATGATTTTCAAACAATTGGGTATGGTGGCCATTTTGTTTTTCAAAATGAGGCCACAATTTTGCACAGACAGGTTTTCACAGCCATAAACATTCCCTGCAAATTTGGTGAAGATATCTTTATAAATGAATGAGATGTTAAGGTTTATGTAAAAACGTGACGAACGGACACACGGACAGATACACGTACGGAAGGCATTTTATAATCTCCCGACCTTGGCCTTTGGTCGCTGGTGGGAGATAAAAATAACTTCAATAGCCTCTTTCCACGTGCAAAAGGAAGTGTTTCTTTCATTTCACATGCACGCAGAAGTGTTTTCATCACCTTTACATGAGGACATATACAGGAGAAGTGTGAATTCACCAAAAGGAAGTGTTTCTTTCATTCTACATGCATGCAGAAATGCTTTCATCACCTTTACATGATGACATATACAGGAGAAGTGTGAATTCACCAAAAGGAAATGTTTCTTTCATTTCACATGCATACAGAAGTGTTTTCATCACCTTTACATGAGGACATATACAGGAGAAGTGTGAATTCACCAAAAGGAAGTGTTTCTTTCATTCTACATGCATGCAGAAATGCTTTCATCACCTTTACATGAGGACATATACAGGAGAAGTGTGAATTCACCAAAAGGAAATGTTTCTTTCATTTCACATGCATACAGAAGTGTTTTCATCACCTTTACATGAGGACATATACAGGAGAAGTGTGAATCCACCAAAAGGAAGTGTTTTTTTTTTCATTTCATCACCTTTACATGAGGACATAAACAGTAGAAGTGTGAATTCACCAAAAGAATGTGTTTCTTTCATTTCATCACCTTTACATGAGGACATAAACAGTAGAAGTGTAAGATGTTTATGTACTGATAGCTCCATACATCAGTCTTTTATCACACTGCTTTATGACGGGGTCTTTGTGACTTCTCTTTACAGAAAGATACTGGCATTGTGTCCAGTAGGAGGGCTTTTCTTCCTGGGAACATTAACTTCAATACATTCTCATTTTCCTGTTGATTACAGCGATCTGCTTATTACAGTGAAATGTCTTTGTCCCACAAGTCATAGTTTTTTGTCTTCCTGTAGGACAGGACAGTTTTTTTCTGGGGACTGAGTACAGGATTCGAGGCAGTTTGTGTGAGAAGACAGACCATCAATTTACACAAACTCTGTTTCATCAAGAGCTTGTGGTTTGTTGTGTTCACATTAAACCACCCAAATTGTGATGTACTAAATCTATCAGATTTGTCTCAATGTGATGATGTGTTCTCTTACGTCTAACCAGACAATTCTTCATTCTGTCTACTTCACAAAATACTGCATGAGAATTTTCAACATACATGTAAAATTTTGATGTCTGGTTTGAAGCTAATTTCTCCTTTGCTGATCATATCCGCAATATTTGTTAGACATGCTTCAATCAACTGCATGATGTCGGGTGGGTTAGACAGTATTTGACTGATGAGGCTGCTATGCTGGCGGCTAATGCCTTGGTGAGTAGTCGCCTTGATTACTGTAACTCTTGCTTCAGGAGTCTGTCCAGTCTCAACATGTGCATACTACAGTGTATACAAAACATACCTGCTAGGATTATCACAAACTGTAACAAATACACACAGACATCTCCTATTTTCAAACAACTCAATTTGGCTCCCAGTTTAATTTCACTCTATCTTCAAAACTGCCACTAGTTTACAAGTTTCTTCACAATAGTCATCCCAGTTACTTTGGTTTTCTTTTGTCTACTCATTGTGGAAGATACAGTACAAGACATAACCATCCAGACAAAAGGTTCTTGGAGGATTCTTAATTCTATCATTTTTCCTAACGTTAAAGTCACATTCTTGGCTTGGAGTTAAAATAATCACATATGCCTGGTAACTCATTCTTCTTTGTGTGTCTTTTTCACTCAAAAATATTCACAAGTCAAAAAGATATAGCTTTCATTCCAAGATGAAAATCCAATTACTTTTCAAACCCAAGTGAGTAGAGAATTATTGCATTCACCTACAGTATGGCAGTGAAATCCTTCATAAACCCTTGTCATCATGACAGTATTTCTGTTTTAAGTACACAGTTAGTAATACTGCACTGCTGATATAGATGTCAGGATGTGTGTTTTAAGGATATATCTGACAGAGTCACTGAACCTGAATGCCTTTTTACACCCTTTAAGTTGATGCTTTTAGACAACCCAAAGTAGAAACTTTAAGAGAGAAAACTGATAAGGCAACATGATGACAGGTGGACGTTACAAAGCACACTTTTGTGAACCAATAGTCTTAGTACTGACTCAAGGGTGTAATTACCAAATGGATCTGCTGATAGCTCCTCATCCACTCAATCTTACGTTAAATGACCACACTTCAGTGCTCCACAAAATTAACTTTACCACTAGAGAGGGAGGGGAGAGAGTAACCATGAGACTATAACACTCATCATCAGTGAGACAAGATGCTCATATTCTCACAAGTGTTTACATTCAACAGTGCCACACTAACTCTGTATAAAGCACATACTTTAGTAGGTCACTTTCCACTGCACCACTGAGATTTGAGCCAAAGGCACCGGATAGAATGTTTTACTATTTCATTATTAACAAACTTTTTTTCAGACAAATGCTATTCAGGTTTGGTATATCTTATAGAAAACACAACCTTCCATCAGATACTGCTGAATTGAAATAAGACCACTGCCCCTCCAGGCTGTTCCATCAATATTCAATTTACCTGCCACCACAGTAATCAACTTTGATCACCAGCACTCACTACCTAGCCTAGTATGAGTCTCACATAGGTGTGATTCTATTCTCCAGTCACTACATTGCCTGGTATAAGTCTTACATAGGTGTGATTCTATTCTCCAGTCACTACCTGGCCTGGTATAAGTCTAAATTTGATTTTATACCCAAATATCATTCACCATCTAGACTCTAGCCTGGTATAAATCACACATAAGGTGGATTTTATTTTAAAATAGCACTTTTAGCGTAGTTAGCATCTAACATTGGCTGGAATTTACACAGAAAAAAGCACTTATCATCCAGCCTGGTGTAAGTCTTACATTATTTAATAAGATCTGACTTTATACCCAAACAGCACTCACGAGCCAGCCTGGTTAGCCTCTCATATAGGTTGGACTTACAGCACTCGGTGTTGTGGTTCTCCTGGCCACAAATAAGCATACAGCTAAATCACTATGTTATGGGACATTTTTCAATATGGCTCAAATCAATAAACCTCTTAACTTAACAAGAGGAGAGTGCCCGTGAACGGGCACTGTGTCAGCTGACTGAGTGTTTTTGATTTGTGAAGGTAATAATGAGAGGAAAGCATAATTACCAGGGAAAGTGCTGTACAGAAGTACAGTAAATGGTAATTGAACAGCATGTTCAAAAGAAAATCTGAACCTGACAGAAGAAAAGGACAAAAAAGTTGGTCCCTGCAAATGGTATTATGAAGGAAAGTAACAAGGTAACTGTTTAAGTGTAAAGAGTAGGTTAAAACATATTTAAAGAAATACTGCAAATGCAGTATCCTCGTACGACCTTGAAGAACGGGTCCACGGTCAAATCCAACCACACCAAAAGATTCCCAGCCCATGATTTCCTATAGGATGGTTTACCATCCCAAACCTCTAGAACCAATAATAAACGATTTATAGGCACTTTTAAGTTTTGCTATCTTTGTTTGACCTTGAAGGAGGGGTCCAAGGTCAAATCCGACCACACCAAATGATTCCCAGCCCATGATTTCCTGTAGGTTGGTTTACCATCCCAAACCTGTAGGACCAATAACAAGCGAGTTATAAGCAATTTTAAGTTTGGCTATCCTCAACTGACCTTTAAGGAGGGGTCCAAGGTCAAATCTGACCACACCAAAAGAATCCCAGCCCATGATTTCCTATATGTTGTTTTACCATCCCAAACCTCTAAGACCAATAATAAGCGAGTTATAAGCACTTTTAAGTTTGGCTATCCTCGTTTGACCTTGAAGAAGAGGTCCAAGGTCAAATCGGACCACATCAACAGATTCCCAGGCCATGATTTCCTATATGCCTGTTCACCATTCCAAACCTCTAGGACCAATAATAAGTGAGTCATAAGCAAAGTAGCTATTACTCAGCTATGCAATGAGCTACATGTCTGAATTTTTACTATATTATAGCTGACCCAAAAGTAGGTAAACAACATATTTAAGCAAAATACTGTAAATGCAATAGTTTTCAAGTTACAACTGATTTACTCAATAGTGAGAACCTGAAAATAGCTATTGCTCAGCTATGCCATGAGCTATAGGTCTGTAATTTCACTATGTTATAGCTGACCCAAAAGTAGGTGAACAACATATTTTAACAAAATACTCCAAATGCAATATTTTTCAAGTTACAATTGATTTACTCAACAGTCAGTACCTGAAAATAGCTATTGCTCAGTTGTGCCATGAGCTACAGGTCTGTAATTTCACTATATTATAGCTGACCCAAAAGTAGCTGAATAACATACTTACACAAATTTCTGTAAATGCAATAGTTTTCAAGTTATAAATGATTTACTCAACAGTGATAACCTCAAAGTAGCTATTACTCAGCTATGCCATGAGCTACAGGTCTGAAATTTTACTATGTTATAGCTGACCCAAAAGTAGCTGAATAACGTATTTACACAAATTTCTGTCAATGCAATAGTTTTCAAGTTATAAGTGATTTACTCAACAGTGATGACCTAAAAGTAGCTATTACTCAGCTATGCCATGAGCTACAGGTCTAAAATTTTATTATGTTATAGCTGACCCCAAAATAGGTGAATAACATATTGAAACAAAATACTCTAAATGCAATAGTTTTCAAGTTATAAGTGATTTACTCAACAGTGATAACCTAAAAGTAGCTATTACTCAGCTATGCCATGAGCTACATGTCTGAAATTTTACGATGTTATAGCTGACCCAAAAGTAGGTGAACAACATATTTAAGCAAATACTGTAAATGCAATATTTTTCAAGTTACAATTGATTTACTAAACAGTCAGTACCTGAAAATAGCTATTGCTCAGTTGTGCCATGAGCTACAGGTCTGTAATTTCACTATGTTATAGCTGACCCAAAAGTAGCTGAATAACGTATTTACACAAATTTCTGTAAATGCAATAGTTTTCAAGTTATAAATGATTTACTCAACAGCGATAACCTAAAAGTAGCTATTACTCAGCTATGCCATGAGCTACCGGTCTGAAATTTTACTATGTTATAGCTGACCACAAAATAGGTGAATAACATATTGAAACAAAATACTCTAAATGCAATAGTTTTCAAGTTATAAGTGATGTACTCAACAGTGATAACCTAAAAGTAGCTATTACTCAGCTATGCCATGAGCTACAGGTCTGAAATTTTACTATGTTATAGCTGACCCCAAAATAGGTGAATAACATATGAAACAAAATACTCTAAATGCAATACTTTTCAAGTTATAAGTGATTTACTCAACAGTGATAACCTAAAAGTAGCTATTACTCAGCTATACCATGAGCTATAGGTCTGTAATTTCACTATGTTATAGCTGACCCAAAAGTAGCTGAATAACGTATTTACACAAATTTCTGTAAATGCAATTGTTTTCAAGTTATAAGTGATTTACTCAACAGTGATAACCTCAAAGTAGCTATTACTCAGCTATGTCATGAGCTACAGGTCTGAAATTTTACTATGTTATAGCTGACCCCAAAATAGGTGAATAACATATGAAACAAAATACTCTAAATGCAATAGTTTTCAAGTTATAAGTGATTTACTCAACAGTGATAACCTAAAAGTAGCTATTACTCAGCTATGCCATGAGCTACATGTCTGAAATTTTACTATGTTATAGCTGACCCAAAAGTAGGTGAACAACATATTTAAGCAAAATACTGTAAATGCAATAGTTTTCAAGTTACAACTGATTTACTCAGTAGTGCGAACCTGAAAATAGCTATTGCTCAGCTATGCCATGAGCTATAGGTCTGTAATTTCACTATGTTATAGCTGACCCAAAAGCAGGTGAACAACATATTTTAACAAAATACTCCAAATGCAATATTTTTCAAGTTACAACTGATTTACTCAACATACAGTACCTGAAAATAGCTATTGCTCAGTTGTGCCATGAGCTACAGGTCTGTAATTTCACTATGTTATAGCTGACCAAAAGTAGCTGAATAACATATTTACATAAATTTCTGTAAATGCAATAGTTTTCAAGTTATAAGTGATTTACTCAACAGTGATAACCTCAAAGTAGCTATTACTCAGCTATGCCATGAGCCACAGATCTGAAATTTTACTATGTTATAGCTGACCCCAAAATAGGTGAATAACATATTGAAACAAAATACTCCAAATGCAATAGTTTTCAAGTTATCAGTGATTTACTCAACAGTGATAACCTAAAAGTAGCTATTACTCAGCTATGCCATGAGCTACAGGTCTGAAATTTGACTATGTTATAGCTGACCCAAAAGTAGCTGAATAACATATTTATACGAAATTCTCTAAATGCAATAGTTTTCAAGTTACAAGTGATTTTACTCAAGATGGTAGTTACTGAAAAGCCCAAAAGTAGCTATTACTCACTTAGCTATTGAGACAGACACCCAAGTTACTCACCATGTTGTAGCTATGAAAAAAGTAGCTGAATAACATATTTTAACAAAATGCTCTAAATGCAACACTTTTCAAGTTATAAGTGATTTAGTGCATGATTTCATGAATTTTAATGCATTAAAAATTATTAAAAAAATTTATTTAAAAAAAACTAAGACAGATCCAGGTCTCATACTCACACAAGAGAATCTATCTCTGGCCTAGTACATATATGCAAGATATGAGAGAAATCCCTGCAATAGTCACTGAGAAAATTGTGATAAAGTGTTGAAATTTTCACACTTTTGGTGGGGGTACCTCCCTTGTGATGTCTCTAGCAAACAGACGAAAAGACAGATTTGTATGCCTTGAACAATTTTTCATCCTCGATAGATAAGGTATCTTTAAAAAAAAAAACAGCATGTCTCTAGGCCTTGTAGTTTTGGAGAAGAAGTTGTTCACACGGACGCGGACGCCCACGCCGCAGAGTGACGACATAATGTCAGCTGACTGACAAGTCAGCTGACATAAAAACCATAAAAATTTACTCGAATTTTAGAGAGTTTTTTCTTTTTTGAATTATTGTTGAAGTATTTCTCTTCAGTATTTACTCGGATATGAACTGACACAAATTAGAAGTACGAAGGTGTTAACCGTGCTTTAACTTTTCCAAATGTCTCCAGATGAACAAAGCAACTCCCACAGGATATGAAGTGACTGCATGGCTCCATATTTCTCAGATTTTAACATGTGACATGCAATGGAAACAGAGCTTAATGCAATTCTAACAAATCACAACATAGTGAAAACAAGAAACTGGGGTTGTAGACCCCAAAAGGCGGGTTGCGCAATCAGTATCAGGGATGGTAACACATACTAGTACTTGCCATGTCTACAGGATGAATGTATGCCAGATGTATACAACAAGATAGCCATGATACTGGTCCTGGACATATCAAAATAGTGCCGGGCTCTGTCCTTCCATTTTGTCAAGTTTGAAATCGATTAGCAGAGGCATCTTCAAGTTACAGTCTGCAAACAGAATTTCAAGATGGTGGCCATCTTGTATTTCGAAGTGGCCCCAATTTCAAAAGCAACCTAGCCTAGGTGGTACCCTACCACCCTGTTAAGCTTCAAATTGATTGGCATAAGCATCTTTGAGTTAGAGTCCAGAAATAAAACTTCAAGATGGCAGCTGTCTTGTTTTTGTAATGGCACCAATTTCAAAAGCAACCTAGCCTAGGTGATGTCCTACCACCCTGTTAAGTTTCACATATGTCTCCACAAGCATCTTCAAGTTAAAGTCTGGAAACAGAATGTTAAGATGGCAGAAATGGCGACCATCTTGTTTTCCCAATGGCACCAATTTCGAAAGAAACCTAGCTTAGGTAGTGCCCTACCACCCTGTTAAGTCTCAAAGCAATTGGCGGAAGTTCGAGTTCAGAAACCACAATGTTGATGGACAGACAGATGGATTTCAGACACATTAATCTAATAGGCAGATTGATTACACACAACCCACCCAACCAGAACATCACACCAGAGAACTGATAAACAGCACCACTCACAGATTAAAAATGGTCTGTTTCAGGTTTGCTATGCATTGATTGTTGAATTTTAACCAAGTTTATTTTTGCATGCTGCAGGAAGTTGCAAGTAAATTCTCACCCTCGAAGCCAGCAAACATGGCAACCGCCACATTGTCACTAAGTTTAGTAACACACCACCGCCGCACACACACACACACACCCCACACACACACTCCTTCAGTTAATAACATGGGTCAGCCAGAAAAAAACATTGCTGCAAAGATTTCTGAGCAGATAAAGAACTGCTTGAGACACAAGGTGAAGAGTTCTTTACAGTGTTACAGAGGACACCCACCATCTGAAGGGATAATTATCTAGAGGAGGGGACAGGGCTGATCAGATTGACTTTACTGACAGACTGCACTGTGTGATCCATAACAGAAATCTAATTCAACCTTTTGCATAGAAATATTCCTTTGTATTAGGAGAGAATGTCAAACGAGTTCATGTAACCTATATCTTCAGACCGGTTCCTTACCGGTTTGCTCCATTTCTAATTCTGTGGATTACAATCCCTTCATTCAATGACAAACCTTTCTATTATTATTATTATTATAGTGGAATCTCCAGTAAACAAGCATCTACCATCCACCTTTAACTTTATTAAAATGCAGATTTTGTGAAAGTAATGATTAAGTTGTTACTGTTTCACACTGAAATAAGTGAATTTTCATTAATAAAATATCATTTAATAGCAGGAAAATCATCATTGTCACCTAGCCGAACAAAAAGGCTGAAACACACAGTATGTGTAACAAATTAGAATAGTTTTATGATTAGTTTTTTTTAATTGTTTCTGATGTTTCAGCAAGTCTGACATTATTTTTCTAAATACCTCAGACTTTTTATCATCAAGTTTGCTTTTTTATCACGTCACAGTTGTTTTTAAAGTAGCCCAGATCAGAAAGATTAACAAATGGGATTTCAGGAAGATAAAACAACACAGTCCACACACTCAACTCCATTCAGCCTTGTGGGAGAATACTGTGAGGGAATTTTAATCCACTCAGTGTCCAGTAATATGCAGCAATAAAGGCGGGTGTCCTTGCCTGGAAATGTTATAACTCTGGACACCTGCACAGAGAACTTACCACGGACCGTGCTGACACTAAACATGCTGACCAACCAGTGTCACTTTACATTGTTGAAACTGATGCATTAGACACTGCTTACGCTTGAATTGAGTCTACTTACAATAAAGGTGGGTGTCCTTGCCTGGAAATCCTATAACTCTGGACACCTGCACAGAGAGCTTACCACGAACTGTGATGACACTAAAAGTGCTGACCGATGTCACTTATTTCACTTAAATTCATGTTCAATGTTGAGTTTGTAAACGTTTCATCAAAACCAGCTAAATATCTCTATAGAAATCTCAACATCAAATGCATCTGACAAACTCATCCAGAGTGCCATCTGAACCGCGATGTATTTGATCATCCACTAAGTGGATGAACAGTCTGAATATAGTAGATTCTTGACAACTATAACAAGCAATGGATGAGAACAGATACATCCAAACCTCAACAACATATAAATCTCTGCATTTTCAATCCATGTGTGGATTAGGATCAACGATCCATGGATCACCTTTGACTTGCTACTGGTTGACCTCACTTTGTGTGAATAACTGTGATCTGATGTACAGTGTTAGGTCCCAAATCTAGGAAATGTTCAGATTGTTGGTATCAGTGAAGCACACATAGCGGATACTTGAGGTTCTAGTCAATGTATATTAAATGCATATGTCAGCAGGACCAATTTGCCTGCGGTGAGAGCAGCAAGGATTTGAGGAGACCAGACAGTCCTGTACATGTAGTTCCATACAAGTGGACGCTAGCTTTAAGTAGATGGGGGTTCTAGTTATACAGACACTGCTATCATATCACACTACACTGTCACACAGTAACATCTCTGTTCATGTAACACTCAGAACATTTGCAAAGACAGTATTTCATCCCAACTTTTTATGAAGCAATCTTTTTCATTAAACAGTTCTGCAGCAGATAAATTATGTTTTATGGATCTCAAGAAAAGGACACGTCTACAGGGTTATAAATGGCTGGGGACTGTAGCTGGATATATTGAGATGTGAGATTTACTGCAGGCAAAGTGCTGAAGCATTCCACAGGATCTGGTGTGATTAGGTAATCAGCTCATACCTCACACTGAGTGAAGTGGACAAAAGGTAAATGTCAGCCAGAATACGACTCTATCCACTGAATGACACAGAGAGCAAGGTTCTGTTATGGATGAGGAGGGCTATCCATAAACTGCTAGACTCTGTACTGGACCAGATAACACGATAAATTAGAATGAAAAGAAGAAGGCTGAAACTGTTACTTCAAATGTATATTCCAGTCAAGAGAGTGTCACTTATAGGATGACTGAAAATACTTCACCTCTTACAGCCCATGGCTTTAAGGGAATTTTGTTAGAAAACCCCAGCCAGTGTATTAGAGCTAAAACACTTGTTTGATGTATATACTGAGAAGATCAGTAGTTCAGGTACCAGCAAGTGCTTAGTGTTTAGTAATTTCTCTTCCTCATATTAGGTGGGTTGACGTTAAACTTTATGTCCCTTTAAACACGCAAGTATAAGTCAGATGTCTCTGTGTACCTGTTAATACAGGTAACATTTGGATTTCTAGGGATTCCCTTTACACACACTAGTCATACTCCTGTTTGATTCCCTGGGTGGTGTAATAACAAAGTACTGTGGTCTACATAACAGCATGCATACTGCATGTCTTTGGCACAAGAATTTAAAAATGACTCTGAAATAATCAGCAGACAGAACAGAAAGCCACTGTTACCTTGGAAAGTTGAGATGATGCCTTAATGCTTTAAAACAAAACACAATTAAGTTCTAACCTGAACTATCAGGCAATGTCAGGACTTGAAAACATGCACCACACTGGGTTCATACCGTCACTTCTCTAGATATCAAACCAATAAAATTACAAAATATTTCAGACTGGACAAGGATCCGGTTCATAGTCTTACCCACACTGTTACCAATTTAACACACACATATCAGATGTATCATTGTGATTTAATCTACAGTGTAATCAAAATATTTGTGACCTAATCTCAACTTGAAATGAACACATTTTTACCTTTTGGTGTAAGGTCAGATATCTGAGGACATGCTCTCTATTCAGTATCTTCATGTCTTTGAGATCACCAGGAATATCAGGACATTAAACTCTGTTTTTATTGAAAAACACCCCTCAAAACATGAAACACAATTTCATTTTCCAACAGCCATGAATGGACATTGCAAAATAGGATTTTATTGCGTTAATACATCCTATCCAATGGACAATTGCTTTACCGGTCGGCGCGACCGGTCCCGCCAAACGCCAGAAAAAGACGTCCTGTATATGCTACCGGCAGGACCGGTCACAGAGTGTGCATTCGCCAGGTGGCGCATCGTACTTCATTTCCTGTTTACCTCTTGACGTCATAGCATCTTTTTCGTTTGGCGCGAAAGAGTGTGCAGAAGATTTTCTTCAGAGATACGTTTTTGAAGTTTTACAACGAACTCTTCCAAGTTTCTTGTTTTTTATTAGTACGGAGTAATTCTACAACGTTACTGATCATTATGTCGTCTCCTGGACAGAAACGAGGTTCTTGCGGGCACGTTATGGCCCTTTTCGACAACCATAAGAAATGCGCGCGTTGTCGTGACAAGGGGGTGGGAGACGACCCGTGTGTGAAGAAGTTGCCTTGTAGTATCTGTAAGGCGTTTACGCCTGCTCAGATTCACCAGTTAGCAACCCCCACCTACAAGGAACGGAAAGAACGCTCCAGCCAGAAGAAATCTGAAGAATTGACAAGTACGTCTCCCAAGCTTGTTGATCCGTCTGAGGTTTCACTGCTGGGTCCAGTCAACTCAGGGACGCAGTCTCCTGTTGATTCTACACCCAAGCAGAAGAAGAAGCGTTCTGATGGCTCCCCAAGGTCTAGTAAACGGAAGCACAGCAGTAAGCCCACTTCAGATGACCTCAAGTCCCTTGATGACAAGTGGAGTGAGAGATTTTCCCGTCTGGAAGCAATGCTGATTAACCAGTCATTTGCTGTCCCTGTGAGACCGGTGAATTCTGCTTCTGTGGTGCCCAGAGAACACCCCTTCTTTGATCCGGGTGCTTCTACAAGTGTTATGTTTTCTGAGGGCACTAGTGACGTGGCTACGCAGTTGACGGCTACCCAACCTCCTCTGGGGGTTCCCGGTACACAAGCTGTGAAGGAAGTGACTAAGAGTGCTACCCACCCTGTTCAGGGCCCCGGTACCTCTGAGACTGTTGCCACCCAACCTTTACTGGTTCCCGGTGCAGGGACTGCCACCCAGCCTCCACAGGCTCCCGGTGCGGGTCCTGAGGTTCTGCCTTCCGGTTATGAAACTACGCTGTCTAACCAGTCGCCTCCCATTGGCCAGAATTCTGAGGTTGCTAGGGAATCTGACAGTGAGGCTGAGGTGGATGCGGAACCGGCTTCACCGGCTAGTGTTCACTACCAGGGGGATGTACCGGAATCTAACACTGACCAGGATCTTTCTGAAGATGCTAATTACCGGGAAACATTGAGAGGGGTGAGGAGTTTCATGGGCTGGCATCAAATCCCGGATTATGACACCTCAGCTGCATCTATGGATGACAATCCCTTTGCCGGTTCTAGAGTGAAGACTACCGGTAAAGTGTCAGTAAAATTGCCGGTGGATGAATGGCTTTGTAAGAAGCTGGAGAAACTAAATGTGACTATTGCTGAAGGTTATCCTTCTAGGAATACTGAAACCAGTGGACTGCTGCGTGATCAATTTGTCAAGACACCCCGTACTTCCAAGTGGTACGACATGCAAGCTGTTAAGAAGGATGCGTCTAACCAGGCTGTTGGTGACTGGTCTCCGGAACCGGCAAAGCTTAACAGTATGTTTTCTAGAGTTGCAAGGCGCAGTTTACCTTCTGCCCCAGCTTCCAGGACCTTCAGCCAGGACACCCTTAGAAGGTGGGAGAGATCATTCAGAGAACAATCAGTGATGTGTAATCACGCTGCTGGCCTCTCTAGATGCCTCACCAAAGTACAGGACTCCATGGTCACCCAGTTAAAGTCCCTGAGGTTCGATTCCTCAAAGGGCAAAAGTGCTGAGAAACAGCAACAAGCTGTTGAAGAACTGGAATATCTGGTTACGTTTAACCGGTCAATTTCACAGGCTATGCAGCGTACCATGCAGGATTTATCAGAGGGAGTCTTTATCAGCATGGCTAATCTCACCCTGGCACGTCGAGACAGTTATTTAGAGTTCATAAGGGGTGGCATTAAACCGGACACCTTGTCTGCCTTACGTACGTCTCCAGTTCACCAACTATCACTCTTCCCGGACAGCTTACTGGTCAAAGCTGAAGAGGAAATCTTACGTAGTGAAGAGAGGCGTTCTGCTGGTACCACACCAAGGAAACCTGGACGTTTTCATCCATACGTCTCCTCCAACCGAACCCCTCACCAGCCGGACCGGAAGCCCACTACTCCGGCATGGAAGCAGATTAGAGACCGGCAAACTGCTCAGAAAGGTGGTGGTAAAGCCTCAAACTTCATCCAGAAGCCGGCCAGGGGATTTAAAAAGCATAAATGACAATCACTGTTTTGCAAATGTGGTCGGATTGGTGAACTCTGTAAATGTATCCGACAAGATGGAGGGCTTGTACCCACCACCACCAGTGACAAACAAGAGCGAGACTGTGTTTCCACATGTAAACTCTTTTGTTGCAAGTGTTCCTTTTGCCAACGGGTCACCGCAAAAGAAAGGTGTAAATCCCGATTATTGTCAATCTATCAGAGAAATAAACCATGTGAAAGATGTTTCCTGTGTAGATCACTTGAGTTTTGTAAAAATTGTCACAAATGTCCCAACTGTTGTCACAAATCTTCCTGTAGGGGCAAGACTTCAGCAGTTTTGGGAGAAGTGGGAAACTCTGGGTGCGAGTCCAAAAGTTATCAAAATACTGAGAGAGGGCTACACCCTTCCCTTCCGGTTCAGACCCAACCTAACCAGGTCACCAATGGTCATCAGCAAATATGTAAACCCCCAAAGACAGGCCTTCCTTTTGGAGGCACTGACTCAGCTAACCAACAAGAATGCAGTAGAACCGGTAACAAATCAGACCTCCCTAGGGTTTTACAACCGGCTATTTTTGGTTCCCAAACCCAACAACCGGTGGAGACCTATCTTGGACCTGAGCACCTTGAACACCTTTTTAAACACAGAGTCGTTCAAGATGGAGACCCCAGAGACAATAAGAACCTCCCTACAGGCAGGGGAGTGGGTCACATCCATAGACTTCAAAGACGCTTACTTCCACATTCCAATTCACAGTCAGTCCAGGAAGTACATGCGTTTTCACATTCAGGGCCACTCCTACCAGTTCAAGGCCCTGCCCTTTGGTCTTTCCACAGCACCCATGGAGTTCACAGTGGTGGCCAAAGAGGTCAAGCTCATGACCTTACAACAGGGTATAAGAATCCACCAGTACCTAGACGACTGGCTGGTGAGGGCCTCTACCCTCCACACCTGTCTCCAGCATACTCAAACCCTGGTCACTCTTTGTCAGGAACTAGGGTGGCTGGTGAACAAGGAAAAGTCAGAACTGACACCCAAACAGGTCTTCCACTTCGTAGGTTACCAGTTCGACCTGAAAGAGGGCAAGGTCAGACCAACAGAAGAACGTTGGCAGACTTTGACAGACAAGATCAGATCAATGATGTCGGATCCGGTTTGTCCGGTCCGGAAATTCATGTCCCTCATAGGTCTCCTCACAGCAACAGAAAAACAAGTCCACTTAGGGCGACTCCACATGAGACCCATACAGTGGCACTTGAAAAACAACTGGAGGGTCCCAGAATCACTGGAAAAGGTGATACCGGTCCCCAAGTCCCTCCATCCTCATCTAAGGTGGTGGCTGGAGGAAAGCAATGTGCTACTAGGTCAACCATTACACCCTCTAAAACATGCTCTGCAGATCTTTACAGACGCATCAAACGAAGGGTGGGGCGCTCACTTGGACGACCATACTGCAAGGGGAACCTGGTCCCTTCCAGAAAGCAAGTTGCACATAAACCACTTAGAGCTAAAAGCAGTTTTTCTAGCTCTAAAGGAGTTTCGAACCCTGGTTTGCAACAAGACTGTGTTGATAGCTACAGACAACACAACAGTGGTTGCCTATATCAACAAAGAAGGGGGGATGAAGTCGGGGTCACTGTGTGCCTTACTGTGGAGAATCCTGTCCTGGTGCACCAGACAACAGGTAACCCTCAGGGCACGTCACATCCCCGGCCGGCTGAACGTGATAGCAGACAAGCTATCCAGACTTGGCCAGACCATTCAAACAGAGTGGTCACTTCATCCAGCAGTTTTCCAAGCTGTATGCGCAAGGTGGCACCAGCCAAAAGTGGACCTGTTTGCCACCAGGTTCAACAACAAACTACCCCAGTTTGTGTCACCGGTGCCAGACCCCCAGGCTTGGGCAGTGGATGCACTCAGCCTCTCCTGGGAGGACCTGGACCCATACGCCTTCCCACCGGCAGCCATCTTGGGCAAAGTGGTGGAGAAGCTCCAGGACTACCCCTGCAACAGAATAATCCTGATTGCCCCAGGGTGGCCCAACATGCCCTGGTTTTGGGACCTGGTAGCAATGTCAAGCCAGATCCCACTCTGTCTGCCCAGCATACCAAACCTTGTGTCTCAGCCGTTCAACCAGGTCCTTCACAGGAACCTGTCGAATCTGAACCTACATGCCTGGCTCCTAGAGCCTCAGCAATCAAGGAGCAAGGCTTCTCTGAGGCAGTGGCAGCACGAATTGAGGCTCCTCAAAGAAGATCAACCAGATCTGTCTATGAGGCAAAGTGGACCATTTTTACAAAGTGGTGCCTCAGTAATCAGGTGGACTTCAGGGCACCACCTCTGAAAGCCATTGCTGACTTCCTCCTGCACTTGTTCCAGGACAAGAAGTTACAACCAGGCACTATTGATGGCTACAGATCAGCCATTGCTGACAAACTGGGCAATTCCACCATTAATGTCAGCAAAGATGAGAATCTCACTCGTCTCCTGGATAGTTTCCATAGAGACAGGCCTAAGGGCAGGAGAGGTATACCCTCCTGGAACCTGTCACTGGTCTTACACCAGCTGACAAAGGCTCCTTTTGAACCTTTAAAAGAGGCCTCATTAAAACATTTGACCTTCAAGACTGTTTTCCTGCTGGCTTTGGGCTCAGGTAAACGCAGGAGTGAGATCCATGCTTGGTTACATAAGAACATCAGACACCAGTCAGACTGGTCTAAGGTGTCTTTGTACCCCTCACCCAGCTTCCTATCCAAGAACCAGCTGGCTAAGGAAGGTCCAGATAGTGTGGCACCAGTGGTCATCCCAGCCCTGGCACCATCTCTGGATAGGTCACTCAAGGGTGACAGGTCCCTATGTCCAGTTAGAGCCCTGCGTTACTACTTGGACAGGACTGCAGACCTCAGGCAGAATAAGGAGTTAGTCTTTGTCTCCTTCAAGAAGGGTTTTGATAAAGACATCTCGCCTGCCACCATCTCCTCATGGATCAAACAGACTGTGGTTCTGTGCTATGAGCTCTCTGACCAGGAGGCCCTCACCTTACATCAGGTTAAAGCCCATGATGTTAGGGCCTTTGCTGCTTCTAAGGCTTTCCAATCAGGGATCTCCTTAGATCAGATCTTATCAGCCTGCCACTGGAAATCTCACAACACCTTCACCCAGTTTTATTTGAAGGATGTTGCCTGGGCTGATTCAGAGCTTTTCCACCTGGGACCTGTAGTGGCTGCCCAGCAGGTGCACCACCAGGCCCAGAAGTGAGGAGATGTTGTATATATGTAAATATGTACATATTGTAGATATGCTAGATATGTACATAATGTAAATATGTTGGATGTACATATATGTTTCAAAAAAAAAAAAAAAAAAAAAAAAACTGTGACTTGCTTCCTTTGGGAAGTTTATTTCTTCTGGGACTGAACTCAGCCCCTATCTCTCCCTATCTTTCCAACTCAGCCACTCTGAAAGGAAAGGAAAAAGGGGGGGGGGGGCAACGTCGGTAGGCTCCCGGTTAACCGGTGAGTTAGTGACCGACCCTGACCTTTCAGGGTTCTCTGACCCTAGGTCGAATGGGCCTGTTTAAAAATTGTTGTTATGAGTTCACATAAGTCCCTAGCTGCTTACCCGCCTGCCAAGCGGTAGTTATTCAGCAATTGTCCATTGGATAGGATGTATTAACGCAATAAAATTGCAAATTTAATAAGTAAATTAAATTTTTATAAGTTAATACCCTATCCAATGGACAGGCAAGGCCCACCCAACCGGCCCCGCTATCAGCTTACTAGGGGTCTTACTAGGATTAGACACGAAAAAGATGCTATGACGTCAAGAGGTAAACAGGAAATGAAGTACGATGCGCCACCTGGCGAATGCACACTCTGTGACCGGTCCTGCCGGTAGCATATACAGGACGTCTTTTTCTGGCGTTTGGCGGGACCGGTCGCGCCGACCGGTAAAGCAATTGTCCATTGGATAGGGTATTAACTTATAAAAATTTAATTTACTTATTAAATTTGCAACTTTGATAAGAACAGAAAACCTGCACATCCTGACACCACACACAGACTTGGAGGTTCCCCGCCTTAATGAATGATGCGTGCACCCAAGCTCTCCACATTTGGTTCATTTTTGATGTAGTGGCCACTTTTGCACTAAATTAAGGACAATTTGATACATTTCTAGCAGTAAGGCCACAGGCTGCGAGGGTTTTCCAGTAGTTGATTAGACGATGAATTGGCTGAGAGTTACTGGAGATTTACTGAGAATTGTTTCAAAATCTGTCAGACCTGTTTCAGATAAACACTTAAAGTTTATATATTTGACAAAGTGCACAAACATGCTGTTCACTTTTTCACATTTAAACGTGTTATCTACAAGAATCAACACACCCAACTGGCCCCTCAGTTGTTTACAGATGATCTGTGTCACTGTGAAATCCTGTGTAAACCTTTACGTATTCACAACATTATACACTGAACTATGATTATTTTCCAGTATTGGACATTTAAGAGACTATTCACCTACATATTATGTTACACTCTGCCCTAGATCGGCTATATTAGAGGTTCTTAGTGACCTAGTGGGTTAGCAAGTTTGACATCTAATCACAAGCAGTCCCTTCTGTGTGGGTTCGACTCCCACAAGTGACAATACATAGGACCTGTCTCCTAATATGATGCTGACTGTTGGGTGGGATGTAAAACCTAACTTTCACTTTCATTTGTTATGTTTTAACATGTTAACATCATTACTTGTCAGGCCTTGTAACAACTTATTTTGTATCAATGACTTATTTTGTATTACCTGACTTATTTTGTATCAATTTTTGACTTATTTCGTATTACCGACTTATTTTGTAGCAAAATTGCCTTATTTTGTATTACTTGGCTGACTTATTTCGTACCAACAGCTGACTTAATATGTTACAAAACGGTGCGCAGAATTTTGGCAAGATTTCAGGGTGATACAAAATAAGTCGATAATACAAAATAAGCTGCTCTATAGACAACTTGTTTTGTATCACTGACTTATTTTGTAGTAATTTCAATTTACCTTTTATAGTGGCTTGTCTCCATCAAAGGATGGACTCAAAGGAATTTAATCCTTACTGGATTCAATCTTGTAGTCCATTTACCATTCGCCTGATAGTAATTCTTATTTTCAGCACTGACATTGATACAAAATAAGTTGATAATACAAAATAAGCTGCAATATAGACAACTTATTTTGTATCACTGACTTATTTTGTATTATCACGTTATAAAACTCCAAACTGTGTAAGGAATTTTGTTTTTAAAACTGTGGAACTCTTTGTTTATTAAATTTTATTATTTTAATGTTACATTAACACTTTGGCATAGATTACACTAAAACATAGCTCATAAGTTAGAAAATACATCCAATGTGTTATAATTTTCAAATATTTGCCTCTTATTAGCCATTCCATGAAAGGACATGCAATTTTCCTGTGTAGCCATTCCTATTGCAAATTGAAGATCCTTGGACATCTCAAAAACTACAATAGGTGCAATATGTTAAAAAAGACATAGCAATCTTTTGGAATGATGATCAATGTGCCAAACTTGACATTATTTTTTCATCCTTTTCATGTAATTTTCATGATAATTTTGTAGAACAAGGACTTCTTACAATGGTAATTAGGACATAAGAATTGGAAAAATTGTATTTATCCCTGAAATTTTAGTATTGCAAAGATTTTGGTTATTAAAAATGATACACAGTGTTTTCTTTCTGATACATAAAAAATGCTTAATGCTACCAATGGATAAACACATTTGCCACCTTCTCTATATTCTATTGAATAATGCTGAGCTGACATGTGATTGCCATTTGCCTGTTGTCTATAGAATTGGACATTTTGCAAAACAGTATTTGGGACATATGTAGCTTTTACGCTGTGCAGGTATTGGTGTCAGGCTGGGCAGTTGTGCAGTCTCTCGGCCAAGGGGACAGGCTGGCTTTAGTAATAACTCATCCCTGCTGTATCTCATAAACCATAATGGGTAGGATGTTGAACCTTGATAGAGACATTGAGAGACATTGGTTAAGGGGTGTAGGTGTGCAGCATCATAGTATGACCTTGATTTGACCTTGCCGTAGTGACTTTGATCTTTAAAATCTTATACCGCCCAAATCTTTCAACCTGTAAGGTGTAGGATGTTGATACTTGGTTAGTTAGGAAGTATAGGTTAGCAATGTGCAGTGTAACATGTTGACCTTTGAGTTTGTCATAGCACTGCTGACCTTTATAGTGTTTAAAAGGTTGATACTTCACATGAACATTGGCCGGGGGACAGATATATTATTCAATTTCATAGTCTTACATCAATGCTCCCTATAACTTTTACTCTGTAATGTAGACCATGAATATAATATTTAGGCAGATGTTTCTTGAGTGTACAAAGTGTATATTTTAACATCTAATCTCATTGAGTTCATTGATTTGCCCAAGGTTGTGGGATCTGGCCATCTCTGATGCTATTTTTTATTGGGAAACAACATGTTTGTTGCAACCAGTTGCAGCATTTTAACCTTTTTATTCTAGTGTTACTATCGATAAACCAAATCTGAGCTCTATGTAAACTTTATCTGACTCAACAAGGGGATTTATACTTCCACAAATATATTCCAGTCCAAGATTTAACACCAAACTCAAGTTCATTTACAGATGCAGATATAATTTTCAATATACTACTGACTAGTCTAATTAACTATATCTCTGTTGAATGTTAGTGCTGTAAATAAGAATTACTATCAGGCGAATGGTAAATCAACTACAAGATTGAATCCATTAAGGATTAAATTCATTTGAGTCCATCCTTTGATGGAGACAAGCCACTATAAAAGGTAAATTGAAATTACTACAAAATAAGTCAGTGATACAAAACAAGTTGTCTATAGAGCAGCTTATTTAGTATTATCGACTTATTTTGTATCACCCTGAAATCTTGCCAAAATTCTGCGCACCATTTTGTAACATATTAAGTCAGCTGTTGGTACGAAATAAGTCGGCCAAGTAATACAAAATAAGGCAATTTTACTACAAAATAAGTCGGTAATACGAAATAAGTCAAAAATTGATACAAAATAAGTCAGGTAATACAAAATAAGTCATTGATACAAAATAAGTTGTTACAGGCCTATATTTCTGGTATGTATTCTTATGGCTTCAGTTTTCAAGGAAATTTATATTTCACAGTGAAAAGGTTTCTTGTAAAATATCTTGTAAAGGGGTTTGAAATCTGGAATCAGTGAGCGGACCAAATCTCTAGTACTAAAATTATTGCACCCTTTTAAGAAGCACTGACAAGTGTAATCAGGAAATACTTTCTACTGCAGGTTTGATTTACTCCTTGATCAGAGTTTATCCATCCTTATCCACTGATTGGGTGGTTTGTATAATTCCATCAGGCCAGGATCTCTACCTTTTTGCCTATTTAACACTCACTGTGACACACTCTGTTCCCGACATCATGGTGCTTAAAGCGTCATGTGACATAGATTACTGGTGAGAGCCATAAAACACGGCCTGCTGGGTATTAAATGTATAAGATATCTGACCTTGTCAGCAGGTGGACACAGCCACAACTAAACAGCCATAAAGCCAGCAGAACAATCAGGATGGATTACATAGAACCTCACTCCCCACCCTCATATATATTACATCAAAAACAGCGACACTATCGCGTCTTAACAGCAAATATACAGGCTTTTTAGTGGAATGAGACTTGTTGCTTATTATATAAAGCATCAAATGTGTCGGGGAACAGTGACTGTGGGCATAGTAATGTGGTATTAGTAGTTGTAAGGGCACTGTGCAATAATCCCCTACAGACTCGGATTTACACGACGTATGCCGACTTACTGACACGGCCTCAAACTTTATCCGCTAACAAGATGCACAGGTCACTGCAAAACTCACTCATCACAGTGACCGATAACAGCAGATCTTACTGTTAAAGTGCATGGCTCTCTATATTGTTGAAAAATATAAAATAACACAGAGTTACACGACTGTTATATAGAAAAGTCCTTTAAGTGGAAATGAATTTCTGAGGGCTTTCTCCACTGAAAGAGTCCTGTTATCCAGAAGTCCAGCTAAGGTGAACATACATCCTCTCCAGAGTTATATTGTACTGCTACAATAACTGTAATAATACAAATCATAGCCTATACTCACACAGTCACACAGAGTCTTCATGGTAATGACACCCAAAAATAGAACAGATGTCCATGGGCATGCATGCAAAAGTGCAAGCACACACATACACAATTTGTAAAAAGCACATGACATTGTGGCCATACACAGATATACGCATTCACATCATACTTTACAAAAGCACATAGTACTGGGGACACAGACATTGGTGTTGGTATAACAGTATGTATATCAATATCAAACCATATTTTTACCTTCTGTATCAATAATATTGAAATATCGGGGCATGAGATGCTTTCCTGGGGGGGACCTTCCAAACTCTTTTGCAAGTTTTAGTAATGTCCTGAAATGAAACAAATAATTGGCAGTTCCAATTTTTGTGGTAAGTTAAAGTTACGAAAAATGATACAGAAAGCAATAAATCTTGTAGAAAACAATAAATAAATTTTGTACTTTATTTTAATGGAAGACAACAGAGGTGGATCTATTGAGTAGTATGTTCTGATTTTTAAACTGTACCCTACATTATCGATATCGGTACATTCAGCATGAATTGATAAATATTTTAATATTGATACACAATAGCAGCACTAATACACATGCACACCCCACACAATGCAGACACATAAACACAGACAACATTATGGCTAGGGTATCTAATGAGTGTGAACGAGGCATAACACTTCTTGCAAGAATCATTTACAATGAATAGATCATGTCAAAAAAAGCAGATAAAACAGTTCACAAGAGGGATCTTTTATAACAGAAATCAGCATGTTTATGTGGTCATAAACACACCCCACTACGGGCTGTGGCACTGGTCTTAACTCACCCGACCTCACCCTGGGGTGTCTTATCTCTTACAGAGAGAATCACGAATGTTGCAGTGTTATAACTTCATTCAAATGAATTCTTTTCAAAAATGCACAAAATACAAATAAAAACTACAGTATTTCTGAATTTTGTAACTTTTTCCTTTTTCTTACAGACCCTATAATAACAGATAAAGGATAATGTCAGTACAAGCGTTGAATCTAAAACCCTGTCATAACACATAAAGGATGATGTCAGTACAAGCCTTCAGTCTACAGACCCTGAGACAACAGAGAAAGGATGATGTCAGTACAAGCCTTCAGTCTATAGACACTGTGTTAACACATAAAGGATGATGTCAGTACAAGCCTTCAGTCTACAGACCCTGAGATAACAGATAAAGGATGATGTCAGTACAAGCCTTCAGTCTATAGACGCTGTGTTAACACATAAAGGATGATGTCAGTACAAGCCTTCAGTCTACAGACCCTGAGATAACAGATAAAGGATGATGTCAGTACAAGCCTTCAGTCTATAGACCCTGAGATAACACATAAAGGATGATGTCAGTAACAGCCTTCAGTCTATCCCACTTAATGGGATCAAACCCACAAACACACTGGTGAGAGTCAGATGATTAGCTAACATGCTGACCCCCCAGTCGCAAAGGCTGGTAGTGTTTTCTGAAGGTACAATGGACTTCACAAGAGAAGAAAAAGAGTCATATAAGTCATAAAACAATGGCTCACTTCCAGTGAAATGTGTCAGTATTTGACTCATTTCTTGCCATTAATATCCACAACTTACAAAATACAAGAAAATGAATGGATCCCTGAACTCGTTCATTGCACTGCTCTATGACAAGTATGTCTTAATAGCCCAGTATAAATGCAATCATGTTTAGATCCCACTACCAGAAAATAGTGTATGTGTGGAGGTCTAAGTGGACGTCACCCAGAACTGGAACTGAATCTCACAGGTTCCAGTCATACAGTCATATACTGATCTGAAACTGTACTCCAGAATGCTCAGTGCATTCCATTAAGGACTCGGGTGTAAGACTCCTCAGATCTGTATATAACTTTCAACACATGACACAAATTCCGTCCCATGACATTTCAGTATTTATCTTAACAACTTTTAACATTTAAGTCCAAGCACGTGTGAGGCAGTAAAACTCTAGCAGTACAGCCAAGTCGATAATTTGATTACTGGAAAATGTATTAGTCAAATTCAATTTGAAAAGTGTGAAATTTTACTCCATCAAGTCATAATTAAATCAAATGTAAAAAATATAAAATAAAATAAACAGATGTTGCCCAAGAAGATGAAGAGTTAACTTTTTGAAACAGAATCTAAATGAAAACTAGAGTATTGCTTTGCAAGAGAAAATGAAATTGTTTTTGCACAGCAGAAAAAGTGTCCCAATGAGCATTAACCATTTTGCTATAATGAGTATTCTGGTCTGTTTAATATTTCTTTCAATTAATAGAAATATTTGCCAAAAATGTCGGGAAAACGATTTTTGGCAAAAAAAAGGCCGACAATTCTGCATATACCCAGCACCAGCCAGTCCTGCGAAACGCCAAAAAACAGACATCCTGAGTTTCACCTCTGGCCGGATCAGTACAGTGCTCTCCACTCACCAGGTGCTCTAGTTCCTGCCTCACTTGTTAGAGGTACAGGTTACAGCATCTGTTTCATTCCTCTAAAGACTAAGTCTGCAGTAAGATGAACAGGGGTTGGAATCTACTGTCAGTTAGGTAAGATATTAACCAAAAAATTTAATGTACTGATTAAATTTGCAATTTTATTGTGTAGTACATCTTACCTAACAGACAACAGCTAGAATAATTACCTGATAGATGGAGGCCGCTTACAAGGGATGAAGAAGTTTAGAAAGAAAATGCTCGGTCCTGAGTATTAACCAGAAATCCAGTTACCAGATCCAGACCAGCCTGCTCCCTCCCCATTTTTCCAGCACTGAGGAAGGGGAAGAGAGAAAGAGTTCTGTCCATAAAGATTCCCAAACCTAGGAGTGAAAAGGGAAAGCCCATACCCTGTGCTCCTGGCACCCAGGTCAAGAGTTTCTCCATAAATAGATTCCAAAGACATCTGCTGAGCATCCACCACCTGTCCCTAATGAAAAAGCTCACAATCAGCCCTGGCCACATCCTTTAGATAGAACTGGGTGAAGGTGTTGAGGGACTTCCAATCATAGGCTGACAACATCTGTTCTGGGGAGATACCGTGCTAAAAGACCTTGGAAGACGCTAAGGCTCAGACATCATGTGCCCTCACCTTGTGTGAAGTCTGAGCTTCTTGATCTGACAGTTCATAGCAGAGAAGAACTGTTTTATCCAAGAAGAAATTGTGGTAGGAAAAATATACTTGGCAAAACTCTTCTTGAAGGAGACAAAGACAAGCTCCTTATTCTGTCTCGGATAGTGAGTCCTGTCCAGAGAGTAGCACAAAGTGCTAACTGGACAGAGAGATCTATCTTCTTTGAGAAACTTATCAAGTGTCCCAGGGTAGGGGTAACCCCTGGGGCTACACACTCTATGGCCTTCTTTGCCAAGTGGTTCTTAGACAGAAAACTTGGAGCAGCATACCTTCAAACAGTATGACTGGTGCCTTATGTTCAAGTTCATCCATGCATGTATTTCACTTCTATGCTTCCCAGACCTTAGGACAAGAAGAAAAACTTTCTTGAAGGTCATATGTTTCAATGAAGCTGTCCTGAGAGGCCGACTAACGAGAGGTTCCAGAAGAGGACACCCCTTTGCCCTTTGGGCTTGTCCTTATGGAAACTGTTCAGAAGACAGTTGAGGTTTTCATCCTTACTAATGTTAAAGAGAAAATTTCCCATTTTGTCAGATATGGCTGATCTATAGCTATTAATAGTACTGGGCTGAAGATTTTTATCCTTGAACAGGTGCAGGAGAAAATCAGCTATATTCTTGAAAGATGGTGACCTGAAGTCCACCTAACTCGCTTTGCACTATCAAACAAAGACAGCAAATTTCACTTCATAGACTGCTCTTGTTGAGCATCTCTGAGGAGCCTTAATTCGTGCTGCCACCTGCAAAGAGAACCCTTGTTCTATGATCGAGGCAGCTCAAGGAGCCAGTCGTGGAGACTGAGACTGACCAGATCTCTGTGAAGGAATAGTTGGCTCACTAGATGGGGCTAGTTATGCCCCTGTTCCACCACACAACTAAGGCTCCCGATTAAGGGATTTGGGGGATCGGTTTCCAAAAAATGTAGTCCTGGACAGTCGGCTTGAGTCTGTTTGGGTTGGTTGTTGTTGTTAAAAATATCAAACATGTTTGATATTTGCCACGACTGTAACTGATCCACTTTTGCCCCTACCCACAAATTTCCCAGTCTCGGACTTCCTGAGGCCTCCTGAGACCCAAATTTACGCAATCCTATGTTGTCTGAGTCGTCATACAACTCTTAATCCCAGGAATCTTAGTCCCAGGTGTCAGCTGTGTCAGCTGACTGAGTGTTTTTGATTTGTGAAGGTGATTAGAGGACAGAATAATTATCAGGAAAAGGGCTGTACAGAAATACAGTAAATGGTAACTGAACAGCAAGTTCGAAAGAAATTCCGAAGCTGACAGAAGAAAAGGATAAAAAAGTTGTGCCCTGTAAATGGTATTATGAAGGAAAATAACAAGGTAATTGTTTAAGTGTAAAAAATAGGTTAAAACATATTTAAAGAAATACTACAAATGCAATATCCTCGTTCGACCTTGAAGAAGGGGTCCAAGGTCAAATCTAACCACACAAATACATTCCCAGCCCATGATTTCCTATGGTTTACCATTCCAAACCTCTAGGACCAATTATAAATGAGTTATAAGCACTTTTAAGCTTGGCTGTCCTCATTTGACCTTGAAGGAGGGGTCCAAAGGTCAAATCTGACCCCACCAAAAGATTCCGAGCCAATGATTTCCTATGGGATGGTTTACCATCCCAAATCTCTGTCACCAATAATAAGCGAGTTGTAGGCACTTTCAATTTTCACTATCCTCATTTGACCTTGAAGGAGGGTTCCAAGGTCAAATCGGACCATATCAACAGATTCACAGCCCATGATTTCCTGTCTGTTTACCATCCCAAACCTCTGGGACCAATAATAAGCGAGTTATAAGCACTTTTAAGTTTGGCTATCCTTGTTTGACCTTGAAGGAGGGGTCATTGAAGGTCAAATCTGACCACACCAAAAGATTCCCACCCCATGATTTCCTACAGGTTGGTTTATCATCCAAAACCTCTAGGATCAATAATAAGGGAGATATTAGCACTTTTCATGACTGACAAAAAACACCTGTGGCGGCCATCTTGTTTCTCAAAATGAGGCCAAAAATATTCCCAGACAACATTTTATGGTTATTAATATATACTGCAAACTTAAGAAAGCTAGCTATAATATTTTTTTTCATCAGAGCAGTAATGGTGAAATCTCTCTCTACACACTGCGGCTATCCAGTGGATACAATGATTTACTCAACAGTGAGAACCTGAAAGTAGCTATTGCTCAGCTATGCCATGACATAGAGGTCTGCAATTTCACTATGTTATAGCTGACCAAAAATTCTGTGAATAACATATTTAACAAATTACTCTAAATGTAATAGTTTTCAAGTTACAACTGATTTACTCAACAATGAGAACCTCAAAGGAACTATTACTCAGCTATGCAATGAGCTACATGTCTGAAATTTTACTATGTTATAGCTAACCCAAAAGTAGGTGAACAACATATTTAAGCAAACTACTGTAAATGCAATAGTTTTCAAGCTACAACTGATTTACTCAATAGTGAGAACCTGAAAATAGCTATTGCTCCGCTATGCCATGAGCTATAGGTCTGTAATTTCACTATGTTATAGCTGACCCAAAAGTAGGTGAACAATATATTTTAACAAAATACTCCAAATGCAATATTTTTCAAGTTATAGCTGATTTACTCAACAGTCAGTACCTGAGAATAGCTATTGCTCAGTTGTGCCATGAGCTATAGGTCTATAATTTCACTATGTTATAGCTGACCCAAAAGTAGCTGAATAACATATTTGCACAAATTTCTGTAAATGCAATAGGTTTCCAATTATAACTGATTTACTCAACAGTGAGAACTTCAAAGTAGCTATTACTCAGCTATGAAATGAGCCACAGGTCTGAAACTTCACTATGTTATAGCTGACCCCAAAATAGGTGAATAACATAGTGAAACAAAATACTCTAAATGCAATAGTTTTCAAGTTATAAGTGATTTACTCAACAGTGATAACCTAAAAGTAGCTATTACTCAGCTATGCCATGAGCTACAGGTCTAAAATTTTACTATCTTATAGCTGACCCAAAAGTAGCTGAATAACATATTTATACGAAATTCTCTAAATGCAATAGTTTTTAAGTTACAAGTGATTTTACTCATAATAAAAGTTACTGAAAAGCCCAAAAGTAGCTATTACTCACTTAGCTATTGAGACAGACACCCAACTTACTCACCATATTGTAGCTATGAAAAAAGTAGCTGAACAACATATTTTCACAAAATGCTATAAATGCAACACTTTTGAAGTTATAAGTGATTTAGTGCACGATTTCATGAATTTTAATGCATTAAAAATTATTAAAAAAATTTATTTAAAAAAAGTAAGACAGATCCAGGTCTCATACTCACACAAGAGAATCTACCTCTGGCCTAGTACATATATGCAAGATATGAGAGAAATCCCTGCAATAGTCACTGAGAAAATTGTGATAAAAAGTTGAAATTTTCACACTTTTGGTGGGGGTACCCCCCTTGTAATGTCTCTAGCAAATAGACGAACAGACAGATTTGCATGCCTTGAACATTTTTTCATCCTTGATAGATAAGGTATCTTTTAAAAAAAACAGCATGTCTCTAGGCCTTGTAGTTTTGGAGAAGAAGTTGTTCACGCGGACGCGGACGCCCACGCCGCAGAGTGATGACATAAAAACAGAAATCAGTTATTAGTCTCAGGAGGATTGAGGAAGCCTCAGACCAGTCTGAGACCCAGTCTGTATATCCCTGACAAGATCGGGGTTGAAACCTTATTCGCTTCATAGTCGGGGAACAATACTGACTTGTCTGAAGGCATCTGAGGCTTCCTGGGGCTTTCTGAGAACAACCTGAGTTTGATCCCAGACCTGGATCAGGATTCCATTTTCCCGCTCATTTTTCATGTTTTTGGTGGAACAGGGGCATTAGGGAAGGCAAACTGGAATTTGGGACGACAGAACCACTAGGTCCGAAAACCATGGCATGTTGGACCAACCCCAGGTTATAAAAATAACCCCCTTGCACAAGTAACATGAGATCTTGCTGATCACTTTACCCAAGACAGATACTGGGGGAAAGGCATACAGATCCAGTCACCATCACAGCATCTACTGCCCAAGCTTTCGGGTCCGGTACTGGGCACATAAACTCAGGCAGTTTGGTATCTCATGGCAAGAGATCCACTTTGGGCTGATGCCACTCCAGGCAAATCCGATCAAATACATTCCTGAAAGAGGGACTGTTCAGTTTGAAGGACCTGACCCTGATGGGATGTTTTTTTCTGCAATGACATTCAGACAACTTGGAATGTGCCTGGCTTTCAAGACAACCTGTCTTAGATTACAACAGGAACGGAGTCACCATAGAAGGGCACAAAGTGAGCCTGACCTCATACCGCCCTCCTTGTTTATCTAGGCAACTACTGTAGTCTTGTCTTGTCAGAACAGTATTTCCCTAAACCAGGAGTTCAACCCTTTATAGAGCTAGCAGAACAGCATTTTACTCCAAAAAGTTTGTGTGCAGTATGCTTTCTGAAACTGACCAAGTTCCGCGTGCTGTGTAGCGAGCTCTAAGCGAGTACCCCAGCCTTCTGTAAAGACCTGAAGGGCATGCAGAAGAGGGTGCAATGGTTGACTTTGAGATGACGGTGCAGAGACCTGGGAACATGGATTTCGACTCCAGGGACGCTGGATCCATCCAATAATTCTTGAGGTGCCACTGGATGGGTCTCATATGAGGACGGCGCAGTGGAACCTGCTTCGCTGTTGCAGTAGGAATCCCTTTCAGGGACATGAACTGTCTGATATGACATTAGACATTTGAGAGATAAGTTTCCACTGTACGGACTCCCAACTGCTTGGGATGGGGCTGACTAGCCCTTGTAAGAGGTAGTATTGGTAACCCACAAAGTCAAAAATCAGTTTTGGTTCCAATTCTGACTTAGTGGGGCTGACCCAACCCAAGTCCTGACAAAGGGCCAGGAGTGATTGAGTGCCCTGGTGGCAGGACACTTTGGTCTGGGCTCTTATCAACCAGTCGTCTAGGCACTGGTAGATCCTTATACCCCTTGTTTAAGCCATCAACTTAACTTCCTTGACCACACAAGTGACCTCAATTGGAGCTGTTGAGAGGCCAAAGGGAAATGCTTTGAATTGATTTGGTCCTGAAAATGGAATCTAAGCAAATTTTCTTGACCTTTGGGCTATGGGAATGTGGAAATAAGTGTTGTTACCCATTCCCCTGTCTCTAAGGAGGTCCTTATTGTCTCTGGGGTTACCATTTTGAAGGTTTTTACAACTAAGAACTGGTTTAGAGAGCTCAGATCTGGAATAAGGCACCATTTGTTGTGGGGTTTTGGTACAAGGAACAACCTGTTGAAAACGGCTGGAGAGGATCGAACCCGCACTATCTCAATGGGGGTATTCAAGACATTGGGGACAAAACAACAATGATCGAGAAATAATACACTTTTCACAAATTTTCTTTTGTTTTGATAGAGGCCTTATGTCTTTCTTTTACAACTGCCTAATCAAGTTTGTTGCAAAAAGTACAGGAATGACAAAATGACAAACAACATTTGGAATCACATTTACAGAAATGTCTTAAAACATACCTAAACCACAATCCACACAACTGTCCCCGAACTGGTCCGACTTTGCAGTGAAGGTCATTTGTAATGCATTACACTCTTGGCAGGTCAGGTAGTGTGACCAGCACCCCCAGCCTTGGCCATGAGATTTCCCCCTGCCACCAACCGACTTCCAGGCTGGCTGATCTTGACCAGTCAGTGGAGTCTGCCAGGCCGTTTCCTGTGGTTGTTTCCAAGCAGTGCTATAGGGTTGATAGCAGTGTTGCTATCATTTCTGGCCAGAAGCAAACCCCCCATGGCCTAGACCTGGCTGGCATGTATGCCTGTTGGTATTAAACCATGTTATCTTATCTTCAGCATGTCTTATGATGGCATCTGTAAAGAGAGCATAGCCATTCAAGGGGAAGTTAATGACAGCTGAAAAAGTATCAGATTTAATGCCTGGTTTCAAATGTTCAAGATATCAGTCTCTTCTCAGCAGGGTGAGATTGGCCATCTTGACAAAGGTAAAGTCCAAAAGATGTTGAAGGGCTTTACCAATAGCAAAACTAACATTCCAATTGAAGTATATCAGATGTTGAAGCTCATCCAAGGCTGTCTGTGCTTTAACAGAAGACTTCCCCTTTCTCATTTCAGAATGCAAAATCTTAATTTGTTCTTGCACACTGTCCTGAATTTTGGTTATGCACCAGTTAAATCCTGCACTTTGGTTACAGATATAACTGGTCTATTGATCAAAAATAGCCATAATGTGCCTGCAGGCACCTCTATATTGACCAGGTGAAGCCATCAGAACAATAACATTGAAAGACTACACCAGGAAACAAAGAACTAGCAAATTATATAATGATAGACAGAAATAAGATATCTCAGAAAAGCTTGACTTCAAAATCCACATGAAACAAAAAAGATGCTATGACATCACTCACATCTCTCTAGTGCGTGAGGTGGGAACTAGGCCACCTGGCAAGTAGAGAGCACTGTACCGGTCCGATCAAAGGTGAATTCAGGACGTCTTTTTCTGGCGTTTGGCAGGACCGGCTGGGGCCGGACATAAGCTGTTGACTATTAGGTAAGATGTATTAAGGGAATAGAACCTATTTTTGGCAAAAAATTCCTGATGACTTTTTAAAAAATTCAAGATGACCGCCAAAATGGCTGGAAAACGATTGGCAAAAAGTGGCCGCTGACTCTGTCCAGTGAACTCGTTTACGAGCTGTTAAGGAGGCGCGATTGTAGCTGCGGACGAAAGAAAACAAGGGCGACTACGTCCCGGGTCGAAATGACGAATATTCCTGTACTTTTATATAATTAAAATAACAAAACCTGCGGATTTCATCCAATTTGCAAGTTCCTTTAAAATCGCCCACTGCTAATCGTGAGTAAAAAGCTTGCGAGATCTCGTTCAATCGCGAGACCTCATTCCTCTCTGTTTTACCGCGATTTTATGCTAGTTTGACACAGTATATACGTGAATCATACATTTTTCCGCGTGAACCATACATTTTATCTCGTTAATCATACATTTTCCAGTGTAAAACATACATTTTTCTCTGCAGTCTGCTGCAATACTGTAATTATGTCAGAATCACCAGCTCTCAAGAAAAAAAAATTAGACATTATAACCCATCTTGGTTGAATGATTCAACTTTTAAATCCTGGTTATTTGTTGGAAATCAATCACAGGGTGGAGCTGAGGCCAGTGCTTCTGCTTGTAGTTCAGATCCAAAAATGTTTTGTTCTGTATGTCAAAAAGCAGGGAAAAGCAACATTTTTACCCAGGGTTGCCAAGATTATCAAAGGAGTGCACTGCTTCGTCATATAGCCTCCTCAAGCCACCGAGATGGCCTTAAAATTCTTAAAGGAAGGGAGGAATTTCAAAAGGCCAAAGCTAGTCAGGTGCTTAAAACCTCAGATGCACTACAAAGCCAGCTGAAAACTGCTTATTTCATTGCACAAAATCATTTGCCCCTGACAATTTTTCCTAAACTAATTGGTCTACAAGTTAGTAATGGTGCTCCAAACATGACTCAAACATACAAATCGTATGATGCAGTATCAGATATGATTGAATCTATTGCTTCTGTATTGGATGGAAATTTGAGAGAAATTATAGGTGGCTCACGATTTGTAGGCTTAATGACTGATGAGTCCATTGATATTGCAGTTTTGAAGAAGCTAGTGATCTATGTCAAGGTAGTTAAAGATGGTAAATCTCAGGTGTACTTTGCTACAAATGTAACAGTCCCAGATGGAAAGGCAGAGACAATAATTAATGCAATAACTGAATGGTTGGCCAGTGAGAGGATAGCTATCCAGAAAGTACTTGGTTTTGGTTCAGACGGTGCTGCCGTCATGATGGGGTCTAGATCAGGAGTAGGTGTTAGACTTAAGGAGCTGACAGGTGGCCTTACTATTCATGTTCATTGCTATGCTCACAGGCTGGCACTGGCTGTTTCACAAGCAGCTAACATAGTAGATCAGATAAAGTCCTATCAAGATACAGTGAACTCGATCTATTTCTACTTCCATAATTCAGCACAAAGGTACAATCATTTACGGGAAATTTATGACCTGCTAGAGGATGATAAATTTGTATCACTGAAACAACCTCACGCAGTGCGCTGGTTGTCCTTAGATCAGGCCGTATATGCAATTAATCACTGTTGGCCAGCATTAGTAATTGCTCTGGGTGAGGCAGCTGCCAATGGTGTTGCAGTTGCCAGAGGACTAGCAGATAAAATAGAGAAGTACAGCTTCATCGGGATCACTTGTCTTTTGGCCGACATCCTTCCAAATTTTTCAAAGATGTCAAAGGTTTTCCAGCGTGAATCTCTAGACTTCGCCATGGCAAGCACAGCCTTAGACACAGTAAAAGCAACTCTGACGACCATGCAGGTACAATTAGAATGCAAACTATATCCCTGAATAATTACCGGTATTTATAAAAGTATGTTAAGCTTAATCTCAATAAAAATTTTAAAGCAGGACAAATAAAACTTAACTGAACAAAGAGTAAACTTAACAAAGAGTAAACAAATGAAACTTATCTGATTAGTAACAACATAAAACAGAACTAATACAACTTGTAAACTAAAGATTGAACAAACGTAACAATAATAATGTAACTTATTATTGTAATAACGAGACAAAATAAATTAAATAAAATAAACTTAAACTTTAAACAAATTCAAAACTAAAGCACTTTGATGCAATGTCCCTTTTCAGGATGATAATCAGCTTCAGCATGCATTGCCTTCCCTGTTCCAGTTAGATGAGGCACTTGATACAATGGATGACAACCAAAAACGCTTTCGAGACACAGAAGTGAAGTTTGCTACTCAAGGGAAAGTTACACTCAGGACAACCAAAAGTATGTAATTCTATACTGTGTGTTTTACTGTAATACTTACCATGTAGCATATTTAACCAAAAATCAATTTGTGTATAAATTTAAGCAGTCCTTATGACACTATCTCTGCAAAATACAATAGTTAGCTTACTGTTCCCCGTTGCAATTATAGAATATACCTACTACTTCTTTGTGGTCTGCTGCATATAATCACTTGGCTCTCAACTCTGTGGACATGGGTTCAAGTGTAGCTCATGTCAACTTTTGTGAATATTGGAACTTCTGGAAGTCATCCCAATATGACCCTGAATGTTGAATGGGAAACTCCAACTTTGTGTTTTTGCTGGCCTTTTGGTATAGGAGTTTAGCAAATGAACACTTGACTGATGTAAAAAGTTTGATCCCAAATTTGAGGTGACTGATGGTTTGAGTCCAGCATTAACAGGGCTTAATGCGCAGGTGTTGCTCAAGCCATATCTACGAGTGTACAGCTGAGTGTAACAAATATCAATGTATAGAATATAGTAAAAACTTTACCTGCATGCCCCCCCTGAATCCCGAAATATTCACAGATGGCATCTGATTTCTTTATTTTATTTTCAGCGAGATTCATTCAAGCACTACTGGACAACTTGGAGCAACGTTTCCCTGAAGATGCCCAAGTCACTTTGAAGGCATTAAATATCATTTTAAACCCAAAAGCACTTACAAACAACAATGCTGAAGTTGCTTTGTTTGGACAAAATGAACTTGATTATCTGTTACAGAGGTATGGGCAGGAAAACCAAAATATTGTGAATGCAGCAAGATGCAGACAAGATTTCTTGGCATATAAGCATTTTGTTAGTCTTCATAGAAACAAATCTTTCCCTGAATTTTGTGAGATACTTATCAAAGATCAAAGTGATGTTTTCCCAGATTTTGTTGTTTTTGCAGAGCTAGCTTTGGTAGTGCCTCTGAACTCTGCATCTTGTGAGCAGGGGTTCTCTGCCCAAAACAAAATCAAGTCCAAAAGCAGAAATAGGTTGAGAGATGAACAAGTGGACAGGCTAATGAAAATAACAATAAATGGCCCGCACTATGCAGAGTACGATTACACTGCAGCCAAGAACAATTTTCGTGCAATGAAAGACAGGATTCAGTGAACTTACATTGTTTTAGCCAGTTTTAGCTAGTTACAAAGTGTTGAAATTGACATTTAACATTGAAATTGGTTTAAGTAATTTATGTGAAATTGGTTTGAGTAATTTACGTTCAAGGAATTGAATAAAATATTGGGACTCCAAAAATGAAACATAGGACTCATTTTTTTCAAGTCTATTGAGTCCCAGGGACTTAACTTTACCACTTCCGAGTGAGCATGCTGCTCTGTCTATAACCTGTGGGTCCAAAACTTTGTCAAAATCACTTTATCTCACACCGTTTATGAGATATTTTCATTTTTACTGTAAAGATAATTGTAGCATTTAGTTAATCGTTAATAAGTCAGCCATTTTGTATTAGATCTCTTCTGAAAGTTAATGAATTTCACACATCTACGGTATATAACATACCTACTTGCCAAATTTCAAGTGAATTGGTGAAGTGCTTTATAAGTAAGTATCTGGACAAGCAGACCCCTTTTAAAAACATGTTTCTGGTCATGTGACTTCTCTGATTGGTCAAAATGTCATGACACCATATTCAGAAAATTTTCACAAAGGGCTACTGCATATATGTTCCAAATCTGAAGAGAATCTGCCCAGTGGTTGCCGAGTTATAAGCAATAGAAAATGTGGGAGCCGGCAGCCCCTTCTGCATGAATTTCTCCTATGTACAAACAAGCGTCCCTTGTGGGACACTTGACTACCATGAAATATAGAGATCTGTGAAACACAAAGTGTGTTGTATGATGGTCCCCACAAATATAACAAGAGGATCAAAGAATGAATGTCTGTATCCCACTGATACAGTATGCATTATATACTAGTAGAGTATAGATTATACTGATATGTAGTTTGCATTAAATGATGTATATTATACATTTTACATTGAAAGTTTATACATTATATGCTGATGCAGTATACATTAAATACTGATACAGTATACAATACACTGAAACAGTATACATTATATACTGATACAGTATACATTACACTGAAACAGTATACATTATACACTGTTACAGTTAGTGCTGTAACGAGTTGACCGAAACTCGAGTCGTAACTCGGTGGGCGATATTTGGGACCACATCGATTTACGTAATTTAAACTCGAGTTTTTAAGAAATAAATTATGATATACTAGTCTTGTTATAAAACCAGCACTTTTACAATTTATCTAACCATAAAGACAAAAAATTCAATGAGCAATGGCCGTTTTTTTATTTCCTTATTTACGTGGATGTTCCATAATGTGCTCATACATACCTGTACAATTTAACCGGCAATAGAATATATTCCTTGCAATAGAATGGTACTAAATACGTCAATGGCGGATCCCTTGATGACAATATTTGGACATTATTATTTTATTTATATTTGTGTCATTTACTCGAGTTCAACTCGAGTTCAACTCGCATCTAACAAGCGAGCGTCGATCTACAGAAATCACTGTTGATTACAGCTCTAGTTACAGTATACATTATACTGATATCTTGTATACATTACATACTGATACAGTATACACTATATACTGATACAGTAAACATTATACACTGATACAGTATACATTACACTGATATGTTGTATACATTACATACTGATACAGTATACATTACATACTGATACAGTATACATTATATACTGATACAGTATACATTATACACTGATACAGTATACATTACGCTGATATGTTGTAGGGGTGCGACCGAGCAGTCGACACTCGCCGAGCGAGGCAAATTTCACGAAAATTCGATCCCAATTTTAAGAGTCGACTACTCATGTGTACACAAGTATATAACAACCTATTGAAGCCGTTACGTTTTTTAGGAAATAAAAAATAAATAACATACCTTGCTAGCATTAAATCGCATAATCCACCATTTTTAACATAATATTAAGTATATTATATGATGACATCAGCTAATTCAAGCGATTCAAAGCTTTTATCTCTATATTTTTATTGTTTACGGGAGCCGCCATATTGGATGTTGGTTCCTGTAATGGTGGATACTAAACTTCGCGAGTGCTCGATGTCGAGTCGATTTTTGGTCCGTGAGTAATCGACCCGAATTATTTGTATTCGTCCCACCCCTAATATGTTGTATACATTACATACTGATACAGTATACACTGATATGTTGTATACATTATATACTGATGCAGTATACATTACATACTGATACAGTATACATTATACGCTGATACAGTATACATTACACTGATATGTTGTATACATTACATACTGATATAGTCTCCTAGTTTGTGGTGCTTAGTAGAAAATACAAAAACATATCCTTGTTTACTCTGAACTTCCTATACCCTATAGCCTCAAGAGGCCCAGACAAGGTTTTTCAAAGCTAAGGTCACAGTATAGCAAGGTCAAAGGTCATATCTAAGCCACACCATGATGTTTTATATCTACACCCCCAAACCGATATCACTATCCAGTGTGAACTTCCTGCACCCAAGATAACTGAGATACAACCAGACAATATTCACCTACTGCCCAAGTGTCTGCCCACCACACTGGATGCCATGAGACAAAACACCTTCATCGACTTCAAAGGGTAAAAACCCTTCACTGAGAAGTTAATAATTGTATAACTGCACATCAATTTTTCCAAAAATTTAATCTTCATTGAAATATGGACTGACAACTTTTGCTCTGGACTAAAAATATTTTTGAGTTGCAAAGTCAGTGCACCTGAAAAGTTTTCCAGTAAACTTTGTACGTGGGGCGGAATATGTGATTACAATACAGAATACTTACAGTTACAGTAACAGGACCGTGATGGCCTGACTGGCACCAAGAATGTGTCTGTAAAACACTGGTTTATCCTGAATATACACAAGTCACCCTCACAGCAAATACTGTATTTCACCGTATAAACGCCCCTCCCTATTAAATGCTACCCCCATACTCCCCTCTACTTCATGATTCCGGGATTATAAAGTAAGATTCATTTTAGACTTAGAATTAGTACATCCCCAATTGAACAACCACTAACAAGAAATAAAGAAACCCAAAACAAAAGATGGCAGTTATAATTTCTTCAGAGTTAAAGTCTGATTCTGATATTTTAAGCTCTCCCACAGTTATTATTTGTTCACAATTGAGATCCAGTTTACCCCATATCTATTTATCACCCATAGCCATTGGACAGTTGTTTTTTTATCTGTGACAGTAATTTTATTTGATCTAATTATGTGTTTGATATAGTTGGGCAATGTGGCAGAGATATGCACTCTCTGAGTGCTTTACATTCAGACATATACTCATACAATAACATTACTCATTATGTTACTACAGTCTTTATTTTCCCTCAGTGACTTATGTATACAAACAATTCTCCAGACAACACTTTCTACTCAGATATAAATCTCCTTGTAAAACATTTACCACAACATCAGCCTCTTAATGGTCAGTAAAAAAACTCACCACACAGTGAGTTACTAATGGTTGTAAGTCCTTTCATGAAACACAAAAGCTTGTAAGTGACTTGAAATTTTAAAATATGACCTGAATTAGGACAACATGTCTAACAGAGTAAAACACACCATGAAACTTTTTTTTGGTGCAGGAAACAATCTGGTTAGAACCAGTTTGAGAAGCACAGGTCATGATGCTCCAAAAATACAGTATCACAGCATGTACTAGGTCAGTTATCACTGTAGTACATCATAACCAAGTAAACATTTTTATGTTTTGCAAAAACTCAAAAGGAAAAGTTTGGCAAGGGTTAAAACATGATGGGTATGAAAACCATTTATAATAGAATGTCTTTAAAACATTTTATTGATACTGTTTATCAAACGTTTAATGATAAATGTTAGAAAAACACTACAAAATGAACATAATAATGTCTGAATAATAATAGGGTCAAGGTCAAATTCAATATCCTTTAAAAGTTGCTCAGTAATGAAAATATTATTTTTATGTATAAAATTGTAAGATAGTGGAAGAGAAAATGTGCCCCCCCCCCTACATTCAAGGGCATGTGAGGGAATTTTTAACAAACTCCTCTGAAATCACCTATTATTGCTCACTGCCAGCTTTAACAGGGTTGGTAGTAAAGATTTAATAAGCATTCTCAAAATATGGGTTAAAAAAATGTTTTTGGTGGAATGTTTTTACACTTTTTACAGAAAACTTTTCAGAAAAATGTTTTAAAATGATGAGTATGAAAACCAGCGGCTATTAAACATTTTGTGAAACATTTTTAGAGCAAACATTTACCAAACATTGTCAACAAATGTTGTTTAAACATTTCATGTGCACTGTTTATCAAACATTTCATGGTGAATGCTTGAAAAACATTTCCAGCATAACCTTCATTTCTTCAGCTATTTTATAAATGTTTAAAAACATTTCCACTCAAACCTAGCTTCTTGAGTTACTTTATCAAGTTTAAAAAATGTTTTCAGTAAAAAGGTTTTTATTGAGAATGTTTATAAAACGTCTTTTAAAAATTACAGCTTAAATGTTTACTAATAGTCTTGGAAACATTTACAAAACCACAAGATAGTGTTCAAATAGCCAACACTTTAAGGTCCATGTACTTGAGTTAGGTTTGGTGTTAGTGAAGTTAGATTTATCAGTGTTTGGTAGAGCTGAAACAATTATTCGTACTTATCGATTAGTAGGTTATCAAAGCACTAGTTGACATCAATATTGTGAAATCGGTTAACTGTTTTTTTGTGTATATCACCACATAGCATATTTTACACGATCATTGAAACTATGAGCATCTCGAGTTAAGACCTTAAAACGTATCAAATTAAAGAATTTTATATGCCTGTTATTTTTTAAATATCAAAATATTACATTATTGGCCAATTTACCCAACAATTTGGTGAATGTTTTGCTTTCATCATCTTGTGATCCACCATTTTGTTTGTTTATATCCGGAACACATATACAGTTAATCGGTTAGTCGACGGTTAATGCAAGTGACTACCTGGCTAGCAAATTTTGCTGATCGTTTCAGTTCTAGTGTTAGGGTTACAGATGTTGCTCTGTTTATCTTACTGGAGTTAGAACTTTCAGATTTAGGGTTACAGTACCTTCTCTACCCTCGCCCTGTGCCACCACTTTGGGGTTCGTGTACTCAGGCCGTCGGCCCATGAACCAGCTGAGGAACTTCTGGAAGCGAGATGAGGACTCGGGCACAAACAGTGGGATGCGTCGCGTGAATCTGAAAACATGAACACATTAAGTGTGAATACGGAATGAGTTACAGTGAGTCATCAGGGTTTTATCTCACTATCATCACATTCTGTAAGTCTGACTACAAGAGGTTAAGTGGGTGGATGCTTTATGTATAGATGTTGAATGAGTTACAGTGAGTTATCAGGGTTTTATCTCGCTATCATCACATTCTGTAAGTCTGACTACAAGAGGTTAAGTGGGTGGATGCTTTATGTATAGATGTTGAATGAGTTACAGTGAGTTATCAGGGTTTTATCTCGCTATCATCACATTCTGTAAGTCTGACTACAAGAGGTTAAGTGGGTGGATGCTTTATGTGTAGATGTGGAATGAGTTACAGTGAGTTATCAGGGTTTTATCTCGCTATCATCACATTCTGTAAGTCTGACTACAAGAGGTTAAGTGGGTGGATGCTTTATGTATAGATGTTGAATAAGTTACAGTGAGTTATCAGGGTTTTATCTCGCTATCATCACATTCTGTAAGTCTGACTACAAGAGGTTAAGTGGGTGCATGAATTATGTGTAGATGTGGAATGAGTTACAGTGAGTCATCAGGGTTTTATCTCGCTATCATCACATTCTGTAAGTCTGACTACAAGAGGTTAAGTGGGTGCGCATGAATTATGTGTAGATGTGGAATGAGTTACAGTGAGTCATCAGGGTTTTATCTCGCTATCATCACATTCTGTAAGTCTGACTACATGAGGTTAAGTGGGTGGATGCGTTATGTGTAGATGTGGAATGAGTTACAGTGAGTCATCAGGGTTTTATCTCGCTATCATCACATTCTGCAAGTCTGGCTACATGAGGTTAAGTGGGTGGATGCGCTATGTGTAGATGTGGAATGAGTTACAGTGAGTCATCAGGGTTTTATCTCGCTATCATCACATTCTGTAAGTCTGACTACATGAGGTTAAGTGGGTGGATGCGTTATGTGTAGATGTGGAATGAGTTACAGTGAGTCATCAGGCTTTTATCTCGCTATAACCACATTCTGTAAGTCTGACAATAAGTGGTTGAGTGGATAGAGAGGGAAGTGCCGACTTGTTCACAGTCTTTAAACAAACAAGAACATTTTACAGGTGAAAATCTTGTTTAAAATTTACACTTAAAACCAAAAATATACATTCTTATAAAATTTACAGCTTTTATCAATGAACTGATAAATGTTCACACAAAACAGATTTAATGTTCACACAAGCTGATTAATGTTCACACAAAGGAGATTCACATCAGTTTAATGCTGTATTTGCACTTTTTAAATTATTTTGGAATGAAAACATCATTAATCAAGATTTTCTACTTCTACACTATGATATTAATGACGTGAAGACAGAAATAGAGTCGAAATAAAAGAAAGGATAGGTCATCACTTCCACTTCCACCAAAGATGGCCATAATGTTTAAACTCAGTAAAGGATGACTGCATACATAAAACCCAAAAATAACACTGTTTATTTCTCAACCTTTCAAAAGCTTTCCAGGAAAAACACTGTCATATACAATGCGAAAAACAAAAGACTTAAAGCCCAGTTATGTTACTGCACATAAAATGGTTCTTACTGGACCATCAGATGCACATAAAGCAGCCCACACCTAGTCACATAGTACAAACACTTAACAACCCACACTTATGTCTACTTCACACTTCTCCAGCCTCTCACCTCCAATGTAAATCAGAGAACTTATGAGCATATTACTGTTACACTGCAAATTAGATTTTAAAACTCACAGTAAAATGCAGAAACGTGTCCCTCACCAACAGTAAAATGTAGAAAAGTGTCCCTCACCAACAGTAACATGTAGAAACGTGTCCCTCACCAGCAGTAAAATGTAGAAATGTGTCCCTCACCAGCAGTAAAATGTAGAAACGTGTCCCTCACCAACAGTAAAATGGAGAAACGTGTCCCTCACCAACAGTAAAATGTAGAAATGTGTCCCTCACCAACAGTAAAATGCAGAAACGTGTCCCTCACCAACAGTAAAATGGAGAAACGTGTCCCTCACCAACAGTAAAATGCAGAAACGTGTCCCTCACCAGCAGTAAAATGTAGAAACGTGTCCCTCACCAACAGTAAAATGTAGAAACGTGTCCCTCACCCACAGTAAAATGCAGAAATGTGTCCCTCACCAACAGTAAAACAAAGAAACGTGTCCCTCACTAACAGTAAAATGCAGAAACGTGTCCCTCACCAACAGTAAAATGTAGAAACGTGTCCCTCACCAACAGTAAAATGTAGAAACGTGTCCCTCACCAGCAGTAAAATGTAGAAATGTGTCCCTCACCAGCAGTAAAATGTAGAAACGTGTCCCTCACCAACAGTAAAATGGAGAAACGTGTCCCTCACCAACAGTAAAATGTAGAAATGTGTCCCTCACCAACAGTAAAATGCAGAAACGTGTCCCTCACCAACAGTAAAATGGAGAAACGTGTCCCTCACCAACAGTAAAATGCAGAAACGTGTCCCTCACCAGCAGTAAAATGTAGAAACGTGTCCCTCACCAAC
This sequence comes from Sabellastarte sp. h YS-2021, assembly GCA_964017235.1. Lineage (NCBI taxonomy): Eukaryota > Metazoa > Annelida > Polychaeta > Sabellida > Sabellidae > Sabellastarte > Sabellastarte sp. h YS-2021. The sequence goes on from OZ024931.1 coordinate 864,116, forward strand.
AGTAAAATGTAGAAACGTGTCCCTCACCCACAGTAAAATGCAGAAATGTGTCCGTCACCAACAGTAAAATGTAGAAATGTGTCCCTCACCAACAGTAAAATGTAGAAACGTGTCCCTCATCAGCAGTAAAATGGAGAAAAGTGTCCCTCACCAACAGTAAAATGCAGAAACATGTCCCTCACCAACAGTAAAATGTAGAAATGTGTCCCTCACCAACAGTAAAATGCAGAAACGTGTCCCTCACCAACAGTAAAATGGAGAAACGTGTCCCTCACCAACAGTAAAATGTAGAAATGTGTCCCTCACAGTAAAATGTAAACATGTCCCTCACCAACAGTGAAATAGAGAAATGTGTCCCTCACCAACAGTAAAATGCAGAAACGTGTCCCTCACCAGCAGTAAAATGTAGAAACATGTCCCTTACCAGCAGTAAAATATAGAAATGTGTCCCTCACCAACAGTAAAATGTAGAAACGTGTCCCTCACCAACAGTAAAATGTAGAAACGTGTCCCTCACTAGCAGTAAAATGGAGAAACGTGTCCCTCACCAGCAGTAAAATGCAGAAACATGTCCCTCACCAGCAGTAAAATGTAGAAACATGTCCCTCACCAACAGTAAAATGGAGAAATGTGTCCCTCACCAGCAGTAAAATGTAGAAACATGTCCCTCACCAACAGTAAAATGCAGAAACGTGTCCCTCACCAGCAGTAAAATGTAGAAACATGTCCCTCACCAGCAGTAAAATGTAGAAACATGTCCCTCACTAGCAGTAAAATGGAGAAACGTGTCCCTCACCAACAGTAAAATGGAGAAACGTGTCCCTCACCAGCAGTAAAATGTAGAAACATGTCCCTCACCAGCAGTAAAATGTAGAAACGTGTCCCTCACCAACAGTAAAATGTAGAAATGTGTCCCTCACCAACAGTAAAATGCAGAAACGTGTCCCTCACCAACAGTAAAATGGAGAAACGTGTCCCTCACCAACAGTAAAATGTAGAAATGTGTCCCTCACAGTAAAATGTAAACATGTCCCTCACCAACAGTGAAATGGAGAAATGTGTCCCTCACCAACAGTAAAATGCAGAAACGTGTCCCTCACCAACAGTAAAATGGAGAAACGTGTCCCTCACCAACAGTAAAATGTAGAAATGTGTCCCTCACCAGCAGTAAAATGTAGAAACGTGTCCCTCACTAGCAGTAAAATGCAGAAACGTGTCCCTCACCAACAGTAAAATGGAGAAACGTGTCCCTCACCAACAGCAAAATGTAGAAATGTGTCACTCACAGTAAAATGTAGAAACATGTCCCTCACCAACAGAAAAATGCAGAAGCGTGTCCCTCATAAACAGTAAAATGTAGAAACATGTCCCTCACCAACAGAAAAATGCAGAAATGTGTCCCTCACAGTAAAATGCAGAAACGTGTCCCTGACCAGCAGTAAAATGCAGAAACGTGTCCGTCACCAAAAGTAAAATGCAGAAACGTGTCCCTCACCAGCAGTAAAATGTACATACAGTAGAACCTCGATTATCCGGCCTTCTATTATCCGAATCTCCGGATTAACCGATCCGAAACTGTGTCTCCCTACTGGCAGTACATATAATGAACTGTGTAGCGTGAGCGATAATACAGGATTTTACACAGTCGCGGAAACGGTTAATTCTAGTGCCTTATAAAACGTACCATTCACAGAAACGCCTAACTTCTTTGATCTTTATCACCATTGTTACAATAGGGGAGGGATTGATTCACTTACACGACCCCTCTACACAACGTCTTTGATAATGCCAATCAATGAAAGCGTGTTCGATTGGGTCTCGCAATTTATAATCTCCCGGAGTATGTCTCCACAAACTGACAACGTGTATAAAAGAAAAGACATTAACAACACATTTCCAACCAAACATATCACTGAAGGCGTATTCGCTTGGGGTTTTGCAATAAATAATCTCCCGGAGTTTTTCAATTAACAAATGCGGGACAATAGAAATCTCAAATTAAAACGTCAACAATGCATGAACCAACCGAACACAGCCATTTAAAATCCGTGTAATATTTTAAATAGAAATAATAATATTCACAGATGTGGAGCAAATAAGCGACAATTAGAGGGTCAGTTACAATATATTACACAAATATATTAAATATATCATCAATGAATACCGACGTTTACATTAACTGCATTAAACGAAATTTCTTCAATTATCGCCCACTCGGTAACCCATAGACGGTGGATTTCGGTTGCCTTCATCTATCCGAACCCCTCGGTTATCCGACCGGATTGTATGTCTCCCATGGGGTTCGGATAATTGAGGTTCTACTGTAATTATGTACTCCTCACTAACAGTAAAATCACTCTTGTTGTTTTCAGTTAAATTAGTTTTCAACAACTTAAAATATGTGGGTGATATTGAAAATACAAAAAAAGACAAAATTTTCTCAGAATATTAAAAAGATTCATTTCTAAATAACACGGTTTCAGTGAATAAAGATTCATTTGTAAATGACACGGTTTCAAGTATAAAGATACTAGTGAAGTCATGACTAGCCAACAACAACCAGAATAGTGTTAATTTCAGTAACATATTTTAATAAGTAAAGTCACACACAACAGCACAATGTAGTAAAATATGACAAAAGGTCCATCAAATAATTGCATATTGTGACACACAATAAAAAATCAAACTATTTCCATATTTTTTGCATAGTTAACACATTCACGTAAAACTGGAAGTATTATAAACCTGTTATATTGCCCACTTCCCATCTGAAAAAATACATGGAAGTTGCAAGAGATTACAAATTTAATACTGTAACATTTTACAGATTGGGGGCATAACAGATAGATTAGAGCAAGATACATTTCAAAACGATTAAGTCTCAAGTGTATAAAGATACATTTCAAAACGATGAAGTCTCAAGTGTATAAAGATACATTTCAAAACGATAAAGTCTCAAGTGTATAAAGATACATTTCAAAATGACAGTACATCGGGTGTCAGAAGAGTGTGAACCGGGCATTCTTATTTTAAACATTGACTATGATATATTTAGAAATGAGAGCTTATTTTATATACACTATCAAGGCCAATCAGAATTCACTATGGTTTAATGAATTCATACAAACTTCATGACCTTAACACAATAGAAAGTTAATGGAAAGGTCAAATTATATTTGAAGCAAGACAGTCTCACAAGTCTCGGGTTTTTGCCAGCTTGCCCACAAAGTACAATATCCATGGATTGTGTGGGTAACTGATTCCATCCAAGGTTAAGAGTAACAGAACAAAACACGCAATATCTTCAGAAGTGAAACAACAACGTCCCAGAATAGAAGCCTCAGGTAAACATTCATTATGGATATAATTATTACTACTTCTATTAGTCTGGATTAATATTAAATACTGCTATGGGCTACCAACAATAACCGTTATTACAAAAGAAGGGTTTATGCAGCACCAGACAGGGAACCATCCTCTATGGCACACTGATAACAAGATGGACTGACAAACAGAAATGTGGAGTGAGGGAACTCAATAGACTGATCAGTATTCAAGGCCTTACATGCATTGTTGACGTTTTAATTTGAGATTTCTATTGTCCCGCATTTGTTAATTGAAAAACTCCGGGAGATTATTTATTGCAAAACCCCAAGCGAATACGCCTTCAGTGATATGTTTGGTTGGAAATGCGTTGTTAATGTCTTTTCTTTTATACACGTTGTCAGTTTGTGGAGACATACTCCGGGAGATTATAAATTGCGAGACCCAATCGAACACGCTTTCATTGATTGGCATTATCAAAGACATTGTGTAGAGGGGTCGTGTAAGTGAATTAATCCCTCCCCTATTGTAACAATGGTGATAAAGATCAAAGAAGTTAGGCGTTTCTGTGAATGGTACGTTTTATAAGGCACTAGAATTAACCGTTTCCGCGACTGTGTAAAATCCTGTATTATCGCTCACGCTACACAGTTCATTATATGTACTGCCAGTAGGGAGACACAGTTTCGGTTCGGTTAATCCGGAGATTCGGATAATAGAAGGCCGGATAATCGAGGTTCTACTGTAATTGAAAATCAAATGATTAGGTATTCAAGGCCTTAAAAGTCAGCAGGTGATACTTGAAAATCAGTGATTAGGTTTTCAAGGCTTTACAAGTGACTAGGTGATACTTGAAAATCAAATGATTAGGTATTCAAGGCTTTACAATGGAGTAGGTTATAAGTGAAAAATCAGCATTCATCAATTTATATTCTATTAAAATATAAAAAATTTATACAACAATTTCAAACCTACTTATTGAAATCCTCAACCATAAATCTTGGAAGATATATTTTGAGGATAATAATTACTCTCCCACAAACACTGAGATAATCTTGTAAATCAGGTATTTTTTCTGCATGTTGGACTTTTCAGTTTCAAAAAGACTGAAACATTTAAAGATGAGCACATGTTGAAGTGTACAAACTGTCTTACAATAAGACCTTGATGACACTTCATAACACTTGACTTGGAAAAAACCTGATTATTCGACAAACCAACTCCAGTGGAAAAAAGTAAGTTCTTACAATTACACATGGAACATAAAAGCTTTCCTGGGGGTATTTATGTCACAAGTAGTTGCCATGGATACACAAAATCCACATCCTCCTCCCCATTTCCCCGGCCTGATTAACACATCCAAACACTCGTTTACCTGTCAGAGGGTACATGGAAATGTGAAAATAGCCTCAGAGATGCCCGTACCCCACAGCTTGGGGAAATAGTTTTCAACACCATGAGATATAGAAGTAGTGAAACAGTACAAAGATTGGGATACTTTTAGAGCAGTGTCAGTTATATTAAGTTCCAAATGATGTTTCAGTAAAGAAAATAACATCTAAGAGAAACATAATGCATGTAAAGATAAAGTATTAAAACAAGACAATTCAACAGCAAGATGACAGTATTAATCAGTAAACTAAAACCTACGATGCACACCTACAGCCCCTAAGCAATGTCCCTACCAACTATCAACTTAATACACTTCACAGGTTCCGAGATATTGCCTGGACAAAATTTTAAAGGTCAAGGTTACTACGGCAAGGTCAAATGTCAAATCAAGGTCACACCATGACGTTGCAAACCTACAACCCCCAACCAATGTCCCTCCTAAGTATCAACTTCCTATCTGAGATATAGCCCGGACAAAACTTTATAGGTCAAGGTCACAACGGCAAGGTCGAAGGTCAAATAAAGGTCACACCATGACGTTGCACACCTACAACCCCTAACCAATGTCCCCCTACCAAGTATCAAATTCCTACATCTTACAGTTCCTGAGATACAGGCCAGCCAAACTTTTCCCACCGCTCGCCCATCCGGACACCATGCGTGAAAACTATGACACCACATTGTGTGACATCTGACCCGTCTCACACAGATCACACACAAGAACTCACAACTCAAACTACTATGAAGACACAATTTCCCTCCAGTAAAACATGGAAAACATTCATGCTATTTGGAAAGTTCATACATTTTAAGATAGGCCACAAACTGAAAGTGCAACATGGCACATTCGAACAGATATTCACACAAAACTAGAGTATTGCTTCGAAAGAGAAAAACAAATCCCAATGAGTATTAATCAGTTTCTAGAAATGACTGTCTTCCTGTGTTTAATATGTTTTTCCATTTATGACAAAATGCAAGTTTCCTAGATGAATCTGGTTTGTTTATTTTTTTATTTATTTATTTTTTGTGTTTTAAGCAGAAATTCAAGATGGCCGCCAAAAGTGAAAAAGATTTTTGCAAAAGGTCACCAGTAGACTCTGCAGACACCCTATGGGTCAAAAATTTTGTCGAAATTGCTCTATTTCGCTCCGTTTCCGAGATAAACACATTTTTGCATTTAACGCAGAAATTCAAGATGGCCGCCAAAAGTGGCGGGAAAACAATTTTTGCAAAAAAACACCAGTAGATAGACTCTGCAGATACCCTCCCGATCAAAAATTGCTGAAATTGCTCTATCTCGTTTCGTTTTCCGAGATAAACACATTTTTGTGTTTTACACAGAAATTCAAGTTGGCCGCCAAAAGTGGCAGGAAAACAATTTTTGCGCCAGTAGCCCTGCAGATAGCATGTGGGTCAAAAATATCGTTGAAATCGCTCTAGCTCGCTCCATTTCCGAGATAAATGCATTTTTGCATTTAACGCAGAAATTCAAGATGGCCGCAAAAAGTCAGATACCCTGTGGGTCAAAAATTTTGTCGAAATTGCTCTATCTTGCTCCGTTTAAGAGATAAACACGTTTTTGTGTTTAATGCAGAAATTCAAGAAGGCCACCAAAAGTGGCGGGAAAATGAATTTTGCAAAATTTTGCCAATAGACTGCAGATATCCTACGGGTCAAAAATTTCGCTCCGTTTCCGAGATAAATGCATTTTTGCATTTTCAGCGATAAGAAAAATTGTGACATTTAGTAAATCGTTAATAAGTCAGTATTGGATCACTTCCAAAAGTTAATGATTTCCAGACATCTATACAACAAACCTACTTGCCAAATTTTATGTGAAGCGGTGAAGCGCTTTTTAAATTATCATCCGGACAAGCACACCCTTTTTGAAAAACATGTTTTGGTCATGTGACTTCTCTAATTGGTTGAAATGTCATGACATCATATTCAGAAATTTTTCCCAGGGCTACTGCATACACCTGCCAAATATGAAGAGAATTCGCCTTATGGCTGCAAAACTATTGCGAAAAGAAAACTGTGGATCTGGCGGGTCCGGCGGAGTTGCTTCTCCCATATACAAATAGACCATATACCCCATAGACTGCAGAAATAGCGAGAACTTCCTCACTCAGTGAAAATACACAAATAGAGGTTGATTCCAATTAGGATTGGGGTCAATAATGTCTACATTTTGTTGGTTTTAACAGATTTTTAAAACCTTCACAGTAAATACAGAAACACAAATAGTACAGTATACCAGGAGACTGAACAAAACAAATGAAGAGAATACATCCTATCACATTTTGTTCAAAAAAACATAACTTTGTTATATCTGTGATACTGAAGCCAAAACATTATGAATAGTTATTAATTTGTTGTAGACACACAAAATCTGCAGTAGCAATTAAAATAACCATCATATTAAATTATTAAGTGACCTGTTCTGTCAAATTCCTGGATAAGTGGAAGTGTCTTGCCCCTGATGAATTAACACTGTCCCTGTTATGTGAACTTCCTGGATAAGTGGTAGTGTCCGGTTCCTTATGAATGAACACTGACCCAGTTCTGTGAGCTTCCTGGATAAGTGGAAGTGTCCGGTTCCTTATGAATGAACACTGACCCTGTTATGTGAACTTCCTGGATAAGTGGAAGTGTCCGGTTCCTTATGAATGAACACTGACCCTGTTATGTGAACTACCTGGATAAGTGGAAGTGTCCACTTCCTTATGAATGAACACTGACCCTGTTATGTGAACTCCCTGGATAAGCGGAAGTGTCCGGTTCCTTATGAATGAACACTGACCCGGTTCTGTGAAATCCCTGGATAAGTGGAAGTGTCTGGTCCCTGAAGATTCCAGTTAACAGGATTGAACTGTACATTACTGTTATTTCACTACACTGAGCACCAGTCAGTATCCAGGTGTGTGGAGTGATCCAGTCAGATGGACACATTCTAAAAATGCATCTGGAGCAGTGTGAAGGCACCTTATACTGCACACTGCAGGCTGATGTGGGGACTCAGTATTGAGTAGAATTCACTTTTCCAGACAAGCAAGTGTTCTTAGTTAAGCAGAAGCAGAGGTTTCACCCTGACTGAAATCCAGGACAAAAACTCACTCTGTCAGCAAACACTGCACACTTGATAAGGACATATGTGAGCCATAAAAACAGTAAAATTCAATTGAATTCCTGTAAAATTGTCCCCCTTCTTTGCAATCTACCACTTTCTTCACATTTTTAACATGTACTGAACGATATAGTATGGTTTATTTCACTAAAACGCTGTTGTTTTTTTAAGTTGCTGGGATACATGATACATGATTACCATAAAGCAGTGAGGTTATCTGATACAAGTCAGTCTGCTATGAAAAGCAGGAAGACCTTGCAGTGACTATGTTCTGATAGTGTGGGAATGATCTCACACCAAGGATCCCTGTTAAGTGGCAGCCCTTGTTAACTGGCAGAATACCGACATTCTAAAGGTGGAATGTTCTGTGATATGGAATTCTCTCATCTAGTGAAGTACAATGGAATCTTTTGAATAAACAAATCAGAAAAGTGTTATTATCATATTCTAGTAGACAATTGATTTCATGATATTATATTATATAACTATTATTTCATATTACTTCAATGTTTTACTTTCATAAGATTTGCATATAGGTTGATAGGTTTTACAGGTTTATTTTTTATGTTGGTGTGTGTAAGTGGCGGTACTATTAACAGAAATCAAAAACAGTTACCGGGGCTTTGAAACTTGTATGCTTGTTAGTGTGTAGTAAAATTATTTGTACTGCGTACATGACGCAGAACTTACAACAGGAAATGGCTTTCGCGAGATATTATAAAGTACATAGCATGACTTTTGCACAATATATAAAATGCAGCATAAAATGTGAAATAGTTCACAAAATATGTACATTTTGGTCATTTTGATTAAGTATCAGCCATTAGATTGCCTAAAATAATGATGTTTTCAATAACCGGTTCCCAAATATTCTTTGCAAATTTCGTTATTTATGCCAAAAACATATGAAAAACCGCATACCGGTTTATCATTCACACCACTAATGTGTTAGTGTTTTGTCATTTTATGAAACTTATAAACTATTCAGGAGTAATTTAGAATCATTCATCATTTCTGTACGAAGGCTGAACCCCAAACCCCTCTAATTTTAATCCCAGTTACTTTGTTCACATTACATCAAGTCCATTCTGTTTTACCCTGGATCTATTAGATCCACAGCTAGGTGTCATATCTGCACTCAAGTATTTAACCCATGCTGAAGATCATACTCTGCAGATGTTCCAGTGGACCAACCATGCTACACACTTGATTTCCCTATTCTCACATTTTCTGCATGCACTTCAAATGTGACAGTCAGCTATTGGATACAACTCACTCTGTGAGACTATTTCACTGTGTAGTGGAGATTACAACTCATTCTGTGAGACTATCTCACTGTGTAGTGAAGATTACAACTCACTCTGTGAGACTATTTCACTATGTAGTGGAGATTACAACTCATTCTGTGAGACTATTTCACTGTGTAGTGGAGATTACAACTCACTCTGTGAGACTATTTCACTATGTAGTGGAGATTACAACTCATTCTGTGAGACTATTTCACTGTGTAGTGGAGATTACAACTCATTCTGTGAGACTATTTCACTGTGTAGTGGAGATTACAACTCACTCTGTGAGACTATTTCACTGTGTAGTGGAGATTACAACTCACTCTGTGAGACTATTTCACTGTGTAGTGGAGATTACAACTCATTCTGTGAGACTATTTCACTGTGTAGAGGAGATTACAGCTCATTCTGTGAGACTATTTCACTGTGTAGAGGAGATTACAACTCATTCTGTGAAACTATTTCACTGTGTAGTGGAGATTACAACTCATTCTGTGAGACTATTTCACTGTGTAGAGGAGATTACAACTCATTCTGTGAGACTATTTCACTGTGTAGAGGAGATTACAACTCATTCTGTGAGACTATTTCACTGTGTAGTGGAGATTACAACTCATTCTGTGAGACTATTTCACTGTGTAGAGGAGATTACAACTCATTCTGTGAGACTATTTCACTGTGTGGAGATTACAACTCACTCTGTGAGACTTTTTCACTGTTTAGTGGAGGTTACAACTCACTCTGTGAGACTATTTCACTGTGTAGAGGTGATTATAACTCACTCTGTGAGATTATTTTACTATGTAGAATTGATTACATTGTAATCATTACAATTCAATCTGTGACACCATTCCATTTAAAATTTAATGGGAAAATGTGGTGCTGACACTGCTGTGTATGTAATACAAAACCTCTTGAGAGTCACGCAAGGCTAAACAGCAGTCTGATGAGTGGTTGTCTGATTCGTATCGAATGGCTCGATCTCTTAGACGGCAATTTGAACGAAGGTGGAGAAAACATAAGTCAGAGTTGAATAGGTCAAGACTCCGCAGGCAAATTGCCTGGTGTAATCGACTGGCCAATAAAGACAAGGGTTCATACTATACAAATCTCATAACTGCTAATAGTCGTGACCCCAAGAAGCTATGGCAGTCATTGAGGAAGGTGTTGCATCGCACCTCCGAGACTGTCCTGCCTGCTCATAGCTCAGACAAAAGCCTCGCGGACATGTTTGCTTCTTTTTTCTCCAATAAAATAAGCAAAATCAGGGACACCTTTGCTTCTTCTGGCTCTTTCAATGATGCACCGGATTCGGTGCCTCCTGCTTTCAATGCCTTTATGCCTGTCACTGAAGACGAGGTCTATAAGTGTATTAGTGAATCCCCCCACTAAATCTTGCTCACTAGACCCTATACCAACATTCCTCCTTAAGGATTGTCTTGATATCCTCCTCTCTTCCATTACCAAGTTGGTAAATTATTCTCTCATTGAAGGATCCTTCCCAAATTCTTTCAAAAAGGCGATTGTCACCCCCCTCATAAAAAAGGCTTCCCTTCCTAGAGACGACCTTAAGAATTATCGCCCAGTGTCTGGTCTTTGTTTCCTGTCAAAGTTGGTTGAGCGGGTCGTTGCCAGGCAGCTAACGTCACACATTAATAACAACAAACTGGACAATCCTCATCAGTCAGCATATAAGCCAGGACATTCCACGGAAACTGCTTTATTGTCTATAAAAAACGACGTTCATCTCTCTCTGGCACGCGGTGAACCCACAGCTCTAGTACTTCTTGACTTATCAGCCGCATTTGACACTATAGACCATAATATTCTTCTTGGTTACCTTAAATCCTGGTTTGGTCTTGGTGGAACAGCTCTAAGGTGGTTTGCTTCCTACTTAAGAAATCGTTGCCAGGCCATTAAGATAGGCTCCACACTATCTGAATTAAGCAATCTCATCTATGGAGTTCCACAAGGTTCTGTTCTGGGTCCGTTACTGTTTTCACTCTATACAACACTACTCAGTAAAATTATTCGCCTCCACCCACATATTAAATTCCATTTTTATGCGGATGACACTCAGTTATACATCCATCTCTCCCACAAGAATGCTTCTTTGGCTCTCGCCAAGCTAAATGCCTGCCTTCGTGATGTTCAAGAGTGGATGTCTCTCAGTAAATTGAAGCTCAACCCTGAAAAAACTGAGTTTATTGTCTTTGGTTCCAAGGCTCAACGTCAGAAGATTTCCTCTCACTTTCCTGTCAGCATTCTTGGTAGCCTTCTTCATCCGGTTGATTCTGTCAGAAATCTAGGTGTGTGGTTTGATGCAGATTTTTCATTCTCTGAGCATATCAAGAGGACTTGCAAAGCGTGCTTCCTTCAGATGCGTGACCTCCGTAGAATTAGAAAGTATCTCACTTCTGAAGTGGCAGTCCTTGCTGCAAATGCCTTGGTTAGTAGTCGTCTGGACTATTGTAACTCTCTGTTCAGAGGTTTGTCCGGTTTCAATCAGCACAAATTGCAAAGTATTCAGAACACCCTTGCTCGTATTGTTACAAATCATAGAAAGTATGCTCATGTTACATCCATTCTACAGAAACTCCACTGGTTGCCTGTTAAGTATCGTTGTATTTTCAAAACCGCAACACTTGTGTATAAATTTTTGCATAGTGGTTCTCCTTCTTACTTTGAACCGTTCTTGTCTTTTAGTAGTTGTCCCTATAGTACTAGGCATAGTCACCCAGATCGTCAATACCTTACAGTTCCTCCTTTCCATTCATCAGTCTTTAAGTCAGCCAAACATTTTGGCCATAGTTTTGCCTTTGATGCTCCTAAGATCTGGAATGACCTCCCTCAAGATGTTCGCAGTGCAACATCAGTTGCCTCCTTCAGAAAGAAGCTTAAAACTTACCTGTTTGCAAAAGCCTACCCACCATAGCCTCTCCCGCAACATCTGTATCTCCTTGGTACGACCTGGCTATGTCCCTTGATTAACGATAACTGCCTTGCTTTATGTTTAGATGCGCCTTAGAGTCCATCAGTGATGGAGATTAAGCGCTATAAAAGTCCACATTAGATTAGATTAGATTAGTATACAAGACAGGACTTGAATAAGGTGAAATTTTGGACGAAATTCTCAGAAGTCCATGAAAAACAAGATCTGTGGATCTTGAGGGAAATAACACCGTTTGACATGTTCTTAACAGAACACTTACTTCAAATAGGAGAAAAATTCTTTGTATGATAAGATTACAAAACACAGCATTCCTCCAATGCTTTATCATTTTTTTCTTTTGTTTTCATTTTATCATTAAACTAATGTATACATTGCCATTAGTATCATGGGATCTAAAAGTACTAGTTATCTTTTCTGAATTATTGTAATATTTTGTAAATTGTAGAATCTGATACACTTATGATAGAGAAAGAGAATTTTTAAAATCATTAAAGTTTGAACATGAAAAAACTATCCCCTTGTCAGTCTGAAATTACACAGGACATGATAAATTGCTAAAAAATGTTTTAAAACCCACTCGAGAGCAAAACTCTGCATTTTTACAGTGAAGGCAATTTTCTTTCTTTCAAAAGTGATTTATCTTCTAATTCATGAGTCAGGGTTGGAAATCAGAGAATTTGTAAATGCAGACTTGACATGTTTTACTGAGGTCTTACTTCTATAGAGTTGAGTGTGTGTTATCCATCCTTCTGTCCATCTGTACAGGACTTTTGTTGGCCCTCCAGAACAAAGGTTATTATCTCAAATTATCAGGATATATTATCATTACAAAATCTTGACTGGGAATACTTTTGGCCTCATTTTGAAAAATTAGATGGCCGCCACTGGCCTTTCATTATCAGTCATGAAAAGTGCCCAGATTTCCCTTACTATTGGTCCTAGAGATATGGCATGTGAAGCTAACCTATAGGAAATCATGGGCTGGGTATCTTCTGATATGGTCATATTGGCCTTGGGCCCCTCCTTCGAAGTGAAACGAGGATAGCCAATTTAAAAACACTTATATAACTTGTTATTATTTGTACTGGCGTTTCTTTATCAGTCATGAAAAGTGCCCAGATCTCCCTTACTATTGGTCTTAGAGGTTTGCAATGTGAAACCAACCTATAGGAAATCATCAGCAAGGATTCTTCTTATGTGTTCAGACTTGACCTTCAAGTGCCCCTCCTTCAAGGTCAAATGAGGAGAGCCAAATTTAAAAGTGCTTATCACTCACTCATTATTGGTCCTAGAGGTTTGCAATGTGAATACAACCTATAGGAAATCATGGGCTAGGAACTTTCTGAAGTGTTCTCTCAGATTTTACCCTGGGCCCCTCCTTCAAGGTTAAACGAGGATAGCCACTTAAAAGTACTTATAACTCACTTATTACTGGTCCTAGAGGTTTGCAATGTGACACCAACCAATGAAAATCATGGGCTAGAAATCGTCTGATGTGTTCAGATTTGACCTTGCTATCCTCATTTGTCCTTCAAGGTCAAATGAGGATAGCCCAAGTTTAAAGTGCTTATAACTCACTTATTATCTGTCCTAGAGGTTTGCAATGTGAAACTAACCTTGGGCCCCTCCTTCAAGGTCAAATGAAAATTGCAAAACTTGAAAGTGCTTGTATCTCACTCATTATTGGTCCTAGAGGTTTGCAATGTGAAGCCAACCTGCAGGAAATCATGGGCTAGGAATCTTCTGATTTCACCTTGGGCCTCTCCTTCAAGGTCAAATAAGGATAGCCAAACTCAAAAATACTTATATCTCACTTATTCTTGGTCGCAGAGGTTTGTAATGTGAAACTAACCAATAGAAAATCATGGACTAGGAATCTTCTGATGTGTTCAGATTCCACCTTTGGCCCTCCTTCAAGGTCAAATGAGGATAGTCAAACTTAAAAGTGCTTATCACTCGTGTATTTTTGGTCCTGGAGGTTTGCAATGTGAAACCAATCCACAGGAAATCATGGGCTTGGAATCTTGTGAAGTGTTCAGATTTTATCTTGGGCCCCTCCTTCAAGGTCAAACGAGGATAGGCAAATTTAAAAGTGCTAATAACTCACTTAGTATTGGTTCTTGAGATTAATTATTTTGCAATATTTTGTTTTCCAAACCAAACTATCGGTAATCATCAACTAGGAATCTTCTGGTGTGTTCAGATTTGACCTTGGGTCTCTGCTTCAAGGTCAAATGAGTGTAACCAAACGTAAAAGTGCTAAAAACTCGCTTATTATTGAACAATGTTGTTAATCTTCAAAACCATATTAGTTGTCCTTTTCTGATGGATTCATCTTGCAGCTGGCCACAGATGAGCCTTGGTTTAGTTATGAATGAGTATTGAGGAAGAATCAAAGTTTGAAAATGTGTATGAAAACGCCTCTGAATGTATATTGTTACATATATGGGCACTGTGCCAGTGCATTGTTTAATCTAAGCTTTATGTCTATATATTACCATATATGGTAATTGAGTCATAGATTCTTTTTGTGTGTTATGTAGTACTAATCTATTTATAGACTGGGGAATCCTTCTCGGCTAACCTCAGTGGGTCTATTAATAGATTTGGGGAATCTTATAGGTTCTAGAACCTCCTTGGTGAATCTGGTGACAGGTGTTGCTTTCAAGTTAGTTCTATAGCATTCTATAAGCTTCTCTAAGCTTCTGGCCCTTTCCATAACTATATCTAAGAACTGTACAGCTGACCACAGATGAACATAGTATTTGCTGGCTATACAGAAGGCTATCTGTTTCTTAGAGCTATCTATGTCTTGTCTGCACACAGTGTGTGGTTCTACCAGAGAGTGGATTTATTGCATTTTGGACATTGTCCATATCTTGAAGTGGACAGCACAGTTGTGCAGACTCTCGGGATATTTCTATACAGACATTTGGTGTGATTGGATATCAAAATCATCACAGGATAAGGACAGATCACAGGATACAGATATCTTTGTTAGTGGACATCAGATGGATCAAAGGAGAGATCACAGGACAGATTACTGGATACAGTGGACAAACTTAACTGTCAGTTATAGAGGCCAGGTCAGATTGGTTCAGTATAGTTCATTGTTTTTAATTGTTAAATAAATTTGTTAAGTTTAACTTTTTGTCTTTTCCCGTTGCATTTACTTAAAGGTAGCCGGTAATTGCTACCACGCTTGCCCGTGACCGTAACAGTATAAAAATGGATGAATTTGTATAAATGTTTATGACTGTGTATAAAATGTATGACTGTGTCTCAATGTGAACCCTCGGGAGACATTCAGACAGTTCCGATATACGAGAGTTTTAGTGTACATGAAAAACAGCTGCTGCGGGCCTACATTGGGAGATTATACAATATTTTGAAGAATTATGCATTTCCAGAAAGAGTAACTCAGTTCTGTGTAAAGATTTAACAGAATATTGTTAACTAACCTACAGAAATTAATTGTGTAGTCCATAACTGTTTTAGTTCAAACTGGACCATTTTTCTGCAACTTTGACAAAGGACACCAATGGGCGACGATGGCATTCTTTTACGAGATCAAATAAATTTGGTCCAGTTTTTAGGAGAAAGAAATGTTGAGAAGATATTAAACATATAAAACACTTAATCAATAAAAAAAAATTATTCACATCTTTTAATTATCTATAATGTGATTTATTTTGATGGATTACTCCAGGGAATATAGTGACACCTAAGTGTTTCTAGAAATGCAATCGGCCAATTGAACAAGCCCTGTCAAATGCTAATCCATAGAAGTATGCTAAATTCCGCCTTAATTTTGTTTACTTAAATGTAGCTTTTATAAGCTACAAGCTTGCTACATTTAAGTAATAAACATTTTCAATTTTATTGCGCTACAATAGCTTACCATGTAGAACTGAATGCTGAATCCAACCACTAGGTGGAGGGATTACAGCTGAGACTGGAAGTGTAGTCAATTTGTCTTTGGTTTTGAATTAAATAGGGTCAGAATGAATGTTTAGAAAGACCAGTCTGAGTCCCACTTACAGTGCCCCAGTTCTGGAAACCAGGCCTGTAAGAAGAATTAAATAGGTTAGAATGAATATTCCCGAGTCCCGCTTACAGTGCCCCAGTTCTGGAAACCGGGCCTGTAAGAAGCCAAAAACCAGAATATTGAATGAATGACAGTACCAATACTGCCAGGATGTTTAGGATGAAGGAGAAAATGCAGCTGTGCTCACTTATGCGGAGTATAGCCCCCAAGGGCTTCGCTCCAATGAACACAATCCCTAGGCTTGAAAATCTCATTAACTTGCAACCCGAATGATGAGATTATGGGAACACTTGGATAAGTCCTTAATACAAGTAAATACTGAAATAAAAGATAAAAGACCTTCCCATTCATCCTGAAGAGGTGACATATTGTAACCTAGACCCTGGTATTCAAACTCCTGAAGACTTAGCTGCAGTGGATGGACCCCCCCCCCCCCCCCCCCCCCTCTTTTCTTTCTGAGGAAAACTAGTCTAAGGGGATTAGAGTCTAGCACTTGTTGAGCCGCTACTACTGGTCCCAGATACATATTGTCATTATCTGACCAAGTAAGGTCTTTTTGGTAACAATTTGTAAATGTATTGTGAGCTTTTGATTGACAAACTTGCATGATTTGATTATGGCATGTGTCTTTGAGCATTTCCTCCTGCCTACATGGCAGAGATCCTCCACTCCTCCCCCATCCCCCACACTCACTGACATATGTTCCCAGTGGGGGATGGTAGAGGAGAGGAGGATCTCTGGCATAAACGCAGTGGGGGATGCCCAGTGACACATGTCCCCAGTGGGGGATTGGAGAGGGGGACCAAACCTGTTACTATTTTTTCTGAATGATTAGTTTGTGTTCCATAATGTTTTACTCGTATTGTGTGATAAATAAAAGCTAACATTTCAGTGATCTATTTTTTCTCTTCAAATAATGATTTCTCTTTGAAGCATCTCCCATTATGGATATAACGTGGTGGGGGACGTCCCCCACAATGTACATACCACCCCCACATCGCGCACACTCACTTTAGCTCTGAGGATGACCCTCAATGAAATTGCTATATCAGAATAATGACATAGTGAAAATTGAGAAACGGGAAACAAAATTGCTATCTCAAAATAACGAGATAGAAAAAAATAGAACCAGGAAACAAGAAATTAGAAACGGGAAACGAAATTGCTATCTCAAAATAACGAGATAGCAAAAAAATAGAAACGGGGAAACAAATACACTATCTCAAAATAATGAGATAGCAAAAATTTAGAAACGGGAAACAAATGTGCTATCTCAAAATAATGAGATAGCCAAAAAATAGAAACGGAAAACAAATATGCTATCTCAAAATAATGAGATAGCAAAAATTTAGAAAAGGGAAACAAACTTGTGATTTTATAATAACGAGATAGCAAAAATTTAGAAACGGGAAACAATTAAGCTATCTCAAAATAACAAGATAGCAAAAATTTAGAAACGGGAAACACACTTCTAAATTTTTTCTCAGAATTTATGTTACTAATGGGCTTCCATAAGATGGTATTCATAGCCCACGAACGAAAACATTTGAGTAGGTTTTAGATCAAATTTCTCCCGATTTATTATCCACCCTACGGACTGTGTCAGGTCTACCACTGTGTTCACTTGAGCTTCTTTCCGAGACTGGGCCCTGATAAGCCAGTCATCAAGGAACTGGTGAAGTCTGATTCAGTTGTCAGGGCCATCAGCTTCACTTCCTTTACAATCATTGTAAAGACCTGTTGGGCCATGGCTAGTCCAAAGGGAAGGGAAGTGAAGTGGAACACCTGTGACTTGTGGCAAAACCTTAGGTACTTCCTTGAGTTTGGGTGAATGAGGATGTGAAGATAGGCGTCTGACAGATCTATCGATGACACCCATTCCCCTGGAATCAGAGAGGGCCTCATGGACTCTGGAGTTTCCATTTTGAACTTTTCTACAAGTAGGAAGGTGCTGAGCCTGCTTAGGTCTATAACTGGTCTCCACCTTTGGTGAGGTTTGGGGAATAGAAATATGCAACTGCAAAACCTGAGAGATTTTACATTTTATACCCTTTCTATTGCGTTCTTTCACTGAAGAGACTGGATACAAGAGGCCAGAGCTAGATCTTTTTGATGGGCCTTGTACCCTGACTCAATCAGGGGAGCCCTGGCCAGTTTTGGTTTTGAAATGAATGGTAGAATGTAATCTAATCTAATCTAATGTGGACTTTTATAGCGCTTAATCTCCATCAATGATGAACTCTAAGGCACATCTAAACATAAAGCAAGGCAGTTAGCGTTAATCAAGGGACATAGCCAGGTCGTACAATGCTAACAGGAAAGTGAGAGGAAATCTTCTGACGTTGAGCCTTGGAACCAAAGACAATAAACTCAGTTTTTTCAGGGTTGAGCTTCAATTTACTGAGAGACATCCACTCTTGGACATCACGAAGGCAGGCATTTAGCTTGGCGAGAGCTGAAGAAGCATTCTTGTGGGAGAGATGGATGTATAACTGAGTGTCATCCGCATAAAAATGGAATTTAATATGCGGGTGGAGGCGAATAATTTTACTAAGTGGTGTTGTAGGAAGCAAACCACTTTAGAACTGTTCCACCAAGACCAAACCAGGATTTAAGGTAACCAAGGAGAATATTATGGTCTATAGTGTCAAATGCGGCTGATAAGTCAAGAAGTACTATAGCTGTGGGTTCACCGCATGCCAGAGAGAGATGAACCTCGTTTTTTATAGACAATAAAGCAGTTTCAGAATGTAACCATTGGTAATAATGTTTAACACGTTGTTTGAATACTTGTTTGTTTGCCAGTCTCTTTCTGAAAGAACAGAGGCGACCTACTGGTGGACTGAGGGAGGCTTTTGAGGAGTCATTGGGAGGAGGGGTTTCCATGCCCTCATCCCTAGAGTGAGGTCGAATATGACCTCTGGAGCCTCTATTGTTCGATTTCTTCCTACTCGAGGAAAATGATTGGTTACTGCTTGGAGTGGACTGACCTCCATAGGGGCGTTTCCTGTAGAAGCCTCTTTTCTTGTTGTGGTGGGGACCAAGAAAGGGCTTGTTTTGATAGGTTTCAAAATCCTGAGATTCTTTTTGGGTGCCTTTTTAATGAGGAAATCTTCTCCATCCTTGACAAATTGAGACTTAAACAAAGGAGATGGCCAAAAGGGTGAGGTCCTAAATTCTTGTCATCTCGAATAATCCAGATTAGGTTGAAGCACGGTCATTCCAGCCTCGCGTCTTAGCAGGCCTGTGTTACTTATAGTGTACAACTCCCTCTAGAGAATATGAGCTAAGGATTTACTTAAGGAGGCTAGAGCTCTCTTCTGAATAAGGATCCTCTTACTCAACATCTGAAAGTAGTCACAGGCATTTTCATATCCACGCCAGTGGCTGCTTTTTTCAGGATTGGCACCCTTCTGAATTTGGCTTTTAACCTTTTGAAAAGTAGACTTGCAACTGTCCTGGCACTTCTCCATGGTGGAGTTACAGACAGAGTCTTAGCAAAGGTAGGAGCAAGGTTGATGGTACAGAGATTCTGCCTTGCCTGGTGTTCCAGTTCCTTAAGAACTTGTAGGGGAACCTTGCCCATAGGGGCCCCAGAGGGCTTTGGGGAGATACAGATCTTAGCAAAATCTGAGTTCAACTCCTGCATTTTGTCTTCAAAGCAAGGCTGTCCGACCTTGTACAACTTTGCAGTGGAATTAAGCAGGGGGTTTGATGTATTTACCCTCAGGTAAATGTGAGGCCTGGAAATCCTGTTCAAACTTCTCAAAGGCATCTTTGGGACTTAAGGGGAGCATAGCTGAAGGGCCTCTTGGCCTAAGCTTTTGTTGGCCTTTTTCAACAGCCAGACCCAAAATAGTGGTAGAGGACCTAGGCATGGTGTCCCTGTGGTCAGGGAACTTCAAAATGTGCCTGAAAGTTTCAATCTCCTCTGCATACTGTGAGGGCAAGTCAGACATATCTACCTCCCTATAAAAGATGGGGTCTGGATCTGTTTGATGTTTATCTTATTCAGAAGGGGCCAGCCCTCTTGGGCTGAGCAGACTTTTTTACTTGTACAGAGGACTCTGATTCCTCTGACAAAGATGACTGTGAGATATACTTTGCCCTAACCTTATGTTTACTCCTTTCCAAGTGTTTCTTGTTGAGGGGCATGCTTTGAAGTCGGATAGGTAGAAGATTCGGTTACACAGAGGCCTGATAAGCAGGGTTCTTCTGTGTGGGAACACTTATAAATGTATATGGAATGCTATGTGTGTATGAATGTCTATAAATGTGTCTGAATGTGTATAAATGTGGCTGACACCATTACTTACAGTCCAATGTCACCAATAATAAATTTACAAGAAGAAAATATATTGTGTTATAGTTAAATTGGACTGGGAATCTGGGATGTCAGTTTTACCATCTGTAGATGTAAATTTTGTTTGTAATGTTGGGATTTAACCTATTCTGAAACTAAAACTGGAATCCAGCAATTTCAATCACACTTAAAAAAATTGTCAAACTTGCTAATTTTTGTACAAAAGGGTGATTATCTCTGAGAAATTGTTAAATTCTTATATAATTTTCTTGTTGAAGAGTCCGGTACCTTGAAGTTAACAACTTAGACTAAGCTCACCATACACAGGAATATCTGTTGGAGAGTCAGATTTGTTTGCCGACAATCTCACACAAGATGACATTCATTCTGCTTCACACAAAAACAAAGCCGTTTTCTGCAGAAAACAATTCAAAATAATCGTGGGAAATGAGTATTTAATGAGGAGTGGGCACAAAAACACAACAGCATCACACAGCAAGGGGATTAATAATCATCACATTCACACAGCTACATTATCATCAAACTGATGGGTAATCAAATGCAAGGTCAGCCCTCAAAACAAAGAGATTACTGAAAAAAACCTCAACAAGACCAAAACGTACAACTTGAAGCAGTGAACCAATCTCACTATACTTATATGGCACTTAATCTGTAGATGGAAGGTTCCAAGGCACATAGCACAGAACCCATTTACAGTCACTGAATTCAGGAACACAGGTCACTTAAATCAGACATAACAAGGAACCAAGTGTGTGTGAAAACCCAGAGGCCATATCAGTGAAAGGAATCTACAAAAATTCAACAAAAAACTAGCTAAGTTTTATATAAAATGCTGTTTATTTAGACTACTTTTTGCTCATATTTTGCTCACCCCTTTGTGAATACAGCCCCTGCTGAATAAGTTGCCTGAGCACAGTACAATGGAATAAAGTTTGTATACATGAGAACTACAGCCGAAGGTCTAGCTGTTCAATTCTGTGAGTCAGCTGGTAGTTGAGGACAAGTCAACATTCACATTAAGTTATTTTGAATTTAATAATATATATAAAATTACATCTACTTCTCAAAATATCAAATGGACAACAGGCACAAAATAGTCCTGATATTTTATACATTATTCAACTGACCATGACACAGCCATTTTAAGGACAAAGAAGTGCCAGTCCTAACCCTTCTCATTGTATGACTATATTCTACAGACATGACTTCACAGGTGTGAGTGAACTGGTAATATTTATACACTGGAGATTTGAAAAGTCAGTTGATGATAGTACTTGTAACAGACTCCATGTAATCGATGACTGTACTCAACTCACTGTGATATAATGATGTATCATTGTGTACACAAGCAAATCCTCTCTACAGTTATACAGAAACTAGGCAGAATCAGTGAATAGAGATTTTTTACAACATCAATAGCATCAGAGATGTCCGTACCACACAGCCTGGGGAAATAGTTTTCAACACCATGCGATATAGAAGTAGTGAAACAGTACAAAGATCGGGATACTTTCAGAGCAGTGTCAGTTATATTAAGGTCTAAATGATGTTTAAGTAGAGAAAATAACATCTAAGAGAAACAAAATGTATGCACAGATAAAGTATTAAAACAAAACAATTCAATAGGAAGATGACAGCATTAATCAGTAAACTAAAAACTATGATGCACACCTACAACCCCTAAGCTATGTCCCTACCAACTATCAACTTCCTACACTTTACAGTTTCAGAGATATTGCCTGGACAAAACTTATACGTCAATGTCACTACGGCAAGGTCAAATGTCAAATCAAGGTCACAGCATGACATTGCACACCTACAACGTCCAACCAATGTCCCAACTAAGTATCAACTTCCTACACCTTAAGCTTTCTAAGATACAGCCCGGACAAGATCTTATAGGTCAAGGTCACTACGGCAAGCTCAAAGGTCAAATAAAGGTCACACCATGATGTTGCACACCTACACCCCCTAACCAATGTGCCTACCAAGTATCAACTTTCTACACCTTATAGTTTCCGAGATATAGCCCAGACAAGATTTTATAGGTCAAAGTTATTACGGCAAGGTCAAATCAAGGTCACATCATGATGATGCACACCTACAACCCCCAACCAATGTCCCTACTAAGTATCAACTTCCTACACCTTATGCTTTCACAGATAATAATAATAATAATAATAGTAGGATTTATATGGCGCAAAATTGATACAAATCCTCTAATGCTCTTGAGTCCAAGAAGGGAGAGTCCAGGGACAGGCATGGGTCGACATCTAAAAAGCGCCCGCCAGGGTATAGCTAAGGTGGGGGGTATGCCAGCCTAAACAAGTAGGTCTTTAGCTGGCTTCTGAAACCATCTATTGTTTGCTGAGATCTGACAGTCTGTGGCAGCTTGTTCCATTCGGCTGGTGCAGCTACTGCAAAGCCACGCCTTCCCACGTGCTTATTGCCTGGACAAGATTTTATAGGTCAAGGTCACTATGACAAGGTCAAAGGTCAAATCAAGGTCACACCATGATGTTGCACACCTACACCCTGTAACCAATGTCCCTACCAAGTATCAACTTCCTACACCTTACGGTTTCCGAGATATAGCCCGCACAAGCTTTTATAGGTCAAGGTCACTACAGCAAGGTCAAAGGTCAAATCAAGGTCAGAGTTCTTGAGGCCAAAGCAAAATCCTGCCCAGAATTTAAAACAGCCCTACTGAAAACAGAAAACAACATTCTTGCTGAAGCTGTGCGTGGAGACTACTTCTGGTCCACAGGGCTTGATAAAGATTTATTAATGAGCACCAAAAAAAGATACTGGCCGGGACAAAATGTGATGGGAAAACTGCTTTGTGAGCTGAGGACAAAACTGAGGAACATAGAAAAAACAGAAAAAAAGACTATACAATCTCAGAAAACTTCAAAGAAGAACAATGTAACTGATTCAGAATCAGATTATGAATATTGACAAGTGCAGTTCATTTATGTGTTTTAGTACATGTATGTGTATATGTATTGCCTGTGATTTGTCTTTATAATGACATTCAGTATAACAGAATATAAGCTTTCAGTTCTTACGTTAAATGTAAGAGGTTTAAATAATAGTATCAAACGTAGAAAACTATTTCATTGGTTTGAAAATATAAAAGCAGACATAATACTTCTGCAAGAAACCTTCTGTACAAGCAAAACTGCAAATATTATGAAATCCAATTGGAAAGGTGCCATGTTTAATTCTTGTACTGACTCAAACCACAGCAGAGGGGTAGCAGTTCTGTTTAAAGAAAATCTAGATATCAAAATCTTGGATACCCACTCTAGTCCAGATGGAAGAAATTTATTGGTAAATTTCGAATTTCAAAACAATATATTTTCCGTGGTATCTGTGTATGCACCAAATATTGAAACTGAGAGAATACATTATTTTAATATGCTAGAAGATTGGATAAAAAATTCAGCATTAGGTATAAATAATCTTATTATAGGTGGTGATTTCAACTGTACTTTGCATTGTTGTCATAATACTGTAAAATCACATGTTAATGACAAGAGTAGAAAAATAATGCAAAAAGTTGTAAACAATCTTCATTGTGTAGATACCTGGAATGTTCTTAATGATGAAACCACTTACCGTATACATACTATGACAAATCAACAAATCAGTATAGCAGGTTAGATTATATATTTATGGCTAAAGATTTTAGTTATAAACTCATAAAAACATACGTTAGCCAACCAGTAAGAGACAATCACGTTATTGATCATTTTTCAGTGGTTTGTAATTTTCAAATAAACACAACAAATGTCCGTGGTCCTGGATATTGGAAATTTAACAATCAACACTTACAAAATGCAGATTTTATTAAGGGCATTATAAATAATATATCAAGTACAATTGTACAATTCAACAACATCAAATCACAGCGAATAATTTGGGAACTTATTAAGTACAATATAAAGCAATATAGTATATCTTATGCCTCAACTCTAAGTAAGAGTAATAGGGAGAAAATTAATAAGCTTCAAAAGGAGCTAGATAATTTGAATCTTAAAAGACTTAATAGTACTGAAAACAATCATGAAAAAATATGGTTGAAAAAAGAAATTGAAGCAGAAATTAACTGCTATTACAATGAAAAAGTCAAAGGCTCTGTAATACGATCAAGAGCAAGATGGGTGAAGGAAGGAGAAATAAGTTCTAAGTACTTCCTAAGTCTTGAGAAAAAGCGTCAGAACCACAATGTAATCAAAGAATTAAGGACTGACAAAGGTCAAATTATCCACTCAGATAAAGATATTTTAAAAGAAGCGAATAAATTCTATTCAGATCTATATACAAGTAGTAAAACCTCAATCAGTGATATCAATGCCTACTTTGAAAAAAACCCTGAAACCTATGTTCTGTCAAATAAAGAAAAGTTAGCATGTGATGAGAAACTATCTACTATGGAGATAACTGAGGCTGTAACAAAATTGAACAAGAATAAATCACCCGGACCAGATGGCCTTACCCCTGAATTTTACCAAAAATTCTGGGATTATCTCAAGAAACTTTTTATGGAAATGCTGGATGAGACTTACAAATACAAACAACTTCCATCATCCGTGTCCAATGCTATCCTAACTTTAATACATAAAAAAGATGAAAAGGAGCTGCTTAAAAATTATAGGCCCATCAGCTTAAATAACTATGATTATAAAATAATCTCATTTGCCTTATCTTCAAGACTTCAGAAAGTAATTTCGAAAATAGTATCAACAGATCAAAGTGCCTATATTAAAAAAAGATATATCGGATTTACAGCTAGATATCTATTAGACATGATTAATTACTGTGAAACAAACAAAATCTCGGGTATCTTGTTAACACTAGATTTCAAAAAAGCTTTTGACACTTTAGAATGGAACTTTATGTCAAAAACATTGAACAAATTTGGCTTTGGAGAATACTTTAAATCCTGGGTTAATATTCTTTATACAGAACCCACAATAACAATAAAAAATAATGGCTGGTTATCAAGAAAACTAACAATGAAGAGAGGTATAAGGCAAGGATGTCCCTTGTCAGCACTGCTTTTTATTATAGCCACTGAAATTCTCTCTATTAATTTAAAATCTAATGAAAATATCAGAGGGATAAAAATTGGAAAATATGAGTCAACCATCTGCCAATATGCTGATGATACCACACTTACTCTAGGGAACAAAAACTCGATACACCATGCTCTCAAAAGTATTGATGACTTTTCTCGTGTTGCTGGTCTACAATTAAATTTTCAAAAATGTGTTGGATTATGGCTTGGGCCCTTAAAAAAAGGACCTGCCTATTTTGAAAATGTAGCATTTACTAATGATCCGATTAGATGCCTTGGAATATATTTAGGTACAGATAGCCAAAAATGTATAGCAAAATCATGGGAGGAACAATTAAGCAAATTTAGACACATTTTGTTGTCATGGCACAATAGAAAACTCACCTTTTATGGGAAATCAATAATAATAAATTTGCTTGCTCTGCCAAAACTTACTTATATTTTGACAATACTACCTACCCCAGATGATTTTTTGAAAACTATTGAAAGAGAAATATTTACCTTCTTATGGGGCAAAAACCGATTTCCAATCAAAAGAAATACTGCAATTGGCACACATGATCTTGGGGGCCTTAATGTTGTCGATATATTCTCCAAAGAGAAATCTCTTAAAGCCTCGTGGATCCCAAAACTCCTAGATAATGATAATAAATGTCGTATAATTTTAGACTACTTCTTACAAAAGAAGAATTTCAATTATGAAATACTACTCAAAACAAATTTCCGCAAGAAAACACAGTGTGATGTTGCTTTGCAACTCCCAGACTTCTATTGCAACCTACTCTTAGCATTCAACCATTGCAAATATATCAAACCTACGTACAAACTAACCAATATGGAGCTGTTAACTCAATGCATATGGGGAAATGAATATTTTAAATCTCAAGGAAAAACTCTCTTCTTAATCAATTGGATAAAAAGTGGATTTATATATGTGAAAGATCTCTTAGACAAGGATGGAATGTGGCTAAGTGAACAAGAATTAATCTCTAAACTTCAAAAGAAAAACAATTGGATTGCTGAACTCATGATAATTAAAAAAGCAGTTGGTAAATACCTACAAAATAAAGATTTTTCAAATTGCAAATACATCCAAGATAGACTGCTTAATAGGTTGATCTTCACTACACGTTTAAAAACTTATAATATTTCTGAAGATAACTGTAATGCAAAATTCTTCTACACAATATTGAGAGATAAAAAATTTGAACGACCTTTTTCAAAAAAAATGTGGGAAAAGGAACTTAACCTTACTATACAGAACCATGAATGGACAAACATATACAAAAATATTACAAACTCTATCAAGTACAGAAAATACTCAGAATTTAAATTCAAAATCCTTCATAATATACTTCCCTGTGGGAAACTGATTTCTAAATGGAACAAAACAAAATCCAGATATTGTGATTACTGTAAAGAAACCGAAAATATACCACATTTGCTCTATGAATGCACTAGGATTAAGAACTTATGGCTTCAGCTGAGTGGAATATTACAGATAGATATCAAACTGAAGCATATCATTTTAGGTCTACAGAATATTTCCATTCAAAATGAAATAAAAAATATCGTCATTGTAATGGTCATGTATGCTATTTATTCCACCTGGGTAAAATGTAGTTTTGAAAATATATGTTACAGTACTATTAACCTAAATCACATCATTAAAGAGTACATTATACTGTATTGTAATACCTTCAGTCTCACATATGAAGATCTATGTAAAAAAACAATGTTAAGAATTTATAAAGAAAGAATTTGTAAATCTATGTAACCAAATATATGTAACAAGTGAACTATTAATATATTTAATATATAAATGATAAAGAAATTGTATTTCATACTGTGTATGAAACTGGCACTGGAAACAGGCCTTGATGGAAGGTTTGCTACCCTCGCCCTCCCAAGGTTCCTTGCACTACTGTCAAAAAAGGGTAAATAAACTTATGTTATTGGGAAAAAAAAAAAAAATCAAGGTCAGACCATGATGTTGCACACCTACACCCCCTAACCAATGTCCCTACCAAGTATCAACTTCCTACACCTTACGGTTTCTGAGATATAGCCCAGACAAGATTTTCAAACTCAAAGTAATATCGGAAAGGTCAAAGGTCAAATCAAGGTCACACTATGATGTTGCACACCTACACCTCCTAACCAATGTCCCTACCAAGTATCAACTTCCCACACCTTACAGTTTCTGAGATACAGGCCGGACAAACTTTTGCCGCCTCCTGCCCGCCCCACATCCCGCCCATCCGGACATCATGGGTGAAAACAATACCCCGACAGCCCTTAAGGGCTGTGGGGTAAAAACAACAGGAATTTCCCTGGTGGCAGAACGAGGAATAATATCACAGTGAAGCCGCCATGTTCATCCCACTTGACTATTGATGAGTTGAATCCAATCAAATGTCAACACCTGCACCGAGTCAGATGATGTGTTCATCACAAAAATACTCATTTCTGCAGTTTTTACGGATTTACATTTCAAAGAGATATTATCTGCTCTGTGTCTCTTTCTCCCCAGAGAACAAACAAGAAAAAAAAACATTTCCCACTTCTTGATGTTACAACCGCATGATAATCTCTCCATTGCTGAATAATGCATGTGGTTTTAAATTATATTGAACTAAAAAACGAAAATCCCACTGGTTTTGTTCATAAGTGAAATGGTAGTACTTTAAACATGAACATAAAGCAGGCAAAGTAATCTAATAAAATACACATTGTGAAAAAATATGGTAAAAAGTCCAGTTTTTACTAATTCTAGCATCATAAATAATGAAAAGGTTTTAAAGAAGATTGGAAAATGGAAATTCTCTCCATATTTTGATATTTTGCTTTCACTATTTCTTGTTCATCACACATGGAGACCATAACACGACAGAATGTACAAGTAACATAAATCACACATGGAGACCATAACATAACAGAATGTACAAGTAACATAAATCACACATGGAGACCATAACAGAATGTACAAGTAGCATACATCACACATGGAGACCATAACATAACAGAATGTACCAGTAACATAAATCACACATGGAGACCATAACAGAATGTACCAGTAATATAAATCACACGTGGAGACCACCTTTGTAACAGACCCTTCAATTACCAGAACAGTGTAAAAACATTATGAAAGCTGAGACCAAACACACTCAAGCTTTCAGTCCTCAGGGTTTGAACACTTTGAAACACCTGTAAGTAGGCTGCTCAGACACTTGACAAAACCAAGTATCTACTTTATACTGAGGTGATTATCGGCATCCATTATCAGAGAAGTGTGAATAATTTTATAACACAGTGAAATAACTCAATGTCACTTAGCCTAAAACTCATTACTGCACTAATAAAATAAACTCATAATGATGCACTTACATGCTTCAATGAACAGTTTTGACACAACCCTAACAAGCAAGAACAGTCTTCCAGCTTTGAGGAAATGAGATATTTAAGAACCACTGTAAATATTAGCTTACAAGATGTTTAAACCATGATTTTGTACACCCGAGTAAGTCTATACTAAAAACTTGCACTAGTTTTAAGAGCCAATACTTGGGCAATTGTGTTGAGATTTTTTTCCACTTCCTATGTGTACAATACACCTAATGGCCACAAATTGCATCTCTATTCTCTAACAAATCCTCAAATAATGGCTGAAATCTGCCCACTAAGCCCCCCTAGGCCCTGACTTAGTGAGGATGTTCAGATCAAAAGGACCTTTGCGAGTGTGTACACTTGCAGTCCAAGTCTCAACAACCACGCATTACATCACTACAAACACCCACAATGTCCACGGGTCATCTCTTACTTCTTACAAGGATGTGAGGTTTTTATCATAATTTGTCTGCTCTTGTCACTGTGAGGCACAGGTTTTCAAGTAAAGATGATGTTTATCGCATGTTACAATTTTCTCTGCAATCTTGTGCAGGAAAACTTGGTCACTTTTACATCAATGTTAATCAAGCAAAAAGTACTTCTTGGTACCTAGTGAGTGGTACCCATTTCTTCTCAAAGTACCCCAGTTATCCACTCTTCCACCCAGGCTAGAAATTTGTTATATATCTAGAAACAAAACACACTGTTAAGTGTCATTAACTCAGACACAACCAATCACTGAAGAAAATTTTGCTGTTGGCCAAAAGTTACATAGTAGCCTCTGAAAATCCCTAATGGACACTCGTAGAGTTTGTGAGTATTGTTTGGAGACCACACCCTCTTGCAAGATGTCAGACATATAATTTGATACTTTTGATAAGCAAGTCAACCAAGAAAATTAGAATGTATTGAATGTACTTTCTAATGTTTTTACCAAGTCCTTTTAACTTAATTTCAGCTCACTTGAACCCCAGTCTTTACTGCCATTCAGATTTCACAAAGACCACAGACTGTAAAAACACCCTACACATTGCTGGCCTTTCAGACAGCCACCAATAATTCATAGACCATTCAATTTTTACTGAGAACTAACACAATTAGCGAGTGCACCTTCCCCCAGTGATTGGATTATGCCCATGTGTAATCCAACTGTCATTAGGAGTCATTAGCCCACTAAAAGGTTAATGCATTCAAACTCACAGCCAGTTACTGCCAAATTCAAATAGTTCTCTTTATGAATTTCTCTTATAAACCCTTTAACAAACTGTACAAGCATAAAGGCAGGAGACATCTGTGGGAAACGCTATCTTGTACTGTGGACTCAAAATAGGCAAACGACAAAGGCAATAGTAAAACTGCTGATTCAGTAAGAATGTGTAGTTATATAGGAAAACCTGACCATTACTAAAAAGACTTCAAATATTTTTAACAAGATTTTTAAATCTCAAGTTTAATCAGAAGATTTCAAACCTCAACAAGACCATATCAAATTTAAACTTCATATAAGATTGTTTTGTTTATTGTTTATTTGGGGTTTTACGTCGCTTTCAACACTGTACAGGTCATATCACGACGGGTAGTTGGAAGGGCAGAGGAAACCAGTACATATAGTTCGCTAGGGTTCTGTACTGTAAACTGCCGACCAACGGCAAGCAACTACCAGCTTTCCCACTTACGGCCATGACGGGGATCGAACCCCGGCCGCAGAGGTGGGAGGCGAGAGTGATACCACTCTGCCACCGTGGCCCCCAACTTCATATAAGATTCTCAAACCCAAACTCAACACTGTTAATTCCTATGTGTGAAAAACGTGAATTGTTATGATGTAATTTGTTGTACTTGTTTACATATACTAGCTAGTCTAGCTATCTGTGACCTGTCAGTATCCATACCTCTCTGTGTGGCTGGTGTGGTTTTGTCCAAGAAGTAGATGATGCGGACGCCATACGTCTTTGACAATATGTCTATAACTACATCAGCCAACACGAAAATACTGTCCAGAAGAACTTCTTGAATTGACTAAACCAAGTAAAGAATGGGACTTTGCTTCTGAGGCCTGTATACGAATGTTGTCATCAAAGCCACCAGTATAAAGGGACAGCGTGTATTAATTCAACACAAACTATGAGCACACAGAACACGACTTGATGAATTACTGTCTACAGTTACAGCCTTAAATGTCAAATATTTCCTTTGAAATTCTCTTCATCTGTGTAAACCCCATAATTAATGGTTCGTTTTGATATTTCAGTTGACCAGCATTTCTTGTGAAGTCTGAAATAGAATCGTTGGGTTCTTTCTGTTTGTAATCTTGTTTCACATGTTTTTGGCCAGATCTAACATATGTAACATAATCAGAGTAGGCAGTGTGCTAGCTAATGACATTAGAAGATTGATTTCCTGTTCTGTGCCTCAATACTTATATCTCTGCCAGCCAAGTTTACGCCGAACAAACCAGAGCTAAAATACGGCAGAATGTGATCTGACGGGACTATTTCTACCAACCCAGTGATTCCAGGTAACAGAGTGAATAAACTGAATATTACTGGGCAGAAAGGGACAATCTACTTACACAGAGTTCTACTAACAGAGGCTGTACACTGAAACATCTGAGAATACAGACAATACAATAAGACAAGCAGGTGGAACACAAGAGAGTACTTCTACTAAACAAGTCCCTGAGATAACTCGTTACAACTTCTAGATGCTTGTGAGAATCTGAACCTCTACTTAACAAGAAGTAGAGGGAAATGAGAGTTTGTAACTATTTCAAATGTCTTCATGTGAGACTTTCCTCAAGCTGCCACCTATTCATGTTTATAAATGTGCATATTTTCTCAGGCATATATACAAACCATGCATGCGTTAATCACTACAATGTCACTGGGCAAGAATATGTGTATCAGAACTTAATGTACCCTAATTATACAACAGACTCTTCCATCAAATATCCCTGCTAGCGGCAAGTCAAACCAAACCATATATATTTCTAATCATGAAAAACAAAAACAAAAAGATACAAATATTGCATTTCTATTATTGCTGGTGATTATGTGTCTTACTGACAATCCAAATGTTGGGGGAGTCACATTTCCCTTTGGTTTGCTAGTGAAATGTTCTCCACACAGAAACCAACAAATCACTTCTTGACACTGCTGTAATACAATTTGATCTCTGTAATTCTAGGGTGTGGCAATACATACAATTACAATTACATACACAATCATTCAGAAGAAAATTGTCTTTACCTAGTCACTTTCTTACAACTCTATCACTGCACTGCCCCTACCCTTCAGGCTGTGAGAGAAATCAAAGTGTTTGTCATGTAACAATATACCAATACTTCTCAAATTGTGATACTTGTATAAAATGCATAAACTGGCAGTAAATACACCCTTATCTCAGCAGAACCACTGCAACTACCTGCCCTGTGTGTTAGAAAGCATACCCCACCATGTTCTGTGTGTTAGAAAGCATACCCCACCATGTCCTGTGTGTTAGAAAGCATACCCCACCATGTTCTGTGTGTTAGAAAGCATGCCCCACCATGTTCTGTGTGTTAGAAAGCATACCCCACCATGTCCTGTGTGTTAGAAAGCATACCCCACCATGTTCTGTGTGTTAGAAAGCATACCCCACCATGTCCTGTGTGTTAGAAAGCATACCCCACCATGTTCTGTGTGTTAGAAAGCATGCCCCACCATGTTCTGTGTGTTAGAAAGCATACCCCACCATGTCCTGTGTGTTAGAAAGCATACCCCACCATGTTCTGTGTGTTAGAAAGCATGCCCCACCATGTTCTGTGTGTTAGAAAGCATACCCCACCATGTTCTGTGTGTTAGAAAGCATACCCCACCATGTCCTGTGTGTTAGAAAGCATACCCCACCATGTTCTGTGTGTTAGAAAGCATGCCCCACCATGTTCTGTGTGTTAGAAAGCATACCCCACCATGTTCTGTGTTAGAAAGCATACCCCACCATGTGCTGTGTGTTAGAAAGCATACCCCACCATGTCCTGTGTGTTAGAAAGCATACCCCACCATGTCCTGTGTGTTAGAAAGCATATCCCACCATGTCCTGTGTGTTAGAAAGCATACCCCACCACGTCCTGTGTTAGAAAGCATACCCCACCATGTCCCGTGTGTTAGAAAGCACTCTCCCACAATTTGTACACTTATCTGCCCAGTGTGTCAAATCCCATACCTCTATCATGTGTAAACCTATCTTATCGCTGTGTCAAATCCCATACCTATATCATGTGTAAACCTATCTTCTCGCTGTGTCAAATCCCATACCTATATCATGTGTAAACCTATCTTCTCGCTGTGTCAAATCCCATACCTCTATCATGTGTAAACCTATCTGCCCAGTGTGTCAAATCCCATACCTATATCATGTGTAAACCTATCTGCCCAGTGTGTCAAATCCCATACCTATATCATGTGTAAACCTGTCTGCCCAGTGTGTCAAATCCCATACCTATATCATGTGTAAACCTATCTTATCGCTGTGTCAAATCCCATACCTATATCATGTGTAAACCTATCTTATCGCTGTGTCAAATCCCATACCTATATCACGTGTAAACCTATCTTATCGCTGTGTCAAATCCCATACCTATATCATGTGTAAACCGATCTTCTCACTGTGTCAAATCCCATACCTATATCATGTGTAAACCTATCTTATCGCTGTGTCAAATCCCATACCTATATCATGTGTAAACCTATCTTCTCGCTGTGTCAAATCCCATACCTCTATCATGTGTAAACTAGGGATGGGTCGGTACCAAAAATGTGTACATCGAGAGGTCGCCAATGCAAAACCGTACCGATTCCGGGACTCCGCGTTTTAGTACACTCCAAACAACATGGACGTTTCCTCTTCACGACATCGCAATAAAAGTGGCCAAATACACAAACTATGAGATAAACGCATATCATTTCTTCAGATTTCTTGTTTGTTCCCAATATTTTAAGTTTTCCTACAATTTTATGGACTGACAAGCGAGATTGAGGTTATATATTGTCGTAACCAAAACATGGCAGTTCTGCTCAACGTTTCACTACAAAAGTCTCCAAATGGACGAAAATATGGGGATAAAAGCTTATACTTTCTTCAGTTTTGGGGTATGTTTCTAATATTTTAAGTCTTCCTTCCATTATATATGTTCACAAGCGAAGTGGCGGTTGTAAAATCTCATCACGGTATTTCAGTAAAATGCTCTCGATACCGAGATACCGGTCCTACCGACCCATCCCTAGTGTAAACCTATCTTATCACTGTGTCAAATCCCATACCTCTATCATGTGTAAACCTATCTTATCGCTGTGTCAAATCCCATATGTCTATCATGTGTAAACCTATCTTATCGCTGTGTCAAATCCCATACCTATATCATGTGTAAACCTATCTGCCTGGTGTGTCAAATCCCATACCTATATCATGTGTAAACCTATCTGCCCGGTGTGTCAAATCCCAGATTTCTCATATTCCCTAAAGCCGGTGCCTTAGATCTCACACTCACACCACATGTACACCTACGTGCCCTGTGTGTTAGATTTCTCATATTCCCAACATGTGTACACCTACCTGCCCGGTGTGTTAGATTTCTCATACTCCCAACATGTGTACACCTACCTGCCTGGTGTGATAGGAACATGTACTGCCCCATACCCTCGCACTACATCATTTCCAAACACATCCACTCCATAGGCGTGAACCACCAACTGGGGCCCTGGAAAAACAAAATAGGTCAGAGGTCACAAGTAGTGAGGTGATCCCTCTTCAACAACTAAAGTTACATGGAGTATGAGGTATCCAATTGCTTAATACATGGAGGCACATATAATGCAACAAAAATAGGTCAGAGGTCACAAATAGTGAGGTGTACACTCTTCAACATGTAAAGTTACATGGAGGCACATTTTTCAAACCCATGAGTGAAGATTTCAACCAACAACCACTAAGGCACAAGTCTATCAATCACTGTGCAATTAGAAACTGAAAGAACTGCACCCATCAGTACATTTATACTCATGACTTGTGTATAGAAAATTTAGGGAATTCGCGAATTCCCTGGTCCATTTAGGGATTTCGCGAAATCCCTAAAAACATTCAGGGAATTCGCAAATTCCCTGATTACATAAATTCACTGTAACATATACACTAGAGTAGCTGTTACTAGAACATCTAATACCCATATGGGGAGGTCCCTGGTTACAGCAACCTTTACCTTATAAGTGTAGAAATACTGCATTTCCTGATACTGGGTGCTTGTTCTACTTGAAATACTATTCCACTTACAAAGGTTCTACTTATACAGAGTGCAGGGTATGTGCAATATTCACAAGCAGAACCCATAGATTCAGTCTCTGTAAAGAATGGAACATTAAAAGAGCAGCACCGTGTGTAGTTGCCTATAGACTCTGATACACAGAAGGGAAAGGGGTTTTTTTGCTACTTTGGAACAAAACAAATGAATTGTCGTGATAAAAATGCTTCAAATAAATGACATTTGACAGAAGACTAATGGTCTGTATTTTAAGGATAATACTCTTATGAATTTTTCATGAAATTTAATTTTAGTGTAAGTGAATGCTTGATGCTAAAACGGGAAAAGCTTTGTAAGTTTGTATGTACATTTTTGTGTAAAATCCTTTTACCTTAATTTGCTTTAATTCTGATAGCGCGTTCGTTGACGTCAATAAAGTAGAATTGAGTTCCATGCTGTTATGAATAGCTTTCAAATCACTGTACAGTGTTATTTAGGTTTTTTCTCACTAGTGAACTAGTGTTGATAGACTTCACAATGAAAACCGACACCTGTTTCACTGTACAGTTTTTCACTTACACGACAATGATATTTTTGCAACTGTATTGGAGCTGTGTGAACCAGGTATAAGAGGTCAAATTTTTCGGTTATTTGAAGTACACTTTGATTTTTGAAACCAATACACATGCTAGTTGGAAGCATTTGACGTGTTTTTATGCTACGGTTACTGTAAAACACAAAGTAATTAAATACTTTTAATTCTCAGTGTCCCACATCAAAAACACTAGAAAAACACTAGAATATCGTTTTCTCCACGGTTTTCAGTTCTTAGTTACAAAAAGTTTTCAGTAAAAAAACATCTGTCAAGTTATCAGTGTGAAGTACATGGATGTTCACTCTGTAGCTTCATATTTAGCATCAGAAGCAGTGTCAAATTGTCAGCAAATCTCCATGTGAAACAGTGTTATGTACTGGTGTCTTGTCCTTGTGTCCTCCATGTGAAACAGTGTTATGTACTGGTGTCTTGTACTTGTGTCCTCCATGTCACACAGTGTTATGTACTGGTGTCTTGTCCTTGTGTCCTCCATGTCACACAGTGTTATGTACTGGTGTCTTGTACTTGTGTCCTCCATGTCACACAGTGTTATGTACTGGTGTCTTGTACTTGTGTCCTCCGTGTCACACAGTGTTATGTACTGGTGTCTTGTACTTGTGTCCTCCGTGTCACGCAGTGTTATGTACTGGTGTGTTGTACTTGTGTCCTCCATGTCACACAGTGTTATGTACTGGTGTCTTGTACTTGTGTCCTCCATGTCACACAGTGTTATGTACTGGTGTCTTGTCCTTGTGTCCTCCATGTGAAACAGTGTTATGTACTGGTGTGTTGTACTTGTGTCCTCCGTGTCACACAGTGTTATGTACTGGTGTCTTGTACTTGTGTCCTCCGTGTCACACAGTGTTATGTACTGGTGTCTTGTACTTGTGTCCTCCGTGTCACACAGTGTTATGTACTGGTGTATTGTACTTATGTCCTCCATGTCACACAGTGTTATGTACTGGTCTCTTGTACTTGTGTCCTCCATGTCACACAGTGTTATGTACTGGTGTATTGTACTTATGTCCTCCATGTCACACAGTGTTATGTACTGGTGTCTTGTACTTGTGTCCTCCGTGTCACACAGTGTTATGTACTGGTGTCTTGTACTTGTGTCCTCCGTGTCACACAGTGTTATGTACTGGTGTCTTGTACTTGTGTCCTCCATGTCACACAGTGTTATGTACTGGTGTCTTGTACTTGTGTCCTCCGTGTCACACAGTGTTATGTACTGGTGTCTTGTACTTGTGTCCTCCATGTGAAACAGTGTTATGTACTGGTGTCTTGTACTTGTGTCCTCCATGTCACACAGTGTTATGTACTGGTGTCTTGTCCTTGTGTCCTCCATGTGAAACAGTGTTATGTACTGGTGTCTTGTACTTGTGTCCTCCATGTGAAACAGTGTTATGTACTGGTGTCTTGTACTTGTGTCCTCCATGTCACACAGTGTTATGTACTGGTGTCTTGTCCTTGTGTCCTCCATGTGAAACAGTGTTATGTACTGGTGTCTTGTACTTGTGTCCTCCACGTCACACAGTGTTATGTACTGGTGTCTTGTACTTGTGTCCTCCATGTGAAACAGTGTTATGTACTGGTGTCTTGTACTTGTGTCCTCCATGTCTGTCACAGGGTCGTTTTGAGGCTAATATGGCAAATGACACAAGTAGGTTTTATCTATTGTTGTTTATTCATAACTTCCTCAATTCTTTTTATATTTAATGAGCAAAGTATAAAAGTCTACTAATAAAAGTTTATGTATACATATACAAGCAAAAACACATATACACTAATCAACAACACACACACTCCCACTCTAAATCATGCATGCACATCAGTACAACATATGACAATGAAATACAACAAATATCAATACAATATACAAAACATATATATATCTGCATACATATATGACAAACTTTATTTCAATATTCAATTCAATGAAATAGTGTTTATTGTCATGAAATGTCCTGTTATTTGACCCAACACAGTTTACTACAAATGTCAATGAATGTCAGTTGTAACATGAAGTCCTCCAGTAAAAATGGTACTCAGCAACACCATAGCCAATAACCATATCTTCAGCAAGATAAAAGATAATGTTCAGCAACATCATAACCAACCAACATATCTTCAGCAAGATAAAGGATAACGTTCATCAACATCATAATCAACAACCACATCTTCAGCAAGGTAAAAGATGACATTCAGCAACATCATGATACCGTATCTCCAGTGAAAAATAAATCATCACATCTTCCACCATAGATTAGTAATAGTAACATTCAATCATCACCATAAATTCCCCACACTGGAACCAGCTGAAAATGATGCCACAATACTCACAATATGCTAGATAATTACACAAGTCTAACTTATATACATGTAAATTGTGTAAGTGTGTGTAATTATGTCATGATGATGGAAATGAACACATTTGTAGTAAAAACATTAAAATCTTTGTTATATGTTATGAAATTATTCTGCTTGTAATAAGTGAATATTTACACAAAACTATGAAATATAATTAGTACCTTTAAAGCTGGAAATCTCCAAACAACAAAATAGTACTGTAGAATATGTGTTGCCTAATATGTGGCTTCCTTCAAACTAAAGTAAAGAGACTAGTTCACACTCCATGAAATACTGTGTGTAGTGAAGCATGAACACACAACCAATTAACCAAACCATAGTAAACTACCATAGTGAACCCACAATGACCTCGTGCAGAAGAGCACTAAAACTATGACCCAAAAATCATAATGACCCTCAAATTACAAAAAATAAAATCTTATGAAGACACTTTGTGACATAAGCCCCCATTTAGAAGTGAAAACCATGTTTTCATCTCCAAATTATTCATAAATTTTATTTTCTACCCATATATTTTAATATTCCAGTCTACTCATGTAATCTCCAAAAACATTTTCACTACCCTTGATAGAAGCAATTGTGAAACGATAGGGTTGCAACTGCATTGCCCATCTCATGAGTCTACTATTTGCAACTTTATTTTTTGTCAAATAAATCAATGGCTGGTGATCCGTCTGCAAAGTAAACTTTCTACCATACAAATACATCTGCAATTTTTGTATTGCCCAAACAATTGCGAGGCATTCTCTTTCTATGACTGAGTAATTCTGTTCTCGCTTTTGCAACTTCCTACTAATGTAGCATATAGGGAACAAAACTCCATCATGATCTTGAAGCAATACCGCTCCAATTGCTGAGTCAGAAGCATCAGTTTGTACGATAAACTGTTTGTTTTCATCAGGTAACTTCAGGATTGGCTCTGATATTAAAGCAGACTTCAATTGATCAAAAGCTTCTTGGTGGTTAGTCTCCCAGACCAATACATTTGGGCATCCCTTCTTTGTAAGATCTGTTAGTGGAGAAGCCTTTGCAGAAAAATTGGGAATAAACCTTCTGTAGTACCCAATAAGCCCTAGGAAAGATCGAAGTTGCTTCTTGTTTTGTGGACGAACTGCATCTCGGATTTTCTGAACCTTGTCAGTACAGGGATTCAACTCACTCTGACCAACCATGTGCCCTAAAAACTCTACTTTCTCAAACCCAAACATACACTTGGAAGGACGCACAGCTAAGTTTGCTTCCCTTAGAGCTTGGAACAATTGTCTTAACACTCTCAAGTGACTTGACCAGTCTTTTGTATGAGCTAAAAGGTCATCCACATAACTATCTACTTGTTCAATTCCTTGCAACAACATATGCATAAGCCTGTTGCAGCTTGCACCAGATGTGACTAGACCAAATGGAACCACTTTAAATCTGAACATGCCATTCTCTGGGGTGACAAATGTAGTTTTATCACGATCTTCAGGTTTGATTGGGATTTGCCAATAACCCTTACTCAGATCTAGCTTTGAAAATACAGAGTCCGAAGATAATTTAGAGTACAGGCATTCCGGCAAAGCAGTTGGCATTGGATCAAAGTAACATACACGATTCAATTTCCTATAGTCAATGCAAAAACGTATTGATTCATCCTTTTTCTTCACCAGAACAATTGGTGATGCATAGTTGGCAGTAGATGGCTCTATGACACCAAGTTCTAACATTTTGGAAACTTCATCTTTTATAATGTGCCCCATGGATAGTGGAACTGGATAGGGTTTGGAACATATTGGATCATCACTTGTCAATGGAATAGAATGCTCCAATAAATTTGTGACCTTAGGAACATCTGTAAAAATGTCCTGAAACTCATGTAACAAACTATCAACATGCTGCCTTTGCCTTTCACTCAACCTGGGATTGACTAACACATCCTTATAGGTTTCTTTTTGCTGAGATGAAGGAAACTGAATTTCACTTATTGAATCCTGCTCCTCTTGAACAATAGACCCACAAGTCAAAGAAAGAAACTCACGAGATCCCGCAACCTGTGAATGATACTTTTTCAAAAGGTTTGCATGGAAGACTTTTGAACCAGTTGGGAGAGCTATCTTATAGTCATTCAATCCAATCTTTTCCTGAACCTCAAATGGTCCCTTCCACTGCATGAGCAACTTATTTTCACTTGTTGGGAGTAACAAAAGAACCTTATCTCCAACAAAAAACTTTCTATCCCTTGCCCTCTTGTCATAATAGTGTTTGTAAGACTGACTTTTGGAACCCAATTTATCCTTAGCCATCTGCAAAGTATCCTCCAAACGATTTCTAACATCCATAACATACTCATATGTTAACTTAACCTCAGGACTAGATTGTTCATTGGTCCACATTTCCTTCAAAATAGCAAGAGGCCCTCTCACTGACCGACCATACAGAAGCTCAAAAGGGGAAAATCCTAAAGACTCTTGAGGAACTTCCCGATATGCAAATAACAAAGGACTGAGGTAGCGATCCCAATCTTTGGGCTTCTCATCACACAATTTTTTTAGCATACCTTTGAGAGTACCATTGAATTTTTCTACAAGCCCATTGCAAATTGGGTGGTATGGGGTTGTCGACAACTTCCTAAGAGACAATAACCTGCTAACTTCACACATCAAATCTGAAGTGAATTGTGTACCACAATCGCTAAGAACCTCTCTAGGAACACCAACCCTGGCAAAAACATCTAGCAAAGCCTCTGCAACTGTCTCTGTGTCAATGTTTTTCAATGCAGTAGCCTCAGGATAACGAGTTGCATAATCTATGATCGTCAAAATGTATCTATGACCTTTCTCAGAAGCAGGAAATATTGGCCCAACCAAATCAATTGCTATTTTCTCAAATGGGGTTTCAATGATTGGCATGTTTTCTAAAGGAACCCTAGATACCTTTCCCTTAGGGACAGTCCTTTGACAAATGTCACACGATTGGCAAAATCTAGTAACATCTCCATGAATTCCTGGCCAATAGAAATTTGAGTACACTCGATCTAATGTCTTGCGAGACCCTAAGTGACCAGCAAACAAACCACCATGAGCAAGTTTTGCAACTTGAAGACGAAGTTGTTTTGGCAGAACAACCTGACTAACTTTTTCACCAAACCGAACTTTTGGAGATTCATAATACCTCATCAACAAACCATCGTTAATCTCAAACCAAGATGTATTGTTTTGACCACTTTTCCGTTTCACTTTTTCTTTTGCTTGGGTAAAACATTTTCTCAAGGTTGAATCTTGTTTTTGCAAAGAAATCAAATCTTTCCTTTCAATACCCTCAACCTCACTAGGCATGACTTTCAAAGGTTTAGTCTTACTGATAATCTGACGCTGTTTCTGACCACGAGTAACTACAGCCTGAGAAACAGAGACCTTTTCTTTGTGTACCTTAGAAGAATCAACCAACAAAGAACTATCATCAACACCAGAAATATTTCCAACAATCAAAGGATATAAGGGATTCTCTATGACAACTGCACAAGTATGGCCCTTGTAGTATGGTGTGTCCAGATAAATCTCTGCTATAGGGAATGTATGCACTGAGCCGTCAATGAAAGCGCAACGCTGGATATTTCCAGTGTACTGTTTTTGTTTAACAAGAGCTTTTTTGACTACAACCCCTGAACATCCTGTGTCCCTCAAAACATCAACGACCTTGTCACCAACGAAACCTTTTGACACTGGCATATTAGGAGGCAACTTGTTTATACATGAACTCAAGACAGGGAGTTTATGTCCACAATTCAAGGTAACCTCTGTAATGTTTGGTATTTGACAGGCACAAAGACTTTTGGTAGGCTCACCTTTACTTGCCATAACCTTAGAACAAGAACCACAATCAAAAACTACCAAACCATGAATACAAGACAAATCTTCCTTTTGCCTAACCTTCCTATTGCCACCTGATCTTGAACGTGACTCAAAAGACTGAACAGAACCTACATCCTCATCCTCTGTAGAATCACTAGAACTACTCATTTGCTCAGAACACAAAGCACCTACAATTTTCTTTTTAAGAAAGCAATCCTTTGCAAAGTGCCCTTGCTTCCCACATAAAAAACAACTTCTTGGTGTTTTCTTTTCATCATTCTTCTTTTTGTAACTTCTGTCTTTATCTTCTTTAACTCCTTTTGTATTGGCTTTCCACTTGTCTTTTGACACTTCATATCCTTGGCGTTTCTCCTTCTTCCAGGAAGAATTCACTTTCCAAGACGTCATGTCATGTGCGTCTATGTACCTCTCAGCAAACTTTGCTAACTCGGCATTATCACTTGAAATCTTCTCTCGGAGATGCATCGCCATATCTTGATCACATGTATTCAAGAACTGTTCCTTCACCAGCAAGGCTGACAACTCATCAAAGGACTTCGGGATTTTAGTAGCATCTATCCATTGGCGAAGTTCACCAGATAGTCTTACCATAAACTGTGTACAAGACTCACCAACCTCTGGACAACTTGCATAAAACTTTTTCTTCAAACCTTCCTCAGTTAATTGATAGCGTCTCAGTAAAGCCATTTTCAAAGCATCATAGTTGTTTGATTCTTCATTTGACAGTCTTGAATAAACTTCAAGAGCTTTTCCCTTCAGTAATGCAGCCAGGTATATAGCCCATTCTTCTTTTCCTGTCTTTATAACTGTGTGATACTTCTCAAAGCGTGTCAAGAAGGCATCAATACTGTCTTTGTTCTCATCAAAAAATGGCAACTTAGCTGGTTTAAACTGAACTTGCATTTTACCTAAACTACTCTGATCTGACTGATTATTTGTGCCATTTTCAACCTTCAATTTTGCCATTTCAAGTTCATGTTGTCGCAGGCTTTCTCTTTCAACTCGATCCATCTCTAGCTGACGCTGACGAAATTCAAATTCTTTTTCACGTTCACTAGCATCTCTGGCTTGCTTTTCTCTGTATGCCACCCTTTCATCCCTCATAAAGTCCTGCAAATCTTTTCCTTCCAAACCTATTTCCTTTCCTAAAGCCAACAGCTTTTGAAACTCATCAACATCCATCTTGTTAAAACATGCAAGAAATACACAGTTTGCTCAAAGAACCTTACTGATAAATGTGTATATACAAAAAGGACTAACTTTACACAAGAAAATATGAACCAAGATAAATGGACAATATACTTGCTTATCCAAAAGCACTAGACGCACTGAACATAAATTCAGCAACAAAACAAGAAAACAAAGATTACCCAACCACAGCAACAGTGAGAGAGGGAGGGAGGAGGAAAAAAAATCTGGTAACTTCAATCAATACGCTTTGCCTTTAAAAGTATGGGCAATCAACCAAACTATACTTGTAAAACCCTAGGAAATGATAAAATACACAAATAAAATTCACAATCAGTGACAGTGTGCCAGACTGAGAACAAATGTCACCAACACAGCCAAAAAAAAAAAAAAATAATAATAAAATAAAAAAAAAAAAAAATATTGGCTTGCAATATCTTGTTGTCACAAACCTTTAAAAAAAAAAAATTTTTTTTTTAAATATGAATATAAGTGTTCTTTTAACAACAGCTTATGTGTTTAGGATGATTCCATGCATGGCTAACTCCAAGCCGATAAATCAGTTTCAGAACTTGACTACAGAATGACTGTACAACAGTATAAAAATAAAAATGTCATGTATTTGACAACGAAAAATTATACACCTGATATGCAGCAGGAGGGAAATGGAAAAGTGAAAAAAATTGATAAACAATTTCAACTACCGAACCAAATGCCGGAAAAACTCCAAAGTCTTTCAAAATATAAGACTTCAAAATGCCCACAATCTAAAAATCTTGTGACGAAAAAAAACAAGCGGAATCAATCAATGCTTTGTTTTAAATGTATTGAAATTATTATCATTTACCAAAGCCTCAAAATATATCCTGGCATGCTCGCCAAATGTCACAGGGTCGTTTTGAGGCTAATATGGCAAATGACACAAGTAGGTTTTATCTATTGTTGTTTATTCATAACTTCCTCAATTCTTTTTATATTTAATGAGCAAAGTATAAAAGTCTACTAATAAAAGTTTATGTATACATATACAAGCAAAAACACATATACACTAATCAACAACACACACACTCCCACTCTAAATCATGCATGCACATCAGTACAACATATGACAATGAAATACAACAAATATCAATACAATATACAAAACATATATATATCTGCATACATATATGACAAACTTTATTTCAATATTCAATTCAATGAAATAGTGTTTATTGTCATGAAATGTCCTGTTATTTGACCCAACACAGTTTACTACAAATGTCAATGAATGTCAGTTGTAACATGAAGTCCTCCAGTAAAAATGGTACTCAGCAACACCATAGCCAATAACCATATCTTCAGCAAGATAAAAGATAATGTTCAGCAACATCATAACCAACCAACATATCTTCAGCAAGATAAAGGATAAC
Organism: Sabellastarte sp. h YS-2021; assembly: GCA_964017235.1. NCBI lineage: Eukaryota > Metazoa > Annelida > Polychaeta > Sabellida > Sabellidae > Sabellastarte > Sabellastarte sp. h YS-2021. The sequence continues at coordinate 908,739 of OZ024931.1, forward strand.
GTTCATCAACATCATAATCAACAACCACATCTTCAGCAAGGTAAAAGATGACATTCAGCAACATCATGATACCGTATCTCCAGTGAAAAATAAATCATCACATCTTCCACCATAGATTAGTAATAGTAACATTCAATCATCACCATAAATTCCCCACACTGGAACCAGCTGAAAATGATGCCACAATACTCACAATATGCTAGATAATTACACAAGTCTAACTTATATACATGTAAATTGTGTAAGTGTGTGTAATTATGTCATGATGATGGAAATGAACACATTTGTAGTAAAAACATTAAAATCTTTGTTATATGTTATGAAATTATTCTGCTTGTAATAAGTGAATATTTACACAAAACTATGAAATATAATTAGTACCTTTAAAGCTGGAAATCTCCAAACAACAAAATAGTACTGTAGAATATGTGTTGCCTAATATGTGGCTTCCTTCAAACTAAAGTAAAGAAACTAGTTCACACTCCATGAAATACTGTGTGTAGTGAAGCATGAACACACAACCAATTAACCAAACCATAGTAAACTACCATAGTGAACCCACAATGACCTCGTGCAGAAGAGCACTAAAACTATGACCCAAAAATCATAATGACCCTCAAATTACAAAAAATAAAATCTTATGAAGACACTTTGTGACAATGTCATACAGTGTTATGTACTGGTGTCTTGTCCTTGTGTCCTCCATGTGAAACAGTGTTATGTACTGGTGTCTTGTACTTGTGTCCTCCATGTCACACAGTGTTATGTACTGGTGTCTTGTACTTGTGTCCTCCATGTCACACAGTGTTATGTACTGGTGTCTTGTCCTTGTGTCCTCCATGTGAAACAGTGTTATGTACTGGTGTCTTGTACTTGTGTCCTCCATGTTAAACAGTGTTATGTACTGGTGTCTTGTACTTGTGTCCTCCGTGTCACACAGTGTTATGTACTGGTGTCTTGTACTTGTGTCCTCCATGTCACACAGTGTTATGTACTGGTGTCTTGTCCTTGTGTCCTCCATGTCACACAGTGTTATGTACTGGTGTCTTGTACTTGTGTCCTCCATGTCACACAGTGTTATGTACTGGTGTCTTGTACTTGTGTCCTCCGTGTCACACAGTGTTATGTACTGGTGTCTTGTCCTTGTGTCCTCCATGTCACACAGTGTTATGTACTGGTGTGTTGTCCTTGTGTCCTCCATGTGAAACAGTGTTATGTACTGGTGTGTTGTACTTGTGTCCTCCATGTCACACAGTGTTATGTACTGGTGTCTTGTACTTGTGTCCTCCATGTCACGCAGTGTTATGTACTGGTGTCTTGTACTTGTGTCCTCCATGTGAAACAGTGTTATGTACTGGTGTCTTGTACTTGTGTCCTCCATGTCACACAGTGTTATGTACTGGTGTCTTGTACTTGTGTCCTCCGTGTCACACAGTGTTATGTACTGGTGTCTTGTACTTGTGTCCCATTATTCTCTTATTATGTGAACATCATGACATCGACAGTAAGAGCCGTAAACAGGCTGGCGTGTGTTGAGTATCTCCACACACAGAAACTCTCCCAATCCTCCACTTCTGACCAGTGCAATGATTCTCCCATCACTTTTTTAACCAGTAGTAGTCAGTAAGACAGCATGTAAAGCCGGGTGGTGGCCTTTCTCTCACTCTATTATTTGTTATCACTGCGGGTTATTTTTGCAGGTAATCATCACAGACATGTAGGCAGCTTTAAATACAATGACTTCAACAGGAAAAAAACTTGACTTTTTTTAATCTATAATCATGTTCTATCTAAATTTAATCATTATTTTACACAGACAACTCCACCCATGTGGAGAGTGTTGTGTTTATATATTGATAGAGTACGTATGAGAGGTTATACTGTGCAAACAATGAGGGTGTCCGGTACTGAGATTACAAAGTGTAGGGAGTAGTGTCACATAACAGTAACTGTATACACTACACACTGTAATCCTGTGTAATACAGAGCTGTATTTACTTGTTTATACACTATGTATGAATAATTAACACAAGAAATGTTATTACTATCCCTTCTGTTGCCTGTGAGCAAATCTATTGTCCTGATTCAGTGCACTGTTGACACAGAGGGGTGATTGGTGTGTCCTTCATCAAGTGATGGATCATACTAAAACACTGGGTGCTGAAACCAACACACGGGACATTCTGTCATCCTATTCGTCTTCTCCTTGACTTTCCATTCTTACAAGGATAAAACGTCACTCCTTCATAAAAGTGAGTTACCGGAGACACAACAAGCGCTGTCTTAGCCTTGACTCGGGCTCAAATTTGTAGCAAAAGTTTTTTTCAACCATGTCCACAGCTTGATATTCACACAAAGTAATTGTATGTGTTAGGAGGTAGTTATTGTCCAGTGAGCCTGGTCATGTGGACTTTCTACCATTTGACAGCTGTAACTCCCTTGGTAGATTTGCTAGCCATATTATGTAACATGTAATTTCAAAAAATTGAAAATGAAATTCTGTATTTTACAGAGTTTGACAATTGAAAGTGGTAGGAAAATCTTCCACAATCATTTCTTTGATGAATATGAATCCAGTGATTATAAGACAGGCTTGTGCAGCTGCCCATGAGGGCCTTTCTTTCAAATTGTTTTTGTTTTATTTTTGTTTTTTTTGTTTTTTTATTCTATTCATCTACTTATCTCAAATGCATGGCTATATTGTCTGTGTGGCTTTAATGTAAGCAGATGTGAATTACTGGACTGACAGTTATCTTTGCAGTTAGTTGTCCAGGTTACTGGTCCTTATTTCTAAATTAGAAAGAAACTGGAACCTCAAGCAAGGCTAGCAGTACTCAGTAAACTTATTACTGAAAGCTCATATTTTCAATTTTATGGATGGTACAGCCATTGAGACTTCCAAGTCTCTTAAATTGTGCATATGTATTGCTTAAAATGAAGTCAAGTGTACTCTGTCAAGTCTTTATAGGGCTGAGTCAGAAATTCGCCTTTGATCTTTACATTTCCACATTGAGAATTATCTGGTATACGTTGTCCATATACAGTAGATTTGGTATAAGTAGAACTGCCATAAGTAGAATATTGCCATAAGTAGAAGTAGTTTCTAAGTCCCAACAATTATTAGTGCAAAATATAAGGATAAGTAGAAGTTCGACTTACAGAAAGTGGCCATAACTAGAACCTAATTTGATGCACAAAGTGTTACTTTTCAATAGGAATAACAAGGTATAAGTAGAACCTATAATGTTGTGTGTACAGAAGTGTCAATCTCCACAAAACTTGTGACAAAATAGTATCATTGTGACACTCTGTACCTGATTCCTCATTTTTGTGTTTGTAAGTCTGACCACCAAACAAATAAATTTCAAAGTAGAGTGATCACACAAGTGTTAATTATTGCAAGAGACTTAAATTAAATGGTATCTTTAGTACCTCATATATTTCTCAAACTGGGTATAACTAGAAGTTGCCATAAGTAGAAGTAAATGGCTGACATTTTGCAACTTCGACTTAGACCAAATCCACTGTATTTAGACCTGAGCATCAACATTACAAAGACACACTACAGTGCAAGTATCAAAGTGTTTTTTACTTTTTTCACTGCCCAAAACGAGTTTTATAAAACTCAATTTCATAAGTTTAAATCTCTGACTTTTGAATCGTAAACAAAATCTTGTTGTTATTGTTTCAGTGTAACATGTACATAAGTTCTCTATTTTCTAACACATTTGAGGTTGTTTACACATGACAGAAGTTCAAGCCTTTGTGTATTTGCTAAAAAGCTAAAACCAAAGTTTAATACAAAATAATGAAAACACAAGTGTTTCAAGTGTTGAATTTTTTCAAACAGTAAAATCAATGTTGTTCACTCTTTCAAGCATCATGTTACAAAAGGTGAAGTTTGCGATATGAGACTGAAATAAAACAATAAAATAAAACTCAATCAAGGATGTGACTCAGAGTTGATATAACCTTTACAAATGGCCATTGAGAAACAGCAGTTTGTGTTTTATGTGTGAGAGGAGGCCAGTAAACAGTCACAAGATATTTATCCTGGCAGAAACAACAAATGCTGACATTTTTTACTTTGAACATACTTTTAAAGTTCCAAACAACCCTTCTCAATTGTTTTTTTCCCTCTTTTGTTAACAAAAAGACACAAAACTGGTTTGACAAGAGAATGCAGCTGAGTGTTTTTAGGTTATCAGTTGAGTCAATCATGTGGAATGATGTCACTGGGCTGGAAGGATCACAAGAGTAAGCCAATCACAACACACTCTCAATGAGGCGGGAAAAAGATACTCCCAGTGCAATCACACATCAAGTAGAAGGTTGCTGATGAATAACAAAACCAAGCAGTCGCTAACTCAAGACTCCGTCCCCGTCCAAACTCACTCCGTTTTTCTTTGTTTTTTTTGCCTCTCGTCCCATCTGTTGGTTTGCAGCTGTATCTGTTTTGCTCTAATTGAGACATATCACAGATTGTGACTACACACACTGGATAAGTCTGGCTTCCTGTCACTGAGACAATTATCTGGGCTGGCACTCGATATTAAGGCAATTGTCTTGCCACAGTTGTGTGCTTAAATAGAAGTACCAACAAATCAATGTGTTTTTGTTGAACACAAGAAGCACTTGTAACCCAACATACACAGAGCTAGGTTTTGAGTACAAAAACTTGAACATGCATTGTGTTAATTGATAAGCCTTCACTTTGAAATGTAATTAATCCAACAAGGAGGCTTTCTCATCACGTCCATTAGACTGTTTGTATGTTGCAGGATTATGCAAATATTACTGGATGGAAGTTGACAAAAAAAAATCACAAGATGGGTGTTGGTCCAAGTTAGATCCCATTCAATTTGGAGACGGATGATCTGGATCAGTGTCTGGAGAAAACAAATCTGGATTTTGCCATTTATTTTTGGCTGAGGTTTGTACTCCCATTTATTTAACCTTGGTGGAAGTTTGCACTCCCCGAATACTGTTTTAGATAAAAAGTCCATCTACGCTGTCTATCTTGAAACTGTCTAAACATTTTGTTGTATTTGGACAACAGTTTATAAATAGTTCTAGTGTGAGAGAATAATAGAAGAAGATCTGATGGTACATGAGTTTGTTATGAATTCTAGCTGACCTCATACAATGAATTGTCATCACACTCTTCTAAAACCATGATTCTACGCAAACAATGATTACAATGTCCTCAATTCAATTTGCGTACATTACACGAGGACATACTAGAAAGTAGAAACTCATTTGGATCAAAACTGAAAAGTTTCGTTTGGCTTTCAGACTACGGAATTTACAAGTTGATATACAGTATTCAGAATATCAAAATCTCAATAATCTCAAAAGAATCAATTTTTTATACTTTTCTACTGAGTTACAAGTTTTCCTCTGCACCTTGACAAGTCTAGTACTGTTCTCAACAATAAAAAGAAATCAACAAATACACAAGTGTAATTATGTGTTAAAATGTAAGTTTTCGAGATAACATGAAGTAAACCTATACATACATCCATAAGGGTTTGTACTTTTGAAGGTGACATCGAGAGGGAAATTTAACACCAGATTCTGTCGGTCATCTTTGCTCTTTTTTGACATCTGAGTGATGCCTTCCTCCAGTCCCTGGAAAAGTGAATTGATGTACAAACAGCTTGCAAGGCCTTCTGGCCAGTAGCCATTTCTCCACTCAATAACCTTTACACCATCTCTCTAGTCTTAATGAGCACTTTTTTACAAAAACAGTCAAACATGCAGCTTTCCCTTGACATGTCAGAGTAACAGATCATTTTATGCCAGATCTTGTGTGAATGTAAAGAAAACTATCAACACTTTAGTAGAGAAGAGTTTGTTTGATACATTCTGAATATTCTCTTGCTCTACACTCCAACAAGTACAAATACTCTATCACATGTCTGATTGTAATTACCACCGTATATCCAGACATAAGCTGACCCATCATTGCTGACAAAGTCAGTATATATGTACTAATAGCATCAATACGCCAAGGTTAATATGCCAAGGTTAATATGCCAAGGTCAATATGCCAAAGTTAATATTCCAAGGTTAATATGCCAAGGTTAATATGCCAAGGCCAATATGCCAAGGTTAATATGCCAAGGCCAATATGCCAAGGTTAATATGCCAAGGTCAATATGTCAAAGTTACTATTGCAAGGTTAATATGCCAAGGTCAATATGGCAAGGTCATGCTACTGCAGCATTACAAGTCTTATGGTGCATTCAGTATAAAAATGTCTGCATGTATCTAGACTTCCAGTGCCACACAATTCTATGTTTTTAGTTGTAAAACTGACACATAAATAAGTGGGATATGATAACTGACACGAGGACATGATACAATCAACTATTTCCTATACCTGTTAACACTGAATGAGAAACGGACATTTTCAATTCCAGACAATTGAATGAAATGTCAATGTGATAAAAGTTCATTTGTAGACAGTTAAAACATTCTATTTCCTGAAAATAAGCTTCTTTAACATTGTAAAAACTAAAAAGAAATATAATGAATTAGCTATAGGTAACCCTTGCAATTAAAACCACATACATTACAATACAATGTATTCAAACATTCGTGATGATCAGCAAACTTCAATCAGAAGTAGCACGAGAAATAATTACAATCTGTAAAAGAATCCTTTTAGTTTAATTACATACGGCAGACTGCAAGAAGCAATATTTTTTTTTCAAATTAATCTTAATTTTACTTTACAAAGTCCTCTCATAACCAATACAAATGTCTCAGATGCCAAAACAATATCTTGTGCCCAGGGTTCCCACTCGGGTATTTTGTTGCACATCACAAAAGTACTGGCTGCTTAAAAAATCTAATTAATTACGGGATTTGATATGCAGATGGCTCACAGTAATGGTTTAAAAATTTGAACTGCTGTATGTGTCACAGCTCTATAATATCTCTGACAGTGTGATACATTGAAATGAATTAATGACTGTTTAGTTTTCGATTACCTTGTATGTAAGTTTGGAGATTAACATTTAGCTATGTTTACAAGTTGACACTATCAGGAGAGCCACAATACACAGTAAAGTACTATGCTTATGAATGAACTGGTTACCATAACAACTCACTGTTATGAGTAAACAAATTACACTTTGAAAACAAGCTCACCAAAGTGTGAGTAGGATCCCCCTACTGAGGGGTAAATACTAAACAACTAAATCATGTCAAAAATCTGCTGGTAAAACTAATGAGTATAACAGTTAATTTATAGTTAGCATTAAAGCTCAAACTTGTAGGCTGTAGAGATTCTTTGTACACCAAAATTTAGCTGAAAATTGCTGTCTCACCCACTTTTTAAACTTCCAGCCCATGGTTTCCTATTACCTTGCTAAAAAAAACTTCCAGCCCATGGTTTCCTATTACCTTGCTAAAAAAAACTTCCAGCCCATGGTTTCCTATTACCTTGCTAAAAAAAACTTCCAGCCCATGGTTTCCTATTACCTTGCTATTCATTCCAAAGCTTTAAATTCAACAGTAAAGGATTTATGAAACAAAATTTCAAATACTGATCCTTTTAGGGTCATAAGGGTGACCTTACAAGCCATCCAGTGGGCAAAATCCCTTTCCAGAACTTGTTTTAACTGGTTCCAATTCCCAAAGAATTATTATATGTAACCTTAAACCATTCTAGGAAGTACTGCATGAAAATGACATTTATGACCCCAATGTAACCTTGAAGGTCTGGAGTGCCATCTGACCCAATTTTTAAATTCCCAGCCCATGGTTTCACTAACCTTTTAATACATTCCAAAGTCAAAAATTCAATAGCAAAGGGTTGTGAAGTAAAAACTAAAAACATTTGTCCTTTTAGGGTCATTAGAGTGAAAGAAAAACCCAATTAATGGACAAAATCCCTTTCCAGAACTTTGACTCTCAAAGAATTATTATATGTAATCTTCTCCAATTTCAGGAAATGCTTTGTGAGATACACTGTTAAAAAATAAAAATGACCTTTACAATCCCGATTTGAATTTGAAGGGGGTCGGGGCAAATATGACCCACATTTTAAACTCGCAGACAATGGTTTCCTATTACCTCTAAATATATTGAAATGCTCAGTAAAGGACCCAACACAGCACAAGCCAAAACTTGAACAATTAAAAGGCATAATGGTAAGTCTATCACAAGTGTAAATAAAGCCACAGATACTCACTGATGTGATCACCCAGTCCTGTCCATACACGAAGGAATATTGGAAGTAAATATCATCGAATTCTGGAAACTGGAAACAAATAATATTCTCCATCAGTACAACACACACAGTAGACTCGGTATTACTAGAGGATCCTTTACCCAGAGGATGCAGTTTTATCTATTTTCACATAAAATAGTCCTTTTTTTCGGAGTACCTCGACCTCAGCTTGGTTTAACTTGCACCCTACACCCTGCGAAAACAGCGCTGGACACCACGAGATACAGAAAAGATGAAAAACTTTAAAAGTACAGAGATATGGATATCAGAACAGTGTAATTATGTAAATAACACTTAAGAAAGGAAAATGTTTGTAAAGACAATATATCAAAACAAGACAATTTAATTGGATTACAGCATAAATTTGAAAGTTAAAAAGCTGCAAAATTTATTAATTGATCAATTTTGTAATACTTATAGATGTACAGTTGTCACTGTAGGTAGCACAAACAAATGTAATAATGAGTTGCAGCAAAAAATCTAGAACATGTCTCAAATGTGACAGTTGAAACATTCTGGCAGAGACAAGATCAAACGTCACAACAAGATCACACCATGATATTGTATGCTGGTAACCTCCAACCAACATCCCTAACTTGTAACAACTTCCTAGACCTTACAGTACTGAAATATAAGTTACATTTTTACAGTTAAGATCACCATGACTAGGTCAAATCAAGGTCACACTATTATGTTGTGCACATACACCCAAACAATATCCCAGCCAAGTAACAAATTCCTACACCTTGAGGTTTTTGCGATATAGCCCAGACAAGATTTTAAATTTCAAGGTGAATATGGCAAGATTAAGGGTCAAATCAAGGTCACAACACCTATACCCCCAACCAAATATCTTTGTCAAGTATCAACTTCCTACACAGTTTCCAAGATATAGCCCAGACAAGATTTTAAAGGTTGGCGTCACTACAACAAGGTCAAATCAAGGTTACACCACAACGTTGCACACCTACAAATCCCGCTCATGTCACCACTACATATGAACTTCCTACACCTTACAGTTTCTGAGATACAGGCTTTACAAGATTATTATGGCTGCTTGACCACCCTCCCAGTCAGATACCATGCGTGAACATAATATCCACACATCCTTTAAAGACTGTGGGGCAACAGCACACAAAGTGATGTAGATGTGACAAACCCGTATACATGTAGTATTCACAAGGTATATATTACAGTATGTAGCAACTCACTGTTTCAGTAAATTATCTCATGTAAGTGAATTAAGATGGTCATGTATATGTGTTTGTAGACAAACTATGTAAAGGAACAATTAGGTAGTGAAAACACATTTAAGCTAATGCCATGAATGAGCCCATTTCTCTCCAGACCTAACTGGGAAATACAATGAACATTTGTTTATAACCTCTGTCCTGTTTATGAAATTTTCAGGCGGGTTGACATTGTTCTTTTTTTATAATTATTACAGAGGTTATAGGAGACTTATCAATCCTATGCAACTTCAAACATTTTACCATACTTCATCAATTTATACAAACCACTTGGTAATTTTTACAATTGCCATTAATTCCTGTACTGATAATAATAACATTTGTGTAGTGCAAAATTGATTAATATTCTCTAATACACTGGAATCCAAAATGGAGCGATCCTAAAACCTGGCAAAGTGACATCTGCCAGGGAAGGATAACTAAGGTGGTGGGTAAGCTAGATTTGAGGGGTTTTTTTTGCTAAAAAATTAACCAACAGTAAACTAATAAAGAGTTTGCTTACTTAGAGTGACCTAACAGCTAACAAATTTGTTAGCAAAATGAAGGCTGTGATTTAAAGGCCCATGATGGATATCATCTATGCTGTATATGGGTTGGGCCCCCTCTGTATAATGTCCACTTGCATTAAGAAAACACTGGGGACTATCATTATTCTGTGCATATTTCCAGCGTTGAAATAGTCGCACCATCAAAACACTGGAGGGAGTGCTAAACTGGTGCACCAATCAAGTGTGTCAAAAAAGTCTCTAGCCTATGTTTATATTCAAATATATAAGTAGTCATAGATGTGATATTTTACAGAGTGTTATGTTGGAGGCCACTCTCTTATTTATGACGTTTATGACAATGACATTCATGAGCCTATTACATGTTAATCATTATTTCTAGTTTGACACAAAAGATGATATTTGTAATTGCAAATATGTTATTCTGTTTACACTCCAAGTAAATAAAAATCTTAACCAGCTTTTCTATTAAAAAATACTTTAAGAAAATCCCACAGAATTCAATGACCTCATAAATTCTTGCTAGTGCACTAATCTCTAACTAAGATGGCACATCTGAATATGTTTCAATTTTTTTTCTCATTGTGACATATGTGCAATAAGAGGACTGGTATCAGATAGCGGAGTTGATATAAAGATAACAATATCTGAGATTCTATTTTATGTTTTTAGTTGTTCAAAACTCATATTTTTATGCCTTTTCATATTTGCAGGATAACCAACTACGGATTTTTCACAAGAATATTGAAACAGTCACTCTATATACCATTTGGGGTCTCCACACAGTAATCTTCCCATGCTAAATGTTGTTCAAGCCCATGAAATTCACTTTATTTTTGGTCTAATTTTGGATAATACTGCTTTACAGTAATTGTACAAACTTAAGTGATGTTCAAGAGTGGATGTCTCTCAGTAAATTGAAGCTCAACCCTGAAAAAACTGAGTTTATTGTCTTTGGTTCCAAGGCTCAATGTCAGAAGATTTCCTCTCACTTTCCTGTCAGCATTCTTGGTAGCCTTCTTCATCCGGTTGATTCTGTCAGAAATCTAGGTGTGTGGTTTGATGCAGATTTTTCATTCTCTGAGCATATCAAGAGGACTTGCAAAGCGTGCTTCCTTCAGATGCGTGACCTCCGTAGAATTAGAAAGTATCTCACTTCTGAAATGGCAGTCCTTGCTGCAAATGCCTTGGTTAGTAGTCGTCTGGACTATTGTAACTCTCTGTTCAGAGGTTTGTCCGGTTTCAATCAGCACAGATTGCAAAGTATTCAGAACACCCTTGCTCGTATTGTTACAAATCATAGAAAGTATGCTCATGTTACACCCATTCTACAGAAACTCCACTGGTTGCCTGTTAAGTATCGTTGTATTTTCAAAACCGCAACACTTGTGTATAAATTTTTGCATAGTGGTTCTCCTTCTTACTTTGAACCGTTCTTGTCTTTTAGTAGTTGTCCCTATAGTACTAGGCATAGTCACCCAGATCGTCAATACCTTACAGTTCCTCCTTTCCATTCATCAGTCTTTAAGTCAGCCAAACATTTTGGCCATAGTTTTGCCTTTGATGCTCCTAAGATCTGGAATGACCTCTCTCAAGATGTTCGCAGTGCAACATCAGTTGCCTCCTTCAGAAAGAAGCTTAAAACTTACCTGTTTGCAAAAGCCTACCCACCATAGCCTCTCCCGTCACATCTGTGTCTCCTTGGTACGACCTGGCTATGTGCCTTGATTAACGATAACTGCCTTGCTTTATGTTAAGATGCGCCTTAGAGTCCATCAGTGATGGAGATTAAGCGCTATAAAAGTCCACATTAGATTAGATTAAGTCAATGCCTTACCCAATGGACAATCAGCTATACTGGACATTACAAGTGGGGCACCCTACTTCCTCCATGTCTAGACAATGTGACGCCATGGCATCTTTTTCATGGCCTGACACCAGCCTTTCCCATTTGTCGGTTTCCGGTGAACAGAGTACCGTATACAACTGACCTTGCTCCTGAGTTGGGGGAAGAGAGGTATGAGTTCAGTTCCTAGAGAGGCCCTCTTCAGAAGGAAGAGGCGACTTCTGGTGCAGGTCACCTGCACATTGAAAACCCTTGGGAAAGGTGACAGGCTGCTGACTTATCAATGGGCTAGTGGTGGATCTGCTGGGCAGCCACCACCAGGCCCAGATGAAAGAGCTCTGAATCAGCCCAAGCCACATCCTTCAAGTAAAACTGTGTGAAGTTGTGGAATTTCCAGTGACAGGCTGATAGTAACTGTTCCAAGAAGACTCTTGACTGCAAGGTCTTCGAAGCAGCAAAGGACCTAACATCATGGGTTTTAACCCGATGAAGGGTCAGGGATTCTTGATCAGAGACCTCATAGCATAGAATCAGTCAGCTTGATACATGATGAGATAGTGGCCAGATAGTGGCTGGGGAAATATCTTTGTTGAAGCCTTTCTTGAAGGAGAAAAAGACCAGTTCTTTGTTCTGTCTGAGGTGTGAGGTCTTGCCCAGATAGTAGTGTAGAGCACTAACTGGGCAAAGTGACCTGTCTGCCTTGAGTCTGCCTTTCCTTAAACCTAGACACAGTATATACAGAACGCGTAGAAGTCAATCTCAGGGTGTTTTGCTTGAGGTCCCACATTTTGCATCAATATACAAGTCAAAAAAGCAATTTGGCCTTAGCTTTGCATACGATGCTCCGATGATTTGGAATGATCTCCCTGATCACGTACGCTCAGCTAAATCTCTCTCCTCATTCAGGAAGAAGTTGAAAACTTACCTCTTTGAAAAAGCCTACCCACCCTAGTTTTTTCCTCTGTTTTCATTTCGTCTTTCTCCGTGGTGCTGACCCCTGCAATGTCTCTGATTTAATGATTACGATCTCTGATTTTTGGCTTTATGCGTCTTAGAGTCTGTCAATAGATAGAGATTGAGCGCTATAAAAGTACTATTAGAATTAGAATTGAGTGATTTATCCAGAGTTGGGACCAAAGCTGAAATAACCACTGCATGGGGCCATACTGCCTGGACCCTCCTTAGCTAGCTGGTTCTTTGACAGAATGCTGGGTGAGGGGTAGAGAGACAGCTTTGACCAGTCTGTCTGTTGTCTGATGTTCTTATGTAGGCAAGAATGGATCTCACTCCTGCATTTGTCTGAACCCAGAGCTAAGAGGAAGACAGTCTTGAAGGTCAGATGCTTATAGCAGCCCTCTTTAAGGGCTTCAAAAGGAGCCTTTGTCAGTTGGTGCAGGACCAAGGAAAGGTTAAAAGAGGGAATGTCTCTGTGACCCTAAGGTATGTCTCTATAAAAACTATCTATTCATATTGGTTTTCACAATGTAGTTTTATGTTATTATAAAATTCATGAAATTATAAACACCAAGCCTCCTACCTTAAAATGACAAGTGTGTTTGCCTTTGCTACAATAGGGGATTAACTTAGATGTGTTTAAATAGAAAGTAAGGGCTGTGGGGTAAAAAAATTAATCAATTTACAACATTCAAAAAGACTGTATTTTAAAATTATTTCATGAACTTCTGAGATATTTATTTTCTAATTATGTGCCATCTTCATAAAGGACTGAACTTTTACCTTAAAATAACATTAATTGGAAATGCTTAAAATTGTAACCTTCAAGTGTGGGGATAAGTGGTTGGAAATACTTAAAATTGTAACCTTCAAGTGACCTTCACTAGATCAATGCTTGCACTTCACACAATACTTTCCTTTTTCATCAGGGACATCATAACAGAAAAGTGATGTCTAACATTAGGCTGAATCTTTCCCGATATCTTGAATCTTCCCAATTATATATTACTGAATGTGTGCTTTTGAGCTTATTTACTTTTACACCAATCCACAATGATGGGATTGCCACGTGTAAGCTACTTTTATATTAGTAGGACATTGGATTGTTTTTGGACTTGTTGATGTTAATTGTAATATCACTTTAAGAGATCAATCAGACTTTGACAGAATGTTACTTCATTAGCTAAACATAAAAAATCATATACTACTTTGCTACCAATTATCGCCGAGTATCAATTACTGCCACCAAGAAATAAAATGTTCATATTTCATTAGCAGTCATATATCTTCAAAGCATTTTGATGTTTATTTATTCCATTCAGTTTGGAAACTGAATTGTGTCTGACGGTAATTGGTACCCGGCGATAATTGGTAGCAAGGCAGTGATATCTAGCAATTTAAGTCAACAACCGGAAGCTCAAATATTTTTAACCTATTACTTTTTTAAAAGTACTTATTAAAAGCCTAAATTAAATTGAGCAAATTAAAATGGCTTCACAATCCAGTTACACTATCTGCAATCGAAGAGCCACTGTTGAATCGTTGGGTGTGTAAAGAGGGTATATGAGCAAATCACCGACAAGACAACTCGCAGACATCAACTCGCCGACAAATTTTAAATAAATTAATGACACATTATTACCCCATTTCTTTGTCATTTTTTCACTGAAAAGACGTTACAATATTCAAATAATAATTTATACATGTCTTCACTCACTCACTTCACTTCACTGCACTCTAGTCCTGAAGCAGTACTCCCAAATCATGAATCCAAGAAAGGTCTTGCTGACCGGTTTGTCACTTTCTTCAGTGACAAAATAGCTAAAATCAGAAACTCATTTTCCTCTAGTGACTCTCTCACTCTGCCTCCTCCACCTGATGTACCCAATTTCAGCTGCTTTAAACAAGTTTCTCAAGAGGAAATTAGAAAACTTATCATGAAGTCACCCACTAAATCTTGTTTGTTAGATCCATGGCCTACATTTCTTGTTAAGGAATGTATTGATATTTTACTGCCCTCTATCACCAGGCTTGTTAACTGCTCATTGTCAGAAGGTGTTGTACCTGATGAGTTCAAGAAGGCTATTGTAACCCCATTGATTAAAAAGTCATCACTACCACCCAATGACTTAAAAAACTACAGACCTGTTTCTGGGTTGGGCTTCATATCCCAACTTGTTGAATGTGTTATTGCTTCTCAATTGAATGACCATGTCAGTTTCAATGGACTAGAGAATGTCAGGCAATCTGCCTATAAACTGGGTCACTCAACTGAATCTGCATTGCTCTCAATTAAGAATGATGTTCATTTGGCTTTTGCTAAAGGTGAGGCTACTACTGTTATTCTCTTGGATCAATCAGCAGCGTTTGATACTATTGATCATGATACGCTACTTAATTCTCTTAGCTCCTGGTTTGGTGTGAGCGGGGTTGTCCTCGATTGGTTTAAGTCTTATCTCTCAGACCGTGTTCAGTGCATTAAGATTGGGTCAATTTTATCTGATGCCAAAAAGTTGTTGTATGGTGTGCCTCAAGGCTCTGTCCTGGGGCCAATCCTTTTTTCACTCTATACTACTCCACTGAGTAAAGTCATACGGAATCATCCTGGTATTAGTTTCCAGTTCTACGCTGATGACACACAATTGTATGTACATCTCACACATAAAAATGTTGCCTCGGCCCTTGATAAGCTGTCACACTGCCTTGAAGATGTAAAGAGATGGCTCTGTACAAATAAGCTCAAGCTAAATCCTGATACGACCGAATTCATTGTGTATGGCTCAAAGTCTCAGCGCGAAAAACTTAATCAGTCCTTCCCGGTCAACATACTTGGTAATCTTATATCACCAATAGATGCAGTTAGGAACCTTGGTGTCTGGTTTGATTCAGATTTCTCATTCTCTTGCCATGTTATGAAGGTCTATAAGGCTTGTTTTGGTCATGTCCGGGATCTTAAGTGACTCCGAGAACATCTGACAGATGAAGCGGCTCTTATGGCTGCCAATGCTCTGGTCGGAAGTCGACTTGATTACTGGAACTCTCTGTTCAGAGGTCTCTCAGTTCTAGATCTGCGCAAACTTCAATGTGTTCAGAATAGCCTTGCCAGAATTGTTGCCAACACCACCAAGTACTCACACATCACTCCAGTTAGAAAAGCACTACATTGGTTGCCGATTAAGTACCGTTCTATCTTTAAGACTGCCATGCTGGTATATAAGTTCCTACCCTACACAGTGGTAACCCCAAATACTTTGAACCTTTCCTGATTCCCAGACATAGTGCACATAACGCACGTCGAAGTCAATCTGATGGCATATTTCTTAAGGTTCCCCACTTTGCTTCAGTTTTCAAGTCTCGAAAACATCTTGGACTCAGTTTTGCGTATGACGCACCTATGATTTGGAATGACCTTCCTGATGAGGTCCGCTCTGCAAACTCACTTGCCTCTTTCAGGTCAAAGTTGAAGTCATACCTCTTTGGAAAAGCATACCCACCCTAAATTTCCAATCTCCTTCTGCTTTCTCCGCGGTGCTGACCCCTGCAATGTCTCTGGTTTTTGAATATTGAACAATGTTTTTGTGTGATGCGCCTTAGAATCTGTCTTTTGACAGAGATTAAGCACTATAAAAGTGCTATTAGAATTAGAAAAAGCAGGAAAATCACATTTTTACTGTCCAAAAGATGAACTCCTCTGTCATTTTATTGTGAATGGTCCGTTAAGTTACACACATACTTAAACTTGAGAAGTTTCATCACATTTTCGTAGTATAATATGTTCCAATATGTTTTAATTAAGGGAAATGAATGATTACAGATATACAATACATTTTAAAACAATTTATGGCAATATTTTAGTGTTATAAAAGCTGCAAGGTTCATTTTTGTATTTAAATAATCTGTCAGCGAGTTGCTGTCGGCGACTTGCGGGTAATTCGTAAAGAGTGCCGATCGAGGCCTGTGGGCGGTGGTACTAAAAAGCGTATGGGGTGTATGGAGGCATATGGGAGTGAATGGAAGCGTATGGAGGCGTATGGAATGGTGAAAAAAGTGTATGGAAGTGGTATAAAAGGTGTATGGAACTGGTGAACAACCTTTAACCATTCTATTTTTCACAATTTCTGTTATCATGTGTTGTTTAAATGCATTTTCAGATTTATCAATCAGTGGGTGTTATCGGTAGTTTATGCATTATATTACGTTTTTGGTTTAATCTGGTGGAATGATTTTACCAAACAGTTCTGGTCACGACACTCAGTAAAATAAAGCTAAATAAAGCTCAAAGCTTTAATGTTGATATTTAATTTGATCCATATTTTGATAATTGTCTGAATCTAATACTATCAAACAGTACATCAGATATACATGTTTCTGATAAATTTAGTCGTATGATCGCTTTAACTCAAGGTTTATAGCCTCATTTTCAGACAGACATTTATGGAACAAGACAACAGAAGTTATGAAATTTCAATGGTTATGGGGTAGTTACACTTTCATGTCCCATTTATACCACTCCAATATGCTTTTTTTTATACTCCATATCCCTCCGTACACTCCCATACGCCTCCATACGCCCCCGTACACTCCTTAGTGCCACCCGCCTGTGGGCGATAATGGGAAGCTAATGTAAGATAGCTGTAACGAAGGACAACATAGAAATGATATTTTAAAACAATTATGTTAGCTATGGCAATAAAACTGTGTTATTAACAGTTTTGTGGTCGTTACATTTTATGACTGCATAATTGTTGTTTTTAACTTTTCCTTTCACTGCGAGTCTCGACATGAAACATCTGAAATTTGAAAATAAAGTTTCGATCACAACTTGTCACTTTAAAGCCCAAATTGCTATGTTTCACCACTAAAACTATTTTATAATATCGGGCTTGTATACTTACTTCAGCAGTCTCTATCTGACCGCTGACCATTAACAAAAACACTGAATTACTACCGGCCATATCGAGCTGTAACAAATATTTGTTTATTTTGGTTTCTGTTTTACTTTTCTTTCGCCAGGTGGCAACCATCGTAAGAAAGATACTAAACCACCAGGGCCTGTATTCACAAAGATTCTTATTCTTAGAATTTTTCTTAGAATTATTATTTTCCTATTCACAAACATTCTTATTCTTAGAATCACACTTATTCTTAGAAGTTTTCTAAGAATGGCTTTTATTAAGCACTATAAAAGTCAAATTAGAATTAAAATTTTATTCTTAAAATTTTTCTAAGAATATGAAATTGCTATATGCACAGAACTCTTTTTCTTCACACCAGAATTGCATCCAAATACAGAAAGTCACTTCTGGGCCTGTATTCACAAAGATTCTTAGCATTTTTCTTTGAATTACAGTTAGTTAAAGGAAATTCTATATATGATACTTGTCGCCACGCACTATTACCACTCTGTAACAGCTCTGGATGTGCAGGGGTTGGTTGTCGGTGAAATGAGACTCATGGTGGACTACCATGACAATCTACGAACAATCAGCACCAGCAGTTGTCGTCCATCATTGACCAGAAAATACACCTGCACACAGCTTTCCTGAGCTACAGTTCCATACTAATCATCCCAAATCACTGTGTAACAACAAACACACAAAGGTCCTCTCTCCTTGCCTTTCAAAACCCAACAAAGGGCAAACCGCGCCTTTTTCTCACTTCAAAACACTTGCAATACTTCAGCCAATACTTCAGCAATACTTCAGCCAATACAATCAACAATATATAAACGATGAAGCGATAAACCCTAAAATATCAATTCTCGCGACCGCACCATGACATATTTCCCTGCATCAGGAAATGTCATCCTGGCATTTGTTTCCCTCATCACATCAATCAGATGTGATAATTCCAATAACATGGCACAATTGAGAAACTTTATTAAGTTTCTCACCCTAACATCAACTTTCTCCAGTTGTTAATGCTGTAAAATTACAAACAAAATCAAGAAAACTAAATCAACCACAATGACGAACTATAAATGTTAAATTTAGTTAAATGCAAAAAACATTTCATAATTTAACTTTCACCAACATAATGATTGTTTTGTTCAATCACTGAAATTCAAAAGAATCGCAGACAAAACTAAAATTAAAACAACTGCACTACCTGTTTTAGAAAATTTACTTTTCTTTCTACATCACCTTGTGCATGTGATGACTGTCCAAAATTATAAACAAAATCTTTGTCCAGATGCGCTTTTGATCTTAACCTACTAGATCTCCTAGGAGCTGGTTGAGGAGTCTTGACCTCACTACCAAAACTTTCCTCCTTATCGGTCTCTTCAGCCTCAGTAACTTCCTCTGATGTTACTTCCAACACTAAATCCTCTTCATTCATTCTTTCCTCATCCTCATCAACTACTTCCTCTTCACCATCAGTTCTTTCCTCATCCTCTTCAACTACTTCCTATTCATCTTCAATTCTTTCATCCTCCTCAATTTCACCATCTCCAACTACTTCCTCCTTTTCAGAGAAATCACTCCGTGAGTCCAATTCAGGATAAGTATCATCTGCGCTAGCATTAGCTTTCATATCATTACTAATTGAGTTTTCTAGTACACTTGAAATGTCTATTTCTTCACTATCACTCCCCGACTCCTGAATTCCTGATGGAGTTCCAGCTGAAGCATGATTTTCACGCCTAACACCCCTTGGTGCAGGTGTTGGAATATCCCTACCCATTGACATCCTCAATGGGTGTGCCACTGGAAATGGTCCAACAGTAAGCGTTGCTTTATCCAATGTCTGACTTGAATCCACAGAAGAGTCAGACAATCCAGTCTTCATACTATCTCCAAGCGTTGTTACTGAAACTTCTCGGTCATTTGATGGAATCCACAGTAGAGGCAGTAATAAATTCCTGTGTACTACTCTAATCTTCTTTGATCCTTGCTCCAACCTCACTTCATAAACAGGAATGTTGTCATTCGGTTTTCCCGTTACAACATAAACTTCTTCACTCCATTTATCTGCTAACTTATTTGTCCCCTTTGAACCCACATTCCGTAGGAGTACTCGATCCCCAATTTCCAAGACAGCACCTCGGATCTTACGATCATAAACCTTTTTATGACCCATTTGATTGGACTTTGTTGCAGACTCAGCAACTTCAAAAGCCTTCTTCAACTGATTTTGAAGAGAAGCAACTTACTGATCTACAGATGTAGTATCCTGGTCTTCCACTTTTCCTAACACGAGATCCACGGGAATTCTGGGATGACGTCCAAACATCAGGTAATATGGAGAAAACCCTGTTGTATCGTGTTTCGTACAGTTGTACGCATGTACCAACGATCCAATATGACTCTTCTAGTTCTGTTTCTGAGTAGGTTCCAAGGTTCCTAACATACTCAACAAGGTGGAGTTGAACCTTTCAGCCAATCCGTTTCCCATAGGATGGTATGGTGTTGTCCTACTTTCTCAATCCCAGCAATCTTACAAAGTTCAGCAATTGTCCTACTCTCGAAATTTCTTCTTTGATCGCTGTGCAACCTTTTAGGGAATCCGTAATGAAGGAAGTAGTTCTCGAAGAGTACTTTTGCAGTCGTCCTTGCAGTTTGATTCCGTGTAGGGTAAGCTTGGGAATATTCGGTAAAATGATCTGTAACCACAAGAATGTTTTCCACTCCTCTCGAAGGTTCCAATTTCAAAAAATCCATACAAACCAGTTCTAATGGTTGTGTTGTGGTAGAATTAACCAAAGGAGCTCTTGGCGGGTGAAGCTCTTTCTTCGGATACATCTGTTACAATGGGTGACATGATCTACAACTGACTTATGCATTC
The DNA here is from genome assembly GCA_964017235.1 of Sabellastarte sp. h YS-2021. NCBI lineage: Eukaryota > Metazoa > Annelida > Polychaeta > Sabellida > Sabellidae > Sabellastarte > Sabellastarte sp. h YS-2021. The sequence goes on from OZ024931.1 coordinate 929,322, forward strand.
CAACCCAAAAATATCTTTTACGAAGCAACTCAAGTGAACAATCACGTCCCAAGTGACCCATCTTGTCATGCATATGATTCAAAGCCACTTGTTGAAACTTTTTGGGTAACACCAGTTGTCTACATTTTTCGCCATGAACAGTGCATGTTCTCATCAGTAAATCACTGATGATCGAAAGATTTTTCCTCTCTTTCCACAGCAATCTTGCTCCAGCCGAAAAATCACTCTCCTTCAACTTGTGAGATAATCTCAACTTTAATTCCTTGATGACAGGATCGTTATCCTGTTCCTCCACCCAATCTATGTCCTGACCCAGTGAATTTGATACAAGTTGGTCCAGTTCTACTGGAATGACCTGCTGGCCATAACAAAAACTAGTCACTGGATGACCTTCTTCCAGATGTACATTCAAAACTTGGTTAACCACAGTGGTGGTAATCTCAGGCCAATCTATGCGCGATAATGCATCTGCCACTCTGTTTGAGGTCCCAACACAATACTTGATGGCAAATGGATAGTTTGCAAGCTGCGCAACCCACCATTGACCAGTAGCATCCAACTTTGCAGTGGTCAAAATGTAAGTCAATGGATTATTGTCAGTGAATACGGTAAACTCATTTCCGTATAAATAATCATGAAACTTTTCAGTAATAGCCCATTTTAATGCCAGAAATTCTAACTTGTGAATAGGATAATTTTTCTCCGACTTGGACAAACTCCTACTAGCATATGCAATCACACGGGTGCGCCCATCCTGCTCCTGCTGCAAGACAGCCCCCAAACCATCAATACTGGCATCAGTATTTAAAATAAATGGCTTGGTATAATCCGCAAACCCCAGAATAGGAGTACTCGTGCAAGCATCTTTCAGCTTCTCAAAAGCCAACTGCTGTGCCTCCTCCCAAACTAAAGGTGGATATTTAACCTTCTTTCTAGTCTTAGTTTTGTAATGCGTTGCTCCCTGGCAAACATTAGGGGCATTATGGCAAACATCTCATTAGGGGCTCCAATGTCGCTGCACACTATTACCACTCTGTAACAGCTCTGGACGTGCAGGGGTTGGTTGTCGGTGAAATGAGACTCAAGCTCAACTAAAAGCTTTATTTCATATCTACATACAGTGGATTACCATGACAATCTACGAACAATCAGCACCAGCAGTTGTCGTCCATCATTGACCAGAAAATACACCTGCACACAGCTTTCCTGAGCTACAGTTCCATACTAATCATCCCAAATCACTGTGTAACAACAAACACACAAAGGTCCTCTCTCCTTGCCTTTCAAAACCCAACAAAGGGCAAACCGCGCCTTTTTCTCACTTCAAAACACTTGCAATACTTCAGCCGTACGAATCAACAATATATAAACGATGAAGCGATAAACCCTAAAATATCAATTCTCGCGACTGCACCGTGACATACTTATTAACCTTCTTTTGGTGAGGACCCCTTTTCATAATAATATATGAAGTGGTTTGGTTTGAAGTCAAGTAAAAAATTGAAAAAGAAAATGAAATACGAAAAATTTTAAAGTAAAACAGTTACCATGGGAATGACTTTTGTTCAAAATTTTATTTAAACTCCAAGTGACTGACCTTCTATCATGATGAACACATTCTAAAACTTTGATAAGATGACCCAGCAGGCACACACCATGAAATGTCATTGATTTAGAGTTGAAAACAGGTCCTGACGTTGAAATTCTCATTATCAACTACTAAATCTAAGTTAGTTTTCTGACATGAAACAGTAGTGATATTTTGACCAGAAATCATGGTGATTTTTGGTTGAAAAATTGACAATTAACACTATTTCAAAGCTGGATTTCTGACTGGAAAAAGCAGCGATACTTCATAAAAAATCACCACTAAATCAAGTTGTGTTTTTCGACATGAAATCTTAGTCATGTTATTGAACAGAAAACAGGTTGAATATTGGGAAATGAATGACTAGTGAGCGTTGATTGAAAATTCTGTTTCTAGAGGGTGATATAGTCATTACGTATAACTTTTTGAAAGAACTATTATTGCAATAGTTTTTGAATTTGTAGGTATTTATAAAACAAAGACTAATTTTTAAAGATTATAAAGATGACAAAGATTATATGTGCATGTACTTGTACATTTTTATCCATTCTCCTTAATAATTTATAGCAACAACAAAACTGATGTACCCAAATATAATTTTTATAATTTATAATTAAATTTTGATTAATGCAATTCCTGATAATTTAAAAAAAAACATTTTGAAGTCAAACTTATCTTAAATAAAAAAAGATAAATTCAAACTTATTCATAAAAACTTAGTAATTTGAATTTGTTTCTCAAATTCTCCCATACACAAATAACTAGTTTTCAGTTTGCAAGTTTACACTGAAAACTTCTCTATACAGATAACCTGAGCTATAACATTTTATCACACAACAGTGAGGTTGGGGGGTTCTTGGTTTTTCTTATCTGTACCCTGTACACAGAACATTAGACCTGTGACTAAAAGTAATTAGATAACACAGCAGGGGTACCAGTGGAGGTGGGGGTTTACCCTTGCTCAATTGCATGCATGGTGTTTACTTCTTTAGGTCTGTTTTTGTGGTCAGAACTGACAACTAATTAAGGTGGGGAGTAATAGTGGAGTTCTAATAATGTGACTTTTCTTGTGTTTTTCTCAGTTTATATGCCAAAGTTGTATGAGACACAAGCATCTGAACTGAGCATTGTGGCTTTGCTACATGATTATAGCTTCTTTATAATTACAATATAATTATAGCCAACTTAATAAAACATTTAAAAGAAACTGATTGGATAAAATACTGAAGATATAAATAATGTCACAATTGTTTATTTACAAAGAACAAAAAAATTTTAAAATTTCCCAAAAAGAATTTCAATTGATGGCACTAAATAATACATGTCCTATTAATAACATAAAAATGGATGTCTAGTTGGAAAATATGGATTTACATATATTGAGCAATTATACTTGAAAGCTGATGCAAAATTATGTGTTATTACAATGTCATCAGAAATAGAATATTGAATATACAATGATTCATGAAAACATGTCATCTTGGAAAGAATTAATGACTTTGAAGGTGTATCCAAATTGTAAAATATGCATATGGATAGTTATGATATAATATTAATAAGAAGCTATAATTATGACACATAAGCTACAATGATTTAAATAAAGAAGACAGTGTAAACAACCTGATTTCACCCATTGAATTCAACCCTATTTCATACACTGGATTCAACCAAAAACAGTTTACAAAATCTACATGTCTTTCAACCAGATTTCACCCATTGAATTCAACCAGATTTCACAAATTGAATTCAACCTAATTTCACTGGTTGGATTCAACCAAAAACGGTTTGCAAAATCTATACGTATTTCAACCAGATTTCACCCACTGAATTCAACCTGATTTCACCGATTGAATTCAACCTGATTTCACCGGTTGGATCCAACTAAAAACGGTTTGCAAAATCTACACATATTTCAACCAGATTTCTACGTTGGATTCAACTAGATTTCAAAGTTGCGTACCTGCTGGGGAAGCTTTAGGTTCAATGTTACAGGCATAAATAAGAGTTCAGGTCCTGAAAACAACTAAAATTGCCAAGTAAAAGATTTACCTAACCAAATTTTTGGCCAAATTTTAGCAAATATGTTTGTTGTAGAATTTTTCACTAGTAGAACACATCCTGTAAAAATAAGGAAATAATTGGTCAAGTCATCAGGAAGTGAGTGGACTTTGATTTCATACAAACAGACAGATCATATATGGATGGACGATAACCAGTTCCACCTTCAAATTTTATTAAAATAAAAGGTCCTCAATCATAAGGGCCACCCAAGTTATCAAAATAAAGTATTTCAAACCAAATTGTAATGCATAGTAAGGAATTACAATATTTCAGATGACTACTGATAGTAGTATTTGTCACTAAAAGTGCGGTATAAATTCTTTAGGAACAAGTACTCAGATAACATTCCACCAGTGGACCAACGACATATAGCCGGCAGCTTTTGCCACCGTTGGGCCACTGTTGGTCCACCAGTGGTTTTTGGTTGTATAATCGGCAGTTTTCCACCGTTGGGCCAACGATGGCCTTCCAACCAATCTTCAGTTCTGTAGAATTTGCCACCAGTGGGCTAACAACAGTTTTTGTTCAAGACGCCGGTGAGCAGTTGAGAAACTTGGTTAAAATTTATTCATAAGTTTGTGTCTAATAATGAGATTTCAGTGAGCCCACAACTTTTAACTCACTATCTAACAATTTTAAACACCAAACAATATTTTCATTATAAATTTACAACACAAAAGTTGTCATTGGACATATTATAATTTTATCAATGAATTATGAAATATCACCATAGGACTCTCATCCACAATTGTTTATGTACGACTGATTACATCATTGGTCTTATCATATTGGTGACTTATCATTGATTCCTTAGGCTAAAATCTGCCCAAAACCTGTCAATCATTTGCCTTATCCACAAATGGCCACATAACTATAGGCTGCAATTTGATTGACTTAAGGTATTGCAGAAGTTCAACCAGCATATTGCCTCCAATGGGCCAACATTAGCCCAACAGACAAAAGAACAGTGGCCACAGGTAGGCCAACAGATTTGCCGCTGGTGGTTAACTTTTGGGCTACCACAGGACTGTTATCTGGGTAAACAAAGCCAAAAGGGGTTTCGGTCTACTAGCGTGAGTCGCCAAGTCATCAGAGACATGAGTAGTGCACTGAGTCAGTTACCCATCCAAATACTAACGTAGCCCATTGCTGCTTATCTTCAGTGATGATACAGCTAGGTACCCACAATACATGGCAGTCTGGAGACCAAAAACAAAAGCAATCTCTAGAAGCATGAGCCTCACTAGAGATTGTACTTAAAAATAATACAATGATCAGTAACACTTAAAAGCTTTAAGGATCTTTCTGAAATTCAACATCTGTACCTTTTGTTAATCAGTTCTCTTATTTATACCTAATACTCTCTATTTTCTGAATGATTCTTTACATTTGGCAAAACTATATAATCATTGACTTCACTCTAAGCTTTTATATAACCTCTCTTTCATCCGTTATCAAAACACACAAAAAATGTAAATTCTAAAAATGCATACACACAGCTCCTACATACATAAATCTTCTTATTTCCATGGTAATATGTAATGAGCTATGTCGAAAACCCATCAAAAAGATTATAACATAAATTATCAAGGAGATCTTACAAAGACGAAACTTGAGGAATTTAGGCTTTCAAACAATTATATTGCTAAATTTATCTAAAATATGCAATAGCAAACCTGTAATCCTAAATCTCACATGAATATCTTTCACAGCTGATTCCTACGTAAGATGATTTTACTAAGACACTGTCTGTGACTGCTAAAATCCCCCAACTGGAAAAAATAGGCCACACAAATACACTGAACATGCCTTGAAAAGGCAAAATCAGACCATCTATCCAGATGTTTATAGCTTTGGCAGAATTTAATGAATTTCCTAGAATATTGACTGGCAGGCAAGTCTTCAGTTTTCATGCTGCATCTTTTGAACTGCAAATAATTCAGTTTTATCTCAATTGAGTTTTAACTTATTTGCCAATAGCAATTTTTGCATCATCTAAGAACATGCATGTTTAGTCTTTCAAATGACTGGGTCACATTCTTATTAGTGAGATGTATGAAGAGATGAGTGTCATCAGAATAAAAGTGAAACTTTATAAAAGTTTGTCTATCAATAACCGAGGAGTACAGATTCTGTATATGACATGCCAAGTGGTAAATGTGTAGTTACTGATAAAGTTAGAGGTACTTCCGAAGGAGTACAAAAGAGTCAGACCAAATCAAAGAAATCTGTCCATCCAACAGTTAACTTTGATAAGGGGGTGCCTCATAATACACAGGAAAATCAATACTATTCAGGTAGACGTCCATCAGAATACTATGATGATAGGGAATATACTTTTCCAAAAGAAAGGTCAAGATTGTCACCTGAGGAAAATGATATTGAGAGAGAGAAGGTTTTTCCACAAGAACGGTCAAAGTATACACCATTTAGGTATGATACTGATGTATTGGATGATCCTTGTTATTGTAGAGGTCAACAAAGGGTTAGGTCTCCACCAAGATTAGGTTATGTAAGGGGTGGGCCTCATTATTCTGGTGGTCAATATGAAGTCAAGTCCCCATATGGTCAAGGCTATGCGAGGTCACCAAGAGAATATTACAAACCTAGTTACTCTGATAGGGTGCAAGAGACCTATGCCTCTCCCCCCAGGACAGGTTATGTTAGGACACCAGAGTATAATAAGCCTGGTTATGTTAGGACACCAGAGCATAATAGGTCTTCAGGTGTTCCTAATGATCAAAGTTTTAGTTCTGGTAGACAGTTCAAAAAGTGTTCATCCTATGATGGGAAAAGTAGTTTCAAAGATTTCCTGATTCAATTTGAGATGGTCAGTGAATTTAACAATTGGAACATTGAAATAATGGCTCAAGAGCTTGCTTTGTCACTGAAAGATCAGGCTGTAGCAGTTTTAGCAGATCTAGATTTCTCACACAGAAGGCATTACCCTAGTCTAGTGGAAGCTTTAAAAGCAAGGTTTGAACCTGAAAATCAAATACAACTTCATAGGGCAAAGTTGAAATCTAGAATTAGGAGAGAGGATGAACCTTTGCCACAATTAGCCCAAGATATAAGAAGATTAGTGAAGGATGCAAACCCAGGTGTTCCATTAGACATTAGAGAAAATATGGCAAAAGATAGTTTTCTTGATGCTTTGAATGATAGAGACTTGGAGTTGTCAGTTTTTCAAAGTCAACCCAAAAGTTTACAAGATGCTTTAAGGATAGCACTTGAGATTGAAGCCTTTCACAGGAGTAGAGAGAAAAGGGTGCCTTTAAGGTCAGTTAAACAGGAGAATGAAAGTTCACTTGTTCAAAATGATGAATTAGTTGAATCCCTTCAGTTAAGGATTTCAAAACTTGAGGAAGAACTAAAATCTGTTCATATGTCAAAATCTGAGACAAATAGTGTTCCACAGGTTAGGGATAAAACACAGAAAACTAACAAGTCAAAAGTAGTGTGTTTTTATTGTGATAAACCTGGGCACATTGCCAAAAACTGTCGCAAAAAATACTTTGACAAGAAAAAGAAACAAGATGAAACTTTAAACATTCAAAAGCTGGAGTAGGGGGTCATACGTCAGCTGATTACTCAGAGGGGCCCAAACTGAACTCTTGTAATGATGGATTGTATTTACCTTGTTCCATTGCCGGGGTAAAAGTAAACTGTTTGATTGACACTGGTGCCAATACAAGTATCATCCACCCAAAGAAATACTATTCCATCCCAGAAAGTGCTAGGTCAAAGTTACAAACAGTAACAAGTAGTATCAGATTGGCAGATGGGGGGAAAATTCAACCACTAGGTGAGGTTATCTTACCACTGTTTATTCCTGAAGTAGGAACATTGTATCAAAACTTTTTGGTTGCAGAAACTAATGAACCTTTAGTATTGGGTTATGATTTTTTCCACAAACACCAATATGTTATTGACTTGACAAACAATACACTTCAGATAGAGGGGAAAACAGTTGATTGTTGCTTAGAAAGTAAACTGTTGTCCTTGTTTAGGATAAAGTTGATTGAAACTATTACTATTCCTTCAAATAGTGAAATGATTGTGGGTGGGTATTTTAACAATCCTGACAAAGACATATTGCCAAACTGTGCTTTGCTTGAAGGTTCTGACAAATTGTTGGAAAATAAACAGGTATTGGTGGCTAGGTCTTTAGTGAATTTAAGGACAGATATTATGCCAGTTAGGGTATTAAATCCACATGATCAACCAAGGCAGTTGTTCAAAGAGACAGTTTTAGGGTCTTGTGAGATAGTTGAACAGATTGAAACTGGTGTTCAAAATTGTAAACTGAATCAAATGAATACAAACACTGAAACCTCTTCAATACCAGAACATTTTCAAACTTTGTTGGCCAAATGTCAACCATTGCCTTCAGTCAAACAACAACAAGAAGTAGAAAGTCTAGTGCTTGATTATAGAGATATATTTGCAAAATCAAAATCTGACTTAGGAAGAACATCTCTGTTCAAACATGAAATTAATACTGGGAATACTCCACCTATTAAACAGCGACCTAGGAGAGTCCCTTTGGCAAAACAAAAAGTTGAGAGGGAGGAAGTTAGTAAAATGTTAGACACAGGCATAATAACACCTTCTTGTAGCCCATGGTCATTACCAATTGTGTTAGTTACCAAGAAAGATGGGTCTTGTAGATTTTGTATTGACTACAGGAAGTTAAACAGTGTTACAATCAAGGACTCATACAGTTTACCCAATCCAAATGACTGTTTGCAGTCGTTACATGGGTCAAAGTGGTTTAGCACATTGGATCTGGCTAGTGGTTATTGGCAGATGGAGGTTGATCCTAAAGATAGGCCAAAAACAGCATTTACCTGCCAAAGTGGGTTGTTTGAGTTCAATGTTATGCCTTTTGGGTTAACTAATGCCCCGAGCTCATTTGAACGTCTCATGGAAAATGTTTTATCAGGGTTACAGTATGACATTTGTTTACTGTATTTAGATGATATTATCATAAAGAGTGAGACATTTGAAGAACACTTAGTTAATCTGGGGAAAGTGTTTGACAGGTTAAGGTCATCAAACTTGAAATTGTCACCAAAGAAATGTACTATATTTCAATATAAAGTTGAATTCTTAGGCCATATAGTTTCAGAAGAGGGGATATCAACTAACCCAAAGAAAATAGATTCAGTTAAGAATTGGCCAAAGCCAGTTACTGTGAAACAAGTAAGAAGTTTTCTAGGATTATGTTCCTATTATAGGAAATTTATCTTAAACTTCTCATCGATCGCGAAACCCCTGACAAGATTGACAGAAAAAGATGTCAAATTTGTTTGGTCATCAGATTGTGATCAAGCATTTGAGAAATTGAAAACTTGTTTGGTCAATACTCCCATTCTACTTTATCCTGACTTGACAAAGCCATTTATACTTGGCACTGATGCCAGTGGGGTCGGCATTGGTGCTGTTTTGTCGCAAAAGCAGGATGATAAAGAAAGGGTGGTTGCTTATTACAGTAGAGTCTTGACAAAAAGTGAAAGAAATTACTGTGTCACAAGGCGTGAATTACTTGCAGTCGTCGATTCCATAAAACACTTTCATACATATTTGTATGGTACAAAGTTTGTTATACATACTGATCATGGTTCATTGAGGTGGTTAGTAAACTTTAAGAACCTTGAAGGTAAACTTTGTCGCTGGTCAGAGTTTTTGGTAGTCAATGACTATGAGATAGTTCATCGTAGTGGCAAGTCACATGGCAATGCCGATGCATTGTCAAGAAGACCATGTGAACCTTGTAGATATTGTGACAGGGTAGAAAGTAAAGACAGGGCTTATCAAACAAATTGCGAAGATTTAAGACCATGTTGTCATCAGCAGTCTCAAGGTAGTGACAATATTGCTAGTAGGGTTACTGCTGCAAACAATTTTCAAAAGTCTGAAACCTTACCAAGTATAAGGTATGATTCTTCTGAAATAAAAGAGCCTTTAGCTCTAAATAGTTGTAAAAATGTCAGACAAGAAACCTTTACAGCTGAGTCATGGCTTCAAAGCAATACATTGGATGAAATTTGTACTGAACAAAGGAAGGATAAGGATCTAAAACTTATCATTGAATGGAAACTTAAGGGCACAAGGCCAACATGGCAGGATATATTTGATAGAGGTATCAATTTGAAGAATTACTGGTCACAATGGAATAGATTGATTCTTAAGGACAATGTTTTGTACAGGGAGTGGTTCGATCCAAGGGTCAAACAACCTGTTTTGCAATTAGTCACTCCACCTTCTATGAAGGAAGATTTATTTTCCCAATTGCACAAGCAAAAGTGGTCAGGTCACTTAGGTATCAAAAGAACTTTAGGGCGTATGCGTAGACGTGTGTACTGGGCAGGATATAAGGCTGATATTCACAGGTTATGTCGAGAATGTCCTGAATGTCAGAGGCGCAAGTCCCCTAATAAAAAGGCAAGACATCCACTTAAAAAGTATGCTGTAGGTCTTCCTTTAGAAAGAGTTGGTTTAGATATTCTAGGGCCATTACCAGAGAGTTCTTTGGGAAATAAATATATTTTGGTTGTGAGTGATTACTTCACAAAGTGGGTTGAGGCATATCCTATGCCCAATCAAGAAACAGTGACTATTGCAAATGTTTTGGTCAATGAATTTATAAGTAGGTTTGGGGTACCATTACTCCTACATTCTGACCAAGGGTCCCAGTTTGAATCTAGTTTGTTCCAGGAACTTTGTTCATTGCTTGACATTGACAAGGACAACTGCCTACCATCCTCAGAGTGATGGACTAGTTGAGAGGTTTAACTTGACCTTAGAAAATATGTTGAGTAAATACATTGCTAGTGATCAGAGGGATTGGGACAGTCATCTTCCAATGTTGATGTTGGCTTATAGGTCCTCCATTCATGAATCAACAGGTCAAACACCAGCAGCTATGATGTTTGGGCGGGAGGTTACCCTAAATATAGACTTATTGTTAGGGTCATTCCCAGATCAAAAACGCAGGTCATCAGATTTGCCCTATCTTCATGAGCTTAAGGAAAAATTGAAAGAAATTCATGAAATAGCACGGGAAAATTTGGAGAAATCTTGTGACAGGCAAAAGAGATTGTATGATCATCGTGCCAATGCATATAGTTACAAAGTTGGGGATAGTGTTTTCTTGTTTGATCCAACTAAAAAGAAAGGTATTAGCCCAAAACTTCAGTCTCATTGGGTAGGCCCTTACTTAGTTGTTGGGAAATTATCTGATCTCCTGTACAAAATTCAGTTAAGTCCACAGTCCAAAATAAAGATTGTACATCATGACAGACTAAAGTTAGGGCATAGTAAGTCACAAAGCAGGGTTGAGACAACAGATGGAAATGTATCAAATGGGACAGATGGAGTAGAAGAATCTATTGAAAGTGATGTAGAAGTACCCAGTTTAAGTCCCAAGTCAAAAGTTTTAGAAACACATTGTAGTCCTAAGGTTAAATCTACAGGGTGTGTTACTCGTTCAGGGAGACAAGTGAAACTTCCTAAGAAGTTTGAATATAGCATTTTATAAATGTACAGTGCATGTTTGTTTTCATTTTTATATTTTTAGAGTTCGCTTCAGTTGTCATAGGTGTAGTTTCACCACAGTCAAGAAGGATGTACTCGAGAGACATGAGAAAGAAGATCATAGCAGATTGGCAAAGTGTGGTTTTGGCTGCACTTTCACATTTCCATTTCACAAGAAATGTTTGTTGCGTGACCACCACAAGAGGAATCATGCTGGGTTACACCATAAGGACCCTATGATGTGTGAATCTGATAGGGGTAAGAGCAGGTCTAGGTCCCCTATTGGGGCCACTCCTGGTGGATGTGTGACCATGTCACCTTTTGTGGGTTCACCGCCCAGGACTCCGACTATGTCAGATATTGATGAATTTGTCTTCCCTGACTTGATTGAGGAAGATCTTGATGGTAATAATAATGTCAGAGTGATGGAAGGGAGTTCACCCAAAGGTGACTTAGCTGGACCAGCCTCACCAACTCATGTGTCAATGGAATGGAAACTGGTTCCAGTTGATGTGCATAGCATGAAGCCATTGTATGGATTTTTGCCGAAGCCGTGCAAGTACACCGAATATTATTTGAAGGGTGATCCGAGATTCTACCAACAGTAACTAATGTCTAGTAATTGTATTTTATATTGTGTTTTTTTTTATGAATAAAGATTTTTTGTCATGTTGTTTTAATGTGTTTATTTTTCAGCTATGTTTGGAGACAAACCCTCTTTAGTTGGTGGGGGGTATTGTCGTGTATCGGCGATGCCGTTAATGCAAAGTTTCAACTATCGGCAACTGCCGGTAATTTTACATCGTTAATCACATTAAATCATATTAAAAGTACATTTATAACATTATGTTGGCTACTTTATTACATTTCACATACTTTTTACCTGTTTATATATCTTCCTTCAATCATAGTTTGTTGTTAAAGTTTTGAAGTGGGAGAACAGGAAGTCAACCATCTTTGCTACTGCAAGGGTTAAACATCTCAAGCTCTTGTCCAATCAGGTAAGTGCCAAAGTTCAACAGGTCATTTGGGGATTTTTAATCCAATCACAAAAATGCATTTTACTGCTAGACAGTTGTTGACCCAGTTATTCCCTATAAAAGGGCCAACTTTGGGGTGTTTCTTCCTGGTTCACTTTCTCCCTAAGGAGACAGCACATCTGCAAGCATTAGAGTCCAAAGACTGTCAAGATGCCCAGATCTGCACAAGAAGGGTGAGGTTTATTTTGTAAACTTGGGTTAGGAGTAAAAGGGGGAGGAAATTGATAGGCAAATTTCAGGAATACAATTTAGACTTTTCTTCTAATATGATCTAGGGAATTAAAGGGGGGAAGTGGCCAGCCCCAGTTATACTGGGTTGTACATATTTGTACATAGTGTTTGTTAGTTTGTTGAACCTAGAATAATTAAATAATGTGGGTTGAACTTGGTCTTTCAGGGAAGTCATTCTAAATGGGAATAGACAATTCAGACAATTCTTTATGTTTAAATCTTGAAGTTATAATATGAACCATTAATCAAATAATACTATTCATGTTGGAACCATATCACTACCCTCGGCACGCTACAATAACATAAATGATCAAGGAGATCTTACAAAGACGAAACTTGAGGAATTTAGGCTTTCAAAGGATTATATTGCTAAATTTAACTAAAATATGCAATAGCAAACCTGTAATCCTAAATCTCACATGAATATCTTTCACAGCTGATTCCTACGTAAGATGATTTTACTAAGACACTGTCTGTGACTGCTAAAATCCCCCAACTGGAAAAAATAGGCCACACAAATACACTGAACATGCCTTGAAAAGGCAAAATCAGACCATCTATCCAGATGTTTATAGCTTTGGCAGAATTCAATGGATTTCCTAGAATATTGACTGGCAGGCAAGTCTTCATTTTTCATGCTGCATCTTTTGAACTGCAAATAATTCAGTTTTATCTCAATTGAGTTTTAACTTATTTGCCAATAGCAATTTTTGCATCATCTAAGAACGTGCATGTTTAGTCTTTCAAATGACTGGGTCACATTCTTATTAGTGAGATGTATGAAGAGATGAGTGTCATCAGAATAAAAGTGAAACTTTATAAAAGTTTGTCTATCAATAACCGAGGAGTACATAAGGAAAATATTATAGAACCAAGGATTGAACCTTGAGGGACACTGTACAAAAACTTCCGAAGGGATGAATCAATCTGAATACATATAAAGTGGTTAATGAAATATGATTTGAACCATCTTAATACAGTGTCACCAACACCAAACCATGATTGTAAACAACATAAAAGTATAGAATGGTCAATGGTGTCAAATCAGGTGTCAAATAGCATTCCGTAGTTGGTCTGACGTTGGCTGTTGCTCACATGGTCCCCAGATTTTCCCAATGTTGGGCCAACATTGGCCCAACATTGGCTATTGGTCTCATCATCAGCAGATTTTGCAACTGTTGGCCCAACAGTGGCTTGCCAACCACTACTCAGTTAGATATCTCTATATTTTGCCGATGTTGGGCCAATGATGGATTTTCATTCAAGATGGCGGCGAGCAATAATAGGGGATTTGGAGAAACTTAATAAAAAGTTATTTATTATGGTATGTGTAAAAATCTTATTTCAGTGACCCCACAAATTTAACAATTTTAGACATAAAAAAATATTCTCATTATAAGTTCACACAAAAAAAGTTGTTTGTGAACATTATAATTTTATCACTGGATTATGGGCTATCACACTAGGAATCTGAGATTAAAGGGCATGTGTGAAGCAGTAGTTATCTAACAAATTTTCCAGTAGAGTGTGTATAGGATTCTAAATTTTTTCATTGTTTCTATATACTCTGTTAATAACTCAGGCATGATATGTGTCAACCTAAATAAGAAGCAACATTTCCAGTAATATTTCTGTGAAGTGATGCAAAAATTCATAAAATGCCACAGCCTGGGGAAATAATTTTCAACACAATGATATATAGAAGTAATGAAACAGTTCAAAGATCGGGATACTTTCAGAGAAATGTCAGTTGTATAAAGGTCCAAATAATGTTTAAGTAGAGAAAATAATGTCTAGGAGAAAAAAATGTATGTAGAGATGAAGATGAAACAAGACAATTTAGAGCCAAAGCTAAATGTCAAACCATGATGCACACCTTAACCAATGTCCTTACCAAGTGTCAAATCTTCTACACCTTACAGAATTCAAGAGCACAGATAGGATTTTAAAACTCATAGTCAATATGACAAGGTCAAATCAAGATCCCACCATGATGTTGAACACCTACAACTCCCAACCAAACCCCCTACCAAGTAAAAACTTAATACACCTTATGGTTTCCGAGATATAGCCCAGACAAGATTTTCAAAGTCAAGGTCACTATGCCAAGGTCAAATTAAGGTCACACCATGACATTGCACACCTACACATCCCAACCAGTGTCCCTACAAAGTGTCAACTTCCTACACCGTATGATTTCTGAGATATAGCCCAGACAAGATTTTATAGGTCAAGGTAACTATGGCAAGGTCAAATCAAGGTCACACCATGACATTGCACACCTACACTCCCCAACCAATGTCCCTATCAGGTATCAACTTCCTACACCTTACGGTTTCTGAGATACAACCCAGATAAACTTTTTCCTGCTGACTGCCCACCCACCTTTCCGGACACCATGGGTAAAAACAATAACCGAACTACCTTGGAAAAAACTGCCAACACTGATTCTTACAAATGGAACACAGAATTATCATTTTATCAAAGTAAAGACACTAGCAATCATAAGGAATATTCATAAACTTATCGAAGGAAAACAGGAAATGGTGAAGTAAATAAAAGAGAATTGCAAATTTAATAAGTAAATTAAATTAGTTAATACCCTATCCAATGGACAATTGCCTTACCGTTCGGTGCCAACTCGTCCTGTCAAACACCAGAAAAAGACACCCTGTGTCATCCACCGGCAGGACCAGTGGAGTAGTGTACATTCGCAAAGTGGCACATCATACTTCCTTCCTGTCTAGACAGTATGACGTCATAGCTTCTTTTGCGTCGTCCAAACATATTTACTAAGCTGATAACGGGGTCAGTTGGGAGGGCCTTGCGCTTGTCAATTGGCAAAATGTACATTGTAATGTAATTTACTTATTAAATTGGCAATTTTATTGCGTTAATACACCCTGTCCAATGAACAATTGCTGAAAAACTACTGCTGGGTCGGTGGGTAAGTTACTAGTGAACTCATAAATAATAACAAAAATTTCTCTGGCCTAGGTTGACTTAGAGTCAGGAAACCTGTAGGCCTATGGTCGGTTACCAATACCTGGTTGCCGGGGCTATACTGTTGTTGCCCCCCCCCCCTTTTTACAGACCTGTTCTAAGGTAGAGGTAGAGAGGGATGAGTTCAGTTCCAGAAGGCAAATAAACCTCCTGAAGGAATTAATGTTAATTAGTTTCATGAACTATTTAGACTATGTACATAAAACAAATCTCAATGTAAGGGCTATATGTGGATCTGCTGAGCAGCCACTACTGGGCTGAAAAAACCTCTGAATCAGCCCAAGCCACATCCTTCAAATCTTATGGTGTCTGATATTCTTGTTTTGCCAAGCATGGATCTCACTCTTACATTTGCCCGAACCCAGGGTCAAAAGGAAAAACAGTTTTGAAGGTCTAATGCTTCAAGGAGGCCTATTTTATTGGTTCGAATGGAGCCTTTGTCAACTGGTGCAACACCAGGGAGAGGTTCCAGGAGGGGATGCCCCTCTGACCCTTAGGTCTGTCTCAAAGGAACCTGTCCAAGAGACGAGTGAGATTCTCATCTTTGCTGACATTCATGGGTGAATTACCCAGTTTGTCAGCAATGGCTGATCTGTACCCATGAATGGTACTTGGTTGTAACTTCCTGTCCTGGAACAGGTACATAAGGGAGTCAGCTATTGACTTTAGGGGGGGAGCCCTGAAGTCCACATGATTACTGAGGCATCACTTTGTAAAAATGGTCCACTTGCCTCATAGACTGATCTGATTGGTCCGAGGCTCTAGGAGCCATGCATGCAGATTTAGACTTGACAGATTCCAGTCAGGAGTCTGACTGAATGGTTTAGTGAGCAGGTTGGGCAGGTACAAAGGAATCTGACTTGACCTGGTCACAAGATCCCAGAACCAGGGCATGTTAGGCCACCCTGGAGTAATCAGAATTATTCTCCTGCATGGGCAGTCAGGTATCAGATATCCATGTGATTAATCTCCAAAACTTGTGGATTCCAAGGCACACTATCCAAATCATAATGCATAAATCATAAGTCGTAAACCATAACAGGGTCGTTACCATAGGATCATCGGTGTTCGGTAGCAAGAAAAACTAAGGAGGAAAAAACACTGAAAATTATTAATTTGTCAAAATGGTGCCTAAAACAACAAGTTTCCTAAATGGCAAATTCAAATACCATTTTCTTGTTGAATGATAGTCAAATGTTCATAACTTATTGGTCAAAGTAATTGAAAACTTATGACAAGCAAATTAGTGCACTTAAAATTAATTTCACAAGGCTGTGAGCAACAACAGGTGCCTAAAACGACAAATTAATTGGACTATCAGGGTCATTTTCTTGTCATAAGTATGTCAGTTAATTTGCCCAACAAGAAAATGACAAGTTTAAATTTGTCAGTTGGAAAATTTGTTGTTTTAGGCACCGTTTTGACAAATTATTGACAAATTAATATTTGTCCGAGGTTTTCAGTGAAGTTCTGAAACAGATAGGTTTTAAGTTGCATTTTGAAACATGATAGTGTTGGAGTGGCAAATCATTCCAGAGTTTTGGAGCATCAAATGAGAACTTGTTGAAATGAACTTTAGATTTATGAACTGAGGAACCTTAGAAGGGGACTTTAAGGAACATCTTTTCTGGATTACTACGTCTTGTCTTAACAGCAGATGTATGTAGAGATAAATATGGGGCAAAGTGTTTTGGCTTTCCAGTGGTAAGGAACTTGTATATGAGTAGCAGGGTTTTGAAAATGATTCGTTGTTTAAAAGAAAGCCAGTGAAGAGACTTTAAAATTGAAGAAACATGAGAAAATCTAGTCACACCAGAGGCAAAGTGTGCCAAACAATTTTGGATATTTTGAAGCCTTGTGATATTCATGGAGGACAAACTGTGAAACAGAGAATTGCAATAATCCAGACAACTACTAACCAATGCCTTTGCTACCACAATTGACACGTATGAGAGAAAGTGTTGGATACGATGCAAATCTTGAAGGTTGGCAAAGGAATCTTTGAGCCATTTTATACTTATCCATAGAACCAAAGACTGTAAACTCAGTTTTTCCAGGATTTAATTTAAGCTTATTTTCAAACATCCAGATATGGATATCATCAAAGCAGGCCTTTAGCTGGTGAAATGAGTTAGCACAATTTCCAGGAGATAGGTGGACCAACAACTGGGAATCATCCGCATAAAAATGGCATTTGAAATCCTTAAATTTTGCAATTACCTGACTAGGGGGGAAGTGTATAGAGAGAACAGTAAAGGACCAAGAACAGAGCCTTGAGGTAGTCGTCCAACTTCTCCATCCTTCCATAGCAGACCGAGTGCATCCACTGTCCATATTTGGGGTCTGGCATTGGTGATACAAGCTGAGGCAAAACAGGTCCACTTGGGGCTGGTGCCACCAAAAGCATATTGCCAGGTCAGGATTTTCCATTGTAGGGCACAAAAGGGGCCCGACTTCATCTTCCCCACCTCCTTGATTGCATAGACAACCACCATGATATTGTCAGTAGCTACGGCAGCAATATTGTTCAAGCAGAAGTTTTGGAACTCTTTTAGGGCCAAAAGACTGCCTTTAGTTCCAGATAGTTTAGGTGTAACTTGCTTCTGGAATGGACCAGATTCCTCTTGCAGTGTGTGCCCCATCCTTCTTTATGCATCTGTAAGGATTTGCAGAGCATATTTACTGGGTGTAATGGTTGACCATCTCGCAGCCACATTTTAAATGGGGTGGAGTGAACTGGGAACGGGGATCACCTTTACTAATGATTCTGGTACCCTCCAGCCATTCTTCAATTACCACGGTATTGCCCTCATGTAAAGGCAACCTAGGTGGACTTGCTTCTCTATGGCTGTAACCCTTTCAGGGACACCAGCTGCCGGACCAGGCATGTGGGTCTGGAGAGAAGTTTTTGGATTGTATTCAAGGTCTGCCAATGCTCTATGGGGGATCTGACCTTACCCTCTTTCAAGCTGAACTGGTAGCCTACCAAGTCGAAGATTTATTTGAGGTCCAGTTCTAGTTTTTCATGTTTACCATTCAAACTTACTCCTGACACAGATATACTAGAGATTGTGTATGCTGGAGACATGTCAGGTGGGAACTTGATTTGACCAACCAGTGTACTAGTGGATTGTGATACTTTGTAATGCCACAGCTAGACCTCCTTCACCACCGAGAGGAGACTCCCTATGTACTGTGAACAGACCAATAGGGAGTGCTTGAACTGGCATGGAAGGCCCTGGACGTGAAAAAACTGTGGTACTTCCTAGTTGGTTGAATGAGGTGAGGAATAAGGCAATCTTGAAGTTATCCACTCCCCTGGTTAAAGAAAGGTTAATATGGTTCCCAATGTTTCCATCAGAATTATTCAGGGTACCGAGCCACATCTCCTGGCTGGAGACCTGGTCAAACTGGTCGTTTCCAGAAGGAAACTGGCCCCTAGGGTGGCCCAAGTTTTGAAAAGGCCGGTTTGAGCCAAAATCGTGTCAACACTGGTGACAGACTAAACCTCACTGATCCACACAGGTAGAAATGCCATCCAAAGGGATCTGTGACCTATAGTTCATTTCCACACAACCTCACTGTGGAGACATTAATAGCCATTTATAAGAATAATTTGTCCCATTCCTTGAGTTTTGGAAACTGGCAAATGGGTTATAATTTTGAGGGGAAAGCTGAGCTTGCAAACTCAGGCCCCTGGTGTCACTGGTAACAGATTCGGTAAAAGGATTGCAACCTGGGTGGCCACTGGCCAGTCTAGGAGGCTTGGTCACCTGTATATAACTGGAGCCAGTAACAAAATCTTGATGAACCACCACAGTAACTGATACAGCAGATTTCCTGCTGGCAGTAGACTGACTAGACTGGTTGAGTCCAGCATCTCACAGTGACCAGTAACTGGCTGGTGTGAGGTCTGATAAGGGAAGGCTTTGCTGGGACAGTCTTTCTGACCTGCCAGGAGGTCCTGACAGTAGGCTGGCTGACTGGTCCAGTAGATCGAGGCACTCATCTCACCGGAACCAGTAACTGATCTAAGAATTTCTATGCAACCAATTCCCTTAGCCAGCAACTGGTTGGCCTAAACAGTTACTTGGACCCTTAAAAAGCTTCTGCTGGTCTGTTAGCAAGTCCGGTAGACCTGCCCAGTACCAGGTTCTAACCAGTTATAGGTGAAGCAATGCTTTGCAACTGGTTCCTGGTGGCTCCACAGTTCTGTGAAAACTCAATAGAACTGGCAGAACTGGGTGAATTGGACTACTTCTGAGCAGGGATTGGCAGCAGATTTTCTGTAACCAATATTTCCATAGAGCAAGGGTCCCCTTTATTGTCCCTCTGCAGGTCGGGTACACTGTTCCTATAAACCAGTCCTGTAGGTTCTGTACCCGGCTTCGATGTGAAGCAACTGGTCAATGAAGATTGTGTAGCCGACACCCGGTCAGTAGGGTTAGGTCTTCTTCTTGCTTGCTTAACCAGTCATTGCTTGGAGATCTGTGTAGTCTCATGACCGGCACCTCAAAAACCACTTGTCATCTAATTTCTTCAGGCCAACAGACGAGTTTGCTGGATTTCTTCTTGCTAGTTTAGAGGGGTGTAATAAAATAAAAACTGGTCATCTCTTCTTTTTGTTTAAATTCTATGTAGAAAACTGCATAAAACATGATTCTGCCATTGTTTATTTTTTATCACATGACCAGTTCTGTGTCATGTGAACAGCATAGCTTGAAAAGATGACTTCACACAATGCATTCTCATTTCGTCTCGTCTACCTACCCTAGGACATACACAAGGTGTTACTCGACTTGGGAGGGACTAGTTGTGAGTCTTCATAATAAAGACTGATGTTAAAGACTTCTACTTGCTCAGTAGAAGGAATCCTGCATAGACGACACAGAAAATAGCATCAGCGATGCCCGTACCCCACAGCCTAGGGAAATATTTTTAACACCATGAGATATAGAAGTACTGTATCAGTACAAAGTTCAGGATACTTTCAGAGCACTGTCACTTATATAAAGGTCCAAACAATGTCTAAATAGATAAAATAATGCCTAAGAGAAAGATAATGCATGTAAAGAAGAAGTATTAAAACAAGACAATTCATTAACAAGATGACAGCATTAATCAGTAAACTAAACATTACGACACTCTTTATCTACATCTGGCCTGGCCGAATTATGGTTTAGATGTTTTGAATATTACCATGGATAGAGAAGTGGTAATACATTCAATGTGTGATGTTGGAGCAAAATCTGTGGCTCACTTGATGAAATTCCATCTGTTACAATGGGAAGTTGTAAAAGTAAAATTCTAATATGACTTTAACAGTGCTTAAACTGCATCAAAAGACAGACACAAAGGTGCAACAAGATTTTAAAGGTCAAGGTCACTACGACAAGGTCAAAGGTCAAATAAAGGTCAGACCATGACGTTGCACACCTACACCCCCTAACCAATGTACCTTCCTACACTTTACGGTTTCCGAGATATAGCCCGGACTAGATTTTATAGGTCAAGGTCACTCCGGCAAGGTCAAACGTCAACTCAAGGTCAGATCATGACGTTGCACACCTACACCCCCTAACTAATTTCCCTACCAAGTATCAACTTCCTACACCTTACGGATTCCAAGATACAGCCTGGAAAAAAAAATTTCCCGCCACCCACCTGACCGCCCGGACATCATGGGTGAAAACAATACCCCATGTGGGGTAAAAATCAGCCACGACTTCATCTCCACAACAAACACAGATAAGTTCAAATAAACTAGCCATAAAATGCTTTGGAAACTGCCTCCTTTTAATCCTACAGAGGTCACGATATGTAAGAAACCAAATATAAACATTTTCAGATAAAAATAAGCTTTAAAATCGTAGTTATTTCCAACATTCCTTCAAACTTCAAGATCACTTCAAAAACATGTCTGCACATTACATGCGCCAACCGAAAAAAATGCTATGACATCATGCTGTCTAGACAGGAAGGAAGTACGATGCGCCACCTTACGAATGCACACTACTTGACCGGTCCTGTCGGTGGATAACATGGGATGTCTTTTTCTGGCATTTGGCGGGACCCGTCAGTGCCGATCGGTGAAGCAACTGCTTCTTTTTGATTGATGAGACTATTCACATAGGTTGACAATAATCATTCCATATTTTTGGTTTATCCATCCCAAGACAAGAACTAGACCTTGTGCATCGGAGAACCGATGCAAATTGTATCCACCAGAAAGACAACTCACCAAAGCCAATCAACCATTGCTTAACCTTCAAGGAGGAGCCCAAGGTAAAATCTGACCACATCAAAAGATTCTTAGCCCATGATTTCTATAAGTTGGTCTGACATTGCAAACCTCTAGGAACAAGAATAAGCGAGTTATAAGCACTTGTAACTTTGCTATCCTCATTTGACCTTGAAGGAAGGGTCCA
This sequence comes from Sabellastarte sp. h YS-2021, assembly GCA_964017235.1. NCBI lineage: Eukaryota > Metazoa > Annelida > Polychaeta > Sabellida > Sabellidae > Sabellastarte > Sabellastarte sp. h YS-2021. The sequence continues at coordinate 951,212 of OZ024931.1, forward strand.
AGGTCAAATCTGACCACACCAGAAGATTCTCAGTCCATAACTTCCTGTAAGTTGGTTTACCATCCCAAACCTGTACGACCAATAATAAGCGAGTTATATGCATTTTTAGTTCGGCTATCTTTGTTTCACCTTGAAGGAGGGGTCCAAGGTCAAATCTGACCACACCAGAAGATTCTCAGCCTATAATTTCCTGTTAGTTGGTTTACCATCTCAAACCTCTAGGACCAATAATAAGCGAGTTATATGCACTTTTAAGTTTGGCTATCTTCATTTGACCTTGAAGGAGGGGTCCAAGGTCAAATCTGACCACACCAGAAGATTCCCAGCCCATGATTTCATATAAGTCGGTTTCATATTGGAAACCTCCAGGACCAATAACAAGCAAGTTATCAGCACTTTTAGGTTTGCCTATCCTAGGTTGAAGGAGCCCAAGGTCAAATCCGACCACACCAAAAGATTCCCGACCCATGATTTCCTATATCTTGGTTTACATCCCAAACCTCTAGGACCAATAATAAGCGAGTTATAAGCACTTTTAAGTTTGGCTATCCTCGTTTGACCTTGAAGGAAGGGTCCAAGGTCAAATCTGACCACACCAGAAGATTCTCAGCCCATAATTTCTATAAGTTGGTTTGCCATCCCAAACCTGTACAACCAATAAGTGAGTTATAAGCACTTTTAGGTTTTGCTATCCTCGATTGACTTTGAAGGAGGGTCCAAGGTCAAATCTGATGACACCAAAAGATTCCCAGCCCATGATTTCCTATAGGTTGGTTTACCATCCCAAACCTCTAGGACCAATAATAAGGGAGATATAAGCACTTTTCATGACTGACAAAGAAACGCCCATGGCAGCCATCTTGTTTTTCAAATTGAGGCCAAAAATATTCCCAGTCAAGATTCTATTAGAGGAACATATCCTGCGAATTTGAGATCTCTACCTATAATACCCTTTGCTCAAGAGGGCCAACAAAAGTCCTCACTGAAATCGAAAAAACGCCCATGGCGGCCATAAGGCCCAAAATATTCCCAGGCAAGACTTTATGGTTATGAATATATCCTGCAAATTTGAGAAAGCTAGCTATAATACTTTTTTGTTCGAGCGGTAACAGTGAAATCTCTCTACACACTGCAGCATCAGTGTCGGCGTCGGCGTAACGAAGTATCCACTGGATGCTATCTGGTGGATACAATAATGAGCTAAAAGTTCAGCCAGATGTTATCTTGCTTAATCTGACCTAGTTTGTCATTCACTTTCTGTAATGCCAAGAAGCTAAAGTTTAACAAATACAGAATAGTAGTTTCTAAGAACCATCATTGTATTTAATTATTACCAGATTAAAGTCAAATTTTACACATAATCTTAAGAGGTTTGAGAATAATAAATGACCCCAATGCCTATATGTCATGGTAGAAAGTCCAATCTGGTCGGTAGAAAGTCCAATTGGAGTCTCTACCAACATAAACTTGGTAGAAAGTCCAACTGGAGTTTCTACTGGTAGAAAGTCCAATCTAGGAGATTTGGGTATTGCTCGGGAGTCCGAAATTTAATAAACTTGTTTAATATTCTAATCTCAGAGATTTAGGTATTGCTCTGTGTACCAGAATGTAATCTTTGTAGAAACTCCATATAAGCTTGAAAGAAAGTCCAACTGTGCAACTTTCATAAATGAAGAAAAATGCATATTAAAGAAAATATTTTACTGTAACACAGATTTGATATAGACATTACAGAAACTGAAATTTTCAACCTATATCAAGAATTTTACAATTAGCATCAAATCCCATCACCATTTTTCAAGGGAAGTACAGTTTTAGCCAATTAGGTTTTGACAGCAGTCACTTTCTATAGGACATTTAGTTGACCTATTAAGACCTATGCTTTTGCAGCAACATTTTGTTGTCACAGTTGCGCAGTTGTTGGTCTCCACATATACGCTTGCAGTACTGTCTCCTCATCCAGATTTTGAGCAGTTGGACTATCTACCAAGTTTATTAGATTTAAGACCCCAGGGCAATACCCAAATCTCCTCGATTGGACTTTCTACCAAGTTTATGTTGGTAGAAAGTCCAATTGGACTGTCTACGGGTAGAATTTGAAATTCTACCAGATTGGACTTTCTGCCACGACATATACGTGTTATTGAAATGGAAGTAAAACCACACTTATCCAACTAATCAAAACCCTAACATGTAAATATAGATTTTCTTATCTCAGTGACAAAGCACCTATTCACTTTTTCATTTATTTGGGTGTCATGTCCCTGTCAACACTGTACAGGTTAGATCATGACAGGTAGTTTTGTGGGCAGAGGAAACTAGTACATACAGTTGGTCAAGGTTCTGTACTGTAAACCGCTATTCAGTATGGAAGCAAGAATAGTGGTATTTGATCACACTTTAGTCACTGTAAATCAGTATTGTATGTCACCTCATATAAGTGCATAACATCAATACTTTAGTGCAGAGTGTTAAAGCTATTTGTTCACTATGAGATGCAAACTACATACAAGAGATTATAATCTTCCAAGAAATTTTCTGCTTTTCACAAATCCATAGTGAAAATAGCACCTAAACCTGACCAAAGCATATATATTGGTCAGAACAAGATTCAAGATGATAATACACCAGTAATTAAACTCACAAAATTGAAAGAGTATTTTGTCCAAATCTGCTCAAAGATTTTTTAAGATATAGAATTAAGAGATCAAGAATGAAGAACCAGAAACAATCTGTTGTAAAACATTAACATTTTGGCTACTAAGGCAAAAATTAACATAAAACCTGAACTACTATTCAACCATGAGCCAGTGAGATGAAAAGCAGAGCTTTACCTTGCTGAGTACAGGGGAATTCAATCTGTTGAATAGCTTGCTATATACATCTGCAATGTTTGCATAAGTTTGATATGTTGGGGACATTTCCCCTCTCCTCCATAGTTTAAAAATGTGTGTGTGTGTGTCTGTGGGGGGGTGGGGTGGGGGGGGGGCTCTGTAAACTTAGGCAGGAATCTGGTTTGTACCTTGTACTGAAGGATAACAAAAGGCTTTGTCGCTGATTGGTATCAATTTACTTGACAGATATAGCAAGAAAACAAGTAAAACTTACACTTCATGTCTTAGTCATTTATTGCAGAAAAAAAACAACCATAATATATAAATTTCAATAAATTTTCTTACAAAGCATACACAATTATTTATTGCAGTTCATGTTATGCGATAACCTGGTTCAAGAATTCTAATAGTATTTTTATAATGCTTAATCTCCATCTAAAGACAGACTGTAGACACACCAAACAGAAAAAGTGGAAAACTAAAAACATTAACCTGAGACATATAGCACGGGTCAACGCCACGGAGAGAAACCAGGAAAAGCAGAAGTTAGGCTGGATATGCTTGTGCAGAGAGATAGGTTTTGAGTTTCTTTTTGAACGAGTGGAGAGAAGTGGCTGAACGTACATCATCAGGCAAATCATTCCAAAGCTTTGGAGCATCGTAAGCAAAGCTGAGGCCAAAATGCTTAGAGGACTTGTATACTGAAGGGGTAAAGTGTGGGACATCAAGGAACACAGCATCAGCTTGGCTTTTACATGTGTTATAGACACTATGTCTAGGTTTAAGGAAAGGCACAAAATATTTGGATAACCACTATGTAGGAACTTGTACACCAGTAAGGCAGTCTTGAATATGGAACAGTATTAAATAGGATGTTCAATAAGACTATAAAGCTTATAATTTACATTCAAAATATGAACCAGAGCAGGAGTGTTTACTGATTGAATATCACTAACAAAATACTGCTTTATTTACCATTCTCAGATCACCACTTTTTGTGGAGGCAAAAAATAAAAGATCTGACCAAGGAATAAATATATCCAATATATGATTCAGCTGAATAAATATATGATCTTCATTATCTCAATTCACACGTAGACAATCAAGTATGACAAGATTTTACTCCCAACTATAAAACTACAAAAACTCAAGACAAATCATCTGCAAATAATAACAAAACCTCTCAAAAATGGTTAAAAAGCTGCCAAGATATGAGAATATACATGTAAACATTTGTAGGAGAGAAGTAATACACCACTTCAACATTATGCAACTCTTTCCAAGGATTTCCTACCATTATCAGAATTTCTTTTCTTCATACTTTACATTTGATATGAGGAAGTAACTATTCACAACTAGGACTTTTGATGTGTATACATCAAGAGTAGATCAATTCACTTGACGACACTTTACAACCGGTATTTCGAATGTCCGTGGATAACATTATGAGAAAATGTAAAATACTAAACAAGAGGAGAGTGCCCGTGAACGGGCACTGTGTCAGCTGACTGAGTGCTTTTGAGTTGTGAAGGTGATTAGAGGACAGAATAATTATCAGGAAAAAAGGCTTTACAGAAATACAGTAAATGGTAACTGAACAGCAAGTTCGAAAGAAATTCCGAAGCTGACAGAAGAAAAGGATAAAAAAGTTGTGCCCTGTAAATGGTATTATGAAGGAAAATAACAAGGTAATTGTTTAAGTGTAAAAAATAGGTTAAAACATATTTAAAGAAATACTACAAATGCAATATCCTCGTTCGACCTTGAAGAAGGGGTCCAAGGTCAAATCTAACCACACAAATACATTCCCAGCCCATGATTTCCTATGGTTTACCATTCCAAACCTCTAGGACCAATTATAAATGAGTTATAAGCACTTTTAAGCTTGGCTGTCCTCATTTGACCTTGAAGGAGGGGTCCAAAGGTCAAATCTGACCATACCAAAAGATTCCAAGCCAATGATTTCCTCTGTCACCAATAATAAGCGAGTTGTAGGCACTTTCAATTTTCGCTATCCTCATTTGACCTTGAAGGAGGGTTCCAAGGTCAAATCGGACCATATCAACAGATTCACAGCCCATGATTTCCTGTCTGTTTACCATCCCAAACCTCTGGGACCAATAATAAGCGAGTTATAAGCACTTTTAAGTTTGGCTATCCTTGTTTGACCTTGAAGGAGGGGTCATTGAAGGTCAAATCTGACCACACCAAAAGATTCCCACCCCATGATTTCCTACAGGTTGGTTTATCATCCCAAACCTCTAGGATCAATAATAAGGGAGATATAAGCACTTTTCATGAGTGACAAAAAACACCTGTGGCGGCCATCTTGTTTCTCAAAATGAGGCCAAAAATATTCCCAGACAACATTTTATGGTTATTAAAATATACTGCAAACTTAAGAAAGCTAGCTGTAATATTTTTTCTCATCAGAGCAGTAATGGTGAAATCTCTTTCTACACACTGCGGCTATCCAGTGGATACAATGATTTACTCAACAGTGAGAACCTGAAAGTAGCTATTGCTCAGCTATGCCATGACATAGAGGTCTGCAACTTCACTATGTTATAGCTGACCAAAAATTCTGTGAATAACATATTTAACAAATTACTCTAAATGTAATAGTTTTCAAGTTACAACTGATTTACTCAACAGTGAGAACCTCAAAGGAACTATTACTCAGCTAAGCAATGAGCTACATGTCTGAAATTTTACTATGTTATAGCTAACCCAAAAGTAGGTGAACAACATATTTAAGCAAACTACTGTAAATGCAATAGTTTTCAAGCTACAACTGATTTACTCAACAGTGAGAACCTGAAAATAGCTATTGCTCCGCTATGCCATGAGCTATAGGTCTGTAATTTCACTATGTTATAGCTGATCCAAAAGTAGGTGAACAATATATTTTAACAAAATACTCCAAATGCAATATTTTTCAAGTTATAGCTGATTTACTCAACAGTCAGTACCTGAGAATAGCTATTGCTCAGTTGTGCCATGAGCTATAGGTCTATAATTTCACTATGTTATAGCTGACCCAAAAGTAGCTGAATAACATATTTGCACAAATTTCTGTAAATGCAATAGTTTTCCAATTATAACTGATTTACTCAACAGTGAGAACTTCAAAGTAGCTATTACTCAGCTATGAAATAAGCCACAGGTCTGAAACTTCACTATGTTATAGCTGACCCCAAAATAGGTGAATAACATATTGAAACAAAATACTCTAAATGCAATAGTTCTCAAGTTATAAGTGATTTACTCAACAGTGATAACCTAAAAGTAGCTATTACTCAGCTATGCCATGAGCTACAGGTCTGAAATTTTACTATGTTATAGCTGGCCCAAAAGTAGCTGAATAACATATTTATACGAAATTCTCTAAATGCAATAGTTTTTAAGTTACAAGTGATTTTACTCATGATGGAAGTTACTGAAAAGCCCAAAAGTAGCTATTACTCACTTAGCTATTGAGACAGACACCCAACTTACTCACCATATTGTAGCTATGAAAAAAGTAGCTGAATAAGATATTTTAACAAAATGCTCTAAATGCAACACTTTTCAAGTTACAAGTGATTTACTCAACAGTGATAACCTAAAAGTAGCTATTACTCAGCTATGCCATGAGCTACAGGTCTGAAATTTTACTATGTTACAGCTGACCCAAAAGTAGCTGAATAACATATTTATACGAAATTCTCTAAATGCAATAGTTTTCAAGTTATAAGTGATTTACTCAACAGTGATAACCTAAAAGTAGCTATTACTCAGCTATGCCATGAGCTACAGGTCTGAAATTTCACTATGTTATAGCTGGCCCAAAAGTAGCTGAATAACATATTTATACGAAATTCTCTAAATGCAATAGTTTTTAAGTTACAAGTGATTTTACTCATAATGGAAGTTACTGAAAAGCCCAAAAGTAGCTATTACTCACTTAGCTATTGAGACAGACACCCAACTTACTCACCATATTGTAGCTATGAAAAAAGTAGCTGAACAACATATTTTCACAAAATGCTGTAAATGCAACACTTTTGAAGTTACAAGTGATTTAGTGCATGATTTCATGAATTTTAATGCATTAAAAATTATTAAAAAAATTTATTAAAAAAAAAGTAAGACAGATCCAGGTCTCATACTCACACAGGAGAATCTACCTCTGGCCTAGTACATATATGCAAGATATGAGAGAAATCCCTGCAATAGTCACTGAGAAAATTGTGATAAAAAGTTGAAATTTTCACACTTTTGGTGGGGGTACCCCCCTTGTAATGTCTCTAGCAAACAGACGAACAGACAGATTTGCATGCCTTGAACAATTTTTCATCCTCGATAGATAAGGTATCTTTTAAAACAAGAGGAGAGTGCCCGTGAACGGGCACTGTGTCAGCTGACTGAATGTTTTTGATTTGTGATGGTGATAATGAGAGGAAAGCATAATTATCAGGGAAAGGGCTGTACAGAAATACAGTAAATGGTAATTGAACAGCATGTTCGAAAGATATTCCGAAGCTGACAGAAAAAAAGGACAAAAAAGTTGTGCCCTGCAAATGGTATTATGAAATAAAGTAACAAGGTAATTGTTTAAGTGTAAAAAGTAGGTTAAAAATATTTAAAGAAATACTATAAATGCAATATCCTCGTTCGACCATGAAGAAGGGGTCCAAAGGTCAAATCTGACCATACCAAAAGATTCCCAGCCAAAGAATTTAGGATGGTTTACCATCCCAAACCTCTCGGACCAATAATAAGTGAGTCATAGGCACTTTTTAAGTTTGGCTATCCTTGTTTGACCTTGACGGAGGGGTCCAAGGTCAAATCCGACCACACAAAAAAATTCCCAGCCCATGATTTCCTGTAGCTTGTTTACCATCCCAAACCTGTAGGACCAATAATAAGCGAGTTCTAAGCAATTGTAAGTTTGGCTATCCTCAATTGACCTTGAAGGAGGGGTCCCAGGTCAAATCTGACCACACCAAAAGAATCCCAGCCCATGATTTCCTATATGTTGGTTTACCATCCCAAACCTCCAAGACCAATAATAAGCGAGTTATAAGCACTTTTAAGTTTGGCTATCCTCATTTGACCTTGAAGGAGGGGTCCAAGGTGAAATCCGACCACACCAAAAAATTCCCAGCTCATGATTTTCTATAGGTTGGTTTTCATTCCAAACCTCTAGGACCAATAATAAGCGAGTTACAAGCACTTTTATGTTTGGCTATCCTCATTTGACCTTGAAGGAGGGTTCCAAGGTCAAATCGGACCATATTAACAGATTCCCAGCCCATGATTTCCTACAGGTTGAATACAATGATTTACAACAGTGAGAACCTGAAAGAAGCTATTGCTCAGCTATGCCATGACATAGAGGTCTGCAATTTCACTATGTTATAGCTGACCAAAACGTCTGTGAATAACATATTTAACAAAATACTCTAAATGTAATAGTTTTCAAGTTACTACTGATTTACTCAAGAGTGAGAACCTCAAAGCAACTATTACTCAGCTATGCAATGAGCTACATGTCTGAATTTTTGCTCTGTTATAGCTGACCTAAAAGTAGGTGAACAACATATTTAAGCAAAATACTGTAAATGCAATAGTTTTCAAGTTACAACTGATTTACTCAATAGTGAGAACCTGAAAATAGCTATTGCTCCACTATGCCATGAGCTATAGGTCTGTAATTTCACTATGTTATAGCTAACCCAAAAGTAGGTGAACAATATATTTTAACAAAATACTCCAAATGCAATATTTTTCAAGTTATAGCCGATTTACTCAACAGTCAGTGCCTGAGAATAGCTATTGCTCAGTTGTGCCATGAGCTACAGGTCTGTAATTTCACTATGTTATAGCTGACCCAAAAGTAGCTGAATAACATATTTGCACAAATTTCTGTAAAGGCAATAGTTTTCCAATTACAACTGATTTACTCAACAGTGAGAACTTCAAAGTAGTTATTACTCAGCTATGCAATGAGCCACAGGTCTGGAACTTCACTATGTTATAGCTGACCCCAAAATAGGTGAATAACATATTGCAACAAAATACTCTAAATGCAATAGTTTCCAAGTTATAAGTGATTTACTCAACAGTGATAACCTAAAAGTAGCTATTACTCAGCTATGCCATGAGCTACAGGTCTGAAATTTTACTATGTTGTAGCTGACCCAAAAGTAGCTGAATAACATATTTATACTAAATTCTCTAAATGCAATAGTTTTCAAATTATAAGTGATTTGCTCAACATTGAGAACTTCAAAGTAGCTATTACTCAGCTATGCAATGAGTCACAGGTCTGGAACTTCACTATGTTATAGCTGACCCCAAAATAGGTGAATAACATATTGAAACAAAATACTCTAAATGCAATAATTTCCAAGTTATAAGCGATTTACTCAACAGTGATAACCTCAAAGTAGCTATTACTCAGCTATGCCATGAGCTACATGTCTGAAATTTTACTATGTTATAGCTGACCCAAAAGTAGGTGAACAACATATTTAAGCAAAATACTGTACATGCAATAGTTTTCAAGTTACAACTGATTTACTCAATAGTGATGACCTAAAAGTAGCTATTACTCAGCTATGCCATGAGCTACAGGTCTGAAATTTTACTATGTTATAGCTGACCCAAAAGTAGCTGAATAACATATTTATACTAAATTCTCTAAATGCAATAGTTTTGCAATTACAACTGATTTACTCAATAGTGAGAACCTCAAAGTAGTTATTACTCAGCTATGCAATGAGCTACAGGTCTGAAATTTTACTATGTTATAGCTGACCCAAAAGTAGGTGAACAACATATTTAAGCAAAATACTGTAAATGCAATAGTTTTGAAGTTACAACTGATTTACTCAATAGTGATGACCTAAAAGTAGCTATTACTCAGCTATGCCATGAGCTACAGGTCTGAAACTTTACTATGTTATAGCTGACCCAAAAGTAGCTGAATAACATATTTATACGAAATACTCTAAATGCAATAGTTTTCCAATTACAACTGATTTACTCAATAGTGAGAACTTTAAAGTAGCTATTACTCAGCTATGCCATGACCTACAGATCTGAAATTTCACTATGTTATAGCTGGCCCAAAAGTAGCTGAATAACATATTTATACGAAATTCTCTAAATGCAATAGGTTTTAAGTTACAAGTGATTTACTCAATAGTAAGAACTTCAAAGTAGCTATTACTCAGCTATGCAATGAGCCACAGATCTGAAACTTCACTATGTTATAGCTGATCCCAAAATAGGTGAATAACATATTAAAACAAAATACTGTAAATGCAATAGTTTCCAAGTTATAAGCGATTTACTCAACAGTGAGAACTTCAAAGTAGCTATTACTCAGCTATGCCATGAGCTACAGGTCTGAAATTTTACTATGTTATAGCTGACCCAAAAGTAGCTGAATAACATATTTATACGAAATTCTCTAAATCCAATAGTTTTGAAGTTATAAGCGATTTACTCAACAGTGATAACCTAAAAGTAGCTATTACTCAGCTATGCCATGAGCTACAGGTCTAAAATTTTACTATGTTATAGCTGACCCAAAAGTAGCTGAATAACATATTTATACGAAATTCTCTAAATGCAATAGTTTTTAAGTTACAAGTGATTTTACTCATGATGGAAGTTACTGAAAAGCCCAAAAGTAGCTATTACTCACTTAGCTATTGAGACAGGCACCCAACTTATTCACCATATTGTAGCTATGAAAAAAGTAGCTGAATAACATATTTTAACAAAATGCTCTAAATGCAACACTTTTCAAGTTATAAATGATTTTGTGCATGATTTCATGAATTTTAATGCATTAAAAATTATTAAAAAAATTTATTAAAAAAAACGTAAGACAGATCCAGGTCTCATACTCACACAAGAGAATCTACCTCTGGCCTAGTACATATATGCAAGATATGAGAGAAATCCCTGCAATAGTCTCTGAGAAAATTGTGATTAAGTGTTGAAATTTTCACACTTTTGGTGGGGGTACCCCCCTTGTAATGTCTCTAGCAAACAGACGAACAGACAGATTTGCATGCCTTGAACAATTTTTCATCCTCGATAGATAAGGTATCTTTTAAAAAAAACAGCACGTCTCTAGGCCTTGTAGTTTTGGAGGAGAAGTTGTTCACGCGTACGCGTACGCCGCAGAGTGACGACATAATGTCAGCTGACTGACAAGTCAGCTGACATAAAAAACAGCATGTCTCTAGGCCTTGTAGTTTTGGAGAAGAAGTTGTTCACGCGGATGCGGACGCCGCAGAGTGATGACATAATGTCAGCTGACTGACAAGTCAGCTGACATAAAAAAACCTCAAATCTGAAGAAATTATAAATTTTAATCTCACATTTTTCTATATTATAGTACTTTTATAGTGATTTATTTCGGAAGAATTGTCAATGTTTTCACCAAATTTTACTTCCTGTAATGGTCCTATTCAATTGGGGATATACTAGAATGCAATTTTTTCGGTATTCCGAAATTGGTACCGTTTCACACGGGCATGATACCAAAATGGAAAATCTGCTACCGACACTGCCCTCATCAAGAGGCATGTCATGAGAACCTATAGCTATAATTTCAAAAATAAAATGACTCACAATATAGTAATAGGCAACGATGAACGAGGGGTTATAGGCGATTTTACAACGATTAGCGATATTAGGATCACGAAGGCGGAGCCTGAATGATTCTAATGCAGTAATCGTTGTAAAATCACCTATAACCCCGAGCTCAGAGTTGTCTATTTCTATTCTAACATGACATTTTAGACGATCTTATAAAATTTAGTTTTGAAGCTATTTTATAGAAAAAATATACGAATATTCAAAAAGATTTTTTTATCGAGGGTGCCGTTGAATTATTGGAAGAGCCACAAATTAAGATAACCCTTTTCTTTGTTAAAGGTCCTTAAACTTCAACACATTCATATCAGTAAATTCTATGTTCAAATGTAAGAATCCCTGAATATCGTGTTTACCATTATTTGTCTATTTAATGAAAAAAACCTAGGCTGTTACTTCAAGTTTTCTTTTTGCGGAGCAGCATTGTGAGCGATAAAATAGAATTCATGAAGTTATGCGGAGTTTTACAGAGCAATTTTTTGTGTCTTAGCCAATCAGAATCGCGGACACAGCCGTGTCATGTTAGAATCTGTAATTACCCCCACTAAGGAGGTTAACTTTGGGGCGGCATGTGTTTGTCAGTTTAGTCAAAATGTGACTTACTTTGATAAAATTTTCAAGAAACGGTGACTATCTCACACGGAACAAATACTTACATTTTGGTGGTGATCTGAATCAATGTCTGGAGCCAGGAATATTTTAAAGGAATTTTTATCTCTGAACCTCCTTGGCGGAGGTAGGACCTCTCTGAGTGCTCAATGTTATTTCTTTGTTGTTGATTTTACTTTTGCAATGTTAAGAAACTTGTACTAAACAAGGACTGATTGACCTGTCAAACCAAACTCACCGGACTGGATACAATCACAGTAAGTAAGCTAATGATTATTAATGCAATCCATAACAATGTAGAATACATCCATAATAATAAGTTAACAGTATAATTATCCTAGTTTATGAACTATACATACTTATCATAAATATTGAATAAACACATAGAACTTGCTTTCTACAACCACACATGTAAAAACAATATATCACTGACACTGTTCACAATATAAAACTCGACACTTTGAGATTCAATTATTTCTTGAGAAAGTCAATAAGACATCATAAGGAAATTCAAGAAACACATGAAATTGCAAATTTTAATTAGTAAATTAAATTTTTATTAGTTAATACCTTACCTACCAGACGATAGCTATAGCCCGGCGCCAGCCGGTCCCGCCAAACGAAAGAAAAAAACGTCCCGGGTTTCACCCCCGGCAGGACCGGCACACTACAATCCACTCGCCAGGTGGCCTAGTTCCTGCCTCACTCGCCAGAGGGACGTGACGTCATAGCATCTTTTTCGTCCCTAAGATTGAATGATGAAGGCTGGAAGCGGGGAAGGCCGGGTGGGAATTTCCCGTCTGGTAGGTAAGGTATTAACTAATAAAAATTTAATTTACTAATTAAAATTTGCAATTTCATTGCGTTAATACATCTTACCTACCAGACGATAGCTAGAATAACTACCCAGTGGAAGGAGGGCAGCCTTCTGAGGATTGGAGAAACTCTTATATTATACCTAGGTGTGAGGTTCTAGTCCTTTGAGGAGACATGTTAGTCTCAAGGGTAACTAGACCCACCTGCCCCCCCCCCCCCCCCCCACCCCCTTTTTTGACTGCTCTGAGGGGAGGAAGAGAGTAAGAGTTCAAGTCAATGATTCCCACGGTTAACCTGGAAGAGAGGGAAAATCCTATACCCAGAGGATTACTCTGAAGTAAAAGACTTTGAGAAGCCAAGGCCTAGGCTAAAAGTGAGCCTACACCTAAAACTAACTAGTATGTACACTATATATAATTATATACAAAGAAGCTTAGGGGACTAGTGGTGGATTTGCTGGGCAGCCACCACAGGACCCAAGTGAAAAAGCTCCTTATCTGCCCAGGCAACATCCTTAAGGTAAAACTGTGTAAAGGTGTTGTGGGACTTCCAGTGGCATGCTGCTAGAATCTGGTCCAGAGATATGCCACCTTGAAAGGCTTTGGAGGCCGCAAAGGCCCTAACATCATGGGCCTTAACCTGATGTAAGGTCAAGGAATCTTGGTCAGAGAGATCATAACACAACACTACTGTTTGTTTGATCCAGGACGAGATAGTGGCAGGAGAGATGTCCTTGTTAAACCCTTGTTTGAATGAAACAAAAACTAACTCCTTTCCCGTTCTTAGGTCCTGCGTTTTGTCCAGGTAGTAGCGAAGAGCCCGAACGGGGCAAAGGGATCTGTCTTCCTTTAAAGACTTATCCAGAGTGGGGGCTAAGGCTGGAATGACCACAGGGGCCACGCACTCTGGTCCCTCTTTTGCCAAGTGATTTTTCGCCAAGAAGCTTGGTGAAGGGTAGAGGGAAACTTTGGACCAGTCAGCTTGGTGTCTGATATTTTTGTTTAACCAAGCGTGAATCTCACTCCTGCGTTTTCCTGAAGCCAGGGCTAGGAGAAAAACAGTTTTGAAAGTAAGGTGCTTCAGAGAAGCCTTTCTGAGTGGTTCAAAAGGCGCTTTTGTAAGCTGGTGTAAAACCAGGGAGAGGTTCCAAGCAGGAACCCCCCGGCGCCCTTTGGGCCTATCTCTGTGAAAACTGTCTAACAGTCTAGTCAAATTTTCATCCTTGCCGACATTAACCGAGGTATTTCCCAGTTTGTCTGCAATGGCTGACCTGTAACCATCAATAGTGCTGGGCTGGAGATCCTTCTCCTGGAAAAGGTGCAGGAGGAAATCTGCTATTTGTTTTATAGATGGGTTCCTGAAGTCCACCTGACTTGTTTCACACCATCTGACAAAAACGGCCCACTTCGCTTCGTAGACTGTTCTGGTTGAACGTCTTTGAGGCGCCTCAATTCTTGACGCCACTGGGCTAGAGAACCCCTGCTCCTTGATTGTCTGGGCTCTAGGAGCCAGGCATGGAGATTTAGGTTTGTCAGATCCCTGTGACGTGCCTTGTTGAAAGGTTGGGTCACTAGATCTGGGTGGTGTGGAAGACAAAGAGGAACCCTCGCAGATAGTTCCACTAGGTCCCAAAACCAAGGCATGTTGGGCCATCCCGGGGCAATCAGGATTGCTCTGCGATACCAGTGATCTGACAGCTTGCTGACCACCTTCCCCATCAGAGACACTGGGGGGAAGAGGTACATGTCCAGGTCCTCCCAGGATAATGTCAGAGCATCCACTGACCAGGCCTTTGGGTCTGGAATTGGGGACACAAATTGAACTAGCTTGCAGTTGTACCTTGTTGCAAACATGTCCACTAGGGGATAATGCCAGGTTTGACAAAGGAGGTCGAAGGTCTCTTGATGGAGGGACCACTCCGTCTGAATGACCTGCCTTTGGCGAGACAATTTGTCTGCAATTACATTCAGACGGCCTGGAATGTGTCTGGCCTTCAGTACTATTTGATTGAGGCTGCACCAACATAGGAGCCGCCAAAGAAGGGCACAGAGTGAGCCTGACCTCATACCTCCTTCCTTGTTGATGTATGCCACAACCGTGGTGTTGTCTGTGGCAATCAGGACGACCTTTCCTTGCACTAAATGTTGGAATCTTTTTAGTGCTAACAACATGGCTTTTAGTTCTAAGAAGTTTATGTGCAACTTGCTTTCGGGCACTGACCAAGTACCGCTTGCTGTGAAGTCGCCTAAGTGAGCACCCCAGCCTTCTTTTGAGGCGTCTGTAAAGATTTGAACTGCGTGTCGCAGGGGGTGTAAGGGCTGACCCTTTAGGACATTTTCCTCTTGGGTCCACCACTGCAGGTACTGATGGAGAGACCTCGGAATTGGGATCTCCTTTTCCAGAGATTCTGGGACTCTCCAGTGTTTCTTGAGGTGCCACTGAATAGGTCTCATGTGCAGTCTGCCTAGGGTCACCTGTTTTTCTGTCGCAGTGAGAAGACCTATAAGAGACATGAA
Organism: Sabellastarte sp. h YS-2021; assembly: GCA_964017235.1. Lineage (NCBI taxonomy): Eukaryota > Metazoa > Annelida > Polychaeta > Sabellida > Sabellidae > Sabellastarte > Sabellastarte sp. h YS-2021. Next base: position 966,648 of record OZ024931.1, read on the forward strand.
AGTTCTCACTGGGCAAGATCTGTTCTGTAAAAGCACTGTTATTTTCTGTTGAAGGGTTTCCCAACGATTTTGAGTAGGTCTGACTACTCCGTTGAGTAGGTCGTACTGGTAGCCTACGAAGTCGAAGACTTGTTGGGGTTCCAGTTCTGATTTTTGCATGTTTACCATCCAGCCCAACTCCTGGCAGAGGGCTAGGAGGGATTGGGTTCCCTGGTGGCAAGATTCTTTGGTAGGGGCTCGAATCAACCAGTCGTCTAGGTACTGGTGGATTCTTATACCCTGTGACTGAGCCATTAACTTGACCTCTTTGACCACACCAGTGAACTCCATGGGAGCTGTTGACAGGCCAAAGGGAAGTGCCCGAAACTGGTACGACTGGTTCTGAAAGTGGAACCTGAGGAATTTTCGGGATGTGTAGTGAATTGGGATGTGGAAGTAGGCGTCGCTGAAGTCTAGCGATGTCACCCACTCCTCTTGTTGTAGAGAGGTCCGGATTGTCTCTGGAGTCTCCATTTTGAATGTTTTTACGCATAAAAACTGATTTAGAGTACTGAGATCCAAGATTGGCCGCCACTTGTGGTTCGGCTTTGGGACAATGAACAGTCTGTTGAAAAAGGCTAGTGAGGTTTGAACCCTGACCCTCTCTACTGCCTTTTTCTCGATCAGAGCTTGTACAGCTGCTTGCAAGTGGGAGTCTCTGATGGGGTTTGCATAGCCACTTACTATCAGGGGATCCCTTACTAAGGGAGGTCTTACTTTGAAGGGAAGAACATAACCCTCTTTTAATATGGACACTACTTTTGGGTTTGCACCCTTGTGAGCCCATATTTCCCAAAAACTCTGAAGACGTCCCCCCACTGGTTGGACACTTGCAACATTGGGGACATTTGGAACATTTGGAGCAGAAACAAAGTGACCGACAAAAGAAGCACTTTTCACACACTTTATTTGACTTTTGATCTTTAATTTTGGTCTTACGTCTTTCTTTTGCGACTGCCACCTTGTTACAGTAGGTACACGACATACAACATGATAAGAAACATTTGTTGGAACAGATACAAAAGAGTTTCTTGTTATGACACTTTGTACAGAACTGACTGGCCGGGCCACCGGCACCGGACTTGACTTGCAGTAATTGTCATTTATACTGTGTCTTCTCATGAGCCATCTTGGTACCACGTCCGGGTTGACCACCCCGGCCTCTGCCCCGGCCTCTATTGCGGGAACCAAACGCTTTCCAAGCTGGTAGTTCCTTTCCGGCCTGAGAAGTTGATTTAGCAGTGTCTTGAGGTTTCCAACCAGTACTGTAGGGTTGGTATCTCTGCTTTCTGCCTCTACCGGCGAACCCCCCGCGGCCCGGGCCGGGCTGGGAGGTACGTCGGGAAGCTTCTAACTGGTTGATTTCATCCTCAGCCTTTCTAATAGCAGCGTCTGGAAATAATCCATATCCATTCAGGGGACAATTTCTCAAGGAATTGAAGGTATCTGGTTTAATCCCCGGTTTCACAGCTTCCAAATATGAGTCCCTACGGAGTAGGGTCAAATTCGCCATCTGCACAAATGTAAAGTCTGCCAAATGTTGTAAGGATTTACCCATGGCGAAACTGACATTCTGGTTAAATGAGGATAAGTATAAGAGTTCATCCAATGCACCTTGAGATTTGACAGAAGACTTGCCTTTCTTAAGTTCACTTTGTAAAATATGCAATTGTTCTTGGAAGGCATCCTGTATTTTGGTGATACAGCGATTAAACCCCGCGGACTTGTTGCAAATATATGAAGACTCTTTTGCTGCTTTCTCCCACTTACGCATAGTGTCTTGTGATAGTGGGCGGGAAGGAGGCTGAGGAGAAGTAGAAGATATGGTTGAAATCCTGGGGAATGAACTGTTGATCTTCGCCGCATCATTTGGCCAAGAATTCACCGATTTACCCGGTCTAGATGGATCTGTAGGCTCCGCCGGGTGTATCCCATACCATCTGTTCTGGGATTTTGGGGGTCTGAGGAACTGGTCCACATGAAGGCCACCTGGATCACTAGATTTTGAAGGATATCCTTCTATCAGTACAAGGTTTAGAGTTTCTAGTTTTCGGCACAACCAATCTTCCGGTGGAAGATCCACAGAAATCTTACCCACAGGCTGAGAACGGTGACCTGCCCAAGGATTATCAGTGCGGGATTGCGGAGAAAACTCCAGGTCAGGAATGTGTGTCCATCCCATGAACGCGCGGACACCTCTCACAGTCTCGCGGTAGTTTTGATCTTCACTGAGGACCCGGTCCGGGTCTGAGGTTTCTACGTCTGGGGATTCCTCTGCGTCAGATAACTCACCCTCTTCAAATGTTTCCTGAGGATTGACATCGCGGAAGGTGACCGGCCCGGAGCCGGAAGAAGGTTGTTGAAATGAAGATTGAGAGGAAGCAGACATAGCAGCTGACGAAACAGTAGCCACCGGAGCAGGGTGTTTAAACATAGGTTCTGCTTCCGGGTAGAGGTTTTGAAGTGGAGATTGTCTGTCAGCAAAGGAAAAATCCTGATCTTTAGCCGCATCCGGGCCAACAGCCGGGCCGGCTGGGCCGGAAGAAGCAGAAGTAGTGACAAAAAAGGGTGTCTGGGAAAGAGCACCTGCTGGAGCAGCATGAGAGACCGGTACTTTGACCGGAGAAAATGACGGATTTTGTTGCACAGAAGGTGAAGGGCGATGTCCTACAGTAATAAGTGCCTCAAGCCTGGCCATACGAGTGGCCCACTTTTCGTCCAGTTCTTGAAGTTCTTTCCTAAACTGAGGCACAGGAAGGGACAAATCCGGAGCAGAAGCAACAGAAACATCAGGTTCTTGTTCTGGCTGGGTATCAAGAACTACCACAGAAGAGGGGTCGACTAATACCTCCTTTGCTTTAGCCTTTTCCTTTCTGAGCTTATAGGTAGGAGTACTTAACTTGAGCACTTGCTCCGGGGTAAGGACACTGCAAAAGTCACACTGCAGATTCTGAACACAAGGGTCATCACCATGTCCTTTCTCGCGACAACGCGCACACCTACTATGTTTGTCAAATGAAGCCATAATATGGCCACACGCACCCTTTTTCTGTCCTGGAGATGCCATGATAGAAAAGTCAACTAATGGCAACTATTCCGACACAAATTAAACAGATATAACACAAATATAAAACCAAAAAGTTCACAGATAAAAATCCACAACTTTAAATATCGCGCCAAACGAAAAAGATGCTATGACGTCACGTCCCTCTGGCGAGTGAGGCAGGAACTAGGCCACCTGGCGAGTGGATTGTAGTGTGCCGGTCCTGCCGGGGGTGAAACCCGGGACGTTTTTTTCTTTCGTTTGGCGGGACCGGCTGGCGCCGGGCTATAGCTATCGTCTGGTAGGTAAGATGTATTAACGCAATGAAATGGTTTTACACGACAATTTTACTGTAATAAAAAAGAAAATAGCATAACAGATGGCCGTACCCCACAACCATAAGATATAGAAGTAGTGAAACAGTACACAGATTGGGATACATTCAGAGCAGTGTCCAAATAATGTTTAAGTAGAGAAAATAACATCTATGAGAAAGAAATTGCATGTAAAGAATAAGTATTAAAACAGGACAATTCAGTAAACTAAAAATTATGAAGCTTTAAGCATTTTGATTTTTATTTGTATGGTCGAATTATGGTTTGGATGTTTTGAATATTACCCATACATACAGATATAGCAATACATGCTTTTATGTGGAATTGGGGCAAAACCTGTGGCTCACTTGATGCTATACCATCTGTTACAATGGGAAGTTGCAAAAGTAAAACGGTTTATAAATTCTAATAGGACTTTAACAGTGCTTAATCTACACCAAAATACACCCAAAGGTGCAACTACCAAGATTCAAGTAAAAAGATATAAGAGAGATAAACAGTATCAGATATCCTCGTAGAGACATAAAATAGCATCAGATATGCAAGATCAAAGGTCAAATCCAGGTCACACCATGACGTTGCACACATATAACCCTTGACCAATGTCCCTACCAAATATCAACTTCCTACATATTATGGTTTCCAAAATATAGCCCAGACAAGGCATTATAGGTCAAGGTCACTACAGCAGGTCAAAGGTCAAATCAAGGTCACACCATGACGTTTTACATCTACACACCCTAGCCAATGTCCCTACACAGTATCAACTTCCTACACCTTACGGTTTCTGAGATATACCCCGGGCAAGATTTTATAGGTCAAGGTCACTAAGGCAAATCAAGGTCAGACCATGACGTTGCACACCTACACCTCCTAACCATTGTCCATACGAAGTATCAACTTCCTACACCTTAAGGTTTCTGAGATACAGCCTGGACAAACTTTTTCCGACCGCCCGCCCACCCACCGATCCGGACACCATGAGTGAAAACAATACCCCGACAGCCCTTAAGGGCTGTGGGGTAAAAACTAAGGAAATGCATGGTGGCCAATATGTTCAGTATGCTTGAGGTCAAATGTATGTCGTGGTGAGAAGTGGGTGTGACAGGCCGCTACATGCGATGAAGTCGTGTATTGCACTTCCTCCTGCCTCAACTAGTATCTCCAACCACTCACAGTGAGATCTGCCTGGCTCCAGCACCTGGACTGACATCAAAGAATGTCGCCTTGCCGCTGTACCCAGCCTGTACACAGATAAAACACAGCAATGTAAGCTCTATACACAACACACGGTGTGTGAAACACAGGACTGAAAAACTCCTACTGTAGGGTGTTTCTGTATACTGTCTCCACTCAACAAAACAGGGCTAACTTCACAAGTACAACACTAGAGACTGTGAGCAGGCTGTGTGTGTATCAGACTATACACTCACTTAACGGTGTACATATATCATAGCAATAGTGATTTAAAATTGTAATTTATTCCTTTACATTTTATTGTTTACATTTACTCTTGTTTGTATTAATTACCCTCAGTCCAAAACTGATCCAAATAAACCACACAAGCAAGTATAGCCTTGGTTTCAGAGTCATTTTGTGAGAATACCAGTAAACTCCAAAGTTATTCCCTTCTTTATTATTACTAAGGGACAACAGGACCAACTGTTCACAGGACCAACTGTTTACAGGACCAACTTTTTACAGGACCAACTGTTCACAGGACCAACTGTTCACAGGACCAAATGTTCACAGGACCAACTGTTCACAGGACCAACTGTTTACAGGACCAACTGTTCACAGGACCAACTGTTTACAGGACCAACTGTTCACAGGACCAACTGTTCACAGGACCAACTGTTTACAGGACCAATGTAACTCAAACTATACACAACACACAGTGTGTGAAGCACTGGACTGAAAAACTCTTATTGTAGGGTGTTTCACTCACTGCTACATGTTCTACCAGTTTCTGTACAGCATCTGCTCTGACTAGAGACACAGTACAGCCGCCAAACCCTCCGCCCGTCATACGTGATCCATACACCCCCTCCACTTGCATGGCAAGAGTCACCAGCTGGTCCAACTCACTGCATGAAACCTCAAAGTCATCCCTGCAAAGATCAAACTGAATGTGTACACAACACCTCAAAACAGTAGAAACCCTCAATTGAACAGATGACATAAATATACCCCTTCAGACATAAAGAAATAAATACCCCAATTACCAGATTGTAATTCTACATCTAATTCTTATTGCGCTGTTAAGCAATTAATCTCTTCTTTATGACAACTTCACTGTTTTCACATGGAGGTGTAACTCTCAACACAATTTTTACCAGAGGATTTTATTACCTCAGTGAAGTATAACTAGCATAAGCTTACTGTATTTCAGCTCACAGCTTTTCTAAATATTCCACTCAGCTGGGACTCTCACGAAAGCAGAAATTTGCTGTACTGTAGCTGATGATTAGTGGTGGGATCGTTTACAGAAATCAAAACCGGTTACCAGGGCTTTAAAACGAACACAATCCGGTAATTTGTACGCCTGTTAGTGTGCAATGAGATTATTCGCACGGCATACAAGAGGGCAGAACTTGTAACTGGAAATGGCTTTCGCCAGAAATTATTAAGTATATAAAAATGATTTTGCTTAATATAAAGTAAAAAATGTGACATATTTCACAAAATATGTATATTTTTTGTCGTTTTGATGAAGTATCAGCCATTAGGTGGCCTAAAAGGATGACGTTTTCAATTACCGGTTCCCAAATATTCTTTGCAAATTTCGTTATTTCTGTCAGAAACGAACGAAAAACCGCATACCGGTTTATCATTCACAACACTACTGATAACTAAATACCAAAAAAGTCGTGTGTCTATCCAGTACAAGTTTGACTATATTGTACCTCATGACATTTCCAAATACACAATCATGACTCTCCACTATGACCTTAATGTAATGTACCCGATAGTGCTCTTGTGACAACTCGCCAACTCCAGTTTCACATTGTTTTTGTTCAACTCGTGAACACGAGTTTTAGTGCTGGGACGAGTTGACTGAAACTCGAGTTGTAACTCGATGGGCGATAATTAGTGGTGACATCAATTTGCGCAAGTGAAACTCGAGTTTTTGAAAACGTCACCATCTAAGGCGGACACTTCACCAACACAATGGAAATATCCAACATTTTCAAAAATATACTGCATTTTTACTTTATTCTGGCTTAAATCAATGAAGATTTAACTTAAATTATATCGCGAAAGCCATTTCCAGGTCAAAGTTTTGGCTAATGTACGGTTATGTAAAATATTTTCCACATTAATGGCTAACAAACGAAATATTTTATCCCGAAAATTACTTGAGTTTAACTCGAGTTCAACTCGCTTCTAACAGGTGATGCTCGATCTGCCATTTTAGCTGGCGATCCCACCACTGGCGAGTTTGTCTTATAGCAAACTCGAGTTCCTTTAAATTACTGCAAAAAATTTATAAATAAACCTCTTGCCAGTGTACAAAGATGCAATAAAAGCACAATTCGACTTGTTTACTTAATATTTTCCTTCTTGTTTACCTTTTACGACTCAAAGCCAATGATTTCTCTCCATACTCCTTACCTGGTAAAACAACCAATCAAAACGTCCGTTTTATTTATCAATATGGCGGTGATGTTGATACTTATTTTGCAAATTAAATAGGACAAATTTTGTTTGAAAATGGATTTTTATTATGAAGGGAAGCATACTAGTGCATATATATTTGGGTGTTTTAAAATATTGTTATTGACTCGAGTTTGACTCGAGTTGACCCATCGGTGATGCATGAAACTCGAGTCGCTACTTTGATGACTCGCAGAAGCATTAGTGCCCGATGATTTTACTAAATACCGCCGACTTGTGAGGTTATAACCTGATTTTAGTTTGTATTTTGCTGGATATTTGAGTCAGTTGTCACTCTCCAGTTTTAGTGTATTTCACCAGATGAGTTGACTGATTACCTGAGGGAGTTGTGACTTTCCACCATCAGTGTTCCACACTTGAGGTAGTCTCCTGTCTCCAGTGCGAGAGCTGCCTCCTCACAACGTGTGTTTTCTGTGATCACATGATGTCCCCGTCTGTACACCACCTTGTCCAGACTAGACGACTGTGCTGTAAAGTAAGCAATGTACTGTAGAGTGAGCAGTGTACTGTAAAGTAAGCAATGTACTGTGAAGTAAGTAATGTACTGTGAAGTAAGTAATGAGCTACAAAGTAAGCAATGTACTGTAAAGTAAGCAGTGTACTGTAAAGTAAGCAATGTACTGTGAAGTAAGTAATGAGCTGTAAAGTAAGCAATGTGCTATAAAGTAAGCAATGTGCTATAAAGTAAGCATTGTGCTGTAAAGTAAGCATTGTGCTATAAAGTAAGCAATGTGCTGTAAAGTAAGCATTGTACTGTAAAGTAAGCATTGTGCTGTAAAGTAAGCAATGTGCTGTAAAGTAAGCATTGTGCTATAAAGTAAGCAATGAGCTGTAAAGTAAGCATTGTGCTGTAAAGTAAGCATTGTGCTATAAAGTAAGCAATGTGCTGTAAAGTAAGCATTGTGCTATAAAGTATGCAATGTGCTGTAAAGTAAGCAATGTGCTGTAAAGTAAGCATTGTGCTATAAAGTAAGCAATGTGCTGTAAAGTATGCATTGTGCTGTAAAGTAAGCATTGTGCTGTAAAGTAAGCATTGTACTATAAAGTAAGCATTGTGCTGTAAAGTAAGCAATGTGCTGTAAAGTATGCATTGTGCTGTAAAGTAAGCATTGTGCTGTAAAGTATGCATTGTGCTGTAAAGTAAGCATTGTGCTGTAAAGTATGCATTGTGCTGTAAAGTAAGCAATGTGCTGTAAAGTAAGCAATGTGCTGTAAAGTAAGCATTGTGCTGTAAAGTATGCATTGTGCTGTAAAGTAAGCATTGTGCTGTAAAGTAAGCATTGTGCTGTAAAGTAAGCAATGTGCTGTAAAGTAAGCAATGTGCTGTAAAGTATGCAATGTGCTGTAAAGTAAGCAATGTGCTATAAAGTAAGCAATGTGCTGTAAAGTAAGCATTGTGCTGTAAAGTATGCAATGTGCTGTTAAGTAAGCAATGTGCTGTAAAGTAAGCATTGTGCTGTAAAGTAAGCATTGTGCTGTAAAGTAAGCAATGTGCTGTAAAGTAAGCATTGTGCTGTAAAGTATGCATTGTGCTGTAAAGTAAGCAATGTGCTGTAAAGTAAGCAATGTGCTGTAAAGTATGCAATGTGCTGTAAAGTAAGCAATGTGCTATAAAGTAAGCAATGTGCTGTAAAGTAAGCATTGTGCTGTAAAGTAAGCATTGTGCTGTAAAGTATGCAATGTGCTGTTAAGTAAGCAATGTGCTGTAAAGTAAGCATTGTGCTGTAAAGTAAGCAATGTGCTGTAAAGTAAGCAATGTGCTGTAAAGTAAGCATTGTGCTGTAAAGTAAGCAATGTGCTGTAAAGTAAGCATTGTGCTGTAAAGTAAGCAATGTGCTGTAAAGTAAGCATTGTGCTGTAAAGTAAGCATTGTGCTGTAAAGTATGCAATGTGCTGTAAAGTATGCAATGTGCTGTAAAGTATGCAATGTGCTGTAAAGTATGCAATGTGCTGTAAAGTAAGCATTGTGCTGTAAAGTATGCAATGTGCTGTAAAGTATGCAATGTGCTGTAAAGTAAGCATTGTGCTGTAAAGTAAGCATTGTGCTGTAAAGTAAGCATTGTGCTGTAAAGTATGCAATGTGCTGTAAAGTATGCATTGTGCTGTAAAGTAAGCATTGTGCTGTAAAGTAAGCAATGTGCTGTAAAGTAAGCATTGTGCTGTAAAGTAAGCATTGTGCTGTAAAGTAAGCAATGTGCTGTAAAGTAAGCAATGTGCTGTAAAGTAAGCAATGTGCTGTAAAGTAAGCAATGTGCTGTAAAGTAAGCATTGTGCTGTAAAGTAAGCATTGTGCTGTAAAGTATGCAATGTGCTGTAAAGTAAGCATTGTGCTGTAAAGTAAGCATTGTGCTGTAAAGTATGCAATGTGCTGTAAAGTATGCAATGTGCTGTAAAGTAAGCATTGTGCTGTAAAGTAAGCATTGTGCTGTAAAGTAAGCATTGTGCTGTAAAGTAAGCAATGTGCTGTAAAGTAAGCATTGTGCTGTAAAGTATGCAATGTGCTGTTAAGTAAGCATTGTGGAGTAAACTGAAATCATGTTTGTTTCTAAACAATAAGTTAAGGGTGGACATCTTAAATAAGTGTCCCTATATGATAACAAGAGCACTCAGAGAGCACAGACCTCCGCCAAAGGAGCTCAATTCCTGGACTATCATCAAAATCCACACTAAAATTATCTGGGAATAACTTCCTTTAAAAACGCCTGGATCCAGATGATCTAGACAGTGCTCCAGATCACTCCCAAAATCTAATCACTTGTTCCTTGTCCCATTTAGAACATTTCCTGAAAATTTCATCAAAATCCATCCATAACTTTTTGACTTATCTGTCTTTAAAAGTTACATTTCATGGATCCAGATGATCCAGATAGTGATCCTGATCACCCAGATTTGAATCATTTCTTACTTTTACCTTTGCAGACATATCCTGAAAATTTCATCAAAATCCGTCCATAAGTTTTTGAGTTATCTTATTCACAAACTCACAAACAAACCCAGTCGAAAACATAACCTCCTTGGCGGTAATAACGAGTTGATTGTGGGTGCTAGAAGTAGTGTCACAGTGAATGATAGAATATTTGTATGTATGTATTAAGGAAATGCATCTAATAGTCACTCCTTTGGGTGTACATACACCACTACATGCTTAAAAATTATTTTGTTTGAACAGCAGACTCATATAACTGCATGTTTTTATTAGACTTTTAAATAGTTATACTATTTTGGTTATTTTTCTAATCATAGTGATAAGCTTTGTGAGGCAAAAGTAATAATATAAAACTGTTTACAGTGAATTTAATATTCTAAACTTCCGTTATAAAAAAAAGGCTCCAGTTGTGTTTTAATATGTTTTATAGACCTTTCACAACTCTACTCGAAATATAAATATAAATGTCACATTAAATATGTGAAATCAGTAAATATGCATGTTCCCTAAAAAATTCAGTAAATACACATATTTTGGTGAAATCATTATGAAGACTTTAATAGTAAGGTGTCATCTGCTGTAGTAATAAATACTGAGTGTGAGGGCGTTTGTTGCAGGATATACGCCCGGCAAAAATTCCAAATAATGCCATTATTAAGGAATTTTTGCCGGGCGTATATCCTGTAATAAACGCCCAAGCATGAGGTATTTATTACTATTATAAAGACCAGCCTACCTGGTTGAGAGAAATATCTATTTATTTTTACGAGGTGACACGAACAAGGACGCCGCCATATTGTTTTGAATGCATGATCGCTCTCGTAAAAGCAGACAATTTTACTACCGACATACAATCGAGCAATCGAAACAGCACTTCCGTTTCTAAGCGGGCCGTTATTGGAGGTTTTACTCCTTGCTAATTCTATGCGCACAGACGGATTTTCGTTCACTGCGCACTTCCGGTCTTTATAATATGTTTTAATCACTATTTATCACTATTTAAAGCTTTAAAATTTCCCTTTATGCCTCTTGCAAGTTTGAGGGTGGGATTAGGTCACTGAAAGATAATGATGAAATTTATTTGGAGCTAACTGCCCTTTTCAGTATTTCTTAGAAAAGTTCTTTGATTGAACAGCCAGTACCTAAATTGAGGCCATATATGTATCAGAAAACAACAAAACATTAACCATTCACTGATTGACATAAAATACAGATACCACAAAAAAACTACACCAAGGATGCATCTGTGGCCATATGCACGATGTCTCCACTGGAAAAGGACAACTAACAAGTTTTGAAGATGAACAGCACTTTTCAAGATGGAGCCCAAAATTAAGAAAATTCTAAATCATTTACAGACACAAACAGGCATCTTGTTTCTGAAAATGAGGCAATCTTAAAGGTCAAATATCTGTAGCCTAAAGAGGCCTCTCCTGATTTTACCTTATCTGGTGAAATGGTTGTAAGACCCCCACCCACTGTGTGGCATGTCCTGATTTTACCTTATCTGGTGAAATGGTTGTAAGACCCCCACCCACTGTGTGGCATGTCCTGACTTTACCTTATCTGGCGAAATGGTTGTAAGACACCCACCCACTGTGTGGCATGTCCTGACCTAACCTTATCTGGTGAAGTGGTTATAAGACCCCCATGCACTGTGTGGCATGTCCTGACTTTACCTTATCTGGTGAAGTAGTTGTAAGACCCCCATCCACTGTGTGGCATGTCCTGACTTTACCTTATCTGGTGAAGTAGTTGTAAGACCCCCATCCACTGTGTGGCATGTCCTGACTTTACCTTATCTGGTGAAGTAGTTGTAAGACCCCCATCCACTGTGTGGCATGTCCTGACTTTACCTTATCTGGTGAAGTGGTTGTAAGACCCCCACCCACTGTGTGGCATGTCCTGATTTTACCTTATCTGGTGAAATGGTTGTAAGACCCCCACCCACTGTGTGGCATGTCCTGATTTTACCTTATCTGGTGAAATGGTTGTAAGACCCCCATCCACTGTGTGGCATGTCCTGATTTTATCTTATCTGGTGAAGTGGTTGTAAGACCCCCATCCACTGTGTGGCATGTCCTGACTTTACCTTATCTGGTGAAGTGGTTGTAAGACCCCCACCCACTGTGTGGCATGTCCTGGTTTTACCTTATCTGGTGAAGTAGTTGTAAGACCCCCATCCACTGTGTGGCATGTCCTGACTTTACCTTATCTGGTGAAATGGTTGTAAGACCCCCATCCACTGTGTGGTATGTCCTGACTTTACCTTATCTGGTGAAATGGTTCTAAGACCCCCATCCACTGTGTGGCATGTCCTGATTTTACCTTATCTGGTGAAATGGTTGTAAGACCCCCATCCACTGTGTGGCATGTCCTGACTTTACCTTATCTGGTGAAATGGTTGTAAGACCCCCATCCACTGTGTGGTATGTCCTGACTTTACCTTATCTGGTGAAATGGTTCTAAGACCCCCATCCACTGTGTGGCATGTCCTGATTTTACCTTATCTGGTGAAATGGTTGTAAGACCCCCACCCACTGTGTGGCATGTCCTGACTTTACCTTATCTGGTGAAATGGTTGTAAGACCCCCATCCACTGGGTGGCATGTCCTGATTTTACCTTATCTGCTGAAACAGTTGAAAGACCCCCATCCACTGGGTGGCATGTCCTGACTTTACCTCATCTGGTGAAGTGGTTGTAAGACCCCCATCCACTGTGTGGCATGTCCTGATTTTACCTTATCTGCTGAAACAGTTGAAAGACCCCCATCCACTGTGTGGCATGTCCTGACTTTACCTTATCTGGTGAAATGGTTGTAAGACCCCCATCCACTGTGTGGCATGTCCTGACTTTACCTTATCTGGTGAAATGGTTCTAAGACCCCCATCCACTGGGTGGCATGTCCTGATTTTACCTTATCTGGTGAAATGGTTGTAAGACCCCCATCCACTGTGTGGCATGTCCTGATTTTATCTTATCTGGTGAAGTGGTTGTAAGACCCCCATCCACTGTGTGGCATGTCCTGACTTTACCTTATCTGGTGAAGTGGTTGTAAGACCCCCATCCACTGTGTGGCATGTCCTGACTTTACCTTATCTGGTGAAATGGTTGTAAGACCCCCATCCACTGTGTGGCATGTCCTGACTTTACCTTATCTGGTGAAATGGTTGTAAGACCCCCATCCACTGTGTGGCATGTCCTGATTTTACCTTATCTGGAAGTGGTTGTAAGACCCCCACCCACTGGGTGGCATGTCCTGACTTTACCTTATCTGGTGAAGTGGTTGTAAGACCCCCATCCACTGTGTGGCATGTCCTGACTTTACCTTATCTGGTGAAGTGGTTGTAAGACCCCCATCCACTGTGTGGCATGTCCTGACTTTACCTTATCTGGTGAAATGGTTGTAAGACCCCCATCCACTGGGTGGCATGTCCTGATTTTACCTTATCTGGTGAAGTGGTTTAAGACCCCCACCCACTGTGTGGCATGTCCTGATTTTACCTTATCTGCTGAAACAGTTGAAAGACCCCCATCCACTGTGTGGCATGTCCTGACTTTACCTTATCTGGTGAAGTGGTTGTAAGACCCCCATCCACTGTGTGGCATGTCCTGATTTTACCTTATCTGGTGAAATGGTTCTAAGACCCCCATCCACTGTGTGGCATGTCCTGACTTTACCTTATCTGGTGAAATGGTTCTAAGACCCCCATCCACTGTGTGGCATGTCCTGACTTTACCTTATCTGGTGAAATGGTTGTAAGACCCCCATCCACTGTGTGGCATGTCCTGACTTTACCTTATCTGGTGAAGTGGTTGTAAGACCCCCATCCACTGTGTGGCATGTTCTGACTTTAAGTTATCTGGTGAAGTGGTTGTAAGACCCCCATCCACTGTGTGGCATGTCCTGACCTAACCTTATCTGGTGAAATGGTTGTAAGACCCCCATCCACTGTGTGGCATGTCCTGACTTTACCTTATCTGGTGAAATGTTTGTAAGACCCCCACCCACTGTGTGGCATATCCTGATTTTACCTTATCTGGTGAAATGGTTGTAAGACCCCCACCCACTGGGTGGCATGTCCTGACTTTACCTTATCTGGTGAAGTGGTTGTAAGACCCCCATCCACTGTGTGGCATGTCCTGACTTTACCTTATCTGGTGAAATGGTTCTAAGACCCCCATCCACTGTGTGGCATGTCCTGATTTTACCTTATCTGGTGAAATGGTTGTAAGACCCCATCCACTGGGTAGCATGTCCTGATTTTACCTTATCTGCTGAAACAGTTGAAAGACCCCCATCCACTGTATGGCATGTCCTGACTTTACCTTATCTGGTGAAGTGGTTGTAAGACCCCCACCCACTGTGTGGCATGTCCTGATTTTACCTTATCTGGTGAAACAGTTGAAAGACCCCCATCCACTGTGTGGCATGTCCTGACTTTACCTTATCTGGTGAAGTGGTTGTAAGACCCCCATCCACTGTGTGGCATGTCCTGACTTTACCTTATCTGGTGAAATGGTTGTAAGACCCCCATCCACTGTGTGGCATGTCCTGATTTTACGTTATCTGGTGAAATGGTTGTCAGACCCCCATCCACTGTGTGGCATGTCCTGACTTTACCTTATCTGGTGAAGTGGTTGTAAGATCCCCACCCACTGTGTGGCCTGTCCTGACCTAACCTTATCTGGTGAAATGGTTGTAAGACCCCCATCCACTGGGTGGCATGTCCTGATTTTACCTTATCTGGTGAAGTGGTTGTACGACCCACATCCACTGTGTGGCATGTCCTGATTTTATCTTATCTGCTGAAACAGTTGAAAGACCCCCATCCACTGTGTGGCATGTCCTGACTTTACCTCATCTGGTGAAATGGTTGTAAGACCCCCATCCACTGTGTGGCATGTCCTGACTTTACCTTATCTGGTGAAATGGTTCTAAGACCCCATTCACTGGGTGGCATGTCCTGGTTTTACCTTATCTGGTGAAATGGTTGTAAGACCCCCATCCACTGTGTGGCATGTCCTGATTTTATCTTATCTGGTGAAGTGGTTGTAAGACCCCCATCCACTGTGTGGCATGTCCTGACTTTACCTTATCTGGTGAAATGGTTGTAAGACCCCCATCCACTGTGTAGCATGTCCTGACTTTACCTTATCTGGTGAAATGGTTGTAAGACCCCCACCCACTGTGTGGCATGTCCTGACTTTACCTTATCTGCTGAAATGGTTGTAAGACCCCCATCCACTGTGTGGCATGTCCTGACTTTACCTTATCTGGTGAAGTGGTTGTAAGACCCCCATCCACTGTGTGGCATGTCCTGACTTTACCTTATCTGGTGAAATGGTTGTAAGACCCCCATCCACTGTGTGGCATGTTCTGATTTTACCTTATCTGGTGAAATGGTTGTAAGACCCCCATCCACTGTGTGGCATGTCCTGACTTTACCTTATCTGGTGAAGTGGTTGTAAGACCCGCATCCACTGGGTGGCATGTCCTGATTTTACCTTATCTGCTGAAACAGTTGAAAGACCCCCATCCACTGTGTGGCATGTCCTGACTTTACCTTATCTGGTGAAGTGGTTGTAAGACCCCCACCCACTGTGTGGCATGTCCTGATTTTACCTTATCTGCTGAAACAGTTGAAAGACCCCCACCCACTGTGTGGCATGTCCTGACTTTACCTTATCTGGTGAAGTGGTTGTAAGACCCCCATCCACTGTGTGGCATGTCCTGACTTTACCTTATCTGGTGAAATGTTTCTAAGACCCCCATCCACTGTGTGGCATGTCCTGATTTTACCTTATCTGGTGAAATGGTTGTAAGACCTGCATCCACTGGGTGGCATGTCCTGATTTTACCTTATCTGCTGAAACAGTTGAAAGACCCCCATCCACTGTGTGGCATGTCCTGACTCTACCTTATCTGGTGAAGTGGTTGTAAGACCCCCATCCACTGTGTGGCATGTCCTGACTTTACCTTCTCTGGTGAAATGGTTCTAAGACCCCCATCCACTGTGTGGCATGTCCTGACTTTACCTTATCTGGTGAAATGGTTGTAAGACCCCCATCCATTGTGTGGCATGTCCTGACTTTACCTTATCTGGTGAAGTGGTTGTAAGACCCCCATCCACTGTGTGGCATGTCCTGATTTTACCTTATCTGGAAGTGGTTGTAAGACCCCCACCCACTGTGTGGCATGTCCTGACCTAACCTTATCTGGTGAAATGGTTGTAAGACCCCCATCCACTGGGTGGCATGTCCTGATTTTACCTTATCTGGTGAAGTGGTTGTACGACCCACATCCACTGTGTGGCATGTCCTGATTTTATCTTATCTGCTGAAACAGTTGAAAGACCCCCATCCACTGTGTGGCATGTCCTGACTTTACCTTATCTGGTGAAATGGTTGTAAGACCCCCATCCATTGTGTGGCATGTCCTGACTTTACCTTATCTGGTGAAATGGTTCTAAGACCCCATCCACTGGGTGGCATGTCCTGGTTTTACCTTATCTGGTGAAATGGTTGTAAGACCCCCATCCACTGTGTGGCATGTCCTGATTTTACCTTATCTGCTGAAACAGTTGAAAGACCCCCACCCACTGTGTGGCATGTCCTGACTTTACCTTATCTGGTGAAGTGGTTGTAAGACCCCCATCCACTGTGTGGCATGTCCTGATTTTACCTTATCTGCTGAAACAGTTGAAAAACCCCCATCCACTGTGTGGCATGTCCTGACTTTACCTTATCTGGTGAAGTGGTTGTAAGACCCCCATCCACTGTGTGGCATGTCCTGACTTTACCTTATCTGGTGAAATGGTTGTAAGACCCCCATCCACTGTGTGGCATGTCCTGACTTTACCTTATCTGGTGAAATGGTTGTAAGACCCCCATCCACTGGGTGGCATGTCCTGACTTTACCTTATCTGGTGAAATGAAATGATTGTAAGACCCCCATCCACTGTGTGGCATGTCCTGACTTTACCTTATCTGGTGAAGTGGTTGTAAGACCCCCATCCACTGTGTGGCATGTTCTGATTTTACCTTATCTGGTGAAATGGTTGTAAGACCCCCATCCACTGTGTGGCATGTCCTGACTTTACCTTATCTGGTGAAATGGTTGTAAGACCCCCACCCACTGTGTGGCATGTCCTGATTTTACCTTATCTGGTGAAATGGTTGTAAGACCCCCACCCACTGGGTGGCATGTCCTGACTTTACCTTATCTGGTGAAGTGGTTGTAAGACCCCCATCCACTGTGTGGCATGTCCTGACCTAACCTTATCTGGTGAAATGGTTGTAAGACCCCCATCCACTGGGTGGCATGTCCTGATTTTACCTTATCTGGTGAAGTGGTTGTAAGACCCCTATCCACTGTGTGGCATGTCCTGATTTTACCTTATCTGGTGAAATGGTTGTAAGACCCCCATCCACTGGGTGGCATGTCCTGATTTTACCTTATCTGGTGAAGTGGTTGTCAGACCCCCATCCACTGTGTGGCATGTCCTGATTTTACCTTATCTGGTGAAATGGTTGTAAGACCCCCATCCACTGTGTGGCATGTCCTGACTTTACCTTATCTGGTGAAATGGTTGTAAGACCCCCATCCACTGTGTGGCATGTCCTGACTTTACCTTATCTGGTGAAATGGTTGTAAGACCCCCACCCACTGTGTGGCATGTCCTGATTTTACCTTATCTGGTGAAATGGTTGTAAGACTCCCACCCAATGGGTGGCATGTCCTGACTTTACCTTATCTGGTGAAGTGATTGTAAGACCCCCATCCACTGTGTGGCTGTCTCACACTGCTATCTTACAACAGAATTTTGTCAGCATGTTTAATTTCTCAACTAAATTTGTCTTGAATTGCATTTCTCAGTTTTCCAATGTTGCAGACGGCTGACTTATACTGCAGTCTTCCCAACAGATTTGTTTATCAGGTTTTTACCTTTACCTTTTTTCCCACCTTGGAGTTCCCCCGGTATCATGTCTGTAAGATTAGTTCCCCTACTATGCTTGCAACCACTTGACACTAAAGTCTTTCACTGAACGCTGTGATATTTGTTGGGTGGTTTTTGTGTTTCTTACCTTCAAGTTCCTCCAGAGTCACATCCCTCAGTTTTTCTTTCCCCATGGCACTGGCGGCTGCCTCACACTGCTGTCTTCTGAGTGGGTACTCACTGCTCCCCAGGTCATGTTTTACATTAGAATTGATGATCACCACATGCACAGTGGGGTCAGTCAGCGGGACAAGCTTGCCTTGACAGCTCCTAGAATCCAATCATACAGCTCAGACGATAAGGTAACTGTAGTACAAGACCCCAGCACTGCTACGATTGTTTTTGTATAAAGGATGTGCTGTCCAGCTGACACTAGGTCGTGAATTGCCAATATTCTTCCTCATCACTGAATGTTGCATGGAAAACTTTTCAATGAGAAAATTTATTGGTGTTTTATTGATATATTTGTTGCCAAACTGACTTCTATGACATTATCCCTTACCTACAGTCAAGTAGCAATGCGTGATCCTTCTTTCCTTTCACTGAGATGAACTGGTCCATGATTCCACATGGCATCCCGGCAAATGTGTGTTCTGCTTTCTGACACATCAGGATTTTGGTCATCTCCTCAGATGTTTTTCCTTCCAGTGCTTCTAGGAATGTGTACATTGAAACCTCTAGTGCAGCAGAGCTAGACACTCCACCTCCTAAAGGTACGGAACTGGCTATCACAGCATCAAACCCACACACCTCACCTGGAAAGAGGAAACAATGTCATAAGAATGTATGTACAGAAACCTCCAGGACAACTGAGATGAACACTCCACCTCTTAGAGGTACTGAACTGGCTATCACAGCATCAAACCCACACACCTCACCTAGACAGAGGAAACAGTGTCACAAGAATGTATATGCAGAAACCTCCAGTACAGCAGAGCACCCCCTACTACAGCACTAGCTATCACAGTGTTGTAACCACACACCTCACCTAGATAGAGGAAACAGTGTCACAAGTTACACAATAATGTATGTACAGAAACTCCAGGACAACTGAGATGAATACTCCACCTCTTAGAAGTACTGAACCGCCTTTCACAGCATCAAACCCACACACCTCACCTAGACAGAGGAAACAGTGAGACAAGAATGTATGTACAGAAACAGTACAGAATTAGACAATCCACCTTCTACAGGTACATCACTGGCTAAAACAGTATCAAAACCACACACCTCAGCTAAACAGAGAAATCAGACTAAACAGAGGCTCACATCCATTTCCTAGGAAGACAGACCTGCAATCGGATTATTAGCAACTAATATTATCTGCAGGCAAACAAAAACAAGATAAAAGTATTACTACTGTACCAGACATGTGTTAACTTCAAAGTACTTATTTGTTTAATGTCTTAACCATGACATACCTGATGACACTGTTTTAGCTCTTGGTATAATTATAAACCTGAATTTAAAAAAATTGGAAAAATCTTAACCTAATTTATGTAAGTAGCAGTCGCTCAGAGGAGTTTATACAGAGATTTGTTCAGACATCAAAAACTCATGCTTAAGTAAAGCAGTGTTTCGATTCCCTTGAGATTTAACTGGCCAGTGCTCCAGTGTACTGAACAAGGACTTGGCACACTTCTGTGGTGAAGGTCTGAACAGGATGACAGAGTTTCTGTAAAACAACAACTGTTACTTCACAGATTTAGATTTAATACAGATCTGATGACCACTGACCTGCATAGTGAGTCACAACACCCTTCACATAATTGGCCCACGCTGGGCTGCCTGGCTCAAGGGGCTTTTCTGTAGTGGGAAAAGGGAACTCGCAGTAGTTGTCAGGTTTGACATGCTCTGAAACACTCAGGACTCGACACAGTCCTGTAGATGTTTTCTTACCAACTACCACAGTGACCATAGGCAGGGCCTAAAAACAACAAAGATTTATTAAATAAAGTCAAATCACATTCATTTGATATTGCTTTATAAAAAGACATTTGTCCAAGCAAGTTATTGGATGATTTTCCCTACGGTTGTAATCTGTACTAGTCACTCTAATCCAAAACAAGAATTCAGTAGAATTGTACTGTGTCACCAGCTTTGGTTAAAGACTGAAGAGGATGAAATTCGAAAGGATAAAAATTATGCTGGATAGACAAAAATATTACGCTGACTGGCAGTATTTTTTCAGATCCAGACCATCTTTCAGAAGGACTGAGCCATGGTAAAACTGCACCTTGTCGAAAAGTATAACAAACTCAATAAAATATCATTTTGGTAACCTAGTATTAAACTGCTAGTCATACGGCCATACAAGTTAATGCACTGTGCAAGATGGGTCCTGTCTTGTCTGCCTCCTCTCTTCATTGAGGAAAGAAGGACGTATATTTGTTCACCTCTCTTCATGGAGGAAAGAAGGACTTATATTTGTTCACCTCTCTTCATGGAGGAAAGAAGGACTTATATTTGTTCACCTCTCTTCATGGAGGAAAGAAGGACTTATATTTGTTCACCTCTCTTCATGGAGGAAAGAAGGACGTATATTTGTTCACCTCTCTTCATTGAGGAAAGAAGGACGTATATTTGTTCACCTCTCTTCATTGAGGAAAGAAGGACTTATATTTGTTCACCTCTCTGGGAGAGCAAACAAGATCCTTCTCTAATATTGTGGAGTGTTAGGTCACTTTACCATACAGATCTTCTTCAGGAGTTTATATATCCACAACCTAGAAACAGAAAACAAGCAATCAGTGCCCGTGAACGGGCTCTGTGTTAGGTGACTGTGTGTTTTGAGTTTCAGAGTAGAAGTGACAGAAGAAAAGGAAACAAAGTTGTGCCTGCAAATGGTATTCAGAAGGACAGTAACAAGGTAACTGTTTAGGTGTAAAAAGTAGGTTAAAAACAAGTTTAAAAAAAATACTGCAAATGCAATAGTTTTTGAGTTACAACTGATTTACTCAACAGTGAGAATGTCAAAGTAGCTTTTGCTCAGCTATGCAATCAGTTAAAGGGCTGCAATTTTAATATGGTATAGCTCAAGCAAAAGTAGGTAAATAACATATTTAAAGAAATACTGTAAATGAAATAGTTTTGAAGTTACAACTGATTTACTCAACAGTGAGACCTTGAAAGTAGCTATTACTCAGCTATGCAAGGAGCTACAGGTTTGCAATTTTACTATTTTATAGCTGACCCAAAAGTATGTTAACAACTTATTTAAACAAAATACTGTAAATGCAATAGTTTTCAAGTTACAACCGATTAATTGAACAGTGAAAATCTAAAAGTAGCTATTGCTCAGCTATGCCATGAGCTACAGGTCTACAATTTCACTATGTTATAGCTGACCCACAAGTATGTGAACAACATATTTAAACAAAATGTAAATGTAATAGTTTCCCATTTACATCTGATTTACTCAACAGTGAGAACGTGAGAATAGCTATTACATAGCTATGCCATGAGCTACTCGTCTGCAATTTTGCAATCTTATAGCTAATTCAAAAGTAGATGAATAAGATATTTAAACAAAATTCTCTGAATGCAATGGTTTTCAAGTTAAAACTGATTTACTCAACAGAGAAAACCTCAAAGTAGCTATTGCTCAGCTATGCAATGAGCTACAGATCTGTTATAACTGACCCAAAACTAGATGAACAACATACTTATAGAAAACACTTTAGATGCAATAGTTTTCAAGTTACAACTCACTTACCAAATAGTGAGTACCTGAGAATAGCTATTACATAACTAAGAAAAGAGCTACATGTCTCCAATTTTCCAATGTTATAGCTAATTAAAAAGTAGGTTAATCACATATTAAAACAAAATTCTTTAAATGCAATAGTTTTCAAGTTACAACTGATTAACTCTACAGAGAAAACCTCAAAGTAGATATGCCATGAGCTACAGGTCTGCAATTTTACTATGTTATAGCTTACCCAAAAGTAGGTGAAAAACATATTTAAACTAGAGATTGCGTCTTGACGCAGTGTATCCCCAGACGGGACATAGTTAAGGCGTGAATATGTCGGTCTTGAGCCTGTTTCCTGGAGCACCAGGTCAGGATTCTCCATAGTACCAGATTACTCCCAAAAGCTAATCACTAGTTCTTTCACTTATATCTGTCTTTAAAAATTACATTTCATGGATCCAGAAGATCCATATAGTGATCCGGATCACTTCCAAAAGTCAATCATTTAATCCTTTTACCTTTTCAGACATATTCTAAAAATTTCATCAAAATCCGTCCATAAGTTTTTTTTACTACCGAACACCGGACCGCTTCCCTGGCAACGACTCGGAACATGTCTAATGTCTCATGATTTATGCCTTACGGATTGGATGGTGTGCCTTAGAATCCGTTGATACGGAGATTAAGCACCTGGACAACTGATTGATTTTAGTTATCTTGTACACAAACACATCTGGCAGCCTGGATCCACATGATCCAGACAGTGATCCAGATTACTCCCAAAAACTAATCACTTGTCCTTTGTCCCATTTAAGACATTTCCTGAAAATTTCATAAAAATCCATCCATGACTTTTTGAGCTATTTGTCTTTAACAAGAGGAGAGTGCCCGTGAACGGGCACTGTGTCAGCTGACTGAGTGTTTTTGATTTGTGAAGGTGATTAGAGGACAGAATAATTATCAGGAAAAGGGCTGTACAGAAATACAGTAAATGGTAACTGAACAGCAAGTTCGAAAGAAATTCCGAAGCTGACAGAAGAAAAGGATAAAAAAGTTGTGCCCTGTAAATGGTATTATGAAGGAAAATAACAAGGTAATTGTTTAAGTGTAAAAAATAGGTTTAAACATATTTAAAGAAATACTACAAATGCAATATCCTCGTTCGACCTTGAAGAAGGGGTCCAAGGTCAAGTCTAACCACACAAATACATTCCCAGCCCATGATTTCCTATGGTTTACCATTCCAAACCTCTAGGACCAATTATAAATGAGTTATAAGCACTTTTAAGCTTGGCTGTCCTCATTTGACCTTGAAGGAGGGGTCCAAAGATCAAATCTGACCATACCAAAAGATTCCGAGCCAATGATTTCCTATGGGATGGTAAACCATCCCAAATCTCTGTCACCAATAATAAGCGAGTTGTAGGCACTTTCAATTTTCGCTATCCTCATTTGACCTTGAAGGAGGGTTCCAAGGTCAAATCGGACCATATCAACAGATTCACAGCCCATGATTTCCTGTCAGTTTACCATCCCAAACCTCTGGGACCAATAATAAGCGAGTTATAAGCACTTTTAAGTTTGGCTATCCTTGTTTGACCTTGAAGGAGGGGTCATTGAAGGTCAAATCTGACCACACCAAAAGATTCCCACCCCATGATTTCCTACAGGTTGGTTTATCATCCCAAACCTCTAGGATCAATAATAAGGGAGATATAAACACTTTTCATGACTGACAAAAAACACCTGTGGCGGCCATCTTGTTTCTCAAAATGAGGCCAAAAATATTCCCAGACAACATTTTATGGTTATTAATATATACTGCAAACTTAAGAAAGCTAGATATAACATTTTTTTTCATCAGAGCATTAATGGTGAAATCTCTCTCTACACACTGCGGCTATCCAGTGGATACAATGATTTACTCAACAGTGAGAACCTGAAAGTAGCTATTGCTCAGCTATGCCATGACATAGAGGTCTGCAATTTCACTATGTTATAGCTGACCAAAAATTCTGTGAATAACATATTTAACAAATTACTCTAAATGTAATAGTTTTCAAGTTACAACTGATTTACTCAACAGTGAGAACCTCAAAGGAACTATTACTCAGCTATGCAATGAGCTACATGTCTGAAATTTTACTATGTTATAGCTAACCCAAAAGTAGGTGAACAACATATTTAAGCAAACTACTGTAAATGCAATAGTTTTCAAGCTACAACTGATTTACTCCATAGTGAGAACCTGAAAATAGCTATTGCTCCGCTATGTCATGAGCTATAGGTCTGTAATTTCACTATGTTATAGCTGACCCAAAAGTAGGTGAACAATATATTTTAACAAAATACTCCAAATGCAATATTTTTCAAGTTATAGCTGATTTACTCAACAGTCAGTACCTGAGAATAGCTATTGCTCAGTTGTGCCATGAGCTATAGGTCTATAATTTCACTATTTTATAGCTGACCCAAAAGTAGCTGAATAACATATTTGCACAAATTTCTGTAAATGCAATAGTTTTCGAATTATAACTGATTTACTCAACAGTGAGAACTTCAAAGTAGCTATTACTCAGCTATGAAACGAGCCACAGGTCTGAAACTTCACTATGTTATAGCTGACCCCAAAATAGGTGAATAACATATGAAAAAAAATACTCTAAATGCAATAGTTTTCAAGTTATAAGTGATTTACTCAACAGTGATAACCTAAAACTAGCTATTACTCAGCTATGCCATGAGCTACAGGTCTGAAATTTTACTATGTTATAGCTGGCCCAAAAGTAGCTGAATAACATATTTATACGAAATTCTCTAAATGCAATAGTTTTTAAGTTACAAGTGATGTTACTCATGACGGAAGTTACTGAAAAGCCCAAAAGTAGCTATTACTCACTTAGCTATTGAGACAGACACCCAACTTACTCACCATATTGTAGCTATGAAAAAAGTAGCTGAATAACATATTTTAACAAAATGCTCTAAATGCAACACTTTTCAAGTTATAAGTGATTTACTCAACAGTGATAACCTAAAGGTAGCTATTACTCAGCTATGCCATGAGCTACAGGTCTGAAATTTTACTATGTTATAGCTGACCCAAAAGTAGCTGAATAACATATTTATACGAAATTCTCTAAATGCAATAGTTTTCAAGTTATAAGCGATTTACTCAACAGTGATAACCTAAAAGTAGCTATTACTCAGCTATGCCATGAGCTACAGGTCTGAAATTTTACTATGTTATAGCTGGCCCAAAAGTAGCTGAATAACATATTTATACGAAATTCTCTAAATGCAATAGTTTTTAAGTTACAAGTGATTTTACTCATAATGGAAGTTACTGAAAAGCCCAAAAGTAGCTATTACTCACTTAGCTATTGAGACAGACACCCAACTTACTCACCATATTGTAGCTATGAAAAAAGTAGCTGAACAACATATTTTCATAAAATGCTGTAAATGCAACACCTTTGAAGTTATAAGTGATTTAGTGCATGATTTCATGAATTTTAATGCATTAAAAATTATTAAAAAAATTTATTAAAAAAAAAGTAAGACAGATCCAGGTCTCATACTCACACAAGAGAATCTACCTCTGGCCTAGTACATATATGCAAGATATGAGAGAAATCCCTGCAATAGTCACTGAGAAAATTGTGATAAAAAGTTGAAATTTTCACACTTTTGGTGGGGGTACCCCCGTTGTAATGTCTCTAGCAAACAGACGAACAGACAGATTTGCATGCCTTGAACAATTTTTCATCCTCGATAGATAAGGTATCTTTTAAAAAAACAGCATGTCTCTAGGCCTTGTAGTTTTGAAGAAGAAGTTGTTCACGCGGACGCGTACGCAGACGCGTACGCCCACGCCGCAGAGTGATGACATAATGTCAGCTGACTGACATAAAAATTACATTTCTTGGATCCAGAAGATCCAGATAGTGGTCCAGATCACTCGCAAAATTGAATCATTTCTTCCTTTTACCACTTCTTCCTTTTACCATTTGTTACATATCCTAAAAATATCAAAGTCCATCCCAAGATTATGTGGCAGCCTGGATCCAGATGATCCAGATCACTCCAAAAATTTAATCACTAGTTCCTTGTACCATTTAGGCCATTTGCTGAAACAATCCATCCATAACTTTATGCGGTATCTGTCTTTAAAAATTACATTTCATGGATCCAGAAGATCCATATACTGATCCGGATCACTTCCAAAATTCAATCATTTCATCCTTTTACCTTTTCAGACATATCCTGAAAATTTCATCAAAATCCATCCATAAGTTTTTGATTTATCTTGTACATAAACACATCTGGCAGCCTGGATCCAGATGATCCAGATCACTCCCAAAATCTAATCACTTGTTCCTTGTCCCATTTAGGACATTTCCTGAAAATTTCATCAAAATCCACCCATGACTTTTTGATCTATTTGTCTTTAAAATTATATTTCATGGATCCAGCGGATCCAGATAGTGGTCCAGATCGCTCGCAAAATTGAATCATTTCTTCCTTTTACCACTTCTTCCTTTTACCATTTCTAACATATCCTAGAAATATCATCAAAATTCATCCTAAAATTCTGTTGCAGCCTGGATCCAGATGATCCAGATCACTCCAAAAATGTAATCACTTGTTCCTTGTACCATTTAGGTCATCTGTTGAAAATGTCATCACAATCCATTCATAACTTTTTGAGGTATCTGTCTTTAAAAATTACATTTCATGGATCCAGAAGATCCATATAGTGATCCGGATCACTTCCAAAATTCAACCATTTCATCCTTTTACCTTTTCAGACATATCCTGAAAATTTCATCAAAATCCATCCAAAAGTTTTTGAGCTATATTGTACACAAACACATCTGGCAGGCTGGATCCGGATGATCCAGACAGTGATCCAGATCACTCCCAAAATCTAATCACTTGTTCCTCGTCCCATTAAGGACATTTTCTGAAAATTTCATCAAAATCCACCCATAAGTTTTTGAGTTATCTTTCTTTAAAAATTAAATTTCATGGATCCGGAAGATCCAGACAGTGATCCGGATCACTCCTAAAATTTAATCATATCTTCCTTTTACCATTTTGGACATATCCTGAAAATTTTATCAAAATCCATCTGTCAGTTTTTGAGTTACCTTGTTCACAAACAAACAAACAAATAGAGGGCCAAAAATGACCCTCGGTCAGGTACTTTGGCGGTCAGTGGATTACCTTAAATGAAGATCTGTAACCGGTAAGCCTGGATGCTGGTACTCCATCATGTACTCAACCTCCAAAGCCATTTTCAATAGTTTCCATGCAATGTAGTCAGCATTAAGTGTGAAAATATCTCCAAATTTGCCAAAAATGACCCTTGGTCAGGTACTTTGGCGGTCAGTGGATGACCTTAAATGAAGATCTGTAACCAGTAAGCCTGGATGGTAGAAGTCCATGATGTACTCAACCTCCAAAGCCATTTTCAATAGTTTCCATGCAATATAGTCAGCATTAAGTGTGAAAATATCTCCAAAAAGGCCAAAAATGACCCTTGGTCAGGTACTTTGGCGGTCAGTGGATGACCTTCAATGAAGAGCTTCAAGGTCAAATTTCTGCATGCTTACAGAGGACATATATATGTGTATTATATATACCAGCCATAGGATGATCTGACTTTCTGTATAGGAGAACTGGGCCAAAAAGTGAAAAAATGGCCAAAATCTGACCTTTAAGAGGCCACAAGTGACCTTGAGATTGAAGGTCAAGGTCACAAAACAATAGCGTTCGTGGCATTGCCCATATATACCCACATACCAAATTTGAAAGTTATAACTAAAATATTTTTTAAGTTATCGCGTCCAAAAGGAAATCTCTGCGGCGGCGTGACCGTACTGAATCCTAAGTATCCCCGACTTTCGTCTGGGGATACAATAAAATAGTCAAAATGCAATAGTTTTCAAGTTACAACTGATTTAAACAACAGAGAAAACCTCAAAGTAGCTATTAGTCTGCTACGTCATGAGCTACAAGTCTGCAACTTTACTATGTTATAGCTGACCCAAAAGTAGGTGAACAATGTATTTAAAGAAAATATTCTAAATGCAATAGCTTTCAAGTTACAACTGATTTACTCAACAGTGAAAACCTGAAAGTAGCTATTGCTCATCGATGCCATGACATACATGTCTGCAAATTCACTATGTTATATATATAGTTGACCCCAAAAGTAGGTGAACAACATATTTATAGAAAGTTACAGCTGATTTACTTAACAGTGAGAACCTGAGAATAGCTATTACACAGCTATTACACAGCTATACCATGAGCAACACGTCTCCGATTTTACAATCATTATTTATGCTATAACTAATTCAATAGTAGATGAACAACATATTTAAAGAAATTCTCTAAATGCAAAAGTTTTCAAGTTACAACTGATTTACTCAACAGTGAGAACTTCAAAGTAGCTATTACTCAGCTATGAAACGAGCCACAGGTCTGAAACTTCACTATGTTATAGCTGACCCCAAAATAGGTGAATAACATATGAAAAAAAATACTCTAAATGCAATAGTTTTCAAGTTATAAGTGATTTACTCAACAGTGATAACCTAAAACTAGCTATTACTCAGCTATGCCATGAGCTACAGGTCTGAAATTTTACTATGTTATAGCTGGCCCAAAAGTAGCTGAATAACATATTTATACGAAATTCTCTAAATGCAATAGTTTTTAAGTTACAAGTGATGTTACTCATGACGGAAGTTACTGAAAAGCCCAAAAGTAGCTATTACTCACTTAGCTATTGAGACAGACACCCAACTTACTCACCATATTGTAGCTATGAAAAAAGTAGCTGAATAACATATTTTAACAAAATGCTCTAAATGCAACACTTTTCAAGTTATAAGTGATTTACTCAACAGTGATAACCTAAAGGTAGCTATTACTCAGCTATGCCATGAGCTACAGGTCTGAAATTTTACTATGTTATAGCTGACCCAAAAGTAGCTGAATAACATATTTATACGAAATTCTCTAAATGCAATAGTTTTCAAGTTATAAGCGATTTACTCAACAGTGATAACCTAAAAGTAGCTATTACTCAGCTATGCCATGAGCTACAGGTCTGAAATTTTACTATGTTATAGCTGGCCCAAAAGTAGCTGAATAACATATTTATACGAAATTCTCTAAATGCAATAGTTTTTAAGTTACAAGTGATTTTACTCATAATGGAAGTTACTGAAAAGCCCAAAAGTAGCTATTACTCACTTAGCTATTGAGACAGACACCCAACTTACTCACCATATTGTAGCTATGAAAAAAGTAGCTGAACAACATATTTTCATAAAATGCTGTAAATGCAACACCTTTGAAGTTATAAGTGATTTAGTGCATGATTTCATGAATTTTAATGCATTAAAAATTATTAAAAAAATTTATTAAAAAAAAAGTAAGACAGATCCAGGTCTCATACTCACACAAGAGAATCTACCTCTGGCCTAGTACATATATGCAAGATATGAGAGAAATCCCTGCAATAGTCACTGAGAAAATTGTGATAAAAAGTTGAAATTTTCACACTTTTGGTGGGGGTACCCCCGTTGTAATGTCTCTAGCAAACAGACGAACAGACAGATTTGCATGCCTTGAACAATTTTTCATCCTCGATAGATAAGGTATCTTTTAAAAAAACAGCATGTCTCTAGGCCTTGTAGTTTTGAAGAAGAAGTTGTTCACGCGGACGCGTACGCAGACGCGTACGCCCACGCCGCAGAGTGATGACATAATGTCAGCTGACTGACATAAAAATTACATTTCTTGGATCCAGAAGATCCAGATAGTGGTCCAGATCACTCGCAAAATTGAATCATTTCTTCCTTTTACCACTTCTTCCTTTTACCATTTGTTACATATCCTAAAAATATCAAAGTCCATCCCAAGATTATGTGGCAGCCTGGATCCAGATGATCCAGATCACTCCAAAAATTTAATCACTAGTTCCTTGTACCATTTAGGCCATTTGCTGAAACAATCCATCCATAACTTTATGCGGTATCTGTCTTTAAAAATTACATTTCATGGATCCAGAAGATCCATATACTGATCCGGATCACTTCCAAAATTCAATCATTTCATCCTTTTACCTTTTCAGACATATCCTGAAAATTTCATCAAAATCCATCCATAAGTTTTTGATTTATCTTGTACATAAACACATCTGGCAGCCTGGATCCAGATGATCCAGATCACTCCCAAAATCTAATCACTTGTTCCTTGTCCCATTTAGGACATTTCCTGAAAATTTCATCAAAATCCACCCATGACTTTTTGATCTATTTGTCTTTAAAATTATATTTCATGGATCCAGCGGATCCAGATAGTGGTCCAGATCGCTCGCAAAATTGAATCATTTCTTCCTTTTACCACTTCTTCCTTTTACCATTTCTAACATATCCTAGAAATATCATCAAAATTCATCCTAAAATTCTGTTGCAGCCTGGATCCAGATGATCCAGATCACTCCAAAAATGTAATCACTTGTTCCTTGTACCATTTAGGTCATCTGTTGAAAATGTCATCACAATCCATTCATAACTTTTTGAGGTATCTGTCTTTAAAAATTACATTTCATGGATCCAGAAGATCCATATAGTGATCCGGATCACTTCCAAAATTCAACCATTTCATCCTTTTACCTTTTCAGACATATCCTGAAAATTTCATCAAAATCCATCCAAAAGTTTTTGAGCTATATTGTACACAAACACATCTGGCAGGCTGGATCCGGATGATCCAGACAGTGATCCAGATCACTCCCAAAATCTAATCACTTGTTCCTCGTCCCATTAAGGACATTTTCTGAAAATTTCATCAAAATCCACCCATAAGTTTTTGAGTTATCTTTCTTTAAAAATTAAATTTCATGGATCCGGAAGATCCAGACAGTGATCCGGATCACTCCTAAAATTTAATCATATCTTCCTTTTACCATTTTGGACATATCCTGAAAATTTTATCAAA
Source organism: Sabellastarte sp. h YS-2021 (assembly GCA_964017235.1). Classification (NCBI taxonomy): domain Eukaryota; kingdom Metazoa; phylum Annelida; class Polychaeta; order Sabellida; family Sabellidae; genus Sabellastarte; species Sabellastarte sp. h YS-2021. The sequence goes on from OZ024931.1 coordinate 997,385, forward strand.
ATCCATCTGTCAGTTTTTGAGTTACCTTGTTCACAAACAAACAAACAAATAGAGGGCCAAAAATGACCCTCGGTCAGGTACTTTGGCGGTCAGTGGATTACCTTAAATGAAGATCTGTAACCGGTAAGCCTGGATGCTGGTACTCCATCATGTACTCAACCTCCAAAGCCATTTTCAATAGTTTCCATGCAATGTAGTCAGCATTAAGTGTGAAAATATCTCCAAATTTGCCAAAAATGACCCTTGGTCAGGTACTTTGGCGGTCAGTGGATGACCTTAAATGAAGATCTGTAACCAGTAAGCCTGGATGGTAGAAGTCCATGATGTACTCAACCTCCAAAGCCATTTTCAATAGTTTCCATGCAATATAGTCAGCATTAAGTGTGAAAATATCTCCAAAAAGGCCAAAAATGACCCTTGGTCAGGTACTTTGGCGGTCAGTGGATGACCTTCAATGAAGAGCTTCAAGGTCAAATTTCTGCATGCTTACAGAGGACATATATATGTGTATTATATATACCAGCCATAGGATGATCTGACTTTCTGTATAGGAGAACTGGGCCAAAAAGTGAAAAAATGGCCAAAATCTGACCTTTAAGAGGCCACAAGTGACCTTGAGATTGAAGGTCAAGGTCACAAAACAATAGCGTTCGTGGCATTGCCCATATATACCCACATACCAAATTTGAAAGTTATAACTAAAATATTTTTTAAGTTATCGCGTCCAAAAGGAAATCTCTGCGGCGGCGTGACCGTACTGAATCCTAAGTATCCCCGACTTTCGTCTGGGGATACAATAAAATAGTCAAAATGCAATAGTTTTCAAGTTACAACTGATTTAAACAACAGAGAAAACCTCAAAGTAGCTATTAGTCTGCTACGTCATGAGCTACAAGTCTGCAACTTTACTATGTTATAGCTGACCCAAAAGTAGGTGAACAATGTATTTAAAGAAAATATTCTAAATGCAATAGCTTTCAAGTTACAACTGATTTACTCAACAGTGAAAACCTGAAAGTAGCTATTGCTCATCGATGCCATGACATACATGTCTGCAAATTCACTATGTTATATATATAGTTGACCCCAAAAGTAGGTGAACAACATATTTATAGAAAGTTACAGCTGATTTACTTAACAGTGAGAACCTGAGAATAGCTATTACACAGCTATTACACAGCTATACCATGAGCAACACGTCTCCGATTTTACAATCATTATTTATGCTATAACTAATTCAATAGTAGATGAACAACATATTTAAAGAAATTCTCTAAATGCAAAAGTTTTCAAGTTACAACTGATTTACTCAATAGAGAAAATCTCAAAGTAGCTATGTCCTCAGCTATACAATGAGGTACTGGTCTGCAACTTTAATATGTTATAGCCGACCCAAAAGTAGGTGAATAACATATTCAAAAAAATACTCTAAATACAATATTTTTCAAGTTACAACCGATTTACTCAACAGTGAGAACCTGAAAGTAGCTATTACTCAGCTATGCCATGACATAGAGGTCTGCAATTTCACTATGTTATAGCTGACCCAAAAGTAGATGAACGACATATTTAAACAAAATACTCTAAATACAATAGTTGTCAAGTTACAACTGATTTACTCAACAATGAGAACCTTAAAGTGGCTATTGCTCAGGTAGGAATTGAGCTACAGGTCTGCAATTTTATTATGTTATAGCTTACCCCAAAATAGGTGAACAATATATTTAAACAAAATACTCTAAATGCAATACTTTTCAAGTTACAACTGATTTACTCAACAGTGAGAACCTCAAAATAGCTAGTGCTCAGCTATGAAATAAGCTACAGGTCTGTAATTTTTCTATGTTGTAGCTGATCCAAAAGTGGGTGAATAAGATATTTAAAGGAAATATTCTAAAGTCAATAGCTTTCAAGTTATAACTGGTTTACTCAACAGGGATAATATCAAAGTAGCCATTACTCACCATGTTATAGCTGACCCAAAAGTATCTGAATAACATATTTAACATATTTATGTCGATGTTATAGTTTTCAAGTTACAACTGACATACTCAAGAGTGAGAACCTCAAAATAACTATTGCTCCGCTATGAAATAAGTTACAGGTCTGCAATTTTACTATGTTATAGCTGATCCAAAAGTAGGTGAATAACATCTATAAAACTAGATTGGGCCAACTCGGCGCCAACATATCCCCAGACAGGTCATCACTCACGCCACAGGTTTTGATCGGGAATTTTTTAAAACATAATTACCCATTATTATATGAACTTCAGCACATCAATCTACTCTGTTTATATCTTCCAAGGAAGATGGTGTATCCCCAGACGCCGAATACATAACTCAAATTATATTTTCAATCTTCTGCAATGATAACTCTAAACCTATTTTCAAAGTATTTAAATGATTGATGATTGAATGTCCATTCTAAAATAATAATCCCAAAAGAGCATATCTGTTTCTATATTTGTTGACAAATAAAATATTATTTTTAACTCAACTCATCATACTTTTCAATCTTCCTTCAAAGTATTTAAATGATTGATGATTCAATGTCCATTCTAAAATTCATAATCCCAAAAGCGCATATCTGTTTCTATATTTGTTCACAAATAAAATATTATTTAAAAAAAAATTATTTATATTATTATTTTATTATATTATTTTTAGAATTTGCAAATTGTTTTCAGTTATTCATTTCCTCTATACCTATATATGTGGTCCATATATATGCAACCTAAATATGTGACACAATCTCAGTTCTGACTCCCCTTTGTGTTATATGTAATGAAGCCCACCACCTCCCACCCCCACCCCTCTCCCCTTCTCCACACCTCTCTCACTATTACACAAGATCTGCAACCCCATTGAGTTCTTTGTTTCTCATCTGATATCATTAAATACCTTTGTTTATTTAGTGTCACTCAATATAGCTGGAGGTCCCAGAGGTGGGTGGGGGGAATCCGGGTGGGGGATGCATAAATGGTAAACAAACAATCTATATAAAAGGGGTACTCAAATACAAAAAGAATTGAGAATTTTAAGTATGTGATTATCAACTGAAATGAGTTCATAACTGTAGGAGCTGTGTCAAAATTAACTGAGGCAAGTTGAATAAAACTGGGCTAGTTGAGGGTTAAAAATCCCCTACTTTTACTACATAAGGATATAATTTCATTAATATTGGGACTTAAAGCTCACTTAAAGTGTCCATTTTGTCTACTTGAATATGTTTAACCAGTTTCATTTTAAAAAGTTAAAAACTCAGCAAGCAGAGGTATAACACACAAAAATAAGTTCTTAAAAGACTAAGATAGCCATAACATTATTAATATTCAAAATTTAAATAGACAGGCATTTCCTTTTAAAAATTCAAAGATTTCAGCTCTATAACCCACATAGTTTGACAGTTACTGGGCTTTAAAGTGGCATAATGTCCATAAATTGGGTTTCTGTGGGCATTTTACAATTGTTAAAGAGACCTTAGCAATTAAACAACAGATCTGAAACTTTTTGGGGGACATACATAACAAACAAAAATTATATATAATACAGTTTAAGACTTGTCACACTAAGCATTTCCAAATAACAGGGCAAAATACGGAAAAAATGTCCAAAAAGGCACTTGGGCGAGTGTCTATGGCCCTCATACACAGGTTAAATGTCTACTAAAAACCTTGATTTTCGGCATATGTAAAAAGGACATAATAATGCATTCCCAGATGGGATTTCAGCTCCATCAATCACATAGTTTAACAGTCACAGGGCTTAAAGGTGGTTAAAAAGTCCAAATATTGGGTCTCTGTGGGCCTTTTAGAGATCTCGATGTGGCTTTCAAATTAAAGCTTCAGACTTAAAATTTGTTACATACTAAGATTACACATAGAATATGTATCTAATAAAGTTTGAAACTTCTCAGACTTACCATTTCCAAGTTACAGAGCAAAATATGTGAAAAATGTCTTAAAAGGGTCACTCAGGTGGGTGTTTAAGGTCCTCATACACAGGTTAAATGTCTACTTGAAGCCTTGATTTTTGGCACATGTAAAAAGAACATAATAATGTATTCCCAGATGAGATTTCAGCTCTATCAGTCACATAGTTTAACAGTCACAGGCCTTAAAATTGGCAAAAAGTCCAAATACTGGGTCTTTATGGGGCCTTCTAGAGACCTAAATGTGGCCTTCAAATTAAAGCCTCAGACTTAAAATTTGTCACATACTAAGATTACACATAGAATATGCATCTAATACAGTTTGAAACTTCTTAGACTTACCATTTCCAAGTTACAGGGCAAAACATGTGAAAAATGTCTAAAAATGGTCACTCGGGTGGGGATTTATGGTCCTCATACACAGGTTAAATGTCTTCTTAAAGCCTTAATTTTTGGCACATATATAAATAACATACTAATATCTTCCCAGATAGGATTTGAGCTCTATCAGTCACATAGTTTGACAGTCACAGGGCTTAAAAGTAGCAAAAAGTCCAAATATTGGGTCTTTGGGAGCCTTTTAGAGACCTCAATTTGACCTTCAAAATTAAAGCTTCAGACTTAAAATCTGTTACATACTAAGATTACACACAGAATATATATCTAATACAGTTTGAAACTTCTCAGACTTACCATTTCCAAGTTACAGGGAAAAAGATGTGAAAAATGTCTTATAAGGGTCACTCGGGTGGGTGTTTATGGTCCTGATACACAGGTTAACTGTCTATTAAAGGCCTAAATGTTGGGGCACATATAAGAAAACACATAGATATATTCCCAGATGATATTTAACTTAGATGAGAGACATAGTTTGAAAGCTACAGTGCTTGAAAGTGGCAAAAAGTGCATAAATTGGGTCTCTGTGGGCACTTTTGAGACCTTAAGTCGACCCCTTTGGGTAAACCTACAGCCCTAAAATTTTCTACAGACAAGGATTACATATCAAAGTTATACCTAGCGCAGTTTGAGACTCATCAGAATTACCACTTCCAAATTATAGGGCAAAATATGTGAAAAGTATAGCAAAAAATCCCCAAGTGGGGGTATTTATGGGCCTCAAACACAATTTTCTCCTCAACTTAAAGTCGTGATTTTCGGCACATGTACTAAAAACATATTAATGTGTTGTCAGGTAAAATTTCAGCCAGCTGAGCATCATAGTTTGTGACCTACAGGGCTCTAAGTGGCCAAAAGTCCAATTTCTGACCTTAAGGTGGCCATAAGTTCTTTTTTACTGGGAGTTTAAGGTCACCTTAAAATAGGGATCTTCCTTTGGGCACCCTTAACATGTGTACCAAGTTTGAAAAAAAAATATTAATTTGTTTTTGAGTTATCGCGTCCACAAGGAAATTTCTACGGCGGCGGCGGCGGTGGCGGCGGCGGCGGCGGCGGCGGCGGCGGCGGCGGCGCGACGGACCTGAATCCAATATATCCCCGACTTTCGTCTGGGGATATAATAAGCTAAATGTCTGCAAATTTGCTTTGTTACAGCTGATCCAAAAATAGGTGAACAACATATTTAAAGATATACTCTAAATGCAATAGTCTTTGAGTTCTTACTGATTTACTCAACACTGATAACCTCAAATTAGCTATTACTCAGCTATGCAATAAGCTACAGGTCTGAAATTTTACTATGTTTTAGCTGACCCAAAAGTAGCTGAATTACATATTTATACGAAATTCTCTAAATGCAACAGTTTTCAAGTAACGCGTGATTTTACTTATGATGGAAGTTACTGAAAAGTACAAAAGTACTGATTACTCACTTGGCTATTGAGATAGACACCCAAGTTACTCACCACGTTGTAGCTATGGAAAAAGTAGCTGAATAACATATTTTAACAAAATGTTCTAAATGCAATACTTTTCAAGTTATTGATTTAGTGCATGATTTTATGAATTTTAATGCATTAAAAATTATTTTAAAAATTCATAAAAAAATAATTAAGAAAGATCGAGGTCTGACACTCACACAAGGGAATCTACTTGTGGCCTGGTACATATGTGCAAGATATGAGAGAAATCCCCACAATAGTCACTGAGAAAATTGTGATAAAGTGTTAATATTTTCATACTTAGGGTGGGGGTACCTTACTTATAATGGCTCTAGCAAACAGAATAACAAACAGATCTGCATGCCTTGAACAATTTTTCATACTAGATAGATAAGCTATCTTTTAAAAAAACAGCATGTCTCTGGGCCTTGTAGTTTCGTCGGAGAAGTCGCTCACGTGTATGCGTACGTCCACACCGCAGGGTCACGACATAATGTCAGCTGACTCCATTCAAAACACCAGCTAACAGAAGATTTTTAAAATAAAAAGACTTCCTTGACCTTGCATTCCAAACGCGATTCCGTGTATATATATGTAGAGGCGATCCCAACATCAGGGTTTGCAAAGTACCTCTAAAATATGGAGTCCAACGGAGTCCCAATCATTTTTTCTGAGTCCAGTGTTTGAGTTAGGGCTATGAAACGTCGGGTACCTTGTACCTTATGGCACATCAAAAAAGGGGTACCACTGTGTGAAAATTGGGTGTTAGTAATAATTCTTCTCCCATATTTCGGATACATTTAAATGTATATTAGCACTATCCAACTTCCTTTATATTGATAAATAATATGCATCTGTCCATAAATCAATTTTTAAATTATTTTTAAAAGCTGAACCCCAGTCAGCAAACTTCATTTTAGTGCAATTAGAATGAAATGTATTTGTATGATTATTTTATTTAAGCTACAAATATGGCATTGATACTGTTTGAAAGACAAAAATTTGTAGTTTTGTAGACAAAAATTCATTGGGTAGTTCCAGAGATACAGTTTTTGTTTTTTTGTTACATCCTGTGTAAATATTTTCGAATATTACAACTTTTATTTTCCGGGCGACTTTCCGGGGTTAATTATCAAGAGTTTCCGATATTTAGTATAATAGTTTGTCTCCCACGAAAGTGGACCGTTCCATAGGCCACGCCCACTTCCTGGTTTACGGTATTTTAGTTGTCTCCATGTCAGGCCTTGTCTGACAAACAAATGGCGAAAATGGCGGGAAATCAAACGTAAACATTGAGTATTTCAAGATATAAGATAGATAACACGCATTTTAAATGATTGGATGTAGCATATAATCAGAAATTATTTAAGAAAGTATATTTGCTTTATTGTGACAAAAATTATAAAATAAATAAATAAACTATTTATTGATCAAAACAAATCCTCGTGTATTGCAGTAAAATGTAAACAATGGCGGCTTGGGAACATATGTATGCATTGCAGACATTTTAAAGTAGGTAGGATTGATGATATAAATTTTTTATGAAATTACACTGTGGGTTCTTTTGGTTCCATTGTCAGAAAGCAATAATATTTACAAATATGTCCCTGAAAATGGCCACGTTTTTGGGATTCAAAATGGCGCCGATGAAAATCGGAGGAAATGATTGGTTGTTCCCATTGTAGTAAACAGGATATATGCCGATTTGCGGTATTTTGATTGACACCGTGGATAGGTCCGTTCACCGTTCTGGCTTGTTGTTTCAACTGTTTCCGTGCAGAGATCAGGCTTTCTTTCGATATATAACGTTTTTGAGTAGATTTGCTAGTGTACGACACCAGCACTCACTGGCTGTTTTGGAAGGATCTCGTCACGCATGAAATCTCACTTGAAAATGGTGAACATAAACAACTTGCCAGGAAATCGCTCGAAACAATTTAATTTTAAAATATAAAGCTTATCTTCAGTGTTATACATATTGCTTGCATATCTACGCTTCCTGCCAACCGAAATTCGCTTCTAAAGACGAAATATTTTCTTCATAAAGATCGTGTCTCGATGGACGCACTGACAACTGAAATTTGCGTCCAAATCTGAAATACTGTGTGTCAAACATACTCGGACGGCGTAATCACGAACCCTGCAACATTCATAGAACTTCCTTGCAGATTTGCAAAATAAAACAAAATAGAAACTACTTCCGTGCATTCAAAACACCAGCTAACAGAAAATTTATAAAATAAAAAGACTTGCGTGACCTTGCATTCAAAACGCGATTCCATATGTAGAGGCGATTCCGTGTACATAGCAGTGTTGTTAAATATGCGGATCCCTGAACATAACCTCACTGATAAATCATTCATATTTCAGTAATGGCCACACATTTTGAAAGCTTTTCATTGTGTATCAGTCCTATTCACTGTTGAAATGGTTTTGGTAGCAAGGCAGTATGGGAGACATAAAAAAAATTCGGTTAAGCCGGATTTTCGGATAATCGGGGGGTTCGGATAAGCGAGACTGTACTGTACTTTTAAATGTATTTGACCCCAAGTCTGGAGACTCCACACTGTAAACATGCGGAAATTACCATTGGAGACCCGAAGAGTACATGGGTGGACACAAAGATAAACTGGACACGAAGGTAAACGACCAATAATTAAATTGAACAAAATAAATAAGAAATGTCTTAACAAGCTTTGTTTAAGTCTATTCTGTTTCTTAGTTTGTGCAAATTTGTTGTTTACACCACTTATATTTGAAAAGTTCTTCAGACCGTTTATCTTCGTATCCGTTTATCTTTGTGTCCACCCATGTACAGTACATGAGTTAGCATGAAGTGTCTCGATTTTTGAAATGTTTTTAGTACTGCGTAAATTGGCCAGAAACATTATGTTTGGCAGACACAAAGAAGAAAGTGATAGCAGCAACAAAATGCAAAAATTGGTTCATAACTTTTCCTCTGAAATGTAAATTTGTACAAAATCTTTGAAAAATATCTGCACCAAACATTCATGAAGTGGGTCGATTTTTCAGTCAAAAATACTTCTCTAATATTCATAGTATGGACCAAATCAATGTGTTTCTTGTATTTATTGTGCTTAAAAGTTCACAAAAAATGTTTGCCAGAAAGTAAATAGCAATAAATCCATGATGAATAGATCTGGTTTGTGAATATGCCATGGTGTAATTGCAGTCAGGATTTTCCCTCATATGAGGATGGCAATAAAATTTATTTTTAATAATTTAAATTATTAAATTTAACAGACATCAAAACATCCAAATCTGATATTTATAATATAAATATGTACTGTAGTGGCATTCTACCAGTAAACGCCCATGCTGAAGCTAATATATTGATTTTAAATTATATTAACAGCTTTATATTTTATTCTTTTAACAACAGATTGTCAAATAATATAAACTGCAATTAATAACTAAGGTACATGTTGCTTTATTTGTTTCAAAGCTTTCTATTTTCTAGACGTGGTAACCGCGGCGATCGATCCTATCGGGATCTAATGCCGTGGTTCCTCCTCATTTAAAAGTAGAGATTTTCAAATAATCACAACCTAGGCATTCATTGGCTTGTTAAGTGCATTTAAATCGAAATATATTCCACAAACAACAATACTTTGTACTTAACTCACATTAAATATACATTTATTTCAGCATAACACCCTATATTACCTTGTTTTTATTCTATGTCCGCCATACTGTTTACCATAACTGAAATAATCGATTCTTATTTATAGCCATTAATATAAACCTTTGTAGTCACCCCACACATGAAATGTTACTGCAAATCGGAGAAAATTTCTAAAAAGTTAAAAGGCAAATAGTGTAATGTAAATATTATTTTCTTTTAAAAGCATAACACACTAACACTAGTAAAGAACTTTGTTTGAAACAAAATATTACAGAAATGATTCCTCATCACATTCATATACTAATGCAGACCATAATATTATAAATAATTTTTTTTGCACTGAAATAATATTTATTAAACATTGAAAAATAGTTTTGAATCCAAGTAGAAGTCAAAAAAATATTTTAAATATTTGCATCAGCAATCCTGACAAAAGGGTCACGTTTTTTTTTGCTCACCTGAGCTATTGTTGCATTTGTAACATTGCAGGGAAAGTCAAAATAATTTCACAAGCAAGTCAGAAAGCCAAAAGCAATTCAAAAATATTTAAACAACTTAAAAATATTAAATACAGTAACCGAAATAAGTGCAAGAAATCAAGTGACACGTGAATGCAATATAAAATCTTCCTGGTCTAGGGGTGAGTGGTCACTTTCCACAAAATGCACATTTATATAATTTTAATAAATTAAAATTATTTCTCATTATATTTTTGGTATTAATACATCATTTCACATTGCAATCCCTGTGTCCAAATATTAAAGCTGTTCTCTGAAGAATTACAAAACCTTCATGTATCAAATATTCAAAACATAATACAAACAGCACCTTGTATTTGCATTTGCAGTACACCTACAATAAATTATGAAAAAAAAAAAAAAAACGGGAAAAAAAAATCACAAGTCAGATAACTACACTTTCAAATATACTGAAGAGTCCTGGAAATGGGAATTGTAGAAATCCGAGGTTTAGGACAAACCACATATGAACGGCAATAAATGCAAACCAATCAGAATTTCAACATGGAGGACGAAAAATATAAATATTGTTGTTAAAAGTCATCATGTTACATTGTGCACGTAAAACAGCATTATTGGATTGATAATTTAAATATTACAATCTTTTACTTGTGTCATCGTTTTACAGGTAGTTTTAATGGTGAGTAAGCTAATCTTTGAAATCTCTACTTTTAAATGGGGAGGAACCACGGCGTTAGATCCCGATAGGATCGATCGCCGCGGTTGCCACGTCTATTTATTTTCATAATTTAGATCTATTATCGGCCGTTTCTACCGCAAAACGGAAATACCAGTGAACGCCCACTTTGTAGTAAAATAGAAGCATTTGTCCTTGATCTCCAACAAAGAAATAGTAGGCGGGCGTTCACTGGTAGGCGGGCGTTTACTGGTAGAAAGCCACTACTGTAGTGGTGGTAGACCAATTCACGCCCGGGTACCAATTCAGGCCCACCTCCAATTTTCTTGAAGATTTATAATTTTTCATAGAGAAGATGTATACCACATCATAGATAATCATCAAATTGATCATGTACATTTGTAATGCATTGTTTAAATGTGATTGTTTTAGATAAATTTAGGGGTGGGCGTGAATAGATACACGGGCGTGAATTGGTCCACCACCACTAATACTTTTGCAAAAATTTTATGATACAGGAATACAGCAAACTTTTAATTTGGTAGAATTTCTTGAAAAATTGACCCACTTCATGAATCGACCCACTTCATGTTAACCAATGTAGGTGGGATCGCAAGTTGAAGGCGTTTGTCTCCTGTGCAGTCTCAGTTTAATGAATCAAATTACCAATGAATCAGTATCAGATATCTTCTCAGACATGAATTAGCAAGTCAACGGTGAAATAAATATTTACCATGGGGAAAACAAAACCATCACTGTAATCTGTATGTTCCCCTATCAAGTTGACACGTCCGGGAGCACAAGCCCCAATATCCGGGTCACACATAAATTTAGATTTAAATTCATGTATGGCAGTCTTTGTCGTTTCATCGATAGACTGGGGGCACTCCACTGAAGACATATTTTGATAATTTAGTAATTAATGGAATATATAAGCCCTATAATTTAGGAATAATATCTCATAATAAGCCGGTTCGTAGTCTCGCGAGGAAAATTCATCTGCCAGAAATTCGGGATAAAAGTATTCGCAGAAAATGCACAAACCCTGTACAGACGTCTAAAACAGCCACCAACCATCCATACATCATTGAAGTCAAAATGTGATTTTTTTTGTATTATTTTACAATAATTTTGTTGTAGTTTAATTTTTTTTTTCTAGTTTTAGTTAACTAGCTGTGTATTAATTGCATACACCAGAGGAAATTATACATTTTGTAAAACCAACAATTATTGAAATAATTGTTGAAATAAAAACATACATGTATAATAATTTTGTAAAATCATAATATTTGTAACTTTAATCTTATTTACATGTTCTTAGATAAAGTTATCAACTTTTGTAATGTGATGTAATTGGCTTTGAAATAAACTATTATTTATTTATTTATAACCAAACTATTGTTTATTTATGAATGGATTGTAATGAAACAAAATTAACAGAGACGCTGTTAAAATCTGCAGTGCCCATGAAGGGACATGGAACTGTTTTCGTATATTTTTTTTATCTTGTTACCACAAGTTACCACAAGATACTTCATTCCCACGAGTTAGCAAGGCATTTCCACAAGTTAATAATTAAGTTGTGGTATGAGATACCAAGATGTGGTAATGAGATGCTAAGCCATGGGAATAAGATACTAACTTTTGGGCACAAGATAGTAAGTGGTTATCACAAGATAGTTAATTCTTGTTTTCATTCATACCCATCCCTGATTTAGTCATCCCACCACTTACTAACTCATACTCATGACTTACTAATTCGTTCTCACCACTTTTAAGTCCTTCCCACCACTTACTATTCCTCATTAATTCCCACCACTTACTAACTTGTTCTTAGTATCTTGTGGGAATGACTTGTTAACTTGTGGGAATGACTTGCTATCTTGTGGTTACTACTTAGTAACTTGTGAGAACAACTTAGTAACTTGTGGAAGCAACTTAGTATCTTGTGGAAATGACTTGTTAACTTGTGCGAATGACTTGCTATCTTGTGGTTACTACTTAGTAACTTGTGAGAATAACTTGTTACATGTGGGAACCACTTAGTAACTTGCTAGAACAACTTGCTATCTTGTGGGAATGACTTGTAACTTGTGGGAACAACTTAGTTTCTTGTGGGAACAACTTAGTATCTTGTGGGAATGACTTGTTAAGTTGTGGGAATGACTTGCTATTTTGTGGTTACTACTTAGTAACTTGTGGGAACAACTTAGTATCTTATGGGAATAATTTGCTAACTTGTGGGAACGACTTGCTATCTTGTATTAATGACTTGCTAACTTGTGTTAACCATTTACTAACTTGTGGGAACCACTTAGTAACTTGTGGGAACCACTTAGTAACTTGTGGGAACAACTTGCTAACTTGTGGGAACAACTTGCTATCTTGTGGGAATGACTTGTTACTTGTGGGAACAACTTAGTATCTTGTGGGAACAACTTGCTAACTTTTGTAAAGACTTGCTAACTTGTGAGAATGACTTGCTATTTTGTGGTTACTACTTAGTAACTTGTGGGAACATCTTAGTGACTTGTGGGAACAACTTAGTATCTTATGGGAATAACTTGCTAACTTGTGGGAACGACTTGTTATCTTGTATTAATGACTTGCTAACTTGTGGTAACCATTCACTAACTTGTGGTTATGACTTACTTTCTTGTGGGAACCACTTAGTAACTTGTGAGAACAACTTGGTAACTTGTGGGAACAACTTGCTATCTTGTGGGAATGACTTGTTACTTGTGGGAACAACTTAGTATCTTGTGGGAACAACTTTCTAACTTGTGGGAATGACTTACTAACTTGTGGGAATGACTTATAGTGTCTCATGGGGATGACTTGTAACTTGTGGGAACAACTTAGTTTCTCGTGGGAACAACTTGCTAACTTTTGTAAAGACTTGCTAACTTGTTGTAATGACTTGCTATCTTGTGGTAACCATGTAACAACTTGTGGGAACAACTGGCTAACTTGTTGGAACAACTTAATTGCTATCTTGTGGGAACAACTTAGTATCTTGTGCGAACAGCTTAATACCTTGTGGGAACAACTTAGTATCTTGTGGGAATGACTTGTTAACTTGTGGTAATGACTTGCTAAATTGTGGTAATAACTTGCTATCTTGTGGTAGCCATGTAATAACTTGTGGGAACAACTTGCTACCTTTTGAGAACAATTTGTTATGTTGTGGGAACGACTTGCTAACTTGTGGGAATGACTTAGTATCTTGTGGGAACCTATTGCTAACTTGTGGGAATAAGTTGCTAACTCATGGGTATGACTTCTTATGGAAGTGACCTTGCTGTAGTGACCTTGTCCTATATGCAATCTTGCCCAGGCAATATCTTTGAAACTGTAACGTGTAGGAAGGGACATTGCTTAGGGGTTGTAGGTGTGCATCATTATGTTGTGACCTTCATTTGACCTTTTCGCAGTGACCATGAGTTTGAAAATCTTGTCCAGGCCACTTCTGCTGCCACCAGGCACCAAATTTTGTTGAAGTGTATCTTGGTTTTTGTGAGAAAATCTGGTGAAAAGGAAGTACAAGAAAATAGCATCAGAGATGCCAGTACCCCACAGCCTGGGAAAATATTATTCAACACCATGAGATATAGAAGTAGTGAAACCTAGGTCGTGTAGTATTCCTCAATTAAAAGCCTCCGGTGAATACAATTAGTGAAGGAGAAAGTACAGGAAACTGTGTGTAATGACAAATCAAATATCAAGATTTTAAAGGTCAAGGTCACTGCAGTAAGGCCAAAGGTCAAATCTAGGTCATTCCATGACACTACACACCTACATCCCCTAGCCAATGCCCCTACCAAGTGTCAGCCTCCTACACCTCACAGTTTGTGAGATACAGCCCATACAAGCCTTTTCTTGCTGAATGAGACTTGAGACTGGTCTCAGACCAAATCTCAAATCTGAGACTATTTTCTGTCTCAGACTTAAGATCTCTTTGTGAATATGGCCCCAGGAGACTTTCAGAGCAAATAATTAGTCATATTATGTTGCACACCTACAACTCCAACCAACGTCCTTACCACATAATTCAGCAGCAGTGATCAATCAAACCAACATGAAAACAAATAAGTGCTCCCAACAGCCTGCTTAATAAGCATATAGTACATAAGCATGATGACAAAAAAAATAATAACTAGACCTACACATCGGAGAATCGATGCAAAACTATATTCACCGGAGAGACAGCTCACCAAAGTCAGTGAACCATTGTTTGACCTTGAAGGAGAGGCCAAAGGTCAAATCTGACCACAACAGAAGATTTGAAGCCCTTGACTTCCTATAAGTTGGTTTCACATTGCAAACCTCTAGGATCAATCATAAGCTAGTTATAAGCACTTTAACATATAACTGTCCTCGTTTGACCTTGAAGGAAGGGCCCAAGGTCAAATTGGACGACACCAGAAGATTCCCACCCCATGATTTCCTATAGGTTGGTTTATCATCCCAAATCTCTATGACCAATAATAAGTGAGTTATAAGCACTTTAAGTTTGGCTATCCTCATTTGACCTTGAAGGAAGGGCCCAAGGTGAAATCTGACCACACCAAAAGATTCCCGGCCCATGATTTCCTATATGATGCTTTACCATCCCAAACCTCTAGGACCAACAATAAGCGAGTTATAAGGACGTTTAAGTTTGCCTATCATCATTTGACCTTGAAGTAGGGGTCCAAGGTCAAATCTGACCACATCAGAAAATTTGCCACACATGATTTCCTACACGTTGGTTTGACATTGCAAACCTCTACGACCAACAATAAGGGGGATATAGGCATTTTTAAAGTCCGCTATGTGGGGTACTTGGGCACTCCATGGATGACCTTGAATAAAGAGCTTCAAGGTCAAATGTCTGCAAGGTTGTAGAGGATATATATCTGTTAAACATATCACCTATGAAGAGATTCAACCATATACCTATGAAAAAACAGCCAGTAGAAAAATGTAGATAATTTTCAAAGAAATACCCGCGGCGGCCATCTTGTTTTTCAGAATGAAGCTAATTTCCTTCCTAGAGAAGCTTACCCCCTAATAAAGATATCCTGCAAATTTAGCTAGTGTAGTTTTACTCCAAGAGCATTAACGCCGAGAATCTCTCTATGCGCGGCAGCGTAGCGAACTCTAAACCAAAGTATCCACCGGATACTTCCGGTGGATACAATAATAAAAAAACATGACTTGCTTCCTTTGGGAAGGTTATTTCTTATGGGACTGAACTCAACCCTCTTTTCCTATTCTCAGAGCCGGTCTGGGAAAAAAGGGAGATAACGTCAGTATACTTCCGGGTAACAAGTTAGTGGTAACCGATCATGGCCTTACAGGGTTCTCTGACCTTGGGTCAAACCGGGCCTTCTCAGTTTTGTTTGTTTATGAATTCACTGGAGTTCCTAGTATCTTACCCGCCTACCAAGTGATAGTTATTCAGCAATTGTCCATTGGATAGGATGTATTAACACAATAAAATTGCAAATTTAATAATCAATTTTTATAAGTTGATACCCTATCCAATGGACCACCAAGGCCCACCCATCCAGCCCCGCTATCTGCCTACTAGGGCTCTTCATAGGATCAGACAACAAAAAGATGCTATGATGTCACACTGTCAGGAAAGGAAGGAAGTACAAGGTGACACCTAGCGAATGCACACTCCGTGACCGGTCCTGCCGGTAGTATATACAGGATGTCTTTCTTTGGCATTCAAACAACATTCCTACCCCATAATCCAGCGGCAGCGATCAATCGGTCACACCCGCAACCAACATCCCTACCGCATAATCCAGCGGCAGCGATCAATCAAACCAACATGAAAACAAATAAGCGCTGCCAATAGCCTGCTCAATAACTCTTGGAAATCCTTATTATAGTCCAGGCAACAAGCTAAATACACGCAAAATAGAATATGGCTGGCTGGGGTCAAAAAGGGGTATTTTAGACACATGTTAGGTACTCAGTAAGAGATATGTACCAATACAAAAAAAGCAAATTTTCTTTAAAAATATATACATTTTTTTTATGTTATAGTATTTTGCAGCAACAAAATAACAGACTGAGTGCTCTGTCACTGAGCTATGATGTCTCATTCCACATCACTGGGAATCAAACCCAGGTCTCCCAGTCTGAGGGGACACTTAATATTTTGTTACAAGAGTGAAAAAAAAAAAAAAATCCTGATATGACTTTAAAAAATATTTTGCCTTTGAGCAATATGTCTCAAATAATGGATAATTTTGTTACTGATTGTACTGGTATTTAAAGCATTTTATTTTATTTATTTATTTGTAGTTTTACTTCGTTTTCAACACTGTACAGGTCATATGACGATAGGTAGTTGGAAGGGCAGAGGAAACCAGTACATACAGTTCGTTAGGATTCTGTACTGTAAACTGCCGACCAACAGCAAGCAACTACCAGCTTTCCCACTTGAGGCCTTGACGGGGATCGAACCCCGGCCTCAGAGGTGGGAGGCGAGAGTGTTACCACTCTGCCACCGTGGCCCCTATTTAAAGCATTTGAGGACATTTTTATAATTTAAATACTCACTGACTGTATAACAAAATTATAACATAATAAATATTTAAATACTAAGGTAGCCAGGGTCTTTTTTTATTACTTTATTCAAATTTTATTATTTTAAGGACGTCATATAGAGCTACATTAATATTTACAATTTAAGGTAACCATAAAATCGAAGTATTCCCCCAAAATTCTCATCCCTATAGTTTAAAACAAAGCATAATGAAGTAAAAACAATTCCAAAGCCAAATTAGTTATTCAGGGGTGACCATAATCCGGCAATGGCGATCAGGTGTACCAACGTAAAACATGTAAGCACTCACTTGACTTTCAATTTGCCCTATTATCGCCCATTCCACACGATAAATACACTAAAAATAAAACATGGCAGCCGTCAGAAACTGCATCAAAATAAGTATTATGCATTAATTCATAATTGTTTTATATATTTTTTCGAATAACTTTGTTGTATGTAACAGTACAAGAATTTATCCATCGAAAACCACTTATCCCGTTTTTCTCCTCAAAAGCGACCACTTCCTGTTTATGTAGACATGCGCAGTCGAGACCACGAATCGGCTTATATCTTCTGTCAACGTGGCTTGTCGTGTTAGTGTTGTTTATGATTACTTTACGACATTTGAAGCAGGGTGCTTTCTAAAGCACTACGAAGCCAGTAGGCGTATTTCTCAACCATTGAATCAAGATTCCTTGATTGGCTTGTGATGTGAAGAGAATATTAATCCGGATTATGAATCAATTGAAAAATACATTTCACGATTTTAACAAAAACCAAAGCATCCAAATCTGAATCTGGATTGTACAGATAATGCAGATTTTTGTTTGTGCAATATGCCTTTTGTTAGAGCATGATTTTGATTAGGGTTAATTTACATGTATGAAGTCTTGATCACTAGTAAATATCCTGATCACGGCTTATTTCATGATTATAATTCCATTGTTATGCAGTAAATGTCATTATGGATTTCAGTTGGACACCTTTTAGAATAAACTAAAAAATTATTACTTCAAAATAACATAACATATTCAATGCAGGCACAAAACGTATCCAGTCAAGCATGTTAAATATGAAATAAATTTGAAAATAACTATTGTAGTTACAATGAAATGTGGTGGAAGTTCAATGTTTAGTTGTCACTCTTTAAAATATTTTGAGGTGAACTTTTTCATGTAGTCTGAAGAAAAACACCAAGATTAATGTGTATAACTTTTTAAAACTATACTAATTTCAAGGTTTGCAATAAGCAGTTCCATTCAAGGGGATCTCTTATATGTTATCAAACTCCTTGGCAAAAGTTTGTAAAAATTGTGGTGCTCGACCTTTTTTCTGTCCCTGGATACTGAAATTGGTTGAGTTTCTTAGTGCAAGTCCCCTTTTATTAAGGGGATATTAAGTGCTATAAAAATCCAATTAGAATGGAATAGAATCCAATAATATGCAATATTTATGTTGATAGAGTAAATGTTATCAATTAGATACTCCTGCACTCTAGTCAAGCTTTTTTCTTCTCTTTCAACTATTGTCTGCACTTGAAATATTGACTATATTTAACAAATATGCATACAACAATTCATTTTAGAGGCTGAAGTCATTGTCATTGATGTAGGTCTAAAATGTGGCTGTAAATTAACATAGCTACAATTTTTACATCAGTTACTTTATGACTAACTGAGTTTAATGCACCAGCAATTCACTTTCCAGTATTTATCATGTTTTCTGTCCTAATACATGACTATTTCTTGTTAGAAAACTAAACTAGATTTAATGTTGATTATTCTTGTAAAATATTATCACTTTCTCATATCAAAGTTGGGGTTTTACATCCTGTTCAAGATCCAGGGTCATATTGGGACAGATGTTTAGCTTTGTCACTTGTGGGATACTTTTTCATGTCTTAAATCAATGATTTAGTGTTGAAAATACGTACATCAATGTCAGGATTATTGTTTATTCTTGCCTGTGATTGTCCCTGAGGCAATGCACAAATGCAATCAAAATATGACAGCAGTGTGACTTTCACCTGCAATGGCATCAATCAACCTCAATAAAGTTCTCTTGCAAATATTTCATTTGAGTAGATTCTCACACTCAGATTTCTGTCCAGCTTGGATTTCTACTTGATAGAAGCAGCAGAAGTGATGATGAGAGAGGGTTGGCAAGTCATCACCACTCTTCCCTCACCCATCCAACCATTGCCTTTTACCTTGGCAATCACCACTTTTGTCGCTGGTCACACTCCCCTCCTCACTTCTTTTAGTTAAAATGAGCATAGCCATTATTTAATTGAGTGCAGATAGAATTGTATTAGGGAAGAAAAAGACTTTAATTAGTAGTGTTTTTAATTGTTTAATTAATTAGTGTTATATATTTGAAGTTGTTTAAGTCAGTTTGTGTAAATCACAATACACCACACAAATCACCTTATCTGAAATGTTCATACAAAGATCTTTGAATTACAATATACAAGCCTACCCTTCTCTACTGAATGTGTGTTATTGTTATCATGAAGTTCATTTGCATGCTGTCATTTAAACACAGCTACCTCAAGTTCTCACTGTTGTTTATCATTATGATCATCGTTGAGTTGCTGATGCAGTGAGGTGTTTTAATCTATATCATGAATCTACTGAAATCAGTGCCAGTAAGTTTCAGTAATATTAATAATTAACTTATAAATAAAATTCAAGAAATAAGCAAAGTCATCTTCAGTTCATATCCAAATTAAGTCAAATTGTGAAACATTTGTGATGTGTAAATAGATCAGCATAAATGCAAAAGTTGATCAAGGGTCAATACATTGTAATTAAGCCATGTATGATATTGTACACAATAGTTTAAACTGTTCTGAGTTACCAGTAATTATATTTAATATATTGTATAGGTAATTATACAAGAACTGTAATATGTGAATGATCTTTCTGTGTAAGTTTTATTTTTGTAACAGGGTTATACAAGTGTAAGCTTTGCCTTACATTAATCATAGCTCAGGAATTCAGACACAGGAACATCTTCCCATATTTAGAGATTTCTTTGGTAAAATATGTTGTCACATGACATGTTTGAGGTGTAAGAAACAGTTTTTCTCACAATTCCCTCCCAGTGACAGCTCTCCGTATACAGTAATGTTATCACAAAATTATCAGATAATAGGTTACATAACCACCAACATTTCTTACTTCTTAGTCACATGATTTGCAACTTTTCACACAGTTTTAGTCATATCATGAGGAGAATATTATGAGACCCAATTATAATATCTTCCAGAGAGTCAGGGAATATAGTGCCTTATATAATCACTGGGTATATTAGTGATTGTATTTCTACTGTCTATTAAATTAAACAATCTCATCAGAGGCTTATGTTAAATACGGGTATGGCTTCCATAAGGTACTTTTTGGGTGCAGCCTGTGAATCTGGTGTCCAAACCGGTTCCCAACCTGTTCTGAACTGGCTGTACCAGTGTGCCGGTCCAGGGTCCAGTTCTGGACTGATTAAATCAGTAGGATTTATCTTTGTAGGGTGGTCCTTTGGTGTGATTTGTGTATTTCATAATTAAGTAGTTAGAGGGCAGATTTAGTTAATCTTTTGTCCTTTACATTAAAGGTTTTATTTTCCTCTTATTAATTATGTTATCAAAATATTTCTTACGGGATTTGTTTAGTAGGTAATTGTTGGATTGTTAACTATAGTGTATTTAGTTAGCATCCTGGTTTACCACATGGCATAAATGAGTCCTTTTTACTTTCCAATATAGATTTATTCCAGCATAATATGTATTTTGTGTGTATTTTATGTTTGTCTATAATTAAAGATAAAATAAAATATCAAGGATATGTTGCATACATTCAATGGCTATCTACATTCAATACAACATATACATATACTGTTTGAGCCAATTTCCAATCCTTTTTCTTGCAACATATGCTGAAAGTGGGGAAAAGTGTTGTAAAACACTTTAAAATGCAGAAAAGTAATGGATAACATGGATAACAGTGGTACTATTCTGATCATTATTGTTTTTTTGTATTATTCACTTCATTCAGATATATACATTTAGTATGGTCATCTATGGTGTTTTCAGGTCACTGGAGTTTTTGAGGATAGTGTTTTCCATGGGTTTGTGCACAAATTGTACAGTAATATTCTAAATTTTTGCTTTGCTTGATAACTTTTTATTGACAATTGATGTTTTAATGAAAATGTAACTGAAAATTGATTTTCATACAGAAAATATATACTTAGACTTATATAGACTTATACAGACATATATTTGCAACTGAAATTGCTCCGCTGTTAGTGGGTGGATTTAGATGAAACAAAAAGTAAAATACTGCCATAAATGTAGGTGGTACAACTGCTTAATATTTTGTTGAAATTCTTTCCAAAAATATTTTAAAATCCCACCAAAAATGGAATACTGGCAATACACACAAATACACTGTGGTTAATATTTTGATTTAAAATTACATTTAATAATTTATTATTAATTTAATAAACCATACAATAAAATGAATCCCTGTTTAATCTATTTATCTATTACCTTTCACAGCCTTAAAGCCTTAACACAAAAAACTGTGTGCAGACAATTTAGAAAGCTGGTCTGATTGTATGTTATACCTCATTAAAACATAAATATTCATGAGATACATAATTGTTCAACACATTTAAAATAAGTTAAGAGTTGATTTCAATTTTTTAGAGTTATGATTGACAAATCTACAATAGAAAGGGAAAAGGCCAGATTACAATGCAAAAAATAATATATACATAAATTAATTATCAAATAAACCAATGCACTTGTTTTACAACTGTACTTGTACTCTACTTGATATATCAATAGTTTTATCTGTATATAGTTTCGGTAGAATTACTCATGCTTTTTTTTTTTTTTTTAAATTTGTTTATTTATTACATATAAATTGCTTTAACATAAGATAGAAATATACATCCACTACTGTAAGTCATTTCTACCTTTGAAGGAATGGGTGAAAATATTTTTTATATTTTTGTTATCACTTTAACAACATCATTCCTGACTGTTTGTGAAAGAAATAGTCTGATACAGGCCTTAAACTACATTACTCTGTAATTGTCACTTGAAATCTTTCACCAAAGGACTTATTTGTTTCTCCCCATGTTTTTAGTCCGCCTTCGCCACCGCTGAATATGTAACAGCTATTTTAAACCTGTACATTTTTTTTTTATTTTCAGGTAAATAATACGAGGCATAAGATGAAGAACAAAGATGCAAATGAAGATGCCAGATACATACACAATGGTGCCTTATCCTAAAGTCATCCAGAATAACTTTGCTGTCCATAGAATTGATATTTTTTTATTTCAATGCTGATTGACTGATTTATTCCATTACTATGACCAAATAATGGTAAAGCATTATTTGCAATCAAATGAAATTGGCTTTAGAAATTATTTCAATTTTTTAAATATGTTTGTCTTTATATGTATAGTTATAATTTGCAAAACCATTTGCTCTGTATTAGATTAAGTAATATTTTATGTGCTGAAGTTCATGTGCCCTTAAGAATATTAATGTATTTAATAAAAATTATAAAAGAATATTAATGTAAAGAACTATTGAAATAAACAACACAAATGGAGTGTGAATATGAATAAACTAATAATATGAAATCAAAGAAAAGACTTTTCACCCCTACATGGAGCAGCTCCATACAAACCTGCAGTAAACCCAAGAAGCATAGTGGAGGTGGATGGTCCAATGTCAAAACAATTTTGCAATTCCATATTACTTATTTGGTTTTTATTAAACATTGCTTTCAACACTGTATAGGTAATATCATGACAAGTGATTTTGTGGTCAAAGGAAACCAGCACATATAGTTGGTCAAGGTTCTGTACCATAAGCTGCTGACCAGTGGTCAGCAACAACCAATTTCCCCACATAGGGTCTGGGGTTTGAAAGGCAGACCTCAGGAGTGGGCGGCGAGTGTTACCACTGCACCACTGTCTCCCCTGCAATTCCCGTGTCCAAAAGGAATTAAATGGCAGACGATAACAGAAATGTTCCTCCAGGCTGACCTGCATACACATACGCCATGTTTGCTACAGAAATTATGAAAATAACAAATTATGTAACTTTAAGGTGCCCAAAACTTGATGAAATTGGAACACTTAAGGTAACCATAAAGACAGATTATATATTCTGATACTTGTCTCTTGCAGCAGCAATATATCAAATATATAACACTACTATATGGAGGGATATGGTCACATAAATTATGGTCCCACAAATTATGGTCACACACTAAATATAAGAGAACAGATGTCACAGCAATTGCCCACAATGCTAGAGGTTATGATTCTTACTTTTTATTATCATACCTCACTGAAAACACCATAGTTCCCAACTTGATATTCAGTGGAAGCAAGATAATGCACATGCATGTGGAAAGGGGACTTAATATCAGAATTATTGATTCTCTGAATTTTTTTCCTATGCGGCTGGCAGCTCTTCCAAAGGCTTTTGGCATGAAAGAAATAAAAAAAGGGTACTTTCCCCATTTTATGAACATACCTGCAAACCAAAAATATGTAGGACCTTACCCACCACCATCAATGTATGGTATTGATGCAATGAGTACAAAGGACAGGGAAGACTTTTTCCAGTGGTACGCAACAATGACCGGCGAATTTGATTTTAGGAAGGAAATGCAGGCTTATTGTGTCTCTGATGTAGATATATTAAGAAGAGCCTCCTTAAAGTTTAGACATCTACTACTTTCCACCACAGGGGAAGAAATATCAGAAAAGGATCACTTTGAAAATGGAGTGGACCCATTTTCTTTTACAACTATTGCATCAGTCTGTATGGGTGTCTTTAGATATCTCCATCTGGAAGAAACTTATGAAGTCAAGTTGACACCTGATGCAAACAATGGTACAAATCTTGATGGGGACTGGTTAGAAGCCAGAAAAAGAGGCAAGGACGAATTCTTGGTCAAGAAATCTACCGGGTGGTGTAAGGTTGACAGCAATGCCATAGCTGAAAAGAAATTTATTAAATCTCCAATAGGAGTCATACCTTCTGGTGGCTATGGGGGTGGGGATAATTATAGCAAAGTTTCCATTGAATGGTTGGAATGGGAGGCAAAGAGAAGGGGTATCAAGATCCAGCATGCTCTCAATGGAGGTGAGGAAAGGATTCAAAAACCTGATGGGTCACATTATAAAGTGGATGGTTTCTATACTGACCCACATACAGACCAGAAAATTGTTTTTGAATTCAATGGTTGTCTTCACCATGGATGTTTGGAATGCTACCCAGAAGATCTAACCCATCCCCATTTTGGTCACTCTTTAAAGCAGAGGCATGCCTTGACCATGCAGAAGAAAACAGATTTGATTTCTCTGGGCTATAAATATGTTGGCATATGGGAGCATCAGTATCGCGATATGATGAAGATAAATTTCCATATGAAGGAGTATGTCAACAGTCTGGACATTACATCAAGGTTGGACCCAAGGGAATCATTCTTTGGGGGCAGATGCAATGCGGTAAAGCTGTATGCATCAACAACTGGAAATGAGAAAATCAAATATGTTGATTTTACATCACTTTATCCAGCAGTCAATAAATATGATAAATACCCTGTTGGACATCCCACTGTCATTTGCTCAGATTTCAAAGACATACACCAGTATTTTGGCCTGGCAAAGGTGAAGGTCACACCTCCCAGAAAACTATACCATCCAGTGCTTCCATGTAAACTAAATGGCAAGCTGGTGTTCCCTCTCTGCCAGACATGTGCTACAATGGAAAGCCGTGAGCCCTGTTCATGCAATGATGAAGCCAGGAGATTGGTAGGTTGCTGGACTACCTTGGAATTGCAGAAGGCCGTAGAACTTGGTTATGTCATTGAAAAAATTTATGAAGTATACCATTGGGATGAAACTACACAGTATAACCCAAAAACGGAAAAAGGAGGGCTATTCTCAGAGTATGTCAACCGATTTTTGAGGCTCAAACAAATGGCATCAGGATGGCCTGAAAAGTGTGAGAGTGAAAATGCCAAACAATGCTACATTGACAACTACAAACAGAGAGAAGGCATACAGCTCGATAAACACAGTATTGAGAAGAATCCTGGGCTAAGATCTCTTGCTAAGCTATGTCTCAACAGGTAAAGGCTGTAGAAATATCTTCCCAGTAAAAGTAATATTGTGATCACAATTTCTTTGCTAGCTATTTGAAGATGTAAACCATTAATTGATTTTCCTCAGTATATCTTAAGTCAATGGTCAATAGTTTACATAGTTTACTTGTAGATTGATAGAAAAAAGTTTTACACCTCAAATACAATTCTTGTTTTTTCTTTTTGTATTTTACAGTTTCTGGGGAAAGTTTGCTCAAAGAAATAATTTGAAGAAGCGTGCTATTATATCGGATGAAGCTGAATTTTTCAGAAAAGTTACCAACCCAACTCAAAGAATTGTAGACTGGCACATTCTCAATGAAGAAATGGTTCAAATAGAATATGAATATAGAGATGAATTCACCCCGGAAAATATGCAGTCAAATATCATATTGGCTACTTTCACCACAGCACATGCCAGACTTCGACTTTTTGATGTTTTACACAAGTTGGGTGAGTCTGTGATGTACTTTGACACAGACTCTATTATCTACAAATCATCTACAGGGGAAGATCTAGTGACCACCAATGTTTTTTTGGGAGATCTGACTGATGAGCTGGATGGTCATCATATTGTAGAATTTGTTTCTGCAGGTCCCAAAAATTATGGGTATAAATTAGAAAATGGTCAATGCTTTTGCAAAGTCAAGGGGTTCACTCTGAACCATAAAGTATCACAAATACTTAACTTTGAAAAAATGAAAGAAGAGGTTCAAGTGTGGTATAACCATCAAGGGTCAACAAATACTGTAGTATCTTATACCAACAGAATTCGAAGAGACCCTCTGAAACAACAAATTTTTAACAAAGATGAAACCAAAAAATATCGTGTCGTCTATACCAAGAGAGCTCTTGCAGAGGACTACAACACTTTACCTTATGGGTTTTAGCTTCAATCCCAGCGACAATGAGTGGAGGTGGGCCCCTCCATGATACCCCCGTCTTTTGAACGGATAATATGAGAATACACTTTGTAAAATAATTTAATTTCAAATGCAATCTTCAACAGTTTCACAAAGTTTGAGAATTTATTTAATTTAACGTAATGGATTTCTTGTTTTGTGCAACATAAATGTTTATTTTTTTTTCAACATAAAAGTTTCTACAAAAAAACTGTAAAAGTTTTTCATAATTCTGTAAAATTTTTTACATTAAAAAAAAATGTTTTTACAAACTTTTAAAACTAATATGTTTGAAACACAAAAGTTTTGAAGACTTTGTAAAATTTTTACATTAAAAGAAAACGTTTTTACAAACTTTTAAAACTAATATGTTTGAAACACAAAAGTTTTGAAGACTTTGTAAAATTTTTACATTAAAAGAAAACGAATGAAAAAAAAAACGTTTTAAAATTTCTGTAAAAACTTTTTACAATAAAAAAAAAAAAGTTTTACAATTTTTGTAGAAACTTTTATCTTGAAAAAATAAGTTTTTACATTAAAAGAAAAATATTTTACAATTTTTTTTTTTGTAGAAACTTTTATCTTGGAAAAAAAAAGTTTTCAAAACTTTGTAAAATTTTTACATTAAAAGGAAAAATATTTTACAATTTTTCCAAGAAAGAAAAAACTTTTATGTTGCACAAAATAAAAAAGAAACCCATTACATTAAATTAAATAAATTCCAAGAGTTTGTGTAACTGTTGAGGATTATACATTTGGATTTAAACTGTCTTGCAATTGTGGTATTTTCAGGGGACTGGGAAGCCTGTTTACTTTATAAAAGAAACATTGGACATAATATAGTTTAACAATGATACCTTTACCATTTGAATCATGTTCCACTTTTTGCATTGCTGGTGCCACTAAATCAGGTAAAACCAGCTGGGTATATCGATTATTAAAATATAAGGATGTCATGTTTACAGAACCAGTAGAAAAAGTGCTGTATTGTTATGGTGTGTATCAGCCTTTATTCGATGAAATGAGTGACAATATAACAAATATTTCATTTCATAAAGGTTTACCAAATGAGTTAGATAGTTTTGCTAAAGACAGTAAACATAGTCTAGTTATACTCGATGATCTAATGGATGATGTGGTCAGACACACTGACATGCAAAAGTTATTTACCCAGGGAGCACATCATTTAAGACTTAGTGTTCTTTTTATTACACATAATTGTTTTCAACAAGGTAAGTGTTCTCGAACTATTTCATTGAACACCCATTACCTGATATTATTTCGTAACATGAGAGATGGTCAACAGATAGTTTCATTGGGGAAACAACTTTACCCAGGTAAAGGTATGGTACTGATTGAGGCTTATAAAGATGCTACAAAACAAAAATATGGGTATCTCATCATTGATATGACAGCAAATGGAGATGACACTTATCGGATGAGAAGTAAAATCTTTCCAGGTGAGGATCCTTGGGTATACATACCACAGAATTTATAAAAGACCCACATTATGGTTTATTCTGGTCAAATATGGCTGGAAAGGTGAAGTTCTTCCTCTTATTCTTGTCTGAGGCTTCTCACAAGCAGGTTCAGTCGCTTCTACAACTGTCGTCCAAAAGTCAAATGCTAGGTCTGAGAGAAGTTGCTGCTAATTTATTACAAGGCAATATTCCAGTTGATAATCATCAGAAAGCTAAGTTAAGAAGATCCAGAGTATTTTACAGAGAGTTAGCTTCTAAAGGTGTGACGCGTTGTAAATTGGTAGAAAATAGTAGAACCATTGCTTTCTTACTTGCCATTGCCAGACCAGTGCTTCTACAACTATGATTTCCGTAAAAAAGATGGTTCTTGTTCCATACAAAGAACAAGAGAATGTAATAAGTGATAGTGGTTTAAGTAATGACATTATCATTCATTCCATACCAAAATCCTTTCAAAATAAAGCTAGAGCAATATTAGATTATATAAAAGGAGCAGTATCATGGAATGAGAAAGGTGAGGTGATGTTTAATGGTCATACATATCCTGGAACACATATTGCTGATTTAGTTCGTTATAGTATAAGAGAATATGGAAAATCACCACCTAAGGACTACCAGGAGTTCCAAAGAATCTTACAAGAACTGAATATTCCAAAGGGTTTGATTCAACATCAAAGGACATTCTTACCTCAAAGGAAGGCCACACCTCAGGAAGTACAGAAAGGTTGGGTAAAGTTATAATATGACTGACTGGGAGGACTATCTCAGTTCAATTTATTTTGATCCTAAACATCCTGCACTGAAAACCTCTGACAAATATTAATTTGTCATTTATTTGTCAAAATGGTGCCTAAAACGACAAACTTCCTAATTGACAAATTAAAACTTGTCATTTTCTTGTTTGACAAATTAACTGACAAACTTATGACAAGAAAATAAGCCCGGCAGTCCAATTAATTAGTCATTTTAGGCATCTGTTATTGGTGACATTCCTGTGAAATTAATTTTAAGGGCACTAATTTTCTTGTCATAAGTTTTCTAATAATTTGACCTATAAGTTATCAACATTTGACTATCATTCAACAAGAAAATCTCATTTGATTTTGTCATTTAAGAAACTTGTCGTTTTAGGCACCATTTTGACAAATTAATAATTTTCAGTGTGCTAGCTTTGCAGGACCTTCCAAACTCTACCATGAACTGAAAAAGGATGGGAGGTTTAATGTTGGATTAAGCAAAATAAAGCAGTGGGTACAAAATCAAGACGTGTACAGTCTTCACAGACCATTAAGAAGAAAATTTGTGCGAAATAGAGTTGTTGTATCAGGTATAGATGAGCAGTGGGATGTAGACCTAATGGATATGGTCAGTCTTTCTAAGCAAAACAATGGTGTTAAATACATATTGTTAGCAATTGATATATTTTCAAGGTATGTTTTTGTGCAACCCTTGCAAAGTAAAAACAATTCTGAGGTCATTAAAGCTTTCAAAAATATTCTGAAAGAGGGCAGAAAACCTAAATTAATCCGCTCAGACAAAGGTTCAGAATTTACAGGGTCTACAGTTGAAAAGTTCTTTAAACAAAGTGGTATCCATCATTTTGTAACCCAGAACGAGGCAAAGGCTAATTATGCTGAGAGGGCTATAAAAACAGTGAAAAACTCTATCTACAGGTACATAACTCATTCTCAAAAACACATGTACATAGATAAGTTACAAGATCTTGTGTACAGTTACAATCATAGTTTTCATAGCAGTATTTGTATGTCCCCAAGTGAAGTGAATGAAACAAATGAAACAGGTCTATGGTGGTACATGTATTGGCCAGAAAGGAAAGTGAAAAAACCTCAAAAAGTGGTGCAGTCACCGTCTTCAAGAGCAAAGTTCAAGTTTAAAGTTGATGATCTAGTTCGAATAAGTGGTCTCAAAGGTCCTTTTACCAGAGAGGTCCATCAAAAATGGTCTTCTGAAATTTTTAAGATTCATAACCGTTTCAGAAGAGATGGTATTCCCAGTTATAAATTGATTGATTTTTTAGCTGAAGAGATAAAAGGATCTTTCTACCAGTCTGAATTGCAAAAGGTTTCTATAAGTGATGACAAATTGTGGAAAATTGAAAAAATACTAAAGACCAAAAAGGTTAAGGGTAAGGAAACAGCATATTTTGTTCGCTGGTTAAATTGGCCTAAAAAGTTTGATTCATGGGTGAAAGCTAGTGACATAGAAAGCATATGAAATATGAATTTTCTGTACGTACATTGGCATGATTCAAAACATGTGTATAAACTCAACAGACCAAGTAACTTTACATTTGATTTACCCTCAGTTCTCACAATGGATGGTACACAGTGGGAAGTGGCTGTGCTTGATTATACCTTTAAAAGTACCTTTAAGACGCCATTGTACTTACTAACTGATATTTGTGAAGATAGCTATATTCATGGAACACTACTACCAGTGTTAAGACGTTTGGATACTAAAACAGGTAGTTTTGTCTTTCCACAGTTTATAAAAGTCAGTAAGCAAGAGGTTCAAAGTATTAAAATACAGGTAAAGGATCGTTTCATGCAAGAAGTTGATTTGCAGGATTTTTACTGTACCCTATGTCTGAGACGGATTGGAAGCACCACTTTATGAATATGGCCAGTGGTAAGGCTAGAAAGAAGCAGAGGTATTACACTCTAAAACAGATAGCCCCCACCCAACAGGCAGTTGAGATGGCTAAAGACCAAATAAAGGTTATAAAAGCACGTAAGACTGCTACATCTGATCAGAAACGTGGTGGAAAAGTGAAAAAAGTTGGTAAAGCAAGGCAGACTAAGTCTAAAAAGTCCAAAACCAGTACAGTTAGAGGCAGGAAGAAGAAATCTCTAGTTCTCAAGAAGGGAGTAAAGCCAGATTTCTTTTCATAATGGAGGTACATTCATCAAATCTTGCCCTGTTTGAACCACCTGCAGTTGAGTCTGCTGTTGAGAGTATTGAATGGGTTCATTTTGCACCTTTGGTTATTCCCAAGACTGGTTCTGCATTGGAATTTAACATTTCTAGCAATGCTACAACTTATACAGACCTCAGCAAAACCCTGTTACAAGTTAAAGTAAAAATTACACGACCAGATGGTAGTGAAATAGGACCTGATGATGATGTAGCTCTTGTGAACCTAGCTCTTAGTTCATTATTTGGACAGTGTGATGTCAGTTTAAATCAGCGTACCATAAATACTAGTGTTGGATCAAAATACCCCTACAAAGCTTACTTTGATGTTATTCTGGATAGTATCCATTATGAGGCTGAGACGCTTTTACAGAATGAATTATTCTACAAAGATACTGCTGGAGCCATGGATGGAACTGGGTTAGCTGGTAATAATTTGGGGCATTATGACAGGCAAATCCACACTAAGAATGGTAAAACAGTTGTTTTGGAGGGGCCAATAAGAATGGATATTTGTCAACAGGAGCGACTGGTGGTGAATGGTGTAAAGCTGAAACTTAAATTCAGTCAGACGGATAATGCTTTTAGACTCACCGGAAGTGATAATACTCCTTACAAAGTCGACATTGTTGACTCTGTGTTAAAGATTTGTCAAGTTAAACTAAAACCTCAGGTCCTTGTTGCTCAGAATGAGACACTGAGCAGTACACCAGCTCTCTATCCCATTTGGTCTTCAAATCTGAAAAGTTACAACATTCAACAGGGGAACTATGAATGGGGAATTGAGGATGTCTATCGAGGTTCCCTGCCCAATAATATCGTTCTAGCTCTCTGTTCCAGTGAGGCTTATAGTGGGAGCTATACCAAAAATCCTTTTAACTTCCATCACTATAATTTAAATTGTCTAGAAGTAACGGTTAATAGAGCACCTACTCCTTTTGAACCGCTTAAAGTAAATTTTGAACAGGGTGACTACACCAGTTGTTACTTAACTTTGTTCAACCACAATGAAAAGACAAGAGGACTTATTGAAAGAAAAGAGTATCCAAATGGATACTGCATTTTTAAATTTGCTCTGCAAAGCCAGGCTGGAGGTGATTTACATTCATCACCAAAAAAGGGTAATTTGAGAATCAAATTAAGATTTGCAGAACCATTAAAAGAAAATATAACAGCTCTATTGTATGCAAAATTTCCAGAGGTAGTGTCTATAAATGGTAGTCGAAATGTAGATTTAGTTTATAAAAGCTAAACATATCACAGTTTATCAGCTCGTAAAAATGCTGTTTCTTGTATTTTTGATTGATGTAGTGTATGGGGAACCTTGTAGTGAACCACCTCTGTGCAACTGTGAACACGATCTGGGAATATCAACCTGCTATGGTGGTAATATAACCCAGATTCCACAGTTCTCAACAGAAGTGAAATCCAACACAATATTTTTCGATGTGATAAATACAAATATCACAGAATTTCCTTCTCTTGAAAGTTGGCCAAATCTAATGTGGGTTACTCTTAGGGGGAATTCACACCTCCCTTGTACATTAGATGTAATAAAAATTGACTATGTTGATAGTGACTGTACAGCTGGTCCAGTCGTTTATAGTGATGCAGATAATGAATTCTCTCCAGAACACTCTGAACTCCTTCAAATGTTGTATGCATTGATTATTATACCATTTGGGTTTACCCTTGCTTCAGGGTATATGTATTATGTCAAAAGAAAAAGAATGTCAGGCTTCAGTGAAGCAGAAAAAAATATGTTAAGAGTTTAAATTATGTAATCATGTAAATATATTTGTATATGTAGCAGCATTCGATCACTTCAGAGTCATTTAAGCAAAGATCATCATGGCATGCATAACTCACACAGTTTTATCCTGTGAATTAGGATGTCCAATTGACTTGATGAAAGTGGTCTTATGCAGTAGAGATGTTGTGTATAAAAAAGTACCATTCGATGTCCTTGTTTGGCATCACAAAAAAATTAGATGTACTTCTTTGTTGTATAGAACTGGTAAAATGATTTGTCATGGTAACAAGTCTCAGCTGAGAAAATATGCTAGAATACTGCAGAAACTGGGATATCCCATTCATCTACACAAAGTACAGATTATTACACAATCTGCTATGTATCAGCTGAAAAATGTTGTGAACTATTCAGAGCTTTCAAAATTATCAGGGGCAGTTTATGAACCAGAGATATATCATGCTGTTGGTATCAGAAGAAATGGTGTTTATTTCATAGTTTATAAAACTGGGAAGGTGGTGATCACTGGTATTAAAAACTCAAGGATGCTAAGTGATGTGGTGGATCCTACACTTTTGGAATTAGAAGTGTTATAAAGTAGTCAAACAGTAGTGACCAGAGATGGATAAAGAATCAAAATTCACGTATAACATAGAGTATATTGAACATTTACCAAGTAAACGTAGCTACTCAAATTTTGAAGAGTGTGCTAATGCAAGTTTATCTTTTGGACAAGCCAAGTTTGGAAATAAATTAATGAATGTCAAAATTTTAAAAGATGGGGTAATTGTGTCATCCTGGCGACAATGAGTGAAGGTTAGACTCCCTTCATGATACCCCCACCTGCGAGTGGATAGTAGGATTCAAAATGAATCTGGGGACCAGGAAAGTCTAAATAAATCACAGACATAATTATGTAAATATAAATTTATTTTTACTATTTACAGAATATTCATTATACATACATAATCATTCCAAATAATATACACACAACACTGATTATACATACATGTAATGACTACTTTATTGTCCATATCAATTATAAATATAGAATTACAGTTCTTGAAATAAGCTAACAAATTCCTCTTGATAGTAGTTTTTCTTCAATATGTTCTTCATATCTTCATCCTTCACAGTCAGATCATGAAAGTTGTATGTCAATCCGAGAAGATTCTGAAGTTTGTTGAGATCATCCAAGATGTTGCTCAATTTCACTGCATTCTTCTCATAGTACTCTTCAACAATATCATTCCACGGTTCTAAGCAAGGATGTTCGGTTTGACTAGGTCTATCATATTGACAACCATAGCAGTCTTCAGTTACACGTTTCAGTATTTCAGCTTTGATCTTGTATGCTAAAAACTGTAGTACCAAAGCATTTCTGTCTGGAGCTGGTACATTCATAGATACAATGGTAAAGTCCCACCCCTCTTGTTCACCAAATTTTTCTGCAGCTTCCTTGGTGTAGAACCACTTACGATTATCATCCATGCTGTTACGACAACATCCATACATGGTCACTGTCTTGCTCACTGAAGTTGTACACTGTCTTTTGCATTTTGATCCGCCATGAGCTTCTGTACTTTGAGGAATAACTGTCATCAGCTGAGACCATTCTTCTGGTGAAATATTTATTCTTATGGTAGACTTCTTGAACGAAATGGTAATGGGCTGTTTGTAAGTATCCACAAACATTGAAATATCCTGTGTCAGCTGATACCGTACTGGTGTTTGACTTACAACTGCAGCATCAAATTCATCTTTGACATTCCCAAGATGTTTTAGCACTCGTTCGGAAAGGCAAATCCACATTTTTCCCTTTTTGATCCTCATAAACTGAGAATCATCAAATTTACTTTTTTCAAGAGTTACTAGAAAAAGACTGTTGTCAGACATATTATATCTTCTTATTTCATATCATTGATGTTTGAAAGAATCTTTTTTCAAAGAATATATAGGGATAAAACACAAAGGAAATTATACTATTCCAGTTTGATTGGTGGGACCATAAATTAACGTTGTTCCATTGGTGTGACTATAAAATATGGAAAAATGTCATTGGTGTGACTATATTTCTTAAATTGTTTTTTTTTTTGCTTTTGTATGACTTTTAATTACAGAAAAAAAAAGTACTCTTACATCATTTAATTGTAGGAGAACATTCTGAAATTTGTGTGACCATAAAAACACTCAAGACGATATTTGGTCAAACACCACTTAATTATCCTGTGACTGATCTGTGTCCAAATATGTAACCATAATTATCTAATTTGTGTGACTATAAACTTGTGTGACTATATTTGGGCGTGACCATAAATGTGTGTGACTATATTAGGTGTGTGACCATAATTTGTGTGACTATAAATCTGTGTGACTATATTTGGTGTGTGACCATAATTTGTGTGACTATAAATCTGTGTGACTATATTTGGTGTGTGACCATAATTTGTGGGACCATAATTTATGTGACCATATCCCTCCATATAGTAGTTATAACACAGTTCTTGAATGACATTTAACGATGATTTAAGACCTTTACAGTTGAAGGAAATAACATTCAAACTACTGCTTGGATTCATAGTATCTTTTAATGAGAGCGCCTTGTGGCCAGATATCAGGGGCTAGCAGGTTTTTTACATGCTTGTAGTCAGTCCCTATGAAGAATGAGGAATAAGTGTCATATTTTGTGACAATTTTCTTCACTTCTACTTTCAGGTCTGAGCATCGAGAGATATGGTCTTTTACCATTTCCTCAGTTGTTTCAGGATCCAGTCTTGATAGAAACACTCCTAAACACCTCCTCTTCTCTTTTCTGACAGCAACTTGCAACGCTCCAGGCATCCCTTTTGCAGTTCCAGATATATAGGTGGTATTCTTTCTGACCTTTTTGTTTGTCACTAAAACCCATGACTCTTCAGCCCTTGCCTGGGTCTGGCCAACATCAACAGGTACCACTTCTGTAGTATCTTTAGCTTTGCCTTTGGCTGTTTGCTGTGCACATGTTGTTTCTTCTGTAACATCCTTTCTTTGTCTAATGGAACTAGCCTTGACATCAGTTGCCACAATACTGCCTCTGGAAGCTGCTTTATCCATTATAGTAACTGTAGTTTCTGTATGTTTTTTTTGCATCATCGACAGGTTCAGGTGATCCAGATGCTTTATATCCATAATCTCCAGCTTTGACCTGTACTGCAGTGCTTACTTTGTCAGCAGGTCCAGTTGCAAGCACTGGCTGTTTCACATTAGATGATGGAAACATGTTGAACTTCAGCAAACTGACTTCATTCCGAACAGTCTCCAGATCATGAAGCAATTTTCAGATGTCAAGATGTTCAAATGACAATGGAGGTAGATTACTCAAATCCCTTGCAACAAATACAGGTATATGGGTAGTTTCCAGTTCCAGTAAAATCTGTAGGATATCCTGCATATTTGCAACTTTCTTATTTTGACCTTTTTTCTTTGGATATCGCTTATCTGTTGAGCTTAGATTCTGTGATACAATTTTGGCACACTCAATTTCGGCATCTCCATAAAATCACTACACAACTTGACAATGTAATCAAAAGGGAGGGTGTCCATTTTGTTAACCACAAAGCACAGAAGTTCATTTACAACAGGAACATTAACCATTCATGGTTCTATCTCAATGTAATCTGTGTTTGGACATTTGTCTGCTACATGTGGTTCAGGGAACTTGTTAGTGTTGTTTTCCCCACCTGTAACAATGCAATCCTTATTAGGCCATTTGGTTTGTTTACAGTCTTTGCACCTTACTTCATCATCAAGACTAACTGTCCCATTTTTCTTCTTGCAGTCAACACACTTCATTGTCCCAGTGTTTCCAATTAGTTAATTAACCTGGTATTCTAGTGTTAGGCTTAGTTCAATTGTCCTTTTCATGTGGCACAAATGTGACACAAATGTACAGAAATAGTAAAATGCAATTTGAAATTATCAGTAACTTCCTCTAACTTATTAAAAAAGATGGTTATAGTTTGATGACAAATATTTTCAAAAAATTTAATCCATAGCACCTGTAAATTGCATCATTAGCATATGACATGAAAACTCAACAGTGATGGTTTTTATTTACCATTTGTTTTGTATTTTTTTTGGCTTCAAAATATCAATTAAAATTTAAGGAACAAATCTTTTCTGTAGGGTATAAATTTATACAAATTTACATTCAGGAAAAACAAATTTAAATTGAAAGATTATACATTATAATTAATGCTTATAGCCAGTGAAATGGAGAATCATATATTGTAGAAATAATCCATGAGTGATCATGGTTTGTATACGGCATTTAACCATGGCACTTCCGGTAATAATTTTACGAAGCCGAAGGCTGAGTAAAATTATCCGAAAGTGACATGGTTAAATGCCGTATACAAACCATGAGCACGAATGGATTATTACTATTCTAACATGACATTTAAAATTATTTAACATGCTTTTTCATTTATTTTTTTTTTATTTTTGCAAGGAATAAATTATTTTTGTAGGTTTGTTTACATTGTGGTGACCTTAGCAACCGGCTCTTCCATCCATTGTACCTTACAACCACAGATTTAAAATGTTATGATACAGGAATATTTTATATAAATATAATATACAATATTTTATATTCAATAAATACTTCATATTCAATGAAATATAAATAAAAACAACGTAACAACATTACTTCTAAAACCCAACCACAAAATATGTAGGGCGGATGGAAGGGCAGTGCGATTGTTGCGAGATAATTGTGTGCGCATAGAACCCAAAGCTCGTTTCTGCGCAGCTCGTCATGTTAGAATTTAATTTAAAGGTGGTCACAGCCATCTCCACCCACCTACTTATCATATAAATGTTTTAACCGAAATTAATACATGAACTTTCTTCAAGGAATAGGGATGTTAGGTTCCCCCTCCCCATTTTATATTTGGTAGTTATTTTTGTGCGTGAAACATTTTCGATTTAGTATGTGCACCATATTTTTTTCGAACCGACTTTCGACCAAAACAAAGCGACAGTTCATGTTCCTCTTTTCGCTGTTGTGTTACGTTTAACACCAAGCACTCAACTAATAACAATTGCTGTCTGCATGTTTAACATTAATGAGAGAAGGTAATTTAACCCACAGAAGATGTCGGTCTCGGATCCATTGTTGAAACAACTAAAAGGTAAGAAGCATACTGCACACTTCAGTGCACAACTTAAAACATAGTAGCCTGTTTTGCTACCAATTATCGCCTGGTACCAGTTGTCACCAGGTAGAATTAATGCTGCTTTCATAGACAGGTGGTAAGCTGGTGCGCACCACTCGTGAGTTGGTACCTACCGGCGAAAAGCTTTGACTGTTCCTAACAAGTTCACAGGCTGTGTGTTTATATAGTACATGTGTATGAGGCCGTTTAGACACCAGCGCCAGGTCGAAACGGCTCACTGCGCCGTTTTAACACCACGGTTAATTTACGTGGCCAATGATGGGGGTTTCTACATTTTAAAAATAGAAAATCTAGCAATATTTTACAAATAAAATATCAAATGCCAGTACTTGCGCAGTACACACAAAGACTTAAGAAAATATGAAGCCACAATGTATTTTCTAGTAATATTTTACAAATAAAAGTCCAGCCAACAAGCCTAATTTTCATCTGCAAATTTTATTAATTTAAGTAACCAATGAAAACAATTGTTACTGAAACCTCACTCGAGACAAATATTTTATTCTACTGCAACTACTAATGACGTTTTATAGCAATATTTTACTTTGCACATACAGACTTAAGGAAATATGAGGCCACGATTGGGTTTCTAGCCATATTTCACAAATAGAAGATCTATCAAGTGTTGAAACGGCGCATATATTGAGTGTGCCAGGTCGAAACGGCACACGGAGCTGAAACGGCCCGTAACACATGTACGTTGTTTATTATTGACGGTCATCCATTATTGACGGCCGCGTATTAATACATTGTAGTTCTGTTCACGTGCTTTTCTTGTCAATAAAAATGAAAAAAAAATGAAAAACACTGAAGTTATCTTTGAATATATTACAAGGCAATAATTGAAATATTGTTTTTCATTTGATAAATTATTCTTAAAGCATGGTACACTGAAGTCCTGATTTTGTTAATTGAAATACAGCATGAATTTTCAAAGTAAATAAAATATGGTTGTCATGGGCAACACTCATGAATGTCTGTGAAATATGCAAATTTATCACCACGATATGCAGTAATGTAACGACGATTGCTTTTATGGTATTTTATGTTATGATTAATATCGGGAGTTTGCGGGAATTATGGTCGATATAAAGGGTTTTTGTTATAATTAAAGGGTTTCTTGGGGTTTGGTTGTTGTTTAATGGAATTTAATATTTGTTTTACTAACCTGTGGGTATTGTGGGAATTTGATCTTTATTTTATTTGGGGAACTCACATGTTTGGGTAGCCATGTTTGACCTTGTTTACCATCCTGGTATTTTGGGTTTATTTTTAAGGACAAATCAGGGAACTGGTATTTGGTTCAAGAATGTGGGTCAAAGGTACTGACACAAGAAACTTGAGTAATTCACTTTTTGGTATATAAGGGGCTGCATTTCCCACATATAGGCCGTCCTTTCACTGAACAAACTGTTCTTGCCACTAAGCCTTAAAGCTTTGTCAGCTATGGAAAGGTAACTGAACAACTATGTTCTGTTTTAGGTTTACTTAAGTTACTGCTTTTAGTAATTTTAGTCCTTGGGGGTTAGAATTTTAGATGGCATTTTTGTACTTTGCGTGAATATTAAAGATGTATTAGGTGGGGATTAGTTTGGTTGGTTAGGAATATTTATGGGGAGTCAGGTTTGGGGAATTGGGTTATATTAATTTCT
Source organism: Sabellastarte sp. h YS-2021 (assembly GCA_964017235.1). Taxonomy (NCBI): domain Eukaryota; kingdom Metazoa; phylum Annelida; class Polychaeta; order Sabellida; family Sabellidae; genus Sabellastarte; species Sabellastarte sp. h YS-2021. The sequence goes on from OZ024931.1 coordinate 1,036,619, forward strand.
TTTTGTTGAATTTATATGTTAATATAATAATTTCTGTTCCAGTTTGTTTGTCCGTTTGGCATAATAAAAATCATTTGTTAGAATGGGTTTTAATTAATTGTGCTATTCTGTCCTGATACATAATTTAGCTCGGGTTGCTACAGTAATAAGTTATTTTGTAAAAGACAATAGATTTATAAGATTTATTTAACAAAATATAGCAGCATATTTTTTAATGATTGAACTTTATTTTATTCTTTTGTCACTGACAGCATGCTTTAGATCAGCAGCAGATATAAGAAAACACATGCAGTAAAATATTTTGTTTTTGGATGTTATGATAAAAATAAACCATACCAGGGCTCATTAACATAAAATCACGTGCTTTGTCTTGACACAAAATAAAGAAACAGCCTTCAAAATCAACTTTAAAATTAATGATGTAATAGTTTTAAAAAATAATTTTATGTGCATACCTTCAAAAAAGAATTATATTTGCCATGTTTGTGATATAATTGCAACAATTATTGGATTTGTTTGTTAAATTGATGATTAAAAGAGGACAAAGAAGAAAATAGAAAGTTTAGAATATATTTTGAATACCTTTAATATTGATTTTATTTTATCGTCGATAACAGACAACCATTTTTAAAATAAAAACACTTCACACACAGAAATCGAATCAAATAAAAACAAATAATATAATTTAAAATATTTATTCTATCATACTTGTTCTTATCAAATAAATAGCACATTTTTAAATTTTAAGTTGAAATACTGTAGGGATTGATGAAAGAAACGAAAGTGGATTAAAATGCGTATGACCGTCGAAAACCAGCAATGCAAGGATATGTGGATGTAAACATACACGTACAAATGACAGAGAGAAAGAAATAAAAGAAAGCACAATATTTCGCTATCCACCATGCAAAAGATGTACTTCGTTTATTGTGTCACCAGCATTTATGCTGCGTGGCATGTAGGGATTGCTTCGTCCTCCATTTTTGTGGCGTAGTCTGTCGTTGTCACACTTTGTATTCCGGACAGTATCTCAAAAATAGCTTTTCAGATTTAATTCAAATTTCAAATTTGGCATGTGGATGTAAGTGGTCCTGAGGGTGTGCTGCATAGCTTTGTGACCTTAAACTCCCACTAGTAAGATACTTAAATTCAATTTAAGTTTTTTCGTTTCTGGACAGTATCTCAAAAATGGCTTGATGGATTCAATTCAAATTTGGCATATGGTTGTAACTAGTTCTGAAGGTGTGCCCTATTTTAAGGTGACCTTAAACTCCCATGTATAAAAAACTTATGTTCAGTTTACGTTTTTTCTTTCTCCATGGAGTATACTGAAAATGACTTAAGAAATTTCATTCAACATTTGCATGTATATGTAACTGGTCATGGGTAAGTGCCATACAATAAAGTGACCTTAAACTCCCAGTAATAACAGAATTATATTCACTTAAAGTTTTCAATTAAGCGTCTCTGAAAGGGCGCTTCTTTGTTTTCACCTCAGTTTCCTCGCCACCGCCGCATTATGGTCTCCCTTGAATATCTCCCTTATTATTAGAAGGTTTCAAACCATATTTGGCAGTTATATACCTTAGGCGTGGGAAATTTTTTCTGCATGCTTAAATTTGACCTTTATGAAGGTCACATGATCAAAAACAATTTTTTTAAGTACACCCCCCCCCCCCCCACCATCACAGTTCAGGAAAAACTACTCGCTACACAGCCTTATAATGTGACACGCCTGTTCATACTATCGAAAACGCGAGCTGATTAGATTTTGGGAGCAATCCCTTGAAAAATGTCTCATTTATGAGTGATTTTCTGACACCTTCCAATCTGAAAGCCTTAAATTTAGGTCAACCCCCCTATTATCTTTTAGAGCCATAAAATGTACTGGGAGGTATTGGGAAAGCATATGTGGAGAGTCTAAATAACCGGTCAGTTTTACCCCCCGACCCCCCCTTATGGCCCAAACTGGGGTCATAAATAGCTGCTTTGGAGTTTTTGCCTTATATCTCCTTTATTGTTGCTTTTATAGCTTCAGAATGTATTAAGAGGTATTGGGAAAGCATACGGCACAGCTTTGTGCATTCTTAGCTTTACAGCATGCTTATTAAAACCACAAAGCATTTTAACCTTTTGGGGACGCTTCGCTTTTGTTAGCAAAAGCATTCCTCTAGTTATTTTTACCCCACAGCCCTTAAGGGCTGTTGGGGTATTGTTTTCACCCATGATGTCCGGATGGACGGGCGGGCGCCGGGAAATAGTTTGTCCGGGCTGTATCTCAGAAACCGTAAGGTGTAGGAAGTTGATACTTGGTAGGGACATTGGTTAGGGGGTGTAGCTGTGCAACGTCATTGTCTGACCTTGATTTGACCTTTGACCTTGCCGTAGTGACCTTGAGTTTGAAAATCTTGTCCGGGCTATATCTCGGAAACTGTAAGGTGTAGGAAGTTGATACTTGGTTGGGACATTGGTTAGGGGGTGTAGTTGTGCAACGTCATAGTCTGACCTTGATTTGACCTTGCCATAGTGACCTTGACCTATAAAATCTTGTCCGGGCTATATCTCGGAAACCGTAAGGTGTAGGAAGTTGATACTTGGTAGGGATATTGGTTAGGGGGTGTAGGTGTGCAACATCATGGTCTGACCTTGATTTGACCTTTGACCTTGCCGTAGTGACCTTGACCTATAAAATGTTGTCCGGGCTATATCTCAGAAACTGTAAGGTGTAGGAAGTTGATACGTGGTACGGATATTGGTTAGGGGGTGTAGGTGTGCAACGTCATGGTCTGACCTTGATTTGACCTTTAACCTTGCCGTAGTGACCTTGACCTATAAAATATTGTCCGGGCTTTATCTCGGAAACTGTTAGGTGCAGGAAGTTGATATTTGGTAGAGACATTGGCTAGGGGGTGTAGGTGTGCAGCATCATGGTGTGACCTTGATTTGACCTTTGACCTTGCCATAGTGACCTTGACCTATAAAATCGTCAGGGCTGTATCTCGGAAACCGTAAGGTGTAGGAAGTTGATACTTGGTAGGGACATTGGTTATTGGCTATAGGTGTGTATTATCATGGTGTGACCTTAATTTGACCTTTTACCTTGCCGTAGTGACCTTGACCTTTAAAATCTTGTTGCACCTTTGGGTCTGTCTTTTGATGCAGATTAAGCGAAAGTCATATTAGAATTTATTAAGAATTTTACTTTCATAACTTCCCATTGTAAGAGATAGAATTTCATCAAGTGAGCCGCAGATTTTACTCCAACACCACACATAAGCATTCATTAAATGTATTACCACTTCTGTATGCATGGTAATATTCAAACCATCTAAACTATAATTCGGAAATGCAGATGTATATAAAGAGTGTTGAATTTTAGTTTACTGATTAATGCTGTCATCTTGTCATTGAATTATCTTGTTTTAATACTTCATGTTTATACGCATTATCTTTCTTTTAAACATTATTTCTACATTTAAACATTGTTTGGACCTTTATATAACTGACAGTGCTCTGGAAGTATCCTGAAGTTTGTACTGGTACAGTACTTCTATATCTCATGGTGTTGAAAATATTTCCCAAGGCTGTGGGGTACGGGCATCTCTGATGCTATTTTTAATTTCTGGGAAGCTACACTGTTATAAATGTATTTACTTAGTATGTCCATGCAATGCTTTCCAGTACAAAGCAATAACAGTAAAACATTTGAAATTATACAAGCTTTTCAGTTGTATTTGCTCAATAAAATGAGCTGTCATTCTTCAAACTTTATTATTTTCTTAAAAGGTACAAGATTTGCACCCAGTGTACCATTTTTCCATTTTGTTCAAGTCTAACTTTTAAGACATTACAAAAGTATCACGGGATAGGAAAAGATTTTGCAAACCATATTTTAAACTTCAACAGCTATAAGCTATTAAGCTATGTTTGAGTGAGAATTCTGGACATGATTGCAATTGTACATTGAGTAGCTGGTGTTTATTACAGCAGATGTCAACCACAATAAACCCCTCATAATGAGTTTTATATCAATTGTTTTGTGAAATAAAATCTTAAATAAAAACAAAAGCCAAGGGCATTGTAACACCCTCTGCCTCAAGAATCATTGCACACAATATCTCTTGACACTGGAAATATTATTCCTAATAAGGTTGACACATGTCACACCTGAGTTATTGACAGATCATTATGGAAACAGTTAAATAAAAGATGACAACTGGATGCTCCCAACTGGAAAATTTGTTAGGTAGCTATTGCTTTTGCTATGTCCTATAATTTCAGGTCTCACAATCACACTCTCATCACTTGATGTTTTTAATCTGCCTTTTTACCCTGAATAATTTAGAATATTAAAGTAATATTTACTGTTTTAACTGTTTAAATGATAAACATTGATCCTGTATACTTTTTACATTGTTTAAGTAACTTATCTGCTACATAAGGCACTTTATGCCCTTTTAAATTTCATGAAAGTAATTTTTTTCCAGTTTTTATGTCATCACTCTGCGGCGTGGGCGTCCGCGTCCGCGTGAACAACTTCTTCTCCAAAACTACAAGGCCTAGAGACATGCTGTTTTTTTAAAAGATACCTTATCTATCGAGGATGAAAAATTGTTCAAGGCATGCAAATCTGTCTGTTCGTCTGTTTGCTAGAGACATTACAAGGGGGGTACCCCCACCAAAAGTGTGAAAATTTCAACACTTTATCACAATTTTCTCAGCGACTATTGCAGGGATTTCTCTCATATCTTGCATATATGTACTAGGCCAGAGGTAGATTCTCTTGTGTGAGTATGAGACCTGGATCTGTCTTAATTTTTTTTAAGGAATCATGCATGGAATCATGCACTAAATCACTTATAACTTGAAAAGTATTGCATTTAGAGCATTTTGTTAAAATATGTTATTCAGCTACTTTTTTCATAGCTACAGCATGGTGAGTAACTTGGGTGTCTGTCTAAATAGCTAAGTGAGTAATAGCTACTTTTGGGCTTTTCAGTAACTTCCATCATGAGTAAAATCACTTTTAACTTGAAAACTATTGCATTTACAGAATTTTGTATAAATATGTTATTCAGCTACTTTTGGGTCAGCTATAACATAGTAAAATTTCAGACCTGTAGCTCATGGCATAGCTGAGTAATAGCTACTTTTAGGTTATCACTGTTGAGTAAATCACGTACATGTATAACTTGAAAAATATTGCATTTAGAGTATTTTGTTTCAATATGTTATTCACCTATTTTGGGGTCAGCTATAACATAGTGAAGTTCCAGACCTGTGGCTCATTGCATAGCTGAGTAATAGCTACTTTGAAGTTCTTACTGTTGAGTAAATCAGTTGTAATTGGAAAACTATTGCATTTATAGAAATTTGTGTAAATATGTTATTCAGCTACTTTTGGGTCAGCTATAACATAGTAAACTTACAGACCTGTAGCTCATGGCACAATTGAGCAATAGCTATTTTCAGGTACTGACTGTTGAGTAAATCAGCTGTAACTTGAAAAATATTGCATTTGGAGTATTTTGTTAAAATATGTTGTTCACCTACTTTTGGGTCAGCTATAACATAGTGAAATTACAAACCTATAGCTCATGGCATAGCTGAGCAATTTTGTTCTGAGCTATTCTGAGCTATTTTCAGGTTCTCACTATTGAGTAAATGAGTTGTAACTTGAAAACTATTGCATTTACAGTAATTTGCTTAAATATGTTGTTCACCTACTTTTGGGTCAGCTATAACATAGTAAAAATTCAGACATGTAGCTCATTGCATAGCTGAGTAATAGCTACTTTGAGGTTATCACTGTTCAGTAAATCAGTTGTAACTTGAAAACTATTACATTTAGAGTATTTTGTTTAAATATGTTATTCACATAATTTTTAGTCAGCTATAACATAGTGAAATTGCAGACCTCTATGTCATGGCATAGCTGAGCAATAGCTACCTTCAGGTTCTCACTGTTGAGTAAATCATTGTATCCACTGGATAGCTGCAGTGTGTAGAGAGATTTCACCATTACCGCTCTAACGAAAAAAAATATTATAGCTAGCCTTCTTAAGTTTGCAGGATATATTAATAACCATGAAATGTTGCCTGGGAATATTTTTGGCCTCATTTTGAAAAACAAGATGGCCGCCAGGGACGTTTATTCGACTTTAAACAAGTACTTTTGTTGGCCCCCTAGAGCAAAGGGTATTATAGGTGGAGATCTCAAATTCGCAGGATATGTTCCTCATTATAAAATCTTGACTGGGAATATTTTTGGCCTCATTTTGAAAAACAAGATGGCCGCCACAGGTGTTTCTTTGTCAGTCATGAAAAGTGCTTATAACTCACTTATTATTGGTCCTAGAGGTTTGGGATGGTAAACAGACATATAGGAAATCATGGGCTGGGAATCTGTTGATGTGGTCCGATTTGACCTTGGACCCCTCCCTCAAGGTCAAATGAGGATAGGCAAACTTAAAAGTGCTTATAACTCGCTTATTATTGGTCCTAGAGGTTTGGAATGGAAACCAACCTATAGAAAATCATTGGCTGGGAATCTTTTGGTGTGGTCGGATTTGACCTTGGACCCTGCCTTCAAGGTCAGATGAAGATAGCCAAACTTAAAAGTGCTTATAACTTGCTTATTAATGGTCCTACAAGTTTGGGATGGTAAACCAACCTATAGGAAATCATTGGCTGGGAATCTATTGGTGTGGTCAGATTTGACCTTGGACCCCTCCTTCAAGGTCAAACAAAGATAGCCAAACTTAAAATTGCTTATAACTCGCTTATTATTGGTCCTACAGGTTTGGGATGGTAACCAACCTACAGGAAATCATGGGCTGGGAATCTTTTGGTGTTGTCGGATTTGATCTTGGACCCCTCCTTCAAGGTCAAACAAGGATAGCGAAACTTAAAAGTGCCTATAACTCGCTTATTATTGGTCCTAGAGGTTTGGGATGGTAAACTATCCTATAGGAAATCATGGGCTGGGAATCTTTTGATGTGGTCAGATTTGACCTTTGGACCCCTCCTTCAAGGTCAAATGAGGACAGCAAAACTTAAAAGTGCTTATAACTCGCTTATTATTGGTCCTAGAGGTTTGGGATGGTAAACCAACCTATAGGAAATCATGGGCTGGGAATGTTTTTGTGTGGTTGGATTTGACCTTGGACCCCTTCTTCAAGGTCGAACGAGGATATTGCATTTGCAGTATTTCTTTAAATATGTTTTGACCTAGTTTTTACACGTAAACAATTACCTTCTTACTTTCCTTCATAATACCATTTGCAGGGCACAACTTTTTTGTCCTTTTCTTCTGTCAGCTTTGGAATTTCTTTCGAACATGCTGTTCAATTACCATTTACTGTATTTCTGTACAGCACTTTCCCTGATAATTAAGCGTCCCTGAAAGGGCGCTTATTTGTTTTCGCCTCAGTTTCCTCGCCGCCGCCGCATTATGGTCTCCCTTGAATATCTCCCTTATTATTAGAAGGTATCAAACCATATATGGCAGTTATATACCTTAGGCGTGGGAAAATTTTTCTGCATGCTTAAATTTGACCTTTGACCTTTATGAAGGTCACATGATCAAAAACTATTTTTTGAAGTAAACCCCCCCCCCGTCATCACAGTTCAGGAAAAACTACTTGCTACAGAGCCTTATAATTATATCCCCAGACGAAAGTCGGGGATATATTGGATTCAGGTCCGTCACGCCGTCGCCGCTGCCGTAGAAATTTCCTTGTGGACGCGATAACTCAAAAACGGATTAATATTTTTTTTTCAAACTTGGTACACATGTTAAGGATGCCCAAAGGAAGATCCCTATTTTAAGGTGACCTTAAACTCCCAATAATAAAGAACTTATGGCCACCTTAAGGTCAGAAATTGCACTTTTGGCCACTTAGAGCCCTCTAGGTCACAAACTATGAGGCTTATCTGCCTCAAATTTTACCTGAGAACACATTAATATATTCTTAGTACATGTGCCGAAAATCAGGACTTTAAGTTGAGGAGAAAATTGTCTTTGAGGCCCATAAAGACCCCACTTAGGACTTTTTTCCTATATTTTTAACTTATTTTGCCCTATAATTTGGAAGTGGTAATTCTGATGAGTCTCAAACTGCACTAGATGTAACTCTTATATGTAATCCTTGTCTGTGAAAAATTTAAAGGCTGTAGGTTTACCTGTTAGGCCGACTTAAGATCTCAAAATTGCCCACAGAGACCCAGTTTATGGACTTTTTGCCATCTTCATGCACTGTAGCTTTCAAACTATGTCTCTCATCTAAGTGAAATATCATCTGAGAATATATCAATATGTTTTTCTTGTATGTACTCCAAAATTTAGGCCTTTAATAGACATTTAACCCATGTATGAGGACCATAAACACCCACCCGAGTGACCCTTTTAAGACATTTTTCACATATTTTGCTCTGTAACTTGGAAATGGTAAGTCTGAGAAGTTTCAAACTGTATTAGATATATATTCTATGTGTAATGTTAGTATGTAACAGATTTTAAGTCTGAAGCTTTAATTTGAAGGTCAAATTGAGGTCTCCGACGGGCTCCCAAAGACCCAATATATGGACTTTTTGCCACCTTTAAGCCCTGTGACTGTTAAACTATGTTATTGATGGAGCTGAAATCCCATCTGGGAATGCATTGTTATGTCCTTTTTACATGTGCCGAAAATCAAGGCTTTAAGTAGACATTTAACCTGTGTTTGAGGACCATAAATCCCCACCCGAGTGACCCTTTTTAGACATTTTTCACATATTTTGCCCTGTAACTTGGAAATGGTAAGTCTGAGAAGTTTCAAACTGTATTAGATACATATGTGTAATCTTAGTATGTGACAAATTTTAAGTCTGAAGCTTTAATTTGAAGGCGACATTGAGGTCTCTAAAAGGCCCCATAGAGACCCACTATTTGGACTTTTTGCCAGTTTTAAGGCCCATGACTGTTAAACTATGTGACTGATAGAGCTGAAATCTCATCCGGGAATACATTATTATGTTCTTTTTACATGTGCCAAAAATCAAGGCTTCAAGTAGACATTTAAACTGTATATGAGGACCATTAACACCCACCCGAGTGACCGTTTTAAGACATTTTTCACATATTTCGCTCTGTAACTTGGAAATGGTGAGTCTGAGAAGTTTCAAACTTTATTATTAGATACATATTCTATGTGTAGTCTTAGTATGTAATAGATTTTAAGTCTGATGCTTTAATTTGAAAACCACATCGAGATCTCTAAAAGGCCCACAGAGACCCAATATTTGGACTTTTTGCCACCTTTAAGCCCTGTGACTGTTAAACTATGTGATTGATTGAGCTGAAATCCCATCTGGGAATGCATTATTATGTCCTTTTCACATGTGCCAAAAATCAAGGCTTTTAGTAGACATTTAACCTGTGTATGAGGGCCATAGACACTTGCCCAAGTGACCTTTTTTGACATTTTTTTCTGTATTTTGCCCTGTTATTTGGAAATGCTTAGTGTGACAAGTCTTAAACTGTATTGTATATAATTTTTGTTTGTTGTGTATGTCCCCCTAAAAGTTTCAGTTCTGTAGTTTAATTGCTAAGGTCTCTTTAACAATTGTAAAATGCCCACAGAGACCCAATTTATGGATATTATGCCACTATAAAGCCCTGTAACTGTCAAACTATGTGGCTCATAGAGCTGAAATCTTTGAATTTTTCAAAGGAAGTGCCTGTCTATTTAAATTTTGAATATTAATAATGTTATGGCTATCTTAGGCTTTTAAGAACTTATTTTTGTGTGTTATCTCTCTGCTTGCTGAGTTTTTAACTTTTTAATATGAAACTGGTTAAACATATTCAAGTAGGCAAAGTGGACACTGTTATTTTCTGGTGAGCTTTAAGTCCCAAATATTAATGAAATTATAGCCTTATGTAGTAAAAATAGGGGATTTTTAACCCTCAACTAGCCCAGTTTTATTCAACTTGCCTTAATTTTGACACAGCTCCTACAGTTACGAACTCATTTCAATTGATAATCACATACTTAAAATTTTCAATTCTGAATTATTATTATAAATCTGTTCTTGTCGTTTGATAATTTATATTTAATTCTGGAGGTATATAATCTTCCCGTTGGACATTCCTTATTTATATATTTGATTTGATTTTAGTGATAAGATTAACTGAGCTTTTTGTATTTGATTACCCCTTTTATATTATAAGTGTTTGTTTACCATTTGTGCTGCAGCACTCCATCTCTTTGTAGTCCCATCCCCCACCCCCCACCCACCTCTGGGACCTCCAGCTATTGAGTGACACTAAATAAACAAAGGTAGGTATACAGATCTTCTGTAATAGTGAGAGAGGTGTGGAGAAGGGGACAGAGGTGGGGTGGGGGTGGGAGGTGGTGTTTGCTTCATTATCTAATTATCTAAGACAAAGGTAGTCAGAACTGAGATTGTGTCACATATTTAGGTTGCATATATATGGACCACATATATAGGAATTGAGGAAATGAATAACTGAAAAACAATGCAAATTCTAAAAATAATATAATAAAATAATGATATAAATAATATATGATTTTTAAATAATATTTTATTTGTGAACAAATATAGAAACAGAGATACACTTTTGGAATTATGAATTTAGAATGGACATTCAATCATCAATCATTTAAATACTTTGAAAATAGGTTCAGAGTTACCCTTTGCAGGAAGATTGAAAAGTATGATGAGTTGAGTTAAAAATAATATTTTATTTGTCAACAAATATAGAAACAGATATGCTCTTTTGAGATTATTAATTTAGAATGGACATTCAATCATCAATCATTTAAATACTTTGAAAATAGGTTCAGAGTTTACATTGCAGGAAGATTGAAAATATGATCTGTTGAGTTATGTATTCGACGTCTGGGGATACACCATCTTCCTTGGGAAGATATAAACTTAGTAGATTGATGTGCTGAAGTTCATATAACTTTTCCCAATATTTATGGCATACAACAAATGGATTAAATAAAAAATTCCCGATCAAAACCTGTGGCGTGAGTGATGACTTGTCTGGGGATATGTTGGCGCCGAGTTGGCCCAATCTAGTTTGACACACCTGTTCATACTATCGACAACGCGAGCTGATTAGATTTTGGGAGCAATCCCTTGAAAAATGTTTCATTTATGAGTGATTTTCTGACACCTTCCAATCTGAAAGCCTCAAATTTAGGCCAACCCCCTTATTATCTTCTTAAGTATTGCATTTAGAGCTATAAAATGTACTGGGAGGTAATAGAAAACCATATGTGGAGAGTCTAAATAGCCGGTCAGTTTTACCCCCCGACCCCCCCTTATGGGTCAAACTGGGGTCATAAAATAGCTGATTTTGAGTTTTTGCCTTTATCTCCTTTATTGTTGCTTTTATAGCTTCAGAATATATTAAGAGGTATTGGGAAAGCATATGTGGAGAGTCTAAATAGCCGGTCAGTTTTACCCCCTGGCCCCCCCTTATGGGTCAATCTGGGGTCATAAAATAGCTGATTTTGAGTTTTTGCCTTATATCTCCTTTATTGTTGCTTTTATAGCTTCAGAATGTATTAAGAGGTATTGGGAAAGCATATATGGAGAGTCTAAATAGCCGGTCAGTTTTACCCCCCGACCCCCCCTTATGGGTCAAACTGGGGTCATAAAATAGCCGATTTTGAGTTTTTGCCTTTATCTCCTTTATTGTTGCTTTTATAGCTTCAGAATGTATTAAGAGGTATTGGGAAAGCGTATGTGGAGAGTCTAAATAGCCGGTCAGTTTTACCCCCTGGCCCCTCTTATGGGTCAAACTGGGGTCATAAATAGCTGCTTTGGAGTTTTTGCCTTATATCTCCTTTATCGTTGCTTTTATAGCTTCAGAATGTATTAAGAGGTATTGGGAAAGCATATGTGGAGAATCTAAATAGCCGGTCAGTTTTATCTCCCGACCCCCTTTTATGGGTCAAACTGGGGTCATAAAATAGTTGCTTTGGAGTTTTGCCTTATATCTCCTTTATTGTTGCTTTTAGACCTTCAGAATGTATTAATAGGTATTGGGAAAGCATATGTGGAGAGTCTAAATAGCCGATCAGTTTTACCCCCCGACCCTCCCTTTTGGGCCAAACTGGGGTCATAAATAGCTGCTTTGGAGTTTATGCCTTATATCTCCTTTATTGTTGCTTTTATAGCTTCAGAATGTATTAAGAGGTATTGGGAAAGCATACGGTGCAGCTTTGTGCATTCTTAGCTTTACAGCATGCTTATTAAAACCACAAAGCATTTTAAACTTTAAGGGACGCTTCGCTTTTGTTAGCAAAAGCATTCCTCTAGTTATGCTTTCCTCTCATTATCACCTTCACAAATCAATAACAGTCAGTCAGCTGACACAGTGCCCGTTCACAGGCACTCTCCTCTTGTGTGAGTATCAGGCCTGGATCTTTTTAAATTATTTTTTTATGAATTTTTAAAGTAATTTTTAATGCATTAAAATTCGTGAAATGAAACACTAAATAACCTATAACTTGAAAAGTATTGCATTTAGAGCATTTTGTTAAAATATGTTATTCTGCTACTTTTTCCATAGCTACAACATGGTGAGTAACGTGGGTGTCTATTCCAATAGCTAAGTCAGTAATAGCTACTTTCTGATTTTTCAGTACCTTTCATAATGAGTAAAATCACTTGTAACTCAAAAACTTTTGCATTTCGAGTATTTTGTTAAATATGTTTTTCATGTAATTTTTGGTCAGCTGTAACATAGTAAAATTGCAGACCTGTAGCTCATGGGATAGCTGAGCAATAGCTTCTTTCATGTTCTCACTGTTGAGTAAATCAGTTGTAACTTGAAAACTATTGCATTTAGAGTATTTTGTTTAAATATGTTGTTCATCTACTTTTTGCTCAGCTATAACATAATGAAATAGCATACCTGTATGTCATGGCACAGCTGAGTAATAGCTACTTTCAGGCTCTCCCTGTTGAGTAAATCAGTTGTAACTTGATAACTATTGCATTTAGGGTATTTTCTTTAAATACCTACTTTTTGGTCAGCTATAACATAGTAAAGTTGCAGACCTGTAGCTCATTGCATAGCTGAGCAATAGCTACTTTGAGGTTCCCTCTGTTGAGTAAATCAGTTGTAACTTGAAAACTATTGCATTTAGAGAATTTTGTTCAAATATGTTATTCATTTACTTTTGAATTAGCTATAACATTGTAAAATTGCAGATGTGTAGCTCATGGTGTAGCTATGTAATAGCTATTCTCAGGTTCTCACTTTTGAATAAATCAGTTGTAACTTGAAAAATATTGCATTTTAAGTATTTTCTATAAATACCGTATGTTGTTCACCTACTTTTGGGTCAGCTATAACATAGTGAATTTGCAGACCTGTATGTCATGGCATAGCTGAGCAATAGCTACTTTCAGGTTCTCACTATTTAGTAAATCAGTTGTAGCTTGAAAATTATTGCATTTACAGTAATTTGCTTAAATATGTTGTTCACCTACTTTTGGGTCAGCTATAACATAGTAAAAATTCAGACATGTAGCTCATTGCATAGCTGAGTAATAGCTATTTTCAGGTTCTCACTGTTCAGTAAATCAGTTGTAACTTGAAAACCATTGCATTTAGAGTATTTTCTTTAAATATGTTGTTTACCTACTTTTGGGTCAGCTATAAATAGTAAAGTTGCAGACCTGTAGCTCATTTCATAGCTGAACAATAGCTAGTTTGAGTTTTTTTCTGTGAGTAAATCAGTTGTAACTGGAAAATTATTGCATTTACAGCATTTTGTTTAAATATCTTATTCATTTACTTTTGAATTAGCTATAATATAGTAAAATTGCAGATGTGTATCTCATGGCATATCTGAGTAATAGCTATTCTCAGGTCTTCACTGTTCAGTAAGTCAGTTTCAACTTGAAAAATATTGAATTTGGAGTATTTTCTTTAAATCATGTTGTTCACCTACTTTTGAGTTAGCTATAACATAGTGAAATTGCAGACCTATAGGTCATGGCATAGCTGAGCAATAGCTACTTTCAGGCTCTTACTGTTGAGTAAATCAGGTGTAACTTGAAAACTATTAGATTTAGAGTATTTTCTTTTAATATATTGTTCGCCTACTTTTGGGTCAGCTATGACATAGTAAAGTTGCAGACCTGTATGTAATGGCATAGTTGAGCAATATCTAGTTTGAGGTTTTCTCTGTTGAATTAATCAGTTGTAACTTGAAAACTATTGCATATGGAGAATTTTATTTAAATATGTTATTCATCTACTTTTGAATTAGCTATAACATTGTAAAATTGCAAATGTGTAGCTCATGGAATAGCTGTGTAATAGCTATTCTCAGGTTCTCACTTTTGTGTAAATCTGTTGTAACTTGAAAAGTATTATATTGAGAGTATTTTCTATATATATGTTGTTCACCTACTTTTGGGTATGCTATAACATAGTGAAATTGCAGACCTGTATGTCATGGCATATCTGAGTAATAGCTACCTTCAGGTTCTCACTGTTAAGTAAATCAGTTGTAACTTGAAAACTATTTCATTTAGAGTATTTGTCATTCACCTACTTTTGGGTCAGCTATAACGTAGTAAAGTTGCAGACCTGTATGTCATGGCATAGCTGAGCAATAGCTTCTTTTAGATTTTCACTGTTCAGTTAATCAGTTGTAACTTGAAAACTATTTCATTAGCAGTATTTTGTTTAAATAAGTTATTAACCCTACTTTTGGTTCAGCTATAAAATAGTATAATTGGAGACCTGTAGCTCCTTGCATAGTTAAGTAATAGCTACTTTCAGGTTCTCACTGTTGAGTAAATTAGTTGTAACTCGAAAACTATTTCATTTACAGTATGTTAAAGCAACCCCCCCTGAAGGGGTATGCGCGTCAGTCGTTTTGGACTAATCCACGCAATTGAACTCACCTTCGTCTTCCTATCCAATGACATCCCTCCTTACATTGTGAGCCAATCGTCTTCCTCCATAAACTTCAAAGTCCATATATAAGCAGCCGCACATCTGAGTTTCACGTTGTTGGTTGAATGTGCTAGAGAAATACACATGTATAAACAATTTTATTATTTTAGTCTTACTTGCATTTTACTTTGTTTAATTTTGTGCGCCATAATATGGCTTCAACAGAGAAGACTTTGTTATCCTGCAAAAAGTGCGGAGAATTCCACGAAAAGCCCATTAACAGCAAATGTGACCGGGCTAAGTTAAAGGAAGAGAAAAGAGACACTAGTCATGAAAACACGGGCAAGAAAACTCCGCGCGCCAAAACACACACGGAACAAGCTAATCAGGATAAAATGCTAGAATTGGTCATGCAGACAATGACGGGGTTCTCTGACAAGTTGTCAGCTATGGAGGCGAAGATCACGGGACTTGCGTCAGGCAGTGCTAAAACAACGGATAATGTTAGTGGTACAAGGCAATCTAGGTCTCGCGAGAAAGTGAAACGTTCGGGACTCTTTCAGGCTGATGAGAGTGAGACGACGTTGTTCTCGCCCCCTATTCCTGGATCTGACGGGAACGAGAATACAACTTATACACAGACGTTTGCAGACACGGCTGTCGTAGTTAAACAAACTCCCGCGAGAGCGAAAAAAACAGAAGCCAGACTTGGACTTAGGTGTCGCACCGTTACAGAGTGGGACCCCACAGCTTGGTCGTGACCAGACATCAGTCACGCGCGTGTCTTTACCTAGAGTCACGTCGACAGTAAGTAAACCACCAGGCATTACTTCCATAGCATGGGCGAATGATGTGTCTGTGGCCACTACTATGGCTACGGATAAACCCACCAACATGGACATGAATTATAACCTTACGGATCAGTTTGGGAATCCTGTTCAGATAAAAGGTATTGGACCAACAGTGCATAATACTCAACCTATCACAGTGACGCGTCAGGCTGAACCACTTTTCACACAACCTCAAGGGGAAACACCGACACAAACTATAGACTTTTTGAGAGCCAACCCATACATACAGAGAATGGTAGAAGAGAGAGTTTCTGTTCTGGAGGCACGTATGAAAAGTGAAATGGCTCAAGGTAATAATAGTTCACGCAAGAAGAGCGGCAGGTACAATATTTCAGAAACCTCATGTGCCCCAGTGCATTTACGTTGGCCCAACGAGTCCTGCTTAACAGGAGCCACCAGGAAGAGGACGGCGTACGACGACCTTACATTGGGCCAATTCGTGGTCGGATTTCTTAATAATGTGTTAGACACTGCTAACCCACAGGTAGCCAGGGCAATGTTGACAGAGTTAGCTGAAACAGTGAAACTTAGTGAAAACCTCTCATGGCAAATCGCACGGGGCGCCTTTGCCGTTGCGATGCATCGAATTGAAGATGAAACGGCATCGTGGACTGACACAAGGCTACTAGCTGAAAATCGGTTGACATTTTCGCAAACGGCAGTGTTCAACGGATCCATTACAATGTCACCACGTACTTCACAAACACAACCGGCAGCGGCACCAAAGCGCATCGTTTGTAGGTGGTATAATGAGGGAACTTGTCCCCATACTCAAGATCATGGAGATACTTCCGGAGCAACACTATTTCGCCATGTGTGCATGTTTTGTTTTAAAACATTAAAAAGAAACAACGGACATCCCGAAAGTGAGTGCATGAACAAAAAGAAGCAGGGTGAATAGGTAAGGCCTCACCGCCCCGCTGTAACTGATGAACAGAGTGTTTTAATTTGTGACCCTGATTGTTTACATAAAAGAAGTAACATTAATGACAGTAAAAATGGTGTTGGGTTTGCTGGGGGCTCCCCCCCCATTTTGTTGTTATAATAAGATTTGTTTGTCTAAACTACAAACCTGTATAAATGTTGTGTCTAAGGCCCACTGTAATGGCCCTTTTTTCAATTTGAGAGATAGAAAGGTTTTACAATTCATTGGTGTACCTTTAATTAAGTTTAGTTGTTTATGCAATCCTACGCTTAGGGGTAGGGGCCAACAGTCAGAGCTCAGTAGGGAGCCAAATCAGCCCCACCAGGAAAGCTGGTCTTCCAGTAGGTGTAAAAATCAATGTAATAAAGAGATTTGTTCATTTGATAGAAATTTGGGTTTTGTCTCAAAAAACACTGAATTACTTGACTTACCTGAAGGCCTTGCCATTGACATGGATAACGCAAATACTTACTTAAGAACTGCAGAGGCAATAGCCAGGTCTGGACGCCACAACTACGAAGGTCTCAGGATTCCATTAACATCAGGCTTTGACTCCACGTTTCTAAAAGAGAACATAGACCAGTATCATGATAAACAGCTAATGGATTATATCAGGTTCGGGTTCCCGTTAAATATTGATCCTAGCAAATGCATATCTACAAATGCAACCACCAATCATGCCTCAGCCAACAAGTTCCCTGAGGCTGTTGCTGAATACATTGATACGGAGCTGAAACATGGCACATTAATTGGCCCTTTTAATCACCCCCCCCACGAGACTTTTACCTGGTCCCCCCTTATGACCCGTCCTAAAGAAAAGGGGCGCAGGGTCATACTTGACTTGTCGTATGGAGACAACTCCGTTAATAAGGCTACGAGTCGAGACCATTATGATAACGTTGAATTTCAACTTAAACTCCCAAATCTAGACGTATTGATACCACACCTAGAGAGACTGGGCCCACATGCGCGATTATTCAAAGTAGACATATCCAGAGCCTTCCGTAATGTCAGGATCGACCCAGCTGATGCTTTACGTTTGGGTATATGTTGGCAGGATAGGTATTATTTAGACCGGAATCTCCCCTTTGGGGCAGTCCATGGCACGGCGATATTTCAGCGAATCACGGATTTTATTCGTTTTCTCATGGCCCAGCATGGTTTCACCGTGTACAACTATATAGATGACATGTACGCGTGTATACATGAGCATAAGGCACAACAGGCTTTCGAATTACTGCAAGATATTATCCTCAGCCTGGGCCTTCCGTTAAACGAGAAAAAGGTCTTAACTCCCGCTAAGAGCATGTCAATAATGGGCATCTTGGTAGACGTCGAGAAGCGCACTTTTAGTATACCTCGCGAGAAGTTGAACGAGATCTATGAGGAATGTGCCAGGACGATGTTGAAAAGCCAGTTGGCTAAGAAAGAATTCCAGTCATTACTGGGCAAGCTATTGTACATATCTCGTTGCATTCAGGGTTCTAGAATATTCATGAATAGGATGCTTCAGTCGTTGCGAGATATGAAGGACGCTGATTACATCATTCTCGATGAAAACTTCTTCAGAGATCTGGCCTGGTTCGTGTCTTTCTTGTACACGTTCAATGGGGTGGTTAAGTTTCGACGCGATCCAGTATCTGTTCACACGCATGTGGACGCCACTTTGGTGCGTCTGGGGGGGCCTCCGGCAAGACAGTTTACTCAGCACCCATACCACGAGAATTGATGGGTCAGTATTCGATAACGCACTATGAGATGTATAATATTACAGTAGCCCTAAAGGTTTGGGCACGCAGGTGGCAGAACAGGGTAGTCTGCATATTTTGTGACAACTTAGGGGCGGTGACAGTAGCCCAAACGGGAAAAACTAGGGACGTCTTCCTTAATGCATGCTTGCATGCTTTGTGGCTAACAGCAGCACGGTTCAATATTCAGTTGAGAGTAATGCACATACCGGGTAAGGATAACGTTTTAGCAGATGCACTCTCGCGAGAAAAAGTACCAGCCCCAGGGGAATACATTTGGGAGCATGTAACTGATAGTGACCTTGATTTGTTTTGTAGGGGCCCCATTGGGATTGAGAGGCCAGGTGCTACAGGCATTGAACAGAGCAGAATCGGCACTGCGACCGCACACTAGGGCTCAATATATTCGACAATTCAAACTTTTCCTGGCGTTTGCTTGCTCCCGAGGGCTGACAATCTTGGATGCACAGTCCACTGTCTTGTTATTCATGGAGTTTCTAGCGGCTCAATGTATTTCATATAGAGTGATTTGTAACTATATGTCAGCATTGAAATATTTCTTCTCACGTTATACATGGCGGGTGGAGGTTTTGTCCAACCCAGTAATACAACGCATGTTGAGAGGCATCCGTATGACCACTTATATTTCCCCTTCACCCAAGTATGTTTTTTCAATTCATCAGCTCCGCGAAATCTCCCAGTTGTGTGACCTCTTTCCCCACCCCCTGGCATACAGAGCAGTCTTCCTAGTCGCTTTTTACGCATTCTTCAGAATGTCTAATATTGCACCAACTGCACCTAGGGCCTTTGATCCCATGAGGCACTTGACTTGCCAGGATGTGAGATTTCAATATCCAGGTCTACACATTAAGCTTAAATGGGCCAAGAACTTGCAGACACCAGAAAGGGTCCATTGGGTGAAACTTCCCGAAGTCACTGACAGGTATTTGTGCCCAGTTAACACTTTGAGGGATCTGCTCCGGGCCAATGGGTCCTCCCCCTCTTCATTCCTCTTCTCAGTCTCGTCAACCTCTATCTTAACCCAGTCATTGATTCGTAAACGCCTGTCCAGTATATTACGTATCATGCAATTGTCCCCACTGTCTTATGGATTTCATACTTTTCGACGCTCTGCTGCCTCAATAGCCTTTGATGCCAACATCCCTTTAACTACTTTACAACATCATGGCCACTGGAGGAGTGATGCCATTTGGGCGTACATATCCGATAACACGGCCCAATCCCTCCAAGTCCCACTTGCCTTCCAGAACTTAATCCACAACTCTCTACCATAAATGTGGGTTGGGCTTTGGGCATTCATAATTATGGTTACCGTTATTTTAACTGTATTGAATATTTTAGTATTTTACATATTAACGTGTTAGAATTAATAAACTAGATTTCCCAACTCTCGTCTTACTTTACTAGTTATATATAGCATCACGAGATTTGCTCTGTATGAGACTTGGCTAGCATTTATCCACAGACGAGATCTCCGAGATCAAGAGATCTGTCATCTCTCCATATCTCACGTGGTTACAAGAACGACTGTTAAAGCAACCCCCCCTGAAGGGGTATGCGCGTCAGTCGTTTCGGACTAATCCACGCAATTGATCTCACCTTCGTCTTCCTATCCAATGACATCCCCCCTTACATTGTGAGCCAGTCGTCTTCCTCCATACACTTCAAAGTCCATATATAAGCAGCCGCACGTCTGAGTTTCACATTGTTGGTTGAATGTGCTAGAGAAATACACATGTATAAACAATTTCCCTCCCACCCTAATCCCAGTATTATTGTGTATGGTGTAATTATGTAAAGGGCATTCATAATTATGGTTACCGTTATTTTAACTGTATTGAATATTTTAGTATTTTACATATTAACGTGTTAGAATTAATAAACTAGATTTCCCAACTCTCGTCTTACTTTACTAGTTATATATAGCATCACGAGATTTGCTCTGTATGAGACTTGGCTAGCATTTATCCACAGACGAGATCTCCGAGATCAAGAGATCTGTCATCTCTCCATATCTCACGTGGTTACAAGAACGACTGTTATTCACGTACTTTCGCGTGAGCTATACCATATCAAAATTGAAGCCCTTTAACTGATTGCATAGCTGAGCAAAAGCTACTTTGAGATTCTCACTGTTGAGTAAATCAGTTGTAACTTGAAAACTATTGCATTTGCAGTATTTTCTTTAAGTATGTTTTAACCTACTTTTTATATCTTAACAGTTACCTTGTTACTTTCCTTCTGAATACCATTTCCAGGGCACAACTTTTGTTTCTTTTTCTTCTGTCACTTCTACTCTGAAACTCAAAACACACAGTCAGCTGACACAGAGCCCATTCACGGGCACTGATTGCTTGTTACAATGTAGATTCATATTGTTATGAAATTCATGAAATCGTAAACACCTAGCTATCCTCCTCACAAATGACAGGTGTGTTTGTTTTTGTTACAATAGGGGATTAACTAAGGTGTGTTTAAATACCAATGTTACTTGTCATACATCAGTAGTAACTTCAAAATGGACATTTTAAATTTGTGCAAGTGAACAGCTTTTTTAATTAGACATGCAGTTTTTAAATTGCAACACAGTTCACAAATTTAAAAATTTGTGTTAAAGTTTTTGAAAATTGTGCAGGTTTGAGAGACCATACATGTGTACAGAATTGTACAGTTGTGTACATGAGAAATGTGAGGTTGCCTCTGAGATGGCTATTTAGATACAAAAGTTCAAATCACCAACATCTGTGACCAAACTGTTACATAAACATTGGCAGTTTTTCTCAGTTGATCAATTCTTAATAAAAATTCCAATACCGCTTAAATAAACTGACGAATTATTATAAACATCTAGAAGGTACTTAATGACAATAACATTACAAAAGGTTTTTTTGCCATTCGTTAAATACTGAATGTGTCTTTCTAATTGAGTAATTGATTGTGTGTATGTTTTCCACAGACTGTGTGTTGAGTGTAAGTGGATCAAGCTATTAAACCTGTCAGTAATCATTCGTCTGTACATCTGCTACTTCAGTAATGTGTTGCACGAGTTTCAATGACAAACTGCCCTGTATATTAGCTGTCTTCACTATTAATTGCCAACTTCATTGTGTTTACAGATAAATGAATTAAATGGCAGGTTATCATCATAAAAAATGCTATTTGGTCCTATCCTGAGGGAATGGCAATATATTATTTAAGGGGCTTTCACCCGGTGTATGTTGATTTTCCCTCGACTCAATTTCCCCCCACTGATTTATTTGTGTTATAGCGAATTTTTGTACACAACGTGACAGAACATCATAGTCAGTTAAGTATTTATCATTGTATCCACCGGGTAGCATCCAGTGGATACTTTGGATTTGGCTTCGTTACTCCTCTGATGCAGTGTGTAGAGAGATTTCACCGTTACCACTCTAAACGAAAAAAATATTATAGCTAGCCTTCACAAATTTGCAGGATATATTCATAACCATAAAATCTTGCCTGGGAATATTTTTGGCCTCGTTTTGAAAAACCAGATGGCTGCCACGGGCGTTTTTTCGACTTTTAGCAAGGACTTTTGGTGGCCCTCTAGAGCAAAGGGTATTATAGATAGAGATCTCTAATTCGCAGGATATGTTCCTCATTACAAAATCTTGACTGGTAATATTTTGGGTCTCATTTTGAAACACGAGATGGCCACCACAGGCGTTTCTTTGTCAGTCTTGAAAAGTGCTTATATCTCCCTTAGTATTTGTCCTCGAGTTTTGGAATGGTAAACCAACCTATAGGAAATCATGGGCTGGGAATTTTTGGTGTCGTCAGATTTGACCTTGGACCCCTCCTTCAAGGTCAAACGAGGATCGCCAAACTTAAAAGTGCTTATAACTCGCTTATTATTGGTCGTAAAGGTTTGGGATGGTAAACCAACCTATAGAAAATCATGGCCTGGGAATCTTCTGGTGTGGTCTGATTTGACCTTGGACCCCTCCTTCAAGGTCAAATGAGGATATCCAAACTTAAAAGTGCTTATAACTTCCTTATTATTGGTCCTAGAGGTTTGTCATGGTAAACCAATTTATAGGATACAGTGGGCTGGGAATCTTCTGGTGTGGTCAGATTTGAACGTGGAACCATCCTTCAAGGTCAAGTGCGGATAGCCAAACTTAAAAGTGCTTATAACTCGCTTATTATTGGTCCTAGAGGTTTGGGATGTGAAACCAACATATAGGAAATCATGGGCTGGGATTCTTTTGGTGTGGTCAGATTTGACCTTGGACCCCTCCTTCAAGGTCACACGAGGATAGCCAAACTTAAAAGTGCTTATAACTCGCTTATTATTGGTCGTACAGGTTTGGGATGGAAAACCAACTTATAGGAAATCATGGGCTGGGAATCTTCTGGTGTGGTCATATTTGACCTTGTACCTCTCCTTCAAGGCCAAACAAAGATAGCCAAACTGAAAAGTGCTTATAACTCACTTATTATTGATCCTAGAGGTTTGGGATGGTAACCAACCTAAAGGAAATCATGAGCTGGGAATCTTTTGGTGTGGTCATATTTGACCTTGGACCTCTCCTTCAAAGTCAAACGAGGATAGCCAAACTTAAAGTGCTTATAACTCGCTTATTATTGGTCCTAGAGGTTTGGGATGGTAAACCAACCTATAGGAAATCATGGGCTGGGAATATTTTAGTGTGGTCAGATTTGATCTTGTGCGCCTCCTTCAAGGTCAAACAAGGATATCCAAACCTAAAACTAAAAGTGCTTATAACTTACTTATTATTGGTCCTAGAGGTTTGCAAAGTGAAACCAACCTATAGGAAATCATAGGCTGGGAATCTTTTGTTGTGCTCAGATTTGACCTTGGGCCCCTCCTTCGAGGTCAAACAAGGATACCCAAACTTAGACGTGCTTATAGCTCGCTTATTATTGGTCCTAGAGGTTTGTAAATGTGAAACCAACCTATAGGAAATCATGGGCTAGGAATCTTTTGATGTGGTCAGATTTGATCTTGGGCGCCTCCTTCCAGGTCAAACAAGGATATCCAAACCTAAACGTGCTGCTAACTTGCTTATTATTGGTCCTAGAGGTTTGCAATATGAAACCAACTTATAGGAGGTCATGGGCTGGGAATCTTCTGATGTTTTATGTCAAATGATGGTTCACTGGCTCTGGTGAGTTGTCTTTTCGGTGGATACAAATTTGCATCAGTTCTCAGATGCGTAGGTCTAGTTATCATTTGATGTGAAAGACCAAATTGAGTGTGGATGTTGATATTGGAATATCAGTTCAGTACAAACATTGGGAGATAACTTATACAGTACTGGTTGTAATTAAGCGTTTCTTGAAAAAGGGATGCTGATTGGTTTCACCCCCAGTTTTCAGAGAGCCTATGTTACTGCTGCCATAGTATTTTCTAAGTTGAATATTTCCCTTAATATAAGGCCTATCAAAATGATTTTTGGCAGTTTTTGGCATCTAATCTAATCTAATGTGGACTTTTGGCATGGGAAATTTATTTGACAGGTACAATTGTGGGTCCTGTATACTTCTTGCAATTGAAGCTGTTCCTTAGATTTTCCTAAATCTCAATGTTGTTGCCCATGTACTTGTACCCGTGGGCTGGGGCTCTTGCCTGCTGAGGCTGGCTATTTTCTATTTTTACATTGTCATGTCATAGTGCCACAAAGCTCAATATTGTTACAATAGTAGAATATATCAATTATGTCACATTTTGGTCAAAAATCACCTGTCTCCAACAGTATTGTTGCAGTGATTGTAGCAGCTGAGAAAATGGGTCTCTGTCACATTCACACATTGTAAGCTGCACTTACTGCCTGCTGTCGTATTGTAAAGGTGAAATAACCAATGTGTATTTTTGTTGACTTTAGGGTACATACTGGAGTTTCACAGAAATGGAATTCAAAACGACATCACAGACAGCAATATACACCTGCAGCCATTTTGTGAGACTCTGGAACTCATCTTACGGAAAGGCATCAAACGTAAGTCATTTGACAATAGTACACATTTCACCTTGGAGCTTGAAGCTTTGCAGAAGAATCCATTGAGTCAATTTTGGCCAGACTTTAAACTGCCTATATATGGCTTATTATTGGTTCATGAGGCTTGAGATTCTTTAGTCAGATTTGATCTTGGACCCCTGCTTCTAGATCAAACAAAGGTAGGTAAACTTGAAATGCTTATAACTCACTTAATATTGGTCCAAGAGGTTTGGGATGTAAAAGAAATCTATTAGCAATCATTGCCGGGAGTCTTTTGATGTGATCAGATTTGTCCTTGAACCTCTCTTTCAAAGTCAGACAGGGTTGGCTAAACTTAAAAGTGTTTATTATTGGTTCTACAGGTCTGGCATGTCAGATTTGACCTTTGGCCCTTCCGTCAAGGTCAAAAGATCATAACTAAACTTTAAAGTGCTCTTTACTTACTTATTAGTTATGTCCACCCCCCGGTGGGGGTGGACATATTATTTTTTGCTTTTTCCGGTGTCCACCATCCGGTGTCTTGCTTGGGATTGCTTTCAGCTGTTGTAGCTCTTTTGTAGCTCAGTGTCTTACTGAGTAATACCTAAATATAGCTATTTTCAGTACATATTGGTTTCTGTGCATTTAAGGGAAAATGATTCAAGATATTTTACGAAAATTGGGAATACAAGATTGTTATGTCTATAGCTCGCTTGGTATTGCATTTGGTACCGTGAGAGATAGAGCGATTTTGAGTGAATTTTTGGCCCACAGGGTAGTACTAGGGTATCCCATTGAAAAGGGAAAAATTTCAATTTTCGCAAATTATGGCGGCCATCTTGGATTTAGCAGAAAATAAAAAGTGTAAATATCTTGGAAACGGTACAAGATAGAACAATTTCTTTAAATTTTGACCCCAGGGTATCCTCAGAGTCGACTGGTGAGTTTTCCCCAAAATTGTTTTCCTGCCATTTTTGCGGCCATCTTAAATTTCTGCACAAAATGCAAAAACGCATTTATCTCAGAAACGGTGTGAAATAGAGTGATTTCGGAGAAATTTTTTACCCCCAGGTATCAGTAGTCAACTGGTGACTTTTCCCAAAAATTAATTTCTGCCATTTTGGCGGCCATCTTGAATTTCTGCGTAAAATGCAAAAATGCATTTATCTCGGAAATGGTGCCAGATAGAGCGATTTCGTCAAAATTTTTGACCCCCAGGGTATCAGCAGCGTCAACTGGCGGTTTTTCCAAAAATCAATTTCCTGCCATTTTGGCGGCCATCTTGAATTTCTGCGTAAAATGCAAAAACGCATTTATTGCGGAAACGGAGCGAGATAGTGATTCATTGAAATTTTTGACCCCAAGGGTATCAGTAGAGTCAACTGGTGACTTTTCCCAAACATCAATTTCCTGCCATTTTTGGCGGCCATCTTGAATTTCTATGTAAAACGCATTTATCTCTGAAATGGTGAGAGATTGAGCAATTTCGGAGAAATTTTTGATCCCCAGGGTATTATTTGAGTCAGCTGGTGACTTTCGCCAAAAATCAATTTCCTGCCATTTTTGACGGCCATCTTAAATTTCTGCATCAAACGCAAAAACGCATTTATTGCGGAAACAGAGGGAGATAGTGATTTCATCGAAATTTTGGACCCCAAGGGTATCAGTAGAGTCAACTGGTGACTTTTCCCAAAAATCATTTTCCTGCCATTTCTGGTGCAAAATAGAGTTATTTCAGCAAAATTTTTTACATTAGGGGTATCCGTAGCGTCATCTGACAACTTTTCCCCAAAATTATTTTCCCTCCGTTTTTGGCGGCCATCTTGAATTTCTGCGTAAAATCAAAAAAAGGATTTATCTAAGAAACCTTGCATTTTTGAATAAATGGAAAAACATTTTAAACACAGGAAGATAGTCATTTCGACAAAATCATCAATGCTCATTGGGACAGTTTTCCTTTTCTCTTGCAAAGCAATACTCTAGTTAAAGATTGAAGACCAATTGCATTTTCACATTTTCATATTTTCATTAAATGACTTATAACCTTTCCAAGCATCATGGGTGGACATTACACATGATAATGTGTTTTCCTGTATGCAATCCACATATTTCTCTATTTTTCAACTTCTCATTTTACAGGGCTTCCTATTTCTAGTTGGTCCTAAAAGTGATTAGAACTCTATTATTGATTCTCAGGGATTAAAATGTGAAACCAACCCATAGAAAATCCTGGACTGAGAGTCTTTGGCTGTAGTCAGATTGCCCTCCTACGAGGTCAAATGGAGTGGTCAATCTTAACATTGGCTTATCTCTCCTTTTATCTCCCGCCGGGCTTTAGCCCGGGAGGGAGATTATGAAATGATGCCTGTGTGTGCGTGCGTGCGTGCGTGCGTGTGTGCGTGCGTTAGTTAGTCACGCAGATTCCTCCAAAACTACTACAGCTACAGATTTTTTGTAAATTAATTGTCCCAATGAATTTTCACGCCCTCGAAAATTTTTTTGGTTTTATGGACTTAGGCCTAAAGATAACTGAGTAATAGCTATCTTAGCTACTTGGAGTAAAGGGCTCATAACTCAAAAACTATTGCAGTTACAACTTTTTCTTCAAATATGTTGTTCAGCTACTTTGTCCTTAGCTATAAGATGGTACATAGTTTGGGGTCCCATTGCATGCCATAAGTGAGTAATAGCTATTTTCTCATTTGTAGCTAAATAACAAAAGAAGTAAATGTCAAATATCTTCAAAAGTATTAGAGTTACAGAAATCTTTTCAAATATGTTGCTCATCTACTTTTTGGTAAGCTATCACATAGTAAAGTTTCAGACCTGTTGCACCTTGGATAGCTGAGTAATAGCTACTTTGAAATTCTGACTGTTGAGTAAAGCCATTGTAACTCCAAAACTATTGCAGTTAGAGTGTTTTCCTAAAATATGTTGTTCAGCTACTTTGTCCTTAGCTATAAGATGGTACATAGTTTGGGGTTCTATTGTATGCCATAAGTGAGTAATAGCTATTTTCTCATTTGTAGCTAAATAACAAAAGAAGTAAATGCCAAATATCTTCAAAAGTATTACAGTTACAGAAATCTTTTCAAATATGTTATTCATCTACTTTTGGGTAAGCTATCACATAGTTAAGTTTCAGACCTCTTGCACCATGGATAGCTGAGTAATAGCTACTTTCAAATTCCGACTGTTGAGTAAAGCCATTGTATCTCCAAAACTATTGCAGTTACAGTGTTTTCCTAAAATATATTGTTCAGCTACTTTGTCCTTAGCTATAAGATGGTACATAGTTTGGGGTTCTATTGCATGCCATAAGTGAGTAATAGCTATTTTCTCATTTGTAGCTAAATAACAAAAGAAGTAAATGTCAAATATCTTCAAAAGTATTAAAGTTAGTGAAATCTTTTCAAATATGTTGTCCATCTACTTTTTGGTAAGCTATCACATAGTAAAGTTTCAGACCTGTTGAACCTTTGATAGCTGAGTAATAGCTACTTTCAAATTCCGACGGTTGAGTAAAGCCATTGTAACTCCAAAACTATTGCAGTTAGAGTGTTTTCCTAAAATATGTTGTTCAGCTACTTTGTCCTTAGCTATAAGATGGTACATAGTTTGGGGTTCTATTGCATGCCATAAGTGAGTAATAGCTATTTTCTCATTTGTAGCTAAATAACAAAAGAAGTAAATGTCAAATATCTTCAAAAGTATTAAAGTTAGGGAAATCTTTTCAAATATGTTGTCCATCTACTTTTTGGTAAGCTATTACATAGTAAAGTTTCAGACCTGTTGAACCTTTGATAGCTGAGTCATAGCTACTTTCAAATTCCGACTGTTGAGTAAAGCCATTGTATCTCCAAAACTATTGCGGTTAGAGTGTTTTCCTAAAATATGTTGTTCAGCTACTTTGTCCTTAGCTATAAGATGGTACATAGTTTGGGGTTCTATTGCATGCCATAAGTGAGTAATAGCTATTTTCTCATTTGTAGCTAAATAACAAAAGAAGTAAATGTCAAATATCTTCAAAAGTATTAAAGTTAGGGAAATCTTTTCAAGTATGTTGTCCATCTACTTTTTGGTAAGCTATCACATAGTAAAGTTTCAGACCTGTTGAATCTTTGATAGCTGAGTAATAGCTACTTTGAAATTCTGACTGTTGAGTAAAGCCATTGTAACTCCAAAACTATTGCAGTTAGAGTGTTTTCCTAAAATATGTTGTTCAGCTACTTTGTCCTTAGCTATAAGATGGTACATAGTTTGGGGTTCTATTGTATGCCATAAGTGAGTAATAGCTATTTTCTCATTTGTAGCTAATTGAGAGCTTTCACTTGGTGAAGTTTCAGACCCTTAGCTAATTACTCACCTACTCAAAATGAGTAAATGCGAATTATCTCTAAAAGTATTGCAGATAGCCAATTTTTCTCAACTCATTCACCTACTTTTGGAAGAGCTTTCACATGGTCAAGTTTCAGACCCGTAGCTAATTACTCAAAATGAGTAAATGCTAATTATCTCTAAAAGTATTGCAGATAGCCAATTATTCTCAAATAACTCATTCACCTACTTTTGGGAGAGCTTTCACTTGGTCAAGTTTCAGACCCGTAGCTAATTACTCACCTACTCAAAATGAGTAAATGCGAATTATCTCTAAAAGTATTGCAGATAGCCAATTTTTCTCAAATAACTCATTCACCTACTTTTGAGAGAGCTTTCACTTGGTGAAGTTTCAGACCTGTAGCTAATTATTCACCTACTCAAAATGAGTAAATGCAAATTATCTGTAAAAGTGTTGCAGATAGCCAATTTTTCTCAAATAACTCATTCACCTACTTTTGGAAGAGCTTTCACTTGGTGAAGTTTCAGACCCGTAGCTAATTACTCACCTGCTCAAAATGAGTAAATGCGAATCATCTCTAAAAGTATTGCAGATAGCCAATTTTTCTCAAATAACTCATTCACCTACTTTTGAGAGAGCTTTCACTTGGTGAAGTTTCAGACCTGTAGCTAATTATTCACCTACTCAAAATGAGTAAATGCTAATTATCTCTAAAAGTATTGCAGATAGCCAATTTTTCTCAAATAACTCATTCACCTACTTTTGAAAGAGCTTTCACTTCGTGAAGTTTCAGACCCGTAGCTAATTATTCACCTGCTGAAAATGAGTAAATGCTAATTATCTCTAAAAGTATTGCAGATAGCCAATTTTTCTCAAATAACTCATTCATCTACTATTGGGAGAGCCATCACTTGGTGAAGTTTCAGACCCGTAGCTAATTATTCACCTACTCAAAATGAGTAAATGCTAATTATCCCTAGAAGTATTGCGGATAGCCTTCACATGGTGAAGTTCCAGACCCGTAGGTAATTACTCACTTACTCAAAATGAGTAAATGCTAATTATCTCTAAAAGTATTGCAGATAGCCAATTTTTCTCGAATAAGTCATTCACCTACTTTTGGGACAGCTTTCACTTGGTGAAGTTTCAGACCTGTAGCTAATTACTCACCTACTCAAAATAAGTAAATGCCTATTATCACTAAAAGTATTGCAGATAGCCAGTATTTCTCAAATAACTCATTCACCTACATTTTGGAGAAGTTTCACATGCTTAAGTTTTTTTATGAATTTTTAAAATAAATTTTAATACATTAAAATTAATTAAATCATGCACTAAATCAATTATAACTTGAAAAGTACTGCATTTAGAGCACTTTGTGCAAATATGTTATGCAGCTACTTTTGGGTCAGCTATAACATAGTAAAATTTCAGACCTGTAGCTCATGGCATAGCTGAATAATAACTACTTTTAGGTTATCACTGTTGGGTAAATCACTTATAACTTGAAAACTTTTGCATTTACATTATTTAGTTTCAGTATGTTATTCACCTATTTTGAGGCAGCTATAACATAGTAAAATTCCAGACCTGTGGCTCATTGCATAGCGGAGTAATAGCTACTTTGAAGTTCTTACTCAACACTAAATCATTTATAACTTGAAAAGTATTACATTTAGAGCATTTTGTTAAAATATGTCATTCACCTACTTTTTCCATAGCAACAACATGGTGAGTACCTTGGGTGTCTATCTGAATAGCTAAGTGAGTAATAGCTACTTTTGGGCTTTTCACTAACTTCCATCATGAGTAAAATCACTTGTAACTTGAAAACTATTGCATTTAGAGAATTTTGTGCAAATATGTTATTCACCTACTTTTGGGTCAGCTATAACATACTAAAATTTCAGACCTCTAGCTCGTGCCATAGCTGAGTAATAGCTACTTTTGCCTTTGCCGGTGGATACATTTTGCATCTGGCCACAGATGCATCCTTGGTCTAGTCTCTAAAAGTATTACAGGTGGGCAATTTCTTCTAAATAAGTCATTCACCTACTTTTGGGTGATCTACCACATAGTGAAGTTGCAGAACTGTAGCTCTTTAGATGGCAGAGTGATAGCCACTAAAATAAGTAAATGTCTTGTATCTCTAAAAGTAGTACAGATAGGCTATTTCTTCTAAAGACGTGCTTCCCTACTTTGAGTTGATCTGCATAATGAAGTGGCAGAACTGTAGCTCTTTGGATGGCAAAGTAATAGCTACTAAAATGAGTAAATGCCTTTTGTCTTTAAAAGTATTGCAATCAAACATTAAACTTGTCACTTCTACATGTGCCTCCATCTCGCAGGAAAATTTATATTCCACTATCTTTAGGACATCTAATTTATACGGTGGGAGATAAATGCATGCGTCAGAATGCTTGTTTTAATTGTCCTGCAAATTATATGCTCCTATTGCAAGTGGTAGGTATAGTGCTACACGACTGGGGTCATTTATCTTTGCGGTGGATAATAATATTTATCTTTAGCTCATATAAAATCTGTTATCTGAGGATGTAACAAGCTGGTTAAAGATGAGAAGAAGTAACATTCTACTAATCCCACATGTAGTGATGCTTACAAATCACCAATCACAGATGGATTAATAGAAACAGAACCAATTCAGCTAATTGATGTTAATTGATACCTGTCTGTGAGACTGGGAACTTGTTAATGATATTTGACTATTGATTATTGACCTCTGGTGCATTCAGATTGTGTTAAAGTGATGTATGAGAGACTGAAGTACTTGAGGAGATCAATGCACTCCTCATTATACTAATCAGATTACAACTTGTGAGCAGTGTATAAATCTGCTGATTGCTGGTTTTATTGGATAGTTTGTTACTATTGTATGAAGTGTATAGAGGTAATGATTAAGTGAATTGAAATACCCCAGGTCTATGGGAAGAAAGAATTATATACAATAAGCTGTGTTAAGCAGCCTTCACACATCTCCGTCCTGATGACATGTTAGAATCTTGTTTTCAATAAAGTACACAAGTATTGTGCATCCCTGACCATAACACTGTTAGATCTATTGAACTTATACCCCTGTTACACTCTCACGAATTTGACACATGGCCAGCCAGATATTTGAGTCCCGAGTAGAGTCCTGTTAGTTGTGTGGTTTATCATGTTGTGTCTATCGTGTGAAGTCACTGCTGCTACTTTCTTCATGTCCACCAACTATTGGTAATATCATGTGAAAACAATAGTGACATGGTTTCCATAAATACAGTCAGAATATAGAATGAATGTAAACCACTACTCCTGTGAAAACTGTTCATGTGTCAGTAATGATTCTGGTGTTTTACAGAAAGCACATCCATATTTGGAAGTACAAAACGTGATTATTGGAATTGGGTCGAACATGTGACAGAACGGAAAAACAACAACTACGGGTAAGTCTGGGTGCTTTTCTAAGGATTTGGAAATTAGAGACAAAGTAACCAGTTTCAATGTTTTGAAGGAATACGTCACTCTGTTATCCAGCTGGAGTTTGTCCAGGTAATAGTGTCAGAAAATGAGTATTTGTGTAAAACACTGGAGGAAAGTGTAGTTTGGAGAGAGTAGAATTGGGCTTGTAAAATCAAACGTCTGAAAAATGGAAAGTTAGACACAATATGTATTACTGTGCAGTAAATTATCCTGTTCTTGCAAATGTGACAGCTTTACTAAATTCATTTTACTTTTATTCATTTTATTTATCAGTATAGCTGCTTCAGTCAAAGTCAAAGTTGGGGTTTCACGTCCTGTTCATGATTAGATGTCACACTTGCCAACCACTAGGCCACTGAGGACCTCTATAGCTGCTCCAGAAATCATGGTTTCCTGTTTTAAAACGATTGCACAAAATTGAAGTTAAAATTAAGCAAAAGTGTCTGTGTTTGGTAATTTGATACATAAAAAGCAGTTTCAGTATGAGACAATTCAGTGAAAAGACAAAGTATGGCTTTGTATATGTGGTCTATACAGCAACATGGACAGATTATTTATCAGTATTTCAATATCTCTCGTTCTAATTCCTGCATTCCTGATTACTCTTGTGATATTTTAAGAGGCAGTTTCGGTATATTTTCCAATAACTTGTTCAGCAGCATTTTAAATATATTATTAATTATCTGGTACTTAAGTCAGCATATTCATACATTTGGATCCTGATTTATAATAAGGCGTCCCTGAAAGAGCGCTTTATTGTTTTCGCTTCAGTTTCCTCGCCGCCACCGCATTATGGTCTCCCTTGAATATCTCCCTTATTATTGGAAGCTTTCTAACAATATTTGGCAGTTATAAACCTTAGGCCTGGGAAATATTTTCCACATGCTTAAATTTGACCTTTGATCTATTATCACATGATGAAAAAATACTTTTTTGGGGGGTACATGTGCCCATCATCACCGCTCAGCAAAATCTGCTGACAGGAGAGCCTTGTAATTTCATACACATGTTTATACTATCAAAAACGGAAGCTGATTACATTTTGGGAGCAATCCGATGAAAATTGACTGATTTATGAGCGATTTTCTCACAGATACCAACCAGAAAGCTTAAAATTCATGCAAACCTCCCTATTATCTTCTTAAGTATTGCAGTTAGAGCCAATGTATTGTGAGGTAGTAGGAAACCATATGTGGAGACTCTAGAAAGCAAGTCAAATTATACCATATAAAATATATCATGGCCTAGTTTAAATGAAATGTTGTTGCAATATACCTGTAAGTGTTTAAATTTTCAGTATTTTATTAGTGACAAAAATTACACTCACAAGATTTGTTTGTTTTTAAAGTTTAAGAAATGACTGTTTATTCCATATTGGCAAGGGCAAGAATTGAAAAAAAAAAAAAGAAGGAATGAAATCACATTGATATATACAGATACATTTCATATTAATACAACCATAAATTTGTGATGCACTTACAAATGTTCATCACCTGTCATTCAGTGAATGACAAAGTATAAAATCTCCAAGAAAAATGAGTTCCTGTCAACTGCAAACTCACTATGTCTTCTGTGAGCAATGCCTTATTACTTACTGTGAGGGGATTAACAAAGCCTCACGTTAGTAACTATGGGAGGATTTTCTAATTGTTGAGTTCTATGGTATCCGCCGCAGGCGGATAAGGTCTGACACCTTAGGCTAGGTGTCTTTAGCCTGACTTTTTTCTTGTCTTTATGACACCCGTACTGCAGGTTTGGTTTCATTAGGCTGTATGTGTGCTTGTTATATCCCCAGACGAAAGTCGGGGATATATTGGATTCAGGTCCGTCGCGCCGCCGCCGCCGTAGAAATTTCCTTGTGTACGCGATAACTCAAAAACGGATTAATATTTTTTTTTCAAACTTGGTACACATGTTAACAATACCCAAAGGAAGATCCCTATTTTAAGGTGACCTTAAACTTCCAATAATAAAGAACTTATGGCCACCTTAAGGTCAGAAATTGCACTTTTGGCCACTTAGAGCCCACTAGGTCACAAACTGTGAGGCTTATCTGCCTCAAATTTTACCTGAGAACACATTAATATATTCTTAGTACATGTGTTGAAAATCAAGACTTTAAGTTGAGGAGAAAATTGTCTTTGAGGCCCATAAAGACCCCACTTAGGACTTTTTTTCTATATTTTTAACTTATTTTGCCCTATAATTTGGAAGTGGTAATTCTGATGAGTCTCAAACTGCACTAGATGTAACTCTTATATGTAATCCTTGTCTGTGAAAAATTTAAAGGCTGTAGGTTTACCTGTTAGGCCGACTTAAGATCTCAAAATTGCCCACAGAGACCCAATTTATGGACTTTTTGCCATCTTCAAGCACTGTAGCTTTCAAACTATGTCTCTCATCTAAGTGAAATATCATCTGAGAATATATCAATATGTTTTTCTTGTATGTACTCCAAAATTTAGGCCTTTAATAGACATTCCTTATTTATATATTTGATTTTATTTTAGTGATAAGATTAACTGAGCTTTTTGTATTTGATTACCCCTTTTATATTATAAGTGTTTGTTTACCATTTGTGCTGCAGCTCTCCATCTCTTTGTAGTCCCCCCCCCCCCCCCCCATCCCCCACCCACCTCTGGGACCTCCAGCTATTGAGTGACACTAAATAAACAAAGGTATACAGATCTTCTGTAATAGAGAGGTGTGGATAAGGGGAGAGAGGTGGGGTGGGGGTGGGAGGTGGTGTTTGCTTCATTATCTAATTATCTAAGACAAAGGGAGTCAGAACTGAGATTGTGTCACATATTTAGGTTGCATATATATGGACCACATATATAGGAATTGAGGAAATGAATAACTGAAAAACAATGCAAATTCTAAAAATAATATATTAAAACAATAATATAAATAATATATGATTTTTAAATAATATTTTATTTGTGAACAAATATAGAAACAGAGATACGCTTTTGGAATTATGAATTTAGAATGGACATTCAATCATCAATCATTTAAATACTTTGAAAATAGGTTCAGAGTTACCCTTTGCAGGAAGATTGAAAAGTATGATGAGTTGAGTTAAAAATAATATTTTATTTGTCAACAAATATAGAAACAGATATGCTCTTTTGAGATTATTAATTTAGAATGGACTTTCAATCATCAATCATTTAAATACTTTGAAAATAGGTTCAGAGTTATCATTGCGGGAAGATTGAAAATATGATCTGTTGAGTTATGTATTCGACGTCTGGGGATACACCATCTTCCTTGGGAAGATATAAACTTAGTAGATTGATGTGCTGAAGTTCATATAACTTTTCCCAATATTTATGGCATACAACAAATGGATTAAATAAAAAATTCCCGATCAAAACCTGTGGCATGAGTGATGACCTGTCTGGGGATATGTTGGCGCCGAGTTGGCCCAATCTAGTTTTTCTTGTCTTGTTCCAGGACATCTTCTTCATCTTCTTTTTTCTCCACCACAGGAGTTCGAGAGAACTACGGCTGTTACCCTGATAAGGGCTGTTACCCTAAGGTTTTGCTTGAATAAGTTGTTTTCTGTTGTTACTACCACAGGTAGTGATTACTCTTTTCAAAAAAAAAAAAAAAAAGCCTGAGTATATGACTTACCAACAGAAATACCAACTTACCGGCAGAAAATACCGACTTACTGGGTACCCGTGACTTACCAACTTACCAGGAGTTACCTGGAACCTGTGAAATATTGTATTGCTAACCTCTAAGATACAATTGTTTTTCTTTTAGTATTTTTTCTTTTAGTGACAACGCCAGCGGGGGATTGGCTCAGGTGCCTCCATTGCGTGGGATGTCAGGCAGTTCAGCCGGTCAGCCCCCAAGAGTAAGACCCGGTGGGTCCGACAGAGGGGCCATCTCTAGCGATCAATACTTGGATCCCGGTCAGGAGGCCCTGGGTTTCACCCCATGTTGGTGGATGTTAAATTACATTTGATACGATACAGGTGTTTTTCTTTAGTATTTTTATCTCCCGCCCGGCTGAGTGAGTAATAGCACTTTTAGCTAATATATTTATATGGCTTATAACTCTCAAACTATTGCATTTACAGTATTTTGTTGCAATATTTTGTTCAGCTACTTTGTCAACAGCTACAACATGGTCAGTAGTTTGGAAGTGTATCTCGATAGCTAAGCGAGTAATAACTACTTTGTCAATTTTTAATGATAACCATAATGAGTAAATGGCTTATATCTTCAAAAGTATTGCAGCTACACAATTTTGTTCCAATATGTTGTTCATCTACTTTTTTGCGAACTGTAACATATTTAAGTTTCACACCTGTTGCTCGATGTACAAGTGAGTAATGGCTACTTTATTGCTACTTTTACTGAAAATGTCAAAAATCAAAAATATCTGGCAACCGTAAGAGATAGAGCAATTTCGAGTGAATTTTTGACCCACAGGGTAGTACAAGAGTATCCTATGCTAAGTGGAAAAAGGTTTGGTGAACTTTGGCCTACTTTTGAGTGAGTAATAGCACTTTTACCTAAAAAAATTATATGACTTATATCTGTCAAACTATTGCATTTACAGTATTTTGTCCCAATATGTTGTTCAGCTATTTTCTCCACAGCTACAACATGGTCAGTGGTTTGGAAGTGTTATCTCCATAGCTAAGTGAGTAATAGCTACTTGGTCAATTTGGAATGATAACCATAATGAGTAAATGGCTTATATCTTCAAAAGTATTGCAGCTACACATTTTCTCTTAAATATCTTGTTCTTGTACTTTTTTGTGAACTGTAACATATTTAAGTTTTACTACTGTTGCTCGATGTACAAGTGAGTAATGGCTACTTTGTTGCTACTGTTAGTGAAAATGTGAAAAATCACAAATATCTCGAAAACAGATAGAGCGATTTCGAGCGAATTTTTTACCCACAGGGTGGTACAAGAGTGTCCTGTAGAAAGGGGGAAAATTTCAATTTTCGCCACTTTCGGCGGCCATCTTGGATTTTCGCGGAAAATGAAAAAGTGTTAATATCTCGAAAACCGTTAAGAGATACAGCGATTTTGAGCGAATTTTTGATCCACAGGGTGGTACAAGAGTCTCCTGTGCAAAGGAGGGAAAATTCAATTTTCGCAACTTTCGGCGGCCATCTTGGATTTTTGGGGGAAATGAAAAAGTGTGAATATCTCGAAAACCGTAAGAGATAGAGCGATTTCGAGCAAATTTTTAACCGCACAGGATGGTACAACAGTGTCCTATGCAAAGGGGAAAATTTTCAATTTAGTATTTCTTCCCCTGCGGTACTCAGCGGGAGATACATACCGCGGCAGTGGTCTTGTTTCTTTTAATATTCATGTTTAGACGGCTTCTAGAGTCTCAGACAGGTGTTGTTGGAGCTCAGAGTCTTCATATCGCTTAAGTCCTTTGATTCTGCACTGTTCCAGGTAGTTCTGTATGTAGGGTAATTGGAGTATTTCATGGCTTGGTTTTGATGATTCATGTGGACTGGTCCAGGTGATCATTCAGAGGCATTTGTTTGCCGGTTTCTATGATTGGTCTGATCATGCTTGTGTAGAAGGTTTTCAGTGCAGCTTGGTGTGCTCCCCAGTGCTGTAACTGTCTCAGTTTTTCTATTCTTGGTGCTGTCATGTTTATGAGGCTGGTGATGTGTGGTTTCAGGTTCATCGTTCTGTCTAAGGTAGTTAAGGGGATACTTAGGATTCAGTACGGTCACGCCGCCGCCGCAGAGATTTCCTTTTGGACGCGATAACTTAAAAAATATTTTAGTTAGAACTTTCAAATTTGGTAATGTGGGTATATATGGGCAATGCCACGAACGCTATTGTTTTGTGACCTTGACCTTCAATCTCAAGGTCACTGGTGGCCTCTTAAAGGTCTGATTTTGGCCATTTTTTCACTTTTTGGCCCAGTTCTCCTATACAGAAAGTCAGATCATCCTATGGCTGGTATATATAATACATATATATGTCCTCTGTAAGCATGCGGAAATTTGACCTTGAAGCTCTTCAGTGAAGATCATCCACTGACCGCCAAAGTACCTGACCAAGGGTCATTTTTGGCCTTTTTGGAGATATTTTCACACTTAATGCTGACTATATTGCATGGAAACTATTGAAAATGGCTTTGGAGGTTGAGTACATGATGGACTTCTACCATCCAGGCTTACTGGGTACAGATCTTCATTTAAAGTCATCCACTGACCGCCAAAGTACCTGACCAAGGGTCATTTTTGGCAAATTTGGAGATATTTTCACACTTAATGCTGACTACATTGCATGGAAACTATTGAAAATGGCTTTGGAGGTTGAGTACATGATGGAGTACCAGCATCCAGGCTTACCGGTTACAGATCTTCATTTA
Organism: Sabellastarte sp. h YS-2021; assembly: GCA_964017235.1. NCBI lineage: Eukaryota > Metazoa > Annelida > Polychaeta > Sabellida > Sabellidae > Sabellastarte > Sabellastarte sp. h YS-2021. Next base: position 1,075,264 of record OZ024931.1, read on the forward strand.
AGGTCATCCACTGACCGCCAAAGTACCTGACCGAGGGTCATTTTTGGCCCTCTATTTGTTTGTTTGTTTGTGAACAAGATAACTCAAAAACTGACAGATGGATTTTGATAAAATTTTCAGGATATGTCCAAAATAGTTAAAGGAAGATATGATTAAATTTTGGGAGTGATCCGGATCACTGTCTGGATCTTCTGGAAATTTAATTTTTAAAGACAGATAACTCAAAAACTTATGGGTGGATTTTGATGAAATTTACAGGAAATGTCCTTAATGGGATGAGGAACAAGTGATTAGATTTTGGGAGTGATCTGGATCACTGTCTGGATCATCCGGATCCAGGCTGCCAGATGTGTTTGTGTACAATATAGCTCAAAAACTTATGGATGGATTTTGATGAAATTTTCAGGATATGTCTGAAAAGGTAAAAGGATGAAATGGTTGAATTTTGGAAGTGATCCGGATCACTATATGGATCTTCTGGATCCATGAAATGTAATTTTTAAAGACAGATACCTCAAAAAGTTATGGATGGATTGTGATGACATTTTCAGCAAATGACCTAAATGGTACAAGGAACAAGTGATTACATTTTTGGAGTGATCTGGATCACTGTCTGGACCATCTGGATCCAGGCTGCAACATAATTTTAGGATGAATTTTGATGATATTTTTAGCATATGTTACAAATGGTAAAAGGAAGAAGTGGTAAAATGAAGAAATGGTTCAATTTTGCGAGTGATCTGGACCACTATCTGGATCTTCTGGATCCATGAAATATAATTTTTAAAGACAAATAGCTCAAAAAGTCATGGGTGGATTTTGATGAAATTTGCAGGAAATGTCCTAAATGGGACAAGGAACAAGTAGTTAGATTTTGGGAGTGATCTGGATCATCTGGATCCAGGCTGCCAGATGTGTTTGTGTACAAGATAAATCAAAAACTTATGGACGGATTTTGATGAAATTTTCAGGATATGTCTGAAAAGGTAAAAGGATGAAATGATTGAATTTTGGAAGTGATCCGGATCACTATATGGATCTTCTGGATCCATGAAATGTAATTTTTAAAGACAGATACCTCAAAAAGTTATGGATGGATTGTGATGACAATTTCAGCAAATGACCTAAATGGTACAAGGAACAAGTGATTACATTTTGGGAGTGATCTGGATCACTGTCTGGATCATTTGGATCCAGGCTGCAACATAATTTTAGGATGAATTTTGATGATATTTTTAGCATATGTTACAAATGGTAAAAGGAAGAAGTGGTAAAAGGAAGAAATGGTTCAATTTTGCGAGTGATCTGGACCACTATCTGGATCTTCTGGATCCATGAAATATAACTTTTAAAGACAAATAGCTCAAAAAGTCATGGGTGGATTTTGATGAAATTTGCAGGAAGTGTCCTAAATGGGACTAGGAACAAGTGGTTAGATTTTGGGAGTGATCTGGATCATCTGGATCCAGGCTGCCAGATGTATTTGTGTACAAGATAAATCCAAAACTTATGGACGGATTTTGATGAAATTTTCAGGATATGTCTGAAAAGGTAAAAGGATGAAATGATTGAATTTTGGAAGTGATCCGGATCACTATATGGATCTTCTGAATCCATGAAATGTAATTTTTAAAGACAGATACCTCAAAAAGTTATGGATGGATTGTGATGACATTTTCACCAAATGACCTAAATGGTGCGAGGAACAAGTGATTAGATTTTGGGAGTGATCTGGATCACTGTCTGGATCATCTGGATCCAGGTTGCCAGATGTGTTTGTGTACAATGTAGCTGAAAAACTTATGGACAGATTTTGATGAAATTTTCGGGATATGTCTGAAAAGGTAAAAGGATGAAATGGCTGAATTTTGGAAGTGATCCGGATCACTATATGGATCTTCTGGATCCATGAAATGTAATTTTTAAAGACAGATACCTCAAAAAGTTATGGATGGATTGTGATGACATTTTCAACAGATGTCCTAAATGGTACAAGGAACAAGTGATTACATTTTTGGAGTGATCTGGATCATCTGGATCCAGGCTGCAACAGAATTTTAGGATGAATTTTGATGATATTTTTAGGATATGTTAGAAATGGTAAAAGGAAGAAGTGGTAAAAGGAAGAAATGATTCAATTTTGCGAGTGATCTGGACCACTATCTGGATCTGCTGGATCCATGAAATATAATTTTAAAGACAAATAGCTGAAAAAGTCGTGGGTGGATTTTGATGAAATTTTCAGGAAATGTCCTAAATGGGACAAGGAACAAGTGATTAGATTTTGGGAGTGATCTGGATCATCTGGATCCAGGCTGCCAGATGTGTTTATGTACAAGATAAATCAAAAACTTATGGACGGATTATGATGAAATTTTCAGGATATGTCTGAAAAGGTAAAAGGATGAAATGATTGAATTTTGGAAGTGATCCGGATCACTATATGGATCTTCTGGATCCATGAAATGTAATTTTTAAAGACAGATACCTCAAAAAGTTATGGATGGATTGTGATGACAATTTCAGCAAATGACCTAAATGGTACAAGGAACAAGTGATTACATTTTGGGAGTGATCTGGATCACTGTCTGGATCATCTGGATCCAGGCTGCAACATAATTTTAGGATGAATTTTGATGATATTTTTAGGATATGTTAGAAATGGTAAAAGGAAGAAGTGGTAAAAGGAAGAAATGATTCAATTTTGCGAGTGATCTGGACCACTATCTGGATCTGCTGGATCCATGAAATATAATTTTAAAGACAAATAGCTCAAAAAGTCATGGGTGGATTTTGATGAAATTTGCAGGAAGTGTCCTAAATGGGACTAGGAACAAGTGGTTAGATTTTGGGAGTGATCTGGATCATCTGGATCCAGGCTGCCAGATGTATTTGTGTACAAGATAAATCCAAAACTTATGGACGGATTTTGATGAAATTTTCAGGATATGTCTGAAAAGGTAAAAGGATGAAATGATTGAATTTTGGAAGTGATCCGGATCACTATATGGATCTTCTGAATCCATGAAATGTAATTTTTAAAGACAGATACCTCAAAAAGTTATGGATGGATTGTGATGACATTTTCACCAAATGACCTAAATGGTGCGAGGAACAAGTGATTAGATTTTGGGAGTGATCTGGATCACTGTCTGGATCATCTGGATCCAGGTTGCCAGATGTGTTTGTGTACAATGTAGCTGAAAAACTTATGGACAGATTTTGATGAAATTTTCGGGATATGTCTGAAAAGGTAAAAGGATGAAATGGCTGAATTTTGGAAGTGATCCGGATCACTATATGGATCTTCTGGATCCATGAAATGTAATTTTTAAAGACAGATACCTCAAAAAGTTATGGATGGATTGTGATGACATTTTCAACAGATGACCTAAATGGTACAAGGAACAAGTGATTACATTTTTGGAGTGATCTGGATCATCTGGATCCAGGCTGCAACAGAATTTTAGGATGAATTTTGATGATATTTTTAGGATATGTTAGAAATGGTAAAAGGAAGAAGTGGTAAAAGGAAGAAATGATTCAATTTTGCGAGTGATCTGGACCACTATCTGGATCTGCTTTATCCATGAAATATAATTTTAAAGACAAATAGCTGAAAAAGTCGTGGGTGGATTTTGATGAAATTTTCAGGAAATGTCCTAAATGGGACAAGGAACAAGTGATTAGATTTTGGGAGTGATCTGGATCATCTGGATCCAGGCTGCCAGATGTGTTTATGTACAAGATAAATCAAAAACTTATGGACGGATTATGATGAAATTTTCAGGATATGTCTGAAAAGGTAAAAGGATGAAATGATTGAATTTTGGAAGTGATCCGGATCACTATATGGATCTTCTGGATCCATGAAATGTAATTTTTAAAGACAGATACCTCAAAAAGTTATGGATGGATTGTGATGACAATTTCAGCAAATGACCTAAATGGTACAAGGAACAAGTGATTACATTTTGGGAGTGATCTGGATCACTGTCTGGATCATCTGGATCCAGGCTGCAACATAATTTTAGGATGAATTTTGATGATATTTTTAGGATATGTTAGAAATGGTAAAAGGAAGAAGTGGTAAAAGGAAGAAATGATTCAATTTTGCGAGTGATCTGGACCACTATCTGGATCTGCTGGATCCATGAAATATAATTTTAAAGACAAATAGCTCAAAAAGTCATGGGTGGATTTTGATGAAATTTGCAGGAAGTGTCCTAAATGGGACTAGGAACAAGTGGTTAGATTTTGGGAGTGATCTGGATCATCTGGATCCAGGCTGCCAGATGTATTTGTGTACAAGATAAATCAAAAACTTATGGACAGATTTTGATGAAATTTTTAGAATATGTCTGAAAAGGTAAAAGGATGAAATGATTGAATTTTGGAAGTCATCCGGATCACTATATGGATCTTCTGGATCCATGAAATGTACTTTTTAAAGACAGATATAAGTGAAAGAACTAGTGATTACCTTTTGGGAGTAATCTGGTACAATGGAGAATCCTGACCTGGTGCTCCAGGAAACAGGCTCAAGACCGACATATTCACGCCTTAACTATGTCCCGTCCGGGGATACACTGCGTCGAGACGCAATCTCTAGTTTTGCCTTTCCCTCTGAATCACCCTTCATTGCTGCTCATTTACAGGTACAGTTTTTGATGTGTCTCAGCTAAATTTGGTGTGAAGGTTTAATGGCATGAGAATTTGTATGTGATTGCTTTCTTTGCAACATGTGTTGCTGTGACAACACTTTTTCATGTTTTGTGGGCTTTAATATCTTTTTTTTGGTTTTTTTGCATTCCAAACCCCTGCATGGATTGGAGCGGATTAGCTTTTTAACAATAAGTGGCAACAAGTATTGCCATGGCAACAGTTTTTTCTGTTTCTTGGACTTACAAATATTTTTGTGGGTTCTTTGCTTTCCATATCTCTGCACAGACTGGAGCTGATCAGCTTTTCGGCAACACTTGGCAACACTTTTTTTCTTTTTTTTTTTGGACTTATTTTTATGGGTTTTCCAAACCCCTGCACAGATTTCAGCCGATTAGTTTTTCGGCAACACCTGGCAACAAGTGTTACCAGGGCAACACTTTGTTCTGTTTCTTTGACTTATATTTCTGTGGAGTCTTTACATTCCAAAACCCTGCATGAAAAGGAGCTAGTTAGCCTTTCAGCAATGTCTGGCAGCTAGTGTTGCCATGGCAACACTTTTTTCTGTTTTTAGGTTGTGGATATAAAAAGTCCTGAAGAAGACCTGCATGGTAAAGTGACCTAACACTCCACGAGATTAGACAATAATCTTGCTTGTTTGCTCTCCCACAAAATAGCGGAAAAATATAATTCCTTTCCTCCATGAAGAGAGGAGGTAGGCAAGACAGGACATCTTGCACAATGCATTAATTTGTACGGTCATATTACTAGCAGTTTAAGCTATATTTTTCAACACGTTGGGGCTTCACCATGACTCAATCCTTCAGAAAGATGGTCTGGATCTGCAAAAATACTGCACGTCAGCCAACTATTTTTGTCTATCCAGCATAATTTTCGACTTTCATCCGCTTCAGCCTTTAACCAAAGCTGGTGACATGGTACAATTCTACTGAATTCTTGTGATTCCCTGAACCCCTACTAGTAAGGACTATTTCTTCTGGAAAAAAATTTGAACTTTCAAAATTACTCCCGACCCCTGCTTACAGATCAAACTGGGGTCATAAATAGCAGATTTTCTGTTTTTGCCTTATATCTACTTTAAGACATTACTAAACTTCATACAAACTATAGCATTAAATAAAATTAACTTTACACAGTTTATGACCATAGAAAACAAAATAAAGCTTACATTTTTCTTTCATGTTAATGCATAAACTTCCACACTGTTTGCTTAACTTTAGCTTCTTCTCTCAGCGCTGCATGTTTTTCTTTTCAAAAACCTTTTTCTACTTTATACTATAAAGCATCTAACCTTTTGGGATGCGTTGTTTTTGTTAGCAAAAACATTTTTCTAGTTTCAGTCTTTTCTGTAATAATTAAAATTTGTTTGACTCCAGGACACCAACAGTGACTGACTTTAAATAAGGTTTTAAAGTTTTGATTTGTTTTCAATGTATTTCACAGCCGTCTCAGTCCGGGTTTATGTATGGCTGTAGATGCTGTGAAGAAATGCAGAAAGGTTTGTCATGTACATATGTTTACTAATTCTCTTACACCATGTTCACCCTGGTTTGGAAATGGGTCTTTAAAGTCTGCATGTCTCATTGGTTGATGAAGTGTATGGTTAATTTGTATCCATCTTGGATATTTCAAACTTTTTAAACTCTGCTGGCACACAGCCTGTATGTGGCTGTGTTGTATTCACCGTGCTGACTTTCCTGGCACTTCAGGCATTGGCTACTACTGTGTGCCCCACATGATATGTTCTGTCCAAGCTATGGTGGTCTCCCTCCCCATTGTGACATCACAAACTAAGAAAACTATGGACTCGTTCAGCTACATTCACATGCTTTCAGTTCATCTAGAGAAGTATGACAGCAGCGTAACATTTTACTTTGATTAGCTCTCACTTTCCCAAACATTCTATCTCACATTTCTCCCTGAGTATTGTCCTAGTCCAAAGTTCAAAGAAAAAAAATATGGTAAAAATTCCTCAACAAGTATCGCCTTTTTGGCGATTCAGTAGTTACAAATCACTTATGATACATGTTTGTGAGTTTACTTGAAGTTTTCTGATCCAGTTTATTCTACTGTGTTATTGTCATTCTGGTTCTTGAATCACTAAAGCCACCTATGTAGTTCATTCTCTTATTAAGTGTCCCGCAAGGGACGCTTGTTTGTGTATGGGAGACCTTCAGGCTCCGCCGGCGGAGCCGGCTCCGCATTTTGTTTTCCTTATAGCTCTGTAACCGTTAGGCGGATTCTTTTCAAATTTGGCAAGTTTAGGCAGTATCCTTGGGGAATTTGTTTGAATATGCTGCAGTGACATTTCAACCAATCAGAGAGGTCACATGACCAAAAATGTCTTTTTTCGATGGGGAAGCTTGTCCGGATGATAACTTGAAAGGAATTTTATCAATTCACCTGAAACTTGGCAAATACATTCATTCTATTAAAATCTGGAAATCATTAGATTTTGGCATTGATTGGTTAAGAAATGGCTGAGTAATTAATGATTAATTAATCATTATGAATTTTCCAAATAAGGAAAACACAAAAATGCTTATATCTCGAAAACCGTGCTAGATAGAGCGATTTCGACGAAATTTTTGAGCCTCAGGGTATCTCTGCAGAGTAGCTATCCCAATTTTGAAAAAATTTTTATCTCGCAAAAAATGGCGGCCATTTTGAATTTTCGAATTTTTCGCAAAAATTGCAAAACAGAAAAATGCTTATATCTCGAAAACCGTGCTAGATAGAGCGATTTCGACGAAATTTTTGACCCACAGGGTGTCTCTGCAGAGTAGTTATCCCAATTTTGAAAAAAAATTTTGTCTCACCAAAAATGGCGGCCATTTTGAATTTTCGAATTTTTCGCAAAAATTGCAAAACACAAAAATTCTAATATTTTGAAAACCGTGCTACATAGAGCGATTTCGACGAAATTTTTGATCTTCAGGGTATCTCTGCAGAGCAGCTATCCCAAAGAGCTTTCACTTGGTGAAGTTTCAGACCCATAGCTAATTGCTCACCTACTCAAAATGAGATGAATTACCTCTAAAAGTATTGCAGATAGCCAATTTTTCTGAAATAACTCATTCACCTACTTTTAGGAGAGCTTTCACTTGGTGAAGTTTCAGACCCGTAGCTAATTACTCACCTACTCAAAATGAGTAAATGCTAATTATCTCAAAAACTATTGCGGATACCCAATTTTTATCAAATAACTCATTCATGTACTTTTGGGGGAGCTTTCACATGGTGAAGTTTCAGACCCATAGCTAATTACTCACCTACTCAAAATGAGTAAATGCGAATTATGTCTTAAAAGTATTGCAGATAGCCAATTTTTCTCAAATAACTCATTCACCTACTTTTGGAAGAGCTTTCACATGGTGAAGTTTCAGACCCATAGCTAATTACTCACCTACTCAAAATGAGTAAATGCGAATTATCTCTAAAAGTATTGCAGATAGCCAATTTTTCTCAAATACTGTATAAGTGGTTATTTTCGCGTGGAATTAATTTTCGCTATATTCGCGAGTGACTACAAAACGCGAAAATAACTTCTAGCCAATATTTATATCCAGTAGAACCAGTCTAGCGTGAGCGGTAATACAAGATTATGCAAGATACAATATTTAACACTGTCACGGAAACAAATCAAATGTACCATTCACAGAAACGCCTAACTTCTTTGATCTTTATCACCAATAGGGAGGGATTAATTCAATTACACGACCCCGCTACACAACTTCTTTGATAATGCGCCGATCAATGAAAGTGTGTTCGATTGGGTTTCGTAAATTTATAATCTCCCAGAGTAGGTTCACACACTGACAACGTGTATAAAAGAAAAGACGTTAACTATGCATTTCCAATCAAACCAGCAGAAGTCCGCGTAATATTTTAATTTGAACATGTTGTTAGTTTGGGCGATAATTGAATATATTTCACCGCGAAAATAAATTCTCGCAAAGCAGGCCTACAGTGTACATTCGCGAACTTAAGTACCCGCGAAAATAACCACTTATACAGTAACTCATTCACCTACTTTTGGGAGAGCTTTCACTCCGTGAAGTTTCAGACCCATAGCTAATTATTTACCTACTCAAAATGAGTAAATGCTAATTATCTCCCGCCGGGAGATTATGAAATGATGTCTGTGTGTGCGTGCGTGTGTGCGTGCGTTAGTTAGTCACGCAGATTTCTCCAAAACTACTACAGCTACAGATTTTTTGTAAATTAATTGTCCCAATGAATTTTCATGCCCTTGAAAAAATTTTTGGTTTTATTGACTTAGGCCTAAAGATAAGTGAGTAATAGCAATCTTAGCTACTTTGAGTAAAGGGCTCATAACTCAAAAACTATTGCAGTAACAACTTTTTCTTCAAATATGTTGTTCAGCTACTTTGTCCTTAGCTATAAGATGGTACATAGTTTGGGGTCCCATTGCATGCCATAAGTGAGTAATAGCTATTTTCTCATTTGTAGCTAAATAACAGAAGAAGTAAATGTCAAATATCTTCAAAAGTATTGAAGTTAGGGAAATCTTTTCAAATATGTTGTCCATCTTCTTTTTGGTAAGCTATCACATACTAAAGTTTCAGACCTGTTGCACCTTGGATAGCTGAGTAATAGCTACTTTGAAATTCTGACTGTTGAGTAAAGCGATTGTAACTCCAAAACTATTGCAGTTAGAGTATTTTCCTAAAATATGTTGTTCAGCTACTTTGTCCTTAGCTATAAGATGGTACATAGTTTGGGGTTCTATTGCATGCCATAAGTGAGTAATAGCTATTTTCTCATTTGTAGCTAAATAACAGAAGAAGTAAATGTCAAATATCTTCAAAAGTATTAAAGTTGGGGAAATCTTTTCAAATATGTTGTCCATCTACTTTTTGGTAAGCTATGACATAGTAAAGTTTCAGACCTGTTGCACCTTGGATAGCTGAGTAATAGCTACTTTGAAATTCTGACTGTTGAGTAAAGCTATTGTAACTAAAAAAGTATTGCAGTTAGAGTGTTTTCCTAAAATATGTTGTTCAGCTACTTTGTTCTTAGCTATAAGATGGTACATAGTTTGGGGTTCTATTGCTTGCCATAAGTGAGTAATAGCTATTTCTTCATTTGTAGCTAAATAACAGAAGAAGTAAATGTCAAATATCTTCAAAAGTATTAAAGTTAGGGAAATCTTTTCAAATATGTTGTCCATCTACTTTTTGGTAAGCTATGACATAGTAAAGTTTCAGACCTGTTGCACCTTGGATAGCTGAGTAATAGCTACTTTGAAATTCAGACTGTTGAGTAAAGCCATTGTAACTCCAAAACTATTGCAGTTGGAGTATTTTCCTAAAATATGTTGTTCAGCTACTTTGTTCTTAGATATAAGATGATACATAGTTTGGGGTTCTATTGCTTGCCATAAGTGAGTAATAGCTATTTTCTCATTTGTAGCTAAATAACAGAAGAAGTAAATGTCAAATATCTTCAAAAGTATTGAAGTTAGGGAAATCTTTTCAAATATGTTGTCCATCTACTTTTTGGTAAGCTATAACATAGTAAAGTTTCAGACCTGTTGCACCTTGGATAGCTGAATTATAGCTACTTTGAAATTCTGACTGTTGAGTAAAGCCATTGTAACTCCAAAACTATTGCAGTTAGAGTATTTTCCTAAAATATGTTGTTCAGCTACTTTGTCCTTAGCTATAAGATGGTACATAGTTTGGAGTTCTATTGCATGCCATAAGTGAGTAATAGCTATTTTGTTATTTGTAGCAAAATCATGACATAAGTAAATGTCAAATATCTTCAAAAGTATTAAAGTTAGGGAATTCTTTTCAAATATGTTATCCATCTACTTTTTCATAAGCTATCACATAGTAAAGTTTCAGATCTGTTGCACATTGGATAGCTGAGTAATAGCTACTTTGAAATTCTACAGTTGAGTAAATCCATTGTAACTCCAAAACTATTGCAGTTACAATATTTTCGTAAAATATGTTGTTCACCTACTTTGTCCTTAGCTATAAGCTGGCATGTAGTTTGGGGTTGTATTGCATGCCATAAGTGAGTAATAGCTATTTTCTTATTAGTAGCAAAATAATGACATAAGTAAATGTCAAATATCTTCAGAAGTATTAAAGTTACGGAATTCTTTTCAAATATGTCATTCATCTACTTTTTTGTAAGCTATCACATAGTAAAGTTTCAGACCTGTTGCACATTGCATAGCTAAGTAATAGCTACTTTGAAATTGTGACTGTTGAGTAAATCCATTGTAACTCCAAAACTATTGCAGTTACAGCTTTTTCTTCAAATATGTTGTTCAGCTACTTTGTCCTTAACTATAAGATGGTATATATTTTGGGGTTGTATTGCATGCCATAAGTGAGTAATAGCTATTTTCTTATTTGTAGCAAAATAACAACATAAGTAAATGTCAAATATCTTCAAAAGTATTAAAGTTAGGGAAATATTTTCAAATATGTTATTCATCTAGTTTTTGATAACCTATCACATAGTAAAGTTTCAGACCTGTTGCACATTGGATAGCCGAGTAATACCTACTTTGAAATTGTGACTGTAGGGTAAATGCATATAGTTTGGGGTTCTATTGCATGCCATAAGTGAGTAATAGCTATTTTCTTATTTGTGGCAAAATAATGACATAATTTTTCTCAAATAACTGCTTCATCTACTTTTGGGAGAGCTTTCACATGGTGAAGTTTCAGACCCGTAGCTAATTATTCACCTACTCAAAATGAGTAAATGATAATTATCTGTAAAAGTATTGTGGATATCCAATTTTTATCAAATAACTCATTCATCTACTTTTGGGAGAGCTTTCACATGGTGAAGTTCCAGACCCGTAGGTAATTACTCACCTACTCAAAATGAGTAAATGTGAATTATCCCTAAAAGTATTGGGGATATCCAATTTTTCTTAAATAACTCATTCACCTACTTTTGGAAGAACTTTCACTTGGTGAAGTTTCAGACCCATAGCTAATTATTCATCTACTCAAAATGAGTAAATGCTAATTATCTCTAAAAGTATTGTGGATATCCAATTTTTATCAAATTACTCGTTCATCTACTTTTGGGAGAGCTTTCACATGGTGAAGTTCCAGATCCGTAGCTAATTACTCACCTACTCAAAATGAGTAAATGTGAATTATCTGTAAAAGTATTGCAGATATCCAATTTTTCTCAAATAACTCATTCACCTACTTTTGGGAGAGCTTTTACTTGGTGAGGTTTCAGACCCGTAGCTAATTATTCACCTACTCAAAATGAGTAAATGTGAATTATCTCTAAAAGTATTGCGGATATCCAATTTTTATCAAATAACTCATTCATCTACTTTTGGGAGAGCTTTCACATGGTGAAGTTCCAGACCCGTAGCTAATTACTCACCTACTCAAAATGAGTAAATGTGAATTATCCCTAAAAGTATTGGGGATATCCAATTTTTCTTAAATAACTCATTCACCTACTTTTGGAAGAGCTTTCACTTGGTGAAGTTTCAGACCCATAGCTAATTATTCACCTACTCAAAATGAGTAAATGCTAATTATCTCTAAAAGTATTGTGGATATCCAATTTTTATCAAATTACTCGTTCATCTACTTTTGATAGAGCTTTCACATGGTGAAGTTCCAGACATGTAGCTAATTACTCACCTACTCAAAATGAGTAAATGTGAATTATCTGTAAAAGTATTGCAGATATCCAATTTTTCTCAAATAACTCATTCACCTACTTTTGGGAGAGCTTTTACTTGGTGAGGTTTCAGACCTGTAGCTAATTATTCACCTACTCAAAATGAGTAAATGTGAATTATCTCTAAAAGTATTGCGGATATCCAATTTTTATCAAATAACTCATTCATCTACTTTTGGGAGAGCTTTCACATGGTGAAGTTCCAGACCCGTAGCTAATTACTCACCTACTCAAAATGAGTAAATGTGAATTATCTGTAAAAGTATTGCAGATATCCAATTTTTCTCAAATAACTCATTCACCTACTTTTGGGGGAGCTTTTACTTGGTGAGGTTTCAGACCCATAGCTAATTATTCACCTACTCAAAATGAGTAAATGTGAATTATCGCTAAAAGTATTGCGGATATCCAATTTTTATCAAATAACTCATTCATCTACTTTTGGGAGGGCTTTCACATGGTGAAGTTCCAGACCCGTAGCTAATTACTCACCTACTGAAAATGAGTAAACGTGAATTATCTCTAAAAGTATTGCAGATAGCCAATTTTTCTCAAATAACTCATTCACCTACTTTTGGGAGAACTTTCACTTGGTGAAGTTTCACACCCGTAGTTAATTATTCACCTACTCAAAATGAGTAAATGTGAATTATCTCTACAACTATTGCAGATAGCCAGTATTTCTGAAATAAGTCATTCACATACATTTTGGAGAGCTTTCAATTAGTGCATTTTCAGATCCGTAGCTAATTACTCACCTACTCAAAATGAGTAACTGCCTATTATCACTAAAAGTATTGCAGATAGCCAATATTTCCCAAATAACTCATTCACCTACATTTTGGAGAGCTTTCACATGCTAAATTTTTTTAATGAATTTTTTAAATAATTTTTACTGCATTAAAATTCATGAAATCATGCACTAAATCAATTATAACTTGAAAAGTATTACATTTAGAGCACCTTGTTAAAATATGTTATCTTTAGTACATCTAATTTATATGGTGGGAGATAAATGCATGCGTCAGAATGCTTGTTATCTGTAAAAGTATTGCGGATACCCAATTTTTATCAAATAACTCATTCATGTACTTTTGGGAGAGCTTTCACATGGTGAAGTTTCAGACCCATAGCTAATTACTCACCTACTCAAAATGAGTAAATGCGAATTATCTCTAAAAGTATTGCAGATAGCCAATTTTTCTCAAATAAATCATTCACCTACTTTTGGGAGAGCTTTCACTTGGTGAAGTTTCAGACCCATAGCTAATTACTCACCTACTCAAAATGAGTAAATGCGAATTATCTCTAAAAGTATTGCAGTAGCCAATTTTTCTCAAATAACTCATTCACCTACTTTTGGGAGAGCTTTCACTCTGTGAAGTTTCAGACCCATAACTATTTATTCACCTACTCAAAATGAGTAAATGCTAATTATCTGTAAAAGTGGATACCCAATTTTTATCAAATACTCATTCATCTACTTGTGGGAGAGCTTTCACATGGTGAAGTTTCAGACCCATAGCTAATTACTCACCTACTCAAAATGAGTAAATGGGAATTATCTCTAAAAGTATTGCAGATAGCCAATTTTTCTCAAATAACTCATTCACCTACTTTTGGGAGAGGTTTCACTCTGTGAAGTTTCAGACCCATAGCTATTTATTCACCTACTCAAAATGAGTAAATGCTTGTTATCTGTAAAAGTATTGCGGATACCCAATTTTTATCAAATAACTCATTCATGTACTTTTGGGAGAGCTTTCACATGGTGAAGTTTCAGACCCATAGCTAATTACTCACCTACTCAAAATGAGTAAATGCGAATTATCTCTAAAAGTATTGCAGATAGCCAATTTTTCTCAAATAAATCATTCACCTACTTTTGGGAGAGCTTTCACTTGGTGAAGTTTCAGACCCATAGCTAATTACTCACCTACTCAAAATGAGTAAATGCGAATTATCTCTAAAAGTATTGCAGTAGCCAATTTTTCTCAAATAACTCATTCACCTACTTTTGGGAGAGCTTTCACTCTGTGAAGTTTCAGACCCATAACTATTTATTCACCTACTCAAAATGAGTAAATGCTAATTATCTGTAAAAGTGGATACCCAATTTTTATCAAATACTCATTCATCTATTTGTGGGAGAGCTTTCACATGGTGAAGTTTCAGACCCATAGCTAATTACTCACCTACTCAAAATGAGTAAATGGGAATTATCTCTAAAAGTATTGCGGATAGCCAATTTTTCTCAAATAACTCATTCACCTACTTTTGGAAGAGCTTTCACACACGAAAATGAAAAATTGTGAATATCTCGGAAAAGCTATTTCTTCTCCTTTAATGCTCGGCGGGAGATACACACCGCGGCAGTGGTCTTGACAAAAATTTGTGTCTCCCCAAAAATGGTGGCCATTTTGAATTTTCAAAGTTTTTGCAAAACACAAAAATGCTTATATCTCGAAAACCGTGCTATATGGAGCGAACTGAACAAAATTTTTGACCTGCTGGGTATCTCTGCAGAGTAGCCATGCCAATTTTCAAAATATTTTTGTCTCGCCAAATATAGCGGACATTTTTAATTTTTTAATTTTTTGCAAAACATAAAAATGCTTATATCTTGAAAACCGTGCTAGATAGAGCAGACTGCGCTGACTTTGGTTGCCACAACAGTATAAGGCTAGAAATGAAGCATTTTCTTAATACTTTATCACTCACCTTTATATCCTTTTCGGGACGCTTTGTTATCTTTTTTTTTTTGCGAGCGATCCTCTAGTTGGTCTTGTATGAGGAAACTCACCAGTAGTTCATTAAAAGGGTCGTAAAATGGTAAATATTAACTGGTATTGGTCTGCTGACACAGTGCCTCATCTGGACACACTTTGTGTGGACTCGGCAGCAGACTGGTCTAACCCTCAGTGAATGTAACCATGGCAACATGCTATTGCCTGCCTCCCCAGTCTGACATAACATTGGCTGAAGGAGTCGTACAAACCCAACCCTGGGTTTCATTCTTTTAACTGGCGTTGTTGTAGATCTACCTCACACAAGGAAGGGGCCGTCAATTCATCAGGCTCGCTTTGATGAGAAAAGTGTTAATGCCAGCCATAGAGTTACTGATAGGGGATATCAGCTTGCTAGAGGTAAAGTATTAACTATTAATAACACATAGTTACTGGGGATATCAGTGTGTTAGAGGTAAAGAATTACATATACAGTCAGTGAGAGGGGATGTCAGTTTGTTAGAGGTAAAGAATTACATATACAGTCAGTGAGAGGGGATATCAGTGTGTTAGAGGTAAAGAATTACATATACAGTCAGTGAGAGGGGATATCAGTGTGTTAGAGGTAAAGAATTACATATACAGTCAGTGAGAGGGGATGTCAGTTTGTTAGAGGTAAAGCATTAACACATAGAGTTACTGGGGATATCAGTGTGTTAGAGGTACAGAATTACATATACAGTCAGTGAGAGGGGATATCAGTGTGTTAGAGGTACAGAATTACATATACAGTCAGTGAGAGGGGATATCAGTGTGTTAGAGGTAAAGAATTACATATACAGTCAGTGAGAGGGGATATCAGTGTGTTAGAGGTAAAGCATTAACACATAGAGTTACTGGGGATATCAGTGTGTTAGAGGTAAAGAATTACATATACAGTCAGTGAGAGGGGGTGTCAGTGAGTTAGGGGTAAAGAATTACATATACAGTCAGTGAGAGGGGATATCAGTGTGTTAGGGGTAAAGAATTACATATACAGTCAGTGAGAGGGGGTGTCAGTGTGTTAGAGGTAAAGCATTAACACATAGAGTTACTGGGGATATCAGTGTGTTAGAGGTACAGAATTACATATACAGTCAGTGAGAGGGGATATCAGTGTGTTAGAGGTACAGAATTACATATACAGTCTGTGAGAGGGGATGTCAGTGTGTTAGAGGTAAAGAATTACATATACAGTCAGTGAGAGGGGATATCAGTGTGTTAGAGGTAAAGAATTACATATACAGTCAGTGAGAGGGGATATCAGTGTGTTAGAGGTAAAGTATTACATATACAGTCAGTGAGAGGGGATATCAGTGTGTTAGAGGTACAGAATTACATATACAGTCAGTGAGAGGGGATGTCAGTGTGTTAGAGGTAAAGAATTACATATACAGTCAGTGAGAGGGGATGTCAGTGTGTTAGAGGTAAAGAATTACATAATACAGTCAGTGAGAGGGGATGTCAGTGTATTAGAGGTACAGAATTACATATACAGTCAGTGAGAGGGGATGTCAGTGTGTTAGAGGTAAAGAATTACATATACAGTCAGTGAGAGGGGATGTCAGTGTGTTAGAGGTAAAGAATTACATAATACAGTCAGTGAGAGGGGATGTCAGTGTGTTAAAGTAAAAAAATAAACGTGTAGAGTCACTGATAGTGACCCTACCAGCTTGGTAGAACTAAAGACTTAATGTGCGTCTATGTAAAGCCTGACATGTTTCCAAGATGTAACAACTTACACATGTAGATACTAAATGAAGAAGTATTTTGTGAGTGTATAATCAAAATCCCAACAATTTGCTTATCTCTTTATTTTGGTCCTGTTACAAGGCTGGAATAGATTACCATTTAGGTTTTGAGGAGTACCTCTGCTTGACACTGATGTTTGTGTTCATACATTTCAGTCGTGGTATGAACCAGACAGCTCTATCTTGGGAAATGAAATTTTATGTGGTAAGTGGTCAGTTTGATGTCTTACTTTTCAGTAATGTGCCATATGGTATAAAATAATGGCTTGGTGCTTACAGAGAGTAAAAAGTCAAAGTACAAAGTCTGTATGAAAATAACATCAATAATACATGGAAACTCAATGTCAGATCATCAGTAATAACTAGGAAAACCCATTTATGTTACCAAATATTAGAACGTTTCCCTTTGAGATTTTATCTGCACTCCTGAACTGTACAATTACCTTTGGATATGCTTGTATAAATGACATGAGTTTATGACTTCACAAGGATACAAAGTAATAGCCTTCACAGTGTTTTTGTTGACAAACGTCCGTGTGTAGACTGACAGTGTATTTCCAGAGATCCTGATGTCCTTGTTACTACAACTCTCAGGACTAAGCTTCTCACTCAACACAAAGGTAAGCTCTCTGTACAGTGTGCTCTGTTATCAGTGAGATATCTGATATGTGTATTTTATGTGCATACAGATGTGCTGTATATAGTTATCAATAGAGTTATCTTCTTCTCAATAATTAAATAAATGATTGTTTTTTTTTCACATTTTGTATGAAAAGAGCTCATCTGTATGTCACATGGAAATAAAAAAAATCTTGAGATATGAGTCTGCTGAGGTCTTATCAGAGTATTTTGTGATATTTCATTTCTACACAGATATATGTTCAAGGTATACAAAACGGATTCATACAAAACAGATAAAACTGTTTTGGGCTTACCGTTTAAGAACATACATACAATCCTTTAAACAGTTTGAGAAAGATCAATGTTATCATTGCGGGAAGATTAAAAATAAAAAAATGAAAAGTTACTTGTGGTACACAGAAAATGGTCCCACAAAATATACCCGATCAATGCCTGTGACATGGGTGATAGCCTGCCTGGGATATGTTGGTGTCGAGTGGGTGGAATCTAGTGTAATCAGATTTTTATAACATAAACCTTCTTTATTATCTTGGGGAAACATCTTCATATTTTATTGCGTTAATACATCCTATCCAATGGACAATTGCTTTACCGGTCGGCGCGACTGGTCCCGCCAAACGCCAGAAAAAGACGTCCTGTATATACTACCGGCAGGACCGGTCACAGAGTGTGCATTCGCCAGGTGGCGCATCGTACTTCATTTCCTGTTTACCTCTTGACGTCATAGCATCTTTTTCGTTTGGCGCAAAAAAGTGTGCAGAAGAATTTCTTCAGAGATACGTTTTTTAAGTGTTACAACGAACTCCTCCAGTTTCGTGTTTTTATGTCAGCTGACTTGTCAGTCAGCTGACATTATGTCGTCACTCTGCGGCGTGGGCGTACGCGCACGCGTACGCGTGAACAACTTCTCCTCCAAAACTACAAGGCCTAGAGACGTGCTGTTTTTTTTAAAAGATACCTTATCTATCGAGGATGAAAAATTGTTCAAGGCATGCAAATCTGTCTGTTCGTCTGTTTGCTAGAGACATTACAAGGGGGGTACCCTCACCAAAAGTGTGAAAATTTCAACACTTTATCATAATTTTCTCAGTAACTATTGCAGGGATTTCTCTCATATCTTGCATATATGTACTAGGCCAGAGGTAGATTCTCTTGTGTGAGTATGAGACCTGGATCTGTCTTACTTTTTTTTTAATAAATTTTTTTAATAATTTTTAATGCATTAAAATTCATGAAATCATGTACAAAATCATTTATAACTTGAAAACTGTTGCATCTAGAGCATTTTGTTAAAATATGTTATTCAGCTACTTTTTCATAGCTACAATATGGTGAGTAAGTTGGGTGCCTGTCTCAATAGCTAAGTGAGTAATAGCTACTTTTGGGCTTTTCAGTAACTTCCATCATGAGTAGAATCACTTGTAACTTAAAAACTATTGCATTTAGAGAATTTCGTATAAATATGTTATTCAGCTACTTTTGGGTCAGCTATAACATAGTAAAATTTTAGACCTGTAGCTCATGGCATAGCTTAGTAATAGCTACTTTTAGGTTATCACTGTTGAGTAAATCACTTATAACTTGGAAACTATTGCATTTAGAGTATTTTGTTTCAATATGTTATTCACCTATTTTGGGATCAGCTATAACATAGTGAAGTTTCAGATCTGTGGCTCATTGCATAGCTGAGTAATAGCTACTTTGAAGTTCTCACTATTGAGTAAATCAGTTGTAATTGCAAAACTATTGCATTTAGAGAATTTTGTATAAATATGTTATTCAGCTACTTTTGGGTCAGCTATGACATAGTAAAATTTCAGACCTGTAGCTCATGGCATAGCTGAGTAATAGCTACTTTTAGGTCATCACTATTGAGTAAATCAGTTGTAACTTGAAAACTATTGCATTTACAGTATTTTGCTTAAATATGTTGTTCACCTACTTTTGGGTCAGCTATAACATAGTAAAATTTCAGACCTGTAACTCATTGCATAGCTGAGTAATAGCTACTTTTAGGTTATCACTGTTGAGTAAATCGCTTATAACTTGGAAATTATTGCATTTAGAGTATTTTGTTTCAATATGTTATTCACCTATTTTGGGGTCAGCTATAACATAGTGAAGTTCCAGACCTGTGACTCATTGCATAGCTGAGTAATAGCTACTTTGAAGTTCTCAATGTTGAGTAAATCACTTGTAATTTGAAAACTATTGCATTTAGAGAATTTAGTATAAATATGTTATTCAGCTACTTTTGGGTCAGCTATAACATAGTAAAATTTCAGACCTGTAGCTCATGGCATAGCTGAGTAATAGCTACTTTTAGGTTATCACTGTTGAGTAAATCACTTATAACTTGAAAACTATTGCATTTAGAGTATTTTGTTTCAATATGTTATTCACCTATTTTGGGGTCAGCTATAACTTAGTGAAGTTCCAGACCTGTGGCTCATTGCATAGCTGAGTAATAGCTACTTTGAAGTTCTCACTGTTGAGTAAATCAGTTGTAATTGGAAAACTATTGCCTTTACAGAAATTTGTGCAAATATGTCATTCAGCTACTTTTGGGTCAGCTATAACATAGTGAAATTACAGACCTGTAGCTCATGGCACAACTGAGCAATAGCTATTCTCAGGCACTGACTGTTGAGTAAATCAGCTATAACTTGAAAAATATTGCATTTGGAGTATTTTGTTAAAATATATTGTTCACCTGCTTTTGGGTTAGCTATAACATAGTGAAATTACAGACCTATAGCTCATGGCATAGCGGAGCAATAGCTATTTTTAGGTTCTCACTATTGAGTAAATCAGTTGTAACTTGAAAACTATTCCATTTACAGTATTTTGCTTAAATATGTTGTTCACCTACTTTTAGGTCAGCTATAACAGAGCAAAAATTCAGACATGTAGCTCATTGCATAGCTGAGTAATAGTTACTTTGAGGTTCTCACTCTTGAGTAAATCAGTTGTAACTTGAAAATTATTACATTTAGAGTATTTTGTTAAATATGTTATTCACAGACGTTTTGGTCAGCTATAACATAGTGAAATTGCAGACCTCTACCTCTTCTCTTCTGGAACTGGACTATCCCTTTTTGCTCATCAGCGCCTAAGAGGATGTTTACATCAATTTCGGCGCTATATAAGTGTTTCTTATATACTTACTTACTATGTCATGGCATAGCTGAGCATTAGCTTCTTTCAGGTTCTCACTGTTGAGTAAATCATTGTATCCAACCTGTAGGAAATCATGGGCTGGGAATCTGTTAATATGGTCCGATTTGACCTTGGAACCCTCCTTCAAGGTCAAATGAGGATAGCCAAACATAAAAGTGCTTATAACTCGCTTATTATTGGTCCTAGAGGTTGGAATGAAAACCAACCTATAGAAAATCATGAGCTGGGAATTTTTTGGTGTGGTCGGATTTCACCTTGGACCCCTCCTTCAAGGTCAAATGAGGATAGCCAAACTTAAAAGTGCATATAACTCACTTATTATTGGTCCTAGAGGTTTCGAATGGAAAACCAACCTATAGAAAATCATGGGCTGGGAATCTTTTGATGTGGTCGGATTTGAGCTTAGACCCCTCCTTCCAGGTCAAACGAAGATAGCCAAACTTAAAGTGCTTATAACTCGCGTATTATTGGTCTTGGAGGTTTGGGATGGTAAACCAACATATAGGAAATCATGGGCTGGGATTCTTTTGGTGTGGTCAGATTTGACCTGGGACCTCTCTTTCAAGGTCAATTGAGGATTAGCCAAACTTACAATTGCTTAGAACTCGCTTATTATTGGTCCTACAAGTTTGGGATGGTAAACAAGCTACAGGAAATCATGGGCTGGGAATTTTTTTGTGTGGTCGGATTTGACCTTGGACCCCCTCCTTCAAGGTCAAACAAGGATAGCCAAACTTAAAAAGTGCCTATGACTCACTTATTATTGGTCCGAGAGGTTTGGGATGGTAAACCATCCTAAATTCTTTGGCTGGGAATCTTTTGGTATGGTCAGATTTGACCTTTGGACCCCTTCTTCATGGTCGAACGAGGATATTGCATTTATAGTATTTCTTTAAATATTTTTAACCTACTTTTTACACTTAAACAATTACCTTGTTACTTTATTTCATAATACCATTTGCAGGGCACAACGTTTTTGTCCTTTTCTTCTGTTAGCTTCGGAATATCTTTCGAACATGCTGTTCTGTTACCATTTACTGTATTTCTGTACAGCCCTTTCCCTGATAATTATGCTTTCCTCTCATTATCACCATCACAAATCAAAAACATTCAGTCAGCTGACACAGTGCCCGTTCACGGGCACTCTCCTCTTGTTTTATTAGTACGAAGTATTTATACAACGTTACTGATCATTATGTCGTCTCCTGGACAGAAACGAGGTTCTTGCGGGCACGTTATGGCCCTTTTCGACAACCATCAGAAATGCGCGCGTTGTCGTGACAAGGGGGTGGGAGACGACCCCTGTGTTAAAAAGCTGGATTGCCAGATCTGTAAGTCTTTTACGCCTACGCAGATCCACCAGTTAACAACTCCGACCTACAAGGAAAGGAAGGAACGCGCTGAGCAGAAGAAGGCAAGCACGACCCCCACTCTAGTGGACCCTTCAGAAGTTACACTGTTGGGACGGGTTAGCTGTGACAAGTCTCCCTCGGTTGATTCCACTCCAAAGAAGAAGAAGCGTTCTGATGGTTCCCCAAGGTCGAGTAAACGCAAACGCAGCAGTAAACCCACTTCAGATGACCTCAAGTCCCTTGATGACAAGTGGAGTGAGAGATTTTCACGTCTAGAAGCTATGCTGGCAAACCAATCTTTTGCTGTTCCGGTAAAACCGGTGATCTCTGCCTCTGTGGTGCCCAGAGAACACCCTTTCTTTGATCCGGGTGCTTCTACAAGTGTTATGTCTTCTGAGGGCACTGGTGACGTTGCTACGCAGTTGACTGCTACCCAACCTCCGCTGGGGGTTCCTGGTACTGAGGCTGGGAGGGATGGAGTTGAGAGCAGAGTTGGGACAAATACAGAGAAGAGGTTGCAAATACAAATACAAATACATTTATTTTTACAACAGCAAATACAAATACAGCTGTGATTTCAAATTGCAAATACAAATATAAATACACACAGGTCAAATACAAATACACTTGTTGAAAAAGAAGTTTAATTGTCCTTGAGTCTCCCATTAGAGCCATATTACACTGAATTACAGCGCAAAAACATGAGATCTTCAAAACGTTCATCAAAATATATTGTGACATTATTTCCATTTTAAGTTTGGGCATTTAGAATTCAATATGACTTTAAGGGACAATTGGAAGCAATAGAGATGCCACTACAATCTTACTTAGAATAGAGTAAACAGAGATTGGATTAAGAATGTGTAGTGCCTTAAAGTTGAAAATTCTCTGGCATGACATGTTTTTGGAGTGGTGTCTTTTCCTTTAGAAAACATTAAACTGTATAATAATGAACCCCAACCCAAACTCAACACTATTGTGTAAATTAATCCCCTAATATGACACCAACAGACAGTGGGGGCAGGGCATGGTTTATTATTATTCTTGTACCCATTTTCTTGACTTGACTATTGATGTAAACAATCCCTCAACCAGCACTGTCATTGTCTTTAAATACAATAGGGCATGCCTTTACTAATTAGGCCCAATGGTTGTGTCACTCATTTATTCAAGTGTGTTTTTATCATAAATGTAAGTCTTTAAATAAAAGAAGACGAAATAAATAGAATCCTGTAGCTTCAATTCAGTTTTATTGGAATCCAATTCTATTTTATTGAGACAGAATAAGTACCAACTACCTTTGTCAAATTTAAGGTCTGAAAAAAAGAACATTTTTAGCACTGACCTGTATTTGATCAAATACAACTTAATACAGTGATCAAATACAAATACAAATATGTATATTTTTAAAACCTCAAATACAAATACAAATACAGGATTATTGGTGTATTTAAATACAAATACAAATACGTATTTGTTCCCAACCCTGGTTGAGAGTGCTACCCACCCTGTTCAGGGCCCCGGTACCTCTGCAGTGTTAGCCACCCAACCTTTACTGGTTCCCGGTGCAGGGACAGCCACCCAGCCTACACAGGCTCCTGGTGCGGGTCCTGAGATTCTACCTGCCGGTGTTGAAACTACGCTGCATAATCAGTCGCCTCCCATTGGCCAGAACTTTGACGTTGCTAGGGAATCTGATAGTGAGGCTGAGTTGGATGCGGAACCGGCTTCACCGGCTAGTATTCACTGCCAGGGTGATTTACCAGACACGGCTACAGATCAGGACCTCTCTGAAGACACCAATTACAGTGAAACTATTAGAGGGGTCAGAAGTTTCATGAACTGGCATCACATCCCGGATTATGACAACTCAGCCGCCTCTATGGATGATAATCCCTTTGCCGGTTCCAGAGTGAAGACTACCGGTAAAGTGTCAGTTAAATTGCCGGTCGATGAATGGCTCTGCAAAAAACTGGAGAAACTGAATGTAACTATTGCTGAAGGTTATCCGGCTAGAAATTCTGAAACCAGTGGACTGCTACGTGACCAGTTTGTAAAGACTCCTCGTTCTTCCAAGTGGTACGATATGTAAGCAGTTAAGAAGGGAGACGCGTCTACCCAGGCTGTATCACACTGGTCTCCGGAACCGGCAAAGCTGAACAGTATGTTCTCTAGGGTCGCAAGACGAAGTTTACCTTCTGCTCCAGCTTCCCGTACGTTCAGCCAGGATACGCTTAGAAGGTGGGAGAAGGCGTTCAGGGAGCAATCTGTGATGTGTAATCACGCTGCTGGTTTATCTAGATGCCTTACTAAAGTGCAGGATTCAATGGTTACCCAGCTGAAGTCTCTCCGGTCAGATTCCTCAAAGGGCAAGAGTGCTGAAAGAACGCAGCAGGCTGTTGAAGAGCTTGAATATCTGGTGACCTTTAACAGGTCAATTTCCCAAGCTATGCAGCGCACCATGCAGGATCTCTCAGAGGGAGTTTTCATCAGCATGGCCAACCTCACTCTGGCACGTCGGGATAGCTATCTGGAGTTTATCCGTGGTGGAGTTAAACCTGACACCTTAACTGCCTTACGTACATCTCCAGTCCACTTAGTCTCACTGTTCCCAGACAGCTTACTGGTCAAGGCAGAAGATGAAATTTCCCGTAGTGAGGAGAGGTGTTCTATGGGCAACACACAGAGGAAACCCGGACGTTTTTATCCGTACGTTCCCTCCAGTACTAGACCTTCACACCAGCCGGACCGGAAACCCACTACACCAGCTTGGAAACAAATCAGAGACCGGCAAACTGGTCAAAAAGGTGGAGGTAAAGCCTCAAACTTCAACCAAAAGCCGGCCAAAGGGTTTAAGAAGCATAAATGACAATTATTGTGTTTCAAATGTGGTCGGATTGAAGGTCTCTGTAATTGTATCCGACAAGATGGAGGGTTTGAACCCACCACCAGTGACGGATCAGAAGAACAGCCAATTGACTTTAAATGTAGACTCTCATGTTGCAAATGCTCATATTGTCACCGGGTTGCCACAAAGGAAAGGTGTAAATCCCAATATATGTGAATTGTACACAGAAATAAAATATGTGAAAGATGTTTCTTGTGTAGGTCACTTACCTTCTGTAAATCTTGTCACCAATGCCCAACATGCTGTTTTAGATCCTCCTGTAGGGGCGAGGTTAAGTCAGTGTTGGGAGAAATGGGAAACCCTGGGTTCAAGTCCCAAAGTGGTAACCATTCTGAGGGAGGGTTACACGCTCCCCTTCCGGTTCAGACCCCACTTGACAAGCTCACCGACTGTCATAAGCAACTACCACAATCCAACCAAACAGTCCTTCCTTTTAGAGGCACTGTATCAGCTGATAAACAAAAATGCAGTCGAACCGGTGGACAATCCAAATTCACTGGGGTTTTACAACCGGCTATTTTTGGCACCCAAACCCAACAACCATCCTAGACCTGAGCACCTTGAACACCTTTTTAAACACAGGGTCGTTCAAGATGGAGACCCCAGAGACCATAAGAACCTCCCTCCAAGTAGGGGAGTGGGTCACATCCATAGATTTCAAAAACGCATACTTCCATATACCCATTCACAGTCAGTCCAGGAAGTACATGCGTTTCCACCTCCAGGGTCGGTCCTATGAGTTCAAAGCCCTTCCCTTTGGCCTTTCCACAGCTCCCATGGAGTTCACAGTGGTGGCCAAAGAGGTCAAACTCATGGCCCTTCAGAAGGGTATAAGGATCCACCAGTACCTAGACGACTGGCTGGTGAGAGCCTCTACCCACCACACCTGTCTCCAGCATACTCAAACCCTAGTCACACTTTGTCAGGAGTTAGGGTGGCTGGTGAACAAGGAAAAGTCAGAGCTGGTTCCCAAACAGGTCTTCAACTTCGTAGGTTACCAGTTCGACCTGAAAGAGGGCAACATCAGACCAACAGAAGAACGTTGGCAGGCCTTAACAGACAAGATCAGATCAATGATGTCGGATCCGGTATGTCCGGTCCGGAAATTCATGTCCCTCATAGGTCTTTTCACAGCAACAGAAAAACAAGTCCACTTAGGGCGACTCCACATGAGACCCATACAGTGGCACTTGAAAAACAACTGGAGGGTCCCAGAATCACTGGAAAAGGTGATACCGGTTCCCAAGTCCCTCCACCCCCATCTAAGGTGGTGGCTGGAGGAAAGCAATGTGCTACTAGGTCAACCATTACACCCTCTAAAACATGCTCTGCAGATCTTTACAGACGCATCAAACGAAGGGTGGGGCGCTCACTTGGACGACCACACTGCAAGAGGAACTTGGTCCCTTCCAGAGAGCAAGTTACACATAAACCACTTAGAACTAAAAGCGGTATTTCTAGCTCTAAAGGAGTTTCGAACCCTGGTCTGCAACAAGACAGTGTTGATAGCTACAGACAACACAACAGTGGTTGCCTATATCAACAAAGAGGGGGGGGGGGGGGGATGAAGTTGGGGTCACTGTGTGCCCTACTGTGGAGAATCCTGTCCTGGTGCACCAGACAGCAGGTAACCCTCAGAGCACGTCACATCCCCGGCCGGCTGAACGTGATAGCAGACAAGCTATCCAGACTTGGCCAGACCATTCAAACAGAGTGGTCACTTCATCCAGCAGTGTTCCAAGCTGTATGCTCAAGGTGGCACCAGCCAAAAGTGGACCTGTTTGCCACCAGATTCAACAACAAACTACCACAGTTTGTATCACCGGTACCAGACCCCCATGCTTGGGCAGTGGATGCACTCAGCCTCTCCTGGGAGGACCTGGACCCATACGCCTTCCCACCGGGAGCCATCTTGGGCAAAGTGGTGGAGAAGCTCCAGGACTACCCCTGCAACAGAATAATTCTGATTGCCCCAGGGTGGCCCAACATGCCCTGGTTTTGGGACCTGGTAGCAATGTCAAGTCAGATCCCACTGTGTCTGCCCAGCATACCCAACCTAGTGTCTCAGCCATTCAACCAGGTCCTTCACAGGAACCTGTCGAATCTCAACCTACATGCCTGGCTCCTAGAGCCTCAGCAATCAAGGAGCAAGGCTTCTCTGAGGCAGTGGCAGCACGAATTGAGGCTCCTCAAAGAAGATCAACCAGATCTGTCTATGAGGCAAAGTGGACCATTTTTACAAAGTGGTGCCTCAGTAATCAGGTGGACTTCAGGGCACCACCTCTGAAAGCCATTGCTGACTTCCTCCTGCACTTGTTTCAGGAGAAGAAGCTACAACCAGGCACTATTGATGGCTACAGATCCGCCATTGCTGACAAACTGGGCAATTCCACCATTAATGTCAGCAAAGATGAGAATCTCACTCGTCTCCTGGATAGTTTCCATAGAGACAGACCTAAGGGCAGGAGGGGCATCCCCTCCTGGAACCTTTCACTGGTTTTACATCAGCTCACAAAGGCTCCCTTTGAACCCCTGAAAGAGGCCTCCTTGAAACATTTAACTTTCAAGACTGTTTTCTTGCTGGCTTTGGGTTCAGGTAAACGCAGGAGTGAGATCCATGCTTGGTTACATAAGAACATCAGACACCAGTCAGACTGGTCTAAGGTGTCTTTGTACCCCTCACCCAGCTTCCTATCCAAGAACCAGCTGGCTAAGGAAGGGCCAGATAGTGTGGCTCCAGTGGTCATTCCAGCCCTGGCACCATCTCTGGATAGGTCACTCAAGGGTGACAGGTCCCTATGTCCAGTTAGAGCCCTGCGCTACTACTTGGACAGGACTGCAGACCTCAGGCAGAATAAGGAGTTAGTCTTTGTCTCCTTCAAGAAGGGGTTTGATAAAGACATCTCACCTGCCACCATCTCCTCATGGATCAAACAGACTGTGGTTCTGTGCTATGAGCTCTCTGACCAGGAGGCCCTCACCTTACATCAGGTTAAAGCCCATGATGTTAGGGCCTTTGCTGCCTCTAAGGCTTTCCAATAAGGGATTTCCTTAGATCAGATCTTGTCAGCCTGCCACTGGAAATCTCACAACACCTTCACCCAATTCTATTTGAAGGATGTTGCCTGGGCTGACTCGGAGCTTTTCCACCTGGGACCTGTAGTGGCTGTGACTTGCTTCCCTTGGGAAGTTTATTTCTTCTGGGACTGAACTCAGCCCCCCTCTCTCTCTATCTTTCCCTTCTCAAACCGACTCTGGAAGGGAAGAAAAAAAGGGGAGGCAATGTCGGTAGACTCCCGGTTAACCGGTGAGTTGGTGGCCGACCTTGACCTGTCAGGGTTCTCTGACCCTAGGTCAAATGGGCCTGTACTATTTAAGCGTCCCTTGTTTGTGTATGGGAGAGCTTCCGGCTCCGCATTTTGTTTTCCTTATAACTCTGTAACCGTTAGGCGGATTCTTTTCAAATTTGGCAGGTTTAGGCAGTAGCCTTGGGGAATTTTTTTGAATATGCTGCAGTGACATTTCAACCAATCAGAGAGGTCACATGACCAAAAATGTCTTTTTTCGATGGGGAAGCTTGTCCGGATGATAACTTGAAAGGAATTTTATCAATTCACCTGAAACTTGGCAAATACATTCATTCTATTAAAATCTGGAAATCATTAGATTTTGGCATTGATTGGTCAAGAAATGGCCGAGTAATTAATGATTAATGAATCATTACGAATTTTCCAAATAAAGAAAACACAAAAATGCTTATATCTCGAAAACCGTGCTAGATAGAGCGATTTCGACGAAATTTTTGACACGCAGGGTATCTCTGCGGAGTAGTTTTCCCAATTTTCAAAAAATTTTTGTCTCGCCCAAAATGGCGGCCATTTTGAATTTTCGAAATTTTCGCAAAAATTGCAAAACACAAAAATGCTTATATCTCAAAAACCGTGCTAGATAGAGCAATTTCGACGAAATTTTTGACCCACAGGGTATCTCTGCAGAGTAGTTATTCCAATTTTGAAAAAATTTTTGTCTCGCCAAAAATGGCGGCCATTTTGAATTTTCGAATTTTTCACAAAAATTGCAAAACATAAAAATGCTTATATCTCAAAAACCCTGCTAGATAGAGCGATTTCGACGAAATTTTTGACCCGCAGCGTATCTCTGCAGAGTAGCCATGCCAATTTTCAAACAAAAAATTTCTCACAAAAAATGGCGGCCATTTTGAATTTTCGAATTTTGCTCAAAAATTGCAAAACACAAAAATGCTAATATTTCGAAAACCGTGCTACATAGAGCGATTTCGACGAAATTTTTTATCTTCAGGGTATCTCTGCAGAGCAGCTATCCCAAAGAGCTTTCACATGGTGAAGTTTCAGACCCATAGCTAATTACTCACCTACTCAAAATGAGTAAATGCGAATCATCTCTAAAAGTATTGCACATAGCCAATTTTTCTCAAATAACTCATTCACCTACTTTTGGGAGAGCTTTCACTTGGTGAAGTTTCAGACCCATAGCTAATTACTCACCTACTCAAAATGAGTAAATGCGAATTATCTCTAAAAGTATTGCAGATAGCCAATTTTTCTCAAATAACTCATTCACCTACTTTTGGGAGAGCTTTCACTTGAAGTTTCAGACCCATAGCTAATTACTCACCTACTCAAAATGAGTAAATGCGAATTATCTCTAAAAGTATTGCAGATAGCCAATTTTTGTCAAATTAATCATTCACCTACTTTTGGGAGAGCTTTCACTTGGTGAAGTTTCAGACCCATAGCTAATTACTCACCTACTCAAAATGAGTAAATGCGAATTATCTCTAAAAGTATTGCAGATAGCCAATTTTTCTCAAATCACTCATTCACCTACTTTTGGGAGAGCTTTCACTCGGTGAAGTTTCAGACCCATAGCTAATTACTCACCTACTCAAAATGAGTAAATGCGAATTATCTCTAAAAGTATTGCAGATAGCCAATTTTTGTCAAATAACTCATTCACCTACTTTTGGCAGAGCTTTCACTTGGTGAAGTTTCAGACCCATAGCTAATTACTCACCTACTGAAAATGAGTAAATGTGAATTATCTCTAAAAGTATTGCAGATAGCCAATTTTTCTCAAATAACTCATTCACCTACTTTTGGGAGAGCTTTCACTTGGTGAAGTTTCAGACCCATAGCTAATTACTCACCTACTCAAAATGAGTAAATGCGAATTATCTCTAAAAGTATTGCAGATAGCCAATTTTTCTCAAATAACTCATTCACCTACTTTTGGGAGAGCTTTCACTTGGTGAAGTTTCAGACCCATAGCTAATTACTCACCTACTCAAAATGAGTAAATGCGAATTATCTCTAAAAGTATTGCAGATAGCCAATTTTTCTCAAATAACTCATTCACCTACTTTTGGGAGAGCTTTCACTTGGTGAAGTTTCAGACCCATAGCTAATTACTCACCTACTCAAAATGAGTAAATGCGAATTATCTCTAAAAGTATTGCAGATAGCCAATTTTTCTCAAATAACTCATTCACCTACTTCTGGGAGAGCTTTCACTTGGTGAAGTTTCAGACCCATAGCTAATTACTCACCTACTCAAAATGAGTAAATGCGAATTATCTCTAAAAGTATTGCAGATAGCCAATTTTTCTCAAATAACTCATTCACCTACTTTTGGGAGAGCTTTCACTTGGTGAAGTTTCAGACCCATAGCTAATTACTCACCTACTCAAAATGAGTAAATGCGAATTATCTCTAAAAGTATTGCAGATAGCCAGTTTTTCTCAAATTAATCATTCACCTACTTTTGGGAGAGCTTTCACTTGGTGAAGTTTCAGACCCATAGCTAATTACTCACCTACTCAAAATGAGTAAATGCGAATTATCTCTAAAAGTATTGCAGATAGCCAGTTTTTCTCAAATAACTCATTCACCTACTTTTGGGAGAGCTTTCACTCGGTGAAGTTTCAGACCCATAGCTAATTACTCACCTACTCAAAATGAGTAAATGCGAATTATCTCTAAAAGTATTGCAGATAGCCAATTTTTCTCAAATAACTCATTCACCTACTTTTGGGAGAGCTTTCACATGGTGAAGTTTCAGACCCATAGCTAATTACTCACCTACTCAAAATGAGTAAATGCGAATTATCTCTAAAAGTATTGCAGATAGCCAATTTTTGTCAAATAAATCATTCACCTTCTTTTGGGAGAGCTTTCACTTGGTGAAGTTTCAGACCCATAGCTAATTACTCGTCTACTCAAAATGAGTAAATGCGAATTATCTCTAAAAGTATTGCAGATAGCCAATTTTTCTCAAATAACTCATTCACCTACTTTTGGGAGAGCTTTCACTTGGTGAAGTTTCAGACCCATAGCTAATTACTCGTCTACTCAAAATGAGTAAATGTGAATTATCTCTTAATAGTATTGTAGATAGCCAATTTTTCTCAAATAACTCATTCACCTACTTTTGGAAGACCTTTCACACACGAAAATGAAAAATTGTGAATATCTCGGAAAAGCTATTTATTCTGCTTTAATGCTCGGCGGGAGATACACACCACGGCAGTGGTCTTGACAAAAATTTTTGTCTCCCCAAAATGGTGGCCATTTTGAATTTTCAAAGTTTTTGCAAAACACAAAAATGCTTATATCTCGAAAACCGTGCTATATGGAGTGAACTCAACAAAATTTTGGACCTGCTGGGTATCTCTGCAGAATAGCCATGCCAATTTTCAAAATATTTTTGTCTCGCCAAATACAGCGGACATTTTTAATTTTTTTATTTTTTGCAAAACACAAAAATGCTTATATCTTGAAAACCGTGCTAGATAGAGCAGACTGCGCTGACTTTGGTTGCCACGACAGTATAAGGCTAGAAACAAAGCATTTTCTTAATACTTTAGCACTCACCTTTATATCCTTTTCGGGACGCTTTGTTTTTGCTATGCAAAAACATTATCTTTTTTTTTTGCGAGCGATCCTCTAGTTTGTTTTGTTATGAGTTCACAGAAGTCCCTAGCTGCTTACCCGCCTGCCAAGCGGTAGTTATTCAGCAATTGTCCATTGGATAGGATGTATTAACGCAATAAAATTGCAAATTTAATAAGTAAGTTAATACCCTATCCAATGGACAGGCAAGGCCCACCCAACCGGCCCCGCTATCAGCTTACTAGGGGTCTTACTAGGATTAGACACGAAAAAGATGCTATGACGTCAAGAGGTAAACAGGAAATGAAGTACGATGCGCCACCTGGCGAATGCACACTCTGTGACCGGTCCTGCCGGTAGTATATACAGGACGTCTTTTTCTGGCGTTTGGCGGGACCGGTCACGCCGACCGGTAAAGCAATTGTCCATTGGATAGGGTATTAACTTATAAAAATTTAATTTACTTATTAAATTTGCAATTTTGTGATAAACTTAGTTCTGATGTGATAGGCAGTATGCTTCTTGGTAAAAACATTAGTATTATGTCTGTCACATATACATATAGTACTAGGATTAGAGATGAGACATTGCACTCTGCTTCACAACCAAAGCGTTCTGTTTCACTGATTATAGACTTTCTTGTGTCAGATGACCTTCAGTTTTAGTCCCTGTCGTGTTTGTAGAATATTGTATTCTGTTTTAAGTGATGTATTTTATCTGTTTAACTCACTATGAGCAATTGTGTATTTTTGTCCACAGAACGCCACATTTCTTGACGAGACTTGGATCATTCCGGTGAGTACTTAATCCCCGTGGGTACATAACTAGGTACATGCCAAGTGATGGTCTCATATTCTCACTCTTGTGTGGTCTTTCTCCTCTTCAGCACACATCATCAAAAAGACACTGCTGTTTATTCACATGTACTCACACAGGAAATGGCCACTTCTCACATTTTCAATGAAGTACATTTTGTCATGATTCAGACCATTCATAAAAGCAACTTTCTTCTCCGAGTTCAGTGTAGAATGAGAGTATTTTATATGGAGAGATTTAAATGCAGTTAATAAAAGCATTATGTGATCATTTGTTGTAATTTGACTGAGAGATGTTCAAATCAGTAACAATCCCATTATTTTCAAAATTGTGAAGTAAATTTTCAGAAAATCAGTGGCCATTTAAAATAATTTAAGAAAACTACTGAAATGTAATGTAATTTTTGTGTATTTGTTTCCATGTTAATGTATTAATTGGTAACACAGGGAGTTTTACACTTGATTGACTTTGTATTGTTTCAGACACTTGAGGAGTTCCAGTTGGTTCCTTGTATAGACATTGGCATTCAGATTCAGTGAGTAGTGCAGGTTTTTCTTTTCAAATGAAATATTCAGTCTTACAAGATATTAAAACAGCTTGCTGAATGGAGTTAGGTATTAGCTTAATAGAGAGGTACTTGGACTCTTTATTTTATGGAAATATTCCTGTTTTGTTCAGGTTTATAGACGGCTGTCCAGTGGTCACTCAGATTGAACCAGGAAGTGTCGCTGAGGATGATGTAAGTCTGCTGTTTTTATTGCTGTCAAACTTATTTTATTGTCATTGTATGAATTGTACAAAAGTTAAGAACTGTAATGTGTTTAGGTAATGTAACAACTGTAATGTGTTTAGGTAATGTAAGATATGTAATGTGTTTAAGTAAAGTAAGAGCTGTAATGTGTTTAAGTAAAGTAAGAGCTGTAATGTGTTTAAGTAAAGTAAGAGATGTAATGTGTTTAGGTAAAGTAAGAGATGTAATGTGTTTAAGTAATGTAAGATATGTAATGTCCTATGGTAATGTATGACCTTTAATATCTTTTGGTGATGTCTGAGCTGTAATATCTTTTTGGTGTCTTTTTTAACTCTTTGCAAATCTTGACCGGACAATATCTCGGAAACCTTAAGGTGTAAGAAGTTGATATGTGGTAGGGACATTGGTTCTGAGCTGTAGGTGTGCAACGTCGTGGTGTTACCTTGATTTGACCTTGCCGTAGTGACCTTGACCTATAATTTCTTGTCCGGCCTATATCTCAGTAACCGTAAGGTGTAGGAAGTTGATGCTTGTTAGGGACATTGCTTAAGGGTTGTAGGTGTGCAACATCATTGTGTGATCTTTATTTAACCTTTTATCTTGCCGTGGTGACCTGGACTTTTAAAATCTTATACAGGCAAGTTCTTGGAATCCATTAAGTGTAGGAAGTTGAAACTTAGTAGGGACATTGTTTAGGGGATGTAGGTGTGCATCATCATGGTGTGACCTATTACTTTGGTTCTGTCAAAGTGTGTTTCAACTCCCATATTTGAGACATGTTTCTCTTATGACAAAGATATATAGATTGCGGCTACTGATTATTATATGTACTTTTACATAATTGTGCCATTACAGCTTTGTAATTTTTAGTTTACTGCTTAATGCTGTCATCTTGCTATTGAATTTGCATGTTTAATACTTTATCTTTACATACATTTTCTTTCTCCTAGACGTCATTTTCTCTACTTAAACATTATTTGGACCTTTATATAACTGACACTGCCCTGAAAGTTTCCCGATCTTTGTACTGTTTCACTACTTCTGTGTCTCGAGTTGTTGAAAACTATTTCCCCAGGCTGTGGGGTACAGGCATCACCAATGCTATTTTTTAAACATGCAAAACCTTTGTATTAAACAGATAACTTTTTGACAAAAGATAGCTAACAGTGTCACATTCTGTCTCAGCAAGTCAAAATTAAAAGTATATTTTATCACCTACATGAACAGCCTTCACTGGTGTTACAAACTATACAGTGATCAATCGCTTTGTGTCATCTTAGACATCAATAATTTATATCTCTGTTTAATATGATATCTTTATTTAATTATGATATACATGTACATATATAACATGGACAAGATATGCTCGTAGAAAAAACTCCACATCAAAATTCATTTAATCAGTGGTTTTATTTTGGAATGTTGAATATCGAGGAAAACATTTTCCAGGTCACCATTTCTTTGTAAATCCGTGATTAGTATTTTTTACCGTAGAAAGTTATTCTTATTCAAGGTATTTGCTTTTCTTTACTTGTTACAGGGAATAACCATAAAGACTTTTAGAGAGCCTTGTCCCAGTAAACATAGTAGAGGCCTGGGATTTAAAAACTTGCCAGTTTATGGCCCCTGAGTAACCTTGC
Source organism: Sabellastarte sp. h YS-2021 (assembly GCA_964017235.1). NCBI lineage: Eukaryota > Metazoa > Annelida > Polychaeta > Sabellida > Sabellidae > Sabellastarte > Sabellastarte sp. h YS-2021. The sequence continues at coordinate 1,110,385 of OZ024931.1, forward strand.
CATACCCCTCCATTCGAGTGTTTTCTTCTTTTATAGATTGCGGTATAAATGTGTGTATAAATGATGAACATGTCACCTCAGCAATACAGATAAAATATATGACCTGGACACAGCCCTTAAACGTAATTCAGCCCCATTTGTGTATTTTACAAGGTTTTGTTTTTACTACGTTTTACCCAGTGTACACATTGTTGGAGGTTTTGTGTTGATGTTTTACACAGGGACATCTAGAAGTGGGGGATGTGGTGGATGAAGTGTTGTCCACGGCTACACATCACATACGGATTGGTGTGGTGAGTCATCTTATAATGTGGGGTACAGGCGTAAAAGTAGTGTACAATGGACTCTGGAATGTGACAAACGTGAATATATTCTGCATGTTGTATTAACAGTAGAAATCAGCAAACATTGAAAACTAACCTTGCGTTGATGACAGTAAACACATTGTAATTTATTATCCACCACGCGATGTATTTGTCCTAAATACGGGAAAATACAGACCGGGATTTATTTTTTTTGTATACAGCGGCGCCTTGGTACTATGGATAATGAGTGTCAATAACTTTCATATTTTTTAACAATATCTCAGAAAGTTTGTAACTTAAAAATATGTATAATATATCATTAGAAAGGTATTCTTACAGCGCTTCTGCTCATGTGAATTACATAAAATACATGCAGAAATGATTGAGATATTGCAAGTTATAGATAAGTGAAGTTTTTATATTCACTGTTGCCTGTGCTTTTTGATAGCTTTTTTTCGTTCTCTCATTAAATATTCATGTTATTTAACCCAAAAATCATACAAAATTCCAATTCCAATTCCACTTTTATAGCGCTTAATCTCTGCCAAAGTGACAGACTCTAAGGCGCAACATCATAAGCATAGTCACAAAAAATCATTGTCCTTATCCATAGCAATGGTCGACATCACGGAGAACGCCATATGAGGTGGAAAATACTAAGGAGGATAAGCTTGGCCGAATAGGTATGCCTTAAGTTTTTTTCTGAAGGAAGCAATAGAAGTGGCAGATCGTACATCATCAGGGAGTTCATTCCATATTTTGGGAGCATCATATGCAAAGCTTAGACCAAACTGCTTTGTGGATTTGTAAATAGATGGTTGGTATTGAGGAACATGTAGAATTATACCATCAGATTGACTCAACCGAGTATTATAGGCACATTGTCTAACTTTGAGAAATGGGCTGAAATATTTAGGACAGTTAGTATGTAGGTATTTATATACCAGCAAGGCAGTCTTGAAGATGCAATGGTGCCTTGTGGGTAGCCAATGAAGGGCTTTTCTTAGTGGAGTGGTATGAGAAAGACATGTGGCTCTACAAACAGTTCTGGCCAGACTGTTTTGAATGCATTGTAGCTTGCGTAGGTTAGCAACAGATAGACCCCTAAACAAGGAGTTACAGTAGTCAAGTCTACTCCCCACAAGTGCGTTTGCAGCCGTAGGAGTCAAGTACTGTCGAATTTGTCTAAGATCCCTCATCTGAATGAAACATAGTTTACATACATTTTTAACATGTTTGGTGAAGGAAAAGTCTGGTGGATAATGAAAGTAAAACATCCCTCATCAGACATATACAGATAAAATCTATCACTCATGAAGATTAACAATATAATACTCATGCTACACACTCGTATAATATTGTTATCTTTGTTCATGATATATTTTTTCTGTCTATGTCATTCAGGAAATTTTCCTATTGTATCTTATAATCATCAAGTACTACTGCATGCAGATTTCCTACATTGTTTGTAAGAATTACTTTGTTTCAAGTTTAGTGCCACATATATGTGTCCTGTTATATTTTGTATTTACTATGTGATTACTGCTGCACTTAAACTCATTTTCTGATTTGAAACTATCAATGTAAGTTTACATGAGAAAATAAGGACATGTTTCATTGATGTGAGAATGAAATGGCAGACACATTGGTCCAGGCTTTGAATTATCTCTATAACTACTTGTGGAACATACATATTAACGGCACTTGTGGACCCGTTCCATCCACTGATTGTCACTGATGTTCTGTTTAACCTCTCTCTAAGTGTTGTTATTTACCAATATTCTGTTATACATGTATTCACACTTGCGTCTGTTTCACATTTCAGTTGAGCAAGATGTTAAAACAAAATCAGGGATGTCCTATCCACATGGCTGTGATAAAGGTAACTAAGTCATACACTGTAAGTTAGAAATAGTAAGACAAAACAGGTTGGTGAAATAATAAAAGGTCACGTATCTGTCTGTGTAGGTTACCTGGGGCCAGATGTACAAAGATTCTTAAACTCATGCCTAAACTCAGACACATAATCGCAGTTTTTGTCTCACTTGAGATCGTGATGAAATTGGTTTTTTCAAAAGTAATCTCATGTGAGAATAAACTTAGAATCAGTTTATATGTAAGCAAGCATTTCATTGGTTGATACCACAGTGATTCTGTCTCACATATAAACTCATACATAAACTCATGGATAAACTAATTATTACAGAGGCTTTATACTAGCTACAGTGGAGGGTTTTCATGTTACACTGCAGTGCCAATACAATGTTATTATCTCCCACTGGGCTTTAGCCCGAGAGGGAAATTATAAAATGCGTCATCTGTGTGGGTGCGTGCATGCGTGCGTTAGTGTGTCACGCAGATTTCTCCAAAACTACTATAGCTACGCATTTTTTTGTAAATTAATTGTCCCAATGAATTTTCACGCCCCTGAAAATTTTTTTGGTTTTATGGACTTAGGCCTAATGATAAGTGAGTAATAGCAATTTTAGCTACTTTGAGTAGAGGATTCATATCTCAAAACTATTGCAGTTATAGTTGTATTCACCGGAAGCATCCGGTGGATACTTTGGTTTAGCGTTCGCTACGCCGCTGCCACCACCGCCGTGCGTAGAGAGATTTTCGGCGTTAACGCTCTAAGAGGAAAACAACAGCAGCTAGGGTCACCAAATTTGCATGACATCTTCATTGGGGGGTAAGCTTCTCTGGGAAGGAAAATAGCCTCATTGTGAAAAACAAGATGGCCGCCACGGGCATTTCTTTGAAAATAATCTACATTTTTCTACTGGGTGTTCCTCATAGGTAGAAGGTTGAATCTCTTCATAGGTGATATGTATGCCACATATACATGCCCTCTACAACCTTGCACACATTTGACCTTGAAGCTCCTAACTCAAGGTCATCCACGGAGTGCCGAAGTAACCCACATAGAGGACTTTAAAAGTGCCTATATCTCCCTTATTATTGGTCCTAGAGGTTTGCAATGTAAAGCCAACCTATAGGAAATCATGTGCTGCGAATCTTCTTATGTAGTTAGATTTGACCTTGGACCCCTCCTTCAAGGTCAAACAAGGATAGCCAAACTTAAAAGTGCTTATAACTCGCTTATTATCGATCCTAGAGGTTTGGGATGGTAAACCAACATATAGGAAATCATGGGCTGGGAATCTTCTGGCGTGGTCGGATTTGACCTTGGGCCCCTCCTTCAAGATCAAACGAGGATAGCCAAAGGTAAAAGTGCCTATAACTCACTTATTATTGGTCCTAGATGTTTGGGATGGTAAACCAACATATAGAAAATCATTGGCTGGGAATCTTCTGGTGTGGTCGGATTTGACCTTGGGCCCCTCATTCAAGGTCAAACGAGGACAGCCAAACTTAAAAGTGCTTATAACTCGCTTATTATTGGTTCTAGATGTTTGGGATGGTAAACCAGCATATAGGAAATCATGGGGTGGGAATCTTCTGGCGTGGTCGGATTTGACCTTGGGCCCCTCCTTTGAGGTCAAACGAGGATAGCCAAACTTAAAAGTGCTTATAACTCGCTTATTATCGATCCTAGATGTTTGGGATGGTAAACCAACATATAGGAAACCATGTGCTGCGAATCCTCTGATGTGGTCAGATTTGACCTTGGACCCCTCCTTCAAGGTCAAACGAGGATAGTCGAACTTAAAAGTGCTTATAACTCGCTTATTATTGGTCCTAGAGGTTTGGGATGGTAAACCAACATATAGGAAATCATGGGCTGGGAATCTTCTGGTGTGGTCGGATTTGACCTTGGGCCCCTCCTTCAAGATCAAACGAGGATAGCCAAAGGTAAAAGTGCCTATAACTCACTTATTATTGGTCCTAGATGTTTGGGATGGTAAACCAACATATAGAAAATCATTGGCTGGGAATCTTCTGGTGTGGTCGGATTTGACCTTGGGCCCCTCATTCAAGGTCAAACGAGGACAGCCAAACTTAAAAGTGCTTATAACTCGCTTATTATTGGTTCTAGATGTTTGGGATGGTAAACCAGCATATAGGAAATCATGGGGTGGGAATCTTCTGGCGTGGTCGGATTTGACCTTGGGCCCCTCCTTCGAGGTCAAACGAGGATAGCCAAACTTAAAAGTGCTTATAACTCGCTTATTATCGATCCTAGATGTTTGGGATGGTAAACCAACATATAGGAAACCATGTGCTGCGAATCTTCTGATGTGGTCAGATTTGACCTTGGACCCCTCCTTCAAGGTCAAACGAGGATAGTCGAACTTAAAAGTGCTTATAACTCGCTTATTATTGGTCCTAGAGGTTTGGGATGGTAAACCAACATATAGGAAATCATGGGCTGGGAATCTTCTGGCGTGGTCGGATTTGACCTTGGGCCCCTCCTTGAAGGTCAAATGAGGATAGCCAAAGGTAAAAGTGCTTATAACTCGCTTATTATTGGTCCTAGAGGTTTGGGATGGTAAACCAACATATAGGAAATCATGGGCTGGGAATCTTCTGGTGTGGTCGGATTTGACCTTGGGCCCCTCGTTCAAGGTCAAATGAGGACAGCCAAACTTAAAAGTGCTTATAACTCACTTATTATTGGGCCTAGAGGTTTGGGATGGTAAACCAACATATAGGAAATCATGCGCTGGGAATCTTGTGGTGTGGTCGGATTTGACCTTGGGCCCCTCCTTCAAGGTCAAATGAGGACAGCCAAACTTAAAAGTGCTTATAACTCGCTTATTATTGGTTCTAGAGGTTTGGGATGGTAAACCAACATATAGGAAACCATGTGCTGCGAATCTTCTGATGTGGTCAGATTTGACCTTGGACCCCTCCTTCAAGGTCAAACGAGGATAGTCGAACTTAAAAGTGCTTATAACTCGCTTATTATTGGTCCTAGAGGTTTGGGATGGTAAACCAACATATAGGAAATCATGCGCTGGGAATCTTGTGGTGTGGTCGGATTTGACCTTGGGCCCCTCCTTCAAGGTCAAATGAGGACAGCCAAACTTAAAAGTGCTTATAACTCGCTTATTATTGGTTCTAGAGGTTTGGGATGGTAAACCAACCTATAGGAGATCATGGGCTGGGAATCTTCTGGCGTGGTCGGATTTGACCTTGGGCCCCTCCTTCGAGGTCAAATGAGGATAACCAAACATAAAAGTGCTTATAACTCGCTTATTATTGATCCCAGTGGTTTGGGATGGTAAACCAACATACAGGAAATCATGGGCTGGGAATCTTCTGGCGTGGTCGGATTTGACCTTGGGCCCCTCCTTCGAGGTCAAATGAGGATAGCCAAACTTAAAAGTGCTTATAACTCGCTTATTATTGATCCCAGTGGTTTGGGATGGTAAACCAACATACAGGAAATCATGGGCGGGGAATCTTCCGGTGTGGTCAGATTTGACCTTGGGCCCCTCTTTCAAGGTCAAATGAGGACAGCCAAACTTAAAAGTGCTTATAACTCGCTTATTATTGGTCCTAGAGGTTTGGCATGGTAAACCAGCATATAGGAAATCATGGGCTGGGAATCTTCTGGTGTGGTAGGATTTGACCTTGGGCCCCTCCTTGAAGGTCAAATGAGGATAGCCAAAGGTAAAAGTGCCTATAACTCGCTTATTATTGGACCTAGAGGTTTGGGATGGTAAACCAGCATATATAAAATCATGGGCTGGGAATCTTCTGGTGTGGTCGGATTTGACCTTGGGCCCCTCCTTGAAGGTCAAATGAGGACAGCCAAACTTAAAAGTGCTTATAACTCGCTTATTATTGGTCCTAGATGTTTGGGATGGTAAACCAACATATAGGAAATCATGGGCTGGGAATCTTCTGGCGTGGTTGGATTTGACCTTGGGCCTCTCCTTGAAGGTCAAATGAGGACAGCCAAACTTAAAAGTGCTTATAACTTGCTTATTATTGGTTCTAGAGGTTTTGGTGCATTGTCTTTACGGTGGATACAATTTGCATCGGTTTTCCGATGCGCTAGGTCTAGTTTTTTTCTTGAAATATGTTGTTCAGCTACTTTGTCCTTAGCTATAAGATGGTACATAGTTTGGCGTTCAATTGCATACCATAAGTAACAGCTATTTTCTGATTTGTAGCAAAATAATGACAGAAGTAAATGTCAAATATCTTCAAAAGTATTGAAGTTAGGCAAAACTTTTTGGATGTGTTATTCATCCAGTTTTGATAAGTTATCACACTGTAAAGTTTCAGACCTGTTGCACATTGTATAGCTACTTTAAAATTATTACTATTGAGTAAAGCCTTTGTAACTCCCAAACTATTGCAGTTAGAGTATTTTCCTAAAATATGTTGTTCAGCTACTTTGTCCTTAACTATAAGATGACATATAGTTTGGAGTTCCATTGCATGTCATAAGTGAGTAATAGCTATTTTCTTATTTGTAGCAAAGTAATGATAGACGTAAATGTTAGGTATCTTAAAAAGTATTAAAGTTAGTCAAATCTTTTCAGATATGATATTCATCTAGTTTTTGATAAGTTATCGCATAGTAAAGTTTCAGACTTGTTGTGCATGGAATAGCTGAGTAATAGCTACTTTGAAATTCTTACTATTGAGTAAAGCCTTTGTAACTCCAAAACTATTGCAGTTAGAATATTTTTCTTAATTATGTTGTTCCACTATTTTGTCTTCAGCTAAAAGATGATACATAGTTTGGAGCTCCATTGCATATAATAAATAAACGAGTAATAGCTATGTTCTCATTTGTAGCAAAATCACAGAAGAAGTAAATGTCCAATATCTTTAAAAGTTTTACAGTTAGGCCAATCTTTTCAATTATGTTATTCATTGAGTTTTTAATAACATATAATTTTATTGCGCTACAATAGCTTACCATGTGGGACTGATTGCTGATCTCGGATGGCCGCAAGTCATCATGCCCAACGTCTAAGAAAAATAGACATTTATAGTTGGCCATAGCCTCAGGTTGTCGTCTCGTGGTACACTCTGACATTCGTCTCCTTTTCTCGTTGGCCGCGTGATTTTAACATGCTTTATTTTAGAAGGAAAGTTTTTCATTTATGCAAGGATATACTTGTCGTTGGATATGGAAACTACATCAGTTTCTTTGTTTAATTACATAGAATCATAATTTGGTTACCTTTCATAGTTCAGATAAGTATTTTTAGCATAGTTTACAACTGAAGTCCACTTCCGGGTTCACGTTGTAAAGAAACAGCGACTCATTTATGTGGTTTCTAATACAGGATATATATACATGCCTGGTAGTAAAATAAAAGAAAATATTTAACCCCTATCTGCTTCATTATTTGACCATTTTTAGGGTTTAAAAATATATAAATTTAGCACAGACGAGTCCTTGTTGAGTGAAATCATTGGAAATAAGTTCCGTTTTTTGTTGAGATGGCAATTGCTTGCAAACTAATGCACGTCTCGTGTATGCAGTTTATATACAGGAATATATGCCTGGCGAAATCAAATAAGATAAATTTGTTCATGCTTTATCCCCGTTCTTCAACAGTATTTGTCCATTTTAAGGGTTAAAATATGATATAAAGCACAAAACTAACTTGGAGAATCCTCGGGGAAACCCCTGTGGTGACATCACATCTAGACAGCATGTACTGAGAGACGCGTTTATGTAGTTTCTTGTACAGTACTTTTACCTAATAAAATAAGTTAAATTAAATATTTTACCCCTTCTTTCCTTTATATCGACCATTTAAAAATAATGTATTTTACATTTCAGGTTCTATGTTATGTAACAAAATTCTGTGTAATTTTTGCTTTCCTTATCTCGCAATTAACCCTACCTGCAGTGAGGCTGGTGGGGGAGATGACCTTGTGTCACTCTTGATTTAAATGAATCCAGTTGTGTAGTTCTCTTCAAACAACTATTAAAGGAAAGCTTACATGGAAATTATAATATCCAACTTCTTGCTAGCCAGGGTGGATCAGATCCCTGCTTGAATCTGAAGCCAGATCCGAACTTAGTTCAGCCGAGGTTTTTTAATCCATCCGAGAATCAGATGTATCCCCAAAGTTCTTTCCATCCGAGTATGATTTGATACTCAGATTTTCATTGCATCTACATCCAATGCTCGGATGGTCTGATCTAAAATCCGATGATCGGATGATTGTATCTGAGATCCAATGATCATATCTTAAATCTGATGCTCGGATTATGGTTCCAGATAAGAACTCTGAACAATCCTAACTCACACTTGGACTAATAGTACACAAGCCTGGTAGTAAATATCACTTATTGGAGGCTTCGGTACAAGTCCAAAGTCCTCAAGCCCAAGAGGGCTTCCTCTAAACAAGGTCCTTCATTCAGTCCGGACTCTGTATTTCATAGGGAAGTAGGTTTACCTGACTTTACCCTAACCATATTCCGAGGACATTGAAACTTAGGCAGTTTTGGAATTTCCCTGTCCCCAGGGAATTTATGCCTAGGTCCTCCACACTCTGGACTCTGAATGATTTAGTAGCCCAACAGGAACTTAGGCCAAGGGGCGCTTCAGCCATTCTCTCATTCGGTCCTCAACCAAGCTGCTCGTTAAATTTTACAGGACTTTTAGGCTGCTATTTTCCATGATAACTAGACTAAGGACGCATCTATGGCCAGATGCTGGATGTATCCACTGACAAAGGCCAACTAACATAGTTTAGAAGATAAACAGCATTTTTCATTAATAAGCAAGCTGAAAGCACTTTTAAGTTTGGCTACCCTTATTTGACCCTGTAGCAGGGGCCCAAGGTGAAGTCTGACCACATCAAAAGATTCGCAGCCCATGATTTCCTATAAGTCGTTTTCACATTGCAAACCTCTAGGACCAATAATAAGCAGGAGGGGCCCAAGGTCAAATCTGACCACATGAAAAGATTTGCAGCCCATGACTTCCTATAAGTTGTTTTCATATTAATGAGTTATTTGAGAAATACTGGCTATCTGCAATACTTCTAGAGATAATTCGTATTTACTCATTTTGAGTAGGTGAATAATTAGCTACGGGTCTGAAACTTCACCAAGTGAAAGCTCTCTCAAAAGTAGGCGAATGAGTTATTTGAGAAAAATTGGCTATCTACAATACTTTTAGAGATAATTCGAATTTACTCATTTTCAGTAGGTGAGTAATTACCTACGGGTCTGGAACTTCACCATGTGAAAGCTCTCCCAAAAGTAGATTAATGAGTTATTTAATAAGAATTGGATATCTGCAATACTTTTAGAGATAATTAGCATTTACTCATTTTGAGTAGGTGAATACGTAGCTACAGGTCTGAAACTTCACCAAGTGAAAGCTCTCCCAAAAGTAGGTGAAGGAGTTATTTGACAAAAATTGGCTATCGGGAATTCTTTTAGAGATAATTTGCATTTACTCATTTTGAGTAGGTGAGTAATTACCTACGGGTCTGAAACTTCACCAAGTGAAAGCTCTCCCAAAAGTAGGTGAAGGAGTTATTTGACAAAAATTGGCTATCTGCAATACTTTTAGAGATAATTTGCATTTACTCATTTTGAGTAGGTGAGTAATTACCTACGGGTCTGAAACTTCACCAAGTGAAAGCTCTCCTAAAATTAGGTGAATGAGTTATTTGACAAAAATTGGCTATCTGCCATACTTTTAGAGATAATTTGCATTTACTCATTTTGAGTAGGTGAGTAATTACCTACAGGTCTGGAACTTCAGCATGTGAAAGCTCTCCCAAAAGTAGGTGAATGAGTTATTTAAGAAAAATTTGCTATCTGCAATACTTTTAGAGAAAATGCAGAATTACTCATTTTTAGTAGGCAAGTAATTTAGCCACAGACCTAATTTAGACATAAAGCCTACCAATAGAATACTGTGGTGCACCCTCTAATATACCTTGCAAACTTGAGAAGGCTAGCTATAATTTTTTTTTTGTTAGAGCGGTAATGGTGAAATCTCTCTACACACTGCGGCTATCCAGTGGATACAATGATTTACTCAACAGTGAGAAGATATTGGTAAGCTATGCCATGACATAGAGGTCTGCAATTTCACTCTGTTATAGCTGACCAAAAATTATGTGAATAACATATTTAAACAAAATACTGCAAATGTAATAGTTTTCATGTTATAACTGATTTACTCAACAGTGATAACCTCAAAGTAGCTATTACTCAGCAATGCAATGAACTACATGCCTGAATTTTTTTCTATGTTATAGCTGACCCAAAATTAGGTGAACAACACATTTAAGCAAAATAGTGTAAATGCAATAGTTTTCAAGTTACAACTGATTTACTCAATAGTGAGAACCTGAAAATAGCTATTGCTCAGCTATGCCATGAGCTATAAGTCTGTAATTTCACGATGTTATAGCTGACCCAAAAGTAGGTGAACAACATATTTTAACAAAATACTCCAAATGCAATATTTTTCAAGTTACAACTGATTTACTCGACAGTGATAACCTAAAAGTAGCTATTACTCAGCTATGCCATGAGCTACAGGTCTGAAATTTTACTATGTTATAGCTGACCCAAAAGTAGCTGAATAACATATTTTTACAAAATTGTGTAAATGCAATAGTTTTCAAGTTACAAGTGATTTTACTCATGATGGAAGTTACTGAAAAGCCCAAAAGTAGCTATTACTCACTTAGCCATTGAGACAGACACCCAAGTTACTCACCATGTTGTAGCTATGAAAAAAGTAGCTGAATAACATATTTTAACAAAATGCTCTAAATGCAACACTTTTCAAGTTATAAGTGATTTAGTGCATGATTTCATGACTTTTAATGCATTTTAGACATTTTTGTCTACCACAGGCCTAATTTAGACATAAAGCCTACCAAAAAGATAGGGTGGTGAGTCCTCTAGCATACCAAACCACCTGCCAAATATGAAAGAAATCTGGAAAGAAATGTGGACTGTAGGTCGCTAACAAGCAATATTCTACATTTTAGACATTTTTGTCTACCACAGGCCTAATTTAGACATAAAGCCTACCAAAAAGATAGGGTGGCGAGTCCTGTACCATATCAAGCCACCTGCCAAATATGAAAGAAATCCGGAAAGAAATGTGGACTGTAGGTCGCTAACAAGAAATCTCTGCGGACGAGGGTGCGGACGACAACGATGATGAATCCATAGTATCCCCGCTTCGCGTCGGGATACAATAATATAATAATAATAATAATAAAACCACTAGTTTTGCTAGGGGGTAAATTTGGGACAACCTTGTTTTTTTGAGGACAAATTATAAGTTTTCAAATCTGCATCTCCCTAGGGGCCTCTTTGAATTCCATCTAGATTCAGCCCTTGTAAAACCCACTCTAGAGAGATGGCTCAACTTCAGGATTTGATCCTATGTCTCAAGTCAAAACATGTTTTGACTGCAAGATGTTTGATGTCGCTAATTGGGTTGCTTGCCTCAATGGAGAAAATGGTCCCAGAGGGAGGCCTTCACATGAGGCCCTTTCAGTTTCATCTCAAGGAGCACTGGATATAGCCTCAGTTGCTGGACAGCCTCCTTCCTTGGACTGAAACGATTTCTGCACACCTACACTGGTGGCAGAACCCCACAAACGTGATGAGAGGTGCAGACCTTCATCCCAAAGACCACAGAACCCAACTCCTTACAGACTCCTCAAATGAAGGTTGGGGCGCTCACTTAGGTCAAAGTTCTGCAAAGGGTCTGTGGTCAGTAGAAAAAAAAGAAGAAAAAAAGGCTACACATAGTGTTCTAGATTTGAAGGTGGTCTCCCTGGCACTTCGAAGCTTCAAGGACCAGTGTCAGAATCAAACAGTGCTAGTTGCAATGGACAACTCAACAGTGGTAGCCTACATAAACAAGGAGGAACTCACTCAGCGGAGATGTGCACTCTCCTGTGGAAGATCATGACATGATACCATCATTATCCCATAACATTAAAAGCAAGACACATTCCAGGGTGTCTGAATGTGATGGCCGACCTTCTGTCCAGGTCGAACCAAGTTCAGTCAACAGAATGGTCTCTACATCCGCAGGTGTTCAAAAAGATCTGTCAAAAGTGGTTCACACCTCATGTAGATCTATTTCCCACTCATCTGAACCGCAAACTTCCACTATATGTGTCACCAGTCCCAGACCAAAATGCTTAGGACATAGATGCTCTGAACATAAACTGGACGGGTCTCACTGCTTATACTTACCCTCCGACGGCTCTCCTTCACAGGGTGATCCAAAAATCTGGCAATGTCATTGCCTGATCATCATTATAGCCCCAGGCTGGCCAGGGATGCCCTGGTTTTGGGACCTAGCGCAGCTGTCAACAGAGATCCCACTACAACTACCAGTGTCAACAACTCTTCTCAGACAGTCCAACAATTATGTGTTTCGCAGCAATCCTCAACATCTCAACCTCTACGCCTGGTGTCTAGGAGTGGACAGCTCCAAGAACAAGGCTTCTCTGTGGAGGTGGCAGAGAATAAAAATCCACTACAACCAAGTCTTCAGGAGTCTAATCCCAGGGTCCAGGTATAGGTTTACTTCTCAAGATGTTACGGGTAAGGTCATTTTTTATTTTTAGTTTATCAAGTATAATATGTATCAAGTTTGTCATGAGAGTCATGAGTTTATGAGAGTACCAACCATTGGGCTGGTTTTTCACTCGTGGATGGTCCCTAAGGGCCCTTACATTGTCTGAGAAGAGTCCCACCCTGCCTCCCCGCTGTATTACAGCTGAGGGGGTATGGTTTAACATTGCAACGAGAAAAGGAGACGAATGTCCGAGTGTACCGTGAGACGACAACCTGAGGCCAACTGAATGTCTATTTTTCGTAGACGTTGGCCATGATGCCTTGCGGCCATCCGAGAACAGCAATCAGTCCCACATGGTAAGCTTGTAGCTTATAAAAGCTACATTTAAGTAATTACAATTTTCAATTTATTACTTTTACCTTATTGTATCCTCCAGAACTATTCTCATTTTGCCAGTGAGTAACTCACTTGTAACTTCAAAAGTATTCAATTTATAGATTTTTTATCAAATATGTTTTTCAGCTACTTCTTGATGATCTGTGCCATGGCAAATTTTCAGAACTATAGCCCCAAAGCTAACTGAGTAATAGCTGCTTTGCTATTTTGCTAATGAATTAATCACTTGTAACTTCAAAAGTGTTAAATTTAGAGTTTTTTATCAAATATGTTGTTTATCTACTTTTTCATGTTCTGTGTCATGCCATATTCTCAGAGCTCTAGCTAAAATGCCAACTGAGTAATAGCTACTTTGACATTTTGCCACGGAGTAAGTCACTTTTTAAGTTCAAAAGTATTCAGTATAGAGGTTTGCTATAAAATATGTTATCCTTAGGGTACTAAGGACTACTCCTGTAGGACCTCTCACACATTTAGACTAAAACCTAAGAGATAGAGAGATTTCGGAAAATTTTGGACCCCCAGTGTACTAGGGACTACTCCACTAGGACCTCTGAAATGTTTAGACTTTTTTTTAATTTTGGCCACTGTCTTGAATAGTGGCAGAAATGGAAAATATCAATTATCTCCAAAACCGTAAGAGATAGAGAGATTTCGGGCAAATGTCGGACCCCTAAGGTAATAAGGGCTGCTCCTCTAGCACCTCTGAAATATTTAGACTTTTCCAATTTTCGTCTGCCATCTTGAATTTTGGCAGAAATGGAAAATGTCATTTTTTTAGGGTTTTTACTAGTTTGAGTAATAAAAACCTGTTTATCTCGAAAACGGTGCGAGATAGAGCGATTTGGACAAAATTTTTTACCCACAGGGCATGTGTAGAGGCATCTGCAACTTTTTGCCAGAAATGGGATTCCCTGCCATTTTTGACTGCCATATTGAAGTTATCTGCAAAAGAGCATTTATCTCGGAAACAGTGCGAGATACAGCCATTTCGATTAAATTTTTGATCAGAAGTATAGGCTGGTATACGCAGTCATGTGCAACTATTAGCCAAAAATCGTTTTCTGGCCATTTTCAGAAGCCATTTTGAAATTCTACGTAAAATGCAAAAACGTATGTATCTTGGAAATGGTGCAAGATAGAGCAATTCAGACAAAATTTTTGATCCCCACGGTATACACAGAGTCATCGGCAACTGTTTGCCAAAAATCATTTTCCCGCCATTTTTGGTGGCCATCTTCAAATTCTACGTAAAATGCCAAAACGTATGTATCTTGGAAACGGTGCCAGATAGAGATGAAATTTTGGACCCCCAGGGTATACATAGAGTTATCTGCAACTGTTTGCGAAAAATAATATTCCTGCCACTTTTGGTGGCAATCTTGAATTTCTGCGTAAAATGCAAAAATGTATTTATCTCGGGAACAGTTCAAGATAGGGCGATTTCGACAAAATTTTTGACCCTCAGGGTGTACACAGAGTCATCTGCAATATTTTGCCAAAATTGTTTGCCCACCACCTTTTAGCAGCCATATTGAATTTCTGCGTAAAATGCATAAATTAATTATCATGGTATCAGTGCAAGATAGAGCAATTTCTGCGATAAATAAATCAGTATCTACTTTTGAGTGATCTACCACATCGTGAAGTTGCAGATCTATAGCTCTTTGCATAGCCGAGTCATGGGTACTAAAATGAGTAAATGTCTTTTATCTCTAAAAGTATTGCAGATACGCAATTTCTTCTAAGTAAGTCATTCACCTACTTTTGGGTGATTTACCACATAGTGAAGCTGCAGAACTGTAGCTCTTTGGATAGCTGAGTAAAAGCTACTAAAATGTCTTCTATCTCCAAAAGTATTTCAGATAGGCAATTTCTTTTAAATAAGTTATTCACCTACTTTTGGGTGATCTACCACACAGTGAAGTTGTACAATTGTAGCTCTCTGCATAGCTGAGTAACCGCTACTAAAATGAGTAAATACCTTTTATCTTTAAAAGTATTGTACATGGACAATTTCTTCGGAATAAAACAAGTCTTTCACCTACTTTTGGGTGATCTACCACATGGTGAAGTTGCAGAACTGTAGCTCTTTGGATAGCAGAGTAATAGCTACTAACATGAGTAAATGCCTTTCATCTTTGAAAGGATTCCAGTCAAACATTAAAGTGCCTCTTGCTTATTTTTTTTACTTCGTCAGAATGCTTGATTTTTGTTAAGTTCACTTAAAATCTGACATAGTAGGGCAAGTTTTCCATTTTTTACCCCACAGCCCTTAATGGCTGTTGGGGTATTGTTTTCACCCATGGTGTCCGGATGGGCGGGCGGCTGGGCGGGCGGGCGGCGGGAAATAGTTTGTCCGGGCTGTATCTCAGAAACCGTAAGGTGTAGGAAGTTGATACTTGGTAGGGACATTGGTTAGGGGGTGTAGCTGTGCAACGTCATGGTCTGACCTTGATTTGACCTTTGACCTTGCCGTAGTGACCTTGAGTTTGAAAATCTTGTCGGGGCTATATCTCGGAAACTGTAAGGTGTAGGAAGTTGATACTTGGTAGGGACATTGGTTAGGGGGTGTAGTTGTGCAGCGTCATAGTCTGACCTTGATTTGACCTTTGACCTTGCTGTAGTGACCTTGACCTATAAAATCTTGTCCGGGCTATATTTTGGAAACCGTAAGGTGTAGGAAGTTGATACTTGGTAGGGATATTGGTTAGGGGGTGTAGGTGTGCAACGTCATGGTCTGACCTTGATTTGACCTTTGACCTTGCCGTAGTGACCTTGACCTATAAAATGTTGTCCGGGCTATATCTCGGAAACTGTAAGGCTTGGGAAGTTGATATTTGGTAGGGACATTGGTTAGGGGGTGTAGGTGTGCAACGTCATGGTGTGACCTTGATTTGACCTGTGACCTTGCCGTAGTGGCCTTGACCTATAAAATCTTGTCCAGGCTATATCTCAGAAACCGTAAGGTGTAGGAAGTTGATACTTGGTAGGGATATTGCTTAGGGGGTGTAGGTGTGCAGCGTCATGGTCTGACCTTGATTTGACCTTTGATCTTGCCGTAGTGACCTTGACCTATAAAATGTTGTCTGGGCTATATCTCAGAAACCATAATGTGTAGGAAGTTGATAGTTGGTAGGGATATTGGTTAGGGGATGTAGGTGTGCAACGTCATGGTCTGACCTTGATTTAACCTTTAACCTTGCTGTAGTGACCTTGACCTATAAAATATTGTCCGGGCTTTATCTCGGAAACTGTTAGGTGCAGGAAGTTGATATTTGGTAGAGACATTGGCTAGGGGGTGTAGGTGTGCAGCATCATGGTGTAACCTTGATTTGACCTTTGACCTTGCCATAGTGACCTTGACCTATAAAATCGTCAGGGCTGTATCTCGGAAACCGTAAGGTGTAGGAAGTTGATACTTGGTAAGGACATTGGTTATTGGCTATAGGTGTGTATTATCATGGTGTGACCTTAATTTGACATTTTACCGGTACAGTACTTCTACAGTACTTCTATATCTCATGGTGTTGAAAATATTTCCCAAGGCTGTGGGGTACGGGCATCTCTGATGCTATTTTTTACAGGTAGAATTTATTAATCCTGTGTAAATATAGGAGTGATACCGAAAAAAAAATTACATTAAAGAAACTACAATGTTTGGCTTATGTTTATTTATGAATGTAGCCCGAGGGAGTCATGTGAGTGTTCTCTATGAATAATCACCACTATGTGCTTTATTGTATCCACCGGAAGCATCCGGTGGATACTTTGGTTTAGCGTTCGCTACGCCGCCACCGCGCGCGTGGAGAGATTTTCGGCGTTAACGCTCTAAGTGGAAAACAACAGCAGCTAGGTTCACCAAATTTGCAGGATATCTTCATTGGGGGATAAGCTTCTCTGGGAAGGAAAATAGCCTCATTCTGAAAAACAAGATGGCCGCCACGGGCATTTCTTTGAAAATAATCTACATTTTTCTACTGGGTGTTCCTCATAGGTAGAAGGTTGAATGTCTTCATAGGTGATATGTATGACACATATACATGTCCTCTACAACCTTGCACACATTTGACCTTGAAGCTCCTAACTCAAGGTCATCCACGGAGTGCCGAAGTAACCCACATAGAGGACTTTAAAAGTGCCTATATCTCCCTTATTATTGTTCCTAGAGGTTTGCAATGTGAAGCTAGCCTATAGGAAATCATGTGCTGCGAATCTTCTGATGTAGTTAGATTTGACCTTGGACCCCTCCTTCAAGGTCAAACGAGGATAGCCAAACTTAAAAGTACTTATAACTTGCTTATTATCGATCCTAGAGGTTTGGGATGGTAAACCAACGTATTGGAAATCATGTGCTGCGAATCTTCTGATGTGGTCAGATTTGACCTTGGACCCCTCCTTCAAGGTCAAACGAGGATAGCAAAACTTAAAAGTGCTTATAACTCTCTTATTATCGATTCTAGAGGTTTGGGATGGCAAACCAACATATAGGAAATCATGGGCTGGGAATCTTCTGGTGTGGTCAGATTTGATCTTGGGCCCCTCCTTCAAGGTCAAACGAGGATAGCCAAAGGTAAAAGTGCCTATAACTCACTTATTATTGGTCCTAGAGGTTTGGGATGGTAAACCAGCATATAGGAAATCATGGGCGGGGAATCTTCTGGCGTGGTCAGATTTGACCTTGGGCCCGTCCTTCGAGGTGAAACGAGGATAGCCAAACTTAAAAGTGCTTATAACTCGCTTATTATTGATCCCAGTGGTTTGGGATGGTAAACCAACATACAGGAAATCATGAGCGGGTATTCTTCTGGCATGGTCGGATTTGACCCCTCCTTCAAGGTCAAGTGAGGACAGCCAAACATAAAAGTGCTTATAACTTGCTTATTATTGGACTTAGAGGTTTGGGATGGTAAACCAACATACAGGAAATCATGGGCTGGGAATCTTCTGGTGTGGTCAGATTTGACCTTGGGCCCCTCTTTCAAGGTCAAATGAGGACAGCCAAACTTAAAAGTGCTTATAACTCGCTTATTATTGGTCCTAGAGGTTTGGCATGGTAAACCAGCATATAGGAAATCATGGGCGGGGAATGTTCTGGTGTGGTCGGATTTGACCTTGGGCCCCTCCTTCAAGGTCAAACGAGGATAGCCAAAGGTAAAAGTGCCTATAACTCGCTTATTATTGGTCCTAGAGGTTTGGGATGGTAAACCAACATATAGAAAATCATGGGCTGGGAATCTTTAAAGCAATACATTTGAGCCAACCTCCATATCTCTCCGCTCTAATTAGGCGGAGTGATCTCACACGGGGCAATCGCCTATCAATTTCCTCATCTAAACCAAATAAACGCTCAGGGCTACGCAGTTTCATAGCAGGGGCTCCCACAGAGTGGAACAAGCTTCCTCAAGCCATCAGAACCATAGAAAGCATTTCTGGTTTCAGGAAACAGTTGAAAACATACCTTTTTAGATTGGCTTATCCTCCACCATAGCCTATCTCCCCAACCGGACGCTAATATGGAAACTGACATCTTTCTGGAACTGGACTATCCCTTTTTGTACATCAGCGCCTTAGAGGATGTTTACATCAAATTCGGCGCTATATAAGTGTTTCTTACTTACTTACTTACTTACTTCTGGTGTGGTCGGATTTGACCTTGGGCCCCTCCTTGAAGGTCAAATGAGGACAGCCAAACTTAAAAGTGCTTATAACTCGCTTATTATTGGTCCTAGATGTTTGGGATGGTAAACCAACATATAGGAAATCATGGGCTGGGAATCTTCTGGCGTGGTCGGATTTGACCTTGGGCCCCTCCTTGAAGGTCAAATGAGGACAGCCAAACTTAAAAGTGCTTATAACTCGCTTATTATTGGTTCTAGATGTTTGGGATGGTAAACCAACATATAGGAAATCATGGGCTGGGAATCTTCTGGCGTGGTCGGATTTGACCTTGGGCCCCTCCTTGAAGGTCAAATGAGGACAGCCAAACTTAAAAGTGCGTACAACTTGCTTATTATTGGTTCTAGAGGTTTTGGTGCATTGTCTTTACGGTGGATACAATTTGCATCGGTTTTCCGATGCGCTAGGTCTAGTTTTGAAGGGCAAAAGAATTCGAGTTCTGTGTTGTTCTTACTAATAATTTAAATCAAATGGGTGCATCTTGACTCATAATAAGTAAGATCTTTGTAAATATGGCCCGTAATCATATCACAGGGAAATTTCTCCAAAAGGCTACCACAGATATTATAGCTCAACTTTATTGTCATTAATTGATCATGAACTCATTTCTTGAGTCTACTCAGATGCAAACTCAACTTTTTAGATGAGTTTCGGCCCTGGTGTCCAGGCACCGGGGGGGTTAGTCCCTCAGTTCCCTATGTGAGGTTAGGTTACCAGTCTAGCTGTTTATACTTGGGTGAGGGTGCCCCTGGCCCTAGCAACCGAGTGTTTAGTATGAAATCATTGGTCCAACAATTTAACTCACATTATGTAAGGGGCTTTCCCCAAGAATTACACCAGGAAATCCCTGCATATCTAGGTAACCATGTAAACATGGTCTACCATTGGCCCCTCACATTGGAAGCCAGGAAATTTGTGTAAATCTCCATCATTCCTACTTGGTTTCTTGAACCAGTAACACTGAAAAACTGAAAGCTTTTGCTGGGCAAGAAACCAGGCGGTATCTTGGAAAACTTATGACTGTTATTTTATTTTATATTTTAGTGATTGAAGATTTTAGTTTGCTTTTAATTCAGAACGTTTTACAGATGGGACTACATATGGAGTGATTTGTGTAAATTTAAAATTGAAAGACTGGACTTTGAGTACAACCTTAAACTGCTGCAATGTGTCACTTGTCAGACTGTAGTGAACTCTGTTGACGTGGAAGTGGTCTACCAAGTGTCACCTTGATGTGGAGCTGTCACACAACTTTACGCTTGACTTTCTGCCAATGAGGGACGGTCTAACCTATATTTTTGTCATCCTTTTTCCACTTTTCTGTAACAAAAATTCGAATTTCTCATATTTTGTGGATTTTTCGGGTCAAAACTGCCCTCCTGTTAAGTCAAGTCTAAATTTGGTTGTGACAGCGTACTTCAGAAAATTTTATGTTTCAGATCTATAGGACATAGACTGAAAAATAATTGCAAATAAATGAAATAAAAATTGCTGGAAGCAATCAAAAATGCCAAACAAAAAGTTTTGTAGAAAGTGTGACGCTAAACATGTGCCACCAACTGGCAGAAACTGCAGAAGAAGCCAAGAGTTGGAAGTTCAAGCATCAACTTCAATCCCCCCCCCATGCGTCGAATGATTCGTCCCCTGACATGTCTTTGGTGTCCTCTGACGCGGAGAATGGGCAGTACCAAGCTACACCAGACAGTATACAAGTAAAGATACTGGAGGAACTGCAAAAAGTAAACAGAAGATTGGATTCTGTGGAGGAAGACGTGGCTACCGTCAAGAAGACGATGCATAAAAGGACTGGGAAGTTAAGTAACTTTTCAAAAAGTAAATTCAAACATAGTAAAAGTAATTTAGTGTCTGATTCTGAGTCCTCATCTGATGATTCAATTGTCCCCAGTTTAAATGTGTTGAAAACTTCCTCTGATATTCAAAAACAAGTAGACAAGAGGTTACGTCAGTTACAGGAAGCCAGTGCTTCTACTTCAGGTAAAAATGATTTAAAATCAAAAAGAGGTGGAAATATCGACTGTGTGGTTAAACATAAGGTGGCATGGCCACAAGACACCATTTTAGGTGGTCACAATCGTCAGAGGGTGACCTATGACCAGTTAAATCTGACCCAATGGGTTCAGGGGTTTGCCCAAAACATATTAGATGAAAAATCCCAAAAAACTAAGGATCAAGTGTTGCAATATTTGACAGACATCATGGCTGATGCAACTGATTTTTCTTGGCAAAATGCAAAGGCCGCCCATGCGGTCCTCTTATGTGATATGGAAAGGGGGGCTGTAACGTGGGAAAATTCTGAAAAAATTGATAGAATCAAAAGGGCTCACGTCCAAAGACATTCTCAAAATTCGAAATCCTGGGGAAAAACCTCTGAACATGCAAATATGAAAAAACCTTGGTTTTGTAAACCATTTCAGAATGGGTCTTGTAGTTTTCAGAAGGACCATGAGAGTAATGGAAAGTGGCAAAGGCATGTGTGTGCCACCTGTTTGGAGAGGGGCAAGATTCTGAATCATTCTGAAAAAGAATGCACCTGGGCAAAACGTCCAAAAAACGAGTAGGTAGCTGTCCTGAAAAAAATATTTCTCAGGGCAGCAATAATGGCTCTCATGGTTCATCTTTACTTACTGTGCTGCATGAAAATAGTGTTGAAACAGATAAAAATCTGGTCAAAAATACTGTCAGTAACAACCAGTTCAGAACTAGGTTTATTTGTGCAAGTAAACACAAAATGAATCATATTGAAGCTTTGATGGCCACGCCCAAGGCAAAAGCCATCCAGGTAGGTCTTGAAGCCCTTAAAAGATTGCAAACCAAAGTGCAGACAAAAAAGAGTGTCCCCTGGGTAAAAAATGTAAACCCAGTGGGTAAAAATGACAGGTCTTATGCTGAAGTAGACAAGGTAAAGGTAAATAACAACAACACAAAGTTCAGACCCAGAGATGCTACTAACACTCCATCTACTAGCGACAAAAAATGTGAAAACGCAAATACTACTGACATGGTCACAGATGCTAGTAGCAATACCATACATGCCCATTGTTATGATGGCCACAGAGACAAAGATAGTGACAATGACCATCAAGCTCAATCCCAAGAATGTAAAATATTTGATATAAATGGCCTTGATGATAAATACTTGCATTCCATTCTCAATGCCACTTCTGACAAAAAATTATGGAAAAATGTGGACAGTGAAGTCATTAGGGCTTGGAGAAGCCAAACTGATTTTGAATTCGGTTTCATCCCTTTGGGAAAGTTGCAGGAAGCCCCATCTGACGTCATTAATGAAATTCCCAATTATTGCCCAATCAAAGCTCACAACATTGTTGCAAACTCAGGCAAACCAAATTTTCAGCAGGCAAGAGTCAAAGTTGACTCCCAATTGCACATAGATGAATGGCAAAAACAGCTACAGGGTTATTGGGACACTCAGTTAATAGATCTCCTTAGGTTTGGCTTCCCCTTAGACTTCAACAGAATGTCCCCCCTCCGATGGGAAGGCCAAAATCACAAATCTGCCATAGATTACCCAAAAGATATAGAAACCTATTTGGCAGAAGAAAAAAGTTTCAATGCAATTGTGGGCCCATTCAAAGATCACCCATGCCCTAATGGGCATATATCCCCATTCATGACAAGAGACAAACCCGATGCTAGCACCAGGCGTGTGATCATTGACCTTAGCTGGCCTTTAGGTCACTCTGTGAACTCAGGTATTGATAAGACCTCTTATCTGGGCACTGACTTCAGTCTTGCTCTGCCAACAGTAGATCATATCACTGATAAGCTGAAAACTCTAGGCAAGGGAGCACACATATATAAGATAGATATCAGCAGGGCGTTCAGGCATATCAAAGTTGACCCTCTGGACTACAATTTGCTAGGTTTACAGTGGCGTCACGTCTACGTCGACACCTGCGTTCCGTTCGGGAGTCGCCATGGCTCCCAAATTTTTCAACGCGTCAGCGACGCCGTCCGCTTCATGATGCGTCGCGCAGGCCATAGCGTCATAAACCACGTCGACGACTACGTCGGATTTGGCGTTCTGTCCGACGCAAAACGCTCATATGACCACTTATATGGCCTCCTTGACCGCTTAGGCCTCACTGTTAGCCAAAAGAAACTGGTTCCACCCAGTACCTCTGCTGTGTGTCTGGGGGTTGAAATTGACACAGTAAAGGGTTCTATATCTATCCCTCAGAAAAAACTGCGTCAAATTTGTGACACTGTCTGTGAATGGAAAAATAAAAAATATTGCACAAAGCGTCAGCTGCAGTCGCTCTTAGGCCATCTGTTGTATATTCACAAATGTGTGAAACCTGCTCGCTATTTTTTAAATAGAATGCTGCAACTACTCAGGCAACACCATGGTCAGGTTCGAATCCAGTTGACCCCTGAATTCCACAGAGATCTGAGATGGTTCGACAGGTTTTTACCTCTCTATAATGGGACTTCCATGTATGACCACAAAAAACCAGATCACCAGGTGCATCTAGACGCCTGTCTCCAAGGTCTTGGAGGTGTATGGCAGAATATGGTTTACCATATGCCCATACCTCTTGGGTTCAAAGGTTTAACCATTGTGCATCTTGAGATGCTCAACATCTTAGTAGCAGTAAAACTATTCTGTATCCATTGGAAGGGAATGAGTATACTTATTCACTGTGATAATTTTGCAGTAGTTAATGTCCTTAGGTCAGGCAGAGCTCGAGATCCCTACCTGGCAGCCTGTGCCCGCAATATCTGGATGTGGGCAGCCACCCATGATATAAATTTTACATACACTCATGTTTCAGGCAAAAACAACAGAACTGCTGATCTACTATCTAGATGGTCCAACAGTCCTTCAAATGTAGCTGAACTTAATATGCTGGTTCCAAGCCCAATCTGGGTCTTGGTGGGCTTAGAGGCCCTAGAAATCGATGCTGAGATTTAACATATGCTATACTTTGTTTCAGATAACCAAAAACTGAAGAAGCTCTCTACAAAGGCAAATGAAAGGCTTAAAGAGGCATTCAGACCTTCCACAGCCAGAGCCTATGGTGTGATGTTTAGAACTTTTGTCAGTTTCTGTGTATACATGAGTATTGCTGTGGAAAGTGTTGATGTAAATGGCCTCCTGGCCTTCCTAGAGTGTTTGAATTATAACAAAATATCTGTAAATATGCTAGCAAACTACATGGCTGCAATCAGAGCCAATTTTAATGTTCTTGGCCTCAATACTGTTGTATTGGACGACAAAAGATTAAAGTATTACTTAAAATCCATAAAATTGAACAGACCAATCTGTCTTTCTTCAAAAAATGTCATTTCAGTAGAAAATCTCCTCAAAATCGTACATTGCTGTGACACCCTGTACATGGGTCCCATTTTTAAAGCTGTACTTCTCGTGGCATTTTTCGGCTTCTTTAGATTATCAAACCTCGCTCCTCACTCATTTGCTTCCTTTGACATATCCAGACACCTGGCTGCTGGTGACATCTTCTTTTCTAAGCAGTTTGTAAAAATTCTGGTAAAATGGACCAAAACTCTTCAGACCCATGATCAAATCAAAATCATCTCCCTACCAAACCTGGGCAAAAGCCCTCTTTGCCCCTACCGTGCTTTGAAAAAATTATTTACCATGTACAATCCCTCAGAAAATCAACCCCTTTTTCAATACAGATATGCTGCTGGCTGGAAGCCCCTCATTGACTCAAAAATTAGAAAAACTTTGTCACTCATTAATCTTAAACTCCACTTCCCTCCTCATTTCTTCACCTTTCATGCTTTCCGTCGTTCAGGTGCCTCCCTGGCTTTTAATGCCAATATCCCCTTGCAAGATATCAAGGTGCAGGGCACCTGGACGTCGGATTGCGTCTGGCGGTACATCCAGGAAGATAAGACTACACAATCCATGGTTTCCTCTACCTTTAGAGATATGCTGGCTGTTCCATAAATGCTCATACATGTGTCCTTGGGTTTGAGGGATTTCTTTATAATATGTAAAGTCTCATAGATCATCATTTCCCAATATATATATGAATGTTGAATGTAAATATATCACTTGATACGCTTTGATATAACATGTCAAGTTTCTCATCTCAAGTAAATCTCTCATTTATCAGTGTGACCTTGATCTGACCTTTCAAAAAATATGACCTGGGGTCACACTTTGCTCTGACCCTTTTAAAAATATGACCTGGGGTCAGACTAACACCAGTCTGACCTATGACCTCATTTGACCTTTGACCTCTCAAGGGTCACCTTTAGGTTGTGTTCATAATTAAACA
Source organism: Sabellastarte sp. h YS-2021 (assembly GCA_964017235.1). Classification (NCBI taxonomy): domain Eukaryota; kingdom Metazoa; phylum Annelida; class Polychaeta; order Sabellida; family Sabellidae; genus Sabellastarte; species Sabellastarte sp. h YS-2021. The sequence goes on from OZ024931.1 coordinate 1,135,525, forward strand.
TGGATGATTATACGGTATCATTATAAATGTATATATGTATGTGTACTTTTACTGTGTATCTGATTGATGAAGATCCTTTACATGTGCATAAATTATATGTGTAACTCTTGGGAAATGTAAATATAATTTAGTATTAGAATATTATATTATGTATCAACTATACACTTGTTATTGTAATAAACATGAGTACCCTCATCTTGTCACTGTGTTGGGGAACTTTGGGGGGACTGTAAGCATAATCTTAGCCTGAGAATTTTCAAAAAATTTCAACAAATGTGAATTTAAGCATTAACTCAAAAAATGAGTTTATGTCTGAGTTTTAAGGTGAGTTTAAGTTTAAGAATTTTCTGTAATGTGAAAAGTTTGTGTTTAAGCATAAACTCATAAAGTTTATAGGTGAGCTTTAACATGAATTTAAGTTTAAGAATCTTTGTAAATACGGGCACTGATGTGTTTATTTTTTAGTGACAGTTACATGTTAACATGTCAGTCTTTCTCTCGGTATAAGTTATATGTCTACATTTCCTAGTTTTTTCATAGTGCTTAATCTCGAGCTTATGCAGTGTGACTTAGGTACCTCGCAGTATCTCTTACCATTTATTGTAGGTTACCTATTTCCAGTTTTCAGTGTAAGTTGCATGTCTACCTTACAGTGTAAGTAAGCTCTGCACCTTTTAGTTTGTGTTACTGAGCTACCTTTCAGTTGTAAATGTTACTTATTTCCCATTCAGTATGAGTTGCCTATCTGTCTTTCAGTGTAAGTTGCCTGATGAGTCCGTGTTTCCGCCCATTGTTCAGCTGTTACAGAAGGAGGGCAAGGATTATGCGTCCTTACAGCGTGTTTTGAACGAGGACGAGAAGAGGACAAAAAACAGGCGGAGGAAACCGCCGCCACACGCACAATTACCAGAGGACGCTTTTGAGGAGGTGCCGGTTCACAATGCAGAGGACAGGTAGAGAGTTACAGCAATGTTCAATATGACTGACGTAGACTGTTGGGTTGCTTGAGTAGAGTTTTAGCAGACTTAAATTGTGTAGTGTAAGGCCTAGATGAGAAGTCAGTAGTATAGGTTTACAGTGCTGCAAATATTGTAAAACTGTACAGCGAGGTCTTTTGTTTGATTAGGTAGAGTATGGTCCAAATAAAAGTGTGTTCAGACATTTACTGTCAGTAGGACAGTGACTTTGCTTGTGTCAGTAGACAGGTCTGAGACTTTGCATGTGTGAGTAGGACAGAGCAGAGAATATGCGTGTGTCAATAGGATAGGTCAGATACTTTACATATGTCAGTAGGACAGGTCAGACACTTTGCATGTGTCAGTAGGACAGGTCAGACACTTTGCATGTGTCAGTAGGACAGGTCAGACACTTTGCATGTGTCAGTAGGACATACCAGAGAATTTGTGTCAGTGGGACAGGTCAGAGGATTTACATATGTCAGAATGAGAGGTCAGAGGATTTGCATATGTCAGAATGAGAGGTCAGAGGATTTGCATATGTCAGAATGAGAGGTCAGAGGATTAGGACCAGGGTCAAGCCAACAACAGGTTAGTGTATATTTCCCTGGTACATGGTCACTGAGTCAAACAGCATCCACAGGAGTCATTACCATGGACAGGACAGTGAATGAAATACAGATCAGTACAGGCTCAAACTAGTTGTAAGACATCCATCTCATATCTAATCTACATCCACACCCGTCCTTTTGTGGAGAGAAATCCACTGTGTTGACCTGCTGTGTATATGTTTGATAAAACAGGTAATCAATAGATTTGTGATTTGAAAGCCACACAGTATTTAGTATATAAGAGTTGTGGATGTGTCAGTAAAGATTATTATATTATTATGCATTCTGCAGCATTTTCACACTAGATTATCATCCAGACTTTCACCTCAGTTTGACCTTCCACTGACCTTACTCATGGTCAAGCCATGAGTTTGTTGCTTAATATCTTGGTAGCCAATGTTATTGTATCCACCCAAGGCATCCGGTGCATCCGCCGCGGCGCGTAGAGATTTTCAGCGTTAATGCTCTAAGAGGAAAAGTACATCAGCTAGGTTCACCAAATTTGCAGGATATCTTAATTAGGGGGTAAGATTCTATGGGAAGGAAATTGGCCTCATTCTGAAAAACAAGATGGCCGCCGCGGGCATTTCTTTGAAAATTATCTACATTTTTCAACTGGCTGTTTCTCATAAGTAGAAGGTTGAATGTCTTCATAGTATAACAGATATATATGTCCTCTACAACCTTGCAGACATTTGACCTTGAAACGCTTAATTCAAGGTCATCCACAGAGTGCCAAAGGAACCCACATAGCCCACTGTAAAAGTGCTTATATCTCCGTTATTATTGGTCCTTGAGGTTTCTAATGTGAAACCAACCTACAGGAAATCATGTGCTGCGAATCTTTTGATGTGGTCAGATTTGACCTTCGACCCCTTCTTCAAGGTAATACGAGGATAGGCAAACTTAAAAGTGCCTATAACTCGCTTATTATTGTATCCCCGACACGAAGCGAGGATACTATGGATTCATCATCGTTGTCGTCCGCGCCCTCGTCCGCGTCCGCAGAGATTTCTTGTTAGCGACCTACAGTCCACATTTCTTTCCGGATTTCTTTCATATTTGGCAGGTGGCTTGATATGGTACAGGACTCGCCACTAGTGGTGGGAATCGGACTTGAAAATCTGAATCGATTAATCGGAAAAGCCCAGAGATGATTAATCGAGTCGAATCGATTTTTGGGTCATACAGGGAATTTTACAAAATTCCTTCCCTAAAAAAATACAGTCTGGGCTACTGTCAGTGATTGATTTATAAATATTGATCTTGGTTTCCAGTAGATATAACTGTCGTAATTTTCTTTGAAATATATCAATCTTTCCTGATATTTTATTGATATATATGTTGTACTGTGGTTCTATGTTATCAATAATAGTTATAATACATAGTATAAGAATAGTTATTTTCTGGAATAAAATGGATGTAATTTCTGTCACTTTATTGTCAAGAAGTTTCACAACTTGCAGATAAGTTTCATAGATGATAATTAACATGTAAACTTCTAAATAGCAATAGTGGGTCCAGGGGGTTCAAACCTTCCTTTGAAAAATAATGTAAAGAGGGTCAAAGTACAAAATATTTCTTGAGAGTGGTGTTACATTTACAGGAAATGCACTATATTTTCACCAAAAATTAATTTTTTTGGTTAATAATATTTTATAAATTGATATGCTGGTTTAAGATGAAAACTAGTAGTACCTGCCTCATTAATATTAATGAACAAATAAAAGGTCACGGCAGTTCTTTGAGGGATTTCCTAACAATGTGATATAAATTGAAATACAGCTAATTAAACTGAACACAATGGTGAAAAAATTATAAAAAATGGACAAGAACTAAGGAAGTTATGGCTATTTAAACATACAATAAACGTAAAAACGAAGTACCGCGACCGCATAAATTCCCGATTATCGCCCATTTAAAATCAATTTAGTTACCGCTAATGCTTCTTAAACTGTACATTGTAGCCAGTTAGTTCGCCTTCATGTTACTACTATCGCTATTCGTTGTAAAAACACGCTAGTTGTGTGTTATTCCTTCATTGTAGCTAGTATTTCTATTATCGTCCACTCAAAACGTCTTCCCTGGTTTCGTTTTTTTTTTCATCGCCGACGTTTCCAATAGGGATCGATGTAGATGCTAAAACGTGGAATCGAGTCTACGAATCGAGTTTTCGGCGAATTGTTCCACCACTACTCTCCACCCTATCTTTTTGGTAGGCTTTATGTCTAAATTAGGCCTGTGGTAGACAAAAATGTCTAAAATGTGGAATATTGCTTGTTAGCGACCTACAGTCCACATTTCTTTCCAGATTTCTTTCATATTTGGCAGGTGGCTTGGTATGCTAGAGGACTCGCCACCCTATCTTTTTGGTAGGCTTTATTTCTAAATTAGGCCTGTGGTGGACAAAATTGTCTAAAATGCATTAAAATTCATGAAATCATGCACTAATTAAAATCACTTATAACTTGAAAAGTGTTGCATTTAGAGCATTTTGTTAAAATATGTTATTCAGCTACTTTTTTCATAGCTACAACATGGTGAGTAACTTGGGTGTCTGTCTCAATAGCTAAGTGAGTAATAGCTACTTTTGGGCTTTTCAGTAACTTCCATCATCACTTGTAACTTGAAAACTATTGCATTTACACAATTTTGTATAAATATGTTATTCAGCTACTTTTGGGTCAGCTATAACATAGTAAAATTTCAGACCTGTAGCTCATGGCATAGCTGAGTAATAGCTACTTTTAGGTTATCACTGTTGAGTAAATTACTTATAACTTCAAAAGTATTACATTTAGAGTATTTTGTTTCAATATGTTATTCACCTATTTCGGAGTCAGCTATAACATAGTGAAGTTCCAGACCTGTGGCTCATTGCATAGCTGAGTAATAGCTACTTTGAAGTTCACACTGTTGAGTAAATCAGTTGTAATTGGAAAACTATTGCATTTACAGAAATTTGTGTAAATATGTTATTCAGCTACTTTTGGGTCAGCTATAACATAGTGAAATTACAGACCTGTAGCTCATGGCACAACTGAGCAATAGCTATTTTCAGGTACTGACTGTTGAGTAAATGACTTGTAACTTGAAAAATATTGCATTTAGAGTATTTTGTTAAAATATGTTGTTCACCTACTTTTGGGTCAGCTATAACGTCGTGAAATTACAGACTTATAGCTCATGGCATAGCTGAGCAATAGCTATTTTCAGGTTTTCAGTATTGAGTAAATCAGTTGTAACTTGAAAACTATTGCATTTACAGTATTTTGGCTTAAATATGTTATTCACCTAATTTTGGGTCAGCTATAACATAGAAAAAATTCAGACATGTAGCTCATTGCATAGCTGAGTAATAGCTACTTTGAGGTTATCACTGTTGAGTAAATCAGTTATAACGTGAAAACTATTACATTTACAGTATTTTGTTTAAATATGTTATTCACATAATTTTTGGTCAGCTATAACAGAGTGAAATTGCAGACCTCTATGTCATGGCATAGCTTACCAATATCTACTTTCAGGTTCTCACTGTTGAGTAAATCATTGTATCCACTGGGTAGCCGCAGTGTGTAGAGAGATTTCACCATTACCGCTCTAACGAAAAAAATATTATAGCTAGCCTTCTCAAGGTATATTACAGGGTGCACCACAGTATTCTATTGGTAGGCTTTATGTCAAAATTAGGCCTGTGGCTAAATTACTTGCCTACTAAAAATGAGTAATTCTGCATTTTCTCTAAAAGTATTGCAGATAGCAAATTTTTCTTAAATAACTCATTCACCTACTTTTGGGAGAGCTTTCACGTGCTGAAGTTCCAGACCTGTAGGTAATTACTCACCTACAGAAAATGAGTAAATGCGAATTATCTCTAAAAGTATTGCAGATAGCCAATTTTTGTCAAATAACTCCTTCACCTACTTTTGGGAGACCTTTCACTTGGTGAAGTTTCAGACCTGTAGCTAATTATTCACCTACTCAAAATGAGTAAATGCTAATTATCTATAAAAGTATTGCAGATATCCAATTTTTATCAAATAACTCATTCATCTACTTTTGGGAGAGCTTTCACATGGTGAAGTTCCAGACCTGTAGGTAATTACTCACTTACTGAAAATGAGTAAATGCGAATTATCTCTAAAAGTATTGCAGATAGCCAATTTTTCTCAAATAACTCCTTCACCTACTTTTGGGAGAGCTTTCACTTGGTGAAGCTTCACACCCATAGGTAATTACTCACCTACAGAAAATGAGTAAATGCAAATTATCTCTAAAAGTATTCCAGATAGCCAATTTTTGTCAAATAACTCCTTCACCTACTTTTGGGAGACCTTTCACTTGGTGAAGTTTCAGACCTGTAGCTAATTATTCACCTACTCAAAATGAGTAAATGCTAATTATCTATAAAAGTATTGCAGATATCCAATTTTTATCAAATAACTCATTCATCTACTTTTGGGAGAGCTTTCACATGGTGAAGTTCCAGACCTGTAGGTAATTACTCACCTACTGAAAATGAGTAAATGCGAATTATCTCTAAAAGTATTGCAGATAGCCAATTTTTCTCAAATAACTCCTTCACCTACTTTTGGGAGAGCATTCACTTGGTGAAATTTCAGACCCATAGGTAATTACTCACCTACTCAAAATGAGTAAATGCAAATTATCTCTAAAAGTATTGCAGATAGCCAATTTTTCTCAAATAACTCCTTCACCTACATTTGGGAGAGCTTTCACTTGGTGAAGTTTCACACCCATAGGTAATTACTCACCTACAGAAAATGAGTAAATGCAAATTATCTCTAAAAGTATTCCAGATAGCCAATTTTTGTCAAATAACTCCTTCACCTACTTTTGGGAGACCTTTCACTTGGTGAAGTTTCAGACCTGTAGCTAATTATTCACCTACTCAAAATGAGTAAATGCTAATTATCTATAAAAGTATTGCAGATATCCAATTTTTATCAAATAACTCATTCATCTATTTTTGGGAGAGCTTTCACATGGTGAAGTTCCAGACCTGTAGGTAATTACTCACCTACTGAAAATGAGTAAATGCGAATTATCTCTAAAAGTATTGCAGATAGCCAATTTTTCTCAAATAACTCCTTCACCTACTTTTGGGAGAGCATTCACTTGGTGAAATTTCAGACCCATAGGTAATTACTCACCTACTCAAAATGAGTAAATGCAAATTATCTCTAAAAGTATGGCAGATAGCAAATTTTTGTCAAATAACTCATTCACCTACTTTTGAGAGAGCTTTCACTTGGTGAAGTTTCAGACCCGTAGGTAATTACTCACCTACTCAAAATGAGTAAATGCAAATTATCTCTAAAAGTATTGCAGATAGCCAATTTTTGTCAAATAACTCCTTCACCTACTTTTGGGAGAGCTTTCACTTGGTGAAGTTTCAGACCCGTAGGTAATTACTCACCTACTCAAAATGAGTAAATGCAAATTATCTCTAAAAGTATTCCAGATAGCCAATTTTTGTCAAATAACTCCTTCACCTACTTTTGGGAGAGCTTTCACTTGGTGAAGTTTCAGACCTGTAGCTAATTATTCACCTACTCAAAATGAGTAAATGCTAATTATCTATAAAAGTATTGCAGATATCCAATTTTTGTCAAATAACTCATTCATCTACTTTTGGGAGAGCTTTCACATGGTGAAGTTCCAGACCCGTAGGTAATTACTCACCTACTGAAAATGAGTAAATTCAAATTATCTCTAAAAGTATTGTAGATAGCCAATTTTTCTCAAATAACTCATTCGCCTACTTTTGAGAGAGCTTTCACTTGGTGAAGTTTCAGACCCGTAGCTAATTATTCACCTACTCAAAATGAGTAAATGCGAATTATCTCTAGAAGTATTGCAGATAGCCAGTATTTCTCAAATAACTCTTTAATATGAAAACAACTTATAGGAAGTCATGGGCTGCAAATCTTTTCATGTGGTCAGATTTGACCTTGGGCCCCTCCTGCTTATTATTGGTCCTAGAGGTTTGCAATGTGAAAACAACTTATAGGAAATCATGGGCTGCGAATCTTTTGATGTGGTCAGACTTCACCTTGGGCCCCTGCTACAGGGTCAAATAAGGGTAGCCAAACTTAAAAGTGCTTTCAGCTTGCTTATTAACGAAAAATGCTTTTTATCTTCTAAACTATGTTAGTTGGCCTTTGTCGGTGGATACATCCAGCATCTGGGCACAGATGCGTCCTTAGTCTAGTTTGGGATGGTAAACCAACCTATAGGAAATCATGAACTGGGAATCTTCTGGTGTGGTCGGATTTGACCTTGGACCCCTTCTTCAAGGTCAAATGAGGGTAGCCAAACTTAAAAGTGCTTATAACTCGTTTAATATTGGTTCTGGAGGTTTGGGATAGTAAGCCAACCTATAAGAAATCATGGGCTGGGAATCTCTTAGTGTGGTCGGATTTGACCTTGGGCCCCTCCTTCAAGGTCAAACGAGGATAGCCAAACTTAAAAGGGCTTATAACTCGCTTGTTATTGGTACAAAAGGTTTGGGATGGTAAACCAACCTATAGGAAATCATGAACTGGGAATCTTCTGGTGTGGTCAGATTTGTCCTTGGACCCCTCCTTCAAGGTCAAATGAGGATAGCCAAACTTATAAGTACTTATAACTCGCTTAATATTGATCCTAGTGGTTTGGGATGGTAAACCAACATACAGGAAATCATGGGCGGGGAATCTTCTGGCATGGTCGGATTTGACCTTGGGCCCCTCCTTCAAGGTCAAGTGAGGACAGTCAAACTTAAAAGTGCTTATAACTTGCTTATTATTGGTCCTAGAGGTTTGGGATGGTAAACCAACATATAGGAAATCATGGGCTGGGAATCTTCTGGCGTGGTCGGATTTGACCTTGGGCCCCTCCTTCAAGGTCAAACGAGGACAGCCAAACTTAAAAGTGCTTATAACTCACTTTTTATTGGTCCTAGATGTTTGGGATGGTAATCCAGTATATAGGAAATCATGGGCTGGGAATCTTCTGGTGTGGTCGGATTTGACCTTGAGCCCCTCCTTCAAGGTCAAACGAGGAAAGCCAAAGGTAAAAGTGCCTATAACTCGCTTATTATTGGTCCTAGAGGTTTGGGATGGTAAACCAACATATAGAAAATCATGGGCTGGGAATCTTCTGGTGTGGTCGGATTTGACCTTGGGCCCCTCGTTCAAGGTCAAATGAGGACAGCCAAACTTAAAAGTGCTTATAACTCGCTTATTATTGATCCTAGAGGTTTTGGTGCATTGTCTTTACGGTGGATACAATTTGCATCGGTTCTCCGATGCGCTAGGTCTAGTTCAGCTTTTGTTTAGCAGCAGGAGTTGTTGATCTAGCTACTTATTTACATGCACTATGTAAATTGGTTAAATGTATAGACTTGATTTCGTTCAGAAGATGACTGGAAAAAAACACTTTCTCATAAACAGTTTTTCTTGTACAGTATTTTATGCATCTCCAGCTAATTGAAAATGAATGAGTTCTGTCTTTTTCTCTCCAAACTCTGTATTTGATTTTGTGCGATATCTATCTGGAGGCAGATTCATGATACGTCCCATTCACTCACTGTTGCCCCACTGTGATTTGTGTGGTAACATCTGTGTGTCACATAATCTGCACACTGAGTGAAAAGGTTGATAAGGGATATCAAGATGTATTCATTTCCTTTTATTAAGGGATATGCTCACAGTAAATCTTTTGGGGGGTAAACAATTCAAACAAGGACATTTATCTTTAGGTTCATGGAAGTGGAGCCTTGTGGTAAGAATGCCTTGTCTGTTTTGAGAGAATGGAAAAAACCTTAATAATATTTAAAAACCTTGGGCATTCATGATATTCAGATATAGAGTCATGTGTGAATTAAAAATGTTAACTATAACATCTGACAATATAACTTTGTGTATTTTTTTTACAATGGAAAGGATTTCACAAATATGATTATCTTAAGCATATTTATCTTATAAAAATATTACTTTCGGAGGCATAATGTGCCTAAAAGATATAAACCATATAAATGCCCCTATCTTTATCCAATTATAGTTTACTACAGTGTATCAATTATCATTATAAATCTAGGATTATATACATCCTGGAAAAAATTTACGATCCCAAATTTACAGCAAAAATGATATATTCTTTTCATAAAATATACCACTCTACGAAACACAATAAAGCTCACATTCTGCTTATAGTCTAATACTGCAACTGATACAGTTTTCCACTTTTCCATCAGATACAAAACACAGTAAAGCTTACCTTCTCCTTACCCCAAGTACTACAGCTTTATTAACTCCAGTCTCTGTCCGGGCTACCCATTTTTGTTAGCAAAAACCTTTTTCTAGTTGTATTTTGTATATTTATATGTGTAAGATGTGTTGATAGCTTCTCTTTGGTTTTCTGTGCAGGGCCGTGTATCGAGTGAAGTACCTGGGAAAAGTGGAAGTGGGCATGGTGAGAAAACAAGCTTTATAATAACAGATTTGTATAACAATGTGTGTACTGTATTGGAAACTTTATAGCACTAACAAGATAATATGTATAAGATATAGATAATGTGTTAAAACATACAATCATCACAGCCAGTCCATTACAGGGTTATTTACATAATACTGGCATAGTATTGATACAGACTATGGATTAGATGATACTGCTTCTCTCTGTGAAATGAACCTGTTACCAGCATTAAACTACTAAGCATTTAGTGTGTAGAGTTCCAGTTCTGATCCTTGGTCATAATTATTCATGTCCTCATTCTTGTAACTGACACTTGTGGCACTTCTTACTGGCTGTACTTTTTGTACTGAGTACATCACAGTACACTCATCTCTTGTAGTACTGATTCCCTGTGTGCTGACACTTCTTACTGGCTGTACTTTTTGTACTGAGTACATCACAGTACACTCATCTCTTTTAGCACTGATTCCCTGTGTGCTGACACTCCTTGCTGGCTCTACTTTTTGTACTGAGTACATCTCAGTACACTTATCTCCTGTAGTACTGATTCCCTGTGTGCTGACACTTCTTGGTGGCTGTACCTTTTGTACTGAGTACAACACAGTACACTTATCTCCTGTAGTACTGATTCCCAGTGTGCTGACACTTCTTTCTGGCTGTACCTTTTGTACTGAGTACAACACAGTACACTTATCTCTTGTAGTACTGATTCCCAGTGTGCTGACACTTCTTGGTGGCTGTACTTTTTGTACTGAGTACATCTCAGTACACTTATCTCCTGTAGTACTGATTCCCAGTGTGCTGACACTTCTTGGTGGCTGTACTTTTTGTACTGAGTACATCTCAGTACACTTATCTCCTGTAGTACTGATTCCCAGTGTGCTGACACTTCTTGGTGGCTGTACTTTTTGTACTGAGTACATCTCAGTACACTTATCTCCTGTAGTACTGATTCCCAGTGTGCTGACACTTCTTGCTGGCTGTACTTTTTGTACTGAGTACATCTCAGTACACTTATCTCCTGTAGTACTGATTCCCAGTGTGCTGACACTTCTTGCTTTGGTTCACTTTGACGGTGTTCCCACATCTCAGTCTCTTGTTTGCAAACCACTTCCTGACTTGGGGCACGCTGATACCACCTTGTGTTGCCAGCCTTTGGGCCTCACTCTTACCGGGGTAGGGGTCCTTGATGTTTTTGTTGTACCAGTCAGTGAGCAGCTGTGTTGCCAGTGGATTCAGGGTACGGCTGTTGCTGTCATCCTCATATTTAGTGGCCTGTTTGAGGGCACTGAAGAGTGGCATGTCATTGGATGTTTGGCTGTGTGTCCGTTCCGTTACATGACTCTGCAGTTTTGGATGTTTGGACACCATCTTACTGTGATACTGGTGATTACCTCCATACACATTGTACGCTGTGTCCACCTCATCCGATACCCTCTGACCCGGAGATGTAACGTGTTGATGCCTGGTAGATGCTGAAGTGGCTCTGTACACATGGGGTGGAGGAGATGTGTGCACACCCCTGTGAACCATCTGAATGTGGTATGCCCTGGCAGCAGCAGTCCACATGGAGTGGTATGTTTTGTACATCTGACTCATGTATGCAGACATGACAACTGCATCACTGGACTGCCCACTCTGTACACTGATCTGATTGGACTGCCCACTCTGTACACTGATCTGATTGGACTGCCCACTCTGTACATTGATCTGACTGGACTGCCCACTCTGTACATTGATCTGACTGGACTGCCCACTCTGTACACTGATCTGACTGGACTGCCCACTCTGTACACTGATCTGACTGGACTCCTCACTCTGTACAGTGGTCTCCCAGGGTCTTACAATGGAGGCTTGATGTGATTCAGGACTGGGTACAGCACTCACTTCAGAGATACAGGTTTGTTGAGGAGACAGGGTTTCACATTTTACTGGGTGAGGTTCTATGTCTGCAGAAGTGTCAGGATACTCTTCCTTCACTGGTTGTATCACAATTGGCTGGCAGTTCACTTGTACAGCTGCTTCTGGCTGATAAGGAGAGGTGTCAGATGACATTTGATAAGAACCTGGTGATGTCACATCTGCTGCTGGTGATGTCGTCACTGAATCCTCTGTGAAGCTTGATGCAGTTTCTGGCTGATTAATGGCATTACTCACACCACTCTCTGCCTTTCTGTGTGACCTCACTATGTTGTCTGAACCCAGCACTCGTGGTACAAACATCCCACACTGGCCTGCCCTCTGTGGCCTCCTCTTCTCTGTGATCCTCTCATAAATACGGGTATAGGGGCTGGATCTGTGTCTACGGATCAACCTGGGAGCTGCTGACTTCCTCCTGTTTGGGGTGGTGGTGTCCTGAGTAGAGAGGTTGCTAAGGTAACTCATGGAATCCCCCTGGGTGGGGATATCTGGATGATGGGTGGGGCTTGTAAGGTAATCCATGGAGTCACTAGGGCTGGTAGCATTTGTTGACTGTAGGTAGGGCTCAGAGTGAGATCCATCAGGGCTGGGGGTCCTGTCTCCTATACCAGAGTCCACTGATGGGGCAGGGCTGACAGCAGGAGCTGAAACATGAAACAGACAGTAAGTGAATATTGGTTAGCTACAATGCTTTAGTAATGTCACAGAATGATTTAAGGTTACAGATTTAAATCAGTAAATAGATTTAGGAAAAACAGGGTCAAGTACAGACAAGGTGTGCCTTAAACCACAAGTTATTGTCAGTATAATTTTAGAATGTTAGAATAGAAGGAATTGAAGAAAGTCATAAAACATGCGACATCTACTTGTAACTCAGCATACAGCTACAGTTAACACTTAGCATCACTTTATACTCATATAATTTGTTCTCATATAATATAGTATTGATGTTTCTTGTATTCTTAAAAATTTCAAATTTTTTATCAATTCTGAACCCTAAACCCAATGAGTTACCAATCATGTGATGTCACACACTTATGTATATTTTGATTGACAACATCTCCTTCCACTATTATTAAATATATATTAGAATATTCACCTTTCTTAATACAACCATCCTCTTGGTCTGTCTCCTCAATAGGTCTGTAGAAGCCCATAGCACACACTGACTTGCCAAACTCCATTCTCATAAAACCTTCCTCAGACATACTACACAGTTCTTAACTAATTTCAGAATCTTTCCCACAGACAATAAGCTATGACTTCTAGGTTCCCAGATTTCTCACTTTCTTATTATATATTTCTCTCTGTATATCACTGTGTTTAGCAACCAGACAACTGATGGCTAGCCAGTGTACAATTCCTTATTTATAAGCCCACAAACCCTCCACACAATGACCTGAGTGATTGTAATTAACAAACAAGTAGTCTTGTCAAATGAAAAGCATCTGAATTGCAATATGTCACAATACTGATTTTTGATGTCAGGCCTTTGTGCTCAGGAAGGGATTAAGCTGGTGACTTTGTGATTAAAAGATGACAGGGCTTTCTGGAATGAGATAATCTTCAAAGCAGTGAGACCATAGAGGGATTAACTTTCAGTATTTGTACAAACTCCTTTCATGTCCTTGTCTGTTCCTACTCAGGTGAGAGTTTTTACAAGTAAATTGAAAGTTTCAAAGACATTCTCAACTCTTTGATGTTTCTCTTTGAAAACCAGGGGGACTTTACTGTGAATTACAACAGATTTTTATATTAAAATATGATTAAATGTTTGTACAATTTAAAAACTGAAGGTTCACAATAAGGAAAGAAATATATTATTGGACGTGATGCAGTTCATGTTTTTTTACATTTATTTATACGTTTTTTTCTCAAAATTAAAAGCAATATTTGAGCAGTCAAAGAACATTATGTTTTATTTAAATTTTTGTGGTGTTTCACTTCCTCAAATGTTATAGTTTGATCCCTTGGATTGTATAACTTGCTTAATGAAATGTTGTCCCATGTGTCATATTCTGTTTCTCATCTTTTGTGATTTCAAGTATGATTTCAACTGCTTTAATGAAATTAAAATACAATAGAGAGAACTGAAAAAGTGCATTTCTATATTTCAAGTGTATCTAATAAATTATTCAAATTACAGTAACAAAAATGAACACTACTAGTACAATAGACAAGTGCCTGTTCATTTATATAACAAAGTGTATAAAATGAACAACAATTAACTATCACACAGCACTACACCAGCTGATAGGCTTGTATCTGTATTCCAAAAAATAAAGTAATGTCAAATAATGAGACATACTTTTAAAAAGTACAAACTAAAGGATTTTTTGACAAGGTTTTTCATGCCCTCTGTAAATTTAAGGGGAGGTTTTTTATGGGTTTGACAAAACAGTGGTGTTTATTTACTAGTTTATTTTGTGATATGTGTTATGTGAATCCCTGAAAAGCTCCCACCCGGAAAGGTTCCCACCCAAGAAGTTCCCACCCGGAAATGTTTCCACCCCAAAAGTTGAAGGGGTGGAAAAGTTCTCATCTTTTTTAAAAAACATTGTATTTTTCATTCAGTTTGACATGACTATGATCTTGTGATTTTAACCAATGATGGGAAGTTTTCTGACAAGGATTATACAAAAAGTATGAAAGTCATATGAAAGTAATACCCAGCCTTATATGGACTTATAAGTCACTTAGTAAATACACATACAGAGCAAACATGTTTTAACCTAGAAAACAATGAATAAGTATGTAACAATGCAATACATCAAGAGTAACAATATGATTCAAATTTTCTTCATCACCACAAATCAAATATAAAATTAGTAACCATATTAACCTTTACATGAGTTAATACCCTTGATAATTGGTCCATTAATACTTCAGATTTATTAACGTTTAGAATTTGAAATATTTTATACTTTTTTTTTTTGTTACTGGTGAGTTTTTTGTGGTGTTTTTTAGTAGATTGAATTCAGTTGTATTGATGGGGGATCATTTTGATAGTGTTAATTATTTTGTAAATAACTTGAGACTGTCCATGTTGAAGGTTGACTAATAAACAGTGTGAAAACAGGGGGATTCAAAACAGTGACAGAACACAAACGAATCCATGAAAAGTGCCCTCCTAGAAGACTGCCCTCCCTCCTTCAATTTTGAAGGGGTGGAAAACTGCCCTCCTTTTGATGTACTGTGAAATAACTTTAAAATGTTTTATTCACAAAGTAACTGCTCAGGCTTTCATGATGAAAGGTACAGTTAAATCTGCTAAAGTTCCTGAGAGGTGTTGGACACTGCATTAGACTTTTCTAAGGATATTTGTGGTAACATAGATGCGTTTCTGTCAATTTTTATTTAAAAATACTACTTATGTATGCCTATATATTATCACCATAACCATGTTAATAGTGAAATTAGTGCTTACTTCCTGCATGTGCTTACTTGTGCATTATCACAAATATATTGTCACCATCATATCTTATAATTCTCTAAATTAAATGTAAGTGTTCATTAAAATGCTTATAAAATATTTTATAGTGTATTGTTTGAGACAAGGAGGGCACTTTTCCAGCCCCTCAAAAGGAGGGCACTTTTCTAGGAGGGCACTTTTCTAGGAGGGCAGTTTTCTAGGAGGGCAGTCTTTTAGGAGGGGACTTTTCTCGGAGGGCACTTTTCCGTGCATCACACAAACAGTTCACCACACAAAGGTGTAACATTGAGCTGGGAGACTGTAAAATTACAACACACATCAGCCGCAGTGTAAGCAGAACTGGCAAAAAGAAAAGTTAAAAACTTATTGAAGGGTTAGATATTTATTGTGGGAGGCGTATTTGTAAGATGGTCTGTTTACTGACATTTGGTGATTGATTTCTGCAAGGTGAAGCAATGATAACCATAACAAATACAAACATGTACTCAATAACAACAAAGCTCATATTAACAGGAATGTTTTAAGGTAAAAATAATAATGACATACGCTATATCAGTGTTGTACTAGTAATTGATTTTAGGAATTAAAAGTAATTTAACTTTACAGGATAGACCCAAATATCTTGAATTTATAAAGGGAATTTCAACTGGGTCAGAATCCAAATTGTATTATTTATTTTATTTATTTATTATAGTGAAATGCACCTACAATGTCCAGCCCATATGGACTTATAAGTCACTTTTAGTACAAACATATAACTACACACGTGGTTGTTTTTCCAATACAAAAATTATATAATTACACATAGTCTTTAAATGTGTACATGTTTATAGACATTTAATACTGTTATAACAGTGAAGTATTACACACAAAATCTCTGAATAATAAAAGACCAAACTGATATTATTTATAAGAATAACACATTGTGAAAAATGGAAATATGGTTGTAAGAACAATAACAACTTAACATAAATCATTAGCTGTAAGTATGGAAAGTTTTTTCAATCAAATCTTGAACATTGAAGACACTTTCTTAATGGCTTTAAATAATCCTGCAGAAGTGATAATTGAAAAACTTAACATTTTAGTTGCAATCAGAGGCAGACATTGTCCACATGTCAACTCAGTGTAATGACAAACCAACACTAGTGTTTTAATGTGCCTCTCAGAAAAGAGTTTATGCAGACCAGTCATGCAAGGATATATATCTGTATTTACTTAAGAAAGTTCTGAATGGCCATTATTGGATTATTAGAATGTAGGACAAAAAGTATTTGGACAAACAGTATTGCACCTAGACAAAAAGTATTTGAACAAAAAGTATCACATATAGGACAAAAAGTATTTCATATATATGTTATGTCCCAGATGTGAAATTGTCCATTTCATGAAATGGACAACCTAACTGTCCATTTCATGAAATGGATAAAAAATCTGCTGACCATTTCATGAAATGGACAACTAAATGTACGAAATTTTTACTCTCATTCATAGTGAAAAAAAATTTTTTTTTTTTGCAAGTATTTTTAAAAGAAATTTTCTTGTAGGCAGGTGATCCCTAGCTACTGCTGTCAGGGGTATACTGGAATTTGTGTCTGGTTATGTTGGCTTTGACAAAGTATTTGTTAACATTTGTATTCACTTTAATTAGGAATTTAAGAATTTGAAATAGCATCTAGTTAAGACTAACCTACAACATATATTTGATAACATTAAGAGGTTTTACACTAAGCCACATTGGTAGTTTATTTACATTACTAATTCCAAATGTTGACATCACTGTTGGTATTTACTTTGCCCACTTAATCATAAGATTTATGACTGTGACAGGCTGTGAATTAACCCTTACATAAAATCCTCAAAAGGTTGGTTACAGTCCTCAGATCTCATTAAAAGAAAGCCTAGTTGGTCAGTTGGATTTAATTGTAATTAGCCCACTTCTTTTTGTAACTTTTGGGATGGCTTCAACCTTTTTAAATTTGACAGTTACTTTACCATTATCAGTAGAAAAAGGTAGATACCAGCGAAAGCCACTACATGAAAGAGTTTGTCCTGTATGCCAAACTGATGCAGTTCAAGATGAAATACACTTTGTAACCTGTTGTGATGGCTATAATGCAGAACGGTCTGCTTTTTTTGATTATATCTCACAAAATCCTTGCTGACTTCCAAGGATTAGATCCTGAAGATAAATTTTTAAAGTTAATGAAACTGCAGAATTGTCATTTAAGAAAGTTTGTAGGATTTTTAGTTAAAATTTGAGAATGTAGGAAAAATAAACTTTTAACGTGTTAAATTAACAAATATGACTTGTGTTAAAATAACAGGTATGACTTGTGTTTATAATGATAAATGTCCATTTAGCCAAAATGTTATTATTACTATGTATTACACACTGTTTTTTGTCAATGTGGTTAATACTGAGTTATAAGCCTTTTCAGGCTGGGTGTTACAGTATGTAGTTGTGATATTGTATTGTATGCATATAACACACTGTCAGTATAATAAAAAAATTATTTATTTATCTTAATAATCCTTAGCTCTAATCTTCAAAGGGTAGGCTACAATTCCTCAGATCTAATCATAAAAGGAAAGCCTTTTAAACAAGATTAGTGCACAAAAGAGACAAAGTTCTGTTATATTTCTTTTCAGCAAAAGGTAAAAAATAATATACCAGGTATCAATATGATTTATGAAAGTGTAAGTTTAAATAGTTATTAATGTTAAAAAGTATGCTTTACATAATTGCCATTTTTATTTCAGATTTATTTCAAGTACTCAGTATTTATAACTATTAATTAACTTAGTGTAAGATATTTCATTTACCTGTCATTATCATAGGAAAATAAAGTGGATAACTTAAACCAAAAGATTGGCCATGAATGAAAGTTTAACTTTCATACATGACTTTGTCCATTTCATGAAATGGATAGAAAAATATATATAGATTTGTACATTTCACGAAATGGACAATTTCACACCTCGGTCATAACATATATATCATATTCAAATTTTGTACACGTTATAACCTATACAAAAGTTTTGCTTGTACACATTAAAACATGTACAACAACATTCTTGAGTAATGTGTGGTTAGTATGTTTTCTGCTTTGAACTGTTAAAAAGTATAACTGCACTTTTCAAATTACATTAGGTGTTTGGGGGGTGTTGCAGAACATAATTTGTTCAATGATTATTGTTATGTGTTTATGGTTGTTTTAGTTCCAAAAGATGTATAATATTCTTAGTAATGCTACCTTATCATTGACTCCTCTCTTATAAAATGCTTATTTGTTTTAGTTTTGTGAAGTACTTCAAGAAAATGGATCTTTTTTATGTAAATATTACAATCATGTGATCAGTTTTATGTCTGTGTGTAAAAATGCAAATATTAAGTGATATTTTTAGTGTCTAATGTTTAAGTTTATACTGTAATTTGTTATAAACTGGGTAAGAACATTATAGGGTCAGCCTTTTGATTTCCATTTCTTTGATTCAAGCAAAAAAAATTAAATGTCATTTAAGGATGAACAGCTTTAAGGACCTCTACCCAAAGGAAGCTACTTGTGAATTACTTTTATTGAAGGTATTTTTGTTCCTTTGAACAATACTGATTATAAAAAGTGTTGTAACATCTAATAGATGCTATTGTAAGGCAATTACAATTATATTACCACTCACTATTTTCCATTTCTTAATCAACAGAGGGTTTCATGTGATGTGGCTTCTCTGTCCTCTTGTACTTTATATCAAAGCAAATTGAAGTTCTGTAATGTTTTGCAACATAACGGTATACCAGGTCATATACATATTGCCATATAAGACTGTATTAAGTTGCTACAGTTACTATAAGGACAGCTTATATACATGTTGAAAATAACTAGATATGTCTTCATACTAATACATGGACCCATATACCAATAAATGTGGAAAATAAAAATGTAAAATACTTTTTGTCCTAGTATGCAATACTTTTTGTCTGAATACTTTTTGTCCCGGTCTGTTTTGTCTATACCCCACATTATTAATGTGGTTCTTAAAACAAGTTAGGTAAGCTTTCAGTTGTCACAATGTTTATGAATTACTTTTATGAAGGAATACACTCTATAGAACTGTCTCACACAAACTATGTAATTGATGTTGATGGACTGTACCTAAATGAATAACAAATCAATATATAACAGTAAAGCCCACACTTTATTACACAGCAGTAATTATGCAGCTCTGAAACTCTTTCTTTTTTAGATCAGATTTTGATCAATAATACATTCACTTTGGTTCCTTTTCTAATTCTAATATTTCTAAAATGACATTTATAGCACTTAATCTCCATCAAAAGACAGACTAAGGTGTAACAACCAGGGAACGAGTCCAAAGAATTGATAGTATAGAGACACAGAAGGAAGGTGTACACAATGAACATGACAGAGACAGTCAGAAAGTAAGATAAAACCAAGGGTGGTTAGGCTTGTGTGAAAAGATAAGCTTTCAGCTTCTTACAAAAAGATAGAAGAGATGTGGCAGAGTGGATGTCATCCCACAGCTCACTCCATGCCTTGGGGGCATCAGAGGCAAAGCTACTAGAGTTCTATGTGAGTATTGTGTTGGTGACAGCCCTAGCTGAACTGTTTACACTTTGGCGCATTAAAACATTAAATTATGAAAGACTCCTGAACAACAAATTGCAGTAGTCAAGCTGACTGCTCACAAAGGCATTTGCAGCCTCCACAGTTGCTCCCTGTGTAAGATGCAGTCTGAGTCTCCTAAGATCCCTCTATTGTATAAAACAGGCCTTACAGACACTCTGTACATGCCTAGAACAAGAGAAATCGGACTCAAACCATACTCCCAGATTTTTTACCACTTTAGCAGGATGCAATGGATTACAGAGAATATTGACTGGCAAGAAGGACTTCAGTTTTTATTGATGCAACTTTGAACCAATAGCACAGTACAGTGATGTACATTTCTATGATACATTCACTGTGGTTTCTTCAGTATATTTACTGTGGTTCCTTCATTTTAGTCCAGTGGTGTTCATTTGTATAGTTTATTCACCGTGGTTCCTTCAGTACAGTGACCTACATTTCTATACTTAATTCACTGTGGTTTCTCACTTCAATACAGTGATGTACATTTCTGTTGTATGTTCACTGTGGTTTCTTCAGTACAGTGATGTACATTTCTGTTGTATATTCACTGTGGTTCCTTCAGTACAGTACAGCGACATGTCTGTATAGTATATTCACTGTGGTTTTTCACTTCAGTATGGCAGTGTACATTTAATTTATATTTACACTGTGGCTCCTGTACTTCAGTAGGGTGATATATAGTTCTCTTTTATTTACACTGTGGCTCCTGTACTTCAGCAGGGTGATATATAGTTCTCTTATATTTACACTGTGGCTCCTGTACTTCAGTAGGGTGTTATATAGTTCTCTTTTATTTACACTGTGGCTCCTGTACTTCAGTAGGGTGATATATAGTTCTATTTTATTTACACTGTGGCTCCTGTACTTCAGTAGGGTGATATATCGTCCTATTTTATTTACACTGTGGCTCCTGTACTTCAGCAGGGTGATATATAGTTCTCTTATATTTACACTGTGGCTCCTGTACTTCAGTAGGGTGTTATATAGTTCTCTTTTATGTACACTGTGGTTCCTGTACTTCAGTAGGGTGATATATAGTTCTATTTTATTTACACTGTGGCTCCTGTACTTCAGTAGGGTGATATATCGTCCTATTTTATTTACACTGTGGCTCCTGTACTTCAGTAGGGTGATATATAGTTCTATTTTATTTACACTGTGGCTCCTGTACTTCAGTAGGGTGATATATAGTTCTATTTTATTTACACTGTGGCTCCTGTACTTCAGTAGGGTGATATATAGTCCTATTTTATTTACACTGTGGCTCCTGTACTTCAGTAAGGTGATATATAGTTCTATTTTATTTACACTGTGGCTCCTGTACTTCAGTAGGGAGATATATAGTTCCCTTTAATTTACACTGTGGCTCCTCTACGTCAGTCGGGTGACAGACAGTTCTCTTTTATTAAGCGTCCCGACGAAATTTTTAACCCACAGGGTATCTCTGCAGAGTAGTCATCCCAATTTTCAAAAAAATTTTGTCTCACCAAACATGGCGGCCATTTTGAATTTTCGAATTTTTCGCAAAAAATTGCAAAACACAAAAATGTTTATATCTCAAAAACCATGCTAGATAAAGGGATTTGGACGAAAATTTTGACCTACAGGGT
Organism: Sabellastarte sp. h YS-2021; assembly: GCA_964017235.1. Classification (NCBI taxonomy): domain Eukaryota; kingdom Metazoa; phylum Annelida; class Polychaeta; order Sabellida; family Sabellidae; genus Sabellastarte; species Sabellastarte sp. h YS-2021. Next base: position 1,157,188 of record OZ024931.1, read on the forward strand.
GTCTCTGCAGAGTAGTCATCCCAATTTTCAAAAAAGTTTTGTCTCGCCCAAACTGACGACCATTTTGAATTTTCGAATTTTTCGCCAAAATTGCAAAACACAAAAACACGTAGCCATCCCAATTTTCAAAAAAATTTTGTCTTGCGAAAAATGGCGGCCATTTTGAATTTTCGAATTTTCGGACCATGCTAGATAGAACGATTTGACAAAATTTTTGACCCACAGGGTAGCTCTGCAGAGTAGCCATGCCAATTTTCAAACAATTTTTGTCCCGCCAAATATGTCGGCCATTTTGAATTTTCGAATTTTTCGCAAAAATTGCAAAACACAAAAATGCTTATATCTCGAAAACCGTGCTAGATAGAGCGATTTTGACGAAATTTTTGACCCACAGGGTATCTCTTTAGAGTAGCCATCCCAATTTTCAAAAAAAATTTTGTCACGCCAAAATGGCGGCCATTTTGAATTTTTGAATTTTTTGCAACAATTGCAAAACACAAAAATGCTTATATCTCGAAAACCGTGCTAGATAGAGCAATTTCGATGAAATTTTTGACCCACATTGTATCTCTTCACGCCAAAATGGCGGCCATTTTGAATTTAGCAAAAATTGCAAAACACAAAAATGCTTATATCTCGAAAACCGTGCTAGATAGAGTGATTTCGACAAATTTTTTGACCCACAGGGTATCTTTAAAGAATAGCCATCCCAGTTTTCAAAAAATTTTGTCTTGCCAAAAATGGTGGCCATTTTGAATTTTTGACAAAAATTGCAAAACACAAAAATGCTTATATCTCGAAAACCGTGCTAGACAGAGTGATTTCGACAAATTTTTTGACCCACAGGGTATCTTTAAAGAATAGCCATCCCAGTTTTCAAAAAATTTTGTCTTGCCAAAAATGGTGGCCATTTTGAATTTTTGACAAAAATTACAAAACACAAAAATGCTTATATCTGGAAAACCGTGCTAGATAGAGTGATTTCGACGAAATTTTTGGCCCACAGGGTATGTTTGCAGAGTAGCCATGCCAATTTTCAAAACACAAAAATGCTTATATCTTGAAAACCGTGCTAGATAGAGTGATTTCAACAAAATTTTTGACTCAAAGGGACTGCAGAGTCGCTACGCCAGTTTTTAAAAAATTTTCTCTTGCCAAAAATGGCAGCAATTTTCAATTTTTTTGCAAATATTACAAAACAAAAAAATGCTTATATCTCAAAAACCGTGCTAGATAGAACGATTTCGACGAAATTTTTGAACCACAGGTTATCTCTGCAGAGTAGCCATGCCAATTGTCAAAAAGTTTTTGTTTTGCCCAAAATTGCGGCCATTTTGAAAACACAAAAATGCTTATATCTTAAAAACCGTGCTAGATAGAGCAGACTACGCTAACTTTGGTTGCCACAACAGTATAAGGCTAGAAGCAGAGCATTTTCTTAATACTTTAGCACTCACCTTTATATCCTTTTCGGGAGGCTTTGTTTTTGCTGTGCAAATTTTTTTTTGCAAGCGATCCTCTAGTTTACACTGTGGCTCCTTCATGTTATGAGGGTAGTGTATATTTTCAATGTATTTGTATCCCCGAAAATCACGGATACTATGGATCATGCACGGTCATCATCTGCCTCTGCAGAGATTTACTTGTGTTCAACCTACAAGCCACATTTCTTTTGGATTTTTTATACACTTTGCAAGTGGCTTGCTATGGCTGAGATCTGGCCACCCTATTCTTTTGGTAGCCCAGGAGTTAAAATTATGCTCTAGGGAGTCAGAAATATCAAACATTTTGACAATTGCTTGTGTTCAAGCTATAGGGCAGAGTTTATTTCAGATTTATTTTATATTTGGTGCATGAATCGGTGGGTATGATGTCTCACCACCCTTTTGTAGGCCTGGGAACAAAATTAAGAGAGTAATAGCTATTTTAGGTTTTCTGAGTAAATGGCTTATAACTCAATAACTGTTGCATGTAGAGTATTTACTTAGAATATGTTCTTCACAAACTTTATCCTTAGCTACAAGAGTACCATTAAGCTTGGATCTCTATTGCTTTTGATAAGAGAGAAATGGGTACTTTTTATATTGTAGCAAAATAGTATAATGAAAAAATGTCTGATATCATCAAAACTATTGAAGTCACATTAATATTGTCCCAAATGTTCTTCATCAACTGTTAGATAATCTATGTTATACTTAAGTTTCAGACCTGCTGTACATTGCATAATTCGCTACTTTTTATTTTTAGCAAAGTAATACAATGAGCAACTATCAAATATGTTAATAAGTATTACACATAGCCAATTTCTCTTTCTTTTATTCAGGTACCTTAGGGTACATGGTGAAGCTGCACCTGTAGCTCATTGTATAGCTGAGTAATAGCTAACTTGACTTACTCATTGTTGAGTAAATCACATGTAACTTTTAAACTGTTGCTTGTAGAGGTTTGCTGTGTTCAACCAACCTATAGGAAATCATATGCCGTGAATCTTTTTATGTGATCAGATTTAACTTTTGACCCCTTGTTCAAGGTCAGATCATGAAAAGTTATCTTGAAGGGTCTTTATCTCACTTATTATTGCTTGTAGAGGTTTGACATGTACAAACAACTTATAGGAAACCATGTGATGCGAATCTTCTGATGCAGTAAGACTTGACCTGTGACCTCTAATTCGAGGTCAAATGATGAAATTAAACTCTAAAAATGACTGTATCTCACTTATTATTGCTCGTATAGGTTTGGAATGTTGATATAACTACATAGGAAACCCTGGCCTGTGGATCTTCTGATGTTGTCAGATCTCAACTTCTGGCCCTCCTTCTAGGTCAAACAATGAAACTGAACTTTGAAAGGGGTTTATTTCAATTTGTTCTTGCTGGTATAGAGGTTTGGGATGTTCAGATAACTTACAGGAAACTTCGGCTGCACTTATTATGATCTCCCGCAGGGTTCAAAGTTTGTATGTGACTAAGGCCTCTAATCAGCAAATAGTTACATGTGCACACAATGAGGTTTCCTATATAATACCAGCCTATAGGAAATCATTAGCTAATTAAGCGGCCCGTCAGGGACGCTTATTTGTTTTCACTGAAGTTCGACTGATCACCGCCGCCGCCGCCGCAGGATTATGGTCTCCCTTGAATAACTTCTTAGCCTTTCAAATTTTTCTTTCCTTCTTATCTTTCTTTAAAACTATAGGGGCGGGAAAAATTTTGGGGATACTTTGCGCAGACCTTAAGCTTTACTTAAGGTAACCTTAAGCATAAGTCCAAAACACCCCGTCATCGCGTTTCGGAAAAAACCACACACACCTGTGCTGTAAAATTCATCAGGTACATTCTAGACCAAATTTCCAAGGTCGGAAAGGATTTTCTTATCAATCGGACCATAGATGCCTGAATGGCAGGTGTTTTATTTTCGTAAATTTGTTAAAAATGGGTACTTGGTCTGTATCTCAAAAACGGTTAGGATTTCGGCGTTTTGTTGGAATAACTTATTCAGCTACTTTTTGATAATCTTTCACATGCCGAAGTTTTAGCCCTGTATCTGCGATCTTAAGGTCACCTTAATGTCCAAAAAGGGGGTTTTAGCCCTCCAGTTCACTTAGTTTTTCACTTTTTTCAACCAAACTTGGCACATATATCAAGATTCGCCAAAGGAATATTCTGGCTTTATGGTGACCTTAAACTGAAAATGTTAGTGGACATATGGCCTGCTTAAAGTCATCAAATTGGAATAAAATCCTCTGGCTCCTTTCTTTTTCATTTTTTTTATGTTGAAATTATCACTGGTATTAAAGTAGATAAAAATAATACTTATGGTCACCTTAAACTCTCAGTATGAATGGAGTTGTAGCCACCTTAAAGTGAAATAAGGGGGTTTTCAGCCTCCAAGTATCTTATTGTTCGGCTGACCTCAGTTAACCATTGCACATCTATAAAGGATAGCAAACCAAAGGGTTATCCTGACTTTATGGTGACCTTAAACTGTTAATATAATTTTGGCCTCCCTAAAGTCATAACATTTGAATAAAGCCGTCTGGCTCTTTTCTTTTTCCATATCTAACATTATTGATATTGAAGGGACATTATCATATTATGGTCACCTTAAAGTCACAATATGAATGAAGTTATGGTCACCTTACAGTGAAAAATGAAGTTTCAGCCTCCAGCTATCTTATTGTTCAACTGACCTGAGGTAAACTTTATGCACTTATACAGGATGACAAAAGGGACATTCTCATTTTATGGTCACTTTAAAGTCGCAATATGCATGAAGTTATGGTCACCTTGCAGTGAAATTATGGAGTTTTTAATCTCCAGCTATCGTATTCTTCAGCAGAGCTCAGTTAAATTTTGTACACTTTTAAAGATGACATTAGGGACATTCTTATTTTCTTTCCACCTTGAAGTTCCAATACAAGTACAGTCATGGCCATCTTGATGTGAAAATGAGGATTTTCAGCCCCTAACTGATTTACTGTTCAGTAACATCTGTTTAATTTGACACTGATTATAGTAAAGTAAGATTTTGTATAATATTTCACTTAAAATTCCTGTACTTAAGAGGCTTTGGCCATGTTAACATGATAAATATATACTTCTTGCTCCCTCCTCATTTATTTTAACACTTTTTAAAACCACACCTGGCATATGTATACTTAAAAATATTTGTGCTGTCTGGCAAACCTAATCTCTTAGTGTTTATGAAGTTATGACTTTTTCGAATTTATGAAGCACTGAAGTTATGAAGTTTATGAAGTTATGACATTTTCGAATTTATGATGCACTGATGTGGTTATTAACATATTGCAACTGATCAGTGTTCACATAATATAAATTCCCAATTTTAGGAAGATTAAAAAAAACACATTCTTCTGATTCCATTCTTTTGGAATTGTGGGGATATAACTTTTCCTTTTTGGAAAAAAAAGCTTCAATTGATTCAACTTTTGTTTTGTAGAAGGAGTTGATGATCTACCTACTTGCTCACATAGACTATGTAAATTGGTCAAATGTATACACCTGACTTCTTTCACAATATAAGATGCCTGAAACAAAAAAACACTTTCTCATAAACAGTTTCTCTTGTACAGCATTTTATGTATCTCCAGCTGAGTGGAAATGAATGACTTGTCCCTTTCTTCTTCTCCCCAATTCTTTTCTGTGATATCATGGAAAGTATTTCTATGCAGAAAGAACCCCCCCCCCCCCCCAACTCCCCTTTAGTGCACATAAAAAGCAAGTGGGAAAAAAAAAGAATGGCCTCAGTGGGGGAGGTGGGGGGGTTGATGGAGCGAGATGATAGAGATATATATGTGTGTGTAAAGCAAAAGTGGAACAAAAAAAAGTGGAATATTTATGCTGTTGTTTTGAATGTATATTGTTTTCTTTCTTCCATTTCACTTAGACTTCTACATTTAATTAATTTTAGTTCAAGTGGGAAATGAATTTTTGAAACTTTAATGCATTCAAATTCGTGCAGTCATGCACTAAATCACCTATAACTTGAAAAGTATTGCGTTCACAGTATTTTGTTAAAACATGTTATTAGGCTACTTTTTCCACAGCTACAACAAGTCCAGTAACTTGTTTGGTCTTAATTTTGTGCATTATTGAAGTGTGGAATGGATCATGATCTCCTACTCTTATTCCTAAGCCTAGATTTTTAATTTCACTTGCTAAATCATTCATAAATATTGCAATATATAAACTCATACTTTTCTTTCCCAATAAATCCAGTAACATTTTTCTAGAGCTATAGCTTGACTTGTTTGTAACTTGATTTTTCTTGTAAGCAATAACTCTGAAGCAAAATCATTAACTTTTGAACAAAAACTCTAAGGCACTTTGGTTCACTGGATTTTATTAGTGGTTTTGTTAAGTTTTTAGTTGAAGCACAAGTTCACTGCATTCAATTAGTGTTCTATACTTAAGTCTGATACTAATGACATTTTGAACAGAAATGTCTGTGGTCAATGTACCCTTTCACTCAAGACCTCTTCTCCGAGAACATTACCAAAGAATGTAGGACATACAGAATCTGGGAAAAAAATGCCTCCTGGACAAAATGCCTCACAGAAAAAATGCCTCCTGGAAAAAATGCCTCCTAGAAAGAATGCCTCCTGGATATTTTGTGACTAGGAAAAAATGCCTCCTGAGGAAAAAAAGTTATTTCAACCTGTAAACATGTTACATATGAACCTATAACGTATAATATCAAAAACATGTTAATGGAAGCCAGGGATGAGCAGCCAGCCAAAACAGTGAGAAGCACCAGCAAAACCTTACAAGAGAAACTTACGTACCTTTGTACAGCTAAGCAAAATGGGTAAAAGACTGTGAGTTTTTGACAGGCATTGGCGACTATAAGACTCAAGTGGAAAAATGAAGATGCCTCTGAAGTTGTAATGTGAACCTGTAGTGTTATAATACTTGAAAGAACTTTTTTTCTTAGGAGGTATTTTTCCTGGTCACAAAATATTCAGGAGGCATTCTTTCTAGGAGGTACATTTCCTAGGAGGCATTTTTCCTACGCATCGGACATACGTTCTTTTGAGAAGTAAATTTCACACCTACAATTTCTCTTCCGTCAAGCTCTGGTCGTTCTTTCATTTGTTAAATATGGTAACATACACAATGCACTAAACTTTACATTTTCTATTCCTTGTGATGCATATCTTGATATCTTTTACGGCTTACTTCACACTTTTTCATCAGGGCCGCTTCGTTTTTGTCAGCAAAAACCTTTTTCTAGTTCAAATTGGACATTTGTAGCGCTTAATCTCCCATACAAGAGGATTCTAAGGTGCAATAAAACCAAGAAAGCAGTCAACCTAATTTCAGTATCCTGAGACAGAAGAGGGGTCAAGCACCAAGGAGAACACCAGGGGATGAAGAAGGCTAAGGTGGGTATGCTTTGGTGTACAAGTAGGTTTTGAGCTGCTTTCTGAAATAGGCTAGGGAGGGAGAGGCACGAATCTCATCAGGGAGAGCATTCCACACAGTGGGAGGATCAAGAGCAAAACTATTACCAAATTGTTTGACAGATTTTAGAACAGAAGGGTAGAACTTTGGAATGACAAGGAAATTACCACCACTTTGACTGCGCCTGATACTATAGGAACTGCTGTAGGAAGAAAGATATGATGAAGAAAAATACCTAGAAAAACCGGTGTAAAGAAACTTATAAACAAGTGTGGCAGTCACCATGCGCTGTTCAACATGAAGCAAATGCAATTTCTTAGACACAGGTGTTATACTGGTGTATCGACTTGTGTTTTGATACAATTCTGGCTGCATTTTGGGGGGGGGGGGGTGCACTATAATTTGCGTAGATTGAGTTTCACTAAAAAACTTTTGCAGATATTCTGAACATGCTTAGACAAGGAAAAATCTGAATCGAACCACACACCCAAATTCTTGAGTGAATCAACAGGGTAGAGTGAACTGCCCAAAATATCAATTGGAAAACATGCTTTCAACTTGTCGCTCTGTCTCTTTGAACCAAAAATGATAAACTCAGTCTTGTCAGGATTCAATTTGAGCTTACTAGTGGACGTCCACTTTTTAACATCAGTTAGGCACCTGTTCAACTGTTCAAAGGCAGCAGATGCATTCTTCTTGAGTAAATGCACATAAACTTGGCTGTCATCTGCGTAGAAATAAAACTTTATTCCTGTATGTTTACCGATAATCAAACTGAGGGTGGTGGTGTACAATGAGAACATCAAAAGGCCCAGGACAGAACCTTGGGGAACGCCAAATAGGAGTTTACAAACATCTAACAAAGAGGAACCAATTTTTATTGACTGATAACGGTCTGTTAGGTAGGAAGTGAACCATTTCAGAACAGAGCCACCAAGTCCGAACGAAATACAGAGGCAACTGAGAAGAGTGTAGTGATCTATTGTATCGAAGGCAGCAGACCAGTCTAGCAATACTAAGGCAGTGGGTTCCCCTCTTGACAAAGATAAGTGAACTTCGTTTTTTTATGGAGAGAAGAGCTATCTCTGTTGAGTGACCAGCTTTATATGCCGACTGGTATGGGTTGTCTAAGTTATGGACATGAATATGTTCTAACTGCTGCTTAGCAACCACGCGTTCTACCAGTTTTGATATGAAACTGAGGTCAGATACAGGGTGATAATTCTTCAGGTCCTCTGAAGAAAGATTTGCCTTTTTAATAAGAGGAGTGACCACAGCAGTTTGGAAAGCATAAGGGACGCACCCTCCATGAGTGAGCACTTGACCAGCTTTGTAAGCGATGGTAGCAGTATATCAATTCATTCCTTGATAAGGAATGTCGGCCAAGGATCTAACAGGCATCTTCAGAAACTTGCCTAAAGACAGTAATTTTTGGAGGATCTGAAGGAGGGTGAACCTCATTTTCAGTGCCAGAGGGAGCAAAAGTATCTCTATTTTTTTAATTTTGTTTGAAAAAAGGAGGCAAACTGGTCAGCCAATGACTTTTCAGACTCATGGGATGGAAGTGTCGCATCAGAAACCCTATTCAGGGTTTTATGCAGCTCATGGCATAGTTTTTGAGAGTCATGACTATTGTCTGAAAAACATCTATCGATGGAATCACAGTTGACCTTTGACCCCTTCTTCAAACAATGGTATTCAAACTTAAAGGTGTCTCTATTTGGCTTATTATTGCTTCTACAGGTTTTATTATGTCCCACTGGGAGTTGTCATATTATTTTTGCTTTTTCCGCCGTCCGTCATCACACTTGGTTTCCAGTCATTTTAAGGAAAAGTATTTATCCTATCTTTACCAAATTTGGTATGGGTATTTATTGGGTTAATAGCTTACATGTGATTGGTTTTGGTGAAGATAGCTCTATAGCTACTGCAGGGTTCCCACATCCTTGAAATTCCTTGAAATCCTTGAAAAAAATTGCTTCATTTTCAAGGCCTTGAAAGTACTTGAATTTGGCCAAAATTGAATAATTCCTTCAAAAATCCTTGAATTTGTTATTGCCCAACTTCTGTATCTGCATCATCTAGTTTTATGGCTATGGCAGACTCAGGAAAGCAAGTATGATCTAAGAGGAACGGACGGCTAGAAGGGGAGGTAAAGGAGGCCGTGCCTTAAAATATATCCTTGAGAATTGTTGTTGTTGACCTTGAAAATCCTTGAAAAGACCTTGAATCCAGTTATCAAAAGTCTGTGGGAACCCTGTACTGAGTAATAGCTACTTAGCTACTTTTGTGTACTTCTTTTGTTTCCATGCATTTTAAGGAAAAATATTTGACATATCTATACCAAATTTGGTATGAGCAATAGTCAGGTGAATAGCCTGCTTGGGATTGCTTTTAGTGATTAAATAGCTGTATAACTGACTGAGTAATAGCTAATTAGCTACTTTGAGTAGCTTTTTTATTTTAAGCATTTTAAAGGAAAAGTATTTCACCTATGTTCACAAAATTTGGGATTGTGGATTATTGGATTAGTTGCTTGCTTGGGATTGCTTTTGGTGATGAGTAATAGCTACTCTGCTATATAGCTATTATGCTATTTTGAGTTGACTTTTTATGGACATTTTAATGAATCAATGTTTTCTATCTCCACAAAAATTTATATGAAGGATAATTGGGTCAATAGTTTGGCCAGGATAGCTTTTGGGCAATGATAGCTTTGTAGCTATCTGAGTAATAGCTGCTTTCCTACTTTGAGCGTACTCTGAATTGCATTTCTGTTTTCACTCTTTTAAAGGAAATATATTTAACTCATCTTTGTAGAATTTGGTGTGAAGGTTTATAGGGTCAATTGCTTGCTTGGTATCGTTGTTGATGGTAATAGTTGTAACCTCCTGAGTAATAGCTACATAGAAAAAAAAAACATAAATATGTCTATCTCCTAAACGGTGCAAGATAGTGACTTCGTTGAAAGTACTAGCGACTTTAAGCAAAAATCGCTTTCCCGCCACTTTAGGCGGCCATCTCGATTTTCTGCGCAAAATGCAAAAACGCCTTTATCTTGAGAACGAGATTTTTGCTGCCATCTTGAATATTGGCGGAAATTGAAAGCGTCATTTATCTCAAAAACCCTTAGAGATAAAGTGATTTTGAGCAATGTTTGGACCTTTTGGGAATGAGAGACCTTAGATATAGTGGCTGTGAAAAAAGTTGAATTTCCAGAATTTTGTCTGTCATCTTCAATTTTGGCGGAAATTGAAAATGTTGTTTATCTCGAAAACCGTAAGGGATAGAGCAAGTTCAAGCTAATTTTTGCCCATTTGGATATTAGAGATCTTTGGTATATTGCCTCTGAAAAATGTCAAATTTCTCAAATTTCGTCCACCGTCTTTAGTTTTATCGAAAAATCAAAAATGTTGGTTATCTCTTTAGAGACAGAGTGATTTTGAGCAAATTTTGAACCAATGCAAAAAGGCATGAAGCTGAAATAATTATACTAATAAATGTATACTAATAAATATTTAAGCATCATTGATATATTTAAGCGTCCCACAAGGGACGCTTGTTTGTGTATGGGAGACCTTCAGGCTCCGCATTTTGTTTTCCTTATAACTCTGTAACTGTTAGGCGGATTCTTTTCAAATTTGGCAGGTTTAGGCAGTAGCCTTGGGGAATTTTTTTGAATATGCTGCAGTGACATTTCAACCAATCAGAGAGGTCACATGACCAAAAATGTCTTTTTTCGATGGGGAAGCTTGTCCGGATGATAACTTGAAAGGAATTTTATCAATTCACCTGAAACTTGGCAAATACATTCATTCCATTAAAATCTGGAAATCATTAGATTTTGGCATTGATTGGTTAAGAAATGGCCGAGTAATTAATGATTAATTAATCATTATGAATTTTCTAAATAAGGTAAACACAAAAATGCAGAGTAGTTATCCCATTTTTGAAAAAAGTTTTCTCTGGCCAAAAATGGCGGCCATTTTGAATTTTCGAATTTTTCGCAAAAATTGCAAAACATAAAAATGCTTATATCTCGAAAACCATACTAGATAGAGTGATTTCGACGAAATTTTTGACCCGCAGGGTATCTCTGCGGAGTAGTTATCCCGATTTTCAAAATATTTTTGTCTCGCCAAAAATGGCGGCCATTTTGAATTTTCAAATTTTTCGCAAAAATTGCAAAACACAAAAATGCTTAAATCTCGAAAACCATGCTAGATAGAGCGATTTCGACAAAATTTTTGACGCACAGGGTATCTCTGTGGAGTAGTTATCCCCGGTTTGAAAAAATTTTTCTCTCGCCAAAAATGGCGGCCATTTTGAATTTTTGAATTTTTCGCAAAAATTGCAAAACATAAAAATGCTTATATCTCGTAAACCGTACTAGATAGAGCAATTTCGACGAAATTTTTGACCCACAGGGTAGCTCTGCAGAGTAGCCATGCCTATTTTCAAAAAAATTTTGTCTTGCCAAAAATGGCGGCCATTTTTAATTTTCGAATTTTTCGCAAAAAATTGCAAAACATAAAAATGCTTATATCTCGAAAACCGTGCTAGATAGAGCGATTTCGACGAAATTTTTGACCCACAGGGTATCTCTGCAGATTTTAAAAAAAAATTTTGTCTCGCCAAAAATGGCGGCCATTTTGAATTTTCGAATTTTTGCGCAAAAATTGCAAAACTCAAAAATGCTAATATTTCAAAAACCGTGCTACATAGAGCGATTTCCACTAAATTTTTTATCTCCAGGGTATCTCTGCAGATCAGCTATCCCAAAGAGCTTTCACTTGGTGAAGTTTCAGACCCATAGCTAATTGCTCACCTACTCAAAATGAGTAAATGCGAATTACCTCTAAAAGTATTGCAGATAGCCAATTTTTCTCAAATAACTCATTCACCTACTTTTGGAAGAGCTTTCACTTGGTGAAGTTTCAGGCCCGTAGCTAATTACTCACCTACTCAAAATGAGTAAATGCTAATTATCTCAAAAACTATTGCGGATACCCAATTTTTATCAAATAACTCATTCATGTACTTTTGGGAGAGCTTTCACATGGTGAAGTTTCAGACCCGTAGATAATTACTCACCTACTCAAAATGAGTAAATGCGAGTTATCTCTTAAAAGTATTGCAGATAGCCAATTTTTCTCAAATAACTCATTCACCTACTTTTGGAAGAGCTTTCACATGGTGAAGTTTCAGACCCATAGCTAATTACTCACCTACTCAAAATGAGTAAATGTGAATTATCTCTAAAATTATTGCAGATAGCCTATTTTTCTCAAATAACTCATTCACGTACTTTTGGGAAAGCTTTCACTCTGTGAAGTTTCAGACCCATAGCTAATTATTTACCTACTCAAAATGAGTAAATGCTAATTATCTCTAAAAGTATTGCGGATACCCAATTTTTATCAAATAACTCATTCATCTACTTGTGGGAGAGCTTTCACATGGTGAAGTTTCAGACCCATAGCTAATTACTCACCTACTCAAAATGAGTAAATGCGAATTATCTCTAAAAGTATTGCAGATAGCCAATTTTTCTCAAATAACTCACCTACTTTTGGAAGAGCTTTCACTTGGTGAAGTTTCAGACCCGTAGCTAATTACTCACCTACTCAAAATGAGTAAATGCTAATTATCTCAAAAACTATTGCGGATACCCAATTTTTCTCAAATAACTCATTCACCTACTTTTGGGAGAGCTTTCACTCTGTGAAGTTTCAGACCCATAGCTATTTATTCACCTACTCAAAGTGAGTAAATGCTAATTATCTGTAAAAGTATTGCGGATACCCAATTTTTATCAAATACTCATTCATCTACTTGTGGGAGAGCTTTCACATGGTGAAGTTTCAGACCCATAGCTAATTACTCGCCTACTCAAAATGAGTAAATGCGAATTATCTCTAAAAGTATTGCAGATAGCCAATTTTTCTCAAATAACTCATTCACCTACTTTTGGGAGAGCTTTCACTTGGTGACGTTTCAGACCCATAGCTAATTATTCACCTACTCAAAATGAGTAAGTGTGAATTATCTCTTAATAGTATTTTAGATTGCCAATTTTCTCAAATAACTCATTCACCTACTTTTGGAAGAGCTTTCACACACGAAAATGAAAAATTGTGAATATCTCGGAAAAGCTATTTCTTCTCCTTTAATGCTCGGCGGGAAGTACACACCGCGGCAGTGGTCTTGACAAAAATTTTTGTCTCCCCAAAAATGGTGGCCATTTTGAATTTTGCTAGATAGAGCAGACTGCGCTGACTTTGGTTGCCACAACAGTATAAGGCTACAAATGAAGCATTTTCTTAATACTTTAGCACTCGCCTTTATATCCTTTTCGGGATGCTTTGTTTTTGCTATGCAAAAACATTATCTTTTTTTTTGCGAGCGATCCTCTAGTTTACAAATGAAACAGGGTCTTGTAAGACTACTGTACAATTTTTGCAAAACATTCATGGGGTGGACATTACACACGATAATGTGTGTTCTATGCTATCCTGTTTCTATTCATATGTTGCAGCTACTCTGAACAGGGCGTACTGTTTCTAGTTTGTAAAACCAACCTATATGAAATCATAAGCTGTGGATTTTTTTAGGATCTCACATTTTACCATGGACTTCTCCTTTAAGGTAAAACAACATTAGTAAAACCCTAAGGTTCCTTGATCTCTTTTATTATTTCTTCTACAGGTTTGCTATGTTCGGGTTTACACTGCCAGCTCATTTCACTATGGTTTCTATATTTTATAAGGGTAGCGTACTTTTTCAAAGTACTCTAACTGTGTTTGTTTACTTTAGGATGGTGGTGTACATCAGATAGAGGGTGCTGTCAACAAAGCCTTAGAACTCTTTAAACCCGAGCCAGATGGACGAGTGAGTATATACAATCATGTGACTGATGCTGACTCATGCCTGTAAACCAGGTGACCCCCATTTTACTGTGCTTTATCTTTGGTTAAACGGTAATTCCAGTCTGCATATCAAGTAAAACTCCAGCTGATAGTGACTTGATTGTATAACACGTGTGAATGGTGTGATATATCCACTCTCCTCCAGATATGACTTGATTGTATAACACGTGTGAATGGTGTGATATATCCACTCTCCTCCAGATATGACTTGATTGTATAACACGTGTGAATGGTGTGATATATCCACTCTCCTCCAGATATGACTTGACTGTATAACACGTGTGAATGGTGTGATATATCCACTCTCCTCCAGATATGACTTGATTGTATAACACGTGTGAATGGTGTGATATGTCCACTCTCCTCCAGATATGACTTGATTGTATAACACGTGTGAATGGTGTGATATGTCCACTCTCCTCCAGATATGACTTGATTGTATAACACGTGTGAATGGTGTGATATATCCACTCTCCTCCAGATATGACTTGATTGTATAACACGTGTGAATGGTGTGATATATCCACTCTCCTCCAGATATGACTTGATTGTATAACACGTGTGAATGGTGTGATATATCCACTCTCCTCCAGATATGACTTGATTGTATAACACGTGTGAATGGTGTGATATATCCACTCTCCTCCAGATATGACTTGATTGTATAACACGTGTGAATGGTGTGATATATCCACTTTCCTCCAGATATGACTTGATTGTATAACACGTGTGAATGGTGTGATATATCCACTCTCTTCCAGATATGACTTGATTGTATGACACGTGTGAATGGTGTGATATATCCACTCTCCTCCAGATATGACTTGATTGTATGACACACATGAAGATCCTCCAGATGTGTAATGAAATACTAGTAGTTTGAGACTTGTATATATCACTGAGTCTAACAATCAGAAGTCTAACACCCCTAAATAATACAGTAAAGTGGGGTAAAATGAGGAAAACTTGATTTTTTTTGAGGGGGGAGGGAATGGGGGGGGGTTGATATACTGCAAATATTCTTATAAAATTAACCTGAAATGAATCTTTTTCTGTCACTTCTAAAAGAAATCATAAAAATTCAGTTTTTATCTAGTGTCGCATGTAGAGCAAACTTAGATGCTGTTCAGAAAATTGTGGAGCCTAAGTACGTACATTTTTGGCAGTTTCAGGTGGATATCAACCGCCGTTTGCAAAGCGATATTCAATAAGAATAACTTACCGTAGGTGTGGTTTTTGTATCATCACTTGATTATACAAGATCACTCAGAGATCACATACCTCTGCCCCATTCTCAGAAAAACACCTGTTTAAACACATAAACGACATTGAGTAGGCTGTGGAACATTCCTATCATTAAAACAGTTCTGTGTCAGACGAAGACCCAACTTCTGTGTGAGAGTTTGATGTAAATCTCTGCAGTAGTTTTGTTTGTAATCTTGCTATCAAACAGAATCCAACAATCACATAACCAACCTGACCGAGGTCATAAACAGATTTTGTGCACATTTTTTTCCAATGACATACATATTTAACTATTTACAACAGCATACATCTTTCTTGATCATTATCAAGCCTTAACGGGGCCAGTAGGTACTAAGCTACATGGATGAATTAGTTTATGATTTCTTTATTCCAGAAATGGTTATTATGATAACTATAATATTTATAGTGGATGTTCTTGATATACTCAGTGGATTTCCTTCAAATATAAAGCAACACAAACTGTTATACATTTCCTTTTAAACGGTTTTAATAAAATATTTATAGATTAAAACAATTATACGGAAAGCTTTTCACTCAAATTTCAACAAGATGGAATGCGTTGACAGGTGTTCATCTTTTGAAAGTATTTTAACACCTACATTACCCACAGATGTGATGTATTCCATTGGAAAGGTGTTGGATTGTTGCTTCTCTTCATCTCTAATACATTAAACTCCATGTACATAACACCTCGTCAGATATCGTAGCAAATATAGAACTAACCTTACTCAACAGAAACAAAAATACCTTCACAATGGTATAAATATCGTATTCTTGCTTAATATAATAATAACCTCTGAAGTTAACTACAAATTGCAGGCAGCAATTTAGAACCCTGGATCAATCAATCAATCAATCAATCAGTTGTCCAGGTGCTTAATCTCCGTATCAACGGATTCTAAGGCACACCATCCAATCCGTAAGGCATAAATCATGAGACATTAGACATGTTCTGAGTCATTGCCAGGGAGGCGGTCCGGTGTTCGGTAGTAAGAAGCTATGGTGGGAATGATTTCTGAAATAGGTAGGTTTTGAGTCGACTTTTGAAACTGGAGAGATTTGGAGCACTGCGTATATCATATGGAAGATCATTCCATAACTTAGGGGCATCATATGAGAAACTATTGTTAAAATGGACCTTTGATTTATGGATGGAAGGACAGTAAGAGGGAACCAGAAGGAACAAATTTTTGGGATTGGAACGTCTTGTATTCACGGCAGATTTGTACAAGGGGAGATATGGTGCAAAATACTTAGGCTGGCCAGTGGTGAGGTACTTATAGACCAAAACTAGGGTTTTGAAGATAATACTTTGTCTAACGGGTAGCCAATGGAGTGTCCTAAGGGTGGATGTAATGTGAGTGTACTTTGAAGCACCAGTGACAAACTGTGCAAGAGCATTTTGAACATATTGGAGCCTTGTAGCATTTCGGGATGACAAACTGCGAAAAAGAGAGTTGCAATAATCCAAACGACTACTGACCAGAGCATTTGCAATCACCACTGATGTATCCACAGAAAGAAACCTCCTGATACGATGAAGGTCCCTGAGGCTGATAAAGCAGGATTTGATAACAGAATTTACGTGATTGGTGAAACAAAACTTTGCATCAAACAGAACACCCAGATTGCGTACAACATCTGCGGGATAGTGGTCAGTGACACAAGAAAAATAAAGGAGATTTAGTAAATATGTATTGTGTGGCGTACAGTACGGATATCACGCAGTAGAGAGACTGGTACCCACCTACTGCCATTCATTATACAACAACCATACACTGTGTATACTTCTACAAACTGTAAAGTGTGTGTTATCAGCCAATGTGTACTGTCATACATTTATTATAAGTGTTTTACACCAAAATACCTCTTCTCCTTTGTCAAGCGTGTATTTATGAACATAATCTCACTGTTCTAGATGTCTGTATAATAGAGTTTGCATTGTTTACACTTCAGAATCTGCAGGACGTTGTGTTTGAACTTGGGGAGACGGGTGTGATTGTCACTGGCCAGAAATCCAATGAAGTGAGTGGATTGGGTGTGTGGTAACATCATCCTATAAAACACTGCATGTACTTCTGGAGGTCCTCAACACCTTTACCAGTCAGACTGGTGTTAATATGTGTGTGTGTAACTTAACTATGACAAGTAGATGATGTGTACAAGAATAAATATCAGCATTTGGACAAACATAAACAATTGATTATAAATATTTAACAAGGTATCAGGCATCCAGATGCTTAATTTCTGAACTATTCCATTCTTTTATAGCTCTTACTCTTTGTCAGGCAGAATCTAAGGCACAACACCAAAATCCAATTCAAACACAGCCAAAAGGTGTTTTGGTCCCCTAGCGTGAGCGCAAAGCCATCAGAGACACGAGTAGTGCACTAGAATTTACGAAAGTCTCGTGACAGAAAGAAATTCCAACTTAGATACATCCCACAGGTGCTCCCGATTTGAGACGGTCACCCATCCAAGTACAGTGGACTCTGTATAATTCGAATGTCAAAAATCCAGGGGCCACTTTCACAAAGGGATTTAAGCCCAGACTTAGACTTAAATTTGAGACTTTGTTCTTAAATTTTGTCAACAGAATGGTAAGTCTGTGGTGTAAGACTTAGCGGATTTCACAAAGCAGCTAAGTCCATAAAATTGCTAAGTCAGCGGACTTAACTTTAAGTCTGGTATGTAATGGGCTTAAATTTTTTAAAGAGGACTTAAATATGGCCGTCATGACCTTTTCTCCACTTCAGAATTTGAAATGGCTGTAAAAAGTGTAATTATACAGAACACCTCACTAAACTAGGCTTTGGGAAGTTTATACGTTGTAGCAAGGTTTTCCATTTCAAAACAACACTTATCCGGAGGTAAACTGCATCAAATGAAGGATATATGTCACCAGTATGACGCAGAAAACCACTGTGGTTATTTGATAAGCTTGGACTTAGCTAAGTCACCCATAGTGAAATCCATTTTTGTTATGTATGGAATAGCGAAAGTTAAGTTCAACTTAGTGATGGTTTATTATGTCAAATGATCTTCTAAAATTGGAGGGAACATTCAGTTAAGTACATTGCTTAGTAATGATAAATTGATTTATGAGTAGTTTTGTATTGCAAGTTTGCATATCTGTTTTACAGAGAAAAACAAACAAAAAAGATTAAAAATACATATTACTGTCTTACCTCAAACCTACATCTTCAAGTGAAAATCTCAGTCTAAATTGTGATAAGCATTCCTGGCTTGTTTAAAATAAATTTTACTTGCACTTCTACAGTCTTAACATGTTTTCATTTCTGATTGGAATGTTTCTAGGTAGAAAGTGAGAGTTTTTTTTTCTCGTAAAAAAATTGCAATTAATTATGCTAATCAAATGAAACATGGCTCCGCCCAAGCTGTGTAAAAGCATGTCTATAACAATTGAATTTGAGACAAGTTTTTGTGTACTAACATAGCCCATTGCTGCTTAACTTCAGTGAGGAGACAAATAGTCATCACTCTGTGCCACAATTTATGAAAGTCCGATGCAAGAAGGACATATGTATGGGAAAAAGGCAAAGGACATGTGTCCTTTTAGCTATTGGAGAGCAAGAGAGAGAAATTCAGAATGCACGGGTAAATTTCATCAAAATCCGGAGATAAAAAAAAAAAGTGATCTGTAGAAGCGCGCTTAAAAATCGTCTTTCCATAGCCATTGCCAAGTCCAGTACCACGGAGACTCCAGATATGTATACTCAAGAGTGTATACTCCAGAGTGTATGCTAAGTTGGGAATGCCTTTTTTGAAGAGAGACAATTTTAACCTTTAGGGCTGTCGGGATATTGTTTTCACCCGTGGTGTCCAGATGGGCAGGCAGGCGGTGGGAAAAAGTTTTTGTGGTTTTTTTTTTATTTATTTATTTTTACTGCATATTACTAATACATTTCTTTTCACATCAAACAAAAAAAATCAGTTCACATTATAATTATGTACTCTAAAGCTTAATACTAAAACATCTCTTTTTACCAATTAACAAATATAAAACAAGCGTATAAAACAATAAAGTTTGTCCAAGCTATATCTCAGAAACCGTAAGGTGTAGGAAGTTTATACGTGGGTGGGACATTGATTAGGGGGTGTAGGTGTGCAACGTTATGGTGTGACCTTGATGTAGTGACCTTGCGTTTGAAAATCTTGTCCGAGCTATATCTCGGAAACCGTAAGCTATAGGAAGTTGATACGTGGTAGGGACATTGATTGGGGTTTGTAGGTGTGCAATGTTATGGTCTGACCTTGATCTGACCTTTGACCTTGCCATAGTGACCTTGACCTATAAAATCTTGTCCGGGCTATATCTCAGAAACCATAAGGTGTAGGAAGTTGATATTTGGTAGGGATATTGGTTTGGGGTTGTAGGTGTGCAAAGTCATGGTATCAACTTGATTTGACCTTTTACTTTGCCGTAGTGACCTTGATGTATAAAATCTTGTCCGGGCTATATCTCGGAAACTGTATGGTGTAGGAAGTTGATACTTGGTAGGGACATTGGTTAGGGGGTGTAGGTGTGCAACATCCTCATGGTGTGACCTTGATTTGACCTTTGACCTTGCCATAGTGACCTTGATGTATAATATCTTTTCCGGGCTATATCTCGGAAACCCCAAGGTTTAGGAAGTTAATATTTGGGGCTGTAGGTGTGCAAGGTCATGGTGTGACCTTGATTTGACCTTTGACCTTGCCATAGTGACCTTGATGTATAATATCTTTTCCGGGCTATATCTCGGAAACCCCAAGGTTTAGGAAGTTAATATCTGGGTTTGTAGGTGTGCAACGTTATGGTCTGACCTTGATCTGACCTTTGGCCTTGCCATAGTGACCTTGACCTATAAAATCTTGTCCGGGCTACATCTCAGAAACCATAAGGTGTAGGAAGTTGATATTTGGTAGGGACATTGGTTAGGGGTTGTAGGTGTGCAACATCAAGGTCTGACCAGGATTTGAGCTTTGACCTTGCCATAGTGACCTTGACATATAAAATCTTGTCTGTGCTATATCTCGGAAACCGTAAGGTATACAAAGTTGATACTTGGTAGGGACATTGATTGGGGATTGTAGGTGTGCAACATCATGGCGTGACCTTGATTTGATCTTTGACCTTGCCATAGTGACCTTGATGTATAATATCTTTTCTGGGCTATATCGCGGAAACCCCAAGGTTTAGGAAGTTAATATCTGAGTTTGTAGGTGTGCAACGTTATGGTCTGACCTTGATCTGACCTTGCCATAGTGACCTTGACCTATAAAATCTTGTCCGGGCTACATCTCAGAAACCATGAGGTGTAGGAAGTTAATATTTGGTAGGGACGTTGGTTAGGGGTTGTAGGTGTGCAGCGTCATGGTGTGACCTTGATTTGACCTTGACCTATAAAATCTTGTCCAGGCTATATCTCATAAACTATAAGGTGTAGGAAGTTGATACTTGATAGGGACATCGATTGGGTGTTGTAGGTGTGCAACATCAAGGTCTGACCTTTATTTGAGCTTTGACCTTGCCATAGTGACCTTGACATATAAAATCTTGTCTGTGCTATATCTCGGAAACCGTAAGGTATACAAAGTTCATACTTGGTAGGACATTGATTGGGGATTGTAGGTGTGCAATGTCATGGCGTGACCTTGATTTGACCTTTGATCATGCTGTAGTGATCTTGACTTTTTGTCCGGGCAATATTTCTGAAACTGTAAGGTGTTGGAAGTTGAGTTTTGGTACGGACATTTATTAGGGGTTGTAGGTGTGCAACATCATGGTGTGATGTTGATTTGACGTTTGACCTTGTCATAGTCACCATGAGTTTTAAAATCTTTTCCAGGTTATATTTTGGATTCCATAAGGTGTAGAAGGTTGACATTTAGAAGGGCCATTAGTTAGGTAGTGTAGATGTGCATCATGGTGCAACCTTTAACTTTAGCTCTGCCAAAGTGTGTTCACCTGCTATATTTGAGACATGTTTGTCTCATACCAAAGATGTATGGATTGCTGCAACTGATTATTATACATAATTGTGCTGTTTCCATTGACAGCTGCTGTTCTCCAATTAATACATTTTACAGCTTCATAAGTTTTAGTTTACTGATTAATGCTGTCATCTTGCTATTGTCTTGTTTTAATACTTTTACATCCATTTTCTTTCTCTTAGACATTATTTTGGCTACTTAAACATTATTTGGACCGTTATAGAACTGACACTGCTCTTAAAGTATTGAGATCTTTGTATTGTTTCACTACTTCTATATCTTATGTTGTTGAATACTATTTTCCCAGGCTGTGGGGTACAGGCATCTCTGGTGCTATATTGCTGAAACAGGCTAGAGTTGGACAGAATGGACCTCATCAAGTACCTCATTCTAAGGCACACTATCCAAACATATACACCACCATCCATAAAAGGCAGATGCTTGCTATTTCTCAGAAATAAATGAGACACTTTACATCAGTACACAGTCACGTCACATGTTCACCCAGCTTTCACTACTGTGAAGTAGTCGTGTGATTCTATCACTATCGTTTCAGGTACTTTTGAAACATTCCTATCCTGAAATCAGCTCATGTGGCCGAAAAGTGGACGAAGTGTTATACTTCTCATACATTGCAGGGTAAGTCAGATTTTATTTCCCCCAAAACTCTGTTGTTAAAATGGTGGTTAATTTGCATGCATACTTTATTGTAAGCTCTACCAGTAATAAATTGTCCACTGTGGCTGCTAAAGGGAAAAGATTATATGTAGTTATTTGAAAGAATGTGGATTATCTTATAAATTTTAGAAACTTAACTTATTTTTTGTATTCTCTTAATTTATGTCATGTTATTGAGTTTTCTTGTTTTGTCTGTGATATGATTATTATTGTGTATATTTATTTTGTGTACTCTAGGCATTTTTTGTATTTTGTTGCATTATGATATATTTGATATTTTTTCACTTTTTTTCACTTTTTTTCACTTTTTTGCTTTCCTTATCTAGTCAGTTATTTTGTTCTTTTGTCCAGTAAAGTTTATTGTATTTCTATTTATTGTTTCTTTTTGTCTGGTCATGTGTGCGTCTGTGCGTGCGTGTGTCAAGGAGTTTTCTCTGAAACTACTACAGTTACTCATTTTTGGTAAATTACTTGTCCTAATGAATTTTTACGCTCTTCAATATTTTGGGGGTTTGGTGAACTTTGGCCTACTTTTGAGTGAGTGATAGCACTTTTACCTAATATAATTATATGACTTATAACTCTAAAACTATTGCATTTAGAGTATTTATACTTTCTTCAAAAGTATTGCAGCTACACAATTTCTCTCAAATATGTTGTTCATCTACATTTTTGTGAACTGTAACATATTTAAGTTTCACAACTGTTGCTCAATGTACAAGTGAGTAATGGCTACTTTATTGCTACTTTTAGTGAAAATGTGAGAAATCACAAATATCTCGCAAACCGTAATAGATATAGCAATTTTGAGCGAATTTTTGACTCACAGGGTAGTACAAGAGTATCCTATGCAAAGGGGAAAAATTTCAATTTTCGCCACTTTTGGCGGCCATCTTGGATTTTAGCGGAAAATGAAAAAGTGTGAATATCTCGAAAACCGTAAGAGATAGAGCGATTTCGAGCAAATTTTTGACCCGCAGAGTAGTACAAGCGTATCTTATGCAAAGGGGAAAAGTTTCAATTTTTGCCACTTTTGGCGGACATCTTGGATTTTTGCGGAAAATGAAACAGTGTGAATATCTCAAAAACCGTACAAGATAGAGCGATTTCGAGCGAATTTTTGACCCACAGGGTAGTACGAGAGTATCTTATTCAAAGGGGAAAAATTTCAATTTTCACCACTTTTGGCGGCCATCTTGGATTTTATCGGAAAATAAAACGTTGAAAATATCTTTGAAATGGTAACAGATAGAGCGATTTTGAGCGATTTTTTGACCCACTGGGTAGTACAACAGTATTCTGTGCCTAGGGGAAAAATTTCAGTTTTCGCTACTTTTGGCGGCCATCTTGGATTTTAGCAGAAAATGAAAAGTTGTGAATATCTCGGAAAAGCTATTTCTTCCCCTGTAATGCTCGGCGGGAGATACACACCGCGACAGTGGTCTTGTACTTTTTAGTGTTTTATATATTTTGTTCTTATTGATTTTAATGGTGCTGTATATAACACCAAGCTGTTCAATCACCTGAAAATTTTTACTTACTTGCTTGCTGAAGAGGGACATTAATTCTTGCTTGTCTGTCTGCATCACAAAAATTTTGACCCGACTCATAACATTCAAACCCTTGAGGGATTTTTAGCACATTTATTGGAAAGGTGCATGCAAAAGAGATCTACAGTTGATTTTATGTGGGGGTAGGATCCAGTAAAAACTGTTTCCATACCAACTTGTTATATGTTCTGGTTTGAGGATTTTGTTCAGCAGACTTGACTGTTTCCCAAAGGTTTGCAAAATGTAGAATTGTATATTTTGTTTGTTGCCACTTTAGATTAAACACTTTCAAAGAGTTTTGGGCATGATCCAATAAGAGCTATTTCTATGGTTAAAGCACTCGTATATGTCACAGCCAAGAACAACAGATATAGGAAAAGCTCTCCAAGCTGAGTGTTAGTTATCTGCCACTGGGCTTTAACCCGGAACGAAGATTCTAAAATGCATCATGTGCGTGCGTGGGTTCGTGCGTGCGTTAGTGTGTCACGCAGATTTCTCCAAAAAATCTACTACAGCTACAGATTTCTTGTCAATTAATTGTCCTAATGAATTATCACGCACTTGAAAATTTTGTTTGTTTTGTGGACTTAAACCTAAAGATAAGAGAGTAATAGCAATTTTAGCTACTTTGAGTAAAGGACTCATAACTCAAAAACTTTTGCAGTTAGAGGTTTTCCTTCAAATTTGTTGTTCAGCTACTTTGTCCTTAGCTATAAGATGGTACATAGTTTGGGGTTCTATTGCCTGCCATAAGTAATAGCTATTTTCTTATTTGTAGCAAAATAATGAAAGAAGAAAATGTCAAATATCATCAAAAGTATTAAAGCTAAGCAAATCTTTTCAATATGTTATTCATATAGTTTTTGTGAGCTATCACATAGTAAAGGTTCAGACCTGTTGCACATTAGATAGCTGAGTAATAGCTACTTTAAATTCTTACTGTTGAGTAAATCCATTGTAACTCCAAAACTATTGCAGTTAGAGTATTTTCCTTAAATATTGTTCAGCTACTTTGTCCTTAGCTATATGATTGCATATAGTTTGGGCTTCCATTGCATGCCATAAGTGAGTAATAAGTATTTTCTTGTTTGTAGCATCATAATGATAGAAGAAAATGTCAAATATCTTCAAAAGTATTAAACTTAGGCACAACTTTTCAATATGTTATTCATCTAGTTTTTGATAAGTTCTCACATAGTAAAGTTTCACACCTATTGCATATTGAACAGCTGAGTAAAAGCCACTTTGAATATCTTATTATAGAGTAAATTCATTGTAACTCCAAAGCTATTGCAGTTAAAGTATTTTCCTAAAAGTAGTCCCCTGTGCCATCCGGGCAGCGGCGGGCATAAAACAGATTTCCACCAAATTTTCAGGGGGTGTTCACCCCAAAAGGATCTAGAGCTGATTAGGTTTAGGTTTTATCCGTAACCATGGCAACACTTTTTAAGATTTTCAAGTCTTAAAAAGTTTGTGGTTGTTCCACAGACTAAACCCCTGTACGGATTTCCACCAAATTTTCAGGTTATGCTTATATTAAGAGGATGTAGAGCTGATTAGGTTTTGGTGGTTATCCGGTTACGACTGTTGCCATAGCAACACTTTTAAGATTTTCAGATCTTAAAGTTTATGGGTGTTCCACAGCCTAAACCCCTGCACAGATTTCCACCAAATTTTCAGGATATGTTTACCCAGTAAGGATCTACAGCTGATTAGATTTTGGGGGTATCGAATGGCAACTGTTGACATGGCAACACTTTTAAAATTTTCGGGTCTTAAAGTTTGTTGTAAAATCTTTAATGTTTTCTGTAACCTAAAATATTGCAGCAAGCTTCATCAGATTTGCACAAAATGCAAATGGATAGGAAAGCTTGCCTGAGAGTAATTGAGTCCTTGTTTTGGAAACAAAATGGCCGCCATATCATATCTTTAATGGCAAATGGGAGGATCATCACATCAAAAAGGCCTTATATCTCCCTTATAATTAAGCGTCCCGCAAGGGACGCTTGTTTGTGTATGGGAAACCTTCAGGCTCCGCCGGCTCCGCATTTTGTTTTCATTATAACTCTGTAACTGTTAGGCGGATTCTTTTCAAATTTGGCAGGTTTAAGCAGTAGCCTTGGGGAATTTTTTTGAATATGCTGCAGTGACATTTCAACCAATCAGAGAGGTCACATGACCAAAAATGTCTTTTTTCGATGGGGAAGCTTGTCCGGATGATAACTTGAAAGGAATTTTATCAATTCACCTGAAACTTGGCAAATGCATTCATTCTATTAAAATCTGGAAATCATTAGATTTTGGCATTGATTGGTTAAGAAATGGCTGAGTAATTAATGATTAATTAATCATTATGAATTTTCCAAATAAGGAAAACACAAAAATGCTTATATCTCGAAAACCATGCTAGATAGAGCGATTTCGACGAAATTTTTGACCCACAGGGTATCTCTGCGGAGTAGTTATCCCAATT
This sequence comes from Sabellastarte sp. h YS-2021, assembly GCA_964017235.1. Classification (NCBI taxonomy): domain Eukaryota; kingdom Metazoa; phylum Annelida; class Polychaeta; order Sabellida; family Sabellidae; genus Sabellastarte; species Sabellastarte sp. h YS-2021. Next base: position 1,183,007 of record OZ024931.1, read on the forward strand.
TTCAAAAAAAAAATTTATCTCGCCAAAAATGGCAGCCATTTTGAATTTTCGAATTTTTCGCAAAAATTGCAAAACAGAAAAATGCTTATATCTCGAAAACCGTGCTAGATAGAGCGATTTCGACGAAATTTTTGATCCATAGGGTATCTCTGCAGAGTACTTATCCCAATTTTGAAAAAAAATTTTGTCTCGCCAAAAATGGCGGCCATTTTGAATTTTCAAATTTTTCGCAAAATTGCAAAACATAAAAATGCTTATATCTCAAAAACCGTGCTAGATAGAGCGATTTCGACGAAATTTTTAACCCACAGGGTATCTCTGCAGAGTAGCCATGCCAGTTTTCAAAAAAAATTTGTCTTGCCAAAAATGGCGGCCATTTTGAATTTTCGAATTTTTGCGCAAAAATTGTAAAACACAAAAATGCTAATATTTCGAAAACCGTGCTACATAGAGCGATTTCGACGAAATTTTTGATCTTCAGGGTATCTCTGCAGAGCAGCTATCTCAAAGAGCTTTCACTTGGTGAAGTTTCAGACCCATAGCTAATTGCTCACCTACTCAAAATGAGTAAATGCGAATTACCTCTAAAAGTATTGCAGATAGCCAATTTTTCTCAAATAACTCATTCACCTACTTTTGGAAGAGCTTTCACATTGGTGAAGTTTCAGACCCATAGCTAATTACTCACCTACTCAAAATGAGTAAATGCGAATTATCTCTAAAAGTATTGCAGATACCCAATTTTTATCAAATAACTCTTTTATTGCGTTAATATATCTTACCTAGTGGACAGATGCATTTGTCCGGCGCGCTGCCGGTCCCGCCAAACGTTAGAGAAAAACGCCTCGAGCTGGGCTCTGGCCCGGACCGGTAGTGTCCTGTTTACTCGCCAGGTGGCTGTATAGCCTCCCTGCCAGTGCACTGCGCGCGCATGCGTACTTCCTCCTTTTGTTTGGCGCGAAGACGAGAGGTCGTCTGTTTTTTGGAGAAACTTTTATTTTATTTTATATCTGTTACAGGATATATTTTGATAAATTCTTTGTGTAGAAGTGTTGTTTAATAACTATGGATTCACCAGGACAAAGGCGGGGATCGTGCGGCCATAAGATGGCTGGATTTGATATGCATGAGAAGTGTGCTCGTTGTCGAGACAAAGGTCTGGGTAAAGATCCCTGCATTGTGGGAGGTGCGATATGCAAGATTTGTGACAATTTTACAGCAATTCAGCGTGAGATGCTGGCCACTCCACAGTATCAAATTCGCAAGGACAAGAAAGCAGGTTTGCTAGTATCACCACGAGATGTAACTGTGCTGTCTCCAGTTAATTCTTCTCAACAGCCAGCTAGTACTGCGCATGCTCAGCAGACGATTTCTGAAGATGAAAGTGCGCATGCGCAGGACCTCCCTGGGGGTAGCGATAATGTGAGTTCTTCAGATTTTGTTTCCAAAAAAGATTTTGACAAATTAAGTGACCAGTTAGACGAGAAATTCTCTCATTTTGAAGCACTCTTATCAAGAGGCAATATATTTGCTACCCCCAAAGTACCGGTTCAGGTTTCAAACCCACCGGTTTCTGATCAGCCATTCATAGATCCTGCCTCTGCCCGAACCACCGGTCCGGTGCGGTTTCCGACAGTGCAGGCTAGTACAGGATCAGATGGCAAGAAAGATTCAAAGAAGAAGCACAAGTCTTCTCATCATAAATCTTCCAAAGCAAAACCGGTTCCGCTTGAGGAAAATACCGGTCCGGTACAGAAAAAGCCCTCTGACACTGCACTTCAACAACCTAAACCGGTACCGGTTGGGGAGATGACCGGTCCGGTCAGGGCATACCAAACTGACACTTTTGTACCCAAGGAACCGGTTCCGGTTGTGGATGGATCTTTTACCGGTCCGGAACCGGTTGCACCGGCTGGGGAGCCGTTTATGAGAAACCTTGCTTCTGCTGGTGGCTCAGATGATATGTCCAATGTTGAACACCCCTTAACAGATGTCTTGCCTGTGGCTTCAGATGAACCACTCTTTGGGGATCATACATCAACAGATGTTGTGGATAGGGATCATACATCACCAGATGTTTTGGATAGCGAGGACGGTGAACTTTCTGAATCAGACACTGATAAACCAGAAAAAAATGAAGAAATGAGGCTGGAACTTTATCCCAGACTTTGAGTTTGAGTACAGTGACCCGGATAAGTCCAACATTCCGTGGCGTGGAAAAAAACCTAAAACAAGTTCAAAGGTGTCAGTAGCCATGCCAGCAGACGATTGGCTCTGTCAGAAGCTGGAGAGGATTAATCTGACTGTAGCTGAGGGTTACCCTTCCCGAAGTCAAGAAGCAGGTGGTTTGCGTACTGACCAATTCATACGCACCCCTAAACCACAGGATAAATGGTATCCCATGCATAAGTTAAAGACAGATGGTCCCCAGCGACCAGGTAGAAAGCTGTTCAACTGGCATGGTTCTGAGGCGAAACTAAATGCTCAATTCTCAAGAATTGTCAAACCAGCTGCATATCTCGCAACAGGTCCCGTGTCTCGTCCCATATCGCAAGAAGTACTACGCAGATGGGAAAGGTGCGCCCGAGAGGGTACTTACACAGTGAACCATGCAGCTGGTTTCAGCAGATGCACTAGCGAGATTCAAGATCAGATGGCACATCACATAACTTTCCTACAGACTCATCTCAGTAAGGGCAAGTCAGCCAAGGAGGTGTCTGAAGCACTTAAGGAGTTAAGGGATTTATGTGCTTTCCACCAGAATGTATCCGTCTCTCTTGGGACAGCTCTACAGCACCTGGCTGATAGCCTTTTTGTGCAGCTGGGGAACTTCATTCTGATGCGTCGGGACTCTTATTTAGATCATGTTCGTCCCGGTATGAAGATGGACACTTGGAATGAACTGAGAAATGCTGCTCTTTTTGGATATGGGTTATTTCCCGACGCGGCCTTGAATGTCGCGGAACAAGATATCAACAAGTTTGAGACACAACATGTGTCGGTCCAGTCTCGAGTTGGTCCCCAGCACCAACAGAAGACCAAGTATCGCTATAAACCGTATGAGAAGAAGGAGGCTAAGACCATGGTTCAGCCGTCATCTGCTCCTCAACAACCTTGGCGACAGTTTGGGTCATGAGGTCGTGGCCGTGGGCATGGTTCTACTAACCACCGTTTTTCCAAGTATGCCCGGGGTGGCAAAAATTATAAATGACAATCATTGTACAAACCCACGCAACCAAATAATTCCAAAAATAGTGGGTCAAAACATCAGCTCTCAAAACATTTCAAAGACTGTATACTCAAGAACTGCTGTAATTCCTGTTCCTATTGTTGTCGGTCCCGGGCAGCCGCAAAAGAAAGGCCTAAGTCCCGATCTTTGTCAGACAGAAATAAAACATGTCAAAAGTGCTTCTTTTGTCTCTCCTTGTCGTTCTGTCCCTCATGTACCAAATGTCCACAGTGTTGCAGAAAATCCTCCTGTAGGATGCAGGTTGCACAGGTTTTGGGAAACGTGGCTCAGCCTGGGTTCAAATCCTCGGGTAGTCTCCATCTTGAAGGACGGTTACAACCTCCCTTTCAAGATGAGGCCCCCATTGACCAGGTGTCCTCTGATAATCAGCGGATACGCCAACCCTCGCAGAAACAAGTTTTTGAAGGAGGCGTTGCAGTCCCTGATTACAAAACAGGCTGTAGAAAAAGTAGTGGTTCGGGCTTCTCTGGCCTTTTACAACCGGCTGTTCATAGTTCCCAAACCAAACAACAAATGGCGTCCAATCTTGGATTTGAGCAAACTCAATCTTTTCCTCCACTCGGAAACCTTCAAAATGGAAACTCCGGAGACCATCCGGCTATCCCTTCAAAAAGGCGAATGGGTCACATCGCTGGATTTCGGCGATGCCTATTTCCACATTCCCATCAACCCAAGGTCGAGGAAGTATCTCCGGTTTCACCTGCACGGTCAAACCTTCCAGTTCAGGGCTCTGCCGTTCGGCCTAGCGACGTCTCCTTTGGAATTCACAAAGGTGGTGAAGGAGGTGAAATTGATGGCCCAATCCAGGGGTATAAGGATCCACCAGTACCTAGACGACTGGTTGCTTCGAGCTCCCTGTCGGGAGACTTGTGTGAACCAAACACGGACCCTGATGGCTCTGTGTCAGCAGTTGGGATGGTTAGTCAATTTGCAAAAGTCGGAACTTGTTCCCCAACAGGAGTTCAACTTTGTCGGTTATCATTTCGACCTCTCCAGGGGTCTAGTGAAGCCGACTCAGGAGAGGTGGCAAACCCTAACTCAAAAAATAAAGATGCTAATGAGCAGAGGGCATTGTTCGGTCCGAGAGTTCATGTCTCTCATAGGTTTGTTGACAGCCACAGAGAAACAGGTGGTTTCGGGGCGCCTTCACATGAGACCGATTCAGTGGCACTTGAAGAATCACTGGCACGTGCCAGAGGTCCTAGAGAAGGAGATTCCTCTTCCCAGATCTCTATACCCTCATCTGCAGTGGTGGCTGGACGAAAACAATGTGCTCAGCGGCCAACCTCTTCATCCTCTGCAACATGCTCTGCAGTTGTTTACCGACGCCTCAAACGAAGGTTGGGGCGCGCACTTAGGAGACCACACGGCAAAAGGAGTTTGGTCGGACTCAGAAAGCCAGTTGCACATAAACTTTCTCGAGCTAAAGGCGGTCCTTCTGGCCCTCAAGAAGTTCGAGCAACAGTGTTGGGGCCAGATCATTTTGATAGCCACGGACAACACAACGGTTGTCTCATATACATCAACAAGGAGGGGGGTATGAGATCAGGCTCACTTTGTGCCCTCCTCTGGAGACTGCTTTCCTGGTGCAATCGCAGACAGATAGTTCTAAGGGCCAGGCACATTCCGGGAAGGCTGAATGTGATAGCAGACAAATTGTCCAGGAGCACTCAGGTTATTCAGACAGAATGGTCCCTCCTGCAGGAAGTCTTCGACCACTTATGTGCCAGGTGGCACACTCCTCGAGTGGATCTCTTTGCAACAAGGTACAATCACAAACTACCCAAGTTTGTGTCCCCAGTACCCGATCCACAGGCATGGAGAGTAGATGCTCTCAGCCTGAATTGGGAGAATATGGATGCCTACGCGTTCCCTCCTGTGTCTCTTTTGGGCAAGGTGGTGTCCAAGATCCTAGATCAGGGAGTTCACAGGTTGGTCCTGATTGCTCCAGGGTGGCCCAACATACCTTGGTTCTGGGATCTGGTCAGCATGTCTGTTCAGATTCCTCTCTCCCTTCCAAACGTGGAGAACCTGCTGACCCAACCGTTCAATCAGTGTCCCCACAGAGATCTCCTAGGGCTCAACCTCCACGCCTGGCTCCTAGAGCCTCTAGCATACAGGCACAAGGATTCTCTGATGAAGTGGCAACGAGAATTGAGGCTCCTCAAAGACAATCAACCAGAGCCATCTATGAATCGAAGTGGTCCATATTTGTCAAATGGTGCGAGTCACACAAGGTGGACTTCGGGTCACCTTCTTTAAATCAGGTAGCGGAATTTCTCCTATTCCTTTTCAAGGAGAAAAATCTTCAACCTAGCACCATAGATGGATATAGAACTGCTATAGCCGACAAAATCGGGTGTGACAAGGTTAATTTTGGTAAAGACGAAAACCTTACCCGCTTGCTAGACAGTTTCCATAGAGATAAACCCAAGGGTCTTCGAGGAGTCCCTAGCTGGAATCTGTCTCTGGTCTTGCATCAATTAACCCAGTCCCCCTTTGAACCCCTTCGAAAGGCGTCTCTGAAACATCTTACCTTCAAAACGGTGTTTCTCCTGGCTTTGGGCTCGGGCAAAAGAAGGAGTGAGATTCGTGCCTGGGTACACAGGAACATTAGACATCAGGAAGATTGGGCTAATGTTTCTTTATTCCCTTCTCCTTGTTTCTTGTCCAAGAATCAGTTGGCTAAAGAAGGGCCTTCTTCAGTAGCTCCGGTAATTATTCCGGCCTTGGCCCCTACGTTGGATAAGTCTCTCAAGGAGGATAGAACCTTATGTCCAGTTTGAGCTTTGCGTTATTACCTGGACAAGACCAAAGACCTCCGTTCCGGCAAACAGTTGGTCTTTGTGTCTTTCAAGAAGAACTTCAATAAGGATATCGCTCCTGCTACTATTTCTTCTTGGATTAAACAAACCATCTTGTTGTGCTATCAATTGTCCAATGAGGATGCACAACAATTGCATCAGGTCAGAGCCCATGATGTGCGGGCTTTTGCAGCTTCTAAGGCTTTTCAAGGAGGTGTGTCCTTGGACCAGATCCTCTCAGCCTGCCACTGGAAGTCGCACAATACCTTCACCCAATTTTATTTGAAGGATGTAGCATGGGCTGATGCTGACCTGTACCATTTAGGACCAGTGGTCGCAGCCCAGCACATACGCGAGTAACTGGTATCCTTGAAAGGATAACTTGTATATAGTGTAAAGCGTTTAGAAGGAGTAGTGGGTTGTTTTTAGTTGGCTCCTTCTTTTTTAGTTATCATGTTTTGAAACCCCAGCGCGCAGTTCTCAACCGGAAGGGCTGGTGTGGGGTATGAGTTATTTCTATTTTATCCTGTTCTGCTTCCTTGGGACTGAACTCTTACCTCCTCTCTCCTATAGTCCTAGCCCAGGTGGCTCGGTAGACGGCGAAAAAGAGGGGGGGGGGGAAACCAACTATGGTGTAGGGTATGGGAAGGACCCCTAACCCTTCTGACAAGAGTCCCTGTTGAGTTTAGCTGCCCTCCATCCAATGGGTAGTTATTCTGCATCTGTCCACTAGGTAAGATATATTAACGCAATAAAATGGAAAATTTAATAAGTAAATTAAATTTTTATAAGTTAATATCTTACCTAGTGGACAGAGGGATTCCCACCCTGCCTTCCCCGCAACAAACATTCCCAGGGGACTCAAACAGGGTGCAAACAAAAGGAGGAAGTACGCATGCGCGCGCACGCGCAGTGCACCGGCAGGGAGGCTGTACAGCCACGTGGCGAGTAAACAGGACACTACCGGTCCGGGCCAGAGCCCAGCTCGAGGCGTTTTTCTCTAACGTTTGGCGGGACCGGCAGCGCGCCGGACAAATGCATCTGTCCACTAGATAAGATATTAACTTATAAAAATTTAATTTACTTATTAAATTTTCCAATTCATCTACTTGTGGGAGAGCTTTCACATTGTGAAGTTTCAGACACATAGCTAATTACTCACTTACTCAAAATGAGTAAATGCGAATTATCTCTACAAGTATTGCAGATAGCCAATTTTTCTCAAATAAATCATTCACCTACTTTTGGGAGAGCTTTAACTCTGTGAAGTTTCAGACCCATAGCTAATTACTCACCTACTCAAAATGAGTAAATGCGAATTATCTCTAAAAGTATTGCAGATAGCCAATTTTTCTCAAATAACTCATTCACCTACTTTTGGTAGAGCTATCACTCTGTGAAGTTTCAGACCCATAGCTATTTATTCACCTACTCAAAATGAGTAAATGCTAATTATCTGTAAAAGTATTGCGGATACCCAATTTTTATCAAATACTCATTCATCTACTTGTGGGAGAGCTTTCACATGGTGAAGTTTCAGACCCATAGCTAATTACTCACCTACTCAAAATGAGTAAATGCGAATTATCTCTAAAAGTATTGCAGATAGCCAATTTTTCTCAAATAACTCATTCACCTACTTTTGGGAGAGCTTTCACACACGAAAATGAAAAATTGTGAATATCTCAGAAAAGCTATTTCTTCTCCTTTTATGCTCGGCGGGAGATACACACCGCGGCAGTGGTCTTGACAAACATTTTTGTCTCCCCAAAAATGGTGGCCATTTTAAATTTTCAAAGTTTTTACAAAACACAAAAATGCTTATATCTCGAAAACCGTGCTATATGGAGCGAACTGAACAAAATTTTTGACCTGCTGGGTATCTCTGCAGAGTAGGCATGCCAATTTTCAAAATATTTTTATCTCGCCAAATATAGCAGACATTTTGAATTTTTTAATTTTTTGCAAAACACAAAAATGCTTATATTTTGGAAACCATGCTAGATAGAGCAGACTGCGCTGACTTTGGTTGCCACAACAGTATAAGGCTAGAAACGAAGCATTTTCTTAATACTTTAGCACTCACCTTTATATCCTTTTCGGGACGCTTTGTCCCTTATCTTTTTTTTTGCGAGCGATCCTCTAGTTGTTTCTTTGGCTTCAAACTATAAAAACTACTTGTAAGAAATCATGGCCTGTGAATCTTTTGTAGAATATCTTGTGGGTTCTCTATACTTTTTACAACAGAAGTTGTTCCTAAGATTTTCCCAAATCTCAATGTTGTTTGTTGGCCATTTAGCTGTACCTGTGGGCTGGGGTTCTTGCCTGCTGAGGCTGGCTATTTTCTTATTTGTCACGAAATAAAATGACAGAAGTAAATGTCAAATATCTTCAAAAGTATTAAAGTTAGCAAATCTTTTCATATTTGTTATTCATCTATTTACCCCACAGCCCTTAAGGGGTGTCGGTTATTGTTTTCACCCATGGTGTCTGGATGGGCAGGCGAGCGTCCAGGCGGCGGGAAAAAGTTTGTCCGGTGTGTATCTCAGAAACCGTACAGTGTAGGAAGTTGATACTTGGTAGGGACAATGGTTAGGAGGTGTAGGTGTGCAACGTCATGGCGTGACCTTGATTTGACCTTTCACCTTGCTGTAGTGACCTTGACCTATAAAATCTTGTTTGGGCTATATCTTAGAAACCGTAAGGTGTAGGATGTTGATACTTGGTAGCGATATTGGCTAGGTTAGATATTGCAACATCATGATGGGACCTTGATTTGACCTTGTCATAGTAACCGTGAGTTTTAAAATCTTGTCTGGGCTATTTGTTGGTTTCCATAAGGTGTAGAAGGTTGACACTTGGTAGGGACATTGGTTAGGGGGTGTAGGTCTTTCTAGTATCCCGGTCTTTGTACTGTTTCACTACGTCTGTATGTCATTGTGCTGTGGGGTATGCCTATCTCTGATGCTGTTTTGTAAGTTATCACATAGTAAAGTGTCACACCTGTGGCACATTGAATAGCTGAGTAATACTTTGAATTCTTACTATTGAGTAAAGCCTTTGTAACTCCAAATCTATTGCACTTATAGTATTTTCCTAAAATATATTGTTCAGCTACTTTGTCCTTGGCTATAAGATGGTACATAGTTCAGGGTTACATTGCATGCCATAAGTGTGAAATAGCTATATTCTCATTTGTAAGCAAATAATGACAGAAGTAAATGTCAAATATCTTAAAGTCTTATGGTTAAGCAATTTTGTTTCCGACTTGTTATTCATCTAGTTTTTGATAAGCTATCATATATAGTAAAGTGTCACACCTGTTGCGCGTTTTATGGCTGAGTAATAACTACTTTGAAATTCTTACTGTTGGGGAAATCCATTGTAACTCCAAAACTATTGCAGTTTGATTATTCTTTTAAGATTTGTTGTTCAGCTACTTTGTCCTGAACTACCAGATGGCACATAGTTTGGAGCTCCATTGCATATGGTAAATGACGAATAGCTATTTTCTCATTTGTAGCTAAATAACAGAAGTAAAGGTCACATATCTTTAAAAGTTTTACAGTTAGGCCAATCTTTTCAAATATATTATTCATTAAGTTTTTTAATAAGATATCATATACTCACTTTTACGTTATTGTATCCACCTGAGCTATACTCATTTTACCAATGAGTAACTCACTTACAACTTGAAAAGTATTCAATTTATAGTTTTTTTTTGTCAAATATGTTGTTCAGCTACTTTTTGATTTCTGTGTCATGGCAAATTTTCAGAGCTATAGCTCCACAGCTAACTGAGCAATAGTTGCTTTGCTACTTTGCTAATGAGTAAATCGCTTGTAACTTCAAAAGTATTAAATTTAGAGTTTTGTTATCAAATATGTTGTACCATTTAACTTTTGATGTTCTGTGTCATGATGAATTTTCAGAGCTTTAGCTATAATGCTAACAGAGTCATAGCTACTTTGACATTTTGCCACTAAGTAAGTCACTTATAAGTTTAGAGATTTGCTATAAAATATGTTATCCTTAGAGTACTAAGGGCTACTCCTCAAGGTCATCTGAAAAATTCTGACTTTTCCAAATTACGGTGGGCATCTTGAATTTTGACAAAAATGAAAAATATCATTTATCACAAAAACTGTAAGAGACAGAGCGATTTTGGGCAAATTTTGGACCCACAGGGTATTAAGCTCTGATCCTTTAGCACCCCTCAAACCATTTAGACTTTTCAGATTTTCAGCTGCCATCTTGAAATTTGGATTTCGCAGAAATGGAAAATGTCATTTATCTCAAAAACTGTAAGAGGTACAGTGATTTCAGGCAAATTTTGGACCCACAGGGTACCAGGGACTCCTCTAGGATATCTGAAAATTTAGACTTTTCTGAATTTCAGCCGCCATCTTGAATGTTGCCGGAAAGGTAATATATTACCTACAGCAGCATTATATACATTTTACGGCGAGAGATAAGTGACCGCATCAGAGGTCTTGTTGAAATATGTAATCATGCTCTCCAGGCAACCAAGTAAATTCACAGAACTTCACAGTGTCATAAAATTCTTTGTTTGAAATGTTAAAGTCATTATTTGTTCATATTTACAGGGAGACTACGTGTACACTGGCTCAGCAGTTTGTGGCCTATCTGTTCATGGCAAAAACCGATGAGGAATGCAAAACCGTGTTATGTAGTATTGGTAAGTATTCAGTAAGATTGCATTATATACTGTTGGTCAGTATTCATTGTATATTCAGTATAGTGCTGAATATTACTATTTTATGTAGTTTTGATAAGTATTCACTAACACTGTGTCATGAAGTACTGGTAACTATTCAGTAATGCTGTGTTATTTAGTTTTACTAAGTATTCAGTAAATTTGTGCTCTGTTATGTAGTATTGGTAAGTATTCATTAATTATGTATTGTGTAGTTTTAGTAAGTATAATATGTTGTGTAGTTTTAGTAAGTTTAATATGTTGTGTAGTATTGGGAAGTATTCAGTACGACGTGTTATATAACTGAAACATTACTTGTGTTTTGTATTTGATCATCAAACTAATGTATTGTGACAAGTAGTGAGTTGTATTGCATTGTATTTTGTGTTTGATCATGTATTTAAACAGCTCAAGGCTTTGACCGCACCCACTGGTTTGTGTGATGGTTTCACTGGACAAAACACTCACTTCCAGACACGGAGCAGAGTAAGTTGCTGAAAGCAAAGCATCCCAGGAATTGCTTAGGTAGACTTTACAAAGGCTGAATTAAATAATAAATACATCAAAACACTTGATACTTTTATGTGAGAAATACAGTTTTTAAAACTCCAAATAATGCACAAAACAATGTCGGTCTCATGAACGCTTGCCTTAAAACACTGAATCAGTTTACAGAATATGTTTTATACTATTACACAACTACAGAAAAACACACATTTCTTACAGCACTATACAGTTCACAACATCAAACACATTTCTTATGTACAGTACACTAAATATTGTTTCTTACAACATTAACTACTTCATAACATCGAACACATTGAACTATGTCTAGTCTTTAGATGTTATACAGAAGTCATTAAGTGATGTTTTATTAAGCGTCCCGCAAGGGACGCTTGTTTGTGTATGGGAGACCTTCAGGCTCCGCCGGCTCCGCATTTTGTTTTCATTATAACTCTGTAACTGTTAGGCGGATTCTTTTCAAATTTGGCAGGTTTAGGCAGTAGCCTTGGGGAATTTTTTTGAATATGCTGCAGTGACATTTCAACCAATCAGAGAGGTCACATGACCAAAAATGTCTTTTTTCGATGGGGAAGCTTGTCCGGATGATAACTTGAAAGGAATTTTATCAATTCACCTGAAACTTGGCAAATACATTCATTCTATTAAAATCTGGAAATCATTAGATTTTGGCATTGATTGGTTAAGAAATGGCTGAGTAATTAATGATTAATTAATCATTATGAATTTTCCAAATAAGGAAAACACAAAAATGCTTATATCTCGAAAACCATGCTAGATAGTGCGATTTCGACGAAGTTTTTGACCCACAGGGTATCTTGGCGGAGTCGTTATCTCATTTTTGAAAAAAATTTTGTCTCGCCAAAAATGGCGGCCATTTTGAATTTTCGAATTTTTCGCAAAAATTGCAAAACATAAAAATCCTTATATCTCGAAAACCGTACTAGATAGAGCGATTTCGACGAAATTTTTGACCCGCGGGGTATCTCTGCAGAGTAGTTATCCCATTTTTTGAAAAAAGTTTTGTCTCGCCAAAAATGGCGGCCATTTTGAATTTTCGAATTTCTCGCAAAAATTGCAAAACACAAAAATGCTTATATCTCGAAAACCGTGCTAGATAGAGTAATTTCGACGAAATTTTTGACCCCCAGGGTAGCTCTGCAGAGTAGATAGCCAATTTTTCTCAAAAAACTCATTCACCTACTTTTGGGAGAGCTTTCACTCTGTGAAGTTTCAGACCCATAGCTATTTATTCACCTACTCAAAATGAGTAAATGCTAATTATCTGTAAAAGTATTGCGGATACCCAATTTTTATCAAATACTCATTCGCCTACTTGTGGGAGAGCTTTCACATGGTGAATTTTCAGACCCATAGCTAATTACTCACCTACTCAAAATGAGTAAATGCGAATTATCTCTAAAAGTATTGCAGATAGCCAATTTTTCTCAAATAACTCATTCACCTACTTTTGGGAGAGCTTTCACTCTGTGAAGTTTCAGACCCATAGCTATTTATTCACCTACTCAAAATGAGTAAATGCAAATTATCTGTAAAAGTATTGCGGATACCCAATTTTTATCAAATACTCATTCATCTACTTGTGGGAGAGCTTTCACATGGTGAAGTTTCAGACCCATAGCTAATTACTCACCTACTCAAAATGAGTAAATGTGAATTATCTTTAAAAGTATTGCAGATAGCCAATTTTTATCAAATAACTCATTCACCTACTTTTGGGAGAGCTTTCACTTGGTGAAGTTTCAGACCCATAGCTAATTATTCACCTACTCAAAATGAGTAAATGTGAATTATCTGTAAAAGTATTGCAGATAGTCAGTTTTTCTCAAATAACTCATTCACCTACTTTTGGGAGAGCTTTCACTCTGTAAAGTTTCAGACCCATAGCTATTTATTCACCTACTCAAAATGAGTAAATGCTAATTATGTGTAAAAGTATAGCGGATACCCAATTTTTATCAAATACTCATTCATCTACTTGTGGGAGAGCTTTCACATGGTGAAGTTTCAGACCCATAGCTAATTACTCGCCTACTCAAAATGAGTAAATGTGAATTATCTCTTAATAGTATTTTAGATTGCCAATTTTTCTCAAATAACTCATTCACCTACTTTTGGAAGAGCTTTCACACACGAAAATGAAAAATTGTGAATATCTCGGAAAAGCTATTTCTTCTCCTTTAATGCTCAGCGGGAGATACACACCGCGGCAGTGGTCTTGACAAAAATTTTTGTCTCCCCCAAAAATGGTGGCCATTTTGAATTTTGCTAGATAGAGCAGACTGCGCTGACTTTGGTTGCCACAACAGTATAAGGCTACAAACGAAGCATTTTCTTAATACTTTAGCACTCACCTTTATATCCTTTTCGGGACGCTTTGTTTTTGCTATGCAAAAAACATTATCTTTTTGTTTTTGCTAGCGATCCTCTAGTTTCTATTGTATATGTCTGAGTTATTGAACAACAAGTCATGTTTTGTTCACAGATCTACACAAGCTGTGTTACATACATGTACAATTGTATTTTGCTGTATATATGTGAGTTAATGAACAATAAGTCATGTTTTGTTCACAGATCTACACAAGCTGTGTTACATACATGTACAATTGTATTTTGCTGTATATATGTGAGTTAATGAACAATAAGTCATGTTTTGTTCACAGATCTACACAAGCTGTGTTACATACATGTACAATTGTATTTTGCTGTATATATGTGAGTTAATGAACAATAAGTCATGTTTTGTTCACAGATCTACACAAGCTGTGTTACATACATGTACAATTGTATTTTACTGTATATATGTGAGTTAATGAACAATAAGTCATGTTTTGTTCACAGATCTACACAACTTCATATCAATCCTTGTATGTTTCTCTATATGTGCGAGTCATTGATCAATAAGTCGTGTTTTGTCGACAGATCTACATGCATTCATATCACCATGTACTGTTTGGCATCGTAACACAAACCTTAGGTTGGCACAGAGGACAGGACACTGTTTATTGGTTTGTTGTCATCAGTATAATCTGTGAACTTCCATGTACCAAATAAGGAAGTCAAAGTGACGACAGAACTAAATATATTCAGGGATTTACGTATGCAGATTGTGTCAAGTTAGGGAGCTCATTAGAAGTTCTGTAATCACCCCATAGAAAACAGTGTAAAGAGTTTCTTGATTTTGATTGTAAAGGACAATCATGTAATCACTTGTATCAGGGCATATTTTTATAAAAGATATCACCGTTGCTACACATAAAACAAGCAAAAATCAGGTTTTGGCGTCCTCGTTGTGGCAGGTTACACTGGAGAGAGCGGTGACTCTAGTCTGGTGTAAAGTTACGAGATATTCAACAATATGTGCAGTCTTTGTGTCATGTTGTACATATTTACACGACTCGATGTTTACCCTCTTTACATGTTTTTTGTAAGATTTTGTGATATTTGTTACTATGCATTGTTAGCTGTGTACAACAACTTAATGATAAGTCTTGGTATGCATGATGTATTGCCACGTATCTAAAAGAGTGAATTAACTTTAATTATTTGCATATAGCTAGCAATCCAGTAGAACTAATTAAGTTAAACATTTTGTATATTTTTAGCAAGTAATCTGATAAAGCTAATGAACTGAATATTTTGTATATCTGTACGTAGCAATATGCCAAAGCTAATTAACTCAAACATTCTGTCTGTAGCAATCTGTAGCATCATAATGTGTACAACTCTTATGTACAGAGTAACGTTTGTTACTTTAAAACTGTACTATTTTTCTGATAAAATCACTGTTGATAATATTTTATAACTATGCACATTTTGCTCATTATGTTGTTTCTGTGAATTACTTGTTACTTGAGCCGGTAAATGGCAAATATGGTTTGTTATTTGTTGGAAAATGTGAACATTCATCGCTGTTTGTTATTTTTCATGAAAAATGAGTTTGATGTAAAAATAAATGACTATGAGACTGATTTGAATTATTTTCAGTATTTGATTGACATTTAGGTTCAAACTTTATATGTTTGTGCAATTTGTGGGGTCAAATTTTTTTTCAAAAACAACTGAAAGATAGTGTTACTACTGAGATAGCAGATTTTAGCTTAAATCTGGAAAATGAGGGAAATGTCATGTGACTTGCCATTCTTCACAAACTCCACATTGGGACCTTAACACCAACTCAACATTCTTGTGTTCAACCTCTATCAAGGTCACATGTATCACTCATCACTGCTGATCACCAAAAATTACTTGCTACAGTAGGGTATAATTGTACTTCCATGTTAGTGATATTAATATCTCAAGTTTATTTCTAAGCATTTTGATGCATGCTATCAACAAGAAAGCTTATATTCATCACAACCCCCTATTATCTCCTTATGTGTTGCATGTAGAGCCTTAAAATGTTTCCGGAATTAACAGGAAACCACATGCAAAAAGTCTAAAGCCAGTCAAAGCCCCCCCCCCCCCCCCCCCCCCATCGCCCTATCAGTTAGACTAGGGTAAAGAAATTCTAGATTTTGTGTTATTGTTTATATTGCCTTTATTATTGCTTTTAAAACTTTAGAATGTATTAGGCGGTACCATTACCATCTGGGACTAATTGCTGTTCTTGGGTGGCCGATTGCAGCACAAGAAAAAAGCATATAATGACCAAGTTCCCTGCTATTTCCACTAGCAGTCCTGGGGTGACCTAGATAGTGATGTATAACATTCTTTCTTTCTCGTTGGCCGCCATATTGCATAACACACATTTTTCATAGGGAATCAATTCATTATTTCATGTCGTTTGGCTACTCAGGATGTTTATAAAACAATATAGAATCATTTTTTGTGACAAAGAAACAAGAAGTACTTTTACTTCTACTTGAATCTTTATCTTTGTCGACTTCACAACTAAACCCTAACAAACCCTGGGCTCTAAAATGTCATTGTTATAACAGTTTCGACCAACACAACTACCTCACATGCCGGAAAGCAGGTAAACTTCTGACGACTTTTCTGTGACTGGCAGTAAACCCTGCCTTATTTGTCAGTCTTTGTTCTGTTTACATGTGCCCAGAAATCTAGGCCTTTAATAAACATTTTCACATATTTTGCCCTGTAACTTGGAAGTGGTAAGTCTGAGAAGTTTCAAACTGTATTGGATATAAATTCTATGTGTATTCTATACCTATAACAGATTTGAAGTCTGAAGCTTTAATTCGAAGTTCACATTCAGGTCTCAAAAAAGCCAACAAAGACACAATATGTGGACTTTTAAGCCCTGTGACTATTAAACTATGTGACTGATAGAGCTGAAATCACGTGGGTTTTTTTACATGTGCCAAAAATCAGGGCTTTAAGTAGACATTTAACCTGTGTATGAGGACCATAGACACTCACCCGAGTGACCTTTTTTATGTCATGTCTTGTCAGTCAGCTGACAGTATGGCATCACTCTGCAGTGTCAGCCTGAACAACTTCTCCAAAACTACAAGACCCAGAGACATGTGTTTTTTTTTTAAAAAAATGCCTTATCTATCAAGGATGATAAATTGTAAAATCCATGCAGATCTGTCTGTTCCCCAGAGCCATAAGAAGAGAGGCACCCCCGCCCAAAGTCTAAAAAGTTCACTTTATCACAATTTTCTCATGGACTATTGCAGGGATTTCTCTCATATCTTGCATATATGTACTAGGCCACAGGTAGATTCCCTTGTGTATCAGACCTAAATCTTTTTTAATTATTTTTTTATGAATTTTTAAAATAATTTTAATGCATTAAATTCATGATTTTATTGCATTAATACATCTTACCTAGTGGACAGATGCATTTGTCCGGCGCCCTGCCGGTCTCGCCAAACATTAGAAAAAAACGTCCTGAGCTGGGCTTTGGCCGGGACCGGTAGTGTCCTGTTCATTCGCCAGGTGGCTGTGTAGCCTCCCTGCCAGGGTGTACTGCGCATGCGTACTTCCTCTTTTTGTTTGGCGCGAAGCAAATTAAATGCTTGGAAATTTCATAGATTTGTTTATGGATCTTGTTTTATCAAAATAAAATAGTTTACAACGGAAAACTAGTATTATGTTCATTAATATATGTAGAAGCACTTGATGTCTTCTCCCGGCCAGGATTGCGGATCGTGTGGGTATTTTACACTGAACTTTGACCCAGCATCCATGAAGTATTTGTTTGGAAAGGCATTAGTACCACTCCATTTTATTGCATACTGCAAGCTTTTATTGTGTGGATATTTACAAAGAACTACTGTTTCCTGGCCACATCACCATATAAAATATGTTAGGAGAGAGTTTCCTTCATATTTACAGAGAATGCATCGTCTTCATATGACGTCATCATCTCCAGCAAATGCTTGTCACATGACAATAAAATAAACTGGTCACGTGACACGGCAAGCGGATTTCCTATGTAAACATCTACAGTGGCACAGTGGGACCCACCTCCTCTCTAGTTCTTCCCTGGTGGTACAGTGGGACCTGCCACCTCCCTAGTTCTTCCCTGGTGGTACAGTGGGACCCGCCTCCTCTCTAGTTCTTCCCTGGTGGTACAGTGGGACCTGCCACCTCCCTAGTTCTTCCCTGGTGGTACAGTGGGACCCACCTCCTCTCTAATTCTTTCCTAGTGGTACAGTGGGACCCTCCTCCTCTCTAGTTCTTCCTTGGTGGTACAGTGGGACCTGCCTCCTCTCTATGGTACAGTGGGACCTGTCTTCTCTCTAGTTGTATCCACCGGAAGCATCCGGTGGATACATTGGTTTAGCGTTCGCTACGCCGCCGCCGCCGCGTGTAGAGAGATTTTATTTCATAAAAATGTAAATATACTATACCATATGAAAACACTTGGGTAAGCTTTGCTTGGCATTCGGTGACCGCCACGTACACCATACATAGAATTTAAAATATGAGGGGAGACCCTCTTTAAACCTATATACTTGCTACCCTTTGACCCCTGGTGACCTAGTTCACTCTGCCATGCGCATTAATGCGAAAACAGTTCATTCTTTTTGTGGCGGTTGAACTCTCAACTCGGCATTTTTGCTGCCCAAATTTTTTAAGACCTGCTAGGTGTTGTGGTGCTCTGTAAGTACGTTTATGCTGTTTTTAATCACTTTTCCTTCATTTTTATTCGATTTTATCGATTTCTGGTGTATTTATTGCTTGTTTTTTGAAATATTACTTGTCTTTTTCGTAACTTAGCTCATGTGGTCACGTGGTACGGATGTGGGTTTCCCTTCGGAAATATTCATTTCCTTGGTGGTTTGCATTAGATTTTTAGTTCTAAATGTTTATTTTCACCTATTCAGGGTATTCCTTCATTCATTCTTCGAATCACCGCAATTTTCACATTTACTTAGCTGTTTGTACGAAAACTTCACCAGATCACGTGACTGTGACGTCACATCCAAAATGGAGGTTAATCGTGAACTTTCTGAAGAATAGTCATTCTTTCAGTGAGTACAGCATATTTACTTATTCATTTGCTTTATTATACTTGTTTATATTGTGTACTTTGTTTTCAGAGCAATACTTTATCTCAAGTGTCACAAAATTCAAATATTTTTGTTTTTTCACAACTACATACCATACTCGGTTTCTTATGGATCCTCCCCTTACTACCGGTACTTCAGCTTCTTCTGGCTCGTGTTTTTCCACCTTGCCTTCGGGCTTACTGCCTAGTATGACTTCTTTAGAAGCATGCACTAGTTGGCTTTTGGGGGTTACTCAATCCCCACCGGTGGATTCACGTCCAGTGACTGGTGTGCCTTTACCCCCTCAATCCTGTGTAATGTCATCTTGGTCTGTGAATTCTTCGAATTCTTTGGGTAGACCGCGATTTCCCAGCAACCGGGTTCTGTGGGTAACTTTCCCTCAGCTCAGCCCATTCAGGCTGTCCCGGTGCCAGCAGGCTACCCTGTTTATGACCAATCTTTTCACAGGCCCCCTTATCAGCCTCAGGCTGATTTCTTCAACTCTTTCTCATCTCTCATGTCTTCCATGTTAGATAGGTTTTAGGGTATTGCTAACCCTGCTGTTACTCAACAGCCAATGGCTAGTCAGGATCTGTCGCAACCTTCGGGTGCGACTTTTAATGATTCTCAGGACTCACTTCAGACTCAGTCTCAGGTTAATCTTGAGGCTGAGCTGCAGGTCGTAGATTCAATGCCAAACATCCCTTACGTCCAGTCGGTCAATAGGGACTACAGGGAGGCTTTAGACTCTGTCTTTGAAGTCTTATCAGATAAGATTTCCAGGCCTTCTGTTCAGAATCACGATCCCGAGGATTGCTCGAACCTCTACCCCGACCAATCAAAATCCTCACCCATGAGTCTCCCCATCAGTTCTAGACTGAGGAGTTCCTTTAAGATGGCTGATGCGTATCTATCTGATTTGCATTCACGCTCTTCTAATTTGGGAGCTTCCCAAACTAAGTTGAGGAAGTTGGGAATTTTCCCTAACAAACCCTCAAAACTTAGCTTTGCCAGATACAGACCCATGGCTTCTGATGTCTGGACTGATCTTTTGAAAGATCCGGATCAGGGGTCAGGTTTGCCATCTCCCAAAAAGGAGATTTACTTGTCCAGAAGTACAGCTCATGCCCTTGAGAAGAGTCTCAGGTCAGACTTAATGATTCTGAATTCCCTAGACTTCTATCGAGAGGCTTTAGCGGTCAATCATACCAACTTAGTGAAGTTGGTTGACCAAACTGAGTCTAATCTTTCTCTGGACATTCAGCAGGCCTTGGACGTCAATTCTTTGCTGATCAATCAGGTGAAGTTTCACTTAATTGATTTGTTGGCTTCCATCACCCATTCTATCTCTACTGTGACCTTGGCAAGGAGGGATTCCTTCCTTTGCACAGTCCCTAAACATGTGCCAGATCATATTGTTAGGGAGCTTAGGTCTCATCCTATCTATGGTCCCTCCCTCTTTGGTGAATTTGCCTTGAAGGCTCTTTCTTCTCACACTAAAGAGTATAAGCAGGAACAGTTCCAGACTGTCCTGACTAAGGGAGTGTCCAAACAACTTTCTGCTTCTGCATCCAGGGGCAAGTCTTTCAAAAGACTACAATCCCAAGATAGGGATTCTCAAGATAGGAAATTTCAGAAGGGTTCTACTTCTGGTTCTGGTTCCTTTCGAGGTTCCAAGAAACCACGTGGTGGAAAGTCTTCCAGGGGTAGGGGCAAAAAGCCCCAACCTCAATCTCAACAATGATGTCCTACAGGAGGTAAGAGTGACCTTGGAACTCTCCAAGGTCCCACTCATACCTCCAGACCCCACCACTTTGCCAGTGGGAGGTCGACTGGGTTATTTCCATCTCAATTGGAAGTTTTTAGGGGCCCATCCTTCTGTTATCAAGACCCTGGAATTTGGACTTCAGCTTCCAATAGGTTCAGTTCGAATTCCGTTATCCAGGGTCCCTTTGATAAACAGCCACTATTCTTCCCTAGACAAGAATCTAGTTCTTTGCCAAGCTGTTGTGGATATGCTGCTCAAAGGAGCAATCCAGGAGGTCAGGGATTCTTCATCCCTGGCTTTCTACAGCAGACTTTTCCTTGTGGCAAAGAAGACTGGAGGATGGAGGCCAGTAATAGATTTGAGTCATTTAAATCTTTATCTGGACTTCCCCACTTTCAGGATGGAAACTACTCAGTCCATCAGAAACTCCCTTCAAGTTGGCCAGTGGACAACTTCTCTGGACCTCAAGGATGCATACTTCCACGTTCCCATGGCTCCTACGGTTCACAAACTGCTCAGGTTTCAAGTCTTGGGCAAAGTGTACCAGTTTGTAGCTATGCCTTTTGGCCTAGCCACAGCTCCCAGGGAATTCACTATCTTAGTCAAGGAAGTGAAAAGGATGGCCTTGAGGTTGGGCATCTCAGTTCACATGTACCTAGACGATTGGCTTATCAAAGCCAACAGTTGTCAAGAGGCTCATTCTGCAACTCTAACTTTGTTTGAGTTGACTCACAAACTGGGGTGGATTGTAAACAGGGAGAAGTCAGATTTGCTTCCAAAGCAAGTTTTCACCTTCCTGGGCCAGGTTTTCGACCTGTCCAAGGGGGTTTGTTATCCAACAGAGGCCAGGTTCCTGTCCATTCAGGAGGCTATTCATCCTCTGCGTTTCAACCCCCATACTACTCCACGCCAGGCTATGCACCTTTTGGGTCTACTAGCTTCCACAGAGAAGTTAGTACCTCAGGGTCGCCTTCATATGCGACACCTTCAATTTCATCTCAGGAGAAATTACAATTGCCACCTAAAAGGTGCCCTGGATTCTCCATTCACCTTGGACCCTTCAGTGAAGGTTCATCTGAGGTGGTGGTTACTGAGGAACAATGTCATGGCGCAAGCTCCACTGCACCCACCCAAGTATGTAACATCCATTTACACGGATGCCTCAGCTCAGGGTTGGGGAGCTCATTGTGCTCACATGATTGCTCAAGGTTATTGGTCGACTCAGCAGTCCAAACTGCATATCAATGTTCTGGAGCTCAAGGCTGTGCTCCTGGCTCACAAGACCTTTGTCCCTCAGTTATCCCTTCATCAAAGGATTCTATTCTATTCTATTCTAATTGGACTTTTATAGCGCTTAATCTCCCCAAACAAGAGGACTCTAAGGCACAACAAGACAAAAAGCAGTCAACAAAATTCTGTGTCCAGGGACATAACAGGGGTCGAACACCACGGAGAACGCCAGGAGGATGATTCAGGCTAGGGTGGATATGCTTTGGTGTACAGGTAGGTTTTAAGCTGTTTTCTGAAGGAGGCCAGGGATGGAGAGGCACGAATCACATCAGGGAGAGTATTCCACACAGTAGGAGCATCAAACGCAAAACTATTACCAAACTGTTTGACAGATTTATGAACAGAGGGGCAGAACTTTGGAATAACTAGGAAATTACCACCACTTTCACTGCGCCTGGTACTATAAGAACTGCTGTAGGAAGAAAGATGTGGTGAAAAATACCTGGGAAAACCTGTGTGAAGATACTTATAAACAAGTGTGACTGTCTTGAACACAATGCGCTGTTCAACAGGAAGCCAATGCAGTTTCTTTAGCACAGGAGTTATGCTGGTGTATCGACTGGTGTTTGATACAATTCTAGCTGCACTATTTTGGATGCACTGTAATTTGCGTAGATTGAACTTGGACAGGCTCCTGAAAAGTGAGTTGCAGTAATCCAACCGACTACTAACAAGAGCGTTGGCTACAAGCACAGAAACATCATGAGTAAGAAACCGCCTGACATGTCTGAAGTCACGGAGTTTAACAAAACAACTTTTGCAGACATTCTGAACATGCTTGGACAAAGAGAAATCTGAATCAAGCCACACACCCAGATTTTTTACTGAATCTGCAGGGCAGAGTGAGTTGCCCAGGATATCGGATTATTCAGGTAGCCTCAGACAACACAACTGTTTGTGCTTACATAAACAAACTAGGGGGCACTCGCTCCTGGGACATGTTTGCCATCACTTGGCACCTGTTTGCCTTCTGTCGCAAGAACAAGGTTGTTCTTACAGCAAGACACGTTCCAGGGGTCATGAATCTTGTAGCAGACCAACTCTCCAGGTCTCAACAGACCCTTCATACAGAGTGGTCTCTCAATCCCAAGATCTTCAGGTGGCTGTCACAAATAGACTTCCAACCTCAAATAGATCTCTTTGCCACAAGATTCAATCACAAGCTGCTCCAGTATGTTTCTCCAGTGCCAGATCCCAAGGCTCTGGCAGTAGATGCCCTGGAGATGAATTGGTCCGGACTTCATCTCTACTCCTTCCCTCCTACAGCTCTTTGTCCACTTGTGGTCAAGAAGTTAATCAACTCTCAGAGCTGCAGGATGCTTCTTGTTGCTCCTCTCTGGGAAACCAAAGAGTGGCTTCAGGATCTATTGGCATTGTCAATAAGAAAACCAATCGCTCTTCCTCTAAAAGAAAATCTCTTAAAGCAACCTCATCTCGAGGTGTTTCATCAAAATCTAAGGAGTCTAAACCTTCATGCCTTTTGGCTGAAGTCTCCTTAGAGAAAAAAGGGTTTTCTCAGGAAGTGACTTCTAGGATTTTGAGTCCTATTAGAAAGTCTTCTAAATCAGTGTATGAAGCAAAGTGAAACGGTTTCTGCACTTGGTGTGAGGAACATGGCTTCTCTGCCATGCACCCGACTGTCCCCATCATAGCTGAGTTCTTCTTATTTCTTTTCTCTGGAAAGAAATTACTTCCTCAGACTATAGAGGGATATAGGTCAGCTCTCTCCATGAAGCTTGATGCAGACTTGGAGTTGGGTTCTAATAAGGAGCTCAAAAGACTCATTCAGAGCTTTTACAAGTCCAGGCCTAAGGCTACTCGTCACATTCCTTCCTGGGACTTGACCTTGGTTTTGCAGGCTCTTACCAAGGCTCCTTTTGAACCTTTGTCTCTTGCTGAGCCAAAGTTCCTCACTTGGAAGACGGTCTTTCTTATTGCCCTTGCATCTGGAAGGAGAAGGAGTGAGATTCATGCCTTTACTTTTAAGGGTTGCTCTCACTCTAAAGGATAGTCAAAGGTCATCCTTAAAACAGATCCTGCTTTTCTGGCTAAGAACCAGTTAGCTTCAGAGGGTGCTTCAATTTTTTCGGAAATTGAAATTCCTGCTTTGACTAAGTGCCTTGGTCAACAGGATACTGAAGATAGGTCTCTATGTCCTGTCAGAGCCCTTAGACATTATTTGTCTAGGACTTCTGACCTCAGGCAGGGTAGATCTCTTCTCTTTGTTTCACTCTTGAAGTCAAAACAGAGTGATATCGCTGCCCAGACGATTTCTAATTGGATTAAAGACTTAATCCATTTCACCCTTAAGAACTGTTCCACAGAGAATGCATCTCTTCATGGTGTCAAGGCTCATGATGTAAGGGCACAGGCTGCGTCCTGGTCCTTTAAGGGTGGAATTCCACTCCTTGATATCATGAGATCCTGCACGTGGAAGAGCCATTCCACTTTTACATCCTTCTACTTTAGGAATGTGGCTCTCAAGAATCTTGAGGATACCTATAGATTGGGAGATATTGTGGCTGCACAACGTGTAGTCTCCCTTTCTACTTGATCTTCCTTCTTCTTGATCCTTTCTGAGGCTTCTTAGCCTCAGAAAAGGGGGGGGGTATTCCTTTTTTGGGGACTTCCTTTTTGGGGACTGTGCTTGGTAGTGTACTTTTGGCACATCTTCTGGGTTTTGACACTTTGGTGCTTATCCTCTTAGAGCTGACCTCTTGGGTATAGACAGCAATGCTGAAGGTAATAAGTAGTTAACTACTTCACACTTAGTCAAGTTGCACCTTCATCACAGGGGTTTTCAGTTATACACCAGGAATTTTCCTTTTTAGTGCACTTTAACCATGGGTGGTTTCCTCCTTAGTCTGTCTTTTTTCCCACCATCCTTCCATGTGGGCATTCAACCCAAGTGTTTTCATATGGTATAGTATATTTACATTTTTATGAAATAAAATTTCATATTTTTAAATCTAAAATCCATTTTTATGAATAAAAATGTATATACTTACCATATGAAAACAGCAAATCACCCTCCCGCCTGCCCCGCTTTAAGACCTTTTTCCAGCATCTAGGTTTATTCTCAAAAAGAATGAACTATTTTCGCATTAATGCGCATGGCAGAGTGAACTAGGTCACCAGGGGTCAAAGGGTAGCAAGTATATAGGTTTAAAGAGGGTCTCCCCTCATATTTTAAATTCTATGTATGGTGTACGTGGCGGTCACCGAATGCCAAGCAAAGCTTACCCAAGTGTTTTCATATGGTAAGTACATACATTTTTATTCATAAAAATGGATTTTACATTTAGAAATATGAAATTTTCGGCGTTAACGCTCTAAGAGGAAAACAACAGCAGCTAGGTTCACCAAATTTGCAGGATATCTTTGTTGGGGGGGTAAGCTTCTCTGGGAAGGAAAATAGCCTCATTCTGAAAAACAAGATGGCCGCCACGGGCATTTCTTTGAAAATAATCTACATTTTTCTACTGGCTGTTCCTCATAGGTAGAAGGTTGAATCTCTTTATAGGTGATATGTATGACACATATACATGTCCTCTACAACCTTGCACACATTTGACCTTGAAGCTCCTAACTGAAGGTCATCCACGGAGTGCCGAAGTAACCCACATAGAGGACGTTAAAAGTGCCTCTATCTCCCTTATTATTGGTCCTAGAGGTTTGCAATGTGAAGCCAACCTATAGGAAATCATGTGCTGCGAATCTTCTGATGTGGTCAGATTTGACCTTGGACCCCTCCTTCAAGGTCAAACGAGGATAGCCAAACTTAAAAGTGCTTATAACTCGCTTATTATCGATCCTAGAGGTTTGGGATGGTAAACCAACATGTAGGAAATCATGGGCTGCGAATCTTCTGATGTGGTCAGATTTGACCTTGGACCCCTCCTTCAAGGTCAAACGTGGATAGCCAAACTTAAAAGTGCTTAGAACTCGCTTATTATTGGTCCTAGAGGTTTGGGATGGTAAACCAGCATATAGGAAATCATGGGCTGGGAATCTTCTGGCATTGTCGGATTTGACCTTGGGCCCCTCCTTCAAGGTCAAACGAGGACAGCCAAACTTAAAAGTGCTTATAACTCGCTTATTATTGGTCCTAGAGGTTTGGGATGGTAAACCAGCATATAGGAAATCATGGGCTGGGAATCTTCTGGCGTTGTCAGATTTGACCTTGGGCCCCTCCTTCAAGGTCAAATGAGGACAGCCAAACTTAAAAGTGCTTATAACTTGCTTATTATTGGTCCTAGAGGTTTTGGTGCATTGTCTTTACGGTGGATACAATTTGCATCGGTTTTCCGATGCGCTAGGTCTAGTTCTTCCCTGGTGGTACAGTGGGACCCACCTCCTCTCTAGTTCTTCCCTGGTGGTACAGTGGGACCTGTCTTCTCTCTAATTCTTCCCTGG
The DNA here is from genome assembly GCA_964017235.1 of Sabellastarte sp. h YS-2021. Classification (NCBI taxonomy): domain Eukaryota; kingdom Metazoa; phylum Annelida; class Polychaeta; order Sabellida; family Sabellidae; genus Sabellastarte; species Sabellastarte sp. h YS-2021. Next base: position 1,209,261 of record OZ024931.1, read on the forward strand.
AGGCACAGTGGGACCCACCTCCTCTCTGGTTCTTCCCTGGTGGTACAGTGGGACCTGGCTCCTCGCTAGTTCTTCCCTGGTGGCACAGTGGGACCCACCTCCTCTCTAGTTCTTCCCTGGTGGTACAGTGGGACCTGGCTCCTCGCTAGTTCTTCCCTGGTGGTACAGTGGGACCCACCTCCTCTCTAGTTCTTCCCTAGTGGTACAGTGGGACCTGCCACCTCCCTAGTTCTTCCCTGGTGGTACAGTGGGACCCACCTCCTCTCTAATTCTTTCCTAGTGGTACAGTGGGACCCTCCTCCTCTCTAGTTCTTCCCTGGTGGTACAGTGGGACCTGCCTCCTCTCTAATTTTTCCCTAATGGTACAGTGGGACCTGTCTTCTCTCTAATTCTTCCCTAGTGGTAGAGTGGGACCCACCTCCTCTCTAGTTCTTCCCTAGTGGTACAGTGTTCTCTCTAGTTCTTCCCTGGTGGTACATTGGGACCTGCCTCCTCTCTAATTTTTCCCTAATGGTACAGTGGGACCTGTCTTCTCTCTAATTCTTCCCTAGTGGTACAGTGGGACACACCTCCTCTCTGGTTCTTCCCTAGTGGTACAGTGGGACCTGCCTTCTCTCTAATTCTTCCCTAGTGATACAATGGGACCTGCCTCCTCCCTAGTTCTTCCCTGGTGGTACAGTGGGACCCCACGTCCTCTCTAATTCTTTCCTAGTGTTACAGTGGGACCTGCCTACTCCCTAGTTCTTCCCTGGTGGTACAGTGGGACCCACCTCCTCTCTAGTTCTTCCCTAGTGGTACAGTGGGACCTGCCTCCTTGCTAGTTCTTCCCTGGTGGTAGAGTGGGACCCACCTCCTCTCTAGTTCTTCCCTAGTGGTACAGTGGGACCTGCCTCCTCGCTAGTTCTTCCCTGGTGGTACAGTGGGACCCACCTCCTCTCTAGTTCTTCCCTAGTGGTACAGTGGGGCCTGCCTCCTCTCTAGTTCTTCCCTGGTGGTACAGTGGGACCCACCTCCTCTCTAGTTCTTCCCTGGTGGTACAGTGGGACCCGCCTCCTCTCTAGTTCTTCCCTAGTGGTACAGTGGAAGTAAGGACTTGCCACTAGGGAAGAAATCATGAAGTATGGAAGAATTTGTGCAGGAGTGGGGCCCACCGTGCCACTAAGAATATTCATTTGAATGTGGGGAAGAAGTTTCACAGGGATCGGTCCCACTGTACCATCAGGGTGGAATTAGAGACGAGGCATGACCCACTGTACCACTAGGCAAAAATTCATGAAGTATGGAAGAATTTGTGCATGAGTGGGGCCCACTGTGCAACTAAGAATACATTTTGCATGTTGGGAAGAAATTTAACAGGGATGGGTCCCACTGTACCACGGGGGAGAACCAGAAAGGAGGCAGGTACAGAGGTGCCACGTGGGAAAAAATTGTGAAGGAGGGAAGAAGTTGGGCAGATGTGGATCCCACTTTGCCACCAGGGATGAATTTGCAGATAGTGAAGTAGCTTGTCAGGATTGAGTCCCACTGTACCACAAAGGAGAAAGTGGAGAGGAGGCAGGGCCCATTGTACCAGTAGGGAAGAATTCGTGAAGTAGGGAAGAATTAGGGCAGAGGTGGGTCTCAGTGTGCCACCAGGGATGAATTTGCAAGTAGGCAAGTAGTTTGGCAGGACTGGGTCCTACTGTACCACTAGGGAAGAATTAGAGAGAAGACAAGTCCCATTGTACCATTAGGGAAAAATTAGAGAGGAGGCAGGTCCCACTGTACCACCAGGGAAGAATTTGAGAGGAGGTTGGTCCCACTGTACCACTAGGGAAGAACTAGAGAGGAGGTGGTTCCCACTGTACCACCAGAGAAGAACTAGCAAGGAGGCGGGTCCCACTGTACCACTAGGGAAGAACTAGAGAGGAGGTGGGTTCCACTGTACCAATAGGGAAGAACTAGCGAGGAGGCAGGTCCCACTGTACCACTAGGGAAGAATTAGAGAGGAGGTGGGTCCCACTGTACTACCAGGGAAGAACTAGCGAGGAGGCAGGTCCCACTGTACCACTAGGGAAGAATTAGAGAGGATGTGGGTCCCACTGTACCAATAGGGAAGAATTAGCGAGGAGGCGGGTCCCACTGTACCACTAGAGAAGAACTAGAGATGAGGCGGGTCCCACTGTACCACTAGGGAGGAATTAGAGAGGAGGTGGGTCCCACTGTACCACTTAAAAAGAACTAGCAGGTCCCTCTTTGCTACTAGGGAAGAAATCGTGAAGTAGGGATGAAATAGGGCAGAGGTGCGTCCCACTATGCCACCAGGGATGAATTTGCATGTAGGGAAGTAGTTTGGCAAGACTGGGTCCCACTGTACCACTAGGGATGAACTAAAGAGGAGGCAGGTCCCACTATACCACCAGAGAAGAACTAGCAAGGAGGCGGGTCCCACTGTACCACTAGGGAAGAACTAGAAAGGAGGTGGTTCCCACTGTACCAATAGGGAAGAACTAGCGAGGAGGCAGGTCCCACTGTACCACTAGGGAAGAACTAGAGAGGAGGTGGGTCCCACTGTACTACCAGGGAAGAACTAGCGAGGAGGCAGGTCCCACTGTACCACTAGGGAAGAATTAGAGAGGATGTGGGTCCCACTGTACCACTAGAGAAGAACTAGAGAGGAGGCGGGTCCCACTGTACCAATAGGGAAGAATTAGCAAGGAGGCGGGTCCCACTGTACCACTAAAGAAGAACTAGAGAGGAGGCGGGTCCCACTGTACCACTAGGGAGGAATTAGAGAGGAGGTGGGTCCCACTGTGCCAATTAAAAAGAACTAGCAGGTCCCTCTTTGCTACTAGGGAAGAAATCGTGAAGTAGGGATGAAATAGGGCAGAGGTGCGTCCCACTGTGCCACCAGGGATGAACTTGCATGTAGGGAAGTAGTTTGGCAAGACTGGGTCCCACTGTACCACTAGGGATGAACTAAAGAGGAGGCAGGTCCCACTATACCACCAGAGAGGAACTAGAGAGGAGACAGGACCCACTGTTCCATTATTGAAGGACTAGAGAGGAAACGAGTCTCACTGTGCCACTAGTCAAGAAATCATGAAGCATGGAAGAATTTGGGCAGGAGTGAGGCCCACTGTGCCTATAGGGATAAATTTGCATATGGGGAAGACGTTTGGCAGGAATGGGTCCCACTGTACCAGTAGGGGAACTAGAAAGGAGGCAGGTCCCACTGTGCCACTAGGGAAGGACTTGTGTCTCAGAGAAGAATTAGGGCAAGAGTGGGTCACTCTGTGCCACTAGGGACAAATTTGCATGTAGGAAAGAAGTTTTGGGGTGGGTCCAACTGTACCACCAGGGAGGAACTAGAGAGGATGCAGGTCCCACTGTGCCACTAGGGAAGAAATTGTGTAGGGAAGAAGTTTGGCAGGAATGGGTCCCACTGTACCACTAGGGAGGAACTGGAGAGGAGGCAGGTCCCACTGTGCCACTTAGAAGAAACTGTGAAGTAGGGAAGAACTGGGGCAGGAGTGGGTCTCACTATGTTCCCAGGGACGAATTTGCAGGTGGAGAAGAAGATGGACAGGGCTGGGTCCAACTGTACCACTAGGGAAGAACTAGAGAGGACATGGGTCCCACTGTGACACTACGGAAGAAATCGTGAAGTAAGGAAGAAATAGAGAGGAGGTGGGTCCCACTGTGCCACTAGGGAAGAAATCTTGAAGCAAGGAAGAACTAGGGCAGAAGTGGGTCCTACTGTGCCACCATGGATGAAATTGCATGCAGGGGGGAAGTTTGGCAGGGGTGGGCCCCACTGTACCACTAGGGAGGAACTGGAGAGAATGTAGGTCTCACTGTGCCACTAGGGAAGAACTAGAGAGGAGGTGGGTCCCACTGTGCCACTAAGGAAGATATTGTGAAGTAAGGAAGAACTAGGGCAGAAGTGGGTCCCACTGTGCCACCATGGATGAAATTGCATGCAGGGAAGAAGTTTGGCAGGGGTGGGTCCCACTGTACCACTAGGGAGGAACTAGAGAGGAGGCAGGTCCCACTGTGCCACTTAGAAGAAACTGTGGAGTAGGGAAGAACTGGGGCAGGAGTGGGTCTCACTATGTTCCCAGGGACGAATTTGCAGGTGGAGAAGAAGATGGACCGGGCTGGGTCCAACTGTACCACTAGGGAGGAACTAGAGAGAATGTAGGTCTCACTGTGCCACTAGGGAAGAACTAGAGAGGAGGTGGGTCCCACTGTGCCACTAGGGAAGAAATCGTGAAGTAAGGAAGAACTAGGGCAGAAGTGGGTCCCACTGTGCCACCATGGATGAAATTGCATGCAGGGAAGAAGTTTGGCAGGGGTGGGTCCCACTGTACCACTAGGGAGGAACTAGAGAGGAGGCAGGTCCCACTGTGCCACTTAGAAGAAACTGTGAAGTAGGGAAGAACTGGGGCAGGAGTGGGTCTCACTATGTTCCCAGGGACGAATTTGCAGGTGAAGAAGAAGATGGACAGGGCTGGGTCCAACTGTACCACTAGGGAGGAACTAGAGAGAATGTAGGTCTCACTGTGCCACTAGGGAAGAACTAGAGAGGAGGTGGGTCCCACTGTGCCACTAGGAAAGAAATCTTGAAGCAAGGAAGAACTAGGGCAGAAGTGGATCCTACTGTGCCACCATGGATGAAATTGCATGCAGGGGAAAGTTTGGCAGGGGTGGGTCCCACTGTACCACTAGGGAGGAACTGGAGAGAATGTAGGTCTCACTGTGCCACTAGGGAAGAACTAGAGAGGAGGTGGGTCCCACTGTGCCACTAGGGAAGATATTGTGAAGTAAGGAAGAACTAGGGCAGAAGTGGGTCCCACTGTGCCACCATGGATGAAATTGCATGCAGGGAAGAAATTTGGCAGGGGTGGGTCCGACTGTACCACTAGGGAGGAACTAGAGAGGAGGCAGGTCCCACTGTGCCACTTAGAAGAAACTGTGGAGTAGGGAAGAACTGGGGCAGGAGTGGGTCTCACTATGTTCCCAGGGACGAATTTGCAGGTGGAGAAGAAGATGGACAGGGCTGGGTCCAACTGTACCACTAGGGAGGAACTAGAGAGAATGTAGGTCTCACTGTGCCACTAGGGAAGAACTAGAGAGGAGGTGGGTCCCACTGTGCCACTAGGGAAGAAATCGTGAAGTAAGGAAGAACTAGGGCAGAAGTGGGTCCCACTGTGCCACCATGGATGAAATTGCATGCAGGGAAGAAGTTTGGCAGGGGTGGGTCCCACTGTACCACTAGGGAGGAACTAGAGAGAGTGTAGGTCTCACTGTGCCACTAGGGAAGAAATCTTGAAGCAAGGAAGAACTAGGGCAGAAGTGGGTCCCACAGTATTCTGTATGCCAAGACTCAGCAATACTACTAGTGGGGTTTATATTAGTTTATTCTCTATGTTAATTTTTTCTACTTTATATACATACTTTACATATACATAACATATAAGTTAACAGGGCCACCTAGTGTGGACCCAGTGCCTTATGGGCACTAAGACTAGCATTTGGTCACTTAAGGTGACCTCAAACACATTTAACATTAAAGCAGTGAAATGTGCCTAAAATTAGCACCAAAAAAGGCTCACCTAATGTGAGCTTAGTTTAAGAGGGGTCATTTAAGATGACCTTAAGTGAAGGAGACTTTAAATTTCCAAATTTACAGCACTGCACTGTGATTAACATTGGGACACAAAGGCCCACCTAGTGTGAGCTTAATTTGACATGATGGTCATTTAAGATGACCTTAAGTAAAGGAAACTTTAGAACTAAAGACAGTTAAGGTTGAGAAGAGTGTAAAGGTTTTTTACAATATAGGTGATTAGTGGAGGAGGTCACTTAAGGTGAACTTATGTTGCATTTCTGATAATTTTAAAGGAGAGAAGTGTAGATGTTGTTAAGGTTAAGGTCATAGCAGAGATTATTTAGATGGGTATTTGTTTTAGATGAACTTTAAATTTTGGTATGAGGATAGATGAAGAGAGCCCCACAAGAAGGCCCATGAGGGCTTAGTTAAAACTTAAAACGACACTAAGAGCCAAGGTTGTAAAAGTTACAAGTAAAACAAGACAAGTTAAAATAATAAACACAGACGTGTATACAGTGTAAAATAACATAAAATTAAAGTAAAACACAAGTAAAATGGTCACAAATATTTTTTATTCGTATCCCACTGTCGCCCTGGGCTGGCCACTAGCTCACCTAAGAAGCACCCAGTGTGGCTGAGCAATACAGCCCCTTATCTCATTCTGCAACTCCCTACTTGACTGTGGACGGTGAGGCCAGCCGGGGGAGAGAGTGAGTAAGTTATGATGGTAAATACGACAATGTTCTTTTAAAGTTCTATAATAATGTCTGTGTTGGTGGTCGTCCGCAGGCTCCATGTCGGCCGGCTAGAGATGGCATGATCGATGTCATATTGCTGTGTTCCACTTGGCAGCGGCTATGGCGCTGATTTTCTACTAGCACTCAGATATGCCCACTAATAATTTCATATTTAATAATTTACATCTATATCTGAAAGCACAGAAGGCAGAGGACATCAAGGGACCTATGTCCACCCGTTCATGACGTGGTGTGCCCTGAGTGTAGACAGACACATAAAACACACTTTTACTGGATTTTTTACACAAATTCGGAGGGTCTAAGGGCAGCATCCGTGAGGCCCAGGGGTGGATGGTCTCGTCCAATCCCATATTATAGCAAGGCCCATGCATGAGCATGTGACTTGTGTAGTTAAAACTCAGCCTCCTCCACTGTGTGATGGGACCTTTAGCCTGGGCCAGCCAGGACCATGATCAGCTGACTTTTACTTGCTTTAGATGATCCAGGCCCATGAAGTTTTTAGTTCAACAGGTACACTCGGATTATCTGAAATTATAACTACAAACAGTATTCTGGTACAACGGGTGGGTAAGAGGGGAAACATTTGTAAAATTTCTAAGATGGGGTGTTTCCCCTTTGAATTCTTCTTTATAAATGAAGAAAATGGCCGATTTGGCGGGATACAGAAGTAAGGGGTCAATTCCAACCAATAAGGAATTAGGGCGTTACACACAAGAATAGTCTTTGCAAATACTGAACTGGCTAGCAGCACCCAATATGCTAGCCCCCCACAGTATTCTGTATGCCAAGACTCAGCAATACTACTAGTGGGGTTTATATTAGTTTATTCTCTATGTTAATTTTTTCTACTTTATATACATACTTTACATATACATAACATATAAGTTAACAGGGCCACCTAGTGTGGGCCGAGTGCCTTATGGGCACTAAGACTAGCATTTGGTCACTTAAGGTGACCTCAAACACATTTAACATTAAAGCAGTGAAATGTGCCTAAAATTAGCACCAAAAAAGGCTCACCTAATGTGAGCTTAGTTTAAGAGGGGTCATTTAAGATGACCTTAAGTGAAGGAGACTTTAAATTTCCAAATTTACAGCACTGCACTGTGATTAACATTGGGACACAAAGGCCCACCTAGTGTGAGCTTAATTTGACATGATGGTCATTTAAGATGACCTTAAGTAAAGGAAACTTTAGAACTAAAGACAGTTAAGGTTGAGAAGAGTGTAAAGGTTTTTTACAATATAGGTGATTAGTGGAGGAGGTCACTTAAGGTGACCTTATGTTGCATTTCTGATAATTTTAAAGGAGAGAAGTGTAGATGTTGTTAAGGTTAAGGTCATAGCAGAGATTATTTAGATGGGTATTTGTTTTAGATGAACTTTAAATTTTGGTATGAGGATAGATGAAGAGAGCCCCAAACCCCAAGTAGTGTTAGGGTCGTAGTAGGGATTGAAAGGTAAGGGCAACTGTATCAGAAGCCTGGTGATTTTGAGTTATGTAAGACCAAACACAATCCGACGTTCAGGTGCCATGACTCTAAATATCCTGAATGGGAACCTTAGAGTTAAAAGCTAAGGTGGCACCTGAACGTCGGAGTGAGTGGAATGTAATTTTTGAATTCTGCAGAGAGAGTTTTGTAAGTAGCAGTGTGAAATTTTTTCTGAGCCTAGAATCAGTCAGAGGGATCCATTTGCCATGGTTGAGGATTTGGAAAAGAGGGGCATTAGTGGATGAAGGAGTGTTTTTCAGCATGTACTTGAGGGCAGTGACTGGGCACAGGGGTGAGGGGTGAAGGGTGGGGATTTTTAGTATTCGTACAGAATTATTCATTTGGAGAGTTTTAGACCATTTTAGCATAACATGGGCTCCTGGGGGAAAGAAAAATATGTCACCTCTAGCCAGTTGCTTTAATGGATTATAGGTAGTTATTGAATGAGGAACTAAGTTTGATATTCTCAAGAAAGCAAAATATGAGAGGAGGATAGCAGCTTTAAAAATGTATCCCATATGAATTCTGTCACACTGCCGAATGATACTGTGTAGGGTGGGGGTGTCAATTATAGACTTAAATGCCAGCCTCATTGGGGTCAATCTAGACCTGGCCTTGGTAAAATATGTTAAGCGTGAATCCTGGAAGGGGGCTACATTCAAGGCATATAATGTAAACTGAGTTTTTAATGCTGAGAGATGGTTGCTAAGGGCTGAGGAGGAGACATTGTTATCTGCAAGAAACTGTAAGTAAGCTAAAATAGTGTCAGCTGTCACCTGATTGACTTGTATGTGATAAAACACACAGAAGGCCAGGAAGACCCGAAACATGGCCTTGTAAGTTCTTCTAGTAGATTCAGCCAGAGCCAAAGGTAGGGTGACGACAGCCTTTCTGGTAAGAGCTGACAACTTGTGGGAGGGACCTGAAATCATATTGACCAATCTACTATTAACGCAGTATTGGGGGGTTGAACCCAGATGTGTTCTGGCATAACTTGGGCAAGTTTTTGAAGCTGGTGTGGGCCTTCTTGTAATCTAGAGAGGGTATCTGCTACTATATTACGTTTGCCAAGTATGTGGAGTGTTACAATATCTAGGTTTAACTGAGCTGTCAACATGAATATGTTTTGGGCTATTGCAGCCAGGGTTAGATCTCTAGTATAACCTGTGTTTAGAATACTGACTACAGCCTGACTACAGCCCAGGTCCCACTGTGCCACTTAGAAGAAACTGTGGAGTAGGGAAGAACTGGGGCAGGAGTGGGTCTCACTATGTTCCCAGGGACGAATTTGCAGGTGGAGAAGAAGATGGACAGGGCTCGGTCCAACTGTACCACTAGGGAGGAACTAGAGAGAATGTAGGTCTCACTGTGCCACTATGGAAGAACTAGAGAGGAGGTGGGTCCCACTGTGCCACTAGGGAAGAAATCGTGAAGTAAGGAAGAACTAGGGCAGAAGTGGGTCCCACTGTGCCACCATGGATGAAATTGCATGCAGGGAGGAAGTTTGGCAGGGGTGGGTCCCACTGTACCACTAGGGAGGAACTGGAGAGAATGTAGGTCTCACTGTGCCACTAGGGAAGAACTAGAGAAGAGGTGGGTCCCACTGTGCCACTAGGGAAGAAATCGTGAAGTAAGGAAGAACTAGGGCAGGAGTGGGTCCCACTGTGCCACCATGGATGAAATTGCATGCAGGGAAGAAGTTTGGCAGGGGTGGGTCCCACTGTACCACTAGGGAGGAACTAGAGAGGAGGCAGGTCCCACTGTGCCACTTAGAAGAAACTGTGAAGTAGGGAAGAACTGGGGCAGGAGTGGGTCTCACTATGTTCCCAGGGACGAATTTGCAGGTGGAGAAGATGGACAGGGCTGGGTCCAACTGTACCACTAGGGAGGAACTAGAGAGAATGTAGGTCTCACTGTGCCACTAGGGAAGAACTAGAGAGGAGGTGGGTCCCACTGTGCCACTAGGGAAGATATTGTGAAGTAAGGAAGAACTAGGGCAGAAGTGGGTCCCACTGTGCCACCATGGATGAAATTGCATGCAGGGAAGAAGTTTGGCAGGGGTGGGTCCGACTGTACCACTAGGGAGGAACTGGAGAGAATGTAGGTCTCACTGTGCCACTAGGGAAGAACTAGAGAGGAGGTGGGTCCCACTGTGCCACTAGGGAAGAAATCGTGAAGTAAGGAAGAACTAGGGCAGAAGTGGGTCCCACTGTGCCACCATAGATGAAATTGCATGCATGGAAGAAGTTTGGCAGGGGTTGGTCCCACTGGGGATGAACTAGCGAGGAGACAGGTCCCACTGTACCACTAGTAAAGAACTTAAATATTTTTCATGAAATAATAATTGCTCTTTAGTGGGTCTCACTGTGCCACTTGGCGTTTGTTAAACGGGTCTCACTGTACCACTGGCACCATTAGACCCAGGTGCAATGGTACCCTCTCCTCTTTCTTCGCTGAACCAGGTCCTCCATCTATCGCTTACGGGAAATTTATTGAGGATATTGGAAACGTACTGGCGTTTTATACAGAAGAAGACTTACACGTAATTAAATTTTGAGGAAACAGCAAATATCGGAATACTTACTATATCTATGTTATAGTATTTGTTTTCAAATTATTTGTCACCAAGCCCACCGGTTCGGTGTTGGTCATGTGACAACAAAAATAAAGATACAGGGTGCCAGAGCCTACTGGCCTGGTACTGGTTATGGCTTCCCTCACAGATTTAACCATTATTAAAAATTTGTCACCAATCCCCACCGGTCCTGTGCTGGTTATGTGACTACTCAAGTAAACATACACAGGGTGCCAGAGCCTAGTGTAGCCCAGTACTGGTTATGGCTGCCCTCACAGATTTAACTATTAATAATAATTTTTCACCAATCCCCACCAGTCCGGTGCTGGTCATGTGACTACTCAAGTAAACACACAGGGTGCCAGAGCCTACTGGCCTGGTACGGGCTACAGTTATCCTTTCACAGATTGTCCTATTATTTTGTCACCCATTCCCACCGGTCTGGTGCTGGTCATGTGACAATAAAATAAACATATAGGGTGCCAGAGCCTACTGGTCCGGTACTACGTACGGCTGCCCTCACAGGTTTACTCATTAATAATAATTTGTCACCAATCCCCACCGGTCCGGTGCTGGTCATGTGACAACTCAAGTAAACATACACAGGGTGCCAGAGCCTGCCAGCCTAGTACTGGCTACAGTTACCCTCTAACAGATTTTCTTATTGTCACCAATTCCCACCGCTGGTCATGTGACACTATTTTAACATACACGGGGGTGCCAACCCTACTGGTTACAGTTGCCCTTTCACCGAAGAAAATTTCTAATTCTTTTGTCACTAATTTTCTCTGGTCCAGTGCTGGTCATGTGACGTCACAAATATACGTACATGGGGTACCAAACCCTACTTGTCCAGTACTGGTTAGTTTCCCTCTCACGGAAAACGTGTACAATTTACCAGTTACCCATTATTTTGTCGTCACCGGCCTGGTACCTGTCATGTGACAAGATGCAATCATAAAAGGGGTCGGGAGCCTACCAATCTGGTATTTGCTACTATTACCCCCTTACATTACCAGAATCCTTTGTTTGTTAACCAGAACCTACTGATCTGGTACCAGCTATACTAGTTATAGCTAATATTAGTTTCAATGCCACCAGATGTCTGGCTCTGCCAGAAATTGGAAAGACTTAACCTAACAGTTGCCTAAGGTTACCCGTCCCGATCTCACAACACAGGAGGTTTGTGAACTAACCATTTAATGTACATTCCTAAATTTGAAAGCAAGTGGTCCCATTACACAAGCTGAATCTGTTCCCACAGAGCCTAATATTCTTAAACATGAGGCTGCCATGGATGCTTGAGGTCCCAGTTTGGGCACTTTTCAGCACCCTGGTACGAAGTCCCAGTACAAAACGTACGACAGGACACAAAGCAATCTGGATATGCTACTTCTCAACTCCAGTATGCTTGGCTCAATTTTCTGAGGTCAGAGGTCTCAGCCGTGATCATGGATTCTACCTCCCCTTCTTTCACCAGGCCTTCAGGTGCTAGTTAAATTATTGGAACAGACCCTCAAGTTCAGTTACCTGCATATACACAGAGGGTATGGATGAAGGTGATCAAATCGTAAATTACGGGTGATGGATATTACACATTCTGTAACAGGGCTGCCACAAAGAAAGACTTACGTCACAGACAGAAATGAAAATGTCAAGGTGGTACCTGTTGTCATAAATCCACCTGAGGGAGGAGCCATCTGCGAAAGTTTTTTGGCAGGCCTAGCAGTCCATGGGTTCAAATCTGACTTTGTTTCCATTCTACAGTGAAAAGGCCGTAGTTCAATTCTCCTTGGCCTTCTACAACAGGTTGTTTCTGGTTCAAAAAAAAAAACAAAAAAAAACAAGAAGTGGGGGCCTGTCTTAGATCTCAATCAGTTGAACTTGTTTAAAAAATCAGGCACCTTCAAAGCGGAACTTCCAGAACTATAAGGCTCTCCCTTTAGCAAGGGAAGAGGGTCATCTTTGGATTTAGTGACGCCTCCTTTCATTTTCCATTGGTTCCAAGATCGTGAAAATATCTAAGGTTCCATCTGAAACATGAAACCTACCAATTCACTGCCTTCCTTTCGGCTGCCAAGTTCTTAAAGGAAGCGAAGTTCATGGCTCAAGCAAGGAGTATACGAAACTACCAGTACCTAGATGACTGGTTACAAAGCTCCGTGCCAGGAAACTTGCCTATAATGTTCCCACCCCCCTTTGGCCCTTTGCCAAGATCAGGGCCGGTATTCACAAAAGGTCTTAGACTTAGCCAGGTCTTAGGGTTAAATGTGGTCTTAAAGTTGAGACTTTTGTCTCGGCTAAGTTTTGTCTTAAAACCGTATTCACAAAGGGTGACTTAGCTAAGTCCAAGATTATCAAATAACCACAGTGGTTTTCTGGGTCACGTGACCTTTCTTTTCTATTCAAACTATACTATTGGTGACATATATCCTTCACTTAATGCATTTTATCTAAGGAAAAGTACTGTTTTGAAATGGAAAACCTTGTTACCACATATAAAATTTCAAAGACTGTTTAAGTGAGGTGTTTTGTATAATTATACTTTATTTACAGCCCTTTGAAATTTTGAAGTGGAGAAAAGTTTATGGCAGCCATATTTAAGTCCTCTTTACAAAATTTAAGCCCACTACCAACCAGTCTTAAAGTTGAGCCCTTGGCTAAGCCTAAGACCGGTCTTAAATTCTTTGTAAATACCACTAAGCCTAAGACAAGGGTTTAGCAGTTTTTGGGCAGAAACTTGAGACAAAAGTCTCAACTTTAAGCCTAAGCCCTGGCTAAGACGTTGTGTGAATACGGGCCCTGGGTTAGGTAGTTAATTTGCTCTCAAGTTGGAACTGATCCATCAGTAAGTGTTCAACTTTGTAAGATACTGTTTTGATCCCTCTCGAGCCCTGGTCAAGCCCAAACGAGAGACAGCATACTCTGACCCATAAGATACAGACCCATGGGCCCAGAGACCTACTCGGGCAGTTCATACCCTTAATTGGCCTGTTGATTGCCACAGAAAAGCAAGTAGTGTTGGGGTACTTTCATATGAGACCCTTACAGTAGGTGGACAGTAAATATGAAAGAATCAGAACTGATCCCCCAGTAAGATTTCAGTTTCACCAGTTACCAATTCGTTCTCTTGATCGGTCAGGTGCTAACAAGTCAAGAAGATGGTTGACTTTACAATAAATACTCCGGTTTATTAAGAACCGGGAAATTGTACGGTCTAGCAGTTCATGCCCCTGGTAGTTTGGTCAGGTCACCCTCATTTGAGACCCATTCGGGCATCTGAAGCGACATTGGCACATGCCCGAGAGTCGGGAAAGGGTCATTCTGTTGCCCCACTCTCTCCATCCACACCTAGATTGGTGGTTAAACGAGAGCAATGTACTTCGGGGCTATTCATTGCGTCCCCTTCAACCTGTTCTTCAAAGGTTTACAGACGCCTCAAACTAAGGCTGGGACGCACACTTAGAGGACTCCACTGCAAGAGGTGTTTGGTCACTTACAGAAAGTCGCCTCTTCATTAACTTTCTGGAGTTAAAAAACAGTCTTCCTGACCCTCAAGAGTTTCAAGCATCCTTGCAGGGACCAGATTGTATTGATAGCAACAGACAACACAACTGTAGTCTCTTACATCAACAAGGAGGGCGGTATGAGATCAGACTCTCTTTGTGCCCTCCTCTTGAGACTTCTGTCCTGGTGTCACCCCAGAGGAATAGTTCCGAGGTCTCGGCACATTCCAGGTCGCTTGAATGTAATAGCAGACATGCTGTCCAGATGCAGCCAAGTGACCAGACAGAGTGGTCCCTATCTCAGCAGGTTTTCAACATCTGGTGCTCAAGATGGGCCCAGCCACTTATGGAGCTTTTTGCAACCCGGTTCAATCACAAACTTCCAAGTTTGTTTCACCGGTACCGGATCCAACAGCCTGGGCAGTAGACACCTTCAGTCTGCCATGGGAGAATCTGGATGTTTACACCTTCCCTCCAGTCTCCCTGCTTGGCCACATAATCTCCAAGGTGATGGATCAAGGCTGTCACAGGATGATTCTGATTGCTCCAGGGTGGTCCAACATGCCTTGGTTTTCGAACCTGGTCAGTTCTATCGGTTCAGATCTTTTACAGGTTCCCTGTACAAAGGATCTGGTAGCACAGCCCTTTGACGGGCTTCTTCACCGGAACCTCAGAAATCTAAACCTGCATGCCTGGCTCCTAGAGACTCTGCCATTCAAGAATAAGGGTTCTCTGAAGAAGTGGTAACAAGAATTGAAGCTCCTCACAGACTCTCAAACAGAGCCGTTTACAAATCAAAGTGGGTCGTTTTTTGTCCAAGGGTGTAAGTCAAACAAGGTGGACTTTCGGTCGCCCTCTGTGACCCCAATTGCTGATTTTCTGTTGCATCCTTTCAAAGAAGGAAAACTTCAGCCCAGTACCAATGAAGGCTATACGATGTCCTTTGCTGATATGGTAGGCCATAACAGATTGCATATCAGTAAAGATGAGAACCTAACCTGCTTGTTGGATAGCTTCCATAGAGATAAGCCCAAGGGCTCTCACTGGTACTTCACCAGCTGATCAAGGCTCCTTTTGAACCAATGCTAAGGCCTCTCTTAAGCACTTGTCTTTCAAGACAGTCTTTCTGTTGGCCTTGGGTTCAGGCCATAGACGTAGTGAAATTCATGCCTGGCTGTATAAAACTATCCGGCATCAGGAAAATAGGAGTAGGGTCTCTCTACCCTTTGCCCGTTTTCCGTTCCTAGAATCAGTTGGCTCAAGAGGGTCTTTCCTGTGTGGCCCTGGTAGTCTTACCAGCCTTGTCCCCATCTTTGGATAAGTCTCTTAAGGAGGACAAATCAGTCTGTCCAGTAAGAACACTACGTTACTACTTAGCCAGGACCAAGAACCTCTGCAAAGGTAAAAATCTGGTCTTTGTGCCCTTCCGGAAGAGTTCCATAAAGATATTATTCTGGCTACCTTCCCTTCCTGGATCTAGGAAACTGTACTGTAATGCTACCAGCTTTCTGATGGGGAAGCCCAGAGCTTGCATCAAGTCAGAGCCGATGGTTACCCTTCAAGAGCTCAAGACTCGGCAGGACTTAAAAAAGATCAGTTTGTGAAAATTCCAAAGTCACAGGCAAGATGGTACCAGATGTATACCATACAGCAGGATGGCCCTCACAGACCTGGTAGAAAACTCTTCAGTTGGCACAATACGGAGGCTAAACTAAATTCCCAGTTCCCGAGAATTACTAAGGCGTCTGCCTATCCAGCTGCCGGCCCTCCTTCTAGGCCAATATCTCAGGAATACCTCAGAAGGTGGGAAAAGTGCGCCAGGGAGAACTCTTACATTATTAACAATGCTGCAGGTTTTAACCGGTGCACTAGTGAGCTACAGGAAAAACTGTCTAATAATGTGGCCATGTTATGTTCCAGGATAAACAAGGGCAAGGCCCCCAAGGAAGTTACTGGTGCGCTCAGTGACCTCAAGGACCTTATGGCTTTTCACCAAAGTGTCTCTGTGGCCATGGGCACGACCTTACAACATCTCGCAGACAGTGTTTTTGTGCATCTTGCTAATCTCAGCTAATCCGACGCGATGCTTATTTGGAACATGTGAAGCCAGGAATCAAGCAGGATACATGGCTACACCTCAGGAATGCCCCTATGTTTGGCTATGGCCTCTTTCCCGACGCCGTAATTGCAATTGCCGAACAGGATATTATCAAACATGAGGCCTCCGGTACTGCTCTGAGGCCCGGTCCGGGTGTTTCACAGCAGTCCGGTTGGAGAACAGCAAACAGATATAGGCCTTATGACAGACGGGATCACAGGCCTACTGGTGGGGCGCAGGAACAACAGCCCTGGAGGCAATTTAGTGGACATAGGAACAGGGGACGTGGACGGGGTAGAGGTTCGAACCCTCGTTTCTCTCGTTCAAAGGGATACAAAGTTTCTAACTGACAATTATTGCATGGTTCCTCCAAGTCAAAAGTTAGTAAATGTGTGGAGGAAATCAAAGCTAGTGAAACAGACGGTACAAAAAGTAGATCAAACCAAGTTCAATGTTCAGAAAGTAGTCAAGGTTCCTATTTCAGACAGTTTGCCAAGACATTCAGAACATCTTGTATCTTGTCATGTTGCCAATCATGTTCAATATGCAATTTCAAAAGGGCTTCCACAAAAGAAAGGTGTAAGACCCGTTGTGAAAAAGACAGAAATAAAACTTGTCAAAGGTGCTTCTTTTGTAAATCACTGTCTTTGTGCAAGGTCTGTTCCAAATGTCCCCAATGTTGTCAAAGAGCAGGGTGTAGGAGGACGACTCCAAACCTTTTGGCCCAAGTGGCAAGAGTTAGGTGCAAATCCCAGGGTAGTATGCATTTTGAAGGAGGGCTACACCCTACCGTTCAAAATGAGACCACCCTTGACACGGTTTCCTCTCATCAAAAGTGGTTATGCAAATCCAGTAAGAAGCTGGGCTCTGTCAGAGGCCCTGGTAGCTTTGAACAAAAAGTTGGTAGTCGAAAAGGTTGTAGTACGGACCTCCCTGTCCTTTTACAACCGGTTGTTCTTAGTCCCAAAACCAAACAGAAAATGGAGACCAATCCTGGATCTCAGTCACCTAAATCTTTACCTCAAAACAAACACGTTCAAAATGGAGACACCAGAAACCATCAGGGTCTCACTACACAAAGGGGAGTGGGTCACTTCGCTGGATTTCAGCGACGCGTACTTTCATATCCCTATTCATCCCAGATCCAGGAAATACCTCAGGTTCTTTTTGAACAGCAAGGATATCAGTTCACAGCCCTTCCTTTCGGCCTAGCTACGGCTCCATTGGAGTTTACCAAGGTGGTCAAAGAGGTGAAATTGATGGCTCAGTCAAAGGGTATAAGAATCCACCAGTACCTAGACGACTGGTTGCTCAGAGCCCCGTGTCCGGAGACCTGCCAACAACATACCCAGACCCTCTTGGCCCTGTGCCGCGATCTGGGTTGGGTAGTCAATATGAAAAAGTCCGAACTGGTACCTCAACAAGTTTTCAATTTCGTAGGCTACCGGTTCGATCTTCTGATGGGCCGGGTCTTACCCACGGAAGACCGTTGGAAGTCGTTAAAGGCAAAACTTCTCTTTATCAAGAACAGCGACTCCTGTACGGTCAGACAATTCATGTCGCTCATAGGCCTATTGACAGCAACAGAGAAGCAAGTATGGCTAGTACGTCTCCACATGAGACCAGTTCAATGGCATCTCAAAAGGCATTGGCATGTACCGGAGGTCCTAGACAAGGTCATGCCGGTCCCTCCCTCCCTTCATCCCCATCTGGAGTGGTGGTTAGACGAGGCAAATGTGTTGCGAGGTCAGCCATTACACCCTCTGCGTCACGCTCTACAGCTTTTTACAGACGCATCAAACAAAGGTTGGGGCGCTCATTTAGGAGAGGCTACAGCAAGAGGTGTCTGGTCGGATCGAGAAGGCAGACTCCACATAAATTTCCTCGAACTGAAAGCAGTCCTCCTGGCCCTCAAAAGTTTAGAGCATCTCTGCAGGGACCAGATTGTTCTGGTAGCCACGGACAACACGACTGTAGTCTCTTACATCAACAAACAAGGAGGTATGAGATCAGGCTCTCTCTGTGCCCTCCTTTGTTTATTTGGGGTTTTACGTCGCTTTCAACACTGTACAGGTCATATCACGACGGGTAGTTGGAAGGGCAGAGGAAACCAGTACATTAGTTCGCTAGGGTTCTGTACTGTAAACTGCCGACCAACGGCAAGCAACTACCAGCTTTCCCACTTACGGCCATGACGGGGATCGAACCCCGGCCGCAGAGGTGGGAGGCGAGAGTGTTACCACTCTGCCACCGTGGCCCCGTGGAGACTCATCTCGTGGTGCCATCCCAGAGGAATAGTCCTCAGGGCAAGACACATACCGGGTCGCTTGAATGTGATAGCGCACAAACTGTCCAGGCACAATCAGGTAATCCAGACGGAATGGTCCCTATCTCAACAAGTGTTCAATCGGTTGTTCTCCAACTGGGACCTTCTGCAGGTGGACCTCTTTGCAACGCGGTACAACCACAAACTTCCCAGGTTTGTCTCACCGGTTCCGGATCCAGCAGCCTGGGTGGTGGATGCACTCAGCATTCCATGGGAGACTCTGGATGCGTACGCTTTTCCTCCGGTCTCTCTTCTGAATCAAGTTGTGTCAAAAGTTTTGAATCAGGGTTGCTCAAGGATGGTCCTAATTGCTCCCGGTTGGCCCAACATGCTGTGGTTTTGGGATCTGGTCAATCTGTCGGTGCAGATCCCTTTTCAGCTCCCTCTACACAAGGAGCTCGTGACTCAACCACTCAATGGCCTTCTTCACAAAAATCTAGCCAACTTAAACCTGCATGCCTGGCTCCTAGAGCTTCGGCCATTCAAGAACAAGGTTTCGCTGAAGAAGTGGCAGCAAGAATTGAGGCTCCTCAGAGAAGCTCAACCAGAGCAGTTTATAAATCGAAGTGGGCCGTTTTTGTCAAATGCTGTGACGCACATAAGGTGGACTTCAGGTCGCCCTCTGTGAACCAGATTGCTGATTTCCTGCTTTATTTTTTCAAAGAAAGGAAACTCCAGCCTAGCACCATTGACGGGTATAGAACGGCTATTGCAGACATGGTAGGAAACCAAGGAGTAAACATCAGCAAGGATGAAAACTTAACTCGCCTTTTAGACAGTTTTCATAGGGATAAACCAAGAGGTAGACGAGGGGTTCCTTCTTGGAACCTTTCCCTTGTTCTTCACCAATTGACTAAGCCTCCTTTTGAACCTATGAGGAAAGCTTCACTTAAGCACCTTACTTTCAAGACAGTGTTTCTGCTAGCTCTAGGTTCGGGCAAACATAGAAGTGAAATTCATGCCTGGCTTTTCAAGAATATACGACATCAGGAAAATTGGACCCAGGTGTCTCTCTACCCTTCTCCCATGTTTCTTTCTAAGAACCAGTTGGCCAAGGAGGGGCCAGCAGCTGTGGCTCCGGTGGTTGTTCCAGCTTTGGCTCCCTCCTTGGACAAAGACCTTAAGGAGGACAGGTCCTTGTGTCCAGTTAGGGCCTTGCGTTACTATCTGGATAGAACCAAGGATCTCCGCAAAGGGAAGGACCTAGTCTTTGTGTCCTTCCGGAAGAGCTTTGAGAAGGATATTGTCCCAGCCACTATCTCCTCGTGGATTAAGCAGACGGTGCTCTTGTGGTACCAGCTTTCGGATGAGGATACTCACAAGTTGTTGCAAGTCAAGGCCCATGACGTAAGGGCCTTTGCGGCTTCCAAGGCTTTTCAGAGAGGAGTTTCCCTGGAGCAAATTCTCTCAGCCTGTCATTGGAAGGCCCATAATACCTTCACTCAGTTCTATCTGAAGGACCTAGCTTGGGCAGACTCTGAGTTGTTCCATCTGGGTCCCATTGTGGCAGCACAAGCGGTCCATGAGGAGAAATGATTTCTTTCCCTTGATCATTCTGTAGATAGTGTACATAATATGTTTTTTAGTTTTACCCCTGGATTGCCATGATCCCAAGTGGTTCCAGAGGGTTTGTTAGGTTTCTTCACTTCCTGTTCTTCTTCCTCGTTAAGGTATGAACTCGTCCCTCTCCCTTCCCTCTGTACCCTCGTTTGAGTTGGTACAAGGAATTTTTTTGTAAGGGGGGGGGGGGGTGCAGTTTCCTAGAGCTGGTTTATTTAACCATTGCTGGAATCACCCCTTTATTACCTAGAGTTCTCAGGAATTCCCCCTTTTCTGCTACCCTCCTTCCACTGGGTAGTTATTCTGCATCTGTCCACCAGGTAAGATGTATTAACGCAATAAAATGGGAAATTTAATAATAAATTAAATTTTTATAAGTTAATACCTTACCTGGTGGACAGGGGGATTCCCACCCTACCTTCCCCGCTATTCAAGACAAGCAAAGGGGAAATTCTAAGGTAGGCAACAAAAAGAGGAAGAGCGCATGCGCGAGCATGTGCAGTACACCGGCAGGTTGGCTATACAGCCACCTGGCGAATGAACAGGACACTACCGGTCCCGGCCAGAGCCCAGCTCAAGACGTTTTTTTCTAACGTTTGGCGTGACCGGCAAGACGCCGGACAAATGCATCTGTCCACCAGGTAAGGTATTAACTTATAAAAATTTAATTTATTATTAAATTA
The DNA here is from genome assembly GCA_964017235.1 of Sabellastarte sp. h YS-2021. Taxonomy (NCBI): domain Eukaryota; kingdom Metazoa; phylum Annelida; class Polychaeta; order Sabellida; family Sabellidae; genus Sabellastarte; species Sabellastarte sp. h YS-2021. The sequence continues at coordinate 1,229,856 of OZ024931.1, forward strand.
CCCAGTTACTTACTTTCAAGTTATATCCCTGATGTTAGAAATATATATTATTAATAGAACTAGCTTAACGGTTTCACTGACGTAGTATATCTGTATATACACATAACCTAATAACTAGAGGACTATTTCTGTAATTCATTATTACATCTTTGTAATATTATATTTTTAAGTTACATGATGTTATAAGATTCTTTCTTTGTTTATCTGTGTATATGTTTTAAATAAAGACATATTACTTCTTCTATATTATTTTAAAAACATACGATTGTACACTTTACTTCATGTTAATTAAACCTCCAATCTATTATGAGGAGGATAAAGATTAAAAAGTAATATGTGCAGTGACTAAAGTGCAGTTACCTATGACTACTGCCTTATATTGACCAATGTGCTTGGCAATATTTCGAAAATCTTTTAACACTCCAACCAGTGGCACACCTATCCCCACCACCAGTGTCAGTAGTGAAACTACAGCACTGTTAGACAAGGTAGTGAAGAAACTGAAGGACCCTGTTTCCACAAAAGGAAAAGGCACCAAGAACACAATCTCCTGCCACATCTCCTGACAGCAGAGGAAATTACCCTCCAGCAGCCAAGCCATTGTACTTGAAAGCGAAGAACCAGTTCAGGAAGAAACTTAATCTAGCCACTAATCTTCATTCTATTAAAAATAGTCTGAAGAATGGCTCCTTCCCACCACAAAATAACTTCAGAAGTACTCCACCTGAAAGTACAGATGAATGTTTCAAACAGAAGTGGATTGATTTCACATGCAAATGCAAGAGAGAACTCACCCTATTACGGGTTGAAGAAATGAATAGAAAATATTCCAGTGTCAAACTGGAAATTCAGAGCATTATGTCTGAACTAGAGACTCACCTTGATCAAGTTCAGTTCAAGGAAATCAAAGACTCCTTGACAAGCAAGTTTCAATCAACAGCTGGCACTTCTTTACAGAAGAAGATGAAGCCAAACCTCCAACCTCAACAACAGAAGAAACTTTCCAGACCCAACAAAAAGGGATGGCAAGGAAGGAGGCCTCAGAACCAGAACAAACAGCTCACCATGCTCCTCAATGGACTTGACAAACTGCTCCAGAAATAATTAAAATAAACTGATGTTCTGTTAATTATATTGTACCAATTTACAGTATATTTGTACGTATGAAATTTAGTTATGTGGCTGAATTCAACCATTAAAATAACTTGAAATCATTTTTCACCATGTTATTACTGAAACTTCCAACTACCTTATTGGACTGATTATATCTTATCATACATTTCTCTGAAACTCCAGAAGCCTCCTGATATGGAGGCTCTAAGCGGATGAGCCTCCAAATATAGAGGCTCTTAGCGGATGAGCCCCCTAAAATAGAGGCTCATAGCGGATAGGCTTTTTCCACTTCAGGGGCTAGACTTAATTATATTTGGAGTTCCACATATATTATGATGGCAACTTCTGACTTAAATGAGATAATCAAATTAAGGAGGCCCAAACAGCCCCCCCTGGCATCCTACCTAAAGGTAAAACTATGGATAGCCTAGTGGGTCACACAGTCATAAACTTATCTGACATTACTTTAACTGAGAACCAGTTGTCAGCCCTAGAAAAAGGTCTGACCTTTTGCCCTACACCAGGACCCCCAAATAAAGCAAAAATTTGGACAGACTTCAAGGAATTTCACAGGAGATTATGTTTGAAATTCCATTTCTATAATGACAATCAACAGTTTGATCATTTAACAGGCCAAGAAATAGATTTGATTAATTTCATGGCTGAGAATCTAGAAGAAGAAACCTCCCCTTACCAGAAAATACATAAGAATTTTGTGGATAAAAGTACTTGGAAACCCAACAGGGTACATCAATCCCTGGAAATTTTCCAAAGGTCCTTTAAAACTGGTCTTCTCAATAGTAAAGTTAAAAAGATCAGGAAACCAAACCTGACACGGGAGCAAACCAGTAGTCTGAGAGAACTCTCAGAGAACCCTGAAATAGTAATCAAAAAAGCTGATAAAGGGTCAGCAGTAGTAGTAATGAACACTACTGATTACTTAAGAGAAGGGTACAGACAGCTCAGCGACTCTAAGTTCTATACTAAACTTGGGCATGACTGTACTGATCAAGTAGCTACAAATGTGACCAAGACACTCACTAAAATGAGAGAAAAAGGCTTGATTTCAGATAAGAATTTCGAGCACCTTAACCCAGCCAACTGCACTGAAGCAAGGTTTTATATGCTACCAAAAATACATTAAAAAAGTGTACCAGGCAGACCAATTTGCAGTTCTGTTAATCACCCCACTAGCAGGATTAGCAAATTAGTTGATGAACACATCAAAGATTATGTCCCCAAAACCAATTCATACATTAGGGACACCCAGGACTTTATTAAAAAGATAAAAGCGCTTGGACCAATCCCTGAAGGTGCAATATTATGCACTTTAGATGTTTCCTCACTATATACTAATATCCCAAATAATGAAGGAATATTAGCAGTTGCAGAGAAACTTAGAAGTGACCCTACTAAAACGCCAATCACCAATTTCATACTAGACTTACTTAAACTGGTATTACACAGTATGAACTTCACATTTAATGGAGATCATTACTTACAGGTGGCACAGCTATGGGCACCTCCTTAGCCCCTAACTATGCTAACCTGTTCATGGATAGGTTCGAGACCAAGGCTTTAGCTGGTTACCCACTTAAACCACTTACTAGGAAAAGGTTCATTGACGACATTTTCCTAGTATGGACCCATGGAGAGGAGTCGCTTAAAAAGTTCATTGACTATTTAAACTCCTTACATGACACCATCAAATTCACCCATGAAATGAGTTATTCCCAGATTGACTTTCTGGACACAACTGTTAAATTTGGCCAGGACAGAGGACTGATCACAACCCTCTTCAACAAACCTACAGACACCCATCTGTATCTAGAATACAGCTCAGCTCACCCTCAAAGTGTCCTCACTAAAGGACCCTTTGGCCAATACTTAAGATTAAGAAGGATCTGTACTCTGGACCATGATTTTGAGGCTAACGCCAAAAAACTCACTGGATATTACCTCAAAAGAGGATACCCACTTAAAAGCCTGAAAAAACACTATCTCAGAGCTCGAAAATTTTCACAGGATGAATTACTAGAGACTGTCTCGAAAAAGGCTAATGAAGCACCAGTAATGGTCACCCAATACAATCCTAGGAACCCACAAATCGGTTCTCTAGTACAAAGAAATTGGAACATTATCCAAAATACTGAGGAACTAACACAAATATTTAGCTCCAAACCTCTAATGGGATTTAGAAGACTGCCAAACCTCAGAGATATTCTGACCAGTAGCACTATTTCTTACCCTCCTAAACTGACAACTGATGCAAAAACATCACTACACACCCCGGTCTGCACCAAACTTGGGAAATGTACCTATTGCCCCAAAATTAGGAAAGCTGAACAAATAACCAGCTTCCACACTAAACAAGTATTCAAATGCAAGTCACTGCCCCCTAAACACAAAGTCACTTGTGAATTATCTAATGTAATTTATATTATAAATTGCAACCAATGTGGCCTCCAATATATTGGAGAAACCAAAAGACCCTTCAGGAACAGGATGTATGAGCACCAAAATAGTGTTCAAAAATTCCAACCCGAAAAATCCACTCCTGAAAAATCATTCTGTGAAAAACATGGAGTTTAGCATCTTTCAATGGATGGGGGATCCAACAAGCCCAAATGCCACCTCAAGGCACAGAATCCAAGAACTATACTATATTTGGGCATTCCCTACACTCCACCCTGCAGGCATCAATATGTTTGTATGAAGTAAAGCCCTCTCATGGCATCAATTACCCAGATGCCCCCCTTTACCCTCTATTATGAGGAGGAGGCAAAGCATGCATTACTTCATATTCAAAACCTCAGACATTTGAGATAAGATAATTTAAAATATCTGTGCATTCTCATAATGCACTCATACAGCCTAGTAATAGATATAATCATTGTGGTCTCATGAATATTAGTCCATTAATTCCTGTTTCTATTATTTCGTCACATTCAATACACCTCATGGGTGAGTTTCTAGGTTTGTTCAGAAGAAAGAATGAGCAAATGGTACAAGAAAAATGTCCACATGAACTCATAAACAGCTGGTCATTTGGAAAGGAGGCCTTACAGTAGGAACACCTAAGGGCTGAAATTCTAGTGTTATAATAATCCTTCCATTCACCACAAAGTAAACTTTGAGCATCCGTAGGAGGACAATTTAACATAAATGAACATTTGAAAGCCTCAGCTAGATCATTGTTGCTTAATCCTGAAAGGTCATTTTCATAGTCTTTTTTTAGATACACTACAATTGGTACCCATACAAATAACAATGTTTTTGAATGAGAGGACATGTTAACAATGAAAGGTTTGGTAAATAAATTATGCAGAAGCAATACCCTACAACAAGGACATTTTTTCTTCTCCTTTCCCTCATCCTTCCATATTCTATACAATTTTCCTGAGCATTGAGAACATAAAAAATGTGAGCATGGGTTGGATAGAACAATATCTTCCTTCTCAAGTCCTTCCTTACACACACAACACTGCGCAGATGCTAGCTCCTCCACCATGTAACTGACAAATTGAGGGAATTTGTTCCTATAAGAAAAAGTGGAGGATTGGCCTTTAGACTATTTATTTCAAAAGGGAATTCATAATCTATATGTCAATTAAAATAAAATACCTCTATTATTCATTCTATGAGGGTAACTGAGCGAATAGAATAATTAATTAATAAGAACTAAAGATATTCAAGATTTTTTTGTCTGGTAAAGCTTACAATTACAAAATACTTTAAATATTTATAATCATATAAGAGAATGCTAATCTTTAAAAAGATAATATGTATATAAAATATATAGAATTCAGTACTTACACTATGTAACATCGTTGAGGAGAAGTATCAGCATCATCCCCTCTCGAAAGGATCCCTCTTCAAGCAAGGATACTAGATTGAACAATGTGGCTGTAGTTGAGACTATTAATGTGGGATAATAAACTGCAAATTTCTTCCCCATAAAAGCATTGATAAAAGCCTCCATACTTGTAAAATGACCTTTTTCTTATCCCAATGCACTGTATAAAATTTTTTTCGGGAAAAATTTTTCCATCAATCAAATATAATATTACATTATGTGAGGGTAAGAGGTTTTATAGATTCCTCAGCCTATTAGATGTAAGTCAAAAGTGCAATATGTTATGAATAATCTACCACGTGTCCTATTATAGTTTGAATTAACCTAGCTTACATATTTTCACCTATTTATTTAAAATTAAATTACTAGTTACGATTTACATTTTGTTATTTCTTCATTTCATTTCATAGAGGTATTGTTATATTAACCGCCCCTAAAAGGGGCATTTCCATACTTATGCATTCCTCACATTGAGATGCATCATGGTTAGGTTTCTCCTTATCTATAACACAGGAGGTAGCAGTGTAAACCTCTTGATGGGTTAAAAAAGTATTGTCAAATACTCGCAGTAATTCAGTCCATTCTGGGAATTTTAAAGAAATTCCCTTTTGAGTGGGAAAAATTTTTCCACTGATAGATTTCTCCCAAAGCCTTATCCCTACATTCTTATAAGGACTGTTGCATGAAATATGGTAACCTGCTCCGATGTGGTGTTTGACATTAATATCTTTTTCTCCATTGTTAATCCTACTTCTAGGTTCTTTCATATAGTCTACATAATTTAGTATAACTAACATCTTAGAAATATTTAAATGTACACCCTCATTTATGACCTTTCCATTCGCAAATTCTTTAATATAGATATCAGTAATAAAACCTTTATTTCCCCAAAATATAACATATTGCTGACCGCCTATATAATAAGTTTTCCTTAGAACCTCACCTACAGCCTGTTGTAGAATAATAGTCTCCTGGTTTGAGATTGGGTTTCCTGATGGTGGATTATCCATTGATGAACTCGTGGTAGCAGTAGAGGTAGCAGGTGAAGTAGTACAAGACTGTTGAAAGGCTTTCAGTAGAGATGACTGTGAGGAATTGGATGCTGGAACTGCAAGCATTTGTGACATATTAGCCCTCTTCAGCTTGGAAGATAATGTTGCCTCATTCTTTCTTTTCTTATTTGAGGATGACGTTGTTGCTGTTACTTGATGTTTACTATTAAGATATGCTTCTGCCATTCTTTTTTTTCTTCTTCAAATTTGAGGTTCTGTATTCTATAACTCAGACAGATGTCCTTTATCATTGAGCTGATGATTGAGAGGATTTATGAGTTTATATAGAGAAAAATTAACCAGTTTTCATGCTTTGATGTGAAAATACCATATGTTAACTTGTATTCATTTTATATCACACTCTTGTCAGTATTACATTATAGGTCATTCTTTTACTGAAGCATTGGGAAAAGCATTAAAATAAAGTCACAATATGGTGAATGCCTCTTGTGTTCTTCTATTGCTAAATCAAAGGCTTCCCATTCATTCAAACATATATTACACCAAGGACATATGACCTTGTCTCCTCCTGTGTAAAAAAATCCTGCCCTGGCTAGTTGATCCCTTCTGACAGGATGAGCTTTTTACCATAATTTAAAGGTTGCATATCTATCATCATATTTCCTGAGTGAATTAACATCCATCGATTTATGTAGAGGTCTTTGCAGATTAGACCTTTATGAGGATTGTTAAGGCTTATCTGTAGATAAGGCGAAACCGGTATGATAATGGTGAGTATTGGTATCCTTTGATCTCGAGAATCCATTTAATGAGAGCCCACAGCTCGGTTTTGAGGCAGCAGTACATGTTGCTTCATTAGAATCTGTAGATTCCTTATTATCAGAACAATTCCTTGTGTTGGCAAACATTGTGAGTATATAATTGGATGAATGATATGAGAGAGGATTTTCTTGCGATTTTTAGAGTGATTTGATGGTTAATTTTTGCTGACACATTCATTCCTTTTCCAGGTGATTAGTTCTACAAGTTGGATATTCATTGAGAGGAAAAAAATTTTTTTGGATTGATTTTCATGTCTAGACCTGTTTCAGTAGATATAATTAAAATCAGAGATAACAAAATAAAATTATGATTAAAAACTGTTTCAATATGCTAGAGAAAAGATATCAGTTCAGAGAGTACAAAAATAGGTATACCTTTCGAAAAAAGCTTTGTATACATATGTGCATATCTGTGAAAGATACATGTGTAGGTGGTCATATGATTCTGTTGATTTAAATATTCTATTTAGTTATGACCCCTTTCATATCATTTATGTGTGATTTCATATGCTGGAGAAAAAAGATCAGTTCACAGACTACAAATAAGGATTACATTTAATACAGGTTTTGAAGACATATGTCCAACATATGGGAGAAAGAGACACGTGGGAGTTGGCTATATGGGATCTACTGCTTTAAATATTTCATTAACTTATGCAGGCTATCCCATGTGGGGTGAGGTAAACAAATGGAGACTCCAGGTGTCTCTTTAGTTTAGGTTAACTTAGGTGTCTTTTCAGCATGTGGACTAATTTAAGGCATATGGATGAATATCTCTATTTCTTCTATGCACTTGTATATATATGGTGACATTTGTGGGGTATTGCAAAATAAGGGATGAATATCGATGTATTTAGAGGTGGCAATTGGAGCAATGCATTAAATGTACTAGTCCACGTGTAAGCTGACGCATACATATGTTTACAAGATCATTGTTTATTTAGAGATAGGAATGTATAGTTTACATTACCTTCCATATGGAGTTGATTGGGGATCTGGGATGTATATTGACCTTAGTTGGTTTGATGTATTCTTAGAGGTGGTAGTAGGAGCAATGCATTATAAAGTTTGAATAAATAACTGTATGTACATATCATTTTCACACATAATAAGATAGAGTTGAAAATAAGATTCACAGGTTCATTTAAACCACATTCAGGAATAGACTCATATTCAGCCCTTATGATAAATGCACTAGTCCACGTGTAAGCTCACTAGTTTACATAGTTTACATATGCCAGTTTACATAGTTTACATATGCTACATTGCTTTTTGATATAGTAAGGGTTTGATAAATGCAACAGACCACATACCTCCCATATGGAGGTGATTGGGATCTATATTGACCTAAGTTGAGAAACTACATTAAGGATCAATTCCCTATCACATCCGTGGAGCGATTCCACTACATCTATTACTACTGGTAGAATTTTTTGACATTATTTTGGTAAAACTGCTTTATTACAAGGTATGTTAAATTATGTATATTTATTATGAAGCTTTATTTTATACACATGTAAACTCACAATTTTGAGTGTAAAAACAAAATTATTGATCTGTCAGATGTAAATAGATAAATGCTTGAAAGAAAACTATGCTATAATTCATAGGCAAAGAAACTAAGTTAAATATCTGTAATGTTCATATATTTTCTAATGTAAAAAAAACAATATATTCTTGATAAAATGTGCAGATTAATTGAATGTTTAAATGTAAGTACTGTATGGTAAACGGATTTTGCTTATTTGTAGAACTGGTATTTTATATGGAATTTCTGTAAAATTGGACTGGGAGTACAACTTTTGTTGCTGTATATATCTTCACTCTTATATTGATTTCATCAATCTACTATTCCAATCTCATGTGCATATGATGTTTCTTTTCAGAAGGGATTGTTCATCTGTAATTTTGTCAACAGTACCACTGGAATAATGGACTTTGAATCTTACTAATGATCTGCTAGTTTGCTGCTTCTATAATCTCATTAAATCCATGATAGAAAAGCAATCAGAAGAAATTGGACTCACACAGGATTCACACTGGATGTTCAAGACTATATAAATATTAAGTTTAAGTTTATTACATTTATATAGCATTCATTAGAGCTTTAAAGATAAGTTTACAATGGTGCTTTACAAAAAAACGTACATACATATATCAAATATAAGGCAAATTAAGATGTTACAGTAAAAGTTCTTTGAAATAAGAATGTTTTCAGTTTGTTTTTGAACATGTCCAAAGTCTCAGATGATCTTATATCACTTGGCAGTTTATTCCAGCATAATGGTCCTGCTACAGCAAAAGATCTGTCAGCAAATGACTTATGTCTAGTAAAGGGAACTTCCAAAAGTAGTGATTGTGAACTCCTTGTTCTGTAGCAATAAGATTTAATTGTAATCAAATCACACAAGTATTTTGGAGCCAGATTATGAATACATTTGAAAACTAATACTAATAATTTGTATTCACAGCGAACTGATACAGGTAAAAAATGTAATTCCATGAGAGCCTGCCTAGCACTAGAGAATTTAGAAACACCAAGAATAATCCTAGCTGTCATATTTTGAATTCTCTGGAAAGGATGCAATGTGCTTTTCGGCAAGTTAATAAAGAGACTATTTGCATAGTCCATGTGGGAAAAAATAGAGCATTTGCTAATTTTAGACAATTATGTTTGTCCAAGTGTCGTCTTAGTTTCCTCAGATTGAACATTGACAGTGCTGCTGCTCTAGCTTTGGTGGCTACATGCTGTTTGAAGTTCAAGTTCTCATCCATTTCCAGTCCAAGAAGTTTCACAGAAGATGACCTGCCCACTACGCAGTCACCAACCACAATCTCCGAAACATTACACTTTGACAAAGATTGACGGCTACCAAAAACAATGAATTCTGTCTTCTCATCATTCATTTTGAGCCTATTTTAAAGCATCCATTCTTTAGTATCAGTTAGTGTCCGAGATATCTGATTGACAACAGCATGTTCCTTGATAGTGTCTCCAGCCTTGTATCCACTGTATATAGTGTGGTCATCAGCACAGCCAACAAGTTGTATTCCAGGTGGAATACAAGTTTGAAGGGTGCTGCTGTAACATGTGAAGTAAATGGGCCCATTAATGCTACCTTGAGGCACTGAGAAGTTGATGTTCACAGGAGAGGAATTGCTTCCATTGATCGACACCTGAAAACTTCTATCCTCTAAGTAAGATGTAACCCATTTTATAGCATTGTCACACTCACCATAACATTGGTTTAGGACTTGTAAGAGCAAACTGTGGTTTACAGTGTCAAAAGCAGCACTCAAATCAATGGCAACTAAGGGAGTCAGATTTGGATTCTCAAAGTTCATCAGGATATCATTAGAGATTTTCAATAGGAGGGTTTCAGTACTATAATTACATCTATATGCACTTTGGTAGGAAGGTAGTAGATTGTTTAACTCAATATGCTGCTGGAAGCTAATCAATGATGCCTTTTCCACTAGCTTGGCTAAAAACGAAAGATTGCTGACAGGTCTATAATTCTTCATAATATGGTCCAGTGAGGGTTTCTTTAAGAGAGGTTTAACAATTGCTCTCTTCCAGCTGGTAGGAAAAACACCTTCCACAAAAGATGTATTGATAATTTTACACAGCACTGGCGATAGGATATCAACATACTTTTTGACCAGGTGAGTAGGCAGTGGATCCAGGTCACACGTAGCTGGTTTTGACTTCATGACCAATTTAGCAGCAATATCACTATTAATAGCTGTAAACTGTGAGAAACCAGGAGGGTCCATAGTTGGAGGAACAAACATGGGATAATTTTCAAGGTCAGTATGGATTTTATCAATTTTTTGGAAGAAAAACGTCGCAAAATCAGTCACTAATTGTGAGTCTGTGAGTCCCTCAGGAAGTGGGTTAGACCTTTTCTTTCCAGTCAAGCCATTAACAATGTTAAACAGTTTCTTTGTATCTGACCCACAGGATCAAATCTGGTTGTTGATGCACTGATATTTGGAGTGATTTAGGTGGTATCTGTACTTGTTCCTTGCCTCTTTAAAGTGATTCCAGTTTTCACAAGTCCTCGAACATGACCAAATTCGCTCTGCTCTGCGCATCTTAGCTTTGAGTTCTTTGGCCTTAACATTAAACCATGGCACCTCACCACGAACCATCACTGTCTTTGTCACAACAGGAGCATGCTTCTCAAGGATATTGGCTAACTTGTTGTCATAATTATCAATCAGGTCCTCTAGATTATCATTTTTAATAATCTCTTCAGCTGCTGTCAGGATATCATCTTCAAAATTGTCATAGTCAACAGAACGCAATTTACGTGTTTGGATCTGCTTATGTATGGGTACTGGACATAAAGTGGAGATATTCGCCATGACAAAAGTATGATCTGATATACAGAAATCTGAGTGTATATCCTGAATATCAAAGTCACTGTTTTCACGATGAATAAGTAGGTCAAGAATATTACCAGACTTATGTGTTGATTGTGTGACAACTTGACACAAGGCAAATGAGTTAAGTAGGTCATTGAATGATGCAGCATCATGATCCATCATATCATTCACATGAATATTAAAATCACCTACAAACAAACATCTGTTGTTTTGTAGCATAACAGAGCTCAGGAAATCACTAAATTCATCTAAGAACACTGCAACAGGCACTGGATGTTGTGGTGTGTAGGGTGGTCTGTATGTCACTATTAACGTCAGGTTAAAGTCACCAATAGTAAGGTTGAAAAGACCTGATTCAAATGAACTGTATTGGTCTGCAGACCCCAATTTTACCTTAATGTTGTTTTTCACCAGTAGTCCCAAGCCTCCACCACGACCACCCTTCCTTTCAATGCTGAAGCAGGAGTGGGTAGTAGATTGCAAATCATTGATTATTAAAGCATCCTCATTTGTAAGCCAAGTCTCAGTAACAGCACAAAAGTCAAGGTCTTCCATAATGCAATAATGCAAAAATTCACTAGACTTGTTCCGAATAGATCTTGTGTTCACTACACCAAATTTTGATTTGCTATTCCTATCATATGTTGTCTCTCTGGGAAGGGACTTCAGTAAATGATGATGAACTTGCTTGTTATAGCTCCATTTTGCCTTCCAATCCAGGGTACGATTAATCCTGGCTTTTTTCCCCCTATGACCACGAAAACGTCTCTTTATTCCAAGTTCAGCAATGAAATTCCTGAGAGAATCAGACATAGAAAGCATGTTTAATGATGGTCTAAGTTGATGTAACATGATACTTGTGTACTGTTGTGGTTGTTCCACTTCACTGACCACACCAAAAGCCATGGTATAATATGGCTGATGTTTCTGTCCCATATAAATCTGATACACTAAAAAAGAAATCACTAGATTTCTACAAAATATCCAAAGAAACCAGGAATACATGGCACGTTTTTGTTCTATAAAGTCTTATACACATAATATTGGCAGTAAACTAGCATATCCATAGTCAAAACCACAAAAACACTTAAATATCACAGAGCTTGTGTTTTTTTCCATGCAGCCACACTCAAAGCGCAAGCCAAGCCCAAGGCTCAAATATAACAATGCATATTTGTTGGTAACATAGTGTCCGAGATATTAGTGAAAACCGGAACTTGTTCACACTAGTTATCCATGGTACAGAGGGGCTATTGTATACAAATAAAATATATCCTGCTCTGTACATATCTCTATATGGGTCAAATATGGTGTGTGGTGGATAATAAATATTTATTTCAAACTCAGCGCAATAACTCCATGTTCTAAGGACTTAGGGCACTATCTCAATCATCCTGACTGTACAAGTACAGCCCAACTCTCAAGTTACTGGCATTCCCTTATCTGGAAGACAGAGGCTCAAGGATAAACATTTATCAATGTCATTTAGGTTCTTTAACCTGCCACTGGGGATGGAACCCAATGACAGAGAACCACTATTTTCCTGTATCTGTGTTTGAAGTTTGAACCCACATCCCCTGTGTTTGTAGGTGAGTGTTACCCACTAGGCCACTGTTGCAGATCAGGTAGCAGGCTTAAAGCTAATCCTAAAAGTTAGCCATTATAACGATTTTTCTTCTGATTAATTTAGTGTCATTTACAAACAAGATTTGGCCAACTCGGCGCCAACATATCCCTAGACAGGTTATTACTCGTGCAACATGTTTTGACTGGGTATTTTGAATGGGAACCCTTCTGTGTGACATAATTTAGAGGGAAAACATCACCACTTACAGAAGATCTTGAGAGTAGTACTATTTGAGTCAATCGAACGACATAAGTCGTAAAAATTGATCTCAAGTGATCGGAAAATGATCTAGATCACTATTGATAGCTTATTGCCTCTTTGATGGTGCAATACTGGGGACTTGCTGCTACATATCTGCTATTGAGGAAGTGCTACAGCCTTTTCGCTGATGGTGCAATAACTGATACACCTCGCTGATGGTGCAATAACTGATACTGATGGTGCAATAACTGATAGCACTTATTTGAGCAATAAGGGGAGAACTAGAATCTTTGGTCTGCACACATTACATCAAATATGTTTTTCAAATTTGGAAAGACCTCGATCTAACACATCCAAGTACTCTTACATCCGACTCTTTTCCCAATATTCTGTCAATTTTCAACTAGTAGGATAACTACATTAGTTTGAAGCGTCCCTTTTTCTCAAATTTTCAATTTGTATGATATCTCTTCTTCGAAGTGTAATTAAATGGTTTAGGTGCTATTAATGGAAGCATTTCATCATTTTTCCTTTATTAATCAATCTCAGCAATATTTTATGTATGAAGAATATATATAAACCCTCCAAGAAATCTCAAATATCATTTTTAATTTAAAATCTCTGCAATCAACAACCTCAAAAAATGTCCAACCAATCTGATTCAACTGTAGATATTTGTAAGGCTGCTTCCAAGCCTTCTTATTCTTTCAGATTGACTGGTGATGAATCAAATGATGCAACTGACTCTAAGGCTATGAGGGGTGGTATGAGGCCAGGATTTGCAGGATTTGCTCTATGTAGTAGAAGTAAAGTTGAAAAAACTGGTCATGTTGGAGGCCTACATCTTTCAGCTGAAAGGCGTGATAGAACAGATCTAAGAGCTGACAGATCATCAGATCTTAGAGGACCCAGATCAGATCCGAAAGCTAAAGTTCATCCTACAGATGGATTTTTCAGATATGATGACAGAATATCTACATTTGCGACCTGGCCCAAGTCGCATCCAATTCCTGCTCAGAGATATGTGAAAGCTGGGTTCTATTATTCTGGTCAAGGAGATAAAGTTATCTGTCCCTGGTGTAATCTTAACCTTATAGAGTGGGAGACCTACGACACCCCAATGGAAGAGCACCAGAAGCATTCTCCTTACTGTGCCTTTGTGTTAATGTTAAATCCATTTCTCAATTATCATTTGTTGTAAAAAAAATTTGAAAAAGTAATAAAATATCTTGAAGCCTATATTATGTCTTTCATTCCAATACATCTCTCAAAGATCTATCTAGTCACTAAGTGCATGTAACTAGACAGTTCAATGCTTATAACCTAGACACACCAATATGTTTACATTGCTTAAATGTCTTAGATTCAAATGCCTGGATGATTGAGAAATAATTTGCTGAGGCTAATGATCTAGAATTTATTCAATATGTAAACAAACACGTGTTCACTTTCAATCCACATGCTACAACTCAGAATAATAATATGTTGCACAACAGACAACAAGACAGCTCAGCATAATATGTGGCACAACAGTCATCAGAACAAGGTCCATATGTCTTGCTATCTGATTCAATCATTTTTAAGTGTAACAGATCACTTGTGAAATCTTTTACATGATTGCATCATATGAATGAAAATGTTAATTTTTTAGGTCATATTTCGACATATATCCTTGATGAACCTGGAACAAGTCTCTACATGCATTATAGTCTGAATTTTTTGCTTGTATTGCAATTAATAACTGCCTCATCAGCCTTTTCTTTTTTGTTAGATGTTACAATCTCATTGGTCCAAGTTGTGCTACTACCTCTGCCTCTAAATCTATATAAACTCGCTAATAACGCTGATTGTCACTGAAGATTTTTTCACAGTTATATGATACTTGTAACCTCAAACTTTTATCAATGGCTGAGGCAGCAGTAGTTAAATCTAGCAATGGATCCAAGAAAAGGAAGAGTGATGGTTTGGGTGGAAGCAAGAATAAAAGGACTTTAGCAAGTACCACTACTAGCAAGATTTCAGAAACCTTTGAGGACTCGCTTTCGAGTCTTCTGATGAGTAATGTACCCACAAGTGATTTTTCTGTTGAGAAAGCTACTGTATCAGGTATTAATGAATGTAGTTCAACTGTGATCAAAAGGACATTTCATCTTGGAGGACCCAAGTACGTCATATATCAAGGCTTCCATGGACTTATTGAAAATATATATTTGAAGGAATGGGAAGAAGGTGAGGTCAAAAATGAAGGTATTAAACTCAGCGTACCTAAATTAGTTGTAATTTTACATTACGTTGAGTTCATTATGTCTGCTATTGAGAAGATTTCTGATGGTAAAAAAGACGTGGACTGCAGTTATTATTTAGGATCTGGTATATATGTCACCTGTGCATTTCCCTATAGAAACGTATCCATAAGGTTATGGAAAATGGCAAATGGAAGGAAATATGCTACTCCTCAAGGCATCTCCTTGAGGTTTAATGAGTGGAATGAATTCATAAAAGTGGCACAAAAAATGTATTCAGAATATTCAGAAATATATACCTGTGAACCCTGCATTCTGGATCAAGATAGATCAGGGCATGATGTCAACACATGTGAAGAGTGCAAGACTGATACAGAAACCTCCTGCAGGGGTGAGGTTTCAGAGAATATTCCATTATAATTGAAGCTCCTGGGATTTTTTTTTTCCTTTAAATTTGTACAGAAGATATATAATCTAGAAATGTTTGAAGACATGAAAGTGGATCAAATGAAGTGTACAGAATTTTCAGAACTATTGTCTGGTGATATATTCTAGTTTTTTTCTAACATTTTGACGGTGATGGGAATACAGATGGGGACATATGCTCGTTACATGGACAATGGGATGACACACTTTTTTGTTTATAAATATTGATGAAAATATGACTATCTACAGTCAACTGTCTCAGCTTTCGAAGATTGGATCTGATCTTTCTCTGATTGAATTTCATAATTAGTTAACAGTCGAAAAAGGATGGAAACTGCTGTCAACGTATTCCTTGGGAAGAAGAGGGATGTTTATTATCCGGATTTGATATCTAGTACTACAGTCACACTAATGGAGCTGGTGTCACTAGTGGACAAGAATAACTACCGTGAGGCATTTCTGGTACTGCTTTTGCTCAATGATGCTATACCCAACTATATTGCGTGAGTAGCATTTTTTACATAATAATTTAAAAAATTGTAGTCATAACTTAAGAACTGTAGCCTCAAATATGAATTTATTTCAGTATTTTATCTTCCTCATTGACTATAGTCATACATTTATTAGAGCACTTTAACCCCTCATTCTTATTTAGAATTAGAAATTATTAAGAAAGTGTATATTTTTTTCTAAGAATAAGTGATATCACCATTCATCAGATACTTTTATCCTCAATCCTAAAACAAAATTTTTTTAATACAGCCAGAAATACCCAGATTTTGTGCATTACGTGTCAGATGAAATGGAGACAATGAGATGTTGTGTCTGCTCCGAGTATCTGGAGAAGGACAGGATCATTATAACAAATCCTTGCTCTCATTTCCTCTGTCCTGAGTGCTCCTGTGAGTTTGGAAGAATTTGGCGAAATGATGGAAGAAAAAAAAAAAGTGTCCAATGTGCAGAAGTCATCTAAAGGGCAATTTATTCACTAAATCATTCACCTGTAACATGTCAAAATCTTCTGAGACCTCAGTTTTCGTATGGGTGCCCACAGGTACATACATAAGACAGAATTATGAGCAGGATTTAATTGATAACCTAACTGAAGGTAACCTTTTCAAAGCCTTCTCAGCTGCCTTCATGCTAAATCACCTTCCGAATGACATTGACTTATCATTGTGTAACGAATGGGAGACATATTACTATGAAAAGGCAAGAAATGCCTCATGTTGCTCTTGCAATATTAATTTCGAAATTAGTGTATTATTCATGACAATCTGTGGGCACCTGTACTGCACTATATGTGCAGCATTTCTGAGGCAGAAAGAAAGGTCAGAGGCATTGGAATGTACATCCTGTATGGCTGTAATTGAAACAGGTGATTCACCTGTCATATTTATGAGACCTCTGTGAATTATTTCTTTAAATTTTTTTTGGTTTTATATAAGAGTATAACTAAGAATCATACATGCATTACAATGGAGTAACATTGATATGAGAAATATAAATTAAGATAACCCTCATTCCACATTGGAAAAGTGTGGTAAAATCTGTTTACCCCCACTCCATTGTACAATACATTAGATGTTATTAAGAACTCGCATTTAACTCTGTTTCCTTCTTTGCACACATTTGTGTGAGTTCTGACCAGTCAGATACTTAAAATGTAACTAGGGAGGCAGCGCCTACTAGAAACTCTCAAAGATGTTGTGTGAAATGATACACATCAAATGCGGTGTACTTACTTCAGATATTTGTTGCCTCCATCAGCTAATGCATGTATTGACTTAGTTATAGAATAAGGAAATATTAATCACTAGAATCACGTTCATTTTATGAAGCAATAATTATACCCACAAAATAATTTCAAGAGGTACTCTTATAGGTTTAACTTGCAGGGAAATAAAGAAATGTAAACCCAAGTACAATGTCCTCATTCAGAATAACGTGTTATTATAATATCAGTGCATTGTACTTACTGCAAAAGTCAAAGATACACAAAAGTTAATGTAAAAATTATATATTCAGGAGTATATATTAAATGAAATATACATATATATTAATTTACTGAAATATCTTGGTAATCACTTGTATATATTTATGTGGAATTACAATGTGTTTATTAACGTCGAAAATATCAGTACAAAATCTATGTAACATGCAGGTTAAAATTTTTGTGGAATTACAGTGTGTTCATCAACTTCATTTGTTTAAAAATCTTTAAACTATCAGTACAACATCTATGTAACATACAGGTTAAAAAATATTCTTATGTGTGTAATACATCATGTAATCTTTAAAATTACTTTTTATAAATCTCTAAACTATCAGTACAACATCTATGTAACATACAGGTTAAAAATTATTCTTATGCGTGTAATACATCATGTAATCTTTAAAATTACTCTAATGTGTTTTGAATTTTCTATTGTACATCCAAAACTTTAAAAAGTCAAGTTACATAATTATATGTTCCCATTGATCATGAAACACATGATTTCTAATGTTCAGTTTCAAATAAATGTACATGCATAATTATGGAAAATATCTTTCAATTACACAGTTTTGTAAATCCTACCAGATCTAGTTTTACTTTGAACTTTGAGGTCACACTCATCCTGTGAACTTTCTGAATCTGAGCCTAAGATGTTCACATTGAAAGATGGAAAATGTTCAGGTGAGCTAAGGTATTTAGACAAAGAATTCCTCTGAGAATCCTCACTTCTGGAACTATTGGAATTCCTCTCAGCAATTATTGGGGTTGAGGATGAAATTGGGAGTTGATTATTAGTAACAGGCAAATCATCTCGAATGGAAGTGTTTCCTGCATTGAAAAGACCGAGGTAATCCTCAAGATTGACAGCAATAACAGAACTGATGCTTGAATGGTCATTATCTTGATCTTTTGGATCCACTTCCTTTCTTTGATCACTGATCTCATCAATTAATATTTGAGCATTTTTCTCAATCGAATCGTCCCATATCAGATCAGATGTCAGATCACCATCATCACTTTCAATTCCATCCATCATTTCCAAAACTTTTACTGGGGTTTGATCTGCATCCTCCATGTCCATGTGATTGTCCAGTAATTGAATAAGATTCCGAATTCTATTCCGAATATAATGCTTGATATACATTATTGAGACAACACCAAATACTACCACTAGTGGTAGAAGAAATAACACATAATTGAGTCTCAGCTGAGTTTGAGAAAATTCCACCTGGCTTTCTTCTCCAGTTTCCTCCTCTGAGAGAGAATCAGATTCGGGATTCTTCATGTTCACTAAAAAAATAAAAAATAAATTTAGAAATAGATCACACACATAGATTCGAGGATCTGACCTGGAAAAATATTAATACCGGGTAATAACAATTGTCTATCGCCTCCTAGCCTCAATCAGGTTAATGGTGGATTTTTTAATGAATTCAACTGTGAACTGAATAGTAACTGGATTACTGGATAGTAATATTTTATATAAATTTTTTTTTAAAAATTAATAAATTTACCTTTGGTGCATCCTTTTACAGTAATCCCATCAGTGGAGTGTAGGACATAACACTCTCCGGTACAAGCCCAGTTTATTATTCTAACTGAAGGGAAACTTCTCATAATTTTGTCAACAGGTAGTTTGATATAATTTACATGGCATTCTCTGTATGTCCTGATAACTTTGTCATCTTTACAGAAGAAAATATTACTATTCTTTGGTCCGCGACAATCAAAGGCCGAAATCACAACCTCACGACCCTCAGTCATACATTCAATTAAGTTGGAGTCCACATTTTGATAAATACAAGATATTACAACAAAAACAACAAGTAAAGAAATGAACTTCATCTTTAGAACTTATAATCCACTCAATGAAATTAAACAACAAGATCTTCACTGTTTACTAAAAAGCAGAAGCCTCTTACGTTAAAATTATACGTAGAAATACAGTGAACGTCATCAGTGACGTCACAGTCCATGGAAAGTGACGTCACATTCAAGGAATATATAAAAAATGGTACGAAATCATTACCTATATCTGATTCAACAGAGCAATCAATTTCTTCCATCATTTGCCAGGAAGAATATGGGATGATAGATAAGCTGCAATCCAAGATATTCGCATTTTAATTATTGTAAATATATTTTTGCGGGTACAATATGAAGGAATTTTCCTTTAACAAGAATTAAGTGAGGTTATTGAAGATATTAAGGCAACAAACGCTAATAATTTATAACTTACTCATCATCATCTCTGAGGGGGTTGTCTTCATTAAGTACCTCAGACAATGGTATAGCAATATCATCCTCAATATCCTGAGGCTGGATTCTTCTGAGTAACTTTTTCCTGCATAGGTGTACTATGGATGGAATTATTATTGTAACCACAATACATGAGATGGCTAATAAAATCCACCAAAAATACCTGTTATTTCCGTCTTTCAAATTCTGACTTTGTGGATACTCTGAGTACCTTGTAGTCTTTGTTTCGAATCCCTCATTGTACATTGAGGTAGATTGTCTCTTATCTATCTGCTCACTTATCTGTTTTGTCTCCTCCCTCTCTGGCAGTTCAGTGACAGAAGGATATCTTGTTCCATATCGACTAGATAGCATCTTGTCCTCTTGCTCAGAGACCTTATCTTGATTCAGTGTCTTTTCTTCAAAAAAAAAATGACCAGTTGTTGGATAATGAGGTGTACTTGTTAATTTTAAACACATATTAGTCCTCACATACACATCCCTTGGTACTTCCTTCATCCATTTGCAGTTGAAATATTTCATATTTACTAAACTTAAATATTTTAAATTTGGCAAGTTCTTCAGAATATCGATCAAATTTACTACCTGTACATTATCCATATACAGCATAGTCACTGTGGCTGTATATTTGAACCTGGGTGCTGCAACTCCAACACAGGTTATCATATCTTCCATGCAAGTACATTCTGCATAATCACAGCTGTATCCATTCACTATTTCATTGAAAGAAAAAAGGAATACAGAAAGAAATATGTATATTTTGAAATTTTCCATATTTATGTAAACTTTATCAGCTAAAGAGATATTGCAAAAAATTGAGAGTATTTAGGAGAGGAACTAATCCACTGGAGTCTGCAAACAGATATAAAAGGAATGGATGAGTTGCAGTGAGGATGCATAACCAAGCACAGCTTTCATTACTCACACTTCTGGCTAGCTTTCAAACAATCTCTGAAATATTTCCTTTCATCTGACTTATTGCAGCAGATTGAAAACAGGTATTTGCTGGCTATCTCTCAACTGCAAACTATTAACACCTTGTACACTGCCAAAATTACTGGGGTTTATGGATCCATTTTTATTGAAGAACCCATTCACTTCTATAGTATGTGGTCCAACCGGATCCGGAAAATCTACCTTCGTTTTGAGACTTTTAAATAACATCAGTGCAATTTTTTCAGAAAAAATTAAGAAAATTTATTATTTTTATAACAACTGGCAGAAAAAGTTTGAGGAAGAGATTACTAGTGATATAGAATACAGACAAGGTCTACCTACAGAGAAGGATTTTAAGTCTTACCCTAATGATGACCAGTGCATACTTGTGATTGATGCTATGCAGGCTTCAGCTCTAAACAACATTTTCATTGCAAATCTTTTTAGTCGAGAATCACATCATAAAAACATTAGTGTTATTTTTTTTTTTTTTTTTTTTTTTTTTTTTTTTTTTTTCCCCACAAATAAAACTTTATTGACCCTTTTTTTCACAATGGTATATACTTAGCTAAGCCCCGGGAGGGCGAGGGTTCAAACCCTCCATCGGGGTTTTTACAGAGATTTTTCATACACAGTATGAACAACTGTCACATTTAAGTATCTGTGCATACATTTATACAGATAGAAATTCATCAAATGTTACTGAAACACATTCTGAAATACTACCCACTTTTTACAAAATTTATCATGTTTTGCTTCAAGCCTGGACAGGTATTCTTGTTCATTATATTTTTGTTTTAGATAGTTTTGAAATTCAAAAATATGAGGTTTTCTTTTATTTCTTGAACACCAATAAATGTAATATTTCCCAACAATATATATAACATTAAGACAAAAACAAGGGGAGTAAAAACCAGTTGTTTCCTGTTTTCCAAATAGTATATCAACTAGATCTAAACTTAAAATTACATCTCCTTTTCTCATTAACCATATTTGAACATTTTCCCAAAATATTTTACTTATTTCACATTCTAAAAAGAGGTGTACCATGGTTTCCGGATCATTGCTACAGAGTGAACACAAAGAACTATCAGTATAATGAATTTTGTGCAAATATTGCTTTGTTCCAAGCAGTCTGTGGATCACACGATATTGAAACCAGATAAGAGTGTTATCACATATAGTATGAAAGCAAATTTTGTGTGCAGTAGTCCAATATATTTTATCTAAATCTATTTTTAGTATGCCTGTCCATTTTGTAATATAGTTGTGGGCCTGCTTTGTACCTTTTCTAACTAAGATGTTGTAAAGATCCTTGCTTCCCTGACTAGATTTGGTCAGCACTTTTATCTGAGGTAACATAAAGGGCTTTTCAAATGATTGATCAGTTGGTTTTATTTTCTTTAGATAATTTTTTACAGTTGAATAAATTCTATGATAAGTTAAAAAATTAATTGGGCTGTTGAATAAGGTATGAATTTCTTCCAAAGTTAAAATATTTCCATCTTTCGTCAATAAATCTATTGGGGAAATAATACCTTTCTGATATAGTGAAGGTTCAAATAACAGAGCATGAGAATTTTCCTGATTGTACCATAGAGGTCCACAAATGTTCTCATAAGGTTCACAACATTCAAAAAGTTTAGTCATAAAATCGCCCCAAGCAAACAGAACGTCTTTCCAAAAAATATTAGTGGTGTTGCCCGCACATTTATATGACCATTGTGGTCCCATGAAAAGCAGTTTATTTCTAGGACCTGTATTTGAAATTGCTAACTTTATCCAAGGAGCATCGACATTTACATATATCCTGCGTAGCCAAGTCAGTTTTAGAGACTTAATAAAATGTTTCAGATTTATCATTTTGAGTCCTCCTTCTAAATAGCCTTTGCATAATAAGTCTCTGCTGACCTTATCAGGCTTTCCATCCCAAATAAAATTATAAAAAGTTTTATTCATTTTTAATATAAAATCAACATTTGGACTTGGAATGGACATAAATAAATGTGTAAGCTTAGGAAGTAATAAAGTTTTAATCACAGTTACCTTTCCCAGTGGTGTTAAATGACGATTTTTCCACCTATTTACTATAGTTTCTATTTCAAAGGCAACTAGTTCAAAATTTAGATCCACCATTTTGCTTAAATTTACAGAAAACATTATCCCTAGAAAACTAAACTCTGTAGCTCCCCATATAAAGTCTTCTTTTATATCTAGTTTATCTTTAGAGTATCGTTTCTTTCCAATCCAGACTAACTTGGTTTTATCAGTATTGATTTTCAATCCTGACAGTGTACCAAAAATTTCTAAAGTATTTAAGGCTGCCAGAAGGGACCCCACTGAACCATCCAGAATGAGTGTGGTGTCATCAGCAAACTGGGTTAGTTTATATTCCATATGATCAATGGTAATCCCCACTATATCCTTATTAAATTTAACAAGTAGTAGGAGTACTTGAGCACACATAAGAAATAAGTAAGATGCAATGGGATCTCCCTGTCTGCAACCCCGTTCAATATTAATAGGATCAGACAAGAAACCACATTGGATAATTGAAGCTGTAATATTATTGTTAAACATTTTTATCCACTTAATAAAACCTGACCCAAATCCTAAAAACTCCAAAACAGAGTATAAAAACTTCCAAGACACAGAATCGAATGCCTTTTCAAAGTCTATTAACATTAAAAGTCCAGGAATTTTATGTTTCTCTGTGAAATGCATCAGATCGTAGATAAGTCTTGTATTTTCTCCAATGAAACGTCCTTTTACGAAGCCTGCTTGGTTTTTAGAGATAATTTTGTCCAAGATTTTTTTTATTCTATTGGCTATTGCTGTTGATCCGATTTTGTATATTACTGATAAAAGTGATATGGGGCGCCAATTTTTTAGAAATTCTCTTGGCTTATTTCCCTTTGGCAAGCAGGTTATTATACACTGTCGCAGAGTTGTTGACATTTCACCAGTGATGTATGCATGATTGAGACTCCTAAGAATAAAGATTTTCATTTTTGCCCAAAATACTTTAAAGAATTCTGCAGGAAAACCATCAATTCCTGGACTTTTACCGTTTTTCATTGAATTAAGGGCTATACCTAGTTCATGTATTTCTAGAGGACCTTCTAGTAGAAGCGATTCCTCATGCGACAGGGTCGAAGTGTCATTTTTTTCTCCAACAATTGCATTCAAATCTATGTCATTTGACATTTTAGTTTGGTTCCTGAATAATTTTTCATAGAAGCATTTTAATTCATTTAAGATTTCCTTTTGATCAACAATACACTTATTTGGAGTTTTAATTCGTTTGACGGTTTTCTCAGTATAGTTAAAACTTTCTAAGGCACAGAATAATTTAGAAGGATTTTCACCATTATGTAGCCACTGGGCTCTTGACCTGACAATGTTCCCTTTAAGTTTTTGTTCTCTCATGTCCTGCAGTTCTCTTTTTTTATCATCCAAGAGATCCCCAGAGGATAAAGTATTCAAATTTTCCAAAGTTTTTATGTCTGAAATTAGATTTTTTTCCTTTGTGTCAAGCTGTCTCTTTACTTTTGTTGCAAATTTGATAGTTTCTCCCCTAATTTTTAGTAAAAGAACTTCAAGAAATTGAGCATCATTAATCCGAAAACAAACATCGGAATCCTCGAGTATATTTAAGTATTCATGACTATATACAAGGACCGAATAAAACTTTTTTTCAGAATCGATCAAGGAGTTAATCATGTTGACATATTCTGTATTTTTTAACAGTGAACAATTAAATTTCCATATACCTTTACCTTTAACGAATTTACAAGTGACCAAAGTCATTTGGACTATTGAGTGATCAGTTCTATAGCCCGGTTGAATAGTACAGGTGACTACAAAGTCCATTAGTGTATTTGATACAAGAAAGTAATCTAGACGGGCTTTTTGAAAGGGTTTTTTCCTATGCCATGTATATCTTCTAATGGTGGGGTTGAAGATACGGAACGCGTCTGCTAAGTTGAGGTTTGACATCATTTTATGTATTTCTATTCTTGCTTTAGGATTATTCACTTTTTTATAATTATAAGTATCTATATCAGTATTCAGTGGGACATTGAAGTCACCACAGAGTATTGTATAAGGTTGTTCACTGGAATTAATAATCTCAGCTATTGTCTGAAAGAAACTTGGAGAATCATTATTGGGAGCATAGATATTAATTAGTTTAATATAAATGCTGCTCAACTTCAGGTCAGCAGAAATAAGGTTTCCCAAGTCATCATTATAGTGAGACAGAATTTCGTATTCAATATTTTTCTTAAAAAGTATTGCCACCCCTCTAGAATTTGTACTAACTCCATGTACCAAGCATTCACCATTCCATATTTGTTTGATTAATTTGACATCTTTACTTAGCCAATATGTGTCTTGCAGACAGAAGATATTTGCATCAGAACTATTTAGGTACTCAAGCACATCATATCTCTTTTTAAAGTCCCTTAAACCTTGACAATTTACTGACAACACCTTGATTTCATCATTCATCGTAACCAACCCGATGGGGCCCTGATGACAGCTGGTACATATTTACTAAATGATTATCTTTCAATTTCTTACAATATGTTACAGACATTGGAATTCTGCATCCTTTTATATCTTTTGGACATAATTTACCAGAATTAGTCCATATGTGTATGATAAAAAATTTTTTCAAAGAACACAGTAAAGGAAAGAACTTCAGTGGGAATGAATAAAAACTTAAATAAAAATAAAAGTAAAAACTTAAACAAAAATAAAGAGAATAAGTTATGGATCTACAACTGTCCATAACTTAAAATATATGTCGTGACAGTGTTACAAGTAGGGGGAAGTCTCTTAGTAGTGTAACAATTAAACATTCAATAGTGATATGAATATATAACTGTTTAAACCTAGAAGTGCTTCTTTGTTGAGACATGCATCATAATGCATTTTTGTATCTTTTTTTTTTTTGGAAAATAGAGCTGAAATTGAGTTTAGAAAGGAATTACACCACATGACTGTTATCAAATGCATTGAATGAAGGTTAGAACTATAATCATGCGGAACTTACTGAAACATGTCACTTCTTAGGTGACAACATTAGTGTTATTTTAGTTTTGCAAAATTTATTTCACCAGGGAAAATATTGTCGAGATATATCTTTAAATACTCATTATTTCTTTTTATTTAAAAATCCTAGAGATATTCAACAAATTAAATTATTGGGAAGACAATTAGGTATGTCAAAGAAACTATTAGAGGTTTACTTAGATGCAACTGCAGATCCTTTTGGTTACCTATTGATCGATTTATCACCTGGAAATAAAGATAGTTACATGCTAAGAAGTAACATATTTCCTGGTGAACATATGACTATATATAAATAGGAAAAAATTTCTTTCATTTTCCTTTGAATAGAAAATCGAGCTATCTACATATGGTTTAAAATGTCTAGGAACCTCAAAAACTCTAAACATTTCATTCTGCTGTTATTGGAGAATAATTTATACCTAAATAAACATATATTCATTCATGCAACACCATCTCAGTTGAAAGCAGTGGCGGAAATTTTTTATAATGTATTCAAGCTTCCTTTAACTAAGAAGAAAAGAGAAAAATTCTTAAGTTGGCTAAAAATATTGAAAAAATATATAAAGTCTGGGGAAAGAGGGAGGAGGACTATAGCAAGAAAACACTTTGAAGGAATAACCAATTTGCTTGTATCAATTAAATATTACATAGAAAAAATTTTAGAATGAATAAGTACGTATTAATACCACATGAACAGTATCAGAGTTTCAAAAGCTTTTTAGCTGATAAAAAGGAGCATAAAATGCAGAAAGCAATCAGGAAACAGTGAATGACAGGGATATCCATCCAAAAATACATGACAGTAACTCAGAAATACTTAAAGGAGAAGAATTCAGAAGTGTAGACAGCAGGATATTGAATAATAATAATAATAAGAGGAAATCAGAAAAGTTGTTGGACAATAATCGAAAGGAGACTGTAAGTAGTGAGTTCAGTGATAACACAAAGGACAAGGCAGAAATAAATCATCCCCTCCCTCCACCAGGTCTTCCCGAAAAAGCGGTTTACAATCAAGATAATTACCTCTCAAAAATTAAAGAAAAAAATGGAAGGGAAATCCAAAAAGGGAGTGGAGCAAATGAATGGATTCAAAAATGGACCAAAAAAATTTAATTCAGATGAAGAAATCGATACATATCTTCATAACCTTTATTTTGATATCAGGAGTCCAGTAGTCTACAGCAGTTATAGTAAATTATATCCATATATTAAAAGGGATGGAAAGTATCATATAACCCCTAAGTATTTAAGGAAGTGGTTAAGTAAACAGGAAACTTATACAACTTTTCGCCCAGCTCGAAGGACTTTTCGAAGACCTAAAGTCTTAGCTTTTACAAAAAATTATCAATGGGATAGTGATACAGCTAACATGGTGAAATTCAAGTCAGAAAACAATGACTACGGTTATTTTGTAGTATTCATAGATATATTTACTCGATATCTGTATACAGCACCATTGAAAACTTTAAGAGGGGATGAAATGGTGAATGCATTTCAAAGAATAATTAGAGAAACAGATGAGAAACCAGAAATTCTAAGAACTGATCAAGGAAGTGAATATAAGAACCATTCATTTAATAATTTGTTAAATGAAAATAAAATAAAACATTTGTACACATACTATGAAACCAAAGCTAATTATGCTGAAAGAGTTATTAAAACAATTAAAAACAAAATAATGAAATATTTAAGTGAAAAAGAAACCTTAAGATGGATTGATATTCTGACTGACTTAACCTATGGATACAATAATTCTATCCATAGATCAATTAATATGAGTCCAGAAGATGCAAAATCGAAAAACCAGTATTTACTTTGGAAATTTCAATATGATAATCTCATCTACCCCAAAAGTTTCTTTAGCATCAAAAAACAAAATAAAAATCCGAAACTCTTACAAACCTTGAATAAAAAAAAATTTAAATTCGACATATCAGACAGGGTTAAGATAAGTCATCTTAAAAGAATGTTCGACAAAGAATATACTGCAAAATGGTCTGGCGAAATTTTTACTATAATTAATCGTAAATTGAATCAAAATATTCCAATGTATGAGTTAAAAGATTACAATAATGAGGTAATTCAGGGTTTCTTTTATGAACCTGAACTGCAATTAGCATACATAGGTACTGATATTTTGTATAAAATTGAGGAAATTCTTAAAAAAAGAAAGAAAAAAAAGGTGGGCAGGTGGAGGTATTAGTGAAATGGAAGGGATGGCCTCCAAAGTTTAATTCGTGGATTCCAGAGGAAGATGTAGAAAATATATAGGGCATAAGAGTATATAAATCATTTCATAATGTAGGATCTCTTTCATAATTTAAGATCTCAAATAACAAAGATGGAAGAAGATAGCATTTACTTTTTCTTATCCTCTATAGATTCCTTAAATTTTCATCCGAATAACAAGGCTTATAACTTTACAGTCGAGATCGCTGAGAGAACTAGTTTATCTGGTGATTGGGAAGTAGGGATATGCGATTTCCATGCGAGTACTGTAATCAATGAAACCCTGTACTTGTTTTCAGATATTGTGGATTACTCCTATGTCAGAAATTCAATGGAGGGTATATTAAGGCTTTTACCTCAATCTAATTCGAATAAATATCAATTATTTAATAATGTTTACTATTTACCACTTAAAAATCAAAGTTTCAGTCGAATTGGTATATATATAAAGAACAAGAACCTTCATTTTGCAAGTAGTTTAACTGGAGTGGTTGAATTAACCTTGCATCTTCGAAAGAAGAAGAAATTATGAATAAATATTTAAAATTTTGTAAAAAATGTATGGATGGAAAAATAGAACTATCAAAGAACTATTACGTTCTAGATAGTGATGATGACCATGCAAAATATAAAAACAAAGATTCTATAGATGTTTCAATAGTTAGTCCTACGCAAGCAGCAGTTGACCAGGCTAAAAGTGAGGTTAGAGACAAAATGATTATAAATAGAGGGAAAGCTATAAAAAAATATCAAATAGGAGGTAAAGACAGACTAAACAATACCTCTAGGAAGAAAAAAAAAGAAAAGGTTGTTAATAAAAAAGGAAAAATTAAAAAAAAATTGCCAGTTACAAAGTCCAAGAAGAAAGCAAAAAAAAAAAATTAAGAAAAAGTTAACAAGCTACAGATCCATATGGATGTAGTCCAGACGTCACTATCTTTATTTGCTCCACCTCCCACTGATAGGTCCATTGTCAAGGAATACTGGGTGGATTACAGTCCTATTGCAGCCATAACTGAGGGAGGGGTTATAGAATTCAATGTACCAGGAACCTCTGTAGATTACATAAGTTTAGGAAAAAGCAAATTACACATAAAATATGTACTCACAGATGAAGAAGGGAAAAAGGTTAGCGATGAAAGAACTCTTGATGGAGACCCCACACCTAATACAGATCAAGTAGCACCTGTCAATTTTACCTTACATTCTATTTTCAGACAAGTTGACTTATCTTTAAATCAGAAACTTATCTCACCGGATGTGGGTGTTAATTATCCTTACAAAGCACTCATTGACCTCTTTTTAGGGTCCAATAATGATATGATATTATCTCAGGCACAGGCAGCTATGTTTTTTAAAGACCAGGCAGGGCATTTGGATGAATTACAATATATAGGAAGCAATAGTGGATACACAGAAAGAGGTAGACCTACTAAGGATGGTGATTCAGCCAATGTTGAGGGATGTCTATATCTTGATATTTGTCAAGGCGAAAATAGAGCAATTCTAAATGGAGTTTCTGTAAACCTTAAGTTGTTTCAGGCTTTAAACGAGTTCAGATTAATGAGATTAGGAACTAAAAATTACAAGTTAGTAATCACTGCTGCGGTATGGAAAGTATGTTACATTTCTCTTAACCCAAAGATGATAGTGGCGCATGATGAGGCCTTAAAAATTAGTCCTGCAATATATCCTTTTTGGAGAAGTGACATTAAGAGTTTCAGTGTTGCTAAAGGTTCCCTTAATTTTATGACAGATAACATATATCATGGTATGGTTCCAAGTAAATTAATAATAGGAATGGTCTCCAATGCAGGTTATTCAGGAGATTACAGTAAAAATCCTTTTGATTTCAAACACATGAACGTTAACTACCTGGAGGTGACTGTAGATAGACAACCTGTACCTAATAGAGCATTAACTCCGAATTTTGAGAAAGGGGACTTCGTTACCTCTTACCTATCCTTATTGGACAATGATTATAATAAGAAAAATGGGATTATTATAAAATTATTAGAATATGACAAAGGCTATACTTTGTTTTTATTTGACATTCAAAGTTTCCTCTCAGGTCATATTATGAGTAAAGGTATTAAAGGTCATACGAGGTTAACTATGAGATTTTCAAAGGCTTTGCCAGAAACTATAAATATTATAATTTATGGAAGTTTTCCTGAGACCTTAAGTATTGATCATAGTAGAAATGTGACACTGGGATCATGAATACAGAAGAAGTTTTTGAAATGATGAAAAGCGACAAAGAAATCAATAAAATATTCATAGGAGTTTATCCTATAGATCTAATACCCCAAGATCTTCCAGTACCGTCGATTATCGTAGTGAATCTGGACAGTTCTGAGAAGAAAGGAAGTCATTGGATAGTTCTGCATTATCAAAGAAAGCATGTGGAATATTTCGATTCATTAGGAAAAAAGCCAGCGAAAGAAATACATAATTTATTGAGCAGTAAAGGATTTACATACAAGTACAATAAAAAGAGGTTACAATCATCATATACAGAGTCATGTGGATTGTTTTGCTTCTACTACAGTTACTACAGTTGCAGAAAGATAGACTACAATATAATATTAACAAATTTCAGCAGTAACTTGGAATGTAATGAAGATATTGTGAAAAGACTGTACAGTGAAATTGTCAATTGACATTTGTATATTTTTTATTTTAATAAATGTATATGTGTATTGAAGATTTGTACATAACAGTTGTATATTTATGTATTCGAGAAATTAACATAGCATGTAATAAATTAATATTAGTTCAGATTTCTTACATTTTATTTAGCAAAGCATACTACAATAACCAAAAACCATTCACTTTTTAAAGCATGCTGTCTGACTCCGATTTCAGTTTTGAGAAGCTAGCAAACTAATGCACTCATTTCCTTTCAATGAGCGAGATTTGCCGTTACAAATTCAAATTCTGATAGATTACTCATTGAGGTGGGATTGTTTTTCCTTCTTTAGGTCGTATAAGCAGAGTAGTTTGGGAAGTCCTTTTTCATTTTTACCGATTTCAATTTTAAAATAATCAAAAATTACAAAGTTTTTCAACATATTCCATTAATATTTGTCCCATTATATTGTTGCCAGCTAAAGAAGATGGTTTCAAAACAGAAACCAGCTTAGAGGGTGTAGAAACTCCCCAAAAGGCGGTTTCTTCGCTGTTAAAAGTTGGTTGCTTATATACAAGATGTTTATTTTTATTGATCATTAAATCCTCTCTAAATAAAGGACACTGAATAAATTTTTGGAGTACTGCAAATCTCATAATGCGCTCTCTTATCTCTGAGTCCATGTACACATCTTTATACGGTTTCATTACCTCAGCTATTTTAAAACAATCATTTTCTACAGCTAACTGTTCGCATAATCGATTGTTTTGATAGTGTTTGGCTAATAAAAAGAAGTAAAGTTGCTCAAGAGAATAAAAATGGTATTCCTCATATCTTAATTTAACAAAAAAAATATTGGACAAGGAGGATTGAATTTTTTCAACCAAAATCACATCTTCCTCCCATGGACATAGAACCATATCTAAGGGTCTTGTACTTAGACCATCATTCTCAACAACTCTTTTACAATAAAAGTAGTTAAACCCAATTTTTTCTTGAGAATATGTGTATATTTTACTTCCTCTTAATCGAAATCCTACATTAGTTGATGAATTAATTACTTTCTCATTTAACGTCTGCTGAAATTTATTCATAGGGTCAACCAATTGTTTTTTAGAAATTCCTTTGCAAGATATCTTTTGTTTCCCTTCGGAATCTTGAATGATGTAGGACTTAGAACATAAGGAAATCATCTGACATCCTTCAAACTCTTTCTTAAAAATCCCAACCCTGCGGCGGTCTAATGCAATATGATGAGGGCAACATCTCCTAGGAAACCAAGGAGGAGAAAAGTCATCCGAACAGGAGTTAAAAATTTCTTTCTGATATCTATCTTTATTTTTTTCGCATATACATTGATCAAGATCCGGTTGATTTATAGCCATGTAGATACTATCTGTGTCTGTTTGTGTGAGTTCGAATGAATTTTTTTTAAGATAAATGTTCAGGCAATCATAATAAAATTCCAACATTCCAACTTAGCATATTGCAAAATAAAAAAACCAATTTGAATGGGAGTGTCTACCAATATTCGAGTTTTATATGTCTCTACTTCATATAAATCCTGTCCTAATGTATTCATATTTTTAAAGACAGGCGAATTGATGAATTTACAAACCTTAGATTTATCCATTAAATATTTGACATTGGAATGTTTGGACTTATCCATGAGCAGAGATCCGTAGGAGCTATTACTGACCAACTTATAGGTTTCCCCAATGATTGCTTTGTCAGGATCTTGATCACCCTCCAGTCGATATTTGGTCACTGTTTCGATAAAGGATCTGAAAGCCAGTTTTGGTTGATATTCTATTATCTGATAAATTTTGGTAATTTCACAATTATTCTTCAGATACCACTGCAACAGCGGAGTTGAAAGTAACATCTTTGACCCTGAGGTTCCACTAATAAGAAGTTTCTTGTAGTCGAATATAATGTCATTCTGACTACAATATTCAGTCATGTGCTCACCTATGTCTGACATTGACACTTGACAGGTGCAAAAAAAGGGGGGAAATTCTGAAAAAAATTCTTTAAATTCCTTTTTTACAGATATATCAACCTCAAGTACACCGAACAATTGTCCATTAGCAATGTCCGATTTAATTTTATTTTCAGTTAATGAACCTTTATTCTTAGTGTAATACGTAGGCAAATAATGGTCATAATACTCAGTGCAGAGTGATTTTACTGCTTTGTTGAAGTCACATTGTTGTATAGATACGTATTTATAACCCATGGAGATAATGAAATCCTTCTTTCTAATATCTTTGATTTGAGTTTTCTTAATTTTTTTAAGCCAATGGGAAGACTTAATCTTCTTAACAATGGGACAAGCATCCCGACAGTAATGATAATAACAACCCTGAAATTCATAAACAGTCTTTGTAGTTGGAGCGTAACCATCAACTAGAAAATTTCCAATTCTAATTTCTTTGGAATTATTTAATTTATGCAAAATTTTGATATTTTCTTTGACCATAATATAATCCATCCATACGTATGAATCCATATATTTTTCGGATATTTCCGGTCTGAAGTTATTGTCCGGATGTCTTCTTACGTATACACCTGTAGGCATATTCTGTTTAATAGCATAGGAGTATAGACCATTGCAATCATATCCAACTATAGACTGACATTTATTACCTTCTATTTTCTTAATGTTAGAAACCCCTTTTTCATGATAACGAGAAAATATTATGCTAGGTCCTCCCACAATATTTTTCCTATAAGTATAATATAAATCAGCATTTTGTTGGTTAATCAAAGAAAAATTAGATTCTGTGGATGCATATAGAAGCTTCCTTGCTACTCCTGGTAAGGTCACATAATCTTTAAAAATATCAATTTTCTGCTCTGTGTAAATGCTTACAAAAGAAGATAGTGCAGTAACAAAAGGACCTGTATCTAGGTTATTGTAGTAAACCAGGTAGTCCTTAAAAGTTTGCATTCCTTGAGTACTCCATATTTCTTTCAATTCAAAATATTCAGTCTCAGACTTCAGGGGATTCGTATTAGAGAGGGTAGAATAAAAATCCTGCATATCAGGTAGTGAGGTATGATCTAGTTTCTCAAAAGAATCAAACCATTCATAAGGAAAAATACCTTTGGGTGTATCACAACCATAAGCCTTCAAAAATTGACTATAAGAACTCCCAGCAGCAAGATAATTAGAAATGTCCAAAAATTTCAACTGAGGGATAGCAATTGACAGGTAAGAGTTTTCTTTTTTTATTGTATGAATATCTTTTTCTGGGAAATTTCTGGCTATGTATAGCATAATCTCTTCCTTAATTAAGTTTATGTCATATTTACCTGAATTAAACCCTACAACTGGAATTTGGGAAAGATATATCTCAAATTTCTTCTGAAGATCCAGTATCTTATTTAAAAAATGAGTTTTTGTGTTAGAACTTAGTGATTCTTCGTTAGTGGATTCTGTGGAGGAGGTGACTGAAAAATCTGAATCACTTTCTGGATCCACTGTATATTTTGAAAGAAGGTTATCCAGATCTTGAAATACATAGTCGTATTTCAGTTTTAGTCTACTTAAATTGGAAGAGCTTATTTCAATGAGATAGGACATCATACTAGAGATAAGATTATTAGAAGATGTATCTACAAAACATTTGGGTTCACTAAAATCTTCAACATTTGAGGAAATGCTAACGCTTACTGGAATGTGTTTGGACAAAAAATTCATTTGATCAGTGCATGGAGTACTTGTCTTCATTAATACAGCCTCCATATCCCACACAATAAAAGTGGGGTAATATCTTTCAGATTCAGGTACATATATAGTTAGCGATTGTAGTTTATCAAAAATTGTCTCTTGATGTTTATGAAAGCCTCCAGGAAATATATATTTAGTTCTTTCATAGCAATTTTGATAATGTCTTTTAAGATTCCAATATCTATTAAACATTTTGTTACATTTTTCACATTGAAATTTGTTGGCTACCTTGGAATAATTTGTTATGTAACTCAGATGGTTTTTATAATTGTTTAAATACATTATTTTTTCACTTTCATATAAGGAATCGTACATCAAATTTACAGAAGTAGATGAATTCAGAGATACAATAATTATCTTTACATTAAAACATTGTTCCAGCTGATTCATGTCTTCTATGGTGACACCTTTAAAATTTGCAATGGAATTCCTTGAAATTTCTGGGCAATTATTATATCTGTTCCATTGATTAAGGTATTGCAATAATGTATCAGTTTGTTTATCTTTAAAATGATAATGTAAACATCTAAAAAAGCACAAATTATCTTGATAGGGCTTGCGAGTAACTCTATTAATGTAAAAGGAAATGATATAAGGATTCTTTTTAAGATATGAGGGAAAATTATCTGTCTGTCCCAATGGGAATTCTGTCTTGAAAACTACATATTGAATATTTGTAATAAAGGCTAATGTCCAGGCAGTTGAAGGTCTCACAGCTCTAGCCTGCTCTATAATATCTAATTTTGCAAGTTTAAACATAAGAAATCTAATACTGTTCCTATTAGATATAGTAAATGGAAAATGTAAGATCTTATTATTAAAATAAGGAATATAATACCTATATTCACCAGTTTCTGTATTCTGTAGTATCATACCAAATGAAAAATTTATTCTAAAAGCATTTTCTTGGTCGTTATATATTTGTGTCAGATGTCCTCTAATCTCGTTGAATCCTCTATGGAGGTTATTGGATGGGAAGTTGTAGACCTTCTTCATATCAGAGTCTTCATCTCCTGCTAGAATATGGCGTCTGTTGATAGCATACTCAGCCTGAAGTTCTGGATTATTCAGATCTTCCACATATGGTGGAATTTCATAGACGTCATTTCCACCATGCTGAGACATACGATGAGTGTATAGTTCCTTCCTGTTTTGACATATGAATTTACAAATGGAGCATTTGTAAACTTTATTAACTGCATTGTCTTTGGTCACTGCATTCCCCTGTGTCCTATGACGACGTTGAATATGAGAATTCAGAGCTTTGGTACTAATAAATGGATAGTCACATTGAAAGCACATAAACTTCCCACAGTTTCTGTAATGTTGAAATAACAGCTGAGATGAGTGAAATTCCTTGTCACATATGTTACATTTCTGTAAATTATCCTTGTTTTTAGCACATATCTTCATATGACAATTCAACAAATATTGGTTAATCATACCACATTGACAATATTCACATTGAAATTTCTGTTTAGAAGTTTTCCTCTGAGATATGAACTTATTGCACATCTTCAAGTGAATTTTCAACAAACATGCATTAAGCATATTACACGCACAGAATGGACATTTGAATTCCATTTTCAAAGTCACAGATTATTGTTAAATTCTTAAGATGATGTGGAGGTTTATTTATAAGAATATTTAGTGATGATGAGGCAATTCATGTTTGCATACATATGTAATTTTGGTTTACATATTACTGATGATGCAATAGCTTCTGAAGACCATATGGGTCAGTTACCATCATATTATTGATGATGATGCAAAAATTCTCAAGATTATGACATATTGTATATCTATGAGTGCTGTTTATATGACCTGGAAAAAAAGAGTTCACAATACGATTTACATATTTTATTACATATTTGTATATACATTAGGTAGCATTAAAGTAAATGTCTCATGCATCTCCAACTTCATCTCCTCCCCCTTCTATTCTTCTTATCATGTCCTGGGCTTGGTCAGTGTAGAATCTGGCCATAGGTGAAAAAGTATTCATCTTATTCTTCCACTGTCGATAGGTACCAGATATTTTATGTGTACATATCTGGAAAGAGGCTGATAGCAGAGAGAAAAAATGAAAGGGATAATGCCAATAAAACAGTGCCATATAATAGGCAGAAATTCCAAATCTTCCAGGACAGGTTATTGGAAAGTCTTTTAAAACTAAAATCATAAAGTCAGCTGGTTTCTTCAGTTGGAAATTCTTTACTTGAAGATACAAATCCCAGAGTGTAATAGTACCAGCCATGTTGTAGTTATAACAAGGAATGAGTTTAACTTAACAAGGTGTCCAAATTTATATTTTCCAGCAATATTCTTTGTTATATTGGAGTTACATATTATGGGAGTTATTACAGCATATTGGAGGTATTGCAGCATCAGCATCAGCCCTACGATCTAGATTATGTTATATATAAGTATGCACCATCAGCGAAAAAACCCTGTAGCTCCTTCTCCCAGTATTGCTAAACTATCAAAATAGTGATCTGACTTCAAATAAATGAGGCAATAAGCTATCAATAGTGATCTAGATCATTTTCCGATCACTTGAGATCAATTTTTTGGTTGAATTTTTCCAGCAATATTCTTGTGAAGTAGACCACCATTCCATCAAGTAGTTTGTGATTACAATATGTTCACAAACACTATTCTGATACTCATGTATGCTACCTGAAATATTGTCATTTAGAGTTCTCAAGTAAATGGAAATAAGTGCTACCAGTGATCTCAGCCTGTAGTTCTCAAGTAAAATGGGTTCAGGTTCAAATAAGTGCTGTCAGTTATTGCGCAATATTCTGGTGATCTCACCACCCAGTAAGTAAGACTGATCTCAGCCAGTCAAGAGGCAATAACCTATCAATAGTGATCTAGATCATTTTCCGATCAGTTTAGATCAATTTTTACGACTTATGTCGTTCGATTGACTCAAATAGTACTACTCTTGAGTAATTCAATCTACAATATTTTTATTTGCAAAGCAAAATTGTATCCCCAGACAATGGATGTGAATCCATCAACTTTGCCCACAAGAACTTTGCCCAGTGTGAACTCTATCCACCCACAAGGAACTTTGCCTTTTATTTATTTATTTTTTATTAATGCTCGACAATAGGAGAGTTTTATTGTTATCAGTTTCATTCTGTCTTTCTGTCCTGTCTTTCTGTATTGTTTGTAAACCTGCTTGCCCTTATAACTCAAAAACTATACTTGAAATTGACATAAAGAGGGAAGTGGGGTCATGTGCAGTTTGCACAAGTGCCTTGTACTTTTCTGGAACTACAAGTTGTTTCTCAAAAAGTTCTTCCTCTGTTTCTCTTTTCAAAACTTGTCTGTACAATAGCTGGTCATGTAAGATGAACTTGTATCTGAGTGTTTTTCTCTTTGTAATAATTTCATTTTTCATACTACCCCAAAGGTTCTGGAGGTTTTGGTCATCCTGCTGTTCTTTCTTGAATTCTTCAAAGATCCCTACTTGTGGCAAATGTGGTACATTTAAGGGCTTTGTTTTCGGTTTTGATTGGCTTGTACAGTTTGTGTTTGAGTTGTTACTGGAGCAGCAGTTGTAAATTTCCCATTCTTTTCTTTTGGAATTTGTATTTGTTCTTTAGAATGTTCATAAGAATGCAGAATGTCTGTTGGTTGTTTTACCACCTCCTTGATATTGCCGATGATAAGATCATACACTTTCACAATACCAGTCTAAAATGGTGTTTCAATGTGTATTTCTGCTTCTGGAACTGTATTTCTAGTACCATCAACAGTTGCGTAAGTCACCTGTTTTCCTGTTAATTGCTTCTCTGTGATTAAAGATCTTTTGATAATAATCCCAGTGCATCCAGTATCACGTAGCACTTGAACTGGTTGTCTGTTGACAAAGCCTTTTTCCATAGGGAGACTTTTTGATCCTTCTTATCTTCTATTGGAAAGGTCAACCCAATGTAAGTTGGACTTCTTTTGGTTTTCTGGCAATGTTTTTCTAAAATTTCTAGGCAACTTGCAATATCAGAATATTCACTATCACTATTTCCATCTAGTACAGATGCAGCAGCCATCTTGATCTTCTGCTTCAGTTTACAATCTATTGTCTTATGCCCAGGCTTGTCACATAGAAAGCATGTAAATTTAGGCTTGCTTTGCAGACTGCAATTCCTTGACTTCTGATTTGTTGTGCTTTGTGGAAATAGCTCTGTTCTCCATCCATGGTCTATTCTGTGGTTTTGCAGATTTATTCTGTCCTGTTTTCACATTATGGGCATCAATGTAATGGGCGGCCATTTGTGAGCAACCAATTAGACTTTGTTTTTTATGTTCCCGAACATATGTTGAAACTTCTGTTGGCAGCAGAGCTAGGAATTTTTCAGTGACTATGAATTCCCTCAGTCCATTGTAAGTTTTTGTTGTGCCAGACAACTCCACCCATCGGTCGAAGTATTTACTAAGTCTTGCAGAAAATTGAGATGCTGTCTCACCTCCTTCCATTGTAAAACTGTCAAATTTTCCACAGAAGCCATCTTCTGTGAGCAAATAATGTTTCAACACGCATGAGATAAGCACCCATATCATCCTTATTTTCATCAAAGTATGGTAGTTTGGGTCCCTTTCTGGCAGTTTCTGAAGTTCCGACATTTGTACTGTGTAATATATTTGATGCATCTATCCTACTGGCTTCTATTTTGTGTCTTTTCAGCTCAGCTTCTTTTTCTAACTCCAGTATTCTGAACTGCCTCTCCTTCTCCCTATCTTCCATTATTCGCTGTTTTTCTCGATCTTCCTTTGTCAGAGCACGTTCATCTCTTTCTATATAACTCCCTTTCTTTTATAAAGTCTCTTAATTCTTGACCAACTAGGCCAAGTTTTTCTCCAACTGCTAGAATTTTTCTAGATCCATAGTTATTTTATATAGTGTTTGAAATAGCACTCCAAAATACCAGTGCGGGGCCACGGTGGCAGAATGGTAACACTCTCGCCTCCCACCTCTGCGGCCGGGGTTCGATCCCCGTCATGGCCGTAAGTGGGAAAGCTGGTAGTTGCTTGCCATTGGTCAACAGTTTGCAGTACAAAACCCTAGCAAACTATATGTACTGGTTTCCTCTGCCCTTCCAACTACTCGTCGTGATATGACCTGTACAGTGTTGAAAGCGACGTAAAACCCCAAATAAACAAATAAACCAAAATACCAGTGGTCACTGCTTCTAAAGATACTGCTGAAACTTAGATATTATTTTAACTCAAGTCTCACCACGTTTAAAGTCTTGCACTAATCCTACCAAACAAGGCAATTGCAAACTCAACACTACAAATAATTTAACTACCAAATGGGCTGTTGAGGCAACCATAGGAAAATACAAATTAAGTATTTATAAACAAAGCTATATTGTGCACAAATGTATCAGCTGAGTAATATATCCTTAATGTTTTCCCATAAACAAGTGGTAAGACTGAAATTAAGACTTGAAGATAGTTCAAGAGTACATACTAATACTACCCGAAATTCAACTAATGCTAGTAACTATTTCATATAACATTTCAAGAACTGGTGTATCCAATAGTACAACTCCATTTTTACTTGATAAAATAATTTTATCTCAAAATATACTTGCAACTACTCAAGTTTATTCCGCATTTACACTGAGTCTACAGATTCATCTCATTCGGGGCTCCAGTGTTATATTTGAGCCTCAGGTATTCTTATGGGAATAAAACTAGAGCAATTGCATGTAAAAAAAAAAATTAATACCCAAAAATGTCAAAAATAAAATATTAATTACAACAGGTGAAATACCAAACTTTTTGTCAATCAAATGCAATAGACAACACAAGAACTGTCTTTAATATTTATATAGTCTTGAACATCCAGTGTGGATCCTGTGTGAGTCCAATTTCTTCTGATTGCTTTTCGATCATGGATTTAATGAGATTATAGTAGCAGCAAACTAGAAGATCATTAATAAGATTCAAAGTCCATTGTTCCAGTGGTACTGTTGACAAAATTACAGATGGTGCACTCATATGATGTTGTTATCTTTAT
Source organism: Sabellastarte sp. h YS-2021 (assembly GCA_964017235.1). NCBI lineage: Eukaryota > Metazoa > Annelida > Polychaeta > Sabellida > Sabellidae > Sabellastarte > Sabellastarte sp. h YS-2021. Next base: position 1,270,452 of record OZ024931.1, read on the forward strand.
TTGTGATATATTTTTCTGTACATGTCATTCAGGAAATTTTCCTATTATATTAGCATTTGGGATCCAGCAATTAGTTCCATATGGTAAGCTGTTTAAAAACAAGCATTCTGAGGCAAGCAATTATCTCCCGTCGTATAAATTAGATGTACTAAAGATGGTGTAGTATAGCTTTTCTTGTGAGATGGAGGCACATGTAGAACTTACAATAAGCAAATAAGCAAACTTTAATGTTTGACTGCAATACTTTCAAAGATAAAAGGCATTTGCTCATTTTAGTAGGTATTACTCTGCCACCCAAAGAGATACAGTTCTGCAACTTCACTATGTGGTAGGTCAACTAAGCAGAATAAATTTTAAAAGAAGATTTGAAATGAAGAGGCAGCTTAAATACAATTAGCATTATGGCGAACAGCTTTATACTTTAAACATCGTAGTTAGGACCACCAAATTTGATTTATCTTTCTGACATATGGTGTCAGCAAATAATCAATTGCACAATATGTTTGTGTCAATGTTAGAAAGATATAAGTTTTTTTCTACTTTTTACATGTACTTTTGTTAAACCATAATATACATTATTATTTTTAGTTGCTGCTCTATGACATTATTTCGACCTTAACTTATGAAATATTTGTGCTATGAAAACATCGATGTTCTACATTTCGTTTATAACACCTGTCTGACCTCGTCCAATCGCAACGCAACATTTGCATAAAATCATGGCGGCGACTTGTGAAGTTTTGTCTTTGATCCTTTTAATCGTGTTTATATGGAGATAAACAGAGTTTAAAAGCTTGAAAAGGATATTTTCGGAATGTTCATCAAAGGATTTAATACCATACATGACAAGGATATGTCTAATTTGCCGCCTGTTTTCGTTTTGATGGAATAGTCTCATTTAATTTTGGATACTTTCATATTGATTTTTTAGTACAGAGCAGTACAGCACGAGTGAGTTGGGTCCTGCTGGGTCGATTTTAGTTTTCAGTATCCACCGTGTTTTTAGGAAGAGTAAGATCTTTTATGATTGTTTTCTTCTGTACATGATCTGTTTCTCAGTTTTGACCTAGTTATTTTGTTTTGTCTGTGACGTTTATTCGGGCGATATTTCAAGGTATATAGTCAAGTATCCTTGATTCGAAGGTCTTGTTGATTCGAGTATCCTCGTTTTTCTTGGTTAAGAGTAGGGGTATCCTCGTTTTTCTTGGTTAAGAGTAGGGCTGTGAATGGTTACTCGAGCCTCGATTGGCGAGTCGATCTTGGCTAGTATCCTCAATGGAGGGGTTTTCGATATGACAGTGTAAACGGAGAATGAGGAGTATCCAAGCGTACGCAATCAAACTGATCATGCAGGAATATCACAACAAAATTGAATCCACGAAGTGTCTGATTCAGTGTGACTTCATATTCATTATAAAATATACAAACATCCAAAAACGAGACTGTGAGCTTATAGTTTAAGTGATCGAAAATGTGAATATATAGAAAACCTGTACATTGGGTATGTATCGGGCCATTTAGACACCAGTGCCAGGTTGAAACGGCTCACTGCGCCATTTCATCACCACGGTTAATTTACATTAATTTACGTTGTTTTATACAGGCCTGAGTGGGTAAATGGGATGAATATATAAGGGGCTTTCAAACATTGGCTTATCATTACACTTCAAGTTATGATAATGGTAAATACATTTATGTATGGTAAATATATATAACAGGCTGGTGAAAGTTCTGAAGTGAGTCTTTGTGTTTGGATGTTATATTGAGATATTTTTTGAGAAATAAACCTGCCTGGCGTGAAAAACATGAAGGTATAGATAAAACCTTTTGTTATGTGCCATTTGCCTTCAAATGACCTCTAAATGTTATAATTTGAACCATTTTCACCAAGAAAAGGTGTTGAAACGGCGCATATATTAAGTGCGCCAGGTCGAAACGGCTCATGGAGCTGAAACGGCCCGTAACAGGTATACTCAAGTCCATTTTAAGTAGGGCTGTGACGGGTGCTGAAAAACGGCACCCAGTATTCGCTCTCTCACAACCGGCCCGAATTCGAGTAACTGCGAGATTTAGTATCTACCATTAAAATTCTTCTGTACACAGTCGGTTCCGGAAACGAATCTTTTGAAGAAAAACGTCTTCTACTTGACCAGATATTATAGAATATAGAATAAATTATATTTTTTCAAGCGAAAATAACAACTTTAATTGATGTTATGAGACGGAAATGCAATCAGAGTGAAAGAAAATCAGGTGTAGGCTATAGCCAACTCTACTGCTCTCCACTGTATATTTTTACGCAGTGGTTAAATCACGGGACATCCCGATATGTAAATTACTGGCTAAATGTCAGGAACTAATTTCATTGGTTGATTTTTTATTGTCAGTTTTCCGGGAAATCTGTGACCTCATATCTTTTCATGAATATTAATGAGTTGATGCTACCACCATGAATTCTTGAGTTTCATAGAAGCTGCCATTTTATAAAGTATTTTTGGAAAATCCTGGGAAATCTGCTACCTCATATCTTCTCATGAATATTACGTAATGATTTAGTACTACTGCAGTGAGTTCTGAGTTTAAAGTATTTGATCTTTTTTAGGCTTTCAGTTTGTAAAATATTGAAGTTTAATTACATTTTATAAAATATTGTTAGAAAAACCCGGGAAATCCGTGACCTCATATCTTCTCATGAATATTGATGAGTTGATGCTACTGCCGTGAATTCTCAAGTTTAAGTTATTTGATCTTCATTGAAGTACTATTTCACAAAATACTGTTAGAAAAGCCCGCGAAATCTGTCACCTCACATCTTCTCATGAATATTAATGAGTTGATGCTACTGCTGTGAATTCTGAGCTTAAAGTATTTCATCTTTTTTGATGTTTTTCATTTTGTAAAATATTGCAAGGCCTCCTTTGATATAAAGCACTTCCCTGGATGTAGCAATTCTCAATTCTCAGTTCTCACAATTTAGCACTTCCGGACATATAGCCAATATGTTACATATCGGGACGTCCTGGGACATAACCTCGCCGATATTTTTATCAGTATAAACGCCCAGGGACGATGCATTTTCAAGGGGGGGGGGGGGGGGGGGGGTACTATTACAGATACAAAAATCAAGTCCAGTGGCAATAGGTGATAACGGACACTTGCAGCCTTGATCTCGCTTGCCAGCATGTATAATGGCGGGAGAGCTTAAAATATTGGAAATAAACCTTAAATCTGAAGAAATTATTTTTATCCCATATGTTGCAGATTTTAACGTGTCTGTGATCAAAGCTGCCATGTTGTGATTTTCTTTATTTTTCATAAGCGATATTTGATTGGGGAAGTACTAAGACACATCTTTTTCGGAATCCCGGAATCACAAAGGGGCTGGCTGTTGACAGGGATGTAATACCCCAAGTTATGAACTTTGCAAAGGTGGGGGTGGGGGGTGATTAATAGGGAGGAGGTGTTTGTATGGATAAATATGGTATGTTAGTTCAGTTTAGTTAACAAATAATCACCTTAATTGAAATATATATAGCAAACAATTAAATTTAAATATTGTTTTACATTTACTAAAATGAAGTTTGTAATGTCTGGTAAAATCCTGATTTTTTTAAAAGTATCCCGATATATTTGTACTGTTTCACTACTTTTATATCTCATGGTGTTGAAAACTATTTCCCCAGGCTGTGGGGTACAGGCATCTCTGATGCTATTTTTAATTAGGGATGGGTCGGTAGGTCCGGTATCTCGGTATCGAGAGCATTTTGCTGAAATACCGTGATGAAATTGTACAACCGCCACTTCGCTTCTCAGCATATATGATGGAAGGAAAAGTTAAAATATTAGAAACGTTCCCGAAATCTGAAGAATTTATAAGGTTTTATCCCCAATTTTCATGCATTTGCAGACTTTATACAGTACTTGCGATTACGTTGAGCAGAATGGCCATATTTTGGTTACGACAATTTATCACCTTAATCTCGCTTGTCAGCCTATATAATTGAAGGAAAACTTAAAATATTGGGAACAAACAAGAAATCTGAAGAAATTATAAGCTTTTATCTCCTATTTCGTGCATTTGGTCACTTTTATTGTAATGTCGTGAAGAGGAAACGTCCATGTTTGTTTGAGGTTTACTAAAACGTGGAATCCCGGAATCGGTACGGTTTTGCATTGGCGACCTCCTGATGTACATATTTTCCATACCGACCCATTCCTATTTTTAAAGCATTAAAATTAATAAAATCATGCACTAAATCACTTATACATTGAAAGGTGTTGCATTTAGAGCATTCTGTTGAAATATGTTGTTCAGCTACTTTTTTTCCATTGCTACTTTAGGGTCAGCTATAATATAGTGAAATTACAGACCTGTAGCTCATTGCATAGATGAGCAATAGCTATTTTCAGGTTCTCACTGTTGAGTAAATCAGTTGTAACTTGAGAACTATTGCATTTACAGTATATTTAAATATGTTTCTCGCCTACATTTTACACCTTAACAGTTAACTTGTGGTGCTTCTGAATTTGAAATCCTTCCAGAATTATAAGACAAGAGTATTTTCTTTAAAATATGTTTAGGGGTATTGCTGTAGCGATTTTTTTCCTTTTAGTTTCACGTCTTGTACTACCCGGTCGGTTACCGGTTAACCGTGTCTTATTTAACAAACCATGAGAACCAAATAGTTTTCCATACTGCAAAACAGGAATTCTGACATGTCACAGATGTGTCTGTGAATTTGATTGGTTAAATGACAAATCGTAATCTTGCAGCTCTAATTATGGCTGTCATAACAATAACGTTTTACCGTAAAATTTGCAATAATTATATATCTTGTATTTCAGGTTACCGTATTTTTCAAAAATATGGCCCGGGCGTTTATTATTTTCAAATGGCATCAGATCAGGCGTGAAATTGAACCAGGTGTTCTTTTGAAGTATAAAAACAGTGTCATAAATTGTAAACAGTGTGCTTGGTACCCAGGCGTTAATTTGAACCAGGCGTTTATTTGAACCTGGGCGTTATTTTGGAAATTTACGGTAATAAAGTTACTTTACATGGAAGTGTAAGTGGAAATCCGGTAGCTGAACTTTATGGCAGTTTGCAATAATTTATTTACTGTACCGACGATACCAATACTACCGCAACATCCCTAAATATGGTATTCAGGTAGTTTTGGGTCAGATGTAACATAGTGAAATTGTAGACCCACCTTAACAGTTAACTTGGTACTTTACATTTGAATACCATTTGATTCGATTTAAAAATTTCAACGGATTTGGATTTCTATCCTTTCAAAAGTATGTGACCCCAAGCCTGGTGACTAGATAATACACTTGAATTTTTAAAAGAATTTATCAGTAATCTCTCATTTATAAATATAATATTAAGTCCTAGATTGGATATATGACTTAATATACCCTGCCATTAAAATTTGTTAATTTGCCTATTTGATTCAAATTCAATGTATCCATCTGTTCTGCAGGCTGTGTAACACATGCATCAATGGAATGGAGGTAGACCGCTTTCTGTCTGACTCTATGCGATTCAGTGAGTCAGCCCCACGCCCACCTGTCCCTGGTGAAGAAAATGAATTACAATCAAATGGGGGACTGTCCACCAAAAGCAGTGGCTCTCATAAAACTCACAGCTCAGGAAAATCTGAAAGGAGCAACAAATCACGTTCCCCAGCAGCAACACCAAGGCGGTCCAACCTGGATAGACCCGGGGGTTCACTCAGCTGTTCCGATGTGAAGTTGAATGGAGAGGAAGATGCCCCTCTGGGCTTTGAACCAGAGGGTAGCGCAGAGTGTGGAAACACTCCACCATTCACTGAAACCAGGGACGGCACACCCCCATATTCTAAGTGGGCGGAGAGTTTGAGACACCTTCTTGAGGATAGCGAAGGAGTCAAATTGTTTAAAAAGTTTTTAGATACTGAAAATTGTTCTAACACATTAGATTTCTGGTTTGCATGTCAGGGTATAAAGCTTGTATCACCCTCCGATACTGTCAAAGTTTCCAACCTAGTTCGATTAATTTACAAAAAGTACATAAAAGGTGATTCATTGAAGTTAGAACCTAAAGTGAAAAGAACTATAGCGGAGAAATTGAAAAGGGAAAAGTACGACCAGACGTTGTTCGATGATGCCCAGTCAAATGTTGAGGATATTATGCGCAATGATTCGTACCCACTCTTCTTAAAAAGTGATATTTATGTTCAGTATGTGCAAAATGGGGGTGAAAGCCCCAAGAGTAGTGCCGAGGTGTCTGGCAATGACAACAGCGGGCCCAACAGTGTGCGGCCCATGTCAGGTCTTCTGCAGACAGTCCCAGAAGAGAGGGAGTTAGGGGAGGAGGACATGAAGAGTCAACCATCCACCTTACCTCTCAACCCGCACAACATTGCTGTGACCAGGGATATCCGTGCTATACCACCTCGAGTGTTCAAACGACCTGAAGGGTGAGTACAAGCAAAGTCTTAAACCATATCATACCTTGTCTATATGTTGTGCAATCGGATATTTAACATATTTTAAATGTCATTGTCACAGTTTCGGACTTCTCTGATAATTTTTTTGTCATTTTAATACACATTTACCTTCCAGATGGTATGAATTCATTTAGCATGTAATATTTTCTTTCCAAAAGGGTTCTCTACAGTGCGCACTGATTCATTCTTATCCTGAGATTTATATATAAGGCTGCAATAGGTTACCCAGTTAGCCGAAATCGTTTCCAATTCTTTCAAGTACAAAGTGGCCAAGCAGGTTACTGAAAAAATATTAAATATGCTGTAAAACAACAAAAGCCTTGGGTAAACCTTAGTATTCGGTCAGATTTTTCTAACAAAGTCACCGCTATAGGTGTATACCCTTTTCGCCCTTGTTACCTTTAAAATATCTGATGAAAACATTTCTAGTTTTAAATTATGGCTCAGGTATGGTTTAAGTCATTTTTCAAAATATCAATGACTAGTATACAAAATATAATATTTCTTCAGTTCAAGCATTTTAAACTGATTACATTTTTTTTTCGGAACATCATGACCACTAATTAATTTCATAGAATCAATGAAGAAGTGATGAAAAGTTTGTGAAAATTTAAAAATGTATTGCAATGTCAAGTAAATCCAAATTCTAATAATTAAGGTTGATAAATGGCTTATAGTCTTGTGTACAACTAAAATGAATGGATGATGGAAAAAAAGAAAAAGTTTGTTGAAACAATATGCTTATCAAGTTGCCAGCAGTTTGCTGCTGTTAATATCTGGCTGTAGGTTTGATTGTAACATTGTAAGATTGGCAGGCTGCTCATACTACAAAGTTTTCATTTGTTACCCAGCCTCTGTTATGTATCGCTGATAACAGCTCATAGTGTAGCTTATTAAGTTTTTATTGAAGTGGGTTCCTTTGAGGGTTGTGTTGTATTGTGAATGGTGTTTACATTTGAAGACAAGTACGGGAGTATAAGGTGTAAAATATTGCTCTAGGATACAACAGAACCTCTTTGAAGTTGACAAGCTTGTCTGAACAGAGATCTTGTACAAGAGCCTACATGACCCTTTTGAGGCAAGGGGAAAGTGGTGGTGGTGGTGGTGGGGGGTGGGGGGGGGGGGGGGGGGGGGGGTTCAAATCTGTCATTTTCATTCTTTGTTTACATTTTAAGTGGTTCACCTACATGAAAGGGAAATTGTGTAGCATTGAAATGATAGCTTGTATGTACAGAGTGTACTGTTCTCTTATTCTGCATTTTCTACTCTAGTTACTCTTTTCAATTGCACAATATTGCAGAGAAACAGGAGTTTTTTTTTAGAAAAGGTGAAAAGGAACCCTGACACGTCTGATTACCTCCCTTGTCGTGAGTTTTAGGGCTTGTTGCTAGAAACTTGTTTATATTGAGTCCGCTTACATATTTCACAGTGATGAGTGTAGTGCTCAAAGTAAAAACTATGAATTGGAAACAAGAACATGTTTTTGCCACATGGAGGCCATAGACAGGGTCTAGTACTATTACAGTGGTGGTATCATTAGGTGCTTCTACATTACGTGTAAAGTCGTACCAGTGGGTTCACAATGGTTTGGCATACTTAAAGTCAAATTTCTAGGTGAAAAATACCAAAAATATTGGGTCCTGTACATAGGAAGACGTCTGGCTCCACCAAAAAGAGAGCTATATATACAGCAGACTTCTGTCCTACCTTCAGGCTTTTCAGATCCTAACCAATGTAGCCCAAGTAAATTATAGAATAGGCAACTCTAAGAATGGTAGACAAACAGTAAAACCACAATTTTATTATGTAGATGACCAAGTTATCTTTGCAGTGTTTACATCCTGGTGTTTACAAATTTGGATGATTTTCATTTTTGGTGTGTTTACAATTAAGTTGATTTTCAATTTTGAATTTTCGGTATACAATTTTAATTGATTATTGGTTATTTTACAGAAACCTTCATTTCCAGTGAATAACAAAACACTTTTGGTGATTTAAAAACTTATTTTATCTTACTTTGAGCCAAGTTTTTGTTCAATAAACTGATGGTTATATTTTATTTACATGTTCCAACATATTTATAGGAAGTGGGTATTTGTATCCACCGGAAGCATCCGGTGGATACTTTGGTTTAGCGTCCGCTACGCCGCCGCCGCCGCCGCGTGTAGAGAGATTTTCGGCGTTAACGCTCTAAGAGGAAAACAACAGCAGCTAGGTTCTTCATTGGGGGGTAAGCTTCTCTGGGAAGGAAAATAGCCTCATTCTGAAAAACAAGATGGCCGCCACGGGCATTTCTTTAAAAATAATCTACATTTTTCTACTGGCTCTTCCTCATAGGTAGAAGGTTGAATCTCTTCATAGGTGATATGTATGACACATATACATGTCCTCTATAACCTTGCACACATTTGACCTTGAAGCTCCTAATTCAAGGTCATCCACGGAGTGCCGAAGTAACCCACATAGCGGACTTTAAAAGTGCCTATATCTCCCTTATTATTGGTCCTAGAGGTTTGCAATGTGAAGCCAACCTATAGGAAATCATGTGCTGCGAATCTTCTGATGTGGTCAGATTTGACCTTGGACCCCTCCTTCAAGGTCAAACGAGGATAGTCAAACTTATAAGTGCTTATAACTTGCTTATTATCAATCCTAGAGGTTTGGGATGGTAAACCAACATATAGGAAATCATGGGCTGGGAATCTTCTGGAGTGGTCGGATTTGACCTTTGGCCCCTCCTTCAAGGTCAAACGATGACAGCCAAACTTAAAAGTGCTTATAACTCGCTTATTATTGGTCCTAGAGGTTTGGGATGGTAAACCAACGTATAGGAAATCATGGGCTGGGAATCTTCTGGTGTGGTCGGATTTGACCTTGGGCCCCTCCTTCAAGGTCAAACAAGGATAGCCAAAGGTAAAAGTGCCTATAACTCGCTTATTATTGGTCCTAGAGGTTTGGGATGCTAAACCAATATATAGAAAATCATGGGCTGGAAATCTTGTGGTGTGGTCGGATTTGACCTTGGGCCCCTCATTCAAGGTCAAATGAGGGCAGCCAAACTTAAAAGTGCTTATAACTCGCTTATTATTGGTCCTAGAGGTTTGTCATGGTAAACCAGCATATAGAAAATCATGTGCTGGGAATCTTCTGGTGTGGTCGGATTTGACCTTGGGCCCCTCCTTCAAGGTCAAATGAGAATAGCCAAACTTAAAAGTGCTTATAACTCGCTTATTATTGGTCCTAGAGGTTTGGGATGGTAAACCAAGACATTGGAAATCATGGGCTGGGAATCTTCTGGTGTGGTTGGATTTGACCTTGGGCCCTACGGTCAAGGTCAAATGAGGACAGCCAAACTAAAAAGTGCTTATAACTTGCTTATTATTGGTCCTAGATGTTTGGGATGGTAAACCAACATATAGGAAATCATGCACTGGGAATCTTCTGGTGTGGTCAGATTTGACCTTGGGCCCCTCCTTCAAGGTCAAATGAGGATAGCCAACCTTAAAAAGGCTTATAACTCGCTTATTATTGGTCCTAGAGGTTTTGGTGCATTGTCTTTACGGTGGATACAATTTGCATCGGTTCTCCGATGCGCTAGGTCTAGTTTCACTTGATACTAAATGTCAAAAACAGAATTTCTGCCGAAGTGATGTTAACTGCCATTGAAACTAACCAATAAACCAACCAAATCAGTCATCAAAGTAAACCATTAATCTGAAACACTGACAGTAATTCCATATACTACAGAATACCGAGTTTTAATTTGATGATCTATGAATTAAATACTCAAAGTAAGATGCTCAGGTTTGTGTACCTTTCCTTTTTTATAGCTCAAGAATTAATCACACAAATTGTCCTGGAAAACTTTGTTCACTGGTGACTTTTGGGTAACACCGTCTCTGTAATATTTCTACCTGGTATCATGTTTCCTAGTGCTGGGAGATCGCTTGGATTTTCCCTGTCGATGTTCGTATCGGACATTTGTAACCAAACTTCGAACATTTCCGATTATGGAGTCGAAGTGTGAAAAAGACAGATAAAATCAAATATTAAATTATATTAAGTAAAATACACACAAATTGCCACAAATATGACCAAAATATAATCTAAAAGCCATTCACAGACGTCTCCCTCACTAACAGACCATGATTGATGTATCCTCACTTGTGATTGGCTGATTTTATGATTACCTTGACAACAGTTGGGAAAACCCCAAGGTGTTTCCATTTACGTTATTTTTATTGCATTCACAGCTAGTTTTGTGATTTTAACTGATGGATATTTCAGATTTTTACAAAATATTATTAAGGTTAGCATTTTATTGTGACCAAAAGGCTGCAAAGAAATGGATTTAGCAAATATTGGTTTTACCTAAATTTTACCGATCATTGATTGGCAATGAGCCAGCGAGCGATAATTACGAAGTTTGCGAACATCGTCCCAGCACTAATGTTTCCCGTTGTGTTTTTGTTGTGGATTCTATGACAGCCTCACAACCATGTATATTTGACTTTGTACACATTTCAGAGTGTTCACACACAGACATCAGCCATACCGTGCTGCACCCTACCATGTGTCCTACGCCCCGGTATCAGAGAGGGACAGTGAGAACACGTCAGATGCACATACTGATGACACCATGTCCCTGACTGACAGCAGTGTGTAAGTAACTCCGTCCATACAGGCAGATCTCGGTGTCAGGGCAATGGTACTAGTACTGCAGTTATTCATGTTCAGTATCAGGTATAGGTATCCATCTTGGTTAGATTTGTAATTCCACTGATTACCGTAGATACTGCAATATTTTACACTCATGTTTGGGGTTATTGAGGGTACTTCTTATACAACATCTTTAACAAGAATACAGTTGCTAAGTAGTTGTGTAGATTTGCTTTATCATTTATTGCAGTGATATGAGAACAGAATGTCCTTTATGAAGTAGAAAATGCATTCTTTCCACACAAGACTAGGTTACATTATCTCACTTCAGAGTTTCTTGGTTCCATCAGATAAAGCTGTGTAGTGTAGAAAACAGACCGCCTTGATCTGTGAAGCATACAGATTCAGATGTTTTTTGGCTGAATATTGATGCTGTAATGAATGGGTTGCACAGCTACCAATTGATCCTGGCATCTCTGCAGTGAGAGATCAAAGTACCCGGCCTTTCAAGTCTCATCTCCCCTGAGTGAGGCCTACCCACTAAACTGCTCATTTGTTCAAGGATGTCTCACAAGATAAATGGTGTCATTTTATAGGTTCCAATGTTTTGGTGAATGGTTATCTCAGAATGATTTTCATGTTAAGATCCATATAATCTGTAAGCCTTTTTATGTTCAATAATAAATACATGGTAGTAGTACTAGTAGCCATACTGCTTTTCAGCATTAAAAGTCATATACATTATTATTTTTTTACTTAGATTTGTGTATTCCATATATTGCTCATAAAACTTCAGAGAGTTTTCATTAAAATCTCAAATATACCAGATATATCAGTGAAACTGAGTCAAGTATGTGGCTTGTAAAATTAAAGAAACTGTGGCAAATATGTGTACCTAAAAATGTGAGCGAGTACAAGTTTGTACTTGGTTTAAAAACTGACTGGTGTAGCCTGGTAATGTGTGTGTGTGTGTGTGGGGGGGGGGGGGACCTCTGCCTTTCCTTTGATCTTCCTGTCCAGCTGTGGCTCCTTGTGAAATACCCAGGTGATGTGTGTTTGTACATCTGACAGGCCAGATTTGAAGGGCTCTGTATTATGCACTGATTCCTTGTCCAGTTAGCAATCCATACAAAACGGCCATTTGGGTTTGAAATGATTGTTGTCAGAGGAGAGATCAAAGGCATTTGAACAAATGGTAACAGTTCAAGTGTGTCTAATAACAGACTAATACTCTGGGTGCAAGAATTGCCACACAACCACTTTCTGTAAGCCTTAGAACAGGATCAAAGAACACATTTTCCTTTTGTGTAAAATAACATTTCAAAATGGGGTCCTTCTATATCACATTATGTTTATATCATGGTAGAAAGTCGAATATGGTAGATTTCAAATTCTACTGGCATGCCAGTGGAAAAAGTCCAATTGGACTTTCTACGTAGTTAAACTTGGTAGAAAGGCTCATCTAGGAGATATGGATATTGTCCTGGGGTCCAAAATCTAGTAAACTTGGTAGATATTCAATCTAGATGTTGAAACTCTGAATGAGGTGACAGTACAAGCTTTACATTCTCAGACCAACTGGGAAGTTGTGACCAACAAATGATGTGACAGAAACATAGGCATTAACTGATTAATTGCTCAGCTAAATCCCATGTAGGAAGTGACTCCTGTCAAACTTTAATTGGCCAAAACTGTAATTTGTATAACAGTTGTTATAGGACATTTAACTCTTAGTCAGTTGGTAATGTCCTTATTATCCGATTTCCCTTGAAAAATGGTGATGGGATTTGACATTGATTGCAAAATTCTTGAAATAGACTGAAAATTTCAGTTTCTGTCATGTTTATGTTAAATCTGTGTTACAGTAAATTGTTTCTTTAATGTGCTTTTTCTTCATTCATAAAAGCTGCACCTTGCTTAAATGACAGATTTATATGTTTAAATGGACCACCTTTTATGTTTCAGTAGGACATTCTTTCAAGTTTATATTGAGCAGTCTCTACACAAAGCAATACCTAAATCTCTAAGATGGGAATATCTACCGAGTTATTAGATTTCAGACCCCAGGGCAATACCCAAATCTCCTAGATTGTGAGTTTCTACCGGTAAAAACTCCAGTTGGACTTTCTACCAAGTCTATCATAGTAGAAAGTTCTCTGCTGGTAGAAACTTTAATTGCACTTTCTGCCAGTAGAAATTCTATCAGATTGGACTCTCTACCATGACATATGTATGTCAATATTGTAAGTACAACTGGAGAAAACCTCATCATCTGAAGGGCCTATTTATTCTTGTTTTAAACTCAACTGAACTCAACTTAAACTCAATGTTTCAACTTGTAATCGACAAGTTATAACCTTATAATTTTATAGAAGTTATAGATTCAACTCACAACCGGCAAGCCTTCTGGCAAGTAATCCAATGTGCTTTTCAAGCAACTAAAGGCTTCTGAAAACACTAAAAATATGTTTGTTAGAATAGTGTAAATATCCTTCCTGAATCCTGTGTATTTTGGGTTCTGAACTCAGTCTAACATGCTGAAGTCTTGTTGCAGTCTCTTTGATGTGTATCTTTCTTATGAAGGGATATCAGCTTTCCAAAGAAACTGGGCTTGACTTTTATCTGCACATATCTGTGTGGTTATGGTGTATTAATCAGCGTGGAAGGTAACCATCCTTTACAGTTGTATTCAGCACCTTGACAAGTGAGGCATGTAAACCTGGTTCTCCCTTTGTGGGGAATATCTGGCCTCTTCAATCAGTGAAGGATTACTTCAATATTTGACTTAGTGTTGTTTTTTGGTCTGAAGTACATGTTGTACATCCCTCAGTTTAAGTTGTCTTGTACATATAACCATGATAACAGTCTGACAAAATTGTGTTTGAGCCTCAATGTAAAGAGGACTTTGGTAGGCAATATATTAGGTACATAATCCTATGTTCTCAGTGAGTACCTGGGGCCAGCTGCAGTGATCGAGAAGCAACAAACCTGTTGCATAGTGCAGTGGGCCTTTTACCTTGAGATTCAGAGATTTCCAAACTTTGATGTTCCTGGAAAGCTTTGTTACAAGTACTGGGATGAGGAGGGGGAGAAGGGGCCACTTGACCTATTTTTTTACCTCAGTTCATCAGAAGGCTTTGTATATGTACATATTCTGTCCCTGTTCTGTGGTTTGAACAGTCTTGAGATGCATTGCCAATCATTCTATCAAATTAAATTTGAAATGGTTTTTCTCTTGATCTTTTTGTACAGTTAAACATTTGCAACATAGTTTATACTTTCAAACTGTTGTCAGATTGAAATCTGTTAAATCTTTAACTTCTAAGTTCTAATGATAAACTCATGCACATTGTGTGACAGAAAACCTTCACAAAAAAAATCAATAAATAAAAAAAAAATTTTTTAAAAAATCCAACTTTCCTGAAAAACATTTAAATGTAGAAAGTACAAAACATGTCAGTGTGAGGCGAGGAGGGGCATATGTAAGGGGTAATCGGAATGGTAACCACCCTGAAATTGTCAACAAGTGTCATCAAAACTTCTTTGAAACAAAATTAATCTAGCTTATAAAGGAAGGTTTTGCGTTTGAAAAGAAGTTGACAAAGGTAGAAGGGCTGCTTTGGGACAGTGAGCAGAGACTATCAAAGGCAGCAAGATTAAAGAGAGCAGTCCCAGTGATATAGTGATAAAAGCCCCACCCATCTGCTCCAATGTCAGCAGAGACTTGCTAGCCTGGCTCTGGCCGCAAAACGTTAGCCTAGATCAGTCTGAAACATATATTGATAAAAGCCCTACCCATCTGCTCCGATATCATCAGAGACTTGCTAGCCTCACTGTGGCTAGCCTAGATAAGTCTCGAAGATATATTGATAAACGCCCCACCCTTCTGCTCCGATATCATCAGAGACTTGCTAGCCTCACTCTGGCTAGCCTGGATAAGTCTCGAAGATATATTGATAAACGCCCCACCCATCTGCTCCATTGTCAGCAATGCCTGCTAGCCTACTGCCTGCTATCTGGCTGCAAAGCTTTAGCCTGGATAAGTCTCAAAGATGTACTGATAAAAGTTCCAAGAAGCTCCAATGTCAACAGAGACTGGCTGCAAAGTGTTAGCCTGGATAAGTCTCAAAGTGTAGGTAAAACAGTTTCACTCAACTACTCCAATGTCAATGATTTGTTATACTAGGTTTGGGTGTGAAAAGTAGACCTTAATAAGTTTCAAAGTTAAGAGTTAAAGTGTATTGAGCTGCTGTAATGTTAGCAGTTCTTTTCTAATGTGATGGATGTTAACCTGTATAAGCACTAGAAAATTTTAGACTTTTGTGTTAGTGTTTAATCATTAATAGGTGGGGGTGTTATTCGGTGACGTACGGTAAATTACTAAAACAAGCCAAAATGTGGTTTTTGTGTCCCCAAGTTTTGCCATGTACATAACAGAGCAGTATGCCAACACTTGAGTTTGGCAGTGACCTTACTTGTGGAAGTTTTGTCTAAATATGGCATGGAGAAGTATGTTATTACTTGAGTTTGACAGTTGGAGCAGAATGTTAATACTTGAGATTTGATGGGTAGAGTAGAATGGTTACGCGCGAGGGTTGGCTATCACTTTTCTTTTTTATTTGTTTGGGGTTTTACGTCGCTTTTAACACTGTACAGGTCATACCACGACGGGTAGTTGGAAGGGCAGAGGAAACCAGTACATACAGTTGGTCAAGGTTCTGTACTGTAAACTGCCGACCAACGGCAAGCAACTACCAGCTTTCCCACTTGAGGCCGTGCTGGGAACCGAACCACGGCCTCAGAGGTGGGAGGCCAGAGTGTTACCACTCTGTCACCGTGGCCCCGACTATCACCTTTCAAACTTGTGCCAATTTACAGCACGGAGCAGTATTTTAAGATTTAGGAGTTGACAGGTGGAGAAGAATATTAACACAGAGGGTCAAAAGGTGAAGCAGATTGTTAACACTTGAGATTTAACAGGTGAAGCAGAGTGTTAACAATTGAGGGTTAACAATGACTTTATAGACTGGTGTCTCAGCAAGGCTAGAATTGTTCTGTTTGACTCAGCTCCATCTAACCTTCACTAATCAGGCAGCATAAAACCCAATCTATTTTATATCATACATCTGAAGAGAGTTTCAACTTCAGAAAGCATGCAAAAACCAGAGCAGCTCCCCCCCCCCCCCCCCCCAGGATTTATAACAAATTCATGAAGAAGCAGTGTTTGAAGCAGCTGAAATGCCAGATTGGCCACTTTGATGAGCTTTGAAATCAAAAGCGAGTAATTGTAGCCAGGATTTCCCCAGAAATTAATGAAAAATTGTGAGTGAGAGTGGGAGATGAAAGATATTAGAGCATTGTATTGAATTATAGAAAGCCTGGGAATAGAGAACAAAAGCAGTCCTGCTTCTATCAGTGAATTCACTCCATAAATATGATCTAACCAGTAATAGATAAAGGTGAACAACCAGCAGACACAGTTAACCCCCTACAAGGAGCTATATACAATTGGTAGAGTTTCTTTGCAAAATAAGTGAACTAGTTGTGGATAGATTTTGGTGAAATTTGATCCAGGAACTGCGAACGAGTACTCGAGCCTCGGTGTGCTAGGTGGTCTTGGCTTGTACTCAAGTCCATTTTAAAAACTCGGTTACTAGCGAGGTATTGTATTATCCCCACGTAATCAAACGCTTGTGTAAAATATGCCACATTTCAGCATTTCCGTCACATAATATCAATTAAAGTTGTTATTTTCGCTTGAAAACATACAATTTACTGCATATTCTATAGTATATGGTCAAATAGAAGATGTTTTTCTTCAAAAGTTTTGTTTCCGGAACCGACTATTCGTTTACAGAAGACTTCTAATGGTAGGTACTAAATCTTGCGGTTACTCAAATTCGGGCCAGTTGTCAGAGGGCGAGTACTCGATGTCGTTTTTCAGCACCCGTCACAGCCCTAATTGTACTGGATGGCCATGTTGGGAGGTATTGGTTGCTGCAGGAGATCAGCTCCTTCAGTGCTTCTAATTATCTGACGCCAGTGGAAACTTGGGTCCATCATATAATTCTTGAATTTACAATTGTATTTACATGATCCATTATGGTTTTACCCAATGTTTAAACATTGGTATGAAATTCAGATTTTGTTTTCTAAACTGGTTTTATTAAACAAATATGTTCTCCAAATATCAACTCTGCTATAAATTAGCTACAAAATGAGGATTCATAAAACCAGCAAGTACAACATTTCAAAAAGTCAATTAAGCATTTGAACTTGTCTTGATCTCTGAAAGCCATTTGTAGAAGATTGAAGGGTCAACACAATGGAAAGATAATGAAATGTCAATTATTCTAAAAGAACAAAGGCCCTAAGCTTGCTTATGATGTAATTAAGCCAAGGAATTGTTGAAACAGGTTTATAACAGGGCCATGTGGTCCATTCAAGCAAAGCCACTTTGATGTTTGAATAACCATGCAGCTTTGAAGTGAAGAATACTTCATTGTTTTTCTAAATACCATTTATGTGATTGCAAAATAGTCAGGACAGTATACTGCTCTTGTTTGAAAGATGTTTTTTTCTAAAATGTTGGAGAATTTTAGAAATTCAGGAAAAGAACTACCAGATATGAATTGTTAAAATATTGTATGAATAAAAGAAATAAAAGAATTTGTTGGGTTTAAATAGTTACTCTGTCTAGTATTCTGAGTAATCAGTAAACCATACAGCACAGTGTGACAGCACCGTGTTTCCATTTGGTCCGTGTGAAAGCAGGCATTCTCTCTGCACATGTCTTGGGATGAGAGGAGAAAAGCAACTGTATGGGTTTGCCTGCTGTTAAAGTTTGAAATCTATTATAAGATAAATTGATCTTTTTGAAGTTTGATATTTATTAAACCTCATATAAACTGTGAACGTTAACTTGTGCTGGGGCAGTTACAAATGGTGGTGATTCCTCTCAGCTGTAGTGGCTGGATGATTAGATTTGTGCTCGATTATTTGGCAACAGTGAACAATCGCGGTCGGTCACTGACATTTTCTAATAATCGAATATTCAGCTTAAATCTTACCTTTCTTAATTTATTTCGCTTAATAAACTGACAGGTTTGTTTTGAATTTCGAGTTTTTCTACCGCCATATTTACAGGAAGTGGGTAATTTCAGTAAATTATAAATGTCATAACATTGTTATTCTTACCAGATTGACTTAAACTTCATTCCTGAAAGTGTAATGACCAACAGTGGAGTAAAAAAATATATTCTGGTTGATTATTGGTCGGTCAAAATGGGCAGTCAATCGACCTTGGAAATGGGGGCGATTCCCAGCACTACTTAGCTGACGGAGTACCATCATGGCTGCTCATTGCCAACCACAAATAACTGATTATATAACATAGCTATAGAGGTTTTGTTTCTATTTTACTAAACATCCATCTTGTGTTAACCTATTTCATGCAGTTTGTATTAAATTGATAGATTCATCTCAGCTTTTTCTATTGTTTACTTTTACTGCTTATTTACAGAATGTGAGAGTTTTAGTAGATACTAAATGTTAAAATCTTATTTGAAACCAACAAATTTGTTATTGGATTGATCTACAGTAGACCTATCTGGTTAGGGATGGGACGGTAGTGAAAATGTGGTCTCGGTATTTCGTTTGTACATTCCATTTCGTTTCTTGTATTCCGATATGTATAAAAGTTGCCAAAAGGTCTAGAATATTGCAAATTTCAGTGAATATTAAGAAATGTTTATGTTTTTTACTCATTACAATGCTTATTCATTCATATTAAACTTAAACAAAGAGAGTACTTAAAATATATTCAGTACTACATATAACAGGAAATGATTCATCAGTAACCAAGGAAACCAGAGTGTAGGTGCTATGGAAAAATTTAATATCTTGGCCCTTTTTACAAGTTAAAAACGCAAGAAAAACAGTGGATTTTGAGATTTCAACAGTTTATTTATTAGCAATCTGTACCATTTGTGTATGTTTAGGTATAATAAATGAAATATTTCGAAATACCGTCAGGAAAATGTACTACAACAATATAACAACATGGGTGAATTATTCTGCTTTAATCATCAGTCAGAAAAGTGGACGATTCATCAACCCTGAAAATGTGGAAGGGATTCCAGACAGTAGTGTTATTCTAATCTAATCTAATCTAATCAAATCTAATGCTTTGCAGGGACAGTATCTTCCCCACAATGGGGAACTCTGCCCTAAGTTAACAAAATAAAATTAATCGGTAGGATAGTCGAGGGGCGGTCTCTAACTAGAGGTGTTTGAATTTTTGTTAACTAAAAAAAGAAATATATATATATTAGGGGATAAATCGTTTGGCTTTGTGGGTATCGATATTGAATGTAAAAATATTTCAATATCGGGCGATATCGGGGGGTTCATATTGTCTACCAAATAGTCCGAATTCGGGAAACTGAAAACGTTTTATTTTAGTGTTTCCAGAACCGCTAACAGGAAGCGAAATGAATCAAAACAAAACAATGCAGTTTTCATCAAAAACGCATTGAAAACTTCAAAAATATGATATAAAAGTGTACAATGTCTTCAGATTTTTGCTTTATTTCGAGTATTAACAGTGTAAGTTTACAGTTTTACTTAAAATGGCGATATTGAAATACGTGTTTAGATCTCGATATCGGGAGTCCAGTTCCAAAACAATAAATATCGGCAATATCGATAAACAATTTACCCACTAATATATAGAGCTGCAAGCGAGCCCGAAAATGCGCCTCGATTCCTCGTTTATAGAAGAATCGATTCGGACTCGGTTAATCGCTTGATTATCGCCCACGAAATAAACTGCTTCATATTTTGACATATCACGCCTTATAAAATGGTTACAAACCACACAACAGGAAGGAATTTTGATAATTTATTGAATTTGGGGGAAAAGACGCATTTATATTGCAAAATATAAGAAACTTTAACCATCTTTATATTGCGAGATTTGAGGCGTCTTCGAAATACGTTATAATAAAATGCCATCTTATAAAACGTTGTTACACAAAGAATTAAAGCTTGCAAATACTTAAAATATATAAATATTGAAATGGAAATGCCTTATATTAGTAAAATATATAAACATATTCATATATTTGAAGAAAAAATAGAATTTTGTGGTAGATTTTACATCTATGTTTAGTTGTTTTCGAAGATCCGGTTCACTTTTCTTGCCTCGAGTATTTAACTGAATCGTTTCGCTTCCGAGTAACCGAAGAATCGTTGCAGCCTTACTAATATATATACCTATATGTCATGGTAGGAAGTCCAATCTGGTAAAATTTCAAATTCAACTGGTAGAAAGTCCATTTGCAGTTTCTACCAAGTTTATGTTGGTAGAAACTCCAATTGGACTTTCTACTGGTAGAAAGTCCAATCTAGGAGATTTGGGTGTTGCCCGGGAGTCCGAAATTTAATAAACTTTAGGTATTGCTCTGTGTACCAGAATGTAATCTTGTAGAAACTCAATATACCGGTAAGCTTGAAAAAAGTCCAACTAAAACACAAACAGTGGGCCCTTCTATCCATATAAATCTGTCATCTACGCAACATGCAACTTTCATAAATGAAGAAAACGCATATTATAGAAAATATTTTGCTGTAACATAGATACGATATGGAAATGACAAAAACTGAAATTTTTAGTCTATTTCAAGAATTTTACAATTAGCATCAAATCCCATCACCATTTTTCAAGGGAAGTACAGTTTAGCCAATTAGGTTTTGACAGCAGTCACTTTCTACATGACATTTAGTTGACCTATTAAGACCTATGCTTCTGCAGCAACATTTTGTTGTCACAGCTGCCCAGTTGTTGGTCTCCACATGTACGCTTGTAGTACTGTCTCCTCATCCAGATTTTGAGCAGTTGGACTATCTACCAAGTTTATTAGATTTCGGACCCCAGGGCAATACCCAAATCTCCTCGATTGGACTTTGTACCAAGTTTATTAGATTTCGGACCAGAGGGCAATACCCAAATCTCCTCGATTGGACTTTCTACCAGTAGAAACTCCAATTGGATTTTCTACCAAGTTTATGTTGGTAGAAAGTCCATTTGGACTTTCTACCGGTAGAATTGGGGCTTTCTACCATGACATATAGATGCTGTGTCCGCTGTCTGAAGTACACATGGGCAGTGTGACCAAATATTTGTAAAAGTTCTGGATTTCCGTTTATGACAGTGAACACCAGGCGGGTGTTGTGAGAAAAATAACATGAATCTGGAAGAACTGTGTTTTAGCACACAGCAACTGGAAGTAACATGCTGTTGTTAAACCAATCTCTGGGTGATTAAGTGTTAAATAACTTCTAAAATAATTTGGTTGAAAATGGTTATAAAATAAACAACATGCTGTTGTTAAACCAATCTCTGGGTGATTAAGTATTAAATAACTTCTAAAATAATTTGGTTGAAAATGGTTATAAAATAAACAAATTAGACCTATTATTGGGTCTTAGTAGAGAAAGTTTACATCTAAAAGATCATGGAGGGAAGCTTATGAAAGCTTATGTTCCCATGACTTCCGTTATATGTGTTGTGTAATTGCTGTGATGGTGTCGGACTCTGTTTTAAGTTATGTGATTATCCATGTGGTGTATTTCAGTGATGGTCGGGATGCACCATATGGCTCCAAACGATGGAAGAAGAACATGAAAGCAATTCGTCATGTGCAGCTTTCCTCAAACAAACGTACAGGGCTGGACCAACACATACCTGTAAGCTTGTGCTGTCAATATATTTATACACATGTACTGTTACTGCAATATTCTGCTTCTTGCTAGTTTATAGTAGAGTGCCAAGCACTTTAGATTGTAAATAATGGCATCCTGAAAATGTCCTCATTTTACTTCATTATACATTATCTCATTGATTACAGCAATAAAATCCTTTGTGTATTACTATGCCTACAGATTCATGAAGTTTACAGTACTGCTTATAATTGTTGCATATCATTGCTTAAATGCAGAGATAAAATGCTATAAAAATCCAGTATAAAATAGAATAAAAATAAATTTGGTACACATTTTGACATTATATTACAAAGATTATTGACTCCAGTATATCTCATTAAGACTCTTTTATTCAATGTGTGAACTGTGAAGCGTCATTCCACATTTCATGTCATTGGTAAGAATGACAAAATCATCAAAGTAAAATACCAGTAATTAAAAATGTCATGTTAGCCTTTCTACTGGTTAATGTCAAAGTAATAAAAACATCTAAATTTAAGGAAATATCTTACATTTTTTTACCTTTTACCCGTAAGAGCTGTCGGGGTATTGTTTCCACCCACGGTGTCCGGATGGGTGGGCGGGTGGTCGGCAGGAAAAAAATTTGTCCGGGCTGTATTTCAGAAACCATAAAGTGTGGGAAGTTGATACTTGGTAGAGAGATTGGTTAGGGGGTGTAGGTGTACAAACTGTGCATCGTCATGGTGTGACCTTGATGTGACCTTTGACCTTGCCATAGTGATTGTGACCACGAATAACCCAGTCTGCATGATTCTATCAAAACGTGGAATTGAGGCACATTTTCTGGCTTACTTGCAACCTTACCAATTCCATGTTTCATTCCTTGACACATGTGGATTGATCTAGTAAGATGTATTGAATCTGCAGAAAGCAAGGACGACAATTTATATTTAGGATTGTAGAAAAGGAAAGTTCAGAAGAAAGGAAGTTTATATAACATAGATTCTAGTGTTTGATGTTATTTGATTGCTCATTCTATAGCTGTGATGGTTTATAAACTTTACAAGTCCATAAGATGTGTAATGTATCTTCCTTGTGTATACTTTTTCAGTTTTAGAGTATACACATATTGGTCTGATACTGTGGCGTTTTATTAGGTTTTATCACTGTACCCAACCATTGTGACAGCTGTTAAAGAAACCTAAAACTTTGCTTTGACCCACCAAAGTGACCCATTACCTCTATGACTCTTGTGTACCTGTGGCCCTGTATAATGACATACCATTTAACCTAGTACATATGTATTGCCTCATTTGAACCTTTATTTGCCCTGCTAGCGCACTCAACGGCCGGCGGCTAGTGACCGGAATCTGGCAGAGAAGGACCCCAAAGCCTTCGCAGAAATCCTCATCAACAAGCTGGAAAAACTGATGGAAAATAATGACAGACTGGAACATGTGAAGTCTCTCAAACTGGAGGTGAGTCCTACAGGTCTAGTGTGTTAGAACTAAGTTCATTGAATGTACTGAACTGATGATATAAACTGTAGTATATCATATACAGGGCTGACTTCATCTCAATATAATGGAATACACTCAGGCATGTCCTCAAACGACCTTTGTTGTGGTATGGAAAAACACCTCAAGTTTGACCTGTGCATTTTCCATTTTGTTTATAATCAGTGCCTTGTGTATCCTACAACTTTCATTGCATCAGGATTTTAAAGCCTTCAGTTGAAATTGAATGAGGCCATCTTCTTGCATGACTTGTTATTAAGGTCAATTATATTTCAAAATTATATTTTCAAAATTAACTGGTGCAGTTAATTCAGACTGGGCTCAGTCAGTTGTTTAAACTTGTATTGCATTAAGGGTATGATTGAAAACATCAGAGCAGACTGGGATGTTAAAACTGCCCTGAATTTTACTGTTCAAGCTGATGTAATTGTGTAAACAGCTTACATTGTGTTTATAATTACACAGACTGAAAATATGTAAGACAATTCGGGGAAAAGACCATTGGGGGTTACTGAAAAGTAGCAAACCACAAACAGTAAGTAAGTGAATCTGGTGTGGCTGTTGAGGCTGTTGTGTGTGTTGTGTGTACTGGTGGGGGGTGTACACACAGCAAATAGGGAGGGCATAAGATGAAATACAGTCCTGAGTATTTAGTGATTCATAGATCATTAGTTACACTGTTAAACCCGCTGAGGCAGTGGGTTCCCTCTGTGACGTGGTCACTGGAATGTTGGTCATTTCTTTGTAAGGATTATGATGAGTGTGGTGTTAACATATTTACACCAAACCCAGTATATGCAAGCTTTGTGAACTGAAAAAAAGAATCAATCCATGTGGTGTGTTTTGATTTATAATTGAGAAGTACAGAAGTCATTTATTGGGCCTGTGATGTTCAAATGGTTAGTGAACCTACCAAAGTAGCAGTGAAGCACTTGCAGGAAGGAAAGAAGTTGTTGTTTAAACTGTTTTGGTTGTTAACCCCGGCCCATAAAGGCTGGGGTTGTAGTTTTCCCCTGCACCGTCTGGGCTGTACAGGTGGCAGGGGAGGGCATAGGGCTTGTGGGTGGTCACAACCCAAACCCATTTGTGGATTTTCACCTGATTTTTCAGGAAATGCTTACCCGAAGAGGGTCTAGAGCTGATTAGGTTTTGCAGGGTATCTGGCAACAGCTTTTGCCATGGCAACACTTTTGAGCTTTAAACTGTGTGGGTGAACTGAAGTTGTCCCTTAGATTTTCCCAAATCTCAGTGTTGTTGCTCATTTAGGCTGGGTATTTTTTGAGGTTTAGTGTGTTCCAGTCTTCTAGTATTTTTGTGACATTTGTTCAGCATTCAATAGTTGAAGCTTCATAGTTCATTCTTATGGAACCAGGAAATACTTCTATTTTTTTCAGGAATTCTAGACAATGGGCTGAAACCTTAATGAGAAAAGATATTTCAAGGACCTGATATTTATCTCCATTTTAAACCGATTTCAAATGAAAAGTGCATTTCCTGGCTGTCTTCCTCTTACTTCACACATTTTCTGCACAGTATTTGATGTGTGGGGAATTGTATATCAAAGTTGCAGACACATCTCTTTTTAGCATTAAGTAGCAGGCTCTCCTCCACATACAAACAGGCTTTGACAAAGATCCCACCCCCCCTCTGCCTGTATAATTTGAGGTGGCCAGGGTTTGTCCCTAGATCACACGCTATAATCATCCCGCCATCAAACGTGGGGCCGGCACACTTTGAAGATACAGTTGAGAGAAATTATTATCAAATTAGACAGAGTTTTGATATGAGAGGAGAAGAATGTGGCCAGCACTGAGCTCTGCAGTCTGCTCCTTTGTACTACAAAGCAGTTATCATATCAGAGACCCTTTCAAACACGGCCAGGCTTTTGTGAAAAACATATCAGTGGTGAGCAGCTTCTCAGGAAACTGCTTCAAAGGCAACAAGGCACATAAAGCCCGCTCTTTTAAAGACAGCGAAAATAGCCCAATAACAAGAGACTCATCTTAGAAAGGGAACCAAGTGGAAACTGTAACCCACGGCGACAAAAACTCAGTCATTTGCGAGAGAAAACGGTTTGCTTAATTACTTTGCCAAATTTTTGTTACGTGTATTACTCATTCTGTGTGCTTGTTGTCTCCCACCGGGCTAGCCCAGGAGGGAGATTATAAAATGCATCATGTGTGTGCATGCGGGGGTGCGTGCGTGCATGCCACGCAGATTTCTCCAAAACTACTACAGCTACAGATTTTTTGTTAATTAATTGTCCCAATGAATTTTCATGCCTTTTAAATTTTTTTTGGTTTTGTGGACTTAGTCCTAAAGATAAGTGAGTGATAGCAATTTTAGCCACTTTGAGTAAAGGACTCATAACTCAAAAAGTATTGCAGTTAGAGTTTTTCCTTGAAATATGTTGTTCAGCTACTTTGAAAATACTTTGTTTAATCGAATTCAAACTTGACAGGGAGATAGATCACCATCATAGCTAGGTTCCTTTCGAAATTGGTGTAATTCCGTCTGTTTTTTGTCCGTTTGTCAACATTTCCGTTTCCGGACTCTAACTCGAAAACACTTTGTCCAATTGATTTTAAACTTGACAGGGAGATAGATCACCATCATAGCTAAGTTGCTTTCGAAATTGGTGTAATTCTGTCTGTTCGTCTGTCCGTTTTTTGTATGTTTGTCCATCAACGTTTCCGGACTCTAACTCAGAAATGCTTAGTCCAATCGAATTCAAACTTGACAGGGAGATAGATCACCATCATAGCTAGGTTGCTTTCG
Organism: Sabellastarte sp. h YS-2021; assembly: GCA_964017235.1. NCBI lineage: Eukaryota > Metazoa > Annelida > Polychaeta > Sabellida > Sabellidae > Sabellastarte > Sabellastarte sp. h YS-2021. Next base: position 1,296,625 of record OZ024931.1, read on the forward strand.
AAATTGGTGTAACTCTGTCCGTCCGTTTGTCTGTGGGTCAACATTTTCATTTCCGGACTCTTGCTCGAAAATGCTTTGTCCAATCTAATTCAAACTTGACAGGGAGATAGATCATCATAGCTAGGTTGCTTTCGAAATTGGTGTACTTCCGTCTGTTCATTTGTCCATTTTTTATCCGTTTGTCCGTCAATATTTCCTGCGCAACCCGCCTTGTGGGGCATCTCTGACCCTCTTGTTATCAAATATATTGTTCAGCTACTTTTTAGCTTACTGGCCAACGGCCGTAAGCTAATGGCATGGCCTGGCGTCGTCTTCGTTGTTGTTGTGGTTGTTGTCGGCGTCGTCAACAATTTTTTTCCAGCCTCTTCTCCTCAGAAACTACTGCACCGATTTCTTTGAAATTTGGTATGGAGCTTCCTTGGGTGGAGGACTATCATTTTTCCTCATTGCATGTTTTTCCACCAATCAGAAAAGTCACATGACCAAAAACATGTTTTTCAAAAGGGTGTGCTTGTCTGGATGATAACTTAAAAAGCGCTTCACCTATTCACATGAAATTTTGCAAGTAGGTTCGTTATATACATGTCTGGAAATGAATAACTTTTCGAACCGATCCAATACAAAATGGCCGACTTATTAATGATTTACTAAATGTCACGATTTTTCTTAACGCTGAAAAAACAAAAACGCTTTTATCTCGGAAACGGTGCGAGATAGAGTGATTTCGTCGAAATTTTCGACCCACAGGGTATAAGAGGAATGTAGTATTGTTAATTTTCAAAAAATTTTCCCCTCCCCAAAAATGGCGGCCATTTTGAATTTTTGAATTTTCGCCAAAAATGGAAAAACACAAAATTGCTTCTATCTCCTTAACCGTGCGAGATAGAGCGATTTCGTCGAAATTTTCGACCCACAGGGTATAAGAGGAATGTACTATTGGCAATTTTCAAAAAAATTTCCCCTCCCCAAAAATGGCGGCCATTTTGAATTTTCGAATTTTCGCCAAAAATGGAAAAACACAAAATTGCTTGTATCTCCTTAACCGTGCGAGATATAGCGATTTCGTCGAAATTTTTGACCCACAGGGTATAAGAGGAATGTGATATAGTTAATGTTCAAAAAATTTTCCCCTCCCCAAAAATGGCGGCCATTTTGAATTTTTGAATTTTCGCCAAAAATGGAAAAACACAAAATTGCTTGTATCTCCATAACCGTGCGAGATAGAGCGATTTTGTCGAAATTTTCGACCCGCAGGGTATAAGAGGAATGTACTATTGTTGATTTTCAAAAAATTTTCCCCTCCCCAAAAATGGTGGCCATTTTGAATTTTCGAATTTTCGCCAAAAATGGATAAAAACAAAATTGCTTGTATCTCCTTAACCGTGCGAGATAGAGCCATTTCGTCGAAATTTTCGACCCACAGGGTATAAGAGGAATGTAGTATTGTTAATTTTCAAAAAATTTTCCCCTCCCCAAAAATGGCGGCCATTTTGAATTTTCGAATTTTCGCCAAAAATGGAAAAACACAAAATTGCTTGTATCTCCTTAACCGTGCGAGATAGAGCGATTTCGTCGAAATTTTCGACCCACAGGGTATAAGAGGAATGTACTATTGGCAATTTTCAAAAAAATTTCCCCTCCCCAAAAATGGCGGCCATTTTGAATTTTCGAATTTTCGCCAAAAATGGAAAAACACAAAATTGCTTGTATCTCCTTAACCGTGCGAGATATAGCGATTTCGTCGAAATTTTTGACCCACAGGGTATAAGAGGAATGTGATATAGTTAATGTTCAAAAAATTTTCCCCTCCCCAAAAATGGCGGCCATTTTGAATTTTTGAATTTTCGCCAAAAATGGAAAAACACAAAATTGCTTGTATCTCCTTAAACGTGCGAGATAGAGCGATTTCGTCAAAATTTTCGACCCACAGGGTATAAGAGGAATGTACTATTGTTAATTTTCAAAAAATTTTCCCCTCCCCAAAAATGGCGGACATTTTGAATTTTCGAATTTTCGCCAAAAATGGAAAAACACAAAATTGCTTGTATCTCCTTAACCGTGCGAGATAGAGCAATTTCGTCGAAATTTTCGACCCACAGGGTATAAGAGGAATGTACTATTGGCAATTTTCAAAAAAATTTCCCCTCACCAAAAATGGCGGCCATTTCGAATTTTCGCTAAAAATGGAAAAACACAAAAACGCGTTTATCTCGGAAACGGTGCGAGATAGAGCGATTTCGTTGAAATTTTCGACTCACATGGGTATAAGAGGAATGTAGTATTGTTAATTTTCAAAAAATTTTCCCCTCCCCAAAAATGGCGGCCATTTTGAATTTTCGAATTTTCGCCAAAAATGGAAAAACACAAAATTGCTTCTATCTCCTTAACCGTGCGAGATAGAGCGATTTCGTCAAAATTTTCGACCCGCAGGGTAAAAGAGGAATGTACTATTGTTGTTTTTCAAAAAATTTTCCCCTCCCCAAAAATGGCGGCCATTTTGAATTTTCGAATTTTCGCCAAAAATGGAAAAACACAAAATTGCTTGTATCTCCTTAACCGTGCGAGATAGAGCGATTTCGTCGAAATTTTCGAACCACAGGGGATAAGAGGAATGTACTATTGGCAATTTTCAAAAGAAATTCCCTCCCCAAAAATGGCGGCCATTTTGAATTTTCGAATTTTCGCCAAAAATGGAAAAACACAAAATTGCTTCTATCTCCTTAACCGTGCGAGATAGAGCGATTTCGTCGAAATTTTCGACCCACAGGGTATAAGGGGAATGTAGTATTGTTAATTTTCAAAAAATTTCCCCTCCCCAAAAATGGCGGCCATTTTGAATTTTCGAATTTTCGCCAAAAATGGAAAAACACAAAATTGCTTCTATCTCCTTAACCGTGCGAGATAGAGCGATTTCGTCGAAATTTTCGAATCACAGGGGATAAGAGGAATGTACTATTGGCAATTTTCAAAAGAAATTCCCTCCCCAAAAATGGCGGCCATTTTGAATTTTCGAATTTTCGCCAAAAATGGAAAAACACAAAATTGCTTCTATCTCCTTAACCGTGCGAGATAGAGCGATTTCGTCGAAATTTTCGACCCACAGGGTATAAGGGGAATGTAGTATTGTTAATTTTCAAAAAATTTCCCCTCCCCAAAAATGGCGGCCATTTTGAATTTTCGAATTTTCGCCAAAAATGGAAAAACACAAAATTGCTTCTATCTCCTTAACCGTGCGAGATAGAGCGATTTCGTCGAAATTTTCGACCCACAGGGTATAAGGGGAATGTAGTATTGTTAATTTTCAAAAAATTTCCCCTCCCCAAAAATGGCGGCCATTTTGAATTTTTGAATTTTCGCCAAAAATGGAAAAACACAACAACATGCGGGTCGCCAGTAAGCAGCAGGCCTTGGCCTATTTTTGATGTTCAGTGCTATGGCAATTTTCAGAGCTATAGCTCCACAGCTGAGTAATAGCTTCATTGCTATTTTGCTACTGAGTAAATCATTTGTAACTTCAAAAGTATTAAATTTAGAGGTTTGTTATCAAATATGTTGTTTATCTACTGTTTAATTTTCTGTGTCATAACGCACTCTCAGAGCTCTAGCTATAATGCCAACTGAGTAATCGCTACTTTGACATTTTGCCACTGAATTACTCATTTTTTAAGTTCAAAAGTATTCAGTATAGAGTTTTGCTATAAAATATGTTATCCTTTAGGCACAAAGGACTACCCCATTAGGATCTCTCAAACACTTGGACTTGTCTGAAATTCAGCCGCCATCTTGAATTTTGGCACAAATGGAAAATGCCATTTATATCGAAAACCGTAAGAGATAGAGAGATTTTGTGCAAACTTTGGGTGTACTAAGGATTATTCCACCTGGACCTCTGAAATGTTTAGACTTTTTTGAATTTTGGCTGCCATCTTGAATTATGGCGGAAATGGAAAATATCATTTATCTCGTAAATCATAAGAGATAGAGCGATTTCGTGTAAATTTCGGACCCATAGGATAATACAGGCTACTCCTCTTGCACCTCTGAAAAGTTTAGACTTTTCCAATTTTCGGCCGCTATCTTGAATTTGGGCAGAAATGGAAAATGTCATTTATCTCGAAAACTGTAAGAGATAGAGCGACGAAATTTTTGACTCACAGGGTGTTTAGATTTATCTGGAACTTTTTGCCAAAGATGGTTTTCCTGCCAGTTTTGATGGCCATGTTGAATTTCTGAATAAAATACAAAAACATGTTTATCTCGGAAATGGTGTGAGATGGAGTGATTTCGATGAAATTTTTGACCCGCAGGGTATTAACAGAGTCATCTGCAACTGTTTGCCAAAAATCATTTTAATGCCATTTTTTGGCGGCCATCTTGAATTTCTACGTAAAATGCAAAAACACGTTCATCTCGGAAACTGTGCAAGATAGAGCGTTTTTGACAAAATTTTTTACCCATAGGCTGTACACAGAGTCATCTGCAATTTTTGCCAAAAATGTTTTCCCACCACTTTTTGGCAGCCATATTGAATTTCTGCGTAAAATTCAAAAACTAATTATCTTGGCAACAGTGCAAGAGGGAACAATTTCGGCGATAAATAAGTCACCTACTTTTGGGTGATCTACCACATTGTGAAGTTTCAGATCTATAGCTCTTTGCATAGCTGAGGCATAGCTACTAAAATGAGTAGATGTATTTTTTCTGTAAAAGTATTGCTGATATGCAATTTCTTCTAAATAAGTTGTTCTGCCCACTCGTTGCGGAAGATATAGTACAAGATACAACCATCCAGATAAAAGGTTCCTGGAGGTTCCTCAATTCTGTCCATCTGTACATAAATCCAAAAATCACTTTGGCCACAGCTTTGCTTTTGATGCCCCCACAGTCTGGAATCATTTGCCTAATGAGGTACGTTCTGCCCCAACTCTCACCTGTTTCAGGAAAAGGTTAAAATCATATCTCTTCCACAAGGCATTCTCACCTTAGCTTACACTCTATCCGGCGTCTCCGTGGTACTGGACTTGGCAACGGCTATGGACAGATGATTTCTTAAACTTGATTTTTGGTGTTGCGCCTTAGAGTCTGCCTAGCAGAGATTAAGCGCTATAAAAGTACAGAATAGAATAGAATCTACTTTTAAGTTGCAGAACTGTAGCTCTTTGCATAGCTGAGTGACAGCTTCTAAAATGAGGAAATACCTTTTATCTTTAAAAGTATTGCACATAAGCAATTTCTCCTAAATAAGTCCTTCACCTACTTTTGGGTGATCTACCACATAGTGAAGTTGCAGAACTGTAGCTCTTTGGATGGCAGACTAATAGCTACTAAAATGAGTCAATGTCTTTTATCAATGAAAGTATTGCAGTCAAACATTTAAGTGCCTCTTGCTTATTATTACTTCTACATGTGCCTCCATCTGACAAGAAAAGCTATATTACACTATCTTTACTACATCTAATTATTACGGCAGGAGATAATTGCATTCATCAGAATGTTTGTAAGTTTGTGTGTTCACAGCATAACTCCAACAAAAGTACTACACGGTTGGTTATGAAATTTTAGGAAGCATTAGAACTGTTACAAGAAAGAACTGATTCAAATTTGGGCCTGATCGGGTCAATATCCCTGATTCTGGAGCAGACTGAGTGATATACTTTGCAAAAATTGTTCAAAGTTTGCACTCGGCTCGCTTCTGAGTACTCTGACTGTCCATTATTCAGAAGGAGTCGTAGTATGGATGTGATTAATTAAGAGCCGTTTGGGTACAATGATGGACATCAGAGAATATAATTATGGCTAAGTTTGTGGAATTGTTGTTGAATTAGTTTTTTTTAAAATTTTTGATGAAATGGTTAATTGAGGTGTGTGACACAAGTGTGGTAATAAGTCCCATCGTAGTCAGTGAACCACATATGGTAACTAACTCCTTGGTTCACACTAGGGATGGGTCAGTATGAAAAATGTTTAGATCGGGAGGTCGCCAATGCAAAACCGTATAATTATAATTTTTTTCCTTTGATTATATGTGTTGACAATCAAGTCTATAAAGTGTTTTAAGTAAGACACGGCAGTACTGCTCAAAGTAATCGCTATTAAAGTCTGTAAATGCACGAAAAAGTATGAGATAAAATCAGATAATTTCTTCAGATTTTGGGTATGTTCCCAATATTTTAAGCTTTCCTTCTACTTTATGTGTTGACAAGCAAAGTGGCGGTTGTAAAATGTTATCACGGTATTTCAGTAAAATGCCCTCAATACCGAGATACCGGGCCTACCGATCCATCACTAGTTCATACAATGGTTACAAGCATTTGTTACAATTATAAGATTTGAGAGGAGTAGTTGATAGAGAGTGAACCAAGATTGTATGATTTTATTGCAATGACTGGGAGATTGTGGTAATTACACAGTCCTTGTTATGCCTTTGAAGCTTGTAAATCAATCCCAAACAAATGTTTCTAAAAATCAGGCCTTGTTTTCCTCCTCAAAAGCAGTATGATTTCAAATTGCCTTTCATCTTGCAATTGGGTTTTTGATTCCTTTTTATTTGCCATCAGACTGCCCTGGGTAATTGTGGTATTTTGAGCAGCCAATATTTGCCTTTAATGTGGGGAGTTATTTATTTATCTCCATGTCCCACTGTTTTACTGTGCTCACTTCTTGATGTTATTGTTGAAATTGTTACTTCAGAGGAGAGATTCTGAGTATTAATCTCAGTCAATGTAGCTTCTCTGATCCATTGAAACAGGTTTCTTCCAAAAGTCTCCACGAACACTACTTTCGGTGCTATAAATTACATAAAATTATAAGAAAAAATGATTTGTTATTTCGTAACAGTCTGATAATATCAAGAAAATGACTAAAACCTGGGGCATATCAAGGTTTAGCTACTGCAGTATTTCATGAGGAAATGGTACATTTTAGAGATGATGTCACTTTTGCCCCATAAAAATTGCAAGTAATTGATGTTGATGTAAAAAAAAGTTTTAAAAAATGTCAGCGGCAACAGTGTCATTAAGTAGGTCTATTATTGTAAAGGCTGTTTATTGTGTAAATATTAGTGTATTTTTGTGGGATGAAAGAGGAGCCCCCATCACAGATCATTAATATAGGATGCATTTAGCTGACTAACTGTGCCATTTAGTGCTGCCTTATTGAGTCGTGTAAAAAGACCCACACAAAGGTGTTTGGAACTAGTTACTTCAGCTGTAATGACTCCACACAAATACAAGTTAAAGGCTGCAATTAGCACCATATCTGTGTCATCATTTAACGTGTAACAGACACCAGCATTTTCACTGTCATTTTTTTACTGATCAGCCTTTAGTGCTGACAAATAACCGAGATACAGTCTTAAAGTGAAAACTGAAACACTTTGAAAGATGAAACAGGGATTTTTTTCAGTTTCAGAAAATAACACATAAAACTGTGCTGAATTGGTAATAAGATAAAAAGAAAAATAGCTCTTTCCAAGTAAAGTTTGCTTTCAAACCAGTCCTCCGTCAATGAGACATCAGCATTTGTGAGGGATGTTTCAGACACTACAGAGAGTTACTGCTCTATTTAACTGGACCTTTTTCATAAATAAACACACCAGTTGAGAGTGGTAAAGGCTTGATGTTTTACTATTACCGCGGGACAATAATCAGCAATTTGGAAGCGTTTGTAGTCATTGAACTGTGTTATTAAATGGAGAAGATCAAACGGCAGGCCCCATGCACTCTTCTGTGTGTTTTCCTTTCATTTTGTGGCCAGACTCCGAGCAGGACATTAAAACCTGTACATTCTGGTTATTTGGCACTTGCACAGAATTCTTCATCCACATTGCATGGGATTTCAAGTTCTGGAAATAATACAAGTGTTTCAGTGGATTGATTCTTCCTCTGCACTAGATCTCTCTTGTGGAATTGACATTCTTTGTACTTGAACACATTGGTGATGTTATGTCACTTAAATCTAACATTCCTATGTATATCTTAATCTGTATTGATTTTTTAAGTATTTTAGGTAGTTTTATTGAATGCATTGATAGATTTGTCAAAACGTTTTGGTTTAAGTTCACTGAGGATGATACCGTTGACGATTTTCATTACCAGTTATGAGTATACAAAACAGAGTGAAAAAAAACAACAAATTATCGGGCTGTGGTCCACTGTCAGTGAGCTATGTAACTCAGAGGTATAAGCTATTGATACTTGGTAGGGACATTGGTTGGGGTGGTAGGTGTGCAATTTCATGCTTTGACCTTTATTTGACCTTGACCTTCAAAATCTTGTTTGGGCTATATCTTACAAATAGTATATTGTAGGAAGTTGATACTTGGTAGGGACATTGGTTAGGGAGAATTGATCTGACCTCCGACCTTTCCATAATGACCTTTAAAATCTTCTTTGGGCTATATCACGGAAACCATAAGGTGTAGAAAGTTAAAAGTTTTGTTGGGACATGGTTGGAGGGTGTAGGTGTACAGTAATGCTGGTATTATCGATATTGAAATATTTATCAATTCTTGTTAAATATGCTGATATCGATAATGTAGGGTACAATATCAATATCGGAACATACTACTGAATAGATGCACCTCTGCTGTTTTCCATTAAACTACAAAATATTGAAGATTATATTAATTTTTATATCATTTTCGGTAACTTATACTTTCCGCGAAAATGAAACTGTCATATTTGTTCACGTTTCAGGACACTACTAAATCTTGAGAAAAAGTTTGGAAGGTCTCCCCCGGGAAAGCATCTCATTCCCCCATATTTCCATATCAATCGATACAGAAGGTAAAAATATGGTTTGATATATGTCACAGTGGAAACTCCAATCCAGTGCCATTTCTAATTCCCCTAGTGGTAGTTCCAATTGGAACTACCACTAGTGCTACTTCCAATTGGAACTACCACTAGTGCCATTTCTAATCCTTTGCTGATAAACAACAATTAGAAGTAGCACTAGTGCTAGTTCCAATTGGAACTACCACTAGGGGAATTAGAAATGGCACTAGTGGTAGTTCCAATTAGAACTACCACTAGGGGAATTAGAAATGGCCCTGACTCTTGATTTGACTTCTCATGAAGAAGTTCATCATTGATCACAAACTGTTTATTTACATACAGTAAATGATAATACATACAGTATTTACATACAGTAAATGACAATACATGCAATACACAATATGAGGTCATTTCACAAGTTTTAATGTTTTATATCACTTGAGGAACCACTGGATTGGAAGTCTTCAGACAGTATAGCACATTTCTGGCACTAAGTTTTTGTACTTTAAAGTTTTTTGAAACCCAGTACTTAAAGAAGCTACAACTTGGTCATATTTGTCTTGTGATATAGAGAAAGTACTTCTACTCTTTTCCATTAGTCCATCAATATGCTTTTCAAGCTGTCTCACAAACTCAGACTTCTGTTCATCCATACTTCTTAGTGTATGTGAAACTTTAGTTAATAACTATTCACTGTTGTTTCCAAAAGTCAAACTGACCATTGCCTAGATGGGCTGGTCTTATATAGACACAGTAGCACAGTTAATTACAGAAATGTATTCCTTTGATGGGCCCCTTTTATGTGTTCTAAGGATAGATCAAAATGATGACATGGATTACCTGCATAACTATAATCTAGAATATTAAAGCAAATTGCTGCTCTGGTGAGAGCTGCTCATCTGAGCAGATATCACAATTAAAGGGACAAAATGGGGTAATTGCAATTCAGATTAGAAATTAGTGTTGTCACAAAAATGTTGATTGATGATTTTAGAAATTACACCTTTCAAAGATTTAGTGCCATTTCTAATTCCCCTAGTGGTAGTTCCAATTGGAACTACCACTAGTGCTATTTCTAACTCCCCTAGTGCTGCTTCCAATTAGAAGTACAACTAGTGGTAGTTCCAATTGGAAGCAGCACTAGGGGAATTAGAAATGGCACTAGTGGTAGTTCCAATTAGAAGTAGCACTAGTGGTAGTTCCAATTGGAAGTACCACTAGGGGAATTAGAAATGGCACTGGATTGGAGTTTCCACTGTGACATATACATATTTTTAGTTGATACCAACACTAGTGTACAGTGTCATGCTATGATCTTGATTTGACCTTTGCTGTTGTGACCTTCAACTTTAAAATCTTGTCCTGAGGCTACATCTTGGAAAGCGTATGGTGCAGAAAGTTGACTCTTGGATCGTTCGTTTGGGGAGTGTAGGTATGCTAAATCATGATGTGTCCTTCAATGTTTGGCCTGCCAAGTATGTTCACCTGCTATATTTCAGACAAAATTCTATTGTCACAAAGATATATGCATTGCTGCAACTGATTATTATATGTATTTAATTGTTCTTTTTCCATCAACAGCTTTCATTAAAAGTTTTACTTTTGATTTACTGATTAATGTTGCCAGCTTTCTTTTAAATTGTCTTGTTTCAATACTTGACCTTTAAATCTTCTATCTCTTAAATGTTTTTTTTTCTATTCTTAAACATTATTTAGACCTTTACAGAACCAACATCTTTTGTTTTGAAAGTCTCCTGAACTTTATACTATTTCTCCTATATCCCGTGGTGAAAACTCTTTCCTGGGATGTGGGTTACAGGCATCTCCACTGCTATTTTCTAATTTAAGGTTTTCCCATCATCAGTTTTTATATTTTTTATACTTTTGCAAACTTTAACTCCATGTATAACTATATTTTTGTAACATGGTGATTTAATATAATATATTTGGAAGACACCCCCTCTATCTCACAATATAAATAAGGTCAAAGTGTCCCTATTTTACATTATAAATGCATCTTCATCTCATATTTGAATGAACTATTAACAAGTCTTCCAAATACAGTAATTGAGGCACGTTGTCCGGCAGGCTTGCAGTTGCAAATTCTGGACTTCATTTATTTAAGAGCATTGGAAACAAAAAACAAAGTGAAACTTGGGCTTGTGGAAGCAGCAAATCAGATGGTATGCGCCGACTGTCACAGAATTGTGGGATCAATACGGCTGTGTGTGTGACATGCAGGGATGTGCTCTGTAGTGACTGTGCTCCACACAATCTCCTGCACACACTGTCAACTCACAACATACCAGGTCTCTGTACGTGCACACAGGAAAAACTCACTCACTTTAAAGTCTGGCACAATGGACAGCCTTATTAATGACGGATTAACATTGGTCTTTCAACAAAACTAAATGTTTGTTTTCATTATGTAGAATGTTGAGTAGAAGTTTAGGACAATAGAACATACAGCTTGTGTAGAGTTTATTTGATCCTGGGAGAGAGATGGGTGATATTTACACATGAATTAAACATTGATGATAACATTGAATAAGAATTAAGTACAGAGAAATGGGAAGATAATATTGTGAAGCAACAGATGATCGTTTATAAATGGGAACTATTGTGAGCGGTTTTAAACATGGTGCATTCATTAAACAAAGCATGAATGGTGGCTGGTTGCATTATATGGAAGGCTATTAAATGTAGAACTGGTGTTGTGAAATCAAAGCAGTCATTGGGAAACAGCAGGTCTCCCAATAAACATTGATTACTGTATATGAAATAGCCTATAAATTTGCTAGAACTAAAGCAAACATACCCAGACCAAGCCGTGAAGTATTGACATTTTACAGAGTTTTGATGCGTTTGATCTAGTGGAAATGACCCCCCAGTCTTTGATGCTGCTGTTTGCGAGGTTTTATAATTAATATCTCCTAGAATAACACACAGGAAACTTGCTTTGTAGCCTGCTTAAATAGCTACTTCCTTTAATTACAATCAGTTATGAAATAAAATGTTCAATAGAGAAAATAGTTGTGGGAATAAAAAGGGTTGTCAAGGCAGGTTGCAATAAAAGAGTCATGTTTGCTATGTCATCACTATATAATGACGCAGAATCTGTTTTAATGCTGTACAGTGCTAACATCCACCAAGTGACACAGTATTGATGATCTGCCTACTGCTGTACAAACTGTGCAGTGCTTACATCCACTGTCTGTCACAGTAGTGAGCGCTAACATCCACTGAGTGACACAGTATTGAGTGCTAACATCCACTGAGTGACACAGTACTGAGTGCTAACATCCACTGAGTGACACAGTACTGAGTGCTAACATCCACTGAGTGACACAGTATTGAGTGCTAACATCCACTGAGTCACACAGTACTGAGTACTAACATCCACTGAGTCACACAGTATTGAGTGCTAACATCCACTGAGTCACACAGTATTGAGTGCTAGCATCCACTGAGTCACACAGTATTGAGTGCTAACATCCACTGAGTGACACAGTATTGAGTGCTAATATCCACTGAATGACACAGGATTGAGTGCTAACATTCACTGAGTGACACAGTACTGAGTGCTAACATCCACTGAGTGACACAGTACTGAGTGCTAACATCCACTGAGTGACACAGTATTGAGTGCTAACATCCACTGAGTGACACAGTATTGAGTGCTAACATCCACTGAGTGACACAGTACTGAGTGCTAACAGCCACTGAGTGACACGGTATTGAGTGCTAACATCTACTGAATGACACAGTATTGAGTACTAACATCCACTGAGTGACACAGTATTGAGGATCCGTATATCTATATACTGCAATAGAAAGCGTGGATTGCTAACATTGACTGAGTGACACAGTACTGAGTGCTAACATTGACTGAGTGACACAGTATTGAGGATCCGTGTGTCTATATACTGGTGTAAAAGCTGTCTAGTGCTGACATCCACTGACTGACACAATATTTTAGTCCCATGTTTGTGAGCATTCACTGCTATAGAAGACCTGCAGTGCTGACATCAGTTGAATAAGACAGTATTTAGGATCTGTGTTTTTAAGCACACATTGCTGTGGGGTTTTAAAAGGACATTGACCATGCAGTCTGTCAGCTTTTTGGGAATTCAGATTCCACCAGCAAACGTGCATCCTAAGATGAGGGTAAAAGCCTGCATAGGTGTTGTCATGTTTTAGTAAATCATTTATGTTGAGTTACACTATAATAGGGATCAGATGGTAACACATTTTTCCTTCATGCTGTTAATGCAAAACCATTCTGATCCCAAGATACTGAAAAACACTGCCCTGGCCCAATCAGTGCAGCCTATCATGGGAACTAAACAAAATCGCAATAAACCTTAAAATATGGTTTCTTGTGCATTTGTGATATATGATGATTTCCAACTATTTTATTTGCTGACATTTGAGAATCATTTTGGTATTTCAGTAAAATGGTCTCGTGTATGTGATGCCAGTAATCCCATCTCGTCCTCACAATATATTGACTTTAAACCTATTTACCTGCAGAGATGCATATTTCACTAAAAAATATTATTGTGGTTGGTTCTTTTAAGTGATAGGTCATTATCCTCAGTATTGAGAACATTTTATTGAAATATCGTGACAACACTTCTACTGGCATCTCGATTGTCAAAACATATAATTGAAGGAAAACCTAAGATATTGGAGACAAACCCTGAATTTGAAAAATTTGAAAAACTGGGTTTTGCATTGGTGGTTACAACCGTGACATTATTTATTACGGACCCATCCCTATTTATGTTGCACCTTCAGTGGGTGTATTTTGTGTGAAGCTTAGAAACTGTTATACATCTTGTCAAATTGTAAGTTTTAGACATGTGAAAGATGTTCCCCCATATAATTTCAAGCCTCTGTGTATTTGTTAATGTACAATTTATTTACTGTTTGCTGTTCATGTACAGACCATGTATTATTCACCAGGATACCATTCTGTATTGCAAGCGACTGACCCTGTGTCTCCCATTCACTTCTCATCAAACTCGGAGCATTTGGCTATGTTTAAAATAGTTTTTCTTTTTTCATGCCCATTTTAGTTCACGAGGATTCTTACCCATTAAACCTGTGTCTATATTTCTGTTTTGAGCACTTTATGTAATGATGGAAAACTATTGATGAGGACTATGTTTTGTGTAAATGTGCTGCTGATATCACTTTATTGTACTTTCAGACCACCACGGATGAGGAGTCCGACCCATGTCCTCCCGCCTCACAGGGCCCTCCCAATAAGCCCCTATCAGGCTTGTTACTGGCTATGTTGGATAATAAGGACGATGACCCTCAGAGTATCATAGATGAACACTTTAATCGTGTGTGGCACAGTTCGTCTACAGGGCAGACGCCTTCTCGCTCTCCTGGACGCATTTCCCCAGACCGTAGTTTGCTCACTAAGAGCTTTCAGTCTAATGTTTCTGCTGTTCACTACCCGTCCTTCACACTACCACCACCTGGCAAACCTGGGCACCTTGACACCACCTTCCCGGCGGCCAGCAAACCTCATCACAGAAAGAAAGAGCGAGACGCTGGCAGCAGCGGCATGCTGTCATTTGATAGCGGAGTGGCGGAGGACAGACTCCACGAGGACTACAAGCATATACAGGTGCATCATCGGCACTATCATCACCATCACATCAGCAGTAGTAGTGGTAAGGAGGGCAAGGGTGAGGGCTGGCAGGCGGGCTACGGTAAGGCTACACCAGCCAGAGGTGGTTACAACACAGAACGTTTCAATAGCACGGTCGTGTATGAAGATAAGCACCGCACACGTACAGCCAAGGATACCACGCGGCAAAATACCTCCAACAAACGACAAGACGGACAAACTGGCAACCCGGGAGTGTATGATGTGTCCTCACTACGTGTACCAAACCTGCACGACCCCTCCAATGAAAAGTAAGTAGAGATTTGTATATTTTCTGACCCATTCAATGAGTGCAGATGTGACTCGAATGCCTGCAAGTGGGAAGCAACTTGATTTTGTACAGTAAAAAACAGATTTGTACCCTTATAGGAATCTCTCAACTTTTCCAAATGAACAGTCTAAAATAGGCACAGCTTTAGTTGTATACTTGTTTTTGGTTCTTGAAATAAAAATTTGTTGCCAGTATATACAACTTAGGGATGGGTCGGAAGTTTTGGTATTGAGGACAATTTAATGAAATACCGTTGAGATATTTTGCAACCATCATCTCGCTTGTCAACATATTTAGTTGAAGGAAAATGTAGAATATTGGAAACAAACACAGAATCTGAAGAAATTACTTATCCCAGAATTTTATGTATTTGAATTTTTGTGATTTGAAACTACCATCCTTTGGTTTCATTAGTTTCACTTCCTGTTATTTGGTCAATTCAATTGGGATTTTACTAAAATGCATTTTTTTTTTTTTTGGAATCAGAACGATTTTGAATGGCAGGTTACTGAAAGTAAAACTATACAACCAGCCCATGCCCTAATGTAAGATAATGTTTTGCTTAATTGACCATCACCATGGCTCCAGTACATGAAAACGGTCTTTTCTTTATAGTCTCAAAAAACATATTTGGTAATTTTAACTAGGGATGGGTCAGTATGTGTCACCATTATCTCCATATCAAGACCATTTCAACAGAATACCTTCGACAAATCCCTGTCAAATACTGTGAAACAAATCCTAAATCTGGGGAAATTATGAACTTTTATGCCATAATTACATGTATAAATCACAGTAAAAGTCCTTAAATATATAAAACTCTGGGATAAAAGTTGGCAATTTCGAGGAAAGGAATTGTTATATTTTGTTTTCATGAGTTTCACTTTCTGTCAGAGTCCAATTTGAGTGAGGGAAATATTAAAATACAACTTTTTCTAGGAATACGGGAATCAGAAGAGTTTTGCATTGGCGGGACACTGAAATGACAAATATACTCGTCTCTAATTTGACCACAAGTCACACCGAGACAGCTAAGTTTTTGCATATTTTGAGGAGTTTGGTAGTGTATCCACTGTGACCTATTGTAAAAGGGTTAAAGGAAGTCTGAATGCTTGAGTCTTGTAGTGAAGGGCTAAGTGAATTTAGCAAGAAGCTTTTTCCTTAATAGCCTCTGTTCAATTGGGTGTGAAGTCTATCTATGCACTCTGAGGAGGTGACGCTAACTTGTTCAGGGATCCCTCCACCCCAAACCAATTAGGCTCGTCCCCAGGGCTGTAGTTTGGGTTTTGTGGGGGACAGGAAATTGAATATTGCTCGGGCCAAAAGAGGGCAGTAATATACAAAGAGGCCCCCACTCTTTGATATTAATGGCTAATGCAACCTGTTCAAAGCAAAAGGCCTTTTTATCCGCTTTACAAAAATATCAGGCTTTGCTTTGTAGCTGCAGCAGATGAAAAGACTTTGTTTGTAGTCATTTAATAGCGTTTGATTAATTTAATAATGCGGATTACTGTAATATGGGGATAAAACAAAGTTGGGGAATTTGCACTGATTGGGTGTCATTACTGGGTGAACGGAGATTTTGTGAGCTTATGTCTGTAATGGACGGGGTTTGTACTAGTTTTTGTGGGGTGATGAGGGAGATTACGGGTGGGCTGAGTTCACCTGCTATTTTAACTGATGGGAAGTGAGGGCGACTGTGAAGCACAACAGTAATGTAGCAGGGCCTCGCATTGCCCACTTTTTGAGTACA
Organism: Sabellastarte sp. h YS-2021; assembly: GCA_964017235.1. NCBI lineage: Eukaryota > Metazoa > Annelida > Polychaeta > Sabellida > Sabellidae > Sabellastarte > Sabellastarte sp. h YS-2021. The sequence goes on from OZ024931.1 coordinate 1,313,112, forward strand.
TAGTTATAAGGTTAAAGGCTTGTTGCAACAATATCAATTTACTCCATGTTTTGTTGTTGGAATTAAAAACAGCAAGTCCAGTACTTACACCAAAAGCAGGTTTATGTGGGATATTGCAAGGATGTCATGTGTCCATGTCTGGTATGTCACACTGGTTGTGGAGACTGGAGCGCCCTTTTGTGGCAGTGTGTAAGGTTTGCAGGGCTTCACTCAGTGACCACCATCATCCCGTAGTATGGCCACTTCAAAGTCTGCCTAGCTTCCCTGTTCCAGGCATTATTTTATCAAAAGCCTTCTCTCCTTTGAAAGTAAATGCCTTCCAGTGTGATGTAACCAGATGAAAGGGCTTTTTTATAATGGGAGCTTTTGGCTAAATGTGACAATATTTGTAGAAATTGTGGGCATATTTCCATTCAGTGAGATTGTACTCTTCATCTCTGATGTAGGTTGCCCTCCAGCAGTATATAAAACCCAGTTATCATGAGATACCAGATTTTCTGTATACACAAATGTATTCACTTAAACTATCATTGACGGATCCATGGTTTGGGGTTTTTTGCAGCCTCTTTCCATCATACTTTAGTTGAAGTACAAATTGATTCCACCCAATTTTAAGATAGAAACGTTTAAAATATAATTTAGAAACAGATGAGAATTTTACGTTTCGGAGATTGAAGCTTGAAAAGTAGTGTATGAGTCAATGTGGGGTTATAGGGAGGGCGTTATTAAAGGACTGCTGAGGGCTTCACATCTTTGGTTTGTGTGTGAAGTGTAGCAATTAGTTAGTGCATCAATGGGGATTGACTTTCAATGTGAGAGGAGAGGGCCTGTGATCTGCCGTATCACAGACCCTTTGTGGAGCAAACTTCAGAGAGTCTGTGAAGCCTCGGCATTGAAAGAATGAGTAATCCCTACAAATCACCCCCAGCCATCCACCATCTCTCCTCTTTAAAGGCAGTGCTTGATTTTGTGAAAAACTAGGATATTTTGTCAAAGATCCCCACAAAAAATCCAATTTCCCTGTGCACTTGAAATGTAGGAAAGGTTTGGTCCATGATTTAGTGGTGGGAGTTTAGTTTGTGGAAGCTGTGTGCTTGCCCTGCTGTTAAAATATATATTCTTGTCATAATTGTTATTAACTGTAGTATTGTTATTGGAGACATAAAACTAGCCCCTGGTTAACAGAAACTAGCTTTATAATCGTGCAGTGAGTTAGAGTCTTGCAATAAGTTTGAGTCCTGCAGTGAGTTAGAGTCTTGCAATAAATTTGAGTCCTGCATTTAATTCTGCACTAATTTGGTTTCTCTGGTTAACAGTGGTGTAATAAGCTTATCGCTGTGACTTAAACACATGTAGAGGCTAAGAGTGATTTCCCCTCAGAAATGAGGTATTCCTGTTGTTTTGAGCATCTCTGTAACTTGGAATTAGTGGTGGGATCGCCAGCGTAAATGGCAGATCGAGCATCACATGTTAGAAGCGAGTTGAACTCGAGTTAAACTCGAGTAATTTTCGGTATAAAGTATTTCGTTTGTTAGCCATTAATATGGCGAAAATATTTTACATAACCGTACATGAGGCAAAACTTTTACCTGGAAATGGGCTTTCGCGATATAACTTAAGTTAAATCTTCATTGATTTAAGCTAGAATAAACTAAAAAGCAATATATTTTTGAAAATTTCAGATATTTCCATTATTTTGGTGAAGTGTCAGCCTTAGATGGTGAAAATATTGACGTTTTCAAAAACTCGAGTTTCACTTGCGCAGATCGATGTCACCCCAATTATCGCCCATCGAGTTGTAACTCGAGTTTCCGTCAACTCGTCCCAGCACTACTTGGAATAACAGTCCACTTGTCCATACTTTGATGAGGTATTCCTGTTGTTTTGAGCATCTCTGTAACTTGGAATAACAGTCCACTTGTCCATAGTTTGATGAGGTATTCCTGTTGTTTTGAGCATCTCTGTAACTTGGAATAACAGTCCACCTGTCCATACTTTGATGAGGTATTCCTGTTGTTTTGAGCATCTCTGTAACTTGGAATAACAGTCCACTTGTCCATACTTTGATGAGGTATTCCTGTTGTTTTGAGCATCTCTGTAACTTGGAATAACAGTCCACTTGTCCATACTTTGATGAGGTATTCCTGTTGTTTTGAGCATCTCTGTAACTTGGAATAACAGTCCACTTGTCCATACTTTGATGAGGTCCTTTCAGAAAGTACAGTCAGTGGCAGATGTGCATTGTAACTGAAAAATGGGCAATGTGTTTACTTCAGAGAATCTAATTTTAATTTGTTGCAAGAGAAAAACTTAAAAATAAAAATAAATAAAAAATCTACTCTGCTAGGGTATATATAGAGAAAATGGATAGTTAGGTATTATGGATGACATTGAAATTGATTAATAAGCTATCTGGTTATTTTATAAATAACCGTGTTAGCACTGGGATTTTCAAAATCGAGTCCCTGGACTCATTCCCACGAGAAAATTAAGTACCTATTCAAATCTGTGAGTCCCATAATTAGAGAAAGTAATATATACTAAATTTATTTTACTTCATTTTTATTGAGAAATACTTGTTAAACATGCTTACTATTACTAGGTTACACATTTTGCTGCAGCAACAATGAAACAAATGTTCAGATAAACCTGAAAATTAGTGTTTGTTTGATTAGTTTATTTGGCTTACAACACTGTATAGGTCATATCACGACAGATAGTTTTAATGGGCAAAGGAAACCAGTTCATACAGTTGGTCAAGGCTCTGTACTGTACCAAGACCTAATTTATTTATTATTTTTTTTTTGTTTTGGATGAAGCCCTTTTGATCCACTTTTTTATTCAGATCCTGTAGACAGACAAACAGACACACAATGGTGAAGTCAGAATCTCAACACCCTTTTTTGAAGCCATTACCATGCTTTGCCTTTTGACAGAACATGCAAAACATCTTTTCAACTGGCCGGTCCATTATGAAGCCATTTTCGAAATTCAGGATGGCTGAGTCAGTCACTGTCGAATTTTCTATTTGTTTTTTTTTTCTTTTTCGTCTGTGGTTCTGAATCCATTGCAGACATCAAATAAGTTAAGTCGTCTGGACGTCTTCGTCTATTTGGAAGAAGCAATTCAGTTTGCTATCATTTGTCATTGTTGCGCATGCGCGACTTAAATAAAACAAACAATTTCATCGGAGGAACTCGCGCTTGCGCTCTGTCGTCTTCTCATTGTAAACGAACAAAAATGGCAGACGAATAAGAAACTCGGCAAATATATTCTTTTACTCGTCTATTTAATTTAAAATACTCCTAACATACATTTTCTCTAATCCGCATCCCTGGGATGCATTTTCTTTTGAAATATGCGTCCTTGTTAAAATCCACGCATTTTTATATACATCAGCCAGTGTCCACGCGAACACTGATTAATAGACTTGTATTTTGTAATTATTGGAAGTGCTACTGTATGGCTTTGATGAAGTAAGAGTATGTTGACAGGGCCAACATGTCATCCACCCCATCACTTTAAATATGCAAAGCTCCTGAACATGTGAATCTTTAAGAGGAAGTGGACCTATTCTGAATGGACCTATGCTCTCAATGGCTGCATTATGTAATACTTTCGTTGTTGCATAACTGTTGATAGAAATGCTTTTTGGGGAATTAGAGGAAATCTTGTAATTATCTAAATGGCTCTTTTGTGTGGACCTCCAAGAATTCAGGCTTGAAAAAAGATGGTGGTGTGAACGGTAAACCGGTATACCGCAGTTCGTTTCGTTTAGGTAGAAATGACGAAATCCGCAAAGAATATTTAAGTACCGGTAATTGAAAACGTCATTATATTAGGCTTTCTGTTGGTTAATACTTCATCAAAACAATAAAGAACGTATATATTTGAGGAAACAGCTTACATTTTTACTTTATATTATGGTAAATGAAGTTTACAAACTTCAAAATATCTCGCGAATCCATGTTTCCTATTGGGAATATTGCTCATGTACGCTCGCGTAAAAAATTTTACCATATCTCTGCACACTTTCGAAATCCCGGATTTCGTTCGGTTTCAAAGCCCTGGAAACCGGTTTTAATTTTCAGAACCGGTCCAACCACTAAAAAAAGATACATTGATTATAGTTAGATAACAAATGTCTTGATGTGTAAAGGCACAATATGTGATGGTGTAGTGCAACTAAAATAAATTAGAAGTAAAGAAGTACAGTGCATCATGAGTGGAATTTGTTGACTTGTTTGAATCTTTCTGGCATGAAGACCTGTGTCTACACATCTCACTATTTTGTAGCTATAATCCATGTCATTTGTACACATTACTATTTTTACTCTTGTGTTTCTAGGGTTCTAGCGTGGATTCTGGAGAATGAGAAGATTTCTTCAGGTAACAACCCGCAGTATTCCACAGATGGATCTGACAAGGGCTCCTCTCACAAACGTTCATCACACAAAAGGTAAGAAGGGCCTTCTCACTCTGCTGTTTTCATGTACCATATGTAGTTATTGCAGAGTGTATTGATTATACTGGCTATGTGTCAAAGTTGATATCATTGCTAATAAGAAAAGCAATTTACTGAAGCAAGTGCAAGCTGACAAATACACTTGTGTTTTATGATTTAGTTCAGAAAAAATGAAAAGCACAAAACAATGTGGTCTCTAGAAGCATGAACCTTGCTAAAACTTGTGCTCAAAAAAAAACTACCGAAGATGCAGGTTTGAGATAGATGCACATATTTGACATGAAGTGGTTTTGTCCATGTATAAATGTTTTAATGAACTAGTTTGAGGAAGTAGCAAGCGGACTCTGTGTGTAAGCCTGTAAAACACGTCAAGTCGGTATAATATGTAAACATCTGTTTCACTGCACTTTCCCCCTCTATGAGGACAGTCATAAACTCTGCAGTGTAAAGCCACAGTTTTGATGCTGTTTGTTTTGGACAAGTGTATTCTGTGCCCCCACCTTCCAGTCTGGATGGTTGAGACACTCATGTAGGCTGGTACCACTCATCACATGGTACGGTCAAGTATACCTTCAAGTCCCTCATTCTTATTAATTGCCACTTAAACCAGTTTGATTGTTGTTCATAAAACAGCTACCGGATTTTTATGACCTGACTGTGTTATCCATTTTAACCCTGTATTATGTCACAAAATGTATGGTATATCCTCCTTCAGTCATTCACTAATGGTTTTCTCTTGAAATTAGGTAACATTTTCTTATATTCTTGATACATGTTACACTGTTTACACAAGTCAGAATTTTGTTACAATGCTTTGAAATGGAAGAAAATCCAGTATTTGACACACTTATCACTGATGTGGTGAGACAGTTGTACAAGGGCCATAATGCCATAATTTCAGGCAGGAAATGCCTTCACTAGTTCAGAATAGGGATGTCCAATATTTCATGTCAGCTATTTGCCAAGTACTGTTCGTGTCGACACCGAATAACCATCAAATTTATAAAACTACCACAAGTCTTAAGTTTTATATTGTAAAAGGCAACGAAAACGATAAATATGTGAAATAAAATTAAAGTATATACATATGTCACAGTGGAAACTCCAATCCAGTGCCATTTCTAATTCCCCTAGTGGTAGTTCCAATTGGAACTACCACTAGTGCTACTTCTAATTGTTGTTTATCAGCAAATGATTAGAAATGGCACTAGTGGTAGTTCCAATTAGAAGTAGCACTAGTGGTAGTTCCAATTGGAACTACCACTAGGGGAATTAGAAATGGCACTGGATTGGAGTTTCCACTGTGACATATATAATCCATAAAATATAATAAATTTGCTGTTTTCCTGCGATTTCTGATGCATTTTTGTCATATAGGAATTGGGTGATATAAGAGGTATATATGGTCCTTCTGGTTTTATGTGAATGTCTGAAAGGAAGCGAAATCTATCAAAACAAAATAATGGTAGTTTTGATTAAAAACACATTGAAAGCTAAAAAAGTGCTAGGTAAAAGCGTACAATTTCTTCATATTTCAGCTTTATTTCAAATATTTGCAGTGTAACTTTTACTTAAAATGGTGATATTGATTTACGTCTTCGACATCGATATTGACAACCCAGTCCCAAACAGTAAATATAATCAGTATCGATAAACAATGTACCCACAAGTCTTCAGTATTCGTTTGTTGCTTTAAAGTTTATAAACTTGAGTTTTACCCAATGAAGAATAAAGCAAAGCAGAATACTGTTTGCTCACATTGTTAAGTTTCACTCAACAATTTTTAAAACTCCCGTTAAAGGTTTTTGTTTATCTATATATTGCATGGGAAGTAGCAATAATAATTTAATGAACAAGGAGGCTAACCTTTTGTACATCAAATGTACTGCACCAATGCTTTGTTCATACTCCATTTAACACTTAATTCCATGTGCTTCTGCATTACAGTGGTAGTAGCAGTAAGAAGGAGGCAAATCGCTCCTTGGACCACAGTCTGCCTCATAGTTACTCCTTTCCTGGAAGTAACCAGTCAGTCAGCGTGCAACCCGCACAGCCAATCATACAGGACCCTTCTATGCCTCTACTGACACCCCCTAACCCTACAGTACAGCTGGAGGAGGCTAGGAGGAGATTGCAGGTGAGTGTGTAGGTTGAGTTTTTGTGTGGGTGTGAGTGAGGTTCATTCCATCCTTCATGGTACATTCATGTTGCTCTCACCCCCCCCCAACCCTACAGTACAGCCGGAACAGGCCAGGAGATTGTAGATGTGTATATGTATGGGTGGATACTTGCACTGTCACTACACTTACTGTCACCCCCCCAACCCTACAGTACAGCCGGAACAGGCCAGGAGATTGTAGATGTGTATATGTATGGGTGGATACTTGCACTGTCACTACACTTACTGTCACCCCCCAACCCTACAGTACAGCCGGAACAGGCCAGGAGATTGTAGATGTGTATATGTATGGGTGGATACTTGCACTGTCACTACACTTACTGTCACCCCCCAACCCTACAGTACAGCCGGAACAGGCCAGGAGATTGTAGATGTGTATATGTATGGGTGGATACTTGCGCTGTCACTACACTTGCTGCTTCAGATAACATATCTTGTTTTGTCAACTTGAGTGCTAATCGAAGGTATTTTCTTGAATCAGATTACAAAGATATATGCATACTAATAGTATAATGTCCTTAGGTAGTGAAGCATTCAACTTTTTGCATTTTTTTTTAATATGTATTTTTTGGGTGTTCTACTCCATACAAAAGTACAAATGGCGTCACATGTGGGCAATGTTCGATATAAATTTGCAGCAGCAAATGACGGTTCTAATATGTGTATGGGTGTATGTATGGCTGTGTATGAGTAGGTATGGGTTTACATATAGTATGTGGGAGATTGATTCCATTGTACAGGAACTCTTCATGCTGAGGGCACCTCCCATCTCTCCAGTACAACTAGAGGAGGGTAGCAGTTGTTGACAGGTCTCTGGGTATGTGTATGGCTGTATGTATGACTGTGTATAGGTTTACATATAGTATGTGGGAGATTGATTCCATTGTACAGGAACTCTTCATGTTGAGGGCACCTCCCATCTCTCCAGTACAGCTAGAGGACGCTAGCAGTTGATGACAGGTCTCTGGGTAAATGTATGGGTTAGTTCAGTTTATATATTTCTGTGAATGTGTTTATATTTCTGTCTGATATTTTCAATCTGTAGTGTTTCACAGACCCACTCAGTGTAGGTTTCTCTCATACTTTCTGTCTATCTGCAGGATGAGAAGCGTGCTCAGTCCAGTGTGTCGCAGTCCCGTTCACTCAACACCTCCCTCAACACTTCTGGATCGTCTCAGGGTACACGGGACAAGCGCGCCATGCCACCCCCACCCCTCCCACCGCGTGGAATTCCCCCCAAAACTCCGCAAAACATTCCAGCCAAACCACTCGACCTCCCCCACTTAGAGGAATCCTCAGGGACCGCCAAAGAGTGAGTAGTGAAAACAGTTGCTTGTCATTGTTGTGACTTAGTAATAGTACAGTAGTAAACAGACACTTCAGGAGTAATATCTATTGTAAAAAAATACAGTGGAAGTTTATGGAGATGAGCTTTGTGTTAAGAATGTATGAGACTCCAGTGACTGGATGACAAGCCTGGATGACGTACTGGACTTTCACCTCCATAATGTCATCGGTTCCAGCTGTATGGTGGACACCCTGTTTTGGTACAATTCTTTGCAGTCTTTAGAGAAGTAAAAGTACAATGTCTGTGGAGAATATGTAGCATACTGTTATCTAGGTGATCACCATGTCTAACTGGTTATTTGTTTATTTTTTCAGGAAAAGCATGCGTAACAAGCAACCTGTGTCATTGCTGAACATTTCGGGACAGAGTAATCCGCCTCAGCAGCCAGGCTCCATCGTAGTGGGATACTACTTTTGTGGAGAACCCATCCCCTACAGAACCACCTTTCACTCCCAGCAGATCAGTCTGGGACAGTTCAAACAGCTCATTTCAAAGAGAGGAACTTACAGGTAGGTTTGGTGTTTTATTTATTAATAAAATTTTAAGAACAAGTATATGTAACACCTCAAACATACAGAACCCTTTCCACTGTCTGTAAAGCTGTCTGGAATGTTCAAACAATGCATTTCAAAATGCAAGACCTGTGGGTTAGCAGTGTACACTAAGGTCTCTATGACAGGAACTTCCAGTATTCACAGATTTGGTTCCAGACATGTCCCACATTCACTTCTTACGAAATTGCTGCATTATGGTGGCACCACAAAACCAGCTCTCCTACTACCTAAATTGTGGTGAATCATGTCCTGCATCTAGAGATTCTACTGACAGGGTGACATTTCAAACAGCTTTTATACAAGTGAGAGCTTGTTGCTACTTGTAGGTAGTGTTTCTGTGGGGTAATAAATTTCAAACCACTTTTTTTCCCCGAGAAGATAACCTTATAAACCTCTGGTGACATATACACGACTAATGTGTACAAACAAGCGGGGAAATCTGCAAAACAGAAAGTCCACATGACCATTGAGAGTGAAAACCGAGCTTCCTGAAGAAATTCACAGTGTTTAGACAACATGCATTTGACAACTGTTACTTGTTCCTGTTAGTGGGGGATGTGGTGCAAGACTCTATATTGATGTTTATACTCTGAAAGGAAAATTCCCTGATTTTACCCTGTGTTGTAAATGTTTTGGTCTCAATTATAAACTCAGTGTCAGGCATTTATGGGCTGTAATCAAACATTATAGAAAATCTGTTATTTCCCAGTCGGTTGTTAATACACTGTGACCTGGTACAAGTTAAAAAAATAAATATGTATAGCCAGAAACTCCACATGCTTCATTACAAGTACATACGTAATTTTTCATGCCGTCAGCTTTCATCGTTATTACAAGTATTTCTGTGATTTCAAGCCGTCAGCTTTCATCTTTATTACAAGTATTTCTGTGATTTCAAGCCGTCAGCTTTCATCTTTATTACAAGTATTTCTGTGATTTCAAGCCGTCAGCTTTCATCTTTATTACAAGTATTTCTGTGATTTCAAGCCGTCAGCTTTCATCTTTATTACAAGTATTTCTGTGATTTCAAGCCGTCAGCTTTCATCTTTATTACAAGTATTTCTGTGATTTCAAGCCGTCAGCTTTCATCTTTATTACAAGTATTTCTGTGATTTCAAGCTATCAGCTTCATTACAAGTATTCACAGGATTTCAGGCTGTCAACTTTTTCGCAAGTATATTTCTAAGATTTCAACCTGTCACCTTTCAGCTTTATCATGAGTATTTCTATGATTTCAACCTGTCAACTTTCAGCTTTATCATGAGTATTTCTATGATTTCAACCTGTCAACTTTCAGCTTTATCATGAGTATTTCTATGATTTCAACCTGTCAACTTTCAGCTTTATCATGAGTATTTCCATGATTTCAAGCTGTCAGTTTTCTTTGGGTGATAAAAGGAGGCATTGAAGAGAAAACTTGTGCAAGTGACTGTATTTCTGCAGGAACCAGGCTAGACAGGAGTGTATCTCACTGAGACTCCCTAGTTACACTCTGATCTTATAAACAAATTTCCCATTGTATCATCCTGGCTAATATTTCCTGTAGCTTTTAAAAGAGTGCCCCCTCCCCAATACCAGGAACATTGTTTATAACCATTTGGCTTTGATCAGCAGGGCAAGTGTATTTGGTACAAACAAACACAGCACTGGTTAAAAAGATGCAGACAAAAAGCAAAGTCAACAAGAAATGTAAAAAATGCAGGCAGAACAAAGGGAGAGGTCTAATACACTAGTTTGATGTGAGGGGAACATTCAGTGTAGATACCATAATCACAGACTAATGATGATGATTGGGTCTTTTTAGTAAGAACTCTGGTTGTATGGAAACATCAAAGGCTTTCTCGCTGGAGACAAAAGAACCAGCATGTTGTAGATAAGTCTGTATGTACAACTGTAGTTGCTACCTTAGTTGTAGAGATGGTCTGCAGTGGAGAAATTACTTGAAAGCTACATACGCCTATTAGTGCTAGGGTAAGGTGACTGAATTTCGAGTTGGAACTCGATGGGCGATAATTGGGGGTGACATCGATCTGCGCAAGTGAAACTTGAGTTTGGAAAACGTCAGTATTTTCACCATCTAAGTCTGACACTTCACCAAAACAATGGATATATCCGAAATTTTCAAAATTATACTGCATTTTTACTTTATTCTGGCTTAAATCAATGAAGATTTAACTTAAATTATATCACGAAAGTCAAAGTTTTGGCTAAGGTACGATTATGTAAAATATTATTTTCCATATTAATGGCTAACAAACAAAATATTTTATCACGAAAATTACTCAAGTTTAACTGGAGTTCAACTCGCTTCTAACAAGCGATGCTCGATCTGCCATTTTAGCTGACGATCCCACCTCTAACACCTGTACAGAGGGTAGATTGGTCTGTATCCTATATACAACTGTACTTACTACCTTAGTGGTAGATATGGTCTGCAGTAGAGAAATTACGTCAAAAGCTACATGTGTCTGTACAGAAGGTAGATTGGTCAGTATCCTATGTACAATTGTACTTGCCACCTTGCTGGCAGATGTGGTCTGTGGTAGTTACATAAATTAGCAGAAAGCTAGGTTTACTTGTACTGAGGGTAGATAGGTGAGTATCCTGAATACTCAACATACTCAGAACTAGGACATACAGCCTACAGTAGTAGTGAGATAAGTTATGGGAACCAGGCTAATGACTTGGGCAGATATGTCTAGTTCTCTCTGAATGTGTGCATCAGGTACAGAAAGCATTTAAATCTTTTAAAGATTTACGTTTAAAACACGGTTTGTTAATGTCATCCTGGTGAACCTGTCAGATTTAGTAGAGTATAAAGTATTGTTCTGTTCAGTTTAGGAATGGGTCGGAAGGCCCGGTGTATCGGTAACGTGAGCATTTAACACATATAATCTAAGGAAAACTTTAAATATTGGAAACAAACAATAAATCTGAAAAAGTTAAAAACTTTTATCCCACATTTTTGTGCATTTGTAGACTTTTATAGCGATACGCTGAGCACAACGGCCATGTTTTGGTTACGACATTTTATAACCTCAGTCTTGCTTGACAACATATAATAGAAGGAAAACTTAAATATTGGACAGAAACCTGAAGATGTTACATGAGTTTATCCCATATTTTCTGCATTTGGGGACTTTTATTGTGTTTTCGTTGACAGAAATGTCCATGTTTGATTGGTATTTACTAAAATGTGAAATCCTGGAATGATATGGTCTTGTATTGACACATTTTTGATGCTGATCCATGACTAGTACAGTTTGACACATTTTTGATACTGACCCATGACTAGTACAGTTGCAGTTATGAGTAAAAAAAGACTTTTGATCTTTATGTCTGCGTGCATAACGACTACCTTTGATATGCTTATGTTTGCAAGACCCACTTGTCAAATGTCGTGTGGTCTCAGAAATATGCCACAAAAAATGGCAGTACGTTAAGCTTCCTTATTGATCTGTCAGACATTTTTCACTAAAAGCACAAAAAGTATTGTCAATCCAGATCAGAGAAAGTTTTGGGGTTAAAATGAGAAAGTCTTGGAGATGATGTGTTTTTACCCGGAAGAATTGGTTGATTCATGTGGCTAGTTGTCACATGATTCACACTGGCTGTCATGTGTAATACAAAACAGTCGTTCCCCACTGGCCTGATTACTTACATACACACCTCAACAACTTGGCAGCGTATCCAACCCCTCTGAAAGTCACTGTCAAAGTTACAGAAGAATGACAAATGTTTTTAATAGATTTAACAGAGGTTTCCTTTTCTATGTAGCCTGATTTCATCCATTTCATTGAAGTGTTCTATTAGGCAACATAAACTGATACAAATGTCAATTCAAGTTTGTCCTTTGTGTTGTGAAAAAAATGTACATTTTGATCTCAACTGTCCAGTGCAACAATCTCAGAAATATCAATACACACCTTCAAGTAGTTCCACACTGGTATATGTATGCCATATGTTGCAAATTTTCCTGGTCAGTGGCAAACCTTTGGTGATGCACCTAGACCAACATATTATCTGAACAAATTAGGAATGTGTGATTTTGTTCAGATAATGAAAAACGTTTAAGTGAACAGAGTAGTCAATTGTGAATTTAGGAAAGTTAACCTTTGTTAGTATCAAATGTTCAGTTGGAGATTGGTTAATAAGGACTCTACTGTCTAAAGCATCTACCTTCATGAAGACTTGACAGACTGCAAAAATCTCTCTGAAAAGCTGCACATAAATTGACGGAGTATTGCCTGTCTGCTTGTGATTAGTTCTGTCACACCCTCCACACCCTTGCAAAGCCCCCAGTGTCAGTACTCTTTGTTGCCTTCACAAAGTCTGCAGTTCAGTCCAGTCCATGAAGTGCTAATGAATGGCCATATTGCATGGTGTTTGGGAAGTATTTTATGTAACCAGGAGAAACAAACCTGTAAGACATGGCCCATTCTGCAGAGATTCTCATGTAGTAAAGCCTCCCCTCTCAGAGCAGATAAATTAGATGTAATTACAGGCCAGGTTGAGAGCCTTTGATCTCTGATGCCTGGAGGGGGAGGTCTTGACTTTGATCAGCTATCTTGTGTGTATATGTGTGTATCTGTCCAGTACTACACATCTCTCCCCCTGGGAGGTTTATCTGTTGCAGTGTGTACACAGAGCTCCCTGTACATGTTCATTTCAATCAGAGAGGGTTTTCTTGTGTTCTGAAGAAATTATGTAGATTCCTTTCATTGATTTGTGAGGTAGGACCTTAGACCTGTTGTATTTATGTAATATGTACACAAAGCAGATGTCCCTTTGTCTTGTGCTTGTGTCTCATAGCTAAGTTGAATCTTACCTTACAGTAAAGTTATGTGTTTCATTGAAAAATAAAAAAATATTTTTTTGAGCAAAAGGGTACTTGAATTCCTTTAACTTTCATTCCCTTAATTCTGTCCTAGGTTTTAGTTCTTATTGTAGCCATGCATGCCATGGTGAGTTTTGGAATAGTGCCCATCAGGAAATCTGACCTCTGCCCACCAGAGTAATGCCCATCAATAACTTTGCCCATCAGATTATTGCCTGTCAGGAACTCTGCCCATCAGATTATTGCCTGTCAGGAACTCTGCCCATTAGACCAGTGCCTGTCAGGAACTCTGCCCATTAGAACAGTGCCTGTCAGGAACTTTGCTCATTGGAACAGTGCCTGTCAGGAACTTTGCTCATAAACAATTGTTTATGGTTGGAATTTTTCCAATTAATTGTTTTTTGCCCATCATTATTTTTTGGCATATGATTGAGTTTATTGGTATATAGGTATATCTTGTGTATGAGATATCCACACATACTCGTTACAACTAGTGATTGCTTCAATACCTACAGTTGTAAGTTTAGTTCCACTTAGACCGAGTTTCTGTCCCGTCGCCAACTGCTTTTGAAAAGCTGATGGACACAATGATGAGGGACAGAGCTCACATGTACTTGTTTTCTGTGTAAATTTTGAACAGCAGACAATTTTTGCATACATGCATATATCCAGTTTATAATACATACCTGTTGTTGCACTAAGCTGATTATGCATGCCAGATTTTTTTTTGTACATAACACAACAGTGGTGAAGTTTTGTTGTCATTTTTAAAATGTGTTGAAATATACACATACCAATAAGATTGGCATTATATATCAGTGAACAGCACACATACATACCTCAAAGAATTCAAATAACACTTTATTTTTATAGCGAAATACCCTTACCATTTCCTAACAGTAGCTATTTGTTGGAGCCATCCAACCCAATGGCCAACGCAGAGATGCGATTTTAAGGTTATGTAACAACCTTAACCAAGCCATTGGGTTACAGTAGTCCGTCCTCCCGCCAATTAGGTCACATGACCACATTGTTTACTTCATTATTTTTGTTGGCCATCATCAGTAAGGACGTCTTTGGAAATTAGGAGAAGTTTTTGTCAAGGTTTTATTTATTTCTTGAGATTTCACAGTCAATCTCACTTATTATTTTAAATGTATATCATACAGAACTTATACCTTTGTTAAATCTTCGAAGGTATGCATTATATTATGCAAATAAAGGACTTTTGGATGGTGACTTCGAGGTTTCATCGTCTTCAACCTCGAGGAAATACATGAACATAAAGAGGGTCATTATGCAACAATAATTTTTTTATTTAGCTTGCCAGTCGTTCGGTTCAGTTTGCTGGATGTTGGAAGCTATAATTTTGCAGCATACATGTTTACAAAGAATGTACTCTTCAATAACAGAAGCGATCTGGAAGACGCCATCTTGGATGAGAATGACAATTCGAGTGGCCGTTATTGCTGTTCACGTCGGGTTCTAATAGCCAGGCGTTGAAAGCAGTTTTTTGATCACAATATACATCCCAGTCGAATTGATTGTCGACGAGTCAGTAGAAGGAATCTCCCTTGGGGGCGGCCATTTACGTTGACATGGACACGGCATCGTGGAGGAGTTTTGAATGCAGGAAATACTACTTCTTCGGAAAACTCTTCCGTCGAGGTCCAGTCAAAACATTCACCAGAGGAAATACCTGTGTGAGGTCATGCACAATCGAGTATTCTATACCTCTCAGAAGGTCAGAATTCGGGTTGTCAGATGTCCGGGAGTGTCATTCATATCTACAAGGAGAGGCTTTTGATTCTATGGTTTTGCACAAGAATTTAGTACAATCGGGTTTCTATACCTCTCAAAAGGTTTAGAATTCAGGTTGTCAGGAGATGGTGATTATGATTCATCTCATTACAAGGAATCTATTCCTTATTTTACTTTTGCTTGACTGTTATTGAGGGGCTAGGGATTGATTTAACAGGCACAGTTTCTGTGAATGCTCCTTTGTTTGGTCACATTTACATTCCTTGGGTGAACAGCCAGCATTGAAATGTGGCTTTTATGTTGGGTTTCAAGGAGTTTGAAGCCTCTGATGTTTTAAAGAGCAGCTATGCAGGAAGAAGTTTTGCTTGCACTTTCTTACATACATTACTTTCCTGGACAGCTCCTTAGTTACAGCAGGTCTGCAGGAGGAACATGACCTTTCAGACACTTTGCAAACAGGGTCCCTGGTAGGGGACTGTAAGAGAGAAGAAGCGTGTATATTCTCACTCCTTCAGTTCAGGTCATATTTAGAGGATCCTAGGGATCACTATGATATGTTATAGACTTCATTATATCCCCAGACGAAAGTCGGGGATATATTGGATTCAGGTCCGTCGCGCCGCCGCCGCCGCCGCCGTAGAAATTTCCTTGTGGACGCGATAACTCAAAAACAAATTAATATTTTTTTTTCAAACTTGGTACACATGTTAAGGGTGCCCAAAGGAAGATCCCTATTTTAAGGTGACCTTAAACTCCCAGTAAAAAAGAACTTATGGCCACCTTAAGGTCAGAAATTGCACTTTTGGCCACTTAGAGCCCTGTAGGTCACAAACTATGATGCTCAGCTGGCTGAAATTTTACCTGACAACACATTAATATGTTCTTAGTACATGTGGCAAAAATCATGACTTTAAGTTGAGGAGAAAATTGTGTTTGAGGCCCATAAATACCCCCACTTAGGGATTTTTTGCTATACTTTTCACATATTTTGCCCTATAATTTGGAAGTGATAATTCTGATGAGTCTCAAACTGCGCTAGGTATAACTTTGATATGTAATCCTTGTCTGTAGAAAATTTTAGGGCTGTAGGTTTACCCAAAGGGGTCGACTTAAGGTCTCAAAAGTGCCCACAGAGACCCAATTTATGCACTTTTTGCCACTTTCAAGCACTGTAGCTTTCAAACTATGTCTCTCATCTAAGTTAAATATCATCTGGGAATATATCTATGTGTTTTCTTATATGTGCCCCAACATTTAGGCCTTTAATAGACAGTTAACCTGTGTATCAGGACCATAAACATCCACCCGAGTGACCCTTATAAGACATTTTTCACATCTTTTTCCCTGTAACTTGGAAATGGTAAGTCTGAGAAGTTTCAAACTGTATTAGATATATATTCTGTGTGTAATCTTAGTATGTAACAGATTTTAAGTCTGAAGCTTTAATTTTGAAGGTCAAATTGAGGTCTCTAAAAGGCTCCCAAAGACCCAATATTTGGACTTTTTGCTACTTTTAAGCCCTGTGACTGTCAAACTATGTGACTGATAGAGCTCAAATCTTATCTGAGAAGATATTAGTATGTTATTTTTATATGTGCCAAAAATTAAGGCTTTAAGAAGACATTTAACCTGTGTATGAGGACCATAAATCCCCACCCGAGTGACCATTTTTAGACATTTTTCACATATTTTTCCCTGTAACTTGGAAATGGTAAGTCTAAGAAGTTTCAAACTGTATTAGATGCATATTCTATGTGTAATCTTAGTATGTGACAAATTTTAAGTCTGAAGCTTTAATTTGAAGGCCACATTTAGGTCTCTAGAAGGCCCCATAAAGACCCAGTATTTGGACTTTTTGCCAATTTTAAGGCCTGTGACTGTTAAACTATGTGACTGATAGAGCTGAAATCTCATCTGGGAATACATTATTATGTTCTTTTTACATGTGCCAAAAATCAAGGCTTCAAGTAGACATTTAACCTGTGTATGAGGACCTTAAACACCCACCTGAGTGACCCTTTTAAGACATTTTTCACATATTTTGCTCTGTAACTTGGAAATGGTAAGTCTGAGAAGTTTCAAACTTTATTAGATACATATTCTATGTGTAATCTTAGTATGTGACAAATTTTAAGTCTGAAGCTTTAATTTGAAAGCCACATCGAGATCTCTAAAAGGCCCACAATGACCCAATATTTGGACTTTTTACCACCTTTAAGCCCTGTAACTGTTAAACTATGTGATTGATGGAGCTGAAATCCCATCTGGGACTGCATTATTATGTCCTTTTTACATATGCCGAAAATCAAGGTTTTTAGTAGACATTTAACCTGTGTATGAGGGCCATAGACACTCGCCCAAGTGCCTTTTTGGACATTTTTTCCGTATTTTGCCCTGTTATTTGGAAATGCTTAGTGTGACAAGTCTTAAACTGTATTATATATAATTTTTGTTTGTTATGTATGTCCCCCAAAAAGTTTCAGATCTGTAGTTTAATTGCTAAGGTCTCTTTAACAATTGTAAAATGCCCACAGAAACCCAATTTATGGATATTATGCCACTTTAAAGCCCAGTAACTGTCAAACTATGTGGGTTATAGAGCTGAAATCTTTGAATTTTTAAAAGGAAATGCCTGTCTATTTAAATTTTGAATATTAATAATGTTATGGCTATCTTAGTCTTTTAAGAACTTATTTTTGTGTGTTATACCTCTGCTTGCTGAGTTTTTCACTTTTTAAAATGAAACTGGTTAAACATATTCAAGTAGACAAAATGGACACTTTAAGTGAGCTTTAAGTCCCAATATTAATGAAATTATATCCTTATGTAGTAAAACTAGGGGATTTTTAACCCTCAACTAGCCCAGTTTTATTCAACTTGCCTCAGTTAATTTTGGCACAGCTCCTACAGTTATGAACTCATTTCAGTTGATAATCACATACTTAAAATTCTCAATTCTTTTTGTATTTGAGTACCCCTTTTATATAGATTGTTTGTTTACCATTTATGCTCAACCCACATCCCCCACCCGGATTCCCCCCACCCACCTCTGGGACCTCCAGCTATATTGAGTGACACTAAATAAACAAAGGTATTTAATGATATCAGATGAGAAACAAAGAACTCAATGGGGTTGCAGATCTTGTGTAATAGTGAGAGAGGTGTGGAGAAGGGGAGAGGGGTGGGGGTGGGAGGTGGTGGGCTTCATTACATATAACACAAAGGGGAGTCAGAACTGAGATTGTGTCACATATTTAGGTTGCATATATATGGACCACATATATAGGTATAGAGGAAATGAATAACTGAAAACAATTTGCAAATTCTAAAAATAATATAATAAAATAATAATATAAATAATTTTTTTTTAAATAATATTTTATTTGTGAACAAATATAGAAACAGATATGCGCTTTTGGGATTATGAATTTTAGAATGGACATTGAATCATCAATCATTTAAATACTTTGAAGGAAGATTGAAAAATATGATGAGTTGAGTTAAAAATAATATTTTATTTGTCAACAAATATAGAAACAGATATGCTCTTTTGGGATTATTATTTTAGAATGGACATTCAATCATCAATCATTTAAATACTTTGAAAATAGGTTTAGAGTTATCATTGCAGGAAGATTGAAAATATAATTTGAGTTATGTATTCGGCGTCTGGGGATACACCATCTTCCTTGGGGAGATATAAACAGAGTAGATTGATGTGCTGAAGTTCATATAATAATGGGTAATTATGTTTTAAAAAATTCCCGATCAAAACCTGTGGCGTGAGTGATGACCTGTCTGGGGATATGTTGGCGCCGAGTTGGCCCAATCTAGTTATGCTTTGGACTGGGTGCAATGATGTTTGCATTTCTAGTCCAGTCAACCAGTTGGTGTCCAAATCTTCTTGTTGCAGTTTGCCCATGTCTAAGAACATGTGACTCAACAGGAGGGATGTAATTAGAATGTCTTTAGCAAACCTACAATGCATTTTTCACTCCTAATGATGTTCTCTTGCTGGGCATATTAGATGTTCAGAGGATTTTCATCTAGTGTTTTCATGGAAATAATTAACAAGGATTAGTAACTCTAGAAGTGAGCATGCTTCTAGTTCTGGTCTAATAAACCATGGAATAGAGTTACAAGTGCCTCCTACTCCTCAGCTAGTTAAAAGGGGAGTGGATCTTACTTATACAGGCCTATGGAAGCAGGGATGATAGCTGGCTTCCTGTGGTTTCAAGGAACCTTTCTCCAGTTTGGTACTATACAAGTCCTGGGAAAGAAGAATATTCAGCCAGACTTTTTAGAAGTGAGGTTGGCAGAAGTTTTAAAAAAAAAAAAAAAAAAAAAAAACAAAAAAAAAACGGGAGAAACAGCAATTTTGATAAAAGCTGTTTATGAAATGATCGACAAAAGGGCGATATCACCAGTCACATCGCTGGAAGTTTACAGTTACAGTCTATTTCTTGGGGTTAGTGAAGAAGAAATGACTGTCAGTATACTTAAGGTCAGGTAAACAAGCTTTGCATGTACCTTACTCAATATGAATTGTTTAATATTTGGAATTCGTCTATATAACGAGAGTGGATGACGTCACTCGACTCTTATGGGTACACACTCGTCACCGGTAGACTCAGCTGGAGGCTACAGATTCTACCAGTTCACTGCCTTACCCTGCAATATGGCTACAGTTCCTCTCCAGTTCACCAAGGTAGCAAAAGTGGTGAAGCTGATGGCTCGTGCAGAAGGCATCAGTATTCGCCAGTATATAGACGGTTGGCTAATGAGAACAAATTCAAAACAGTCGACCTCAGGGTAGATAGCAATGCCAAGAAAACATCTATTGGTTGGTGCATCTTGTTGAAAGCTTGGGTTGGATCACAATTTCTAAAGTCAGATTTATTTCCAACTCCAGTAATCGAATTGTTGGTTTACAATTCGACCTCAGGGTAGGGCTAGTCTTCCCAACTCAGAGGAAATCTATTGTCTTCTGGCAAGGACAGTTACCATGTTGGAAGCTTCTCGTTTATCTCCAGGGAAGCTCATGTCACTTTGAAAGCATGGCTTCAATGGAGAATACCATACCATTGGGTTATCTGAACATGAAGTCATTCCAATGGTATCTGGAAACACTGCTGATATCTTCAGTCTCTGGATGTCCCATTTCTTGGGTTTTTTGGTTCAGGGATCATCTTCAGTGGTGGACCTCTAGTTCAATTTTGAAGGAGGACTCACCACTCCTTCAGGAGCACAGTTTTCTCTCCATTCACAGAAGCTTCCCTAATGGGTTGGGGTGCTTCTTGAGTCATCCACAGCCATTGGTCTGTGGCATCAGGAAGAGTCAAGACTCCACATTACATAACATTGGAAGCAATGTTGTTATTTTAAAAAATGATCCAGAAGTCAGTTTCTGGATTGAAATCAGTTTCATTTTCTCTTGACAATTTATTAGTGGTTGCCTATATGAACATACAGGGAGGCATCCACTCTTAGGTAACATGTACCTTAATCTGCATAATCATGGTTTGATTAAATGCCAGAATGATTCAGATTCACGAAAGTACATCCTAGGGAATCTAGATGTTCTGCCAGATTCCTTGTCTAGAAGTTTAGTTATTCAAACCAAAGGGGCTATGAGTCGCCAGGTTTTCAATCAATTAGACATGTTTTGCCCAGGGCCTTGGTCCTGCAGGTAATGTAAATGTGTCTGTCTCATGTCCCAGACAGTCGGGCTTGGGGAACAGATGCATTGAATGTCAGGGGGAGGGTCTGGTCAGTTATGTCCAGTGGCCCTCATCCCTCAGGTGATTCAACTAATGACCACCTACAGGTGTAGAATCATCATGATTGGGTGGCCAGGGATATCTTGTTTTTTGTGTCTTATGAATCTGTTCCACAAAGACTCCTAAATGGGTGAATCTGTTAGTTCAATTTTTCAGCAACAGACTTCACAACAATCTAGCCTATTTGAATCTTCATGATTGGCATCTGGAGTCAGGCATGAATATTATGAAAGATTCCCAGAGGAAGTGGTGAAACAATGAAGGAGCACTCCTCAAGGAGAATCTGAGAAGCAATTGTTCTTTTTTGGGAAGTGGTGTGAAGAGAGCCAGGTTTATATCTCAGACCCCACTATTCCACATTGAGCAATTTCCTGAAATTCTAGTTTAAGGAACATACTAATACCATCCTCTATTCTGGGCTATAGAACAGCAATTACGGATGGTTTGGCGCTGAAAGGGTAAAAAGTATCTAAAAGTTGAGCTAATATTAGATTAGCAACTTTTAGAAAGGGACAAACCAATAGTTTTGGATTTTGTCATTGGTCCTTCAGGCTCTTATCAAACAGCCGTTGGGCTTGTGAGGAAGGCTTTTTTGAAGTTATTATCTTTCAAGACGTTTGGTCTTGGTTTCAAGTAAGTAGTGACATTCATGCTTCCCTTACTTGTAGGGAGGATTGGTCACAAGTAACTTTGGTCATTAACTGCCTTTTTTGGCCATGAACCAGTTGGTTTCAGATGGGCCTACTGCAATTACTGCAACTGAGTCAGTGGTCTTTGTCTCTGTGGATTCATGGTAATGGAGTGACATTAATGCTTGGACATATTCCTCCTTTAGTTATAAGGAGAATTGGTCACAAGTAACTCTGGCCCATCAATTGCCAGATCCAGTTTGCTTTGGATGGGCCTACTGCAATTAAGCCTGTGGTCATGCCAGCTCTTAGCACATCAGTTTGACTCAATGTGGGTCTGTCTGTTCCTGTTAGGGGTGGTAATCAAAAGGTTTGGGATAGAACAAAATTTTTTGTTTTTACTGCCATTAAGAAAGTTTCTTAATAAGACTTATCTTTTGGCACCTATTTCATCTTGATTGAGTCAAGATTGAGTCACGGAAACTATTGATATAGGTTTTTGATTGCATCTTTAGTTTATAGGTGATTTCCTTACATGAGTTTCTTGATACATGTTATTGGAAATTGCATTGTATGTATACTAATTTCTATCTGAAAAACCTCTGTTGTCATAGGGTCAGATTTGAAATTGGGTCCTACAGTTGCAGTTACAGTTTTGTTACTTTATAAGTATGTGTTTTATACTTATATTGGTACATTTGCAGTTTGTGGCTGGTATGTCTGCAATGCTGGATGTTTGTAGTTAGATATCAATCTTGCCTAAATCTTTCTTGGGAAGGATTAGGCATTATGCTGATGACACTTTCAGGTTGGTTTGACCTTGTCTTGAGGTCGGATGTTACAATGTAGATGGGATATCTATGTATGACATCCTTTTGCAACACCAACATTGTCAGCAGTTGTGAGAACTACAACTACATACTTTCAGTTTTTTGGGAGTTGTATGTTGTGATTGTTGGAAGTTTATATGTTATTAATGCCTGTAAATTCCATTGTGAAGTTCTCATGTTGTTTAGTTGTAGGTTGGGTAGTGGTTTTTCTTAAAAGAATTCCCTCCATCCTACAAGGCTGAATTCAGCTACTGTTAGGAAATGGTAAGGGTATTTCGCTATAAAATTGGAAAATTTAATAGTAATTTAAATTTTTATTAGAAATACTTACCATTTCCTAACACTCATATTTCCCTCCCGCCTCCCCGCAAGTCATTCTTTTACTTGCAACAAAAATAATGAAGTAAACAATGTGGTCATGTGACCTAATTGGCGGGAGGACGGACTACTGTAACCCAATGGCTTGGTTAAGGTTGTTACATAACCTTAAAATCGCATCTCTGCGTTGGCCATTGGGTTGGATGGCTCCAACAAATAGCTACTGTTAGGAAATGGTAAGTATTTCTAATAAAAATTTAAATTACTATTAAATTTTCCAAATTTGTGGCAATATGTGTAGAAATATGCCGTTCAAAATTTACACAGAAAACAAGTATAGGTGAGCTCTGTCCCTCGCCATTGTGTCCATCAGCTTTTCAAAAGCAATTGGCGACGGGACAGAAACTCGGTCTAAGTTCCACTTAGCAGTGTTATGGTTTATAGATTGAGTCAATCAACATCAGATTGTCTCCTAAACTATGCTCACATAATGGATTTTTGTGTAAGAGTTCACCTCACAGTCACCAAGGCTGTCCTGGTAGAGTGTGGGATTCGTGAAAGACGCTGGCTCCCCACATGTAGGAATACTGGTCTGTTTGGTCTGTATATTGTAACTCACTTGTAGATAATTTTCCACTACCCCTGTATTTCCTGTATTTGTAGATATTTCTTCCGCAAGGCATCAGATGAGTTTGATTCTGGTGTGGTTTATGAGGAAGTTTTAGAGGACCTGGATCTACTTCCACTCTGTGAGGGCAAGGTCATTGGGAAAGTAGAGAAAGTGGATTAGAGATGGTATTCACTGTCTCCAGAATACAGTTCACAGAGTCAGTCAGCAGAGTGACAGGATCACCTGGATATTCTAATTATCAGTTCAGAGGCTCCATTACACAGGCCAAAGAATCGGAGAGTGGCCAGTACAGACACTGTACGTCTGGTTGTCTTAACAGAGTCACAACTGTCAAAGACCTGTCAACTCCGTGAAATTTCTTCTTTTTGTGGCGTCAGTCAATCTGAATTGGATGGTGAAACCAGTCAGACAGGGTTTCATGGATAAAAGCAGTGATTTCCCAACACATTGACAAATATCATTTGTCGGTTCTGAATACGTTAGTGGCCGGGAGAGTGTAACACATGAATGGATAGCAGACTGGAGAGAAAGAATTGTGGAATACACTGGATATTGTGTGGGTGCTTTATACGCACAGGAAATCAGCCTGGAATAAACTGGTGAGTGGAATGGACTCAGAGAAAATGGATACACGTGAGAGGGTAACTTGTGTCAGCGTGTTCTCCAACAGGGTACTGTAACCTACACAATGCTACATGTTTGCATAACATGTTTGTTCAGTGATTTTCATAAAGGCTTTTCTTGGCTATAAAATTTGCTTAATTCTTTGATATCTGACCAGGAATGTGGAGGTTGTTATTGAAGCACGGCATGAAGGGATGTTATTAGAACTGGTATGAAGCAGAGTTCTGTGTAGTTGTGGTATGCTGATACTATCCAGCTACTGTGTACCATTGTAAGGTGACCACTGGGGTGTAAGGATCAAGTCTCTGGTCCACTGTCTTTGTACACTTATACTATGTAACAGTCAAGACTGCTTTGTAATCTTAAAACATCTCTAAACAACGTGTTCAGGAGCTTGAAACTTAGTGAGTCATTGTTGGAGGCCAGTATATGAATTTTGCTTTTAAATTTTTGTCAAGAAACCTCAACATATTTCAACTTTTTTTAAACTTGAAATATGTGTTTGTAATTCTCCCAAAGTATTCGTAAAATCAAGTTTTGTAATATTTCCATGATTGTGTTGGAGGTCCTAGAAACACACCCTATCACATGATCTGCTCGTGGTCACATGACTCAGCAGGGAGTATCGAGTCCTTCTTGCATGTATTTTCTGTTATTTCTATTAACAAACCGTATAAATTATATTCACACAAATTGTCTTGCCTCACTTTTAAGCTCCTTTTTCATGTTTGTAAATTTACTCCTGTTAAAATTCTCCCAACAAAACAAAAATTATTTCTTGTTTGAAGTTTAGCAATGTGAAAGGCAATTTTATGACTCCCAATTCTTGCCTTTTTGTCTCTTACAGAGAACCACAATATGAAATGATATTGCTGGATTCAAATTGAAGGTTTTATTTGGAGGATATACATATAGTTTCAGTTTGTAAGAGTTCCACATACCCTGAATCAGTTAGAGCATAGTTACGTGTTATGTGTCCACATCTAACTGTTCCATGACAACAAATCTGTATTCTAATATAAGAGAGTACTCATAGAGTGCCACACCTGTCTCAGTGTAGTGTTTTCCTGCCACAGTGAGAGGGTCTCTAGCTCCCAATGTGTACATGTTATCCCCCCACCCCCTCCCCACCACCAAAAGTCTGTTTATGTTCAGGACAAGCAGTTGTTTCTTTGAAACCAGAGAGTGTGAGGCTTTCAGTCCAAACACACCCCACTGTGGTTTGAGAATCCAGGAAGTTGAAAGATTGTTGAGAGGGTAGAATGTACATGCCTAGAGGGCTGAACTGAAGAATGCACAGAAAAGTCCCCTCATATTCTTACAACACACCCACAATGTTGTTTCAAATACTAACAACTCCACTTTGAAAGTTGATTTTTGATAAAAGATTTGCCCACAAATTATAACAAATGTATTCACTATATAGAAGGCAAGTTTTATCCACTCTGTAGAGTTTACATATTTCCTGCTATATTTACACAGTGTACAGCACAGATTTGAAATATGTATGCCGTAGGATCTTAAGGTTAAGGTTGGTCACTTAAACTTGCTAATGTTTTAGATTTTTGATGTTTTAAGTGTGGAAACATTGTCACTAGAAAACTGACAAGGGTTTGCAAGACTTCTCTGCATTGTTGGAAAGGTACATGCTTGTTTTCAGTATAATTTGATGTTGTAATGTAGCCTTAAACCCAATGGAAAAATGGCCAGCACGCTCAGATTACCAAAGGAACACTTCAAAGCGGACCTGCATGGTATTTCAACACTTGGTATTTGGCCATTCTTTGATGGAGGCTTGTTTTCTCTTCAGGCCCATGTTTTGTGTGTGTTTTTAATGAGCTTTGCCTTTTTATCTGTGGCTTTTTTGAACAGCGTTATTAAATAGATCAAAAGTGAATGACTTGCACAAAAGCCTTTCAACCAAAGCCTCATGGAGTCTGTTTGAAAATGTGCTCATCTTTTGCGTTAGAATCCATTTTTATGAAACAATCCCAATGGGATCTTTGAAACTAATTGGAGTGAAACAAAGCATTTCTTGTATAATTGATCAATATATTTGGAATTGTTAAAATCTGTAAAATATTTCCAAAAATTTACAGCTAATACAATATACAGGAAAACTTGGTTGTGGGAAAAATAGATTGAACATTAGGAAGACTGGGCTATACTGGAGTGAGAATAAAGACAAGAGTTTAGTATGGAATCCCCCACTGTGTGAGGAGCTGATAGGGTCTCAACAATCAAAGTACTTTCTTCAAGTGGAGGCAGTAAAAAAAACCAGATTACACAAATGCAGACTGAAGTGTTGTGTGCACACATCAAACGGCCAATTTAATACAGACCTGGCCCACCACAAACCTCTTCAAACCCAGCCACAAACAACACGCCACTCCTCTAAACTATTTATACCAGAATCAGGGTTTTATGAAGGTTTTAATACAGATGTGATGTCAGTTGGACTTTTATATCCCGTCTTTCTCGGACAGAGTTTCATTCAGTGCTAGTCTGAGGTGTATTCATTGCAAGGGGTGATAATAATTCAGGGCAGATTTTCATGTCATTATGGCAGTTCTCCTTACAAAGAGTTGTTCAGTTCCTTTCATCAGTCTTTTCAAGTACTCTTCATATTTCTATGTCTGTGATGTTTGCCCCCCCCCCCCCCCCCCCCCCCCCTCCTCTTTGTATAAAAGACTCTGTGTTGTGCATGTGATTATTTATACCACAAAAAGCCTCCACAATATCTCCTCCTGACTTTTCAGTTTTGGCAAAACTTCACAGGAATAGCAGATTGCATTTATTGTGTAAGATATGAAACTAAGACATGTCCATTTTTTGTGACATTTTAGACCTTATGAAAACAATTCCATCAAATATTGTACCAATTCTGTACAGTAAGAAAAATAAAAATCATGTGATTAGGTTGACAGAAGTTGAAATCCATTTTATATACTTTTTTGAGCTTATGGAACATTGGTTACATTCTTAAGTTTTAATGTTGCTGAAATCAGTTATTTTATCATGCATAGAGCTTTTGAAGTTTGAGTTTCTAGTGGACGTAAATGATTGATATTTAAAAGAAAACTTGTGGCTGTGGAACAGGGTGTAAAAACCCCAAGTTTGGCATTGTGAAGAGAACTGAGCCAGTTTATCGTGAGCCATTGTGTTCCCTTCTTCCAATTAGGCAAGTAATAATCCACTCTACTCTGATTAGGCAAGTAATAATCCACTCTACTCTGATTAGGCAAGTAATAATCCACTCTGTTCTGATTAGGCAAGTAATAATCCACTCTGTTCTGATTAGGCAAGTAATAATCCACTCTGTTCTGATTAGGCAAGTAATGTTCCACTCTACTCTGATTAGGCAAGTAATAATCCACTCTGTTCTGATTAGGCAAGTAATCACGCTGCTGAAAGTTTCTCGCTGTTCACCATGAATTTGAAATCTTGGTGGTTTGAGCACATGGATCAGCCAGTGTGTCAGATTTCTGTAAAGCTGACCAGTGAGGGGAAAGCTTTGTAATGTTTCTGCTTCAGATTGTCATGTTAGATTGGATGCTGTTTGTAATAAACAGTGTACAGTTGCAAAGATTCATGTTCCAGGTTTTTTTGTGTGTTTTGGTAATTCAGTGACTTGTGATTTTACAGGCAAAAGCCAAGCTATTTTATACTGTTTTTATCGTTTACAATCAGCCTCCAGTAGTCCTGCTGTATGTTACACCAGCATGCTGTGAATAAAGTTTCCAAGTGGCAAAAACGATGATTGATGTGTGATAAAAAAGTGTGACAAAGTGAATAATATTGTTCAAAGAGAATAACATAGGAAATTAAGATGCATGATATTTTAAGTGAAGACTTGTGTATTGTATGAAAATTGTCCTGGAAATGTGTCCAGTCCATTCAGTGTGCAGGCCGGGTAAGCTGGACATGCTGAAATCTAGCGTGTGTGTGAACCTGTGATCCAGTGGCTGGCTGATCTCTGGCTTGTATCTTCTACTGTTATATTTGGGACAGTGATTGGAGTGAATTCAGTGTACACTGACTCCAGTAGTGCATTCATAATATACTGACTTGACTAGTAAATTCAGTACATGCATTGAGTAGTGCATTCATAATATACTGACTTGACTAGTAAATTCAGTACATGCATTGAGTAGTGCATTCATATTACACTGACTTGAGTACTTAATTCAGAATACACTGACTTGAGTAGTGGATTCATGATACACTGACTTGAGTACTTAATTCAGAATACACTGACTTGAGTAGTGGATTTATGATACACTGACTTGAGTACTTAATTCAGAATACACTGATTTGAGTAGTGGATTTATGATACACTGACTTGAGTACTTAATTCAGAATACACTGACTTGAGTAGTGGATTCATGATACACTGACTCTAGTAGTAAATTCAGTATATATTGAGTAGTGTATTCAGAATATATTAATAGTGGATTCTGAACTCTGCAACTCAATACAGTCACTGTTCAGTGTTAGCCCGGTTAGTGTTCTGTAGATTTTTGTGAGGCCAGACCGGCCACTACTCCATGTATTCAGAACCAGTGTGAATGTTTTCAAAACCATAGAAAACCAAACTAGTCATTTACTTAGGACACTTGTTATTGTGGTTACAGTTACTGTACATACCATTGTTTTTCATCTGTATATTTTTCACAAAGAAGAAGCAAGTTGTAAAAGAATAAAGTTTTAATACAAGAAGTTGGCTTTTTTATTAGAAGTGTTGAGTTCTTGTCCGTTATAAATTTACAGTTTTATTGCGCTGCAATAGCATACCATGTGGGACTGAATGCTGATCTCGGATGGCCTCAAGGCATCAGGCCAACGTCTAAGAAAAATAGACATTTATAGTTGGCCGTAGCCTAGTGGTGTCATCGCGAGCGGCGATATCGCAGATTCACCGGTGATGAAAAAAATGGACGATAATCGAGCATTAATGATCTTCCGCGATGCATCTCATAAACATATTTAACCATTAACTTTAGCTTATTTTCGAAGGGATTTAATAAAAATATGGTGAAATATTCATCTAATTTCTACTTTTATGCGGTTTTGTTTTGATATGTGATGTAACTATGGTGATGACCCTTTCCACTTCCTACAGGAAGTGAAAAAACGTAAGTTTTGTTTACTTTTTATTGCTTCAAATATCCACCGTTTTGACAATTGACAGCACAAATGAACCATAAAATTTATTAAGCGTCCCGCAAGGGACGCTTGTTTGTGTATGGGAGACCTTCAGGCTCTGGCGGCTCCGCATTTTGTTTTCCTTATAACTCTGTAACCGTCAGGTGGATTCCTTTCAAATTTGGCAGGCTTAGGCAGCAGCCTTGAGGAATTTTTTTGAATATGCTAGTGACATTTCAACCAATCAGAGAGGTCACATGACCAAAAATGTCTTTTTTCGATGGGGAAGCTTGTCCAGATGATAACTTGAAAGGAATTTTATCAATTCACCTGAAACTTGGCAAATACATTCATTCTATTAAAATCTGGAAATCATTAGATTTTGGCATTGATTGGTTAAGAAATGGCCGAGTAATTAATGATTAATTAATCATTATGAATTTTCCAAATAAGGAAAACACAAAAATGCTTATATCTCGAAAACCGTGCTAGATAGAGCGATTTCGACGAAATTTTTGACCCACAGGGTATCACTGCAGAGTACCCATGTCAATTTTCAAAAAAAAAATTTCTTGCCAAAAATGGCGGCCATTTTGAATTTTCGAATTTTTGCGCAAAAATTGCAAAACACAAAAATGCTAATATCTCGAAAACCGTGCTACATAGAGCGATTTCGACGAAATTTTTGATCTTCAGGGTATCTCTGCAGAGCAGCTATCCCAAAGAGCTTTCACTCGGTGAAGTTTCAGACCCGTAGCTAATTATTCACGTACTCAAAATGAGTAAATGCTAATTATCTCTAAAACTATTGCGGATACCCAATTTTTATCAAATCCTTCATCTACTTTTGGGAGAGCTTTCACATGGTGAAGTTTCAGACCCGTAGATAATTACTCACCTACTAAAAATGAGTAAATTTGAATTATCTCTTAAAAGTATTGCAGATAGCCAATTTTTCTCAAATAACTCATTCATCTACTTTTGGAAGAGCTTTCACATGATGAAGTTTCAGACCCATAGCTAATTACTCACCTACTCAAAATGAGTAAATGCGAATTACCTGTAAACGTATTGCAGATAGCCAATTTTTCTCAAATAACTCATTCTCCTACTTTTGGGAGAGCTTTCACTCGGTGAAGTTTCAGACCCATAGCTAATTACTCACCTACTCAAAATGAGTAAATGCGAATTATCTCTTAAAAGTATTGTAGATAGCCAATTTTTCTCAAATAACTCATTCATCTACTTTTGGAAGAGCTTTCACATGGTGAAGTTTCAGACCCATAGCTAATTACTCACCTACTCAAAAGGAGTAAATGCGAATTATCTCTAAAAGTATTGCAGATAGCCAATTTTTCTCAAATAACTCATTCACCTACTTTTGGGAGAGCTTTCACTCCGTGAAGTTTCAGACCCATAGCTAATTATTCACCTACTCAAAATGAGTGAATGCTAATTATCTGTAAAAGTATTGTGGATACCCAATTTTTATCAAATAACTCATTCATCTACTTGTGGGAGAGCTTTCACATGGTGAAGTTTCAGACCCATAGCTAATTACTCACCTACTCAAAATGAGTAAATGCGAATTATCTCTAAAAGTATTGCAGATAGCCAATTTTTCTCAAATAAATCATTCACCTACTTTTGGGAGAGCTTTCACTTGAAGTTTCAGACCCATAGCTAATTACTCACCTACTCAAAATGAGTAAATGCGAATTATCTCTTAAAAGTATTGCAAATAGCCAATTTTTCTCAAATAACTCATTCACCTACTTTTGGGAGAGCTTTCACTCCGTGAAGTTTCAGACCCATAGCTAATTATTCACCTACTCAAAATGAGTAAATGCTAATTATCTGTAAAAGTATTGCGGATACCCAATTTTTATCAAATACTCATTCATCTACTTTTGGGAGAGCTTTCACATGGTGAAGTTTCAGACCCATAGCTAATTACTCACCTCAAAAGAAGTAAATGCGAACTATCTCTAAAAGTATTGCAGATAGCCAATTTTTCTCAACTCATTCACCTACTTTTGGGAGAGCTTTCACTCCGTGAAGTTTCAGACCCATAGCTAATTATTCACCTACTCAAAATGAGTGAATGCTAATTATCTGTAAAAGTATTGCGGATACCCAATTTTTATCAAATACTCATTCATCTACTTTTGGGAGAACTTTCACTTGAAGTTCCAGGCCCGTAGGTAATTACCCACCTACTCAACAAGCGAACTCAACAAAATTTTTGACCTGCTGGGTATCTCTGCAGAGTAGCCATGCCAATTTTCAAAATATTTTGTCTCGCCAAATATAGCGGACATTTTGAATTTTCGAATTTTTGCAAAACACAAAAATGCTTATATCTTGAAAACCCTGCTAGATAGAGCAGACTGCGCTGACTTTAGTTGACACAATATAAGGCTAGAACCGAAGCATTTTCTTAATACTTTAGCACTCGCCTTTATATCCTTTTCGGGACGCTTTGTTTTTGCATAGCAAAAACATTATCTTTTTTTTGTGAACGATCCTCTAGTTTTATTTCAGTATTAGTGGTCAATGCACATTATTTAAAGAGCAAATATAGGTGTAATTTGTGGAACGATGGCACCGCGATATCGCTCACTGTTTTGTTCACGGTATCGAGACCTCATATATCCAGACGATGACACCACTACCGTAGCCTCAAGTTGTCCTCTCGTGGTACACTGTGAGATCTCGCCCTACTTTCTTGTTGACCGCGTGTATTGTAGCGTCTGTCATTTACACAGATATTTTCATCTATTTCTCGGCACATAGGTATTGTTGGATGTTAATTTTTGGTCATTTCATGTATTTTATATATCATAGATTATTCTGTACAATTTCCGTTTTGACAGGATAAGTATTTTTCATTATTTTGGTGTTTTTTAGTTTTCCTCTGTTCAGGCTTTGCATCTACGTGTTTTTATTGCGTTTCAAAATGTTGGCTCACCAAATGAATAAAGATAAGCCCAGATGTAGTAAGTGTCGTCACTTTTGCTTCGCGTTTGACACACATTATTGCCATACCTGTAGGGAATCTGGCAAGGGTGATGACCCCTGTGTGACTTTTGAAAAAACTTGTGAAATTTGCACTTCTTTTACAGAACAACTACAAATGTGGATTTTCCTACAAACGCGGATTTTCTTGGAGTCTGCGATGACCAAATTATATGAGAATGCGTAGTACACAAGGCGATGCAGGAAATATATGAAGCGAAAAGACGAGAGATCTAGAAAATCGAAACACTGCACGGATCGAGAGTTTGTCGAGGTTTTGATTTTTCCGTCGAAACGTTCTTCGAATAATGCCTGTTGATGATGTGGTTTCATGATCGTTTACAAACTCAAATATATTATGTGGTACAGACAGTATTTAGATATATTATACATGAAATTAAGCTGAAAGTGGATGGTTATATAAAAAATGGCTGCAAGAAAAACGAAACTGACAGTAAACTGGATTGTTACTACAACAGGCCATGGCAGTGAAGCCGGTGTTGACGCTATGGGCGTACCTATCTGTCGGATTTCCCAACAATGTATGTGTAGAAAAATATTTTACTTGAAGATCAAAATTCACGGACAACTGATTAATATTAATGAGGTCACAGATTTTCAGAGTGGTTTCTTAATATTTTCTGCTTTAAGATCAAATACTTGATGGACTATGGAGCTCATGAATATTTACATATGCGTAGAAAATATCTGACGATTCCATGGGGTGATTTACTTTTGTACATAGCTGTATATAGTGGCATTCTACCAGTGACCGTCAGCCTACCAGTGAATGCCCACCTTATATTTCTTCAATACAATAGAGGTCAAGGACAAATGCTTCTGTATATAAACTAAATGACTGTTCACTGGCATAAAAATGACCGATAATCGATGTAATTTGTCAAAATACATAGCTTTAAAGGCAATATCATCAGACGTACAACTGCTAATGATACCATATCTATCAATTAGTATTCTGGTACAGTTACTTTATAATCAAAGCCTGTTAAAAAAGTTTAAAATATTATTTACTTAAGTAATTTGAAAATGTTATCTAAAAGGTGGGTGTTCAATGGTAGATAACCGCTACTTATTGGGTAGTCAAGTGGCCTTGATCACTAATTAATAGAAGTCCACTGTTAAAAATGTCTAATTAAACTGAAAAAGTATTTTTCATTAGTTTAAACTTTATCATAAAGTTGTCCCCCAGAATTTTTAGCCTCTCCCCCACATTGTGTGCAGTGGTGGGGGATCGCCCCCACTTCTTGAAATTCCTAGAATCAACACTGCAAAAAGTTTCACAAAGAAAAAACGATATATTAAGAAACAAAAGAGTGACACTACTAGTTCCAAAGATGATGAACTAGAGATGATGTGGACTCATTTACTGGTTCTAAATTCTAATGCAGACCTTGAGAGTGCTGCAGACAACTTATTTATCTCACCCCCACGTCCTCAGCCCCTACCCTTCAGTTCATTGTCTAGCAAAACACCAGCAAAAACTGTTCCACCCACCGCAGGTACTGCCTTACAGCATAAAATAGAATCAAATTTAGAGAAGTCTTTGGGTAACACACTTAACATTCATTTACAGCAGCAAATGGATTCTTTCCAGGCATCAATGTTAGAAGCCTTCCAGTCACTCTGAGAGGAATTGACTTCTAAAAAACAAGCAGGGGTGGATCAGACCTCGGCTTCAGCTTCTAAGCCTGGACCCTCTACTAGTGCTGTTGTAAATCTGGACCTACCCCCTCCGAGACCTAGAACTACCTCATATGTCGAGGAAATGGAAGTGGACTATGGTCCAGCACTTCCTCCACGTCTCAGTTCTGACCTTCATTATGCATCGGATCAGAATTCTAATGCATCCGAGGAGCCTCCTAAGAAGGACTCGGTTAGACCTAAAAAACACTTTCACTCTCACAAAAGGCATGAGGTTGATCCGAGGCCTGCTTCGGATCAATACTATGATGAATCCGATGAACCTCAGATTCCATCTTCTAAACCCAAAAAACCTGCTGACAAGAGTAGACATAAGGTCAGGTCCAGATACGTGTCATATTCCTCAGAGGATGGGTCTGGATGATGAAAAAGGCCGTCAAGAGCTCAGACCTAGAGGTCCTTCCTCTATGTTACCACTCAGCTCAGTTATCAAAGATGCTTTTGATAAGTTTGAACATGATTTCCAGGCCACTAATTTACCTGAGGGTAAATACATCAAACCTCCTCCTTCCACTGCAAAGTGGTACAAGGTGGGACAGCCCTGTTACAAGGAGAAAATACAGGAGTTGAATACAGATTTTGCCAAAATCTGTATTACTCCTAAACCCCCTGGGCCTCCTATGGGCAAGGTTCCACTACCAATTAGTAAGGAATTGAAACACCAAGCTAGGCAAAACATTTCCACGCTCAATTTTACTGCTGCCTTTGCCAAGACTTCTTCCTGCAATGCCACTCTTGAGAAGTGCCAACATAGTCTGAAGTCAACCTTTAAGAGGGTTAAGTCTCCGATCCAAAAAGGTGCCAATCCTGAGAAAGCAGCAAAACGTGGATATGAGCAAGCCTGTGAGCATTTAGAATTATGGAATAAGACTGTTCTTATCCAACACAGGGCTCTCACATGCCTCAGCAAATCCTTAGCCCATATCCTCCAGAGGGAACTATATTCTATGGGTAACACCGACTTGCTTAGGCGCGAAGCCGAAATGACCCTTTTGCAACCACAATTAGGGGAAACGAGATGCCAAGAACTCAGGAACTCGCCCTTTTGGCATTCCTCTTTGTTCAAGTCTCAACTTGTGAAGGAAGGGGAAGACTTCCACCTCTACAAAGGCACCTCTAAAGACTCTCAAAATAAGCCCTTTCGTGGTTCCCACAACAAGAAAACAGGCTCCTACAGAAAACGCTCCTAAGGGGGCAACTCTTCACAAAGCAGTAACCAATCGTTTTCCTCAGGTAGGGGGGAACTGAACTTCAGAGGCTTCAGAGGTCGTTTTCGACCCCACAACAGGGGGCGAGGGCATGGAAACCCCTCCCTCCCCGCAATGACTCCTTAAAAGCCTCCCTCCTTAAAAGTCCACCAGTAGGAGGTCGCCTCCGTTCTTTCAGAAGAGACTGGCAAACAAATGTTTATCCAACGTGTTAAACATTATCACCAATGGGTATGTACTGCCATTTCTCTCAAAACCAAGTCTGGTCGGATTTCCTCTGATTCAGTCAGAATACAAGGCCCGTCAAAAAGACCAAGCTCTGACCACTTGTATGCAGTCTCTTCTGTGAAAAAATGCAATCGAAAGGTTGGAAAATGTAAAATCTCTCGGGTTTTACAATCGCCTGTTTCTAGTACCCAAGCCTCACCAAAGATGTAGGCTGGTCATAGCCTTAGCAGGCTCAACACTTTCCTACACATAGAAAAGTTCAGAAATGGAAACTCCAGAGTCCATCAGGACCTCCCTGATTCCGGGGGAATGGGTATCATTGATAGACCTATCAGACGCTTACCTTCACATCCCCATCCATCCAAACTCAAGGCAATACCTAAGGTTTTGCCACAGGTATTCCAGTTCACCTCCCTCTATTTTGGACTAGCCACGGCCCCCCAGGTCTTTACAATGATTGTAAAGGAAGTGAAGCTAATGGCCCTCTCCAGAGGACTCAGACTTCACCAATACCTGGACTGGCTGATCAGGTCCCAGTCTCAGGAGGAAGCTCAAGTGAACACTCGGGTAGTGGTAGACCTAACCCAGTCCTTGGATTGGATAATGAATCAGGAAAAATCAGAACTGAAACCTACTCAGGTGTTTTCGTTCGTGGGCAACGAATACCATCTAGATTTAGTCCTTGTAAAACCCACTCAAGAGAGATGGCTCAAACTTCAGGATTTGATCCTACGACACAAGTCAAAACATGTTTTGACTGCAAGATGTTTGATGTCGCTAATTGGGTTGCTTGCCTCAACGGAGAAAATGGTCCTGGAGGGGACGCCTTCACATGAGGCCCTTTCAGTTTCACCTCAAGGAGCACTGGAGATATCCTCAGTCACTGGACAACCTCCTTCCTTGGACAGAACCCATTTCAGCACACCTAGACTGGTGGCAAAATCCCTCAAACGTGATGAGAGGTGCAGACCTTCATCCCAAAGACCACAGTATCCAACTCTTTACAGATGCCTCAAACGTTGGGGCGCTCACTTAGATCAAAGTTCTACAAAGGGTCTGTGGTCAGACCGGGAAAAAGGCTACACATAAACGTTCTAGAATTAAAGGCGGTCTGCCTGGCCCTTCGAAGCTTCAAGGACCAGTGCCAGAACCAAACAGTGCTAGTTGCAACGGACAACTCAGCAGTGGTAGCCTACATCAACAAACAAGGAGGAACTCACTCAGCAGAGTTGTGTGCTCTCGAGTGTAAGATCATGACCTGGTGCCATCACTATCACATAACATTGAAAGCCAGACACATTCCAGGGTGTCTGAATGTGATGGCCGACCTTCTGTCCAGGTCGAACCAAGTGCAGTCAACAGAATGGTCACTGCATCTGCAGGTGTTCAAACAGATCTGTCAAAAGTGGTTCACTCCTCATGTAGATCTATTTGCCACTCATCTGAACCACAAACTTCCATTGTATGTATCTCCAGTCCCAGACCCAAGGGCTTGGGACATAGATGCTCTGAACATAAACTGGACGGGTCTCACTGCCTATGCTTACCCTCCTACGGCTCTCCTTCACAGGGTGATCCAAAAAAATCAGGCCATTGCCTGATCATCGCAATAGCCCCAGGCTGGCCAGGGATGCCCTGGTTTTGGGACCTAGTGCAGCTCTCAACAGAGATCCCTCTACAACTTCCAGTGTCAACAACTCTTCTCAAACAATCCACAATTATGTGTTCCACAGCAATCCACAATATCTCAATATCCACACCTGGAGCTCCAAGAACAAGGCTTCTCTGTGGAGGGGGCAGAGAGAATTTGCTGCCCCTCAGAGGTCATCAACAAGGACCATCTACAAGTCAAAGTGGGCCGTATTTGAGAAATGGTGCAGAGAAACTTTCATGGATTTCTCCACTCCATCTGTGAAACAAGTCTCAGACTTTTTCATGTACCTGTACCAAGATCTAAATAGGTGCCCCTTGACCATCGGTGTTTACAGGACAGCCATTGTTGACACTTTGGGCCCAGCGAGGCACCATATTGCACAAAGTTCAGACCTTAACAGGTTACTCTCCAGTTTTCACAGGGATCGTCCCAAAAATTCCAGGAATCTTCCAAATGGAACCTGTCTGTTGTTCTCAATGAGCTCACAAAAGTGCCCTTTGAGCCTATGAAAGACACAGACCTCAAACATCTTATTCTCAAAACTGCTTTCTTTCTAGCTTTTGCCCCCGGCAAGCGCCGCAGCGAAATCCATGCCTGGGTTGCAAACAAAGTATCTAATCTAGGCCAATGGGAAAAGGTTGCCTTGTTCCATTCTTCTGACTTCATAGCCAAAAACCAACAAGCAAGAGAAGGTTCTCACAGTGTGTCTCCGGTGACTATTCCTGCTTTGACTACCATTGTAGATAGACAATTCAAAGAAGACAGGACCTTGTGTCCGGTGTGGGCCCTGAGGTAATATTTGGATCGAACCAAAGACCTGAGAGGATCTCGATCCCTCCTTTTCATCTCCTTCAAGAAATGACACACCTCAGACATCAGACCCGCTAGTCTCTCTTCTTGGTTGAAACAAACCATTCTACTTTGTAATAAACAAGCAGACCAACAAGCCTTGGACTTGGTCCAAGTTAAAGAGCATGACATTAGGGTCTTCGTGGCCTCTAAGGTGTTTTATCGTGGGGTATCAGTGGACCAAATCATGCAAGCCTGTCACTGGAAAGCTCACAACACATTTACAAATTTTTACCTAAGAGACCTTGGTCGGACAACAATAACAATATGTATCTGGGACCAGTGGTGGCGGCACAACAAGTCCTAGACCCTTCCCCTTGGACCAGTTATCCTCGGAAAGAAAAGGGGGGGGGGGCACATCCGCTACAACCAAGTCTTCAGGAGTCTAATCCCAGGGTCTCGGTATAGGTTTACCTCTCAAGATGTTACGGGTGAGGTCATTTTAATGTCGTCTGCGACATGGGCGTCCGCGTGAACAGTTTCTCCTCCTGAACTACAATACCCAGACACATGCTGTTTTTTTTTTTTAAGATACCTTAACTATCGAGGATGAAAATTTGTTCAGGCCATGCAGATCTGTTCGTTTGTCTGTTCCCCAGAGTCATAACAAATCGGGTACCCCCACCCAAAGTGTGAAAATTTCAACCCTTAGACCTGGATCTGTCTTAATTTTTTTTTTATTTATTTTTTTTTTTTTAAATAATTTTTAATGCGATAAAATTCATGAAATCATGCGCTAAAACACTTATAACTTGAAAAGTATTGCAGTTAGAGCATTTTGTTAAAATATGTTATTCAACTACTTTTTTCATAGCTAAAACATGGTGAGTAACTTAAGTGTCTATCCCAATAGCTAAGTGAGTAATAGCTACTTTCTGATTTTTCAGTACCTCCCTTAATGAGTAAAATCACCTATAACTTGAAAAGTATTTCATATACAGAATTTTGTGTAAATATGTTATTCAGCTACTTTTGGGTCAGCTACAGCATAGTAAAATTTCAGACCTGTAGCTCAGTGCATAGCTGAGTAATAGCTACTTCGAGGTTATCACTGTTGAGTAAATCAGTTCTAATTTCCAAACTATTTCATTTAGATTATTTGTTTAAATATGTTTTTCGCCTACTTTTGGGTTAGCTATAACATAGTGAAATTACAGACCTGTAGCTCATGGCACAGCTGAGCAATAGCTATTTTTAGGTACTGACTGTTGAGTAAATCAGTTGTAACTTGAAAAGTATTGCATTTGGAGTATTTTGTTAAAATATGTTGTTCACCTACTTTTGAGTCGGCTATAACATAGTGAAATTACAGACCTATAGCTCATGGCATAGCTGAGCAATAGCTATTTTCAGGTTCTCACTATTGAGTAAATCAGTTGTAACTTGAAAACTACTGTATTTACAGTATTTTGCTTAAATATGTTGTTCACCTACTTTTGGGTCAGCTATAACATAGTAAAAATTCAGACATGTAGCTCATTGCATAGCTGAGTAATAGCTACTTTGAGGTTATCACTGTTGAGTAAATCAGTTGTAACTTGAAAACTATTGCATTTAGAGTATTTTGTTTAAATATGTTACTCACATAATTTTTGGTGAGCTATAACATAGTGAAATTGCAGACCTGTATGTCATGGCATAGCTGAGCAATAGCTACTTTTAGGTTCTCACTGTTGAGTAAATTATTGTATCCACTGTATAGCCGCAGTGTGTAGAGAGATTTCACCATTACCGCTCTAACGAAAAAAATATTATAGCTACAGAGTTGCTTCTAGGACGCGTTTTCCGAGGGATCGCGCATTAATTCGCCTACAAACGCGGATTTTCTTGGAGTCTGCGATGACCAAATTATATGAGAACGCGTAGTACACGAGGCGATGTGGGAAATATATGAAGCGAAAAGACGAGAGATCTAGAAAATCGAAACACTGCACGGATCGAGAGTTTGTCGAGGTTTTGATTTTTCCGTCGAAACGTTCTTCGAATAATGCCTGTTGACGATGTGGTTTCATGATCGTTTACAAACTCAAATATATTATGTGGTACAGACAGTATTTAGACATATTATACATGAAATTAAGCTGAAAGTGGATGGTTATATAAAAAATGACTGCAAGAAAAACAAAACTGACAGTAAACTGGATTGTTACTACAACAGGCCATGGCAGTGAAGCCGGTGTTGACCCTACGGGCGTACCTATCTGTCGGATTTCACAATAATGTATGTGTAGAAAAATATTTTACTTGAAGATCAAAATTCACGGACAACTCATTAATATTAATGAGGTCACAGATTTTCAGAGTGGTTTCTTAATATTTTCTGCTTTAAGATCAAATACTTGATGGACTACGGAGCTCATGAATATTTATATATGCGTAGAAAATATTTGACGATTCCATGGGGTGATTTACTTTTGTACATAGCTGTATATAGTGGCATTCTACCAGTGACCGCCAGCCTACCAGTGAACGCCCACCTTATATTTCTTCAATACAATAGAGGTCAAGGACAAATGCTTCTGTATATAAACTAAATGACTGTTCACTGGCATAAAATGACCGATAATCGATGCAATTTGTCAAAATACATAGCTTTAAAGCCAATATCATCAGACATACAACTGCTAATGATACCATATCTATCAATTAGTATTCTGGTACAGTTACTTTATAATCAAAGCCTGTTAAAAAAGTTTAAAATATTATTTACTTAAGTAATTTGAAAATATTATCTAAAAGGTGGGTGTTCAATGATAGATAACCGCTACTTATTGGGTAGTCAAGTGGCCTTGATCACTAATTAATAGAAGTCCACTGTTAAAAATGTCTAAAAAGTATTTTTCATTAGTTTAAACTTTATCATAAAGTTGTTCCCCAGAATTTTTAGCCTCTCCCCCACATTTTGTGCAGTGGTGGGGGATCGCCCCCACTTTTTGAAATTCCTAGAATCAACACTGTAGCTAGCCTTCTCAAGTTTGCAGGATATATTAATAACCATAAAATGTTGCCTGGGAATATTTTTGGCCTCATTTTGAATAACGAGATGGCCGCCAGGGACGTTTATTCGACTTAAAGCAAGGACTTTTGTTGGTCCCCTAGAGCAAAGGGTATTATAGGTATAGATCTCAAATTGGCAGGATATATTCGTCATTAAAAAATGTTGACTGGGAATATTTTTGGACTCATTTTGAAAAACAAGATGGCTACCCCGCATGTTTCTTTGTCAGTCTTGAAAAGTGCGTATAACTCGCTTATTATTGGTCCTACAGGTTTGGGATGGTAAATCAACCTATAGGAAGTCATGGGCTAGGAATCTTTTGGTGTGGTCGGATTTGACCTTGGACCCCTCCTTCAAGGTCAAATGAGGACAGCCAAACTTAAAAGTGGTTATAACTCGCTTATTATTGGTCCTAGAGGTTTGGGATGGGAAACCAACCTATAGGAAATCATGGGCTGGGAATGTTTTTGTGTGGTTGGATTTGACCTTGGACCCCTCCTTCAAGGTCGAACGAGGATAATGCATTTGCAGTATGTTTTGGAAAGCTCTGATTGTGGACATTTTTTTAACAAAATGTCCTACAATATGGATTCTTATGACATATCAACAAGAAATAATCTTCATTTAGACACGTTATACAAGTAAATACCTTACAATTCTGTGGATTTTTTGGGTATCATGTGATCCATGCGCAGTTTGGAGACAGATTTGTGTCATGGTTTTGCTAGGAACTGGACTTCTATAGATACATTGGACGAAGGTTACTCAAGTACTACAAATATATGCCTACCTTTTGCTGCTACTGTGGAAAAGATTGTTATTTTAGCAAAATCCTTGCATTACACTGCTACGGTGGTGAATGGAGGTAAAAAGTCTTAGGCATAGGACAAAAAGTATTTCATATATATTTTATTTATGCATGTGTATTATATGAATGTGTACATATATGAACTTCATATTTACTTATTTTTATAGATTTTTTGTACATTGCAAAACAGTGTTTGGGATTTACATGGTCCTTTAAATTTCAATATAAGTTTTGGGATTAACATTATCACAAGTGGCTTCATTGCTTTTTCTTTTGCCTGATGCATCAAAGCCCAACTATTATGGTGTGAAATCTTTTGAAGTATATTAGATGTGGCTTCACAGCATTCTATTCTTTAAAATCAAAGAAAAACTTTGATGAAGTGAAATTGCATGAAGTGTATGAGATGGCTTCACAACCTTCCCTATTTCCAATCAAAGAAATACTATTATGAAGTGAAACCCTTTGAATTATAATACCTGTGGCTTCACTGACTTTTAATCTTGTATCCTTTGCAATCAAAGAAAATCTAATCTTTTGTATTATATTAGATATAGCTTCGCTGTCTTTGAACTTTCCTTCCTTTTCAATTGAAGAACAGTTATTGTTTTTACAACACAAAAGCAAGAATGTATGAAAAGATTAATGTAATTGTAATTAATT
Organism: Sabellastarte sp. h YS-2021; assembly: GCA_964017235.1. Taxonomy (NCBI): domain Eukaryota; kingdom Metazoa; phylum Annelida; class Polychaeta; order Sabellida; family Sabellidae; genus Sabellastarte; species Sabellastarte sp. h YS-2021. The sequence goes on from OZ024931.1 coordinate 1,355,361, forward strand.
CCATCTTTGATATGGGAACACTTGACAATGCAATTGGGATAAAAACTACAAGACACATTATTAAGTGTTCCTTTTCAAGTGTACTCTGGTAGGTTTGAGTAACAAATGATCATAATAAAGATTTTAAAAGCCTAAGCATAGATTAAAATACAAAAAGGTGTCAGCTACAAATAACAAATACTTCTTTGTGCTGTAAATGTGCAGTGACTTACATATGTTTTATACAACAATAAATGTAAAATTTAAAAAAAAATTAGTACTTTTTGTCCGGATATGCAATACTTTTGTCCAGATACTTTTTGTCCTACTCATTTTAAGGTCAATACTTTTTGTCCAGATATTTTTTGTCCTACTATCACTTTTTTCATGGCCACAACATGGTCAATAACTTGGAGGTGTATCTCCATAGGTAAGTCAGTAATAAGTATTTTCAACTTTTCAGCACTTAATGAGTGGGTGGCTCATATCTTTAAAATTCTTGAAGCTTCAGAATTTCTTTCAAACATGCTGTTCAATTACCATTTACTGTACTTCTGTACAGCACTTTCCCTGAAAATTATGCTTTCCTCTCATTATCACCTTCACAACCGAAAAACACTCAGTCAGCTGACACAGTGCCCGTTCACGGGCACTCTACTCTTGTTTATTTTTAGTTTATCAAGTATATATGCATTAAGGACTTATCAAGGTTGTCATTAATCTCATATTCGGTGGCAAAAATTTATGAGAATTCCAACCATTGGGCTGGTTTTTCACTCGTGGATGGGCCCTAAGGGCCCTTACACTGCTAAAGTGAGCACGGCTGCACTTCTCGCCTACAATCAAAACATCTTGACAGTTTTAGCACTGTCATCACAGGCCCGGTCTTCGGAATTGGGGCACTGTATACAGGACTCAGACTGGTATTTCTAACATTCATTCTAATCTATTACTTCAAAATCTAAGAAAAATTGACATATCTTCCAGTCTCAGCTGTAATCCCTCCACTGTGCGGTTGGATTCAGCATTCAGTCCCACATGGTAAGCTATTGTAGCGTAATAAAATTGAAAATTTTAATTACTTAAATGTAGCTGTTATAAAGCTACAAGCTTACCATGTGGGACTGAGAAGAGTCGCACGCTGCCTCCCCGCTGTATTACAGCTGAGGGGTAAGGTTTAAAATTTCAACGAGAAAGTAGGACGAGATCTCAGTGTACCACGACAGGACAACTTGAGGCTACAGCCAACTATAAATGTCTATTTTTCTTAGACGTTGGCCATGATGTCTTGCGGCCATCCGAGATCAGCATTCAGTCCCACATGGTAAGCTTGTAGCTTATAAAAGCTACATTTAAGTAATCAAAAGTTTCAAGTTGTTGGCGGTCTCGGTGGTCAAGTGATCAACCAGCTTCACATTCAGTCACTTTGCTGTTACTCCATTGGGTTTGAATCCAATATATGAGGTGGAGTGTGTGGTGTAATCACTTGTCACCTGTGTGGGGTTTGAATCCAGTATATGGGGTGGACTGTGTGGTGTAATCACTTGTCACCTGTGTGGGGTTTGAATCCAGTATATGGGGTGGACTGTGTGGTGTAGTCATTTGTCACCTGTGTGGGGTTTGAATCCAATATATGGGGTGGATTGTATGGTGTAATCACTTGTCACCTGTGTGGGGTTTGAATCCAGTATATGGGGTGGACTGTGTGGTGTAGTCATTTGTCACCTGTGTGGGGTTTGAATCCAATATATGGGGTGGATTGTATGGTGTAATCACTTGTCACCTGTGTGGGGTTTGAATCCAGTATATGGGGTGGACTGTGTGGTGTAGTCATTTGTCACCTGTGTGGGGTTTGAATCCAATATATGGGGTGGACTGTGTGGTGTAATCACTTGTCACCTGTGTGGGGTTTGAATCCAATATATGAGGTGGAGTGTGTGGTGTAATCACTTGTCACCTGTGTGGGGTTTGAATCCAGTATATGGGGTGTATTGTATGGTGTAATCATTTGTCACCTGTGTGGGGTTTGAATCCAATATATGGGGTGGATTGTGTGGTGTAATCACTTGTCACCTGTGTGGGGTTTGAATCCAATATATGGGGTGGATTGTGTGGTGTAATCACTTGTCACCTGTGTGGGGTTTGAATCCAATATATGGGGTGGATTGTGTGGTGTAATCACTTATCACCTGTGTGGGGTTTGAATCCAATATATGAGGTGGAGTGTGTGGTGTAATCACTTGTCACCTGTGTGGGGTTTGAATCCAATATATGGGGTGGACTGTGTGGTGTAATCACTTGTCACCTGTGTGGGGTTTGAATCCAATATATGAGGTGGAGTGTGTGGTGTAATCACTTGTCACCTGTGTGGGGTTTGAATCCAATATATGAGGTGGAGTGTGTGGTGTAATCACTTGTCACCTGTGTGGGGTTTGAATCCAGTATATGGGGTGGACTGTGTGGTGTAATCATTTGTCACCTGTGTGGGGTTTGAATCCAATATATGGGGTGGATTGTGTGGTGTAATCACTTGTCACCTGTGTGGGGTTTGAATCCAATATATGGGGTGGACTGTGTGGTGTAATCAGTTGTCACCTGTGTGGGGTTTGAATCCAATATATGGGGTGGATTGTATGGTGTAATCAGTTGTCACCTGTATGGGGTTTGAATCCAATATATGGAGTGGATTGTGTGGTGTAATCACTTATCACCTGTGTGGGGTTTGAATCCAATATATGAGGTGGAGTGTGTGGTGTAATCACTTGTCACCTGTGTGGGGTTTGAATACAATATATGAGGTGGATTGTGTGGTGTAATCACTTGTCACCTGTGTGGGATTTGAATCCAGTATATGGGGTGTATTGTATGGTGTAATCATTTGTCACCTGTGTGGGGTTTGAATCCAATATATGGGGTGGAGTGTGTGGTGTAATAACTTGTCACCTGTGTGGGGTTTGAATCCAATATATGGGGTGGACTGTGTGGTGTAATCACTTGTCACCTGTGTGGGGTTTGAATCCAATATATGAGGTGGAGTGTGTGGTGTAATCACTTGTCACCTGTGTGGGGTTTGAATCCAATATATGAGGTGGAGTGTGTGGTGTAATCACTTGTCACCTGTGTGGGGTTTGAATCCAGTATATGGGGTGGACTGTGTGGTGTAATCATTTGTCACCTGTGTGGGGTTTGAATCCAATATATGGGGTGGATTGTGTGGTGTAATCACTTGTCACCTGTGTGGGGTTTGAATCCAATATATGGGGTGGACTGTGTGGTGTAATCACTTGTCACCTGTGTGGGGTTTGAATCCAATATATGGGGTGGATTGTATGGTGTAATCAGTTGTCACCTGTGTGGGTTTTGAATCCAATATATGGGGTGGATTGTATGCTGTAATCACTTGTCACCTGTGTGGGGTTTGAATCCAATATATGGGGTGGAGTGTGTGGTGTGATGTTTCTTTTTTCTTCTTTTCATTTATAAAACCCAAATGGCTGTCACAGGCATTATTTTGACGGTCATCAAGGAGTTTTGTTCATTCTGATGCTTTTTCCCATCAATAGAAAGTTGGATTTCCTTATGATTGCATTTTTAATAAATATAGGTGTCCTCGATAACCTTCAGACATTTGACCTTGAAGCTTGTGGAACCTTTCGCTTGAATAAATGTGCATCCGGTGGGTACTTTGGTTTTGTGTTCACCACACCGCTGCCACCACACAAAAGGATGTTTTCACTGTTAACACTCTCAGCTGAAAACTACACCACCTAGCTTCACCATATTTGCAGGATATTTTATTGGGAGATAAGGTTCTCTTGCACTGAAATTAGCCTTATTCTGAAAAACAAGATGGCCGCCTGGGCATTTCTTTTGAAAATTATCTACCCTTTTCTACTGGCTGGTTCCCATCTAGTGGACTTTAAAAGTGCCTATATCTCCCTTATTATTCGTCCTAGAGGTTTGGCATGTCAAGTCAACCTATAAGAAATCATGGGTTGGGAATCTTCTGATATGTCCATATTTGACTTGGGCTCCTCCTTCAAGGTCAAACAAAGATGGCCAAACTTAAAAGTGCTAACAACTCACTATTGGTCTTAGAGGTTTGCAATGTGAAACAAACTTATAGGAAGTCATGGGCTGGAAATCTTCTGATGTGGTCAGATTTGACCTTGGGCCCCCTCCTTCAAGGTCAAATGATGTTTCACTGGCATTGATGAGTTGTCTTCTGGTCGATACAAATTTGCATTGGTTCTCTTGACGTCGTTGTAACTCCCTTATTATTGGTCCTAGAGGTTTGCAAAGTCAAGTCAACCTATAGGTAATCATGGACTTCTGTGAGTCAGGTTTGACATTGGCCTCATTATTATCCCTTGTGGGACACTTGTTTGTATATGGGAGGATATCTGGCTCCGCCGGCTCCATGAGCTCCGCGTTTTCTTTTCCCCATAACTCTGTGACCGTTGGGCTGATTCTTTTCAAATTTGGCAGGTGTATGCAGTAGCCCGGGGAAATTTTTTGAATATGCTGCAGTGACATTTTGACCAATCAGAGAGGTCACATGACCAAAAATGTCTTTTTTTCAATGGGTAAGCTTGTCCGGATAACTTGAAAGGGATTTTATCAATTCACCTGAAACGTGGCAAATACATTCATTTTATTAAAATCTGGAAATCATTAGATTTGGGCGTTGATTGGTTGGAAATGACAGAGTAATTAATGATTAATTAATCATTACAAATTTTCCAAATAAGGAAAACACAAAAATGCTTATATCTTGAAAACCGTGCAAGATAGAGCGATTTCGACAAAATTTTTGATCCGCAGGGTATCTTTACAGAGTAGCTATCCCAATTTTCAAAAAAATTTTGTCTCACCAAAAATGGCGGCCATTTTCAATTTTCAAATTTTTTGCAAAAATTGCAAAGCACAAAAATGCTTATATCTTGAAAACCATGCTAGTTAGAGCGATTTCGACAAAGTTTTTGAACCACAGGTATCTCTGCAGAGTAGCCATTCCAATAATCAAAAAAATTTTGTATTGCCAAAAGTGGCGGCCATTTTGAATTTTCGAATTTTTTGCAAAAATTGCAAAACACTAAAATGCTTATATCTGGAAAACCGTGCTAAATAGAGCAGACTACGCTGACTTTGGTTGCCACAACAGTATAAGGCTAGAAGCAAAGCATTTTCTTAATACTTTAGCACTCACCTTTATATCCTTTTCAGGACGCTTTGTTTTTGCTGTGCAAAAACATTATCTCTTTTTACAAGCGATCCTCTAGTTTATATCTTCACATTCGTTCTTTAGCATATAAAATTGCAAGCTGTAGGGACAAAATCTTTTTAGTTGGTTCTAAGGCTTCAAAATATGAAAACAACTTGTAAGAAATCATGGCTTGTGAATCTTACATCTGACAACATTTTGTGGATTCTGTATATTTCTTAAAACTGAAGTTGTTCCCAAGAATTTCCCAAATCTCAATATTGTCGCCCATTTTGATGTTCCTGCAGGCTGGGGTTCTTGCCTGCTGAGGCTATTTCTAACTTTTTAAAATCAATCTGGTAACGCATTAAAGTATGTAAAATGGACATTGTTATTTTCTAGTGAGCTTTAAGTCCCAATATTAATGAAATTATGGCCTCCTTGTAAAAAGTAAAAATGGGGGATTTTCTCGTAGCGGTTTTGATCACATGCATTAAAATCTACAAAAATACAAGATAAAAGGTAATAATTTCTTCAGATTTAAGGTTTGTTTCTAAAATAAAAAGCTCTCCCACCATAAAACATGCTGGCAAGCGAGATCAAGGCTGCAAGTGTCTATTATTGCCCATTGCCACTGGATTCGAGTTGATTTTTACCCCACAGCCCTTATTGTTTTCACCAAAGGTGTACGGATGGGCGGGCAGGCGGCGGGAAAAGTTTGTCCTGCCTGTATCTCAGAAACTGTAAGGTGTAGGAAGTTGATACTTCGTAGCAACATTGGTTAGGGGGTGTAGGTGTGCAACGTCATGGTGTGACCTTGATTTGACTATACCGCAGTGACCTTGAGTTTGAAAATCTTGTCCGGGCTAGATCTCTGAAAGCGTTAGGTGTAGGAAGTTGATACTTGGTAAGGACATTGGTTAGGGGTTGTAGGTGTGCATTGTCATGATGTGACCTTGATTTGACCTTTGACCTTGCCGTAATGACCTTGACCTATAAAAACTTGTCTGGGCTATACTTTGGAAACCGTAAGGTGTAGGAAGTTGATACTTAGTAGGGACATTGGTTGGGGGTTGCAGGTGTGCAATGTCATGGTGTGACCTTCGATTTGACATTTGACCTTGCCGTAGTGACCTTGACATATAAAATTTTGTCCGGGCAGGAAGTTGATACTTGGTAGGCACATTGGTTAGGGGGTGTAGGTGTGCAACATCATGATGTGACCTTGATTCGACCTTTGACCTTGCTGTAGTGATCTTTACCTATTAAAGCTTGTCCGGGCTATATCTCCGAAACTGTAAGGTGTAGAAAGTTGATACTTAGTAGGGACATTTGTTGGGGGTTGCAGGTGTGCAATGTCATGGTGTGACCTTGATTTGACATTTGACCTTGCCGTAGTGACTTTGACCTTTAAAAATTTGTCCAGGCAATATCTCTGAAACTGTAAAGTGTAGGAAGTTGATAATTGGTATGGACATTGCTTAGGGGTTGTAGGTGTGCATCATAGTTTTTAGTTTACTGTTTAATGCTGTCGTCTTGCTATTGAATTGTCTTGTTTTAATACTTTATCTTTGCATACATTTTGTTTCTCTTAGATGTTCTTGTCTCTACTTAAACATCATTTAGACCTTAATCTAACTGACACTGCTCTGAAAGTATCCCGATCTTTGTACTGTTTCACTACTTCTATATCTCATGGTGTTGAAAATTATTTCCCCAGGCTATGGGGTACGGGCATCTCTGATGCTATTTTTGTTATCTGTAATCTCCCCCTTTTCAAAAATGCATTGCGCCCGGGGTGTTTAAACAGATAAATATGGTATGTTCAGTTTTTATAAGTTAATACCCTACCCAACAGCCCGTTATTCTATTCTGTGATTTAAAGTCTGTTTCATTCAGTGGAGGTCTATTCCATTCAGTGGGAGAAACCATTGCAAAACCTCGCCCACCAATGGCCTTCTTGGGACGAACTGAGGTAGTAGATTTCCACGAGTGAAATTCATGCAGTGTCTTTATTTTATATAATAGAATCTTAATTTTGTGACAATTTGCAGAACAGATAAGTATATTTAACATATTTTACAACTTTAATCCACTTGGGCTCCACGTTGTGAAGAAAGAGTGGATGACTACGACTTGTGCATGTAGCTTATATACAGGGTTTTTGCCTGTTGAAATCAAATAAAATATTTTAAGGGTTTATCCCCTATCTGCTACATTATTTGACCATTTTAAGGGTTAAATAAGAAATAAAGCACAAAATCGAGTCTGGTGAAGGGAATCCTTGGGGAAACCCCTTCGATGACGTCATTGTTTTGACTGCAAGTGCTGGGAGACCTTGGCGTGGTAATATAAAATTCGTCCCTTTTTGTACATTTTATGAAAGATTAAATATATTTTTTGATATTCACATGAAAATATATAAATATTTAGAATATTTTAATTACAAGGTCTTTGTAAAATAAAGTTTTAATGCACACTTGCTAGGCATTTGGCAAACGTGCCTTCTCATTCTAAAAATATTTCACCTTGTCTCCCAATATTGCTTCAAAACAAATAAAATTCTTTAACTCCTTCCCAACCCGGTGGATCAGATCTCCGGAGTTGGATCCTAAACCTGAAAAAGGTGGATCAGATCTCCACTTGGGATCAGCAGCCTGGTCCGAACCAACATCCTGACTTGTAAAATACCCAAACATTGATCATCCGAGCACCAAACACTGTTCAAATCAGAACTCCGAACAAACCCCCGAACACCAATCATTCAAACACTGTTTGGAAGTGTTCGGATCAGGTTCGGATCCGAACAAAGGTCAAAGGTCAAAGTTGGGGTTTTACGTCCCGTTCAACAGCCAGGGTCATATTGGGACAGGTCCTCAGAATTGCCACTTGTGGGACTCGAACCCACAGAGGTGACAGCCTATGATTAGATGCCAAACTTGCTAACCACTAGGCCACTGAGGACCTCCGGATCCGAACAATTGGAGTCTTTTTGCTGCTGCAAAACCGAACAACATACACACACAAAAAAAAATTAGGGCTAAATGTACAAGTCAAAAAGTCTTCTAAGCCCAAAGGGTCTTTTTTCTAACAAGGCAAACAAAATCAGACCCAGACCCTGTACTTTATCGGGAAGTAGATATGTCTGACTTTCCCTCAATATTCTGAGGATATTGAAACTATAGTTTTATTTCTCCCCGAGTCCAGGGACAGTAACCAGGTCCTCTACCAGTCTGGGCTCAGAATAATGTAGCATACTGACAGCTTAGGCCTAGGGGCCTGCCAGCTATGCTCCCACTCAGTCCTCAACTGTGTTTTTAATAAATTTGAACAGGATTTTCAGGCTGCTAATTTACCCGAGGGTGTATATAAAACCCCTAGTTTCCTCTTCTAGTGGTACAATTTGAACAGCCTTCTTTTGAGGATAAATTACAAGAATTGAACACAGATTTTATGAAAATCTGTACCTCCCCTAAACCCTCTGGGGCCCCCATGGGCAAGGTCGCCCTTCTGGTATTCAAAGATTTTGAGCATCAGGCAAGGCAAAATCTCTGTACCCTTAAATTTTCGGTTGCCTTCACCAAGATTGCTTCCGAGTGCAACCTGATCAACAAATGCCAGGACAGTATCAAGGCTTCTGTCAAAAAATTACAAGCCAAATTCAAAAGGGTGCCAATCCAAAAAAAAAACAGTCAGAAATGGTTGTGAAAAGACCTGTGACTATCTACATATCCTAGATATTCAGCAGAGAGGCTTAGCCTGTCTAAATAAGGCCTTAGCCCTCCTACTCCAGAGGGAGGTATACACCATGGGTAATTCAATCCTTATCAGACATCAGGCTGAAATGATCCATCTTCAACATCATCTGAGTGATTCCAGACATGAGGAACTTAGGAGCACCCCTTTTGGCCCACTCCTTTGTTGTGGTCTCAATTGGTCAAGGACAGAGAAGGGTTTCTCCTTTAAAATGGCACCCCTAAAACACTCAGGCTTTTGGACCCTATTAAACCAGCCCTTTCATGGTCCCCACCACAATAAGAAAAGAGGCTCCTACAAGGAAGCGCCCCTATGAGGGACAGTCCACTCCAAGCAGTAACCAATCATTTTCCTCAGGCATGGGGAAATCGAGTAACAGAGGCTCCAGAGGTCATTTTCGACCTTAACAAGGGGACAAGGACGTAGAAAGCCCTCCTCCCATTGACTCCATAAAAGCATACCTCAGCCCACCAGTAGGAGCTCCCCTCTTTCATTCAGAAGAGACTGACAAACATGACAATGCTCAAACAACATGTTAAACATTATTACCAATGGCAATGTTTTATCATTCATCACAAAACCAAAATTAGCCAGAGTTCCACTGATTCATTCAGGATACTAGGCCCATCTAACCACTAAGGTGTTTTCATCCGTGAGCTACGAATACCACCTAGATTCAGCCCTTGTAAAAGCCACTCAAGAGAGATGGCTCAAACTTCAGGATTTGATCCTACTCTTAAAGTCAAAACATGTTTTGACTGCAAGATGTTTGATGTTGCCAATTGGGTTGCTCTCCTCAACAGGGAAAATGGTCCCGGAGGGACGCCTTTACATGAGGCCCTTTCAGTTTCATCACAAGGAGCACTGGAGATATCCTCAGTCATTGGACAGCCTCCTTCCTTGATCAGAGACCATTTCAGATCACCTAGAGTGGTGGCAAAATCCCGCAAACATGATGAAGTGTGCAGACCTTCACCCCAAGACGACAGTATCCAAATCTTTAGACACCTCAAACTAGGGCTGCCACGAGTAGTCATTTTACTACTCGAGTACTCTTTAACCATTACTCTACTCTTGAACGAGTACTCTTTTTTACAATGAAATCAAGAAAATGTACCATTTCACTGTATAATTTGATATATTGCACATCATTTCTGACAAAAATATAGTGGAAAATTCAAAATTTTAATGCAGACGAGTACTCTTTTCCTGATTATGAACTCTAAATAATCCAGTACTCTACCCTTTGACGAGTACTCTACTACTCTGTGGCAGCCCTACCTCAAACGAAGGTTGGGGCGCTCACTTAGTGCAAGTCTCCACAAAGGGTCTGTGGTCAGACAGGGAAAAAAGGCTGCACATATATGTCCTAGAGTTGAAGACAGTATCTCTGGCCCTGAAAATTTCAAGGACCAGTGCCAAAACCAAACAGTGTTGGTTGCTTAACTCAACAGTGGTAACCTACATAAACAAACAAGGAGGAACCCACTCAGCGCAGATGTGTGTTCCTGTGGAAGATCATGACCTGGTGCCATCATTACAAGATAGCTGTAAGAGCCAGACACATTCCAGGGTGCCTGAATGTGATGGCCGACCTACTGACCAGGTCGAACCAAGTCCAGTCTACAGAATGGTCACTGCATCAGCATTTGTTCAAACAGATTTGTCAAAGTGGTTCACTCCTCATGTAGATCTATTTGCCACTTATCTGAACCACAAAGTTCCATTGTATGTATCTCCAGTCCCAGACCAAAATGCTTGGGACATAGATGCTCCGAACATAAGCTGGTCGGGTCTCACTGCTTATGCTTAACCTCCCAATACTCTCTTTCAGAGGGTGATCCAAAAAAATCAAGCAATGCAATTGCCTCATTATTGTAATAGCTCCAGGCTGGCCAGGGATGCCCTGGTTTTGGGACCTAGTGCAGCTCTCAACAGAGATCCCACTTCAATTTCCAGTGTCAAGAACTCTTCTCAAACAGTCCCGCAATTATGTGTTCCACAGCAATCCACAGTATCTCAACCTCCATGCCTGGTGTCTAGGAGTGGACATCTCCAAGAACAAGGCTTCTCTGTGGAGGTGGCAGAGAGAATTGCTGTCCCTCAGAGATCGTCAACAAGGACCATCTACAAGTCAAAGTGGGCCCTGTTTGAGAAATGGTGCAGAGAAATTCGGTGGATTTCTCCTCTCCCTCTGTAAAGCAAGTCTCAGACTTCTTTATGTACCTGTACCAAGATCTGAACAGGTACCCTTCGACCATTGGTATAGGACGGCCATTGTTGACACTTTGGGCCCAATGGGGCTCCATATCTCTCAAAGTTCAGACCTTAACAGGCTACTCTGCAGATTTCACAGGGATCGTCCCAAAAGTTCCAGGAATCTTCCTAAGTCGAACCTTTGTATTGTTCTCAATGAGCTCACAAAACACCTTTTGAGCCCATGAAAGACACAGACCTCAAACATCTTACTCTCAAAACTGCTTTCTTGCTAGCTTTGGCCTCCGGCAAGCACCGCAGCCTCCAAGGCCTTTTACAGTGGGATATTAGTGTACCAAATCATGCAAGCATGTCACTGGAAAGCTCACACATTTACAAATTTTTACCAAAAAGACCTTACTTGGTCAGACAATTATAACAATATGTATCTGGGACCAGTAGTAGCGGCACAACAAGTCCTAGACCCTTCCCCTCAGCATACTCATCTTCGGGAAGAAAAGAAGGGGGGGGCACACCCGCTGCAGCCAAGTCTTCAGGAGTCTAATCCCAGGGTCTAGGTATTGGTTACCTCTTCCAAGATGTTTTACGGTAAGGTCTCTTATCTATCTTTATGTTTTTAACTGTATAATGTATCTAGTGTTTATCAGTGTACCATAATCTCATATTATTTAAGGTGGCAAATTGATGAGATTCAAGCCTAGGGCTGGTATTCATGGCAGTGATGCCCTTGGGGGCTACTATCTTGAGTGAGCACGGCTGCACTCTCTTCTCTCAAAACATCCAGACAGTACCAGTACTGTCATCCATTAAAATTCTGGTTTTTGGCTACTTACAGGCCCGACCTTTAGAACTGGGGCTCTGTAACCGGGACTCAGACTCGTAATTTGGCAATACTTTGGTATATTTTGTAATTCTAAATTCAAGAAAAATGGACAAATACTTTCAGTCCTGTAATCCTGCCACCGGGCGGTTGCATTCAGTCCCACATGGTAAGCTATTGTAGCGCAATAAAATTGAAAATTTTAATTACTTAAATGTAGTTTTTATAAGCTACAAGCTTACTATGTGGGACTGTAGAAAGTCTCACCCTGTCTCACTGCTGTATTCCAGCTGAGGGGCTACGGGCTAAATTTACGAGAGAAGAAAGACGAATTACCAAACGACACTGCTATGGTACACACTAAAACGCGGACTCTGTCAAATCCAAATGTCCATTTTTCTTGGTCATTGGCCAAGGTCCTGCAGCCTCCCGAGATAGCATTCAGTCCCACATGGTAAGCTTGTAGCTTATAAAAGCTACATTTAAGTAATTAAAATTTTCAAGTTTGTGGGTTGGGAGAATCTAATAGCCTTAAATGTAACAATATTATATTTAAACATGATACGGTATGAAATGGGGAGTCAATGTAATTTTTGAAGATAGGAAGTAACATGGCTTGTTTTATGAAGTCTGAAGACAGTTCTATAAAGGGCATTTTAAATCTTTTGGAGTTTAACCACGTTATAGCCAGCATGGCTTCAGTCTCCACATTGAGGAATTTAGGGATGTGTCTGAAATCTTTCAGGTGATAGAGAAAAAGCTCTGAATCAGCCCAAACCACATCCTTCAAAAGAACTGTGTGAAGGTGTTATGTGACTTCCAATGGCAGGCTGGTAAGATTTGTTCTAAGGAGACCCCCAACTGGAAGGCCTTCGGAGTAGCAAAGCCCTCACAGCATGGGCTTTACCCTGATTTATGGTGAGGGCCTCCTGATCAGAGAGCTCATAACATAGGATCACACTTAGCTTGATTCATGAGGAGATGGTGGCAGGGGAGATATCTTTGTCAAAGCCTTTCTTGAAGGAGACAAAGACCAACTCCTTGTTCTGCCTGAAGTCCTGTCCAAGTAGTAATGCAGTGCTCTGACCGGACATAGGAACCTATCAGACATGAGTGACTTATCCAGAGATCAGGCCAGAGCTGGAATAACCACTGGGGCCACACTGTCAGGACCTTCTTTGGCCAGCTGGGAGAGGGGTAGAGGGACACCTTTGACCAGTCAGACTTGTTTTGCCAAGCATGGATCTCACTCCTGTGTTTGCCTGAGCCCAAGGCTAAAAGAAAACAGTCTCGAAGGTTAAATGCTTCAACGATACCTCTTTAATGGGTTCAAAGAGAGCCTTTGTGAGCTGATGCAGCACAAGGGAAAGGTTCCAGGAGGGGATGCCCCTCTGACCCTTGGGACTGTCTCTGTGGAAACTATCCGAGAGACAAGTGAGATTCTCATCTTTGCTGGCATTAAAGGGTGAGTTTTCCAGCTTGTGAGCAATGGCTGACCTATAGTCATCAATGGTACTTGGCTGCAACTTCCTGTCCTGGAACAGATACAGCAGGAAGTCGGCCATGGACTTTATAGGAGGTGCACCTGATTACCGAGACACCACCCTGTAACAAATGTCCACTTTACCTCATAGATTGATCTGGTTGATCCTCTCTGAGGAGCCTCAATTCGTGCTGCCACTGCCTCAGAGAAGCCTTGCTATTTGACTGCTGAGCCTCTAGGAGCCAAGCATATAGATTTAGGTTTGACAGATTCCTGTGAGGAGTCTGATTGAACGGCTGTGTGAGTAGGTTGGGCAGACACAAGAGAATCTGGCTCGACATGGCCACTAGATCTCGAAACCAGGGCATGTTGGGCTACCCTGGAGCAATAAGAATATGATTGTCCTGTATGGATAGTCCTGCAGTTTCTCCACCACTTTGCCTAGAATCGCTACTTGGAGTGAAGGCATATGGGTCCAGATCCTCCCATGGCATCCACTTCCTAGACCCAGGGGTCTGGAACTGTGACGCAAAGTGGGCAGTTTGTTGTTGAGCCTTGTAACCAGTAGATCTATCTGAGGTTGATGAAACCTTTTGCATATTGACTGGAAGACATCTGGGAGGAGACCACTCTGTTTGGATGGTCTGACCAAGCTTGGATAGCTTGTCTGCTACCACATCCAGCCGGGCTTTGAGAGTAACGTGTTTCCTGGAACTCCAAGTCTGGATTCTCACAGAAGGGAACACAGAGGGCCCGACTTCATCCCCTCTCCTTGTTTAGGTAGGCAACCGAGGTGTTGTCTGTAGCTATGAGAACACTGTTCTTCATGAAGAGGTCCTGGAGCTCTTTTAGGGCCAGGAAGACCATATTTAGTTCCAGATAATTTGTGTGCAACCCTGCTTTCTGGAAGGGACCAGGTTCCCCTTGCAGTGTGTTCCCCTAAGTAAACGCCCACCCGTCTTCTGATGTGTCTGTAAAGATTTACAGAGCATGTTTAAGTGGGTGTAATGATTGACCTTGAAGCACATTGTCTTCTTGTAGCCACCACTTCAAATGGGGGTGGAGCAACCTGGGGATCTGGTCACCTTTTCTAGTGATTGGACTTGCTTTTCTGTGGCTGTCAGTCACCCTATGGGGTACGTCAGTTGCCGTACTCGAGGTTGGTCCAGTCATCTGATCTTATATCTTTGCAGTTAAGGTCTGCCAACTCCCCAAAGTGGGTCTGACCTTGCCCTCTTTTAGGTCGAACTGGTAACCTACAAAGTCGAAGACCTGTTTTGGGTTCTGATTTCTCCATGTTCACTTTCCAACCTAGATCCTGACAAATAGCTACAAGAGTCTGAGTATGCTGGAGATAGGTTTGGTGGGATCTGGCTCCGACCAACCAGTTGTCTAGGTACTGGTGGATTTATCTATCCTTTTGTAAGGCCATCAGTTTGACCTCCTTTGCCACTACCATAAACTCCATGGGTGCTGTGGACAGACCAAAGGGTAGTGCTTTGAACTGGTAGGTTTGACCCTGGATGTGAGACTGCAGATACTTTCTGGACTGGTTTTGAATGGGTATATGGAAGTAGGCATTTTTGAAATCTATAGATGTCACCCACTACCCTGATTGGAAGGAGGTCTTTATTGTTTCCTCTGTCTCCAATTGAATTTCTCTGTCTTGAGGAATTGGTTTAGATTGCTGAGGTCTAAGGACCAAAACGAGTCGCTTGAAAAACCCCAGATTTCTGATTTTTGACCAATTCTACTGCATTTTTGGTCATAAGTGCATGTAATGCCTCTGACAAGTAGAGGTTCCTGAGAGGATTGACCTAGCAGCTTATGATGGTTGGTAACCTTATTAGATTTGGCCGGGTCCGAAAGGGAAGAGTGAAGCCTTCATTTAGCATTTTTATCACCTATGGCCCGGCCCCCCAACACTTTCTAAGTTTGCCAAACCTGGTGTAGTCTTGTCCCTACAGATAGATCTTTAACAGCAGTTTGGACAAAACTGACACAGAACACAAATGATTGACACAGGAAACAATGTTCACATATTTTAAGTTTTTACATTGAACAACAGTCGGACTTGCGCTTTCTTTTGTGGCTGCCCATTTACAATATGTGTATGATTTACACCAAATGAGTTTATAACATTGTTTAATGTCTGACAATTTTTAACTGTCTCTCCAGACATTAATCCAGTCTGGTAACGCTGAAACAAGTTTACAGTCTCTGGTCCTGTCTGGAGATACTGACACAAATTTACAGTCTCTTTGCTCCAGATGAGTCATCCTAGTATGGGAGCATTTTTACAATAATTGTCATTTAAATGACCACTGACCCTTGGCCGGTTGGGATGAATACTTGTGGGCCTGGTGTCTAGATTTTTTGTGGAACCAACCAATGTTCTTCCATGCCAGACTTGGTTTCCTGAAATGGCTTGTCTGACCTTCTGTAGGGATGGTACTGGCTGTCTTTATGACTTGAAGAGCTTGAGTGAGCATGACCTTTGTCCTCATACTTCGAGATGTCCTCCTCAGCCTTCTTAAGAATGCTGTCCGGAAAAAGAGTAGCTAAGTCCAGTGGAGCCTGACGTAAAGCAGCCAGAGTGTCCTGCTTAATCCCGGACTTGACATGTGCCAGATAAGTGTCTTGTTGTACAAGGATGACATTGGACGTAGTTACAAAGGAAAAGGCCTGGGAATTCTACTGTAAGTACTATTCAGTTTTGCAGAATCACAGTGCCAGATTGAAACTGGTCTGGCCGGCCTATCCCAATTGGGTTGCAGTCCATACCACTTGTGATTTGGCCGGTTTCACAAACTGATCTCTCTGTAGACCGTTAGTTTCAGACCTTCTTGATGGATAAAGGAGAAGTTGTTGGTGTGCTAAGTGGGTAAGTTAGCCTGATATACAGCACAGATATATTGGCTTATATTTCGACTTTCCTTATAGGAATAGTCTCATCAGAGGCTCGGTTGGTTTTGAAGCTTGACCTCCTGAAGTACCATTTATAGAGCTGGTTTTCTCCGGATTTTGGCCGGTTTTACCTGTCATATCACAGTATTGGTTTCAGTAAACAAGTTTCCTCTACCAGCTGTATTTAACTTAGTAATAGGATTTATGAACATATATCAAGTGTTAAGAATCCTATGAAAGCCTTATTTATACCCATACCAAGGCACTTCACTGCTGAAAATCATCCTTACAAACACATGAGATTTAGTGTAGTGCAATGGTTGGATAATCAGACAGGACCAGAATGTATGAGTAACCGTAGAATGCTAGAACTCAAATACATTTGGGATGTCCCCGCTATTGCACCACTTGGCATCAATCAATATGTATAATATAATCCCTCTCATTGGTAGTTTTGTCCAGATACCACCCTTTATCCTTATACTTCTTGATGGGGGCCACGGTGGTAGAGTGGTAACACTCTCGCCTCCCACCTCTGAGGCCGGGGTTCGATCCCCGTGATGGCCTTAAGTGGGAAAGCTGGTAGTTGCTTGCCGTTGGTCGGCAGTTTACAGTACACAACCCTAGCGAACTATATGTACTGGTTTCCTCTGCCCTTCCAACTACCCGTCGTGATATGACCTGTACAGTGTTGAAAGCGACGTAAAACCCCAAATAAATAAATAAATATACTTCTTGATGGATATCCTTGAACTAAAGTTAGGTTAAGTTTATCCACTTTGCGGAACAACCAATCATCTTTGGGTAGGTTGACACTGATCTTGCCAGATCTTGCTGCTGCTTAGGTGCTACAAAGGGGTTATCCTCGGCATTTGACATAGCAGAGTCGACATCAGGGATGTGAGAACAATCCATATAAAACCTTATTCTGTGCATGGTCTCCCTGCAATTTTGTCTGTCAGACAAGGCCTGATCCGCATCAGTGAGTATTAGGTCTTGGTCTGAATCAGAAAGTTCACCCTCTTCTGTCTGGCCAGTGATACGAGGCAAAGAGGTGGAGTCAGAATCAGAGTCAGTGTCCATATCCGTATGAGAATGTTGCTGAGCCGCCTCTACACTGGACATGCTGGCTACTTGTATGGGTGCTGAGTCGGTGCTAAGGTGGTCGGTGGGCATAGGCCAGTCCATCGGCTGAGGTCAGTCTGAAGACATTTGATGAGCTTGAGCTGGTCGGTCGGTCAGTCAGCTGGGCAGGAGCAAAGAAAGGCTCTGTAGTGTCAACTGGCTGGTTGAGGCTTGACTGGGGTGACCTTGCCCAGCTGGAAACAAGGTTGTGGCGGGTTGAAAGTCTTTTGACAGTAATATAGCCTCAAGCCTACTGAACCTCTCCATTTCTGGTCCAACACTTCCAGCTTACTGTCTGTAGAGATCTAGCCATTGAGGAATATCTTTTTACTGCCCTTGCCCTTTGTCCACAGTGATGTCTGGGTGTTCCCTCAGTCTTCTTGACTTTTGCAACCTCAGGGGTGCTACTTGCCTCTGAGCTCTTAGCAATCTTCTTTGCTTTCGCAGCAGCAGGGGTGCTACTCACCGCTTCTGAGCACTTCACCGTCTTTCTGTCTTTCGCTACCCCATTTAGGACTGATACAAGGGCCGGATCCACTAGGGTGCTTCTCGACTCTTCTACTTGTGTCTTCTGTTCATGTTTTTCCTTTTACTTTTGATATGATGGAGTGGCCAAAGGTGACTTCTGATCTTCATTGAGTACGTTACAGTGTGGACATTCTCCATTCTTAATACAGGGATCTGTGCCTTTCCCCTTCTCACGACAGCGGGTACAATATGTACGCTTGTCAAAAGCTGCCATTAAATGGCCTCAATGTCCCTGTTTCTGCCCAGGTGATGCTATATTTGTCCACAATACTCACAAAATGAAGTAAACCACAAATAAAGTTCAAATTTGTATTGTAACCACCAAATATGAAACTTCTGCACATTTCACAAAAATCGGTCGGCACAGTAAACGCACCTAAACGGAAAAGATGCTACGACGTCACACTGTCTAGACAGGAAGCAAGTACGATGCGCTACCTAGCGAATGCACAGTATGTGACTGGCCCAGCCAGTGGAAACACGGGATGACTTTTTCTGTCGTTTGGCGGGCCGGTCTGCACAGACCGGATTAGCAATTGTCCATTGGGTAGGATGTATTTAATAATAAAAATAATCAATAAAAACTTCATTCAGTCCCTTGTTCTCTTGCTTTTATGTGGGGATATATCCCTAAATCCTGGACCTATTGTGATGGGGGTAGCTAACTGTCGGTCTGTAAGAAACAAGTGTCCAATGATTTCTGACGCCGTGTTCAATCACTCACTGGACATATTATCACTGGTCGAAACTCATATTCGCCCGACTGATACCGATTGTCTGCTTCAATCCATCATACCACCATCTTATAAACTGTGTCAAAGACCTCGTGTACATGGCTCGGGTGGCGGAGTTGGCTTTCTCATAAACAGCAGCCTGTCTCATAGAATTGTGGATCATCCCACTTTCACCAACTTTGAATGTCTGGTAGTCAGTATTGGATCGAATGCTCATTCTACATTGGTTGCTTGTGTTTATCGTCCTCCAGGTTCATGTTCCAATCCTTTTTGTGATGAGTTTTATATGCTGATTGAGTTCCTCTCATCTACCAATTCCTCCTTCATCATTTGTGGCGACTTTAATATTCATATTGACACACCATCAAGGGAGAGTGTTAATTTCCTTAATATTCTTGACTCCTGCAATATTACTCAACATGTTCATTCTGCTACTCATCTTCATGGCCATACCCTAGATCTCATCCTTACTTTGGATAGTTCTCTGGTTTCAAATGTGGTTGTAAGTGACTACATCTCCGACCATGCAATGATCAGATGCCAAGTTGAAACTTCAATAATTCCTAACTCACAAGCTAACAGAGTGACTTACAGGAGATATCATAAAATAAACATGGACACTCTACGCAATGACTTGAGCAATTGTTCCTTTGTTGCTTGTCCGGGTGACACTGCGAAAAAACTGTATGATCAATACACTAATGATCTTTCCAACCTACTGGACAAACATGCTCCAGAGGTAACTCGCTGTCTTGCCAAGGAGCCAGCAAAGTGGCTATCAGATACCTACAAAAATGCCAAATCCATCCGATGACAGTTTGAATGCATCTGGCGTAAAAAGAAAACTCCTCTCAACCGTGCAAGGCTGCGCAAACAAATTGCCAGGTGTAATTCACTTGCCAATAAAGACAAAGCCACATATTACAGAGCTCTTGTAAATGAAAACGGTGACAACCCTAAACAGCTGTGGCAAGTTCTGCATTCTACCTTACACCGTATCCCTGACAAGGTTCTTCCATCAAATAGTTCACACAAAAAATTGGCTGATCAGTTTGCCGCTTTTTTCACCAACAAGATTGCTAAAATCCGAGAGTCTTTTTCCAGTTCTTCATCCTTTTCCTTGCCATCTCCTGTGAATCCGCCAGGACTCGTCAAATTTGATGATGCCTCACCTGATGATATTGCGAAGGTAATCAAAAATTCACCTACAAAATCCTGTCTCCTGGATCCTTGGCCTACTTTCCTAGTTAAGGATTGCCTTGATATACTGCTTCCTTCTATCACAAAACTTGTGAATTGTTCTTTGTCGGAAGGTGCTGTCCCAGATGGCTTCAAAAGTGCTGTTGTCACTCCACTGATAAAGAAATCTTCTTTATCAAAAGACAATCTAAAGAACTATCGCCCTGTGTCTGGGCTGAGCTTTATCTCAAAACTCGTGGAACGTGTAGTTGCCTCACAACTGAGCAGACATGTCTCTCTCCATGGGTTGGAAAATGAGAATCAATCTGCCTATAGACGTGGCCACTCAACTGAAACAGCTCTTTTGTCTATAAAGAATCAGATTCACCTATCTCTAGCCAGAGGTGAGGCCACAGCTATGACAAACTCCTTGATTGCTTAAGAAAATGGTTCGGTGTCGGGGGTAGATGCCTTGATTGGTTCAAGTCATACCTTTCTGATCGTACCCAATGCATCAAGATTGGCTCTGTTCTCTCTGAGACTAGTAAGCTTAAGTTTGGGGTTCCTCAAGGTTCAGTTCTTGGTCCTTTTCTTTTTTCGTTGTATACCACACATTTGAGCAAAGTAATCTCTAAACATCCAGATGTCAAAGTTCACTTCTATGCTGACGACACCCAGCTGTTTATTCACCTGACACACAAAAATGCAAAAATTGCCTTCGATCGACTAGGAAAGTGTCTCGAAGATGTCAAACTGTGGTTGTGTGCAAATAAACTAAAGCTGAATGCCGATAAGACCGATTTCATTATATTTGGCTCCAAGTCTCAACAAGATAAGTTAAACCCATTCTTTCCAGTAAACATATTGGGTGAATCACTGATACCTTCAGATGCCGTTAAGAATTTGGGTGTCTGGTTTGACTCGGACTTTTCCTTCACCAAACATGTTAAAAGTGTATGTAAACTTTGTTTCATCCAGATGAGGGATCTTAGACAAATTCGACAGTACTTGACTCGTGGTGCTGCTCTTATGGCTGCAAACGCACTTGTGGGGAGTAGACTTGACTACTGTAACTCCTTGTTTAGGGGTCTATCTGTTTCTAACCTACGCAAGCTACAATGCATTCAAAACAGTCTGGCCAGAATTGTTTGTACAGCCACATGTCTTTCTCATACCACTCCACTAAGAAAAGCCCTTCATTAACTACCCACAAGGCACCGTTGCATCTTCAAGACTGCCTTGCTGGTATACAAATACCTACATACTAACTGTCCAAAATATTTCAGCCCATTCCTCAAAGTTAGACAATGTGCCTATAATACTCGGTTGAGTCAATCTGATGGTATAATTCTACATGTTCCTCAATACCAACCATCTATTTACAAATCCACAAAGCAGTTTGGTCTAAGCTATTTGCATATGATGCTCCCAAAATATGGAATGAACTCCCGGATGATGTACGATCTGCCACTTCTATTGCTTCCTTCAGAAAAAACTTAAGGCATACCTATTCTGCCAAGCTTATCCTCCTTAGTATTTTCCACCTCATATGGCGTTCTCTGTGATGTCGACCATTGCTACGGATAAGGACAATGATTTTTTGTGACTATGCTTATGATGTTGCGCCTTAGAGTCTGTCACTTTGGCAGAGATTAAGCGCTATAAAAGTGGAATTGGAATTGATTGCAAGGGACTGAGTAGTTATATTGTCAGTTCTTATTGTTTCTTCTTATTTTAAATGAAACCATGAAACCAACTTTAATTTACCTTGTAAAAGGCTTGAAAATATACAAGTCAAATTAGCAAGAAAAAAATTGTATACAACTTAATCGGTTATGATCTAATCACATTTGTTTTATAATATTTCATCTATTTACTAATATATTTAAAACATACAAACAGATAAACTTGTGTGTGGACCTTTGACCGCAAAGACTTTTGTCGACATGACTTTCTCCACAAAGGACTTTGCCTACCATGTTTTTACACCAGAGGAACTTTGCACAAAAATAATGATATGAAATAATATACAAAAATTAACTTTAAATGATTTACTGAGGTATAAGTGTTAAAACTCAACTTATTATAATTGAATTATGTATAGGTTAATGGCCATATAAGTGTCCAATATTGGAAAATAATGGATTGTTTACAAGGTCTTGAAGGGACCGAGTCAACATTCTATTATTTCTAATATTGGACACTTACAAGGCTGTTAACCTATTTAAATTACACCAATTCCTTAATATGTAATTTTAAAGATGTTTCAACATCCTTACTTTTCATTCCTATACTTCTGGTGTGTATTTTGGGGCTTTTTGGATCATTAGGGTTGAAATAAATGTGGAAGGTGTTTCTTTTCTTCTATATATGGCCAAAATCACAGAGTGGAACAACTGCCCAATAGTGAAAGATATTGGACCCTTTTAACAAAAGAATATCTATCGGGTATAATTAAAAAGTATGTAATGTTTACAATATAATAATATTCTGTCGGACTTTCTTGTAACCTTTTTAATATATGTATATCTTAATTACATAGGTTTTGGCCACTTGTGGTATGTTTTATTATTTCCATTTTGCAGTACTATGTAAACCTATCAAACGCTGAATTAAATGCTAATGAAATCAACTGTGTACATTATATAGTTTGACTGAGGAAGTACAGTTAATATTTATCTCTTTCAATACTATATGTCCTGAGTAGTTATCTAGGGGGGAGTATTGATTGACTGATTGATTAATTACCTGATTGATAAAAAATGAAAATGTCTGTGCAGGTACGGTTTCTACAGTATTGAGGACACTTTCTACACTTGGGGCAAAGTGACAATTATTTGCAATAGAAACACCTTTCACAAGCCTTTCACAGTTTAGTAGTTTAGTGTCCTTAGCCTGCTTGAAGGAGCAATATGAGGCAGCAGGAGCACCTGAGCCTCTGCCCCGTACATGGTTAGATCTACCCCTGTTTGAGAAAGACGTCCAAGTTGGGTTTTTTTCCTGCGCTGAAGACTGAGGAGATTCAGACCTGCCAGATAAATCTAAAGAGCAAAGGTCCGGCAAATCAGCTTGGAAAAACATAAGTTCCTACAGCCAGAAGAGGAAGGGCAAGGCCTCACAGCACTTATCGCATCCGGCTAAGGGCCAGTCTTTTTATAAATGACAATCGATGAGTAAAGTTTCTGCTCTCAAGAACACTGGCCGGGAGCAAACAGACTTTAGTTGTAAATCATTGTTACCAGGCTGGGCCACAGATTGCAAATTGTTATCAGTACAACCAGACCGGACCAGAGTCCAGACAGACTTTAAAAACTTAATTTGTAAGCCAGTGATAAACTTTGCAGATACAGTTGTTGTAAATCATGCACGTATTGTTCAAGGGCAGCCACAAAAGACAGAGGTCCTCGGTGGCCTAGTGGTTAGCAAGTTTGGCATCTAATCATAGGCTGTCACCTCTGTGGGTTCGAGTCCCACAAGTGGCAATGCTGAGAACCTGTCCCAATATGACCCTGGCTGTTGAACGGGACGTTAAACCCCAACTTTGACTTTGACTTTGGCCACAAAAGACAGGCGTAAGTCCGGCTGTTGTACGACAATGCCAGTCATTAAAATATGTGAACAATGTTGTCAATCAATTGTGTTCTGTAAACATTGTACCAAATCTCCGAAATCTACTTATGTGCAGGGACAAACTTATCGATTCAAAGCACTCCCATTTGGTCTGTCAACACCACCCATGGAGTTCACCATAGTAACCAAAGTTTAACCTGATGGTGTTACAGAGTGGTATAAGGATCCACCAATACCTAGACGACTGACCACCAAACTGGTCTCCAGCACACTCAAACACCAGTGACACTTTTCAGGAACTAGATTGGCTAGTAAACATGGAAAAGTTAGAACTGGATCCTAAGCAAGTTTTCGACTTTGTAGGTTACCAGTTCGACCTGAAAGAGGGCAAGGTCAGACCCACCCTGGACCAGTGGCAGACACTGACAACAAAAATCAAATAATTATTAACCAGATTGGCCTGTCCGGTCCAGCAACTGATGTCCTACATAGGGCTTCTGACAGCAACAGAAAAACAGGTTGATTGGGGTCTAAGGCCCATACAGTGGCACCTCAAACAAAACTGGAGGGCACCAGAATCACTAGAAAAGGTGATACCAGTTCCAAGGTCGCTCCACAATAATCTAAAATTTTGGCTGGAGGAAAGAAATGTGTCCTTCAAGGTCAACCATTACACCCACTAAAACATGCTCTGCAGATCTTTACAAATGCATCAAAAGAAGGGTGGGGTGCTCAAACGATCATACTGCAAGGGGAACCTGGTCCCTTCCAGAAAGCAAACTACACATAAATTACCTGGAACTAAAGGTGGTCTTTTTGCCCCTAAAAACCTGGTGTACCAGCAAGCAGGTCACTCTCAAAGCCTGACACATTCCAGGCCGGCTGAATGTGGTAGTAGACAAACTATCCAGGCTAGGCTAGGCCAATTCAAACAGAGTGGTCTCTCCTTCCAGAGGTCTTCCAGGCAATATGTAACAGGTGGCACCAACCTCAAAAAGGTTCAAAACAAGCTACATCAGTTTGTGTCACCAGTGCCAGACTCCCTGGCCTGGGCAGTCGATGCACTCAGCTTGCCATGGGCGGATCTGGACCCATATGCCTTCCAACCAGCAGCCATCTTGGGCAAAGTGGTGGAGAAGTTGAAGGACTACCCATGCAGGAGAATCATTCTGATTGCTCCAGGGTGGCCCAACATGCCCTGGTTCTGGGATCTAGTGGCCCTGTTCAGCCAAATCCCACTGAGCAACAAAACCTGACCTGATCAACATGCTCACTCAACCATTCAATCAGACTCATCACAGGAATCTGTCAAACCTAAATCTGCATGCGTGACTCCTAGAGCCTCAGCGATCAAGAAGTAGGGCTTCTCTGAGGCAGTGGCAGCACCAATTGAGGCTCCTCAGAGAAGATCAACCAGATCAGTCGATGAGGCAAAGTGGACCGTTTTTTTTTACAAATAATGGTGCCTCAGTAATCAGGTGGACTTCAGGGCACCCCCTATAAAGTCAGTAGCTGACTTCCTTATGGACCAGTTTTAGGACAGGAAGTAACAGCCCAGTACCAGTGATGATTACTGATCAACCATTTCTGATGAACTGGGAAATTCTCCCATTAATGTCAGAAAATTTCACGATCTCGCCCATCTCCTGGATAGCTTCCACAGAGACAGACCCAAAGGAAGGAGGGGAATTCCCTCCTGGAACCTCTCCCTGGTGTTGCACCAGTTGACAAAGACTCCATTTGAACCAATAAATGAGGCCTCCTTGAAGCACTTGACCTTCAAGACTGTTTTCATTTTGGCCCTAGGGTCGGGTAAATGCAGGAGTGAGATACATGCCTGGAAAGGTGTCCCTGTACCCATCACCCAGCTTTCTTTCCAAGAATCAGCTGGCCAAAGAGGGTCCAGACAGTGTGGCCCCAGTGGTTATACCAGCCCTGGCCCCCACTCTGGATAAGTCCCTCAAGTCTGACAGGTCCCTGTGTCCAGTCAGAACATTGCGCTACTATTTGGACAGGACCTCAGACCTCAGGCAGAACAAGGAGTTAGTCTTTGTCTCCTTTAAGAAGGGTTTTGACGAAGACATCTCACCGGCCACTATCAAACAGACTGTGATCCTATGTTATGAGCTCTCTGATTAGAAGGCCCTCGCCTTACATCAGGTTAAAGCCCTTGGTGTCAGGACCTTTGCTGCTTCCAAGGCCTTCCAGTCGGGAGTCTCCTTAATTGGAGCAGATCTTATCAACCTGCCATTGGAAGTCACATAACACCTTCACACAGTTCTATTTGAAGGATGTGGCTTGGGCTGATTCAGAGCTTGTTCACCTGGGCCCAGTAGAGGTTGCGATGTGCTTCCTTCGGGAGGTTTATTTGCCTTCTGGGACTGAACTCCTCCCTCTCTTCCCCTACCTCAGAGCATGTCTGTGAAAACAGGGGGGGGGGGGTAATGTCGGTACACCCCCGGGTAACCGGGTGCTGATAACTGACCATAGCCTTACAGGGTTCCCTGACCTTAATGTCAACCCAGGCCTGGGAAATTTGTTAGTTTATTTTATGAGTTCACTTAAGTCCCTAGTAACTTGCCCGCTGACCAAGCAGTAGTCATTCAGCAATTGTCCATTGGATAGGATGTATTAACACAACAAAATTGCAAATTTTTATAAGTTAATATCCTATCCAATGGACAGGCAAGGCCCTCCCAACCAGTCCCACCATCAGTTTACTAGGGGTCTTAATAGGTTTAGACAACGAAAAAGATGCTATGACGTCACGCTGCCCAGACAGGGAGTATGTATGCGCCACCTGGCAAATGCACAGAATGTGACCAACCTGCCGATGGAAACACAGGACGTCTTTTTCTGACGTTTGGCTGGCCGGTCTGTGCCTATAGGGTATTAACTTGTAAAAAGTTAATTTACATATTAAATTTGCTATTTTATGTTTTGGCTTTATAATTCATGCATTTATGTTCTGAAAAAGGAAATAATGCAAACAGTTTTCTTCTAAGAAAATGTAGTTTAACAATAATATTATTTTGAGTTTTACATTGTGATTTTATGTGATTATAACTTTGGTCAATTTTATTTCTGACCATGGAAAATATACATGATAAAATGCATCTAAAATAAATGAGTATGTTGTCAATTTTCATTCTGTCAAACATAAAAATTTACTCAAGTTCAATGTACTGTATCTCAACCAACCCTCAACTTAATACTGTTTTGTAAAAAGTACCAGATAGGGCAGTGCTAGTTTTTATGTGTTCAGATTTGAAGTCAATTCAATAATTGGGTATTTTATAATGAACATTTCAACTTGGGTATCTCATTCCATGCATCACAGATATGTTTGTTCAATCGTCCATTTCAATAAACTAACATAGTGATGTAATTTACAAGGGTTCATTCATAAAAAATATCATCAGAGATGCATGTACCCGACAGACTGGGGAAATAGTTTTCAACAGCATGAGATATTGAGGTAGCGAAACAGTACAAAGATTGGGATACTTTAGGAGCAGTATCAGTTATATAAAGCTCTAAATAATGTTTAAATAAAGAAAATAACATCTTAGAGAAAGAAAATGTATGTAAAGATAAGTATCCAAATAAGACAATTCAACAGCAAGATGGCAGCATTAATTGGTAAACTAAAAATTATGAAGCTGAAAAATTTATTAATTGCAGAATAGCGGTCAATGGAAATAGCACAACTATATAAAAGTGCATATAATAATCAGTTGCAGCTATCTATATATCTTTGTTATAACACAAATATGGCAAGTGAACACACTTTGAAAGAGCCAAAATTAAAGGTCACACCATGATGTACACCTACACCCCCTAACCAATGTCCCTACCAAGTGTCGCCTATCTACACCTTATAGAATCAAAGAAATAACCGAGACAAGATTTTAAAACCCATGGTTACTATGACAAGGTCAAAGGTCAAATCAAGGTCACACCATGACATTGCACACCTACTGCCCCTATCCAATGTCCCTACAAAGTATCAATTTCCTACACCTTACAGTTTCTGAGATATATCCCGCAAGATTTTATAGGTCAAGGTCACTGTAGCAATGTCAAAGGTCAACACAGGGTCACACCATGACATTGCACACCTATACCCCTTAACCAATGTTCCTACCAAGTAACAACTTCCTACACCTAACGGTTTCCTAGATATGGCCCAGACAAGATTTTATAGGTCAAGGTCATTACGGCTAGGTCAAAGATAAAATTAAGGTCATACCATGCCATTGCACACCTACTACCCCTAAGCAATGACCCTACCAAGTATCAATTTCCCACACCTTACAGTTGCCGAGATATAGACCGTACAAGATTTTATAGGTCAAAGTCACTATGGTAAGGTCAAAGGTCAAATGAAGGTCACACCATGACATTGCACACCTCCTAACCAATGTCCCTACCAAGTATCAACTTCCTACACCTTACATTTTCCGAGATATAGTCCAAACAAGATTTTATAGGTCAAGGTCACTACAGTAAGGTCAAATCAAGCCGAAATTAAAGGTCACACCATGATGTTGCACACCTACAACCCCCATCCAATGTCCCTACCAAGTATTAACTTCCTACACTTCACCGTTTCCGAGATAGAGCCTGGACAAACTTTTTCCCGCCGCCAGAATGTTCGCCCGCCGATCCGGACACCATGGGTGAAAACAATACCCTGACAGCCCTTAAGGGCTGTGGAGTAAAAACGATCTGTGTTGATAGTCTATGTCGAGAAATCCCATCCCATATGTTTTCAGTGGGTGATAATAGAAGAAATTGAGTTGGTTGTTACATATTCAATTAAATACTGCCTATTTTATAAGCGTTCCTAGTGTAATTCATGTTTTAAACACTTATATATCTTAATTCCTTGCCTCAAACACTTTGTAGACCAACGGGCCACAAACTCTGAAGAGTTACTGAACCGTCTCCCTAGTTTATAGTCTTGGGCCGACAGACCAGCGTAAGTTTCAAACACTGAACGTGGGATGAACTAGCCACCTAGCGAGTCAAAGAAGGAAAGATACCTGTCCGGCTGGAGGAGACTCAGGATGTCTTTTATGACGTTTGGCGTGACCAGCAAGCGCTGGACTAATGGCTATGTCTGTAAGGTAAGATGTATTAACGCAATAAAATTGAACATTTGGATAATAGAAGGTCCAATCATAGAGGTTCCAATAAATTACTTTTTAAAAGTTCTTTATTTACACTGCAAAATGCCCAAATTGTCCAGCTACTGCTCCACCAACATCTGCTGTGGGTTTGCCTGCTTCCAACACTGTTCTCCATGTTTGTATTTAATGCTTACACTGGGAACAATTGCAAGTGTATTTTACATTGTCCATAACTCTGAAAGCAAGTCTCAAATATTCCATGTTTAAATGGTAGGAACTCCACTGTTGTAAGCTGGTTGGCTGGTTGACCTGATGATGATTCTGTGTTCCTCCGTGACACTTGCTCCATGCATACAAAATGACTTCTGGTTAGTGGGAAGATTCCCTAATGTACACCTATTTGAACTCGTGACCTCAAGTAGATTCTGTGTGCCCAATGGTTTACAGAGCAAATTCTTTACCACTATGCAATAGTTTCCCCACATCTCTTCAACTAGATAAAGTGACAAGAACCTGTATTATAACGTATTGAAAGTGATGAAGTCAAATCTGCTTTGCAGCATAACCATTGTCAAGGCATGAAGGTTATGATCAGATGATCTAATGTCTATAAAAGAGTTGTATCCAGACGACTAATTGGGAGAACAAAAATAATTTGTAAATTGAACGTTTCTTGAACAAAAGTTCTGATAATTGTAGTTCACCAGGAACTCGGATGATGTTGATTTATTTGTTGTTTTACGCCGCGTTCAACAGCCAGGGTCATATTGCGACGGGTAATTTACAGGTGGAGGAAACTAGTGCATACTGCACTGTAAACCACCGGGCATCGGCAAGTAACTACCAACTTTCCAACATGAAGTGCCCGGCCTGAGATTTGAACCGGCGGCCTCAGAGGTTGGAGGCAAGAACTCTAACCGCTACACCACAGAGCCCCCCTCGGATGATGTTGAACGCTTTGGTCATGACGGACATAGAAGATGGTCCAGAGGAAAATACTGTAAACCAGACAGCTGACCATGTGCCCACTGAAGGTCAGGGTGAGCTTCCAACCCATCATATCTGAAGTGAGAGGCAACAACAGGACTCAGTCTTGTCTGAACTGATCAAGTAATTGAGTCTACAAAAGCTGTGATTCAACATGAAAAAATCAATTGAATACAAAAACTGTCTTTTTCACACTTCTGTTAAAAATATGTTTTCTTTGTGAGTGGAGACATTGGTTGTAAACAATATTTTAGAGGAGGAAGGAGTGCTTGATGGGGAGGGGGTACATGTAGATGTCACAGGGTAATTCCCCTACATTGGACATTATATACAGGAGGACATTATGAAATGTATAGCTTATCTCCACATAGTGATCATGTAACTTTCAGTGGTAAAAAAACAAACTATAGATTTTATAATGCCTGACCTTATAAATTCATGTCAACGTGCATGAAATAACAATCCGTGTTCTAATCAGTGAATTTCCAACTGTGTAAAACAGGCTTAAAGTATCTCATCAACAGAGATACTGGTATTTGATCTTAGTATATTCATAAAGTTTACTCAGTAATCACACTAAATCCACTTATAAATGGAGTACAGACTTTAGGAGCTTTGCAGAGACTTGAGTAGATCATTGTGGATGAAGGATGGGACGTCTCCCCTCCCAATGCTCGTCATCATTGATTTCTCACACATCTCCCAACAGGATGAAAGCAAATCATTGCAGAATAAATCACTTCCCCTTACCACTTGGATAAAAGCTCCTTTGTCCCCCCAACACCATACAATCGCTTTGATCCTGCTGTTCTTGAAATAACCCAAGATATCCATGTCGGGGATGAAGTTTCCCTCCCAAATGGAAATGAGATGAAAAAAGCCCATTATTCCTGGCTTGTCATTCTTGTCATTACCCACACTGGCACAAAACCTGATAAAAGCGAGAGTTCCTTTCTAGAACGCTTGAGTGGGGTAAATAGAAATGGCTTTGTTCATTTATTTCAGGGAGGGGGTCAGGTATCCACAATTAAATGGGGTAATTATTGAATTTAACAGTCCACTTAATAGGTATTTCACTTAAATTAGAGTATGGATACACTTATTATTTTACAGGCACTATTTTATGTCTCCAATACAAAGTTGGAAAGCTTTTCTTGTATGCAACAAGGTGTCCGCAATTAAATACCCTGGACACTGTGTGAACATTTGCCACTTTTTTCAAACTAAAATCAGCCATCTTGAATAATGTCCTTGAACCAATTGAAAATATCCTGTTACTCTTCTGAGTTTGAAATGTTACCCATAATCCCAACACTGTGTATGATTTAATACTCATTATATACGTGAGAAATACCCACACACCAGCAGTATATGTCTACATGCCCAGTGTAAGAAGTGTTCCAGGTTCTGTTTGGACCATACAAATGACAGAACATCCTTGGGGCAACTGGCAATCAAAGGCAGACTGAGGACATTTGCAACAATTGAGCACATTAGTGCCAATTGTCCACATTTCTGGGGATCAAAAGAATACAGGAACTCATAAGGTGCGGCCCAGTGCTGTTCAAAGGGACTACGTCATCCAAGGCTGATCCATAGCCATAAAACAAAGGTGGTTTGCATTTCAATACTGACCTGATTTGTGGAAGGCTTTTGTGAGAGGGGGATGTTTAGTGGCCAGTTTTGATGAATCTGTTCACTTTGAACTTTTCTGGAACAAGCGAGATGCAATGGCCAGGACTAATGGTGTCCTTTCTTCCCACCACACATTAAAGCTTTCAACTTCAAACGCTCCACACTGAATGAATCCAATGGCTTTTATTACAGCAAGGGACATTTTATGAACTACCATAAAATATGTTTTCTCCACATAAATGAATAGGACCGCATTATTTACAAAGAGATACGATGATTAACATTGATCTGGAGACGGGTGCAAACTTTATGAAGTAATTAGAGCTGTAATTGCCTCAAGTGACACAGCACAGCATTTACAGATAATGACTGCCTCTGGTTTTATACACAATTTACTTTTGTCACAAGTGTGACCTGCAATTGTGTTGCATTCTACGATTTCATCACGTCAGTGTACTGGAATTGACTGTGTTAACACCAAACTGTCAACACATAAACTCAACAGAAACCCCAACCAGCAGGCATGCCCAAGTCATGTGAATTGGGAGAGTGATGTTTACAAAAGAATCTGTACTCAAATACTTTCAATCCTCCCAGAGGGGGCTCTGTATCCCTGCTGTTTGACTCAGTGATTTGGCATGTACTGTAAATCAGCACAAAGAGGAAGTAAATACTAGACTCCACACAGTGTATTGATGACATTAAATGCAAAAGTAAGATCAACTAAAATCAGTTCTCGTACGTCTGTTTCTGGTTGACATCCACTGGATCATCAATTCCTTTTGGATATTATTATGTGATCAGTTCATGATGACTTTCTGTGTCAAAAGTGGCTTTAAAATAATTGCAGTTTTTAAGAAGTGAACAAAATAAGCCGACAAGTCACTTTTCAAGCTCAAGTCGATTAAACTTGTATACATCAAAATAATATTCAAAGCAAATATATAGAAATCACAGCAGCTGAAATATGTAATTAAGCTGGCTCACATTTGATAGGTTTAGAAGGCATTACAATCTGTGAGGCATTGACGTCCACATATGAATCAGTGATGGTTTGTCCAGTGACTAGCCAGATTATTCATAGAACATCTAACAATGGGTGCTGTTTCTGTAGTAACATTTTAGCTTGAACCTTTTCGGACATCTTTCACACTAAAGATATTTTTTTTGGTTTATGTTTCACTTTATTTCATGTGACTTACAGCCATTATATAGAGTATAATGTAATGTGTATTTATACTCGGCGCAATATCTCCATATACTACAGGACTCAAAGCGCTATTAAACCATCTGACTGCACAGGTCCAGCCCCAACTCACAAGTAACTGACATTCCTGTAACTGGAAGATAGAGGCTCAAGGATTAAATTTATCAACGTCCTTGAGGTTCTTTAGCCTGCCACTGGGGATAGGACCCAATGACAGGGGACTGCCATTTTAAGTGGTCATCCGAGCCACTATGTATCTGCCTGTACCTGGGTTTGAACCCATGTCCTCTGAGTTCCTAGACAAGTGTGCTACCCATCAGGCCACAGTGGCAGATGCCATTACAGCCATTATATAGAGTGGACTTACAGCCATACATCTCAATATTCTTTTGAGATTGAAATAAAACTATTAGACTTTTCCAGCACCACCTACTGGAAAAACACTGACATCAGGAAAATAGCATCAGACATGCCCGTACCCCACAGCCAGAGGAAATAATTTTCAACACCATGAGATATAGAAGCAGTAAAACAGTACCAAGACTGGGATACTTTCAGAACAATGTCAGTATCCAAATAATGTTTAAGTAGAAAATAACATCTAAGAGAAAGAAAATGTATGTAAAGATGTGTATTAAAACAAGACAATTCAATAGCAAGATGACAGCATTAATCAGAAAATAGCATCAGAGATGCCCGTACCCCACAGCCTGGGAAAATAGTTTTCAACACCATGAGATATAGAAGTGTCAGTGTCCAAATAATGTTTAAGTAGAGAAAATAACATCTAAGAGAAAGAAATTGCATGTAAAGAAACCCCCTAACCAATGTCCCTACCAAATATCAACTTCCTACGCCTTACAGTTTCTGAGATATAGCCCGGACAAGATTTTATACGTCAAGGTCACTATGGCAAGGTCAAATCAGGTCAGACCATGACGTTGCACACCTACACCCCCTAACCAATATCCCTCCCAAGTATCAACTTCTCACACCTTACGGTTTCCAAGATATACCCTGGACAAGATTTTATAGGTCAAGGTCACTACAGCAAGGTCAAATCAAGGTCTCGCCATGGCGTTGCACACCTACACTCCCAAACTAACACCCCTACCAAGTATCAACTTCCTACACCTTACGGTTTCCGAGATATAGCCCGGACAAGATTTTATAGGTCAAGGTCACTACGGCAAGGTCAAATCAAGGTCATGACGTTGCACACCTACACCCCCTAACCAATGTCCCTACCATGTATCAACTTCCTACACCTTACAGTATCCGATATAGCCCGGACAAGATTTTATAGGTCAAGGTCACTACAGCAAGGTCAAAGGTGAAATCAAGGTCACACCATGACGTTGCACACCTACACCCCCTAACCAATGTCCCTACCCAGTATCAACTTCCTACACCTTACGGTTTCCGAGATATAGCCCAGACAAGATTTTGAAACTCAAGGTCACTATGGCAAGGTCAAATCAAGGTCAGACCATGACGTTGCACACCTACACCTCCTAACCAATGTTCCTACCAAGTATCAACTTCCTACACCTTACGGTTTCTGAGATACAGCCCGGACAAACTTTTTCCCACCGCCCGCCCGCCCATCAAGAAACCATGGGTGAAAACAATACCCCGACAGCCCTTAAGGGCTGTGGGGTAAAAACTAAAAAATTATGACAAGATTTAGAAACTCGTGGTCACTACAACAAGTTCAAAGGTCAAATTAAGATCACACCATGATGTTGCACACCTACAACCCCTAACCAATGTTCCTACCAAGGATCAACTTTCTACACCTTACAGTTTCCGATATATAGTCTGGACAAAATTTTATAGGTCAAGGTCACTACGGCAAGGTCGAAGGTCAAATCAAGGTCATACCATGACGATGCACACCTACATCCCCCAACCAATGTCCCTACCAAATATCGACTTCCTGCACGTTAGGGTTTCTGAGATATAGCCCGGATAAGATTTCATAGGTCAAGGTCATACCATGACACTGCACATCTACAACTCCTAACCAATGTCCCTACCAACTATCAACTTCCTACACCTTATGGTTTCCAAGATATACCCCGGACAAGATTTTAAAGGTCAAGAATACTACGGCAAGGTCAAATCAAGGTCACACCATGACGCTGCACACCTACACCCCCTAACCAAAGTCCCTGCCAAGTATCAACTTCCTACACCTTACCGTTTTTGAGATACAGGCTGGACAAACTTTTTCCCGTTGCCTGCCTAACCACCCACCCGAACGCCTGCCTGTCCATCCGGACACCATGGGTGAAAACAATAAGAAAGGAAAACATTTCTAATACATATTTTATTAAATTATTCAAATAAAATATAGTCAGACTGCATCAATACAAATATGTTATATACAGTGGAATAAAATTCTATGAATGGGGGCGTCACATACTCAGTACAACTACTTACAAAAATAAACAAAAAAACATTGTAAATGAAAATTGAAAACTTTACTTACTTAAATGTAGCTTTCAGAAGCTACAAGCTTACCATATGGAACTGAATGCTATTTCGAGAGGCCGCAGGCATCCGGCCAATGTCCAAGAAAAATAGACATTTAGTGTTGACCGAATCCCTAGGTTGTATGTGATCCCTGTAGTGTTCTTCCGCAGTCTTCCTTTTTCCGTCGCTGCAATTTTGACCATACCCCCTCAGCTGTAATACAGCAGGGAGGCAGGGTGGGACTCTCTTCAGTTCCACATGGTAAGCTTGTAGCTTATAAAAGCTACATTTAAGTAATTAACATTTTCAATTTTATTGTGCTACAATAGCTTACCATGTGGAACTGAATGCTGAATCCAACCACTAGGCGGAGGGATTACAGCTGAGACTGGAAGTGTAGTCAATTTTTCTTGGATTTTGAATTAAATAGGTTAGAATGAATACTCCCCGGAGTCCCGCTTACAGTGCCCCAGTTCCGAAAAGCGGGCCTGTAAGAAGCCAAAAACCAGAATATTGAATGAATGACAGTACTAATACTTCCAAGATGTTTAGGATGAAGGAAAAGTGCAGCCATGCTGACTTATGCGGAGTTAGCCCCATCGGCTTCACTACAATGAACACAAGCCCTAGGCTTGAAAATCTCACTAACTTGCCACCCAAATGATGAGATTATGGGAACACTTGGATAAGTCCTTAATACAAGTAAATACTGAAATAAAAGACCTCCCCATACATCCTGAGGAGGTAGACATATACCTAGACCCTGGGATTCAGACTCTTGAAGACTTGGCTGCAGTGGATGTGCCCCCCTTCTTTTCTTTCTGAGGAAAACTAGTCTGAGGGGAAGGGTCTAGGACTTGTTGAGTTGCTACTACTGGTCCCAGATACATATTGTTGTTGTTAGGTCTTTGGTTCAATCCAGGTAAGTACCTCAGGGCCCATACCGTTGGTTTTTGGCTATGAAATGTGAAGAAGGGAATAAGGCTATCTTTTCCCATATGCCTAGATTAAATACTTTGTTTGCAACCCAGGCATGAATTTCGCTGCGGCACTTGCCGGAGGCCAAAGCTAGCAAGAAATCAGTTTTGAGAGTAAGATGTTTGAGGTCTGTGTCTTTCACAGGCTCAAAGGGTGCTTTTGTGAGCTCATTAAGCACAACAGAAAGGTTCCATTTTGGAAGATTCCTGGAACTTTTGGGATGGTCCCTGTGAAAACGGGAGAGTAACCTGTTAAGGTCTGGGCTTTGGGGAATATGGAGCCCCGCTGGGCCCAAGTTGTCAACAATGGTCATCCTATAACCATCAATGGTCGAAGGGTGCCTCTTTAGATCTTGGTACAGGTACATGTACGGCCAGAGAAACCACCTTCAACTCTAGAACATTTATATGTAGCCTTTTTTCCCTGTCTGACCACAGACCCTTGCTGTAAAATGGTCGAAAATGTCCTCTGGAGCTTCTGTTGTTCAATTACAATGTTGTTTGGATGTATCTGTCACTTTTTGTTTTCTAACATATCTACGCCTATTTTTTATCTTGAGAGCTGTTCTTCAGTAAATGTGTTGCAAATATTGCATGGCTTTTCATGTATAACACAGGGGTCATCCCCTTTACCTGCTTGTCTGCAAGCTGGGCAGTAGTTGTGTAAGTCGAATGGAAGACAAAAGTGACGACACTTTAATGACTTGCTTGGTGGGAGGACATTTTTACAGCAATAAATCCAAGCAGTCCGAACCTGAACTCTCACAACAAAAAATTTAAGAAATACTTATCTTGTTATATTCAAAACTTTACAGAATATGCTATGACAATTAATAAAGTGAATGGCCGAACAGAAACATCCAACAATACGTATATCCTGAGAAAACAGTAAAATAAAACTAGAAATAGGCCGCCCTGTTGATAGTAGATGCGAATAGAAACAGGATAGCATAGAAGAACACACATTATCATGTGTAATGTCCACCCATGAACCTTTTGCCCAAATTTTACAGTAGTCTTACAAGACCCTGTTTCATTTGTAAAATATATCAATGATGCTTAAATATTTGTTAGTGTAGATGTAAATTATTTCAGCTTCATGCCTTTTTGCATTGGTTGGGTTGAAAATTTTGACGAAATCACTCTATCTTGCACGGTTAAGAAGATAGAAGCAAATTCCTGTTTTTCTATTTTTGGCAAAAATTTGAAAATTCAAAATGGCCGCCATTTTTGGGAAAAGGAAATTTTTTTGAAAATTGCCAAGAGTACATTCCTTAGATACCCTATGGGTCGAAAATTTCAACGAAATAACTCTATTTTGCACGGTTAAGGCCAGTTTGTGTTTTTCCATTTTGGGCAAAAATTCGAAAATTCAAAATGGCTGCCATTTTTGGGGAGGGGAAAATTTTTTGAAAATTGCAAAGATTACATTCCTTAGATACCCTGTGGGTTGAAAATTTCGACGAAATCGCTCTATCTCGCATGGTTAAGGAGATAGAAGCAAATTTGTGTTTTGCCATTTTTGGCAAAAATTCGAAAATTCAAAATGGCCGCCATTTTAGGGGAGGGGAAATTTTTTTTTAAATTGCCAAGAATACAATGCTCAAATACCTGTGGGTCGAAAATTTTGACGAAATCGCTCTATCTCGCACGGTTAAGGAGATAGAAGGAAATTTGTGTTTTGCCATTTTTGGCAAAACTTCGAAAATTCAAAATGGCCGCCATTTTTGGGGAGGGGAAAATTTTTTGAAAATTGCAAAGATTGCATTCCTTAGATACCCTGTGGGTCGAAAATTTCGACGAAATCGCTCTATCTCGCACGGTTAAGGAGATAGAAGCAAATTAGTGTTTTGCCATTTTTGGCAAAAATTCGAAAATTCAAAATGGCCGCCATTTTTGGGGAGGGGAAAATGTTTTGAAAATTGCAAAGATTGCATTCCTCAGATACCCTGTGGGTCGAAAATTTCGACGAAATCGCTCTATCTCGCACGGTTAAGGAGATAGAAGCAAATTAGTGTTTTGCCATTTTTGGCAAAAATTCGAAAATTCAAAATGGCTGCCATTTTTGGGGAGGGGAAAATTTTTTAAAATTTACCAAGAGTACAATGCTCAGATACCCTGTGGGTCAAAAATTTTGACGAAATCGCTCTATCTCGCACGGTTAAGGAGATAGAAGCAAATTTGTGTTTTGCCATTTTTGGCAAAAATTCGAAAATTCAAAATGGCCGCCATTTTTGGGGAGGGGAAAATTTTTTAAAAATTGCAAAGATTGCATTGGTTAGATACCCTGTGCGTCGAAAATTTTGCCGAAATCGCTCTATCTCGCACGGTTAAGGAGATAGAAGCAAATTAGTGTTTTGCCATTTTTGGCAAAAATTCAAAATGGCCACCATTTTTGGGGAGGGGAAAATTTTTTGAAAATTGCAAAGATTGCATTGCTTAGATACCCTGTGGGTCGAAAATTTCGACGAAATCGCTCTATCTCACACGGTTAAGGAGATAGAAGCAAATTAGTGTTTTGCCATTTTTGGCAAAAATTCGAAAATTCAAAATGGCCGCCATTTTTGGGGAGGGGAAAATTTTTTGAAAATTGCAAATAGTACATTCCTTAGATACCCTGTGGGTCGAAAATTTCGACGAAATCACTCTATCTCGCACGGTTAAGGAGATAGAAGTAAATTTGTGTTTTGCCATTTTTGGCAAAAATTCGAAAATTCAAAATGGCCGCCATTTTTGGGGAGGGGAAAATTTTTTGAAAATTGCAAAGATTACATTCCTTAGATACCCTGTGGGTCGAAAATTTCGACGAAATCGCTCTATCTCGCACGGTTAAGGAGATAGAAGCAAATTTGTGTTTTGCCATTTTTGGCAAAAATTCGAAAATTCAAAATGGCCGCCATTTTTGGGGAGGGGAAAATTTTTTGAAAATTGCAAAGATTGCATTGCTTAGATACCCTGTGGGTCGAAAATTTCGACGAAATCGCTCTATCTCGCACGGTTAAGCAGATAGAAGCAAATTAGTGTTTTGCCATTTTTGGCAAAAATTCGAAAATTCAAAATGGCTGCCATTTTTGGGGAGGGGAAAATTTTTTAAAATTTACCAAGAGTACAATGCTCAGATACCCTGTGGGTCGAAAATTTCGACGAAATCGCTCTATCTCGCACGGTTAAGGAGATAGAAGCAAATTTGTGTTTTGCCATTTTTGGCAAAAATTCGAAAATTCAAAATGGCCGCCATTTTTGGGGAGGGGAAAATTTTTTGAAAATTGCAAATATTACATTCCTTAGATACCCTGTGCGTCTAAAATTTTGCCGAAATCGCTCTATCTCGCACGGTTAAGGAGATAGAAGCAAATTAGTGTTTTGCCATTTTTGGCAAAAATTCGAAAATTCAAAATGGCCGCCATTTTTGGGGAGGGGAAAATTTTTGGAAAATTGCAAAGATTGCATTCCTTAGATCCCCTGTGGGTCGAAAATTTCGCCGAAATCGCTCTATCTCGCACGGTTAAGGAGATAGAAGCAAATTTGTGTTTTGCCATTTTTGGCAAAAATTCGAAAATTCAAAATGGCCGCCATTTTTGGGGAGGGGAAATTTTTTTGAAAATTGCAAATATTACATTCCTTAGATACCCTGTGGGTCGAAAATTTCGACGAAATCGCTCTATCTCGCACGGTTAAGGAGATAGAAGCAAATTTGTGTTTTGCCATTTTTGGCAAAAATTCGAAAATTCAAAATGGCCGCCATTTTTGGGGAGGGGAAAATTTTTGGAAAATTGCAAAGATTGCATTCCTTAGATACCCTGTGGGTCGAAAATTTCGACGAAATCGCTCTATCTCGCACGGTTAAGGAGATAGAAGCAAATTTGTGTTTTGCCATTTTTGGCAAAAATTCGAAAATTCAAAATGGCCGCCATTTTTGGGGAGGGGAAAATTTTTGGAAAATTGCAAAGATTGCATTCCTTAGATACCCTGTGGGTCGAAAATTTCGACGAAATCGCTCTATCTCGCACGGTTAAGGAGATAGAAGCAAATTAGTGTTTTGCCATTTTTGGCAAAAATTCGAAAATTCAAAATGGCCGCCATTTTTGGGGAGGGGAAAATTTTTGGAAAATTGCAAAGATTGCATTCCTTAGATCCCCTGTGGGTCGAAAATTTTGCCGAAATCGCTCTATCTCGCACGGTTAAGGAGATAGAAGCAAATTTGTGTTTTGCCATTTTTTGGCAAAAATTCAAAAATTCAAAATGGCCGCCATTTTTGGGGAGGGGAAAATAGTTTGAAAATTGCAAAGATTGCATTGGTTAGATACCCTGTGTGTCGAAAATTTTGCCGAAATCGCTCTATCTCGCACGGTTAAGGAGATAGAAGCAAATTTGTGTTTTGCCATTTTTGGCAAAAATTCGAAAATTCAAAATGGCCGCCATTTTTGGGGAGGGGAAATTTTTTTGAAAATTGCAAATATTACATTCCTTAGATACCCTGTGGGTCGAAAATTTCGATGAAATCGCTCTATCTCGCACGGTTAAGGAGATAGAAGCAAATTTGTGTTTTGCCATTTTTGGCAAAAATTCGAAAATTCAAAATGGCCGCCATTTTTGGGGAGGGGAAAATTTTTGGAAAATTGCAAAGATTGCATTCCTTAGATACCCTGTGGGTCGAAAATTTCGACGAAATCGCTCTATCTCGCACGGTTAAGGAGATAGAAGCAAATTTGTGTTTTGCCATTTTTGGCAAAAATTCGAAAATTCAAAATGGCCGCCATTTTTGGGGAGGGGAAAATATTTTGAAAATTGCAAAGATTGCATTGCTTAGATACCCTGTGCGTCGAAAATTTTGCCGAAATCGCTCTATCTCGCACGATTAAGGAGATAGAAGCAAATTTGTGTTTTGCCATTTTTGGCAAAAATTCGAAAATTCAAAATGGCCGCCATTTTTGGGGAGGGGAAAATTTTTTGAAAATTGCAAATATTACATTCCTTAGATACCCTGTGGGTCGAAAATTTCGACGAAATCGCTCTATCTCGCACGGTTAAGGAGATAGAAGCAAATTTGTGTTTTGCCATTTTTGGCAAAAATTCAAAATGGCCGCCATTTTTGGGGAGGGGAAAATATTTTGAAAATTGCAAAGATTGCATTGCTTAGATACCCTGTGTGTCGAAAATTTTGCCGAAATCGCTCTATCTCGCACGGTTAAGGAGATAGAAGCAAATTAGTGTTTTGCCATTTTTGGCAAAAATTCGAAAATTCAAAATGGCCGCCATTTTTGGGGAGGGGAAATTTTTTTGAAAATTGCAAATATTACATTCCTTAGATACCCTGTGGGTCGAAAATTTCGACGAAATCGCTCTATCTCGCACGGTTAAGGAGATAGAAGCAAATTTGTGTTTTGCCATTTTTGGCAAAAATTCGAAAATTCAAAATGGCCGCCATTTTTGGGGAGGGGAAAATTTTTTGAAAATTGCAAAGAGTACACTCCTCAGATACCCTGCGGGTCGAAAATTTTGCCGAAATCGCTCTATCTCGCACGGTTAAGGAGATAGAAGCAAATTACTCAAAAGTAGTACTGAAAATACACAATGAAGTACCTAAATGGCTATTACTCATGTACTGACAAAGCTATCAGTCCCAAATGCAATACCAAGCGAGCTATGGACATAACAATCTTGTATTCAAAATTGTAGTAAAATATCTTTAATTATTTTGGCTTAAATGCACGGAAACCAATGGGTACTGAAAATAGCTGTACTTAAGTATTACTCAGTAAGCAAAAGAGGTACAACAGCCAAAAGCAATCCCAAGCAAGCTACTGACCCAATAAGCCTGCATACCAAATTTGGTGACAATAGCTCTAATACTTTTCCTTTAAATGAGCGGAAACCATGCGTGACGCCGGACATCGGACGCCGGACGCCGGACATCGGACATCGGACATCGGACAACGGACATCGGACATCGGACATCGGACGGCGAAAAAAGCAAAAATAATATATCCACCCCCCAGGGGGGTGGACATAATAAGCT
Source organism: Sabellastarte sp. h YS-2021 (assembly GCA_964017235.1). Taxonomy (NCBI): domain Eukaryota; kingdom Metazoa; phylum Annelida; class Polychaeta; order Sabellida; family Sabellidae; genus Sabellastarte; species Sabellastarte sp. h YS-2021. The sequence continues at coordinate 1,397,300 of OZ024931.1, forward strand.
AGATTAAAAAATAAATGTAAAACGGTTCCTAGTCACGCAGCCAATGAGAAAAGAAGGAAGAGTGCGGAAGAACACTACAGGGATCACGTACAACCAAGGGATTCGCTCAACACTAAACATCTATTTTTCTTGGACGTTGGCCGAAACAAGGTGGGCTGACTTGCACTGGCTTGTAGTAAATCATTGTCCAATGAGTGTTATAATTCCACACATTTCAACACATTTAATGAGCAAAAATTTATGCAGAAAATTTTCATTTTTCAGAAAAATATCTACAAGACTACATTACTCATAGACAAAGATGACTGTACTTTCAAAGACACATCAATATAATACTTGACATAAAATACTACACTCTACTTTGTAGACAATCTGTTCAGATGAATCAGTATCACAGGTCTTTGTAAACAACTAAATTTATACGAGCATTTTTACAAATGTACAATAAAGCCTGTAATAATGTAAATATACAATAATATTGGAACCTTTGTTACACAAACACCATGATTTGAGTTGTAACTGACAATGTTTACACCGTGGGCATTAACATGGTCAGTTGACCTATATCCTCAGTACAGCGAGCAACAGGCAAAATAATAAGAAAAGTTACCATGAAAATAAGAATTTTCAAATCTTTTCAACACTTTACAGGTAGTAAGCTTTTTCCACATTTTTGAGAAGAGGTGAATATGAACAGAAAACTTAATTTCACAAAGATATGATATGGATGTATATCTAACACAAGCACCCTGATGCTGTGTCACAGTTTTCCAACAAGTCGGGTTTGAGGCAAACTACAAGTGAGGTACAAGTCATACAATGGAGAGTCTCCATCACAACTGAGTGTCAGCTGGAACTGATCTTTCAATGCACCGTTTATAAGAATGTAGGTTGACCTGAAAATTGTCCAATGTACTTTGTGCAACATTCAGTTAACTTTATAATTACTCCATGAATTTTTAACTGTTTCTGCAGTCCTATGGTTTCCAGTCTCCTTCACTTGCATACCAATGATTCTGAGTGAAAACTTGTATCAGCGAGTCATTAATGGCGGACTGATCAGTTCACACAGAACAGGTTATTACTGTCATCACACACTGTACACAATCTGCACCTAGTCACACGGCTACATCTCTTCATCAACCATTTTATATACAACTATACACAAAGTATGCAACAAATCATGCACTCAACTTTACAAATGTAACATTTGTGAAACAAATCTCACAATTAAACTGCTTGAAAACCATCAATAGATTTTAACAGTACTTACTGACAAAAAAGTGAAGCCATTCAATGATGAATAACTGTAGAAACATAAACAATCCAGTTCAAGGAGAAAGACCAGTGGTAACAGAGTGACCTACTGCTCAGACTGTGGGTTTGAATCTGACCCGAGTATTATCTGGTAAGATGGTAGTGAGGCTATGTGCAATGCTTATCAGAATGTTGACCAGGCAGTATGCATTAACTTCCTCCATCCCAACCAACTACCCATCATGACATGAGTTGCAGGAAACCCCATTAATCAATCACTACAAACCACTTCAGATATCACAGAAATAATCCACTATTATATTTTTCATTTACGTTTTCATATAAAAGCTACAAATATCAGGACTGTCAGGACTATCAGAAACTTGAAAACTGTGACACACAAAGTGTGTTTTGCTACATGTTACATGTGTTACAGTAGCTTCACACTACAGTTGTATGTCACATGATGTCAACACAACCACAACAGGAGGCAAAGTCGGCATTTTATGTCATCATATCAAAATACGTCCTTAATGTATCACGCTTGGGAAGCGGGGTGTAGAGCTGACTGTACTAGTCAGACAGTAGATTTGGAGGACAGCTTATTTGAAAGCTGTCTCTAGGCATTTGGAAGGGAGTGTAGGAGTTATTTGCGGTCTGGAGGAGGATGTAGAACTGAGTGTATCACTGAGGATAGAGTTTTGGAGGAGAGTGTGATGTTATTTGAGAGCTGTATCTATGTTTTTGGAAGTGAGTGTAGAACTGAGTGTATCACTGAGGCTAGAGTTTGGACGGGACTTTAGGGGTTACTTGAGAGCTGTCTCTATGTTTTTGGAGGAGGGTGTAGAACTGAGTGTATTACTCAGACTGTAGTTTTGTGGGTATAACTTGTTTGTGGGGTAATCCAGTTCATCCTGTAGCAGCACACAACGAGACTGAAGAGATGCAACCTGTGACTTCAGTGAGCTAATGGTTTCTTCTAATTCCTGTAAATACAGATTAATCAGGTCAGTGTCCAGGATCAGGTGAATAAGCAGCTTGCAAAACAACAAAACACTGCTCAATACAGGTAAGCGTGCTTTATATCAATGAAAGTTGTCATTGCTTACATGTCAGACATAACTCTCTCAATAGCTTATCTGTTCTACTAATACTCTCTCATAGATTACATGTTAGATACAATTTTCTCATGGATACCTATCTGACACAACTCTCTTAATTGCTCACCTGTCTGACTTAAACTCTTTCAACTGTTTACCTATCAGACACATCTGTCATTGCTTACATATATTTATTTATTTGGGGTTTTACGTTGCTTTCAACACTGTACAGGTCATATCACGACGGGTAGTAGTAAACCAGTACATACAGTTGGTAAAGTTTCTGTACTGTAAACTGCCGACCATCGACGAGCAACTACCAGCTTTCCCACTAGAGGTCGGGCCGTGGCCCCTGCTTCCATATACGAAAGGCCTGTCTCAGTGCTTACCTGTCTCACATGCCTGTCTCTTTGCCTACCTCTCACACTGCTTAGTTGTCTGATTTGCCTGTCTCACAGGTTACACACCCCCCCCCCCCCCCCAAGCCTCTGTTACTGCTTGCCTGTTTAACATGACTCTCTCACTGGTTCCTGAAACCTTTCATATTGCTTACCTGTCTGATATGCCTGTCTAACTGCCTACCTGCCTGATGGGTTATCTTCCTGAAGCTTGACACATTGCTTACCTGTCTGATATGCCTGTCTAACTGCCTACCTGCCTGATGGGTTATCTTCCTGAAGCTTCACACATTGCTTACCTGTCTGATATGCCTGTCTAACTGCCTACCTGCCTGATGGGTTATCTTCCTGAAGCTTCACACATTGCTTACCTGTCTGATATGCCTGTCTAACTGCCTACCTGCCTGATGGGTTATCTTCCTGAAGCTTCACACATTGCTTACCTGTCTGATATGCCTGTCTAACTGCCTACCTGCCTGATGGGTTATCTTCCTGAAGCTTCACACATTGCTTACCTGTCTGACTGAACCTGACACGAGTCCTTTCATCTTCAATTCATACTGACTTCTGAGCTGCGTCAACTGAAACAAAAAAAATCAGCTTGTCAAACATCGTTTGCAATTTGAGCCAAAATGTTATTTACTGTTGGGCTTCTAAAGTTATAAGTCCTCACCTGACAAAAGATGCAAGTGTGTTAAAACAGGAAGAGGTCCTCAGTGGCCTAGTGGTTAGCAAGTTTGGAATCTAATCACAGGCAGTCACCTCTGTGTGGGTTTGAGCCCCACAAGTGGTGATTCTGAGGACCTGTCCCAGTATGACCCTGGCTGTTAAACTGGACATAAAACCCCCAACTTTGACTTTCAACTTTAAAACTGGATATTTTTCCAACATTGAAAATTTGTTTTTGCTAAGAAAACCCTGCAAATTTACTTGTAAAGCAGTGTTGGCATCTCATGTCACAAATTTTTGTCCAATCAAATTTCTCAACAGAAGTCACAAGAGAAGTAATATGGCACCCACACCAATGGAAATGGAAACAAGATAAAAAATGTACCTAGACCTACTGCAATGATTTGTATCCACCGGAAAGACAACTCACCACAGCCAGTGAACCATCGTTTGACCTTGAAGGAGGGGCCAAAGGTCAAATATGACCAAAAGATTCCCAGCCCATGATTTCCTATAACTAAAGTTGGTTTCACATTGCAAATCTCTAGGACCAATAATAAGCAAGTTATAAGCACACTCTTAAGTTTGGCTATCCTCATTTGACCTTGAAGGAGGGGCCCAAAGTCAAATCTGACCGCATCAAAACATTCCCAGCCCATGATTTCCTAAAAGTTGGTTTCACACTGCAAACCTTGGGACCAAAAATAAGCAAGTCATAAGCACTTTTAAGTTCTTCTATCTTCGTTTGACATTGTAGGAGGGGCCCCAAGGTCAAATCTAAACACACCAGAAGATTCCCAGGCCATGATTTCTTACAACTTGGTTTCACATTGCAAACCTCTAGGACCAATAATAAGCAAGTTATTAGCACTACCCTCATTTGACCTTGAAGGAGAGGTTCAAGGTCAAATATGACCACATCACAAGATTACCAGCCCATGATTTCCTAGAGGTTGGTTTCACATGCCAAACCTCTAGGACCAATAATAAGGGAGATATAGGCACTTTTAAAGTGCATACATGGGGTACTTTGGCACTCTGTGGACGACTTTGAATGAAGAGCTTCAAGGTCAAATGTCTGTAAGCTTGTAGAGGACATGTGTATACCTGTTATACATATCACATATGAAAAGATCCAACCTTCTTCTTAAGAGAACTAGGCAGTAAAAAAAGGTACATAATTTTCAAATAAATGCGCATGGTGTCCATCTTGGTTTTCAGAGTGAGGTTAATTTCAGTCCCAGAGAAGCTTACCTCCCAATAAAGATATCCTGCAAATTTGGTGAAGCTTGCTTGGACAAAAATATGAGTCTTTCCTACAACTTAACTGCAGAATGCGTGCAGCAGTTTCAAACACTGGTATGATACACAAGCATTGCATGTGACCTGAAATCACATTCAGTGAAAAGTGCACAGCCATATCACAGAGCAATGTTGGGGGCTTTAGGGGTTAGTCTAAGTACATGAGCAGGGTACGGGCTCCAAACAAAAAAGAATCAACAAAGAAACACAGTTAAACATTGTACATTATCATTTTCTTCATAATATCTGTTTCTTCATTGTACTGGAGTGAACATCAGACAAAATACTAAGAGGAAGGGAGCTGATGCCACATACTGAGATATGATTAGGACTAAAATGACTTGCACTCTATGCGAAAATGAAACATTCAGGTGGAGACGTTGCCCCTCATTTCCCTATAACTATATGTGAACACAAAACATCAGGCAGAGATGGTACCCCAGAAACACAGTAGGTACAACTCTCATTTCTCAACTCTCAGTATATGGCTATAAATCCCAGCTTACTCACTGAACTAGAAAATTTAATAGTAAATTAAATTTTTATAAGTTAATACCTTACCTAGTGGACAGATGCATTTGTCCGGCGCCTTGCCGGTCACGCCAAACGTTAGAAAAAACGTCCTGAGCTGGGCTCTGGCCGGGACCGGTAGTGTCCTGTTCACTCGCCAGGTGGCTGTACAGCCTACCTGTCGGTGCAGTGCGCATCTTCCTCTTTTTGTTGCCTACCTTAATAAATCCCCTTATTGGATAAACTAGCGGGGAAGGTAGGGTGGGAATCCCCCTGTCCACTAGGTAAGGTATTAACTTATAAAAATTTAATTTACTATTAAATTTTCTATTTTATTGCGTTAATACATCTTACCTAGTGGACAGATGCAGAATAACTACCCAGTGGATGGAGGGTAGCCAAAAAGGGGAATTGCCAAGAACTCTATAATATCATAAGGGTGGAACCGGTGTATACTAAATAACCAATCTAGGTAAACCACCCGACAACTCCCCCCCCCCCTTTTGTTTTTCTTCGACATATAGGTCTTAGAACAGCCCGAAGGAGATCCAGGAAGACCTAGGGAGGAGTAAGAGTTCCAGTGAGGAAGAGGAGGAACAGGAATGAGAAAAACCCTATCCAAGGGGCACTCCTGAATATTTGGAATTTTTTTTTAATTTTTTTTTTTTTTTTTTATATACAATATTTGCACTATGTACAAATTAAGTAATGCTATTACTTGACATAGTGGACCTGTTGAGCATCTACAACAGGTCCTAAGTGGTTCAGAGTCGGCCCATGCAAGGTCCTTCAGGTAGAACTGTGTAAAAGTATTATGGGCTTTCCAATGACAGGCTGCAAGGATCTGGTCTAAGGAGACCCTGCCTTGAAAAGCCTTGGATGCTGCAAAGGCCCTGACATCATGAACTCTAACCTGATGCAAGGAATGAGATTCCTCATCTGACAGCTGGTAACATAACATGACCGTCTGTTTAATCCAAGATGAGATAGTTGCTGGAACTATGTCTTTCTGGAAACTTTTCCTAAAGGACACGAAGACCAGATCTTTACCCTTACGAAGATCTTTGGTTCTGTCCAGATAGTAACGCAAAGCGCGTACCGGGCAAAGTGACTTATCCTCCTTTAAGGACCTGTCTTAAGAGGGAGCCAATGCCGGGATAACCACTGGAGCTACGGCCCATCCCGAGCAAGCTGGTTTTTCGACAGGAAACTGGGAGAAGGGTAAAGGGAAACCTGACTCCAGTTTTCCTGGTGTCTGATGTTCTTGTAAAGCCATGCATGGATCTCGCTCCGTCGTTTGCCCGAACCCAAGGCTAGGAGGAAAACGGTCTTAAAAGTGAGGTGTTTCAGAGAAGCCTGTCTCATGGGTTCAAAGGGAGCCTTAGTCAACTGATGGAGAACCAGAGAAAGATTCCAAGAAGGAATGCCCCTTCTCCCTTTAGGTTTATCTCTATGAAAACTGTCTAACAACCGAGTCAAGTTTTCATCTTTACTGATATTTAGCTTCTCATTTCCGACCATGTCGGCAATAGCAGTTCTGTAACCGTCAATGGTGCTGGGTTGTAATTTTCTTTCCTTAAACAAATACAACAGGAAATCGGCAATGTTACTTAGAGTGGCCGACCTGAAGTCCACCTCGTTTTCCTCACACCATTTGACAAAAATGGCCCACTTTGATTTGTAGACGGCTCTGGTTGAAAGTCTCTGAGGTGCCTCAATTCGTGCTGCCACTTCGCCAGAGAATCCTTTCCCTTGAATGAGGGAGGTTCTAGGAGCCATGCATGCAGATTCAGATTTGACAGATCTCGGTGAGGGATCCCGATGAATGGTTGAGTCACCAGATCCCTCTGCCGAGGGAGACTGAATGGAATTTGCACTGACATATTGACCAGGTCCCAAAACCACGGCATGTTGGGCCACCCTGGGGCAATGAGAATCATCCGTCGACATCCCTGCTGCACTATCTTGGAGATCACTTGGCTGAGGAGGGTGATGGGAGGGAAGGCATACGCATCCAGATCCTGCCAGGATAGACTCAGAGCGTCCACAGCCCAGGCAGTCGGATCCGGAACCGGTGAGACAAACTTGGGGAGTTTGTAATTGTACCGGGTGGCAAACAGATCCACTTGTGGTTGGGCCCATCTCAAGCACAAGAGATTGAACACCCTCTGATCGAGTGACCACTCTGTCTGGATTACCTGATTGTGCCGAGAGAGCTTGTCTGCTATCACATTTAACCGGCCCGGAATGTGCCTGGCTCTCAGAACTATTCCTCTGGGGTGGCACCAGGATAGGAGTCTCCAGAGGAGGGCACAAAGAGAGCCTGATTTCATACCTCCCTGTTTGTTGATATAGGCGACCACAGTTGTGTTGTCTGTCGCAACCAACACAATCTGGTTCAGACAGAGAAGCTCGAAACTCCTGAGGGCCAGAAAGACTGCCTTTAGTTCCAAGAAGTTTATATGAAGCTGACTTTCTACTTCTGATCAAACTCCTCTTGCCGTAGCGTCCCCTAAGTGAGCGCCTCAACCTTCGTTTGATGTGTCGGTAAACAGTTGAAGGGCGTGACTTAATGGATGTAAGGGTTGACCCCTTAACACATTTCCCTCGTCTAACCACCAATCTAGGTGAGGTTGAAGAGAGGGAGGTAGAGGAATGACTTTCTCTAAGACCTCGGGTACCTGCTAGTGTCTCTTTAGGTGCCACTGAATGGGACGCATGTGGAGACGACCTGACCAAACCTGCTTCTCGGTGGCAGTCAAGAGTCCTATCAAGGACATGAACTGCCTGACCGTGCAACTGTCCTGAGCCCTTAAAAACAACAGCTTCCGACGCAAGCTTGCCCATCTTTCTTGAGTTGGCAAAACCCGACCCGTCAACAGGTCGAACCGGTAACCGACGAAGGTAAAGACCTGTTGAGGATTCAACTCCGACTTTTTGATGTTGACCAGCCAGCCCAGTTCGTGGCAAAGAGACAACAGAACTTGGGTGTGACGGAGACCAATTTCCTTCGAAGGGGCTCTCAGTAACCAGTCGTCTAGGTACTGGTGGATTCTTATACCCCTGTTCTGAGCCATAAGTTTCACCTCCTTGACTACCTTGGTGAACTCTAGAGGAGCCGTGACCAACCCGAAGGGAAGGGCAGTGAACTGGTACGCTCGTTTGTTGAGGAAGAATCTCATGTACTTCCTCGACCGGGGGTGAATAGGGATGTGAAAGTATGCGTCGCTGAAATCCAGTGAGGTCACCCACTCCCCTTTTTGTAGCGAGGTCCGGATGGTTTCCGGAGTTTCCATCTTGAATGTGCCGGTTTTGAGGAACTTGTTCAACCGACTCAGATCTAAAATAGGCATCCACCTGTTTTCCGGTTTGGGTACTAAACACAGCCGGTTGTAGAAGGCTAGAGAAGACCGGACCAGGACTGGCTCTACTACCAACTTTCCTTGGAGAGAGATCAGTGCCTCTTTGAGGAAACGGCTTTTGACCGGATTGGCATAGCTGCTCTGAATGATTGGAACCCTGGTGAGAGGAGGTCTTAATCTGAAGGGCAGGCTGTAACCCTCCTTTAAAATGGACACTGCTCGAGGGTTTGCGCCTAACCTTTGCCAAACTTGCCAAAACTTTTGAAGACGGCCTCCTACAGGACCATCGTGCACAACAGTGGGGACACCTTGAACATTTTGGACAAAAAGACATGGATCGACACAAGAAACACTGTTCACATGCTTTATTTTTCTCAACACTGGTACGGGACTTAGACCTTTCTTTTGCGGAGGCCCGGTGGTAGCTACAGAAGGAGCATGAGTTGCAACATGAAAGAACACATCCTGACTTACATGATTTACTTGCCTCATGGGAAAGTCTTGATTCTGAGATGTGTGGGGTCGTGAACTTCCTATCTGTACTGAATTCAGTAACTGACCCGAACTTTCTGTTAACATGTCTTTTACTGTCTCTTGAACACTTGAACCGGTCATTTCCGGTGGAACTTAACTTAACTTTGAACAAAGAACTGGATTGAGACAAACTTTCTTGACTAAGTTTAGAGTCTGTTTCCTGCCCAACCGATTTAATGTCTTGACTACAGAGGTTGGGTTGAATTGGTAACTGTCATTTTTGGTGTTTAAATCCACGGGCGCGAGAGAAACGGGGGTTAGTACTACGACCCCTTCCTCTTGATCTGCCCCTGCCCCGAGCAAACTGTCGCCATGGTTGGGCCGGTTCAGCTGGAGCTGCATTTCTAGAATCCCGGCGATCATAGGGTTGGAACCTATTCTGGTTCCGCCAACCAGTGCGCTGCATAGCACCCGGACCGGGTCTTGGAGCGGCACTGGTGGATTCAGACTTAGTAATATCCTGTTCTGCAATGCATATCAGGTCATCAGGGAAGAGACCGTAATTGAACAATGGAGCATTCCTGAGCCGAGTCCAGGTGTCAGGCTTGACTCCCGGCTTGACATGGTCTAAATAAGAGTCACGTCTCAGAAGTACAAGATTTGCCATGTTGATGAAAAGGCTGTCAGCTAGGTGCTGCAATGAGGTTCCCATGGCAATGGAGACATTTTGATGAAAAGCTAGGTAGTCTTTCAGGTTGTGAAGAGCCTCTGAGACTTCTTTTGAGGCCTTTCCTTTATTAAAGTTCGACTGAAGGCACACTAAACTGTGGTTCATACGGTCCTGCAGTTCACTAGCACATCTGTTAAAGCCTGCAGCTTGGTTGACAATGTAGCTGCCTTCTTTGGTATTCCGTTCCCATCGACGTAGATATTCTTGGGAAATAGGGCGTGAAACAGGACCAGAAGGAGGGTAGGAAGAGGCCTTGGTAATACGTGGAAATTGCGAATTAACTTTTGCCTCGGTATTCCTCCAACTAAACACAGACTTGCCAGGGCGAGGAGTAGTGTCAGGCTTGAGGGTGTGCATCTGGTACCAACGCGCTTGCGATTTCGGCATCTTGATAAATTGGTCCTTCTTCAGACCACTTGAGTCTTGACTCCTAGAGGGATAACCCTCGGCCACCGTGGTATTGAGACGCTCAAGTTTTTGACATAACCAGTCGTCTGGTGGCATAGCTACAGACACACGAGCTGGCCGCCTGGGTACCTTCCCCTTCCAAGGGTTGTTACTCTAGTCGGGTTCACTAAAATCAGCCTCAAAAACCGGGATATGATTCCATCCCATAAAGGATCTGACAGACCGGACGGTTTCACGGTAGTTCATATCCTCTGTAACTTCTTGTTTTTCACCAGTATCCGACAGTTCCCCTTCATCAGGTTCAGAAGCTGAATAATGCTCACTGTCTTCCAGCTCATATGGTAGGTCAGAATACACACTAGCCTGTGGATAATCCTCCGGACCGGTGGTTCTGTAAGTAGCACTGGCCTGAGAGTAACTGGGAGTCGGACCGGTAGCTGATAGTTCCTTGGTCGGTGGACCGGTTGACTGGACAGCCGGCTGAGAGACAGGTGCTTTGGCCGGAAGAGCTTGAGAGCCGGTGTCGGTCATATCTTCAGTGGTTGCCTGTGATGAACTTGTGGCTAGTTGTTTTGCACCGACCGGATTTAATTCAGATGTATCCCTTTGCCTGTCGGTGGGTTTATCAGAATGTCTACCGGAGTGCCGGTGAGTCTTCTTATCAGACTTCTTGTGTTTGTGAGGTTTTTCTTTTCCGGTTTAACATCAGACCCTTTATTATCTTCAGCTTCTGCCGGAAGCCACACCGGACCGGTGGGTCGGGCAGAAGAAGGGTCAAGGAAGGGAGTATCTGATAGCACTTTGTGAGCAGGAATGGGGTTAACAGGCATAGAAGGAGCAGTAAAAATGTTACCTCGTGAGAGAAGTGCCTCGAATCTTGCAAACTGCTCAGACATCTTGTCAGATAATGCAACTAACTGATCAGAAGTGACATAAGAGGCGTCTGAAGTAGAAGCAGAAGACGCGGCAGGTGCCTGCGTGGAAAGCTGCGCAGAGGGCTGAGAATCCGGTACTGGCTGCGCAGAAGGGTGCGCAGAAGAATTATCTGTCGGAGCGTTAGCAGACGACAAGTCCTCCACCGGAGAAATAACTGTCACCTCTTTGGGGGACACTAGCAATCCTGCTTTCCTTTCCTTTCTTATTCTATAAGATGGAGTAGACAAAGTTTCCTTTTGGGTCTCCGAAAATTTGTCACATAATGAGCAAGGTTTGTCCTTGACACACGGGTCCTCCCCCAACTTCTTCTCTCTACATCTTGCACAACGTTCGTGAAGATCAAACGCGGCCATTATATGTCCGCAAGCGCCTCTGCGCTGCCCCTTAAAATCTCCAGGGGATGCCATGAATATTCAGTGATAACTTGATATAAAAATGATGTAACTTTAAAATGTATATCCAACACTAAAACTGAAAAACGTCTCTATAAATCTTTCTTGACAACTTTTTAATATGGCGCCAAACAAAAAGAGGAAGAGCGCATGCGCACTGCACCGACAGGTAGGCTGTACAGCCACCTGGCGAGTGAACAGGACACTACCGGTCCCGGCCAGAGCCCAGCTCAGGACGTTTTTTTCTAACGTTTGGCGTGACCGGCAAGGCGCCGGACAAATGCATCTGTCCACTAGGTAAGATGTATTAACGCAATAAAATTGTTGATTCAGCTGGTTACTTGCCGTGTACATGCACAGTTTTAATCTTTCAGGTGCCTGTCTTATCAAGAAGTTTTCAAAAACTACAGGCCTGTCTCAAATTTAAACTTTATCTCAAAGATACTTGAAAGGGTAGTAGCCGTCCAGCTACAAACTCACTTGGATGAAGCCGGCCTTATGACTGCCTTCCAATCAGCTTATAGAAAACACCATTCTACTGAAAGTGCCCTCCTTAATATTCATAACGATATTCTTCTTAATATGGCCAAAGGGTCTGTCACTGCCCTTACCCTTCTGGATCTATCCGCTGCTTTTGATACCATCGACCGCACCATTCTCCTGGACAGACTCAATGTTTATTATGGAATCAGTGAGCTAGCACTTGGCTGGTTCAAATCATACCTGTCGGGAAGGACACACTCGGTCAAGCTAGGTAGTACACTCTCGCATCCTGCTGCGCTCCAGTATAGAGTTCCCCAGGGCTCTGTCCTTGGACCAATTCTGTTCTCTCTCTACAGTAACCCAATCGGCTCAATCATTCATTCCCACAGTAACATCAACTACCATTTTTACGCCGATGACACCCAGTTATACATAACTCTTTCACCAGAAAATTTCTCTCACTCTATGCAAAAACTAATGAACTGCCTAAATGACATTCAAAATTTCATGTTTACAATTAAATTAAAATTTAACCCCGGACAAAACCGAGTTCATTCTCATAGGCTCCCCAAAAAATCGTAAACAACTCCTTCCTCACTTCCCTATCAATATTCTGGGAAATCAGGTCTCGCCAGCACAAAGTGTCAGGAACCTTGGAATGGTGTTCGATTCCAATTTCAATTTCTCAAACCACGTGTCACAAGTCATAAAGTCCACTAGAGTACATGCAAGAGACCTCTACAGAATTTGCCCCCTTCTAGACCTGAATACATCACTGCTGTTAGCGAATGCTTTGGTGAGCAGCAGGTTGGACTAGTGCAATTCACTCTTCTTATCACTCTCTGATTTTGAGTTAAGGAGATTGCAGCTAGTCTAAAACTCACTCTGCAGGGGTTGTCACCCATTCCTCTAAATCCTCTCAAATTACTTAACTAAAAAAACTCCATTGGCTACCAGTCAGATACAGGGTACAATTTAAAATTGGTCTTATTACATATAAAATTCTCAACCAAGGTCAACCAGTTTACCTATGAGAATTAATCCACCCCTACATCTCTTTCAGAAACACAAGGCGAAGTACCCCCAAACTCAAGTTCCTTCAAGCCCCAACTTTCGATCGCAGAGTTCACAAATCAATTAAACACTTTTCTAATTCCTTCAGTCACTATGCCCCTGTCCTTTGGAACTCTTTCCCCTTTCATGTAAGAAATAGTCCCTCTGTTGCATCTTTTAGGAAGTACCTCAAAACCCACCTCTTCAGCTCTAGCTTCCCAACTTAGTTTTTCTTCTCTCCCGGTCACACCCACAATCCTGGATTACTGACCTAGAACGCCCCTCGACTCTCCCTATGATAATGACTTTGTTTAATTAGCGCACTGAGTTCCCCTTTGTGGGGAAGATATTACACTTGCAAAGCAGTAGATTAGATTAGATTAGATATCACTCCAACAACAGCTTGTCAGCTATGGCTTCATTTAAAAACAAGGGTGACAATGAGACAGATTATCGGTAACCTTACACACGTTCCAATCGGTTCCATGAAGACAGTGGCCAGAGTCCAGTGGTTTTATACTCAATTTCCAAACTACCCGCACATTCAGGTCCAAATAGAAAATATCTTGAAGGAAACATCATACCTTTCACAACACCGAGTAAATAAAACTAGTACAAGCTGTTTAATACTTGATACTGTTAGGAGACGGTCTGACTTGTAAAAATACTGTCACTTTTAGGCAAAATCTCATCTTCAAACTACTTAATTGGATGCTTGTACACAAAACAGAACATAGCTAGAACATTAGTTACAGAAGATTTTATAAAACCCACCTAAACAAACATCATTTCGCCCTTGAGATGAAGCATCTACCTGCTTTTGATTCACCTGATACAGATGTAGTTAAAATTTGTTTTGTGATGTTTATAATTAATATTTCACAAATGTTTTGTCTTGAGTTACTTTATACTTTTCTATGAAGGACATCTAATTGTGAAGCATAGAACAAATGTTTATTTTGCCCTAGAGTCTAGGGTTTGATGTATCCGAGTTGATTATACCAACATAAGCCCTTTTGACAATCTTTGAATGCAAGCGTGACAACCACTGATGCTTGCAAAGTCACATCCAGTAAAACAGACTTTCTTCATCTGCAGTTTAAGTTTAAACCATGAAATAGGTACATTGAGAACTGCTTGTTATTTGCAGTGATGTACAGTCTCTGAATCCATCAGCATACAGTGCTTTCCTCCCCACAGCTTGGTGATCTGATGTCATCTGCAATGTGTTCCTCCAACCCAAATCAACTCTCACCCAAAACAAAACAACAAGTGGTAATAATGACGGAATAAGCTGGGGAAAATATAGTAAATCACTATATCCAAATAAAATAAGCATAAAGTTTAGTTCTTGAAGGTAATAAAACAAGTACCCCACAGCCGGAGCAAATAGTTTTCAACACCATGAGATATAGAAGTAGTGAAACAGTACACAGAATGGGATACTTTCAGAGTAGTGTCAGTGTCCAAATAATGTTTAACATCTAAGAGAAAGAAACTGCATGTAAAGATTAAGTATTAAAACAAGAAAACAAGACAATTCAGTAAACTAAAGATTTTATAGTATTGTTTCCTTAAACACTGGGATTGAGACAGATTACCAGCACTTGTCACATGTTATCATAAGCCTGGTTCAAACCCACGACCACACAGTTGAGAGCCTATCAATGTTCTTAACAACTTGATAACTAACTGGGCCTTTCACACTGGACCTCTGACACTAAAACTCTGACACTGGACCTCTGACACTGAAACTCTGACATTAGACCTCTGACACTAAAACTCTGACATTGGACCTCTGACACTGGATCTCTGACACTAAAACTCTGACATTGGACCTCTGACACTGAAACTCTGAAACTGGACCTCTGACACTAAAACCCTGACACTGGACCTCTGACACTGAAACCCTGACACTGGACGTCTGACACTGAAAATCTGATACTGGACCTCTGACACTAAAACCCTGACACTGGACCTCTGACACTGTAACCCTGACACTGGACGTCTGACACTGAAACACTGTCACTGGACGTCTGACACTGAAACTCTGACACTGGACCTCTGACACTAAAACTCTGACACTGGACCTCTGACACTGAAACTCTGACACTGGACCTCTAACACTGAAACTCGGACACTAGACCTCTGACACTGAAACTCTGACACTAGACCTCTGACACTGAAACTCTGACACTGGATATCTGACACTGAAACTCTGACACTAGACCTCTGACATTAAAACTCTGACATTGGACCTCTGACACTGGATCTCTGACACTAAAACTCTGACACTGGACTTCTGACACTAAAACTCTGACACTGAAACTCTGACATTAGACCTCTGACACTAGACCTCTGACACTGAAACTCTGACACTAAAACTATGACATTGGACCTCTGACACTGGATCTCTGACACTAAAACTCTGACATTGGACCTCTGACACTGAAACTCTGAAACTGGACCTCTGACACTAAAACTCCGACACTGGACCTCTGACACTGAAACTCTGACACTGGACGTCTGACACTGCAACTTTGAAACTGGACCTCTAACACTGAAACTCTGACACTGAAACTCTGACACTGGACGTCTGACACTGAAACTCTGACATCAGACTTCTGACACTGAAACTCTGACACTGGACGTCTGACACTGAAACTCTGACACTATACCTCTGACACTGAAACTCTGACACTAGACCTCTGACACTGAAACTCTTGACACTGGACGTCTGACACTGAAACTCTGACACTGGATCTGACACTGAAACTCTGACACTAGACCTATGACACTGAAACTCTTGACACTGGACGCCTGACACTGAATCTCTGACACTGGACCTCTGACACTGAAACTCTGACACTGGACCTCTGACACTGAAACTCTGACACTAGACCTCTGACACTGAAACTCTGACACTGGACGTCTGACACTGAAACTCTGACGCTAGACCTCTGACACTGAAGCTCTGACACTGGATCACTGAAACTGGACCTCTGACACTGTACTCTGACACTTGAACTCTGACACTGGAGCCCTATGTCTTTTGTCTGCACTTTTTGTGTCCCAGTACAGAACACTCTAGGACAAATGCCTTGAATCCTGGTCTAAGCAGAATGCTGGTGGATGGTTTACTTTATCTTCATTTGTCAGAACCCCTGTCCAGTCACATCCACTGTATCGAACATGTGATGAGATGAAGTCTACAGATATGCCAGGATGCTTCAACTCATCCCTGTCTCAATATTCTGTTTGGGTGTCTTGCACCTACGCTTCATCTGGGGAAGGTGATAAGATTAAGCTTACAGACATGCCAGGATGCTTCAACTCATCCCTGTCTCATTATTCTGTTCGGGTGTCTTGCACCTACACTTCATCTGGGGAAGGTGAGAAGATGAAGCTTACACTAAGACATGATAGGACACCTGACTTAGTGCTGTTTGCATATCATGGTATCTCTGTGATATATCATACCATATAAGTGAGTCCATCCTAGACCTATCCAACAGTACATGAATTCTATCATGTTTTGGGTGCCACAATAGGAAAAGGAAAGGACACAAGGAAAACAGGACACAAGAAAATACAGTCCTAAACCAGGCATAGGTCATAATCAAGTAAGTATCCACCAGGGCGATATGACTATGGTGGTGGGTATGCCAATCTGAAGAGGTAGGGCTTGAGTTGGCTCTTAAGATTGGAGATGGTCTGTTGGAATTGGACAACTGGGGGCACACTGTTCTATTCAACCTGTGTGGCCAAACTAAGCCTATTTGTCACATTTCTGGTGCAGACTGAGGAAAGTGAGTCAATTTCCATAAGTCAGACTGCTAGACTTGATCAAAGATGACAAATTCGGAGGTTGAGAGAAATTTATGCCCTTAAAATAAGGAAATACAGAACCTAGTCTAACCTTCTGTCATTTAAATATTCAACTTTATGACCTTGTTTCCATGTGCCCAAACCCTTTCCTGTGCAATACTCGGAAGTGCAATCATTTTTACATTTTAGAAACCTTTTATTATCTGACCACAATCTTACTCTCTGACAAATGTCGGACACCAGAGGTTCCGGTCTTTATTCTTTTGTGACATTTTCTGGTGTGCACTACTCTAAAAGTAGATGTTGAGAGAATGGATCTGTTTGTCCGGCAAGTGTGAAAGCTCATCATGGAGGCATACTGACAGGCCAATCTGTCAATGTTAACGCACTTAACACATGGGTGCATTCTGATTGGCTGACACCCAGTCTCCTACAGATCATCACACTGTTAGGTAACAAGCCTTTGATCTGTGATTGTTACTAATGAATGTCCTTTGCTAACTTCATTTGAATTATCAATGCCTTTCTATGAAAACACATTATTTACCAGAGATCTCAAGTGTCCTAATAAAAACACAGTTATCTGCTAGTGTGTACAAAATGTTCTGGAAAGTTACCGACTGAGTCACAGAAAATTGCAAAAATGAGTGAGAAACAATAGAGAACAAATGTAAAAATGAGTGAAGAACAATCGAGTAGAATTCTATTAAGATTATTTGAATATCAGAGAATGTCACTGAAAAGATCACACGGTCACATCATCAGTACAATACCCAAATTTCATATGAATTTTCAGTTTATCATCACTTTCAAGCATCTTTTATCAAAAATAGTGCTGTAATACATTCTCAATAACTGCCGATTCTCCCTGGCTCTATGCATGTCATGTTTTCATTGTAAATAACTTTTCCCGGCTAGGTCTACTGACAGGAGGGGAGGTCTGCATTTTTTATTTCACATTTGCCTTTATTCCTGTCAAATTTCAAATCAATTTAAAAAGTATATGTGTTAAAAATTTAGAAATATCATTGTCAAAAATGATTGTAAAAATTTCAAAAAGGGCCAAAAGATGAACACAAACTCAGGCATCAAATCACAGACTGTCCATGAAAACCCTACAAAAAGTGCTTCAGTTTAATCTTAATATGAGCCCCTCCAATCTATTAGACAGATTCTTACATCATTACAAGCTTCATTACACTCTACACTATGGGAGAGACCTAACTAATGGAATCAGCTTTCTATCAGAAGTCTACCAAGTAAATCCCTCTTGTCATGGTTTTCACAGGGTAAAATAAGTCCACTTGTTGCAGTGAGTATTAATGGCTGATGCCATTAATACAGTCTGTGAAGTGTAATGAGCCAGGTAGCTATCTGTAGGCACTAAAAATGCACCATCTTATCCCTGAGACACAGATCATGAGAAGGTAGTTCATACAAGAATGGACTCTCTGCTTCAAACAGTAACATACCTGTGTAGACTGCCTCATTTTCACAAGTTACACTGTTGTATAATGCTCTATTAGTTACATTTTCATTCAGGAATCATAACTTAAAATTTCAAAGTTACATAAATGTTTGATCACCTTCTCTCTTCAATGAATGCAAATGTATTGGATCGTCAATCTGTATGTAAGACTTTATCATGACCGACAGTCTTACATTGTCACTGGTAGCAATAACTAAACACAATTTTAAATCTATCACATTAAATAGACCCAATACAGAGGAATATGTGCTTTGATTGGTTTAGTTAAATATTTCTTGTTTTTCCACTATTTCCTTTTCAAATAAAAGATTATTGGATCTCATTTCCCTGGAAATACCTTAGTGAAATTATTATTTGGTTCTATAATGTTACTGAACGCAATCGTGAAAAAAGTCATTTGGACACGCAGAGTATGAACTGGAGGACAAAAACACTAACATATAAACCTTTCATCAGAAAATTGACATGTAACCTGCCAACACCAGTGGAAAATTCATTTACTTCAATACCAAATTACTAACTTAAACATATTTTTAGCATTACTGAATAAATAAGTGACAGTAACTGCATGACTTTCAGCTTTGTTTGAAATTATGTGTTACATAGTGAGAATCTGTCATGTATCAAGACTTGCCACATTTTGAGACATGTCATGTATATTAATGGAATATACACGTCTCAAATATTTGCTTCTAATTATGGCTTACTTCCACTTCTTCCTAGAAAGATAGCGTATTTTCTGAAGATCACAAAACTGTTTCCATGTAAACCTGAATTCAGATTCTACTCAGACACACTTTCCATATGTCATGATGCTGTCAATCTTCTACTGAGAGCTGGCTTTAAATCTTCAAATGTCTGATTCTTCATTTATTCAACTTTCACACTCGATCCGTGTCCACTATCAAACACAAGCACCTTACATCATGCTACACTTCATGCCAAGAATGTGCCATAAAGACCCTTACGATAACATTACTGTGTACTGAAGGCACTCTGCCCCTACTTATAAGAATGGGAAAGCTGTAACTCGATATGTCAACAGTTGGAATTTAATCAATTTATCCATGCGGTTTTTTTCTATAACTGTGAAATACCAGGTTAGATGCAGACAAATGACATCCAGTTTTTGATGTTGTATTCACACACACTTGTGAGGCATTCCACACCAACAACCTACAGAATAATCCATACAATGGAAACTCTCCTACTGTATAAAAACATCAAAGCTTTTAACTTTTAACTTGGAAACTAATTTGAGTGGAAAGATAAACACGATCTTCACACGTAAGAGTACACTTTGTGTTTGTTTCATTAATATGCTGAAGATACTTGAAAACTTCTCCTAAGTTTACTGAGATAAATAACCAACCTAAGCATACATCATACACATGACCGGATATGTGTTACAATCTTATCCAGAGAATGATTTCATTTATTAGAATACATACACTTGAATGCTGACATTTGAAGTCACACAATGAGAACCACTTACATCACACCTCTCACACACACAGTGTTAATTAACATGCTACAGGGCAGATGTCACCAAGTCAGACCTTCACATGTGCTTTACTTGTGAATTACGCTTCAAAGGTGAAAACCTGGAACTTTTTCATTACATCAAGACATCACAAAAGCAAGGCAGGATCTCAGAATTCTATCAATTTGAAAGTACAGGATGGTTTGCTCTAGGTATACATCAGATACACTCTATCATCTGGGGTAGTAGAGGGAGATGGAGGAAAGTAATGCAGAGGAGTTGGTCAACATTCTGCACTGTACAACACGGCTCCAGCAGCAAACCCACAAACCTCCTGATGAGAACTAAGATTGGAAGCCTACCCCAGTGACAAGGGATGCATCTTACTAGCAAGCCTCCTTCCTCTGAATAACAGGATCACCTGAAGGTCGTATAAGACTGCCACTGAAAGTCATATAAGACTGCCCCAATGAATAAAGTAACTAGTAACCATGTAATACCTCCCAAATATTGGGAAAAAAACAGTCTATTAACGTATCCAGGTCATATCAGGAAAGACACAGGGAGGTGGGGTGGCTAATGCAGATAGGCTTTGCAAACAGGAAAGTTTTGAGCTCCTGAAGCAGGCAATGGAGTTTGCACTATACACACAGTCAGGTAGGTCATTCCAGATGTTAGATGCATCAAAAGCAAAACTATCGCCAAAATGATTGACTTGTGGAATGAAGACTGAAAAACTCAAATAGCCACATACTGCTGGTCAAGCTGACCATGTCTGGCACTGTAAGAGCAATTGCTCAGACAAGGAATGTCCAAATTAATGTGGGGAGCCCTTGTGAAAAAATCCATGGACCAATATAGCAGGTGTAGATTACAACCTGACAAACTTCTAATCTGTGAGTTACAGTAGTCTAGGCCATTACTATCCGAGGCACTTGCCACAAGAACAGCCACTTGATGGATAAAAACTTAAAATGCTGTCTAATAGGACAGAGTTCACATGTTTGCAGGAAACAGGCATACAAGTATTATGAATAAGTTCAGCAAAGGAGAAATCTGCACTGAACTACTGACACCTTGGTTTCTAGCAGTATCCGCAGGGTGGAGAAGCTTTCCTAGGGTACTGACATGAAAGTGAGATGAAGATTTGACAAAAACAATTAATCCACTTTTGTCAGAATTCAGTTTTAATTTACAGAGACTTCCAACTTTGGACATCTTGAAGGCAAGAGCTTATTCAGTGCAGAGGAAGTTTTTTCAGATTAATGGACAAACAACTGAGTGTCATCAGCATTAAAATGAAATGCAGTGACCATCATCTTGCTTAACACAGTTGTATAGAGTGAGAGCAATTATGGGCTGAGCTCTGATCCCCGGAGGACACCATAGATAAGCTTACTTAAGTCAGAGAGTGTTAAACCCATCTTGATAAATTTAAAAAACAAATGTCCATTTCAGAAATTGAACTGAAAAAAAAACAACTTTTGAAGCATTTATCAGAAAAACTTAAATTCATCAGCTATTGAGATGCACTCAATCTCCACTTGACTGCCTGAACAACATCAGTTGGAAATGAACCTTGGAAACACAAATGCCAATTTTCTGCAACAGTTTACAAAGTTACTGATGAGAGCGGGGAATTAACTTGAAATTGAAGAACTTTGCAAAATGTCATGCAAACGGACCTGTCATAATCAACAGCAAGTGTGTGATGAACAAAGACAGTTTTTCAGATTTACAAGTGAAAAACACCATGTTGTACATTTATTTGTGGAAATAACTTCCATTGATTTGCTAAAGCAAAGGAAAGCAAATTGATTTCAAATGCTATTTAGACTCTAAGAGCAGAGATCAGGAATCTTTCTCCGGTACTCAACATTTCTATTCTGACACACCACTGGGAAGTCTGGCTCTCATGATTATCCCCGTCAAACATTGTAGTGGGAAGGGAGAAATTGATTGGTTCTGCTGTGTCTCGAACTCACAGCCTTCTCATTACACACAGATATAAACACAAGTCTAGCTCTTTAACCAGCTGAGCTAAAGGGGAATCCCCGGAAGCCCAGGTATTAATAGAACTGATATACGTGAGGATATTACAACATGCTTCAAACTGACCCTCTGCTTCATGCCACCATTGGAAAAACATGCTTCAAACTGACTCACTGCTTCATGCCACCATTGGAAAAACATGCTTCAAACTGACTCACTGCTTCATGCCACCATTGGAAAAACATGCTTCAAACTGACTCACTGCTTCATGCCACCATTGGAAAAACATGCTTCAAACTGACCCTCTGCTTCATGCCACCATTGGAAAAACATGCTTCAAACTGACTCACTGCTTCATGCCACCATTGGAAAAACATGCTTCAAACTGACGCACTGCTTTATGCCACCATTGGAAAAACATGCTTCAAACTGACTCAATGCCGGCTGCTTCATGCCACCATTTCACAAACATGCCTCAAACAGACACGGCTCAAACAACCATGCCTCAAACTGACAAAGTGCTGGCTGCTTCAGGCCACAATTTGACCAACATGCCTCAAACATACACGGCTCAAACAAACATGCCTCAAACTGACCGAGCGCTGGCTCCTTCAGGCCACCATTTGACACATTGCTCTCACATGCCAAAGACTGGAAACTTTGTGTGTAAAAAGACACCCTTCTGGCTGATTACTGCAGGACTGTGGATGTTACCTCAGGCATATGTGTGTATGGAGTGGATACTGGTCTTCTGTAAGGCTCTAAGAACTCACAATTTGCCCTTTTCATTATTACCCCTGCAATGTCAAAACATACTTGTTCATCTGGCTATTTACTACACAAAAGCTTTTATTCCACCTGAGATTGAGTCTGGGCTTCTGTAAATCGCCACATAAACCTCCTTACACTCAGATTGTGAGTTGTCATTACTCACAGTGCAATGTCAAACCACACATATCCACTGGTTACATGACTGCATAGATGCTAGAAAGACTTCAAATCATTCCAGATGGAGGCTAGTACAAGATTACCCAATGCTTGTCTCATGGCAACAGCATTCTATAAAACTTAACTGTTTCCTGCTTTCCGCGCCTTAAAATCTGATAGTACTGAGACCAAGCACTACAAAGGTGCAAACAGAATGACACAGAAACTGACAGAAAGTGACCAGTACTCAGTGTATGACAGTAGTTTGCAGTGCCACACTCCTCTTGTTTGACATTCAATGCTAATATAACCAGACACACAGCATATCAAGTGAACATTGAATACGTACACAATCAGGCACACATCATATCAAGTGAACATTGAATACTAACACAACCAGACACACATCATATCAAGTAAACATTGAATACTAACACAACCAGACACACATCATATCAAGTGAACATTGAATACTAACACAACCAGACACACATCATATGAACATTGAATACTTACACAACCAGGCACACATCATATCATGTGAACATTGAATACTTACACAACCAGACACACATCATATCATGTGAACATTGAATTCTTATACAACCAGACACACATCATATCAAGTGAACATTGAATACTTACACAACCAGACACACATCATATCATGTGAACATTGAATTCTTATACAACCAGACACACATCATATCAAGTGAACATTGAATACTAACACAACCAGACACACATCATATGAACATTGAATACTTACACAACCAGGCACACATCATATCATGTGAACATTGAATACTTACACAACCAGACACACATCATATCATGTGAACATTGAATTCTTATACAACCAGACACACATCATATCAAGTGAACATTGAATACTTACACAACCAGACACACATCATATCATGTGAACATTGAATTCTTATACAACCAGACACACATCATATCAAGTGAACATTGAATACTTACACAACCAGACACACATCATATCAAGTGAACATTGAATACTTACACAACCAGACACATCATATCATGTGAACATTGAATTCTTATACAACCAGACACACATCATATCAAGTGAACATTGAATACTTACACAACCAGACACACATCATATCAAGTGAACATTGAATACTTACACAACCAGACACACATCATATCATGTGAACATTGAATACTTACACAACCAGACACACATCATATCATGTGAACATTGAATTCTTATACAACCAGACACACATCATATCAAGTGAACATTGAATACTTACACAACCAGACACACATCATATCAAGTGAACATTGAATACTTACACAACCAGACACACATCATATCATGTGAACATTGAATTCTTATACAACCAGACACACATCATATCAAGTGAACATTGAATACTTACACAATCTGACACTTATATCAAGTGAACCCAAAACTCTAACAGTAAATGTATAAAAGACCTGACAGTCTGCAGAACAGGGACATTTATTCCTCTTCCCTTTGTCCAGATTTTATGCAACCT
Source organism: Sabellastarte sp. h YS-2021 (assembly GCA_964017235.1). NCBI lineage: Eukaryota > Metazoa > Annelida > Polychaeta > Sabellida > Sabellidae > Sabellastarte > Sabellastarte sp. h YS-2021. The sequence continues at coordinate 1,421,625 of OZ024931.1, forward strand.
TTTATGAAATGGACCCATGATGCCCTGGGAGAGCGAGGGCGGCCAACAAGTGATATAGCAGATTGTATTGACAAAAATGAGACCTGTGAAAGCTGAACCAAAAATCAGCTGGATTGTAGTGTAAAAAGCTGTAGGTCTTGGCTGATCAAATGACTTTTCATCAATCTTTCACAAACCCCTTTAGTGAATACAAGCCCAGCCAAACCTAATCAGGGACAGCATATTAAGACCTCCTTGTATTTTTAAATTCTGGTGTGTTTTCATACTGTTTTCACTAAAATAAATTCAAATCTTTAAAAGGACTTAATGACTAGAACTCAATGGGTTCTCAGAAACAGAATGGTTTATTGGGAAACAAACTATAACCTAATGAACTGGGTACTAATGAAACTATTTATGTCCATTTTTCAGTCTGATTGGTATACATTAGGGATGGGTTGGTAGGCCCGGTATCTCGGTATCGAGACCATTTTACTGAAATACTGTGATGAGATTTTACAACCGCCACTTCGCTTGTCAGCACATATCATGGTAGGAAGGGTTAAAATATTACAAACATATCCAAAATCTGAAGAAATTATAAGCTTTTATCTCCAATTTTCATCGATCCACTTTGATTACAGTAATAGCGATTATGTTGAGCGGAACTGCCATGTTTTGGTTATGACTATTCACAACCTCAATCTCGCTTGTCAGCTCATACAACTGAAGGAGAACTTCAAATATTAGAAACAAACAAGAAATCTGAAGATATTATAACTTTGTATCTCATATTTAGTGCATTTGGCAACTTTTATTGCAATTTTGTTAAGAGGAAACGTTCATATACTTTTGGGTATTCTAAAACGGGGAGTCCCGGAATCAGTACGGTTTTGCATTGGCGACCTTCCGATGTACATATTTTTCATACCGACCCATTCATTTTCAGTGTGACTGGTATACCTTATATCATTTTCAGTCTGACTGGTATACATTATACCTTACACCTGGACTGGGTATGGATGATTTCGCGTCAGGTTAACACTAACCAATATGGTACCCAGATTGGGGATTGTTTAATTGCAGTATGAATCCCAGATCTGTTTTTTTTAATTTCTCACACATGAGAGTGTGAAATAGTTTCCACATACTAGTGTCACCATTCCACACATGAGACCTGTTCAGGCTATTTTATAACTGCATGTAATAATCCCTACCAGTCACTGAGGCTGCACTATGGAATACCCTGCCCTTTCCTGCTCCATGTAAAATCACCCATTCCGACCTAATTTGGTAATAAATTCACTACTTTTGATGCTGTGTTACAAGCCATATATTTACATTGATTTGGACAACAGTCAATGGACACCAAATATCATGTTTCTCTGCAGATCAAAAGTAACTGAGAGGTGGAGTGAGTGCTTGTGCCAGGAATATGTGCTCAATAGGAGCTGTACAAGTATCCAGATACAGTCTGCAACTCCAAACTCATTGTACCTTTGATCTACAGTTATCACACAACTCACAAATTCTCTCTGCCTTTGCAGCTTTTGTTTGACCTGAGAAATAAAACATTATATATATAGACATTTTAAGCAGAGCAAATGGGTTGACTTCTTATGAACAGTCAACAGGTGCAGACTTGTGCAAGGACAGTTCACCGGAAACTTGACACTTTATATCAACACAGCATTTGGGCCTTAAATAGTTTTCATTGCAAAATGTTGACCAAGTCATATGCAGAGCTTTACTCCATCCTTACCTGAATTAGCCATCATGACACAAGCTCCAAGGCCAAAGCCAAATAAACATAAAAAGAACGTGTGAACCCTTTAACATTCTGCATTGTGTACATCAGTGATCATGACTGGTTTACAATGAAAAATGTACATTGTGAAAAGTGAACTGTCAGTGTTTTAGTATCTACTACTTCTTGCATTAGTAAAGAACCATTTAATCATGTGAAGTGTGTGGCAAGCAATTCATTATCATTTCCTTGCAAAGCAAGCAAAATTACAAAACTAAGAATTTTGTTTCTTTCAAGTTAATTAATCTTTCTGAAAGGTGAGTAACTGTGCATCAAGAAGCTTTTTAACCAGGGAGATGCTGGGAAGGGTTAGGGGTTCGGTTAGGGTTAGCAAAATTCCATCAGACAAATTGGTGATGGGCTGATGGGCATTGTTCCTAATGGGTATGGTTCCCGATGGGCATTCTTCCGTACAACACCCAGTGCATACCGTAAAGCCTAAAAAACTGAATTCTCAGCTCATATTTCTGCCTGACTGAAACCAAATCTAGGAGATTTCTTGCGATCCCTTTCTGCATCTTTTTTATTTTTCAACATAAAGAAATATAGGCATCATTTGATATTCATTATTTGATCTACCTGTTTGAAAAACAAGAAGACTGAACGCTTAATCAACTTCTGCAAACATCAAACACAGACACTGGGACAGCACGCAAACACTTGAAATCTTAAACTTTCTTCTAACATTTCTTAAACTTACATCAAAGATCAGAGCATGATTACAAGTCATACCTTGAATTGTTTGTGGAATTTTTTGTCTTATTTCTCAATAATTATTGATTAGTATTTAAAAGTGACATAGCATTTCCACATTTAACTTATAGTTTCAGGATTCAATGTAATTTGTGTGTGTTTCTACCTCGTGAGCAGAGAGAAAGTGTAAATATGGAAATTTTTCCATATCGGGTCATTGCCTATTTATTAAGGGGGATGCACCAATTATTACTTTAGAAGTTCTTGTCAACACGACATTGTAAATTGTATCTGCAAATCACAGTTTACTGACTAAACTAGCACACAGCCTTTATAACTGCTATATTCTCACTTCAAACTAGCACTGGTTGAGGCTGAATAATTTGTGGTAATAAACGCGTCATGGCACCAAAATCACATCAGCACCACGATTGTATATGATTTCACCACCCATAGATCTCGTCACCCATAGATCTCACCATCCATAGATCTCGCCATCCATAGATCTCGCCACCCATAGATCTCACCACCCATAGGTCTCACCACCCATAGATCTCACCACCCATAGATGACCACCCATAGATCTCACCACCCATAGATCTCACCACCCATAGGTCTCACCACCCATAGATCTCACCACCCACAGATCTCGCCACCCATAGGTCTCGTCACCCATAGGTCTCACCACCCATAGATCTCACCACCCATAGATCTCACCACCCATAGATCTCGTCACCCATAGGTCTCACCACCCATAGATCTCACCACCCATAGGTCTCACCACCCGTAGATCTCACCACCCATAGATCACCACCCATAGATCTCGTCACCCATAGGTCTCACCACCCATAGGTCTCACCACCCATAGATCTCACCACCCATAGATCTCGTCACCCATAGGTCTCGCCACCCATAGATCTCACCACCCACAGATCTCACCACCCATAGGTCTCGCCACCCATAGGTCTCACCACCCATAGATCTCACCACCCATAGATCTCGTCACCCATAGGTCTCGCCACCCATAGATCTCACCACCCACAGATCTCACCACCCACAGGTCTCGCCACCCATAGATCTCACCACCCACAGATCTCGCCACCCACAGGTCTCGCCACCCATAGATCTCGCCACCCATAGGTCTCGCCACCCATAGATCTCGCCACCCATAGATCTCACCACCCATAGATCTCACCACCCATAGGTCTCACCACCCATAGATCTCACCACCGATAGGTCTCACCACCCATAGATCTCACCACCCATAGATCTCATCACCCATAGGTCTCACCACACATAGATCTCACCACCCATAGATCTCACCACCCATAGGTCTCATCACACATAGATCTCACCACCCATAGCTCTCGCCATCCATAAATCTCACCACCCATAAATCTCACCACCCATAGATCTCACCACCCATAGGTCTCACCACCCATAAATCTCACCACCCATAGATCTCACCACCCATAGATCTCACCACCCATAGATCTCGCCACCCATAGGTCTCACCATAGATCTCACCACCCAATGATCTCATCACCCATAGGTCTCACCACACATAGATCTCACCACCCATAGATCTCATCACCCATAGGTCTCACCACACATAGATCTCACCACCCATAGATCTCACCACCCATAGGTCTCACCACACATAGATCTCACCACCCATAGCTCTCGCCATCCATAAATCTCACCACCCATAAATCTCACCACCCATAGGTCTCACCACCCATAAATCTCACCACCCATAGATCTCACCACCCATAGATCTCACCACCCATAGATCTCGCCACCCATAGGTCTCACCATAGATCTCACCACCCATAGGTCTCACCACCCATAGATCTCGTCACCCATAGGTCTTGCCACATTTTTCACAAGGGAATTGATCTCGCCACCACAGTGGGATGATTTTGCCACCTTTTATAATTTTGTTAGATTTTTAAATTAATGTTAATTTTCATGTTAATTAAAAATTCAAAAACATATATATTTTGTTAATAACAAATCATCTGGAGAATTGGTTTGACTTCTCACTGTATCTGAACACTAAACAAGTAAAGATATGGCTTCTTACTATACCACATATATTTAACTTCAAAGTAATGCAATTCAATATTCAATCATAACACTTGAAAAAGTTAGCCAAAGGGTTTAGTCCAATTTAGGATTAAATACTTGTCTCTATCAGATCCAAATTATCTAGAATTCAATATGGCTTCTTACTACATTTGGTACACTGAACAAATCAAGATGTGGCTTCTTATCACACGACATACTGACTGTAAGTTACATCAAAGTGACGCAAGTTGGCATGAAGTTAGCCAAAGGGTTTAGCAAAATGAAAATAAAAGAGTTCCTTCTTACAAAACCATGTATATTTCACTTCAAAGGTTCAAGAAACAATAAGTAGGTTGGTTATTATTCATTAAGATTTATTTTAATAATGATTAAAGTTGACATTTTTTGTCCCCATTAATTTCAAATGAGGGAAAATCTGCAAACCCACCTTTAGATTGAGTTTATATTTAATTAAGACCATTTCTATTCATTGAATGTGTGAGATGTGCCACATTTTCTCATGATAGTGTTAACTTTTAATCCTACCATTTCCTTTATTGCATGTTTTACCTTGATTGATCTTGAATTTGGAAATATCTGCACACACACACATTTAGGCTGAATTTATATTTGATGAACATGATCTCTGTTCACTGAATGTGTGAGTTGTACTATATTCTCATCACGATATTCCTTTATTTTCTGTGCTAGATGTACTATATTCTCATCACGATATTCCTTTATTTTCTGTGCTAGATGTGTTAACTTTTAAGCCTATTGTTTCCTTTATTACATGTTTTGCCATATTGTAACGACGACTGTTATTGTGGTATTTTGAGTTATGATGAATATCGGGAGTTTACGGGAATTACGGGTGATTTAAAGGGTTTTTGTTACAATTAAAGGGTTTCTTGCGGTTTGGTTGTTGTTTAATGGTATTTAATATTTGTATGCTAATCTTGAATGTTGTGGGAATTTGATCTTTATTTTATTTGGGGAACTCACATGTTTTGGTAGCCATGTTTGACCTTGTTTACTATCCTGGTATTTTGGGTCTATTTTTATGGACAAATCAGGGAACTGGTATTTGGTTCAAGGATGTGGGTCAAAGGTGCTGACACAAGAAACTTGAGTAGTTCACTTTTTGGGTATATAAGGGGCTGCATTTCCCACATTCTGGGCTGACTTTTTACTGGACACACTGTTCTTGCAATTAAGCTCTAAAGCTTTGTCACCCATGGAGAGGTGACTGAACAACTATGTTCTGTTTTAAGCTTAGTTAAGGTTACTGGTTTTAGTGGTTTTAATCCTTGGTTAATGGGGATATTATTTTAGATGTAATTTTGATACCTTGAATTAATATCAAAGATGTATTAGGTGGGGATTAACTTGGTTGGCGGAGCATATTCTTGGGGAGTCAGGTTTGGGGAATTGGGTTAGATGATTTTCTTTTTGTTGAATTAAAATGTTGACATAATAATTTCTGTTCCAGTTTGTTCATCTGTTTGGCATAATAAAAGTCATTTGTTTAGAATGGGTTTTAATTAATTGTGTTATTGTGCCTTGATACATTATTTAGCTCGAGTTGCTACAATATTTAAAATGTGTGTAGTAGTTTACTGTTGTATTAATTTAATATCACTGTGAAACCAATTCTATTGATCCTGTTTATCCTCCTTACCCTTCTGAAATGGAGTAAATAGTACCCAGGGTAAAAGTTTAATTATATGAACATTTTTATAAAAAGTGACAAAATCACCTCTCCTGGTGGTGAAATCAAGGCACCCTGTGAAAGTAGAGGTGAAATCTATGGTGACAAAATCTATGGTGACGAAATCTATGGTGACAAAATCTATGGTGACAAAATCTATGGTGAGGAAATCAAGGTGCACCCAGCACAACACAGAGATTTTTGAGGAGGCTGTGAACACACTTCATGACAGTGTCATGCCACTTAGTGTGATGAGGACTCCTCTAAACCTGCTGGATGATTTGTACACAATGATAAAGTTTAAACCACCAACTGTTTACAAGAATTGAGGTATTAGTTCAACCCTCCCTCTAATTCACAGACAAAGGTTCACTTTTTCATCTGTCATTTGAAGTGATCACATGTAGCACACATACAGAAGCAGTCTTCATTCATTTGATCATTTATTAATTAAAGACCTTTTGTTACTGAAGGTTTTCATCTCTGAAATGTAACACCTTGAAGACTATGACATCTGACTAGTTAGAAGGAGTCATTTCTTTAGTTGTTGAATAATTCACCCAGATAGCTGGTGTGTGTGTGTGTGGAGGGGGGTTGGGGGGGTTGGTTGAAAGCATGTTTATTGCTGAGATCTCACACCCTGGCTTTTGTTCAGTCAGCTGAGGGTGTTTCATAATTTAACAAGGAAGGGTGTGAACCACCTGTCTGGTTAAACTGGTCAAACCTAATCTTTCCAAAGGCTCACATCTATACACGGTATTTAACAAACCTCCCCATTTTCAACAACTTTCTGAAATGTAACCTCATACAGACTTTTCTCAAGCACATAAATTTATGAACTTCTGACAGAACTTACTGTGAGAGTCCGATAATCTACCAAATATAATGACAAGCAGTTGAATTTCTGAAAGTAAACTTTAAAGCTAGGCTTAACAAAGGATGAACTAGCTGCTGTTGATTTGTAAACCACAAGCCTGTTACACATTTTTCAGTCAAGACTGAGCCCATGTTGGTATGCCTGTTTCAATAGTTGTTGTGACACTCGGACAGACTATCAGTCTGCACGCTGTGTGAGGTGGATCGGTACACATTACCACAAAGCCAAGTAATCACCTCACACGAGTCTAACAGCAGAATGTGAAACTGTTAACACATGAAGGTGTTACGATACTCAGGCTGTCAGTCCACACGCTGTGTGACGTGGATTGGAACACATGACCACTAAGGCAAGAGCTGAGTAATCATCTCACACGAGTCTAGCAGCAGAATGTCCACCTGTCAGACATAAATCTGACTGACAACAGTATGAACCTGGACCAGTCAGGCCTCACTCAGTATAATCTACAGAGTGAAATTGATATTATACATCATGAACTATCTTACAGATAGGTAAGCTTTAGCTGGAATATTTTGCACACAATTAGAGCCTGAGTTCAGGCTAGATGTGGTGACTCCCAGTTGTTTTACAGGAAAGGGCTGACTTCCTGCACATTGTAACTCATAATACAAACTTTTACAAAGGCTGGGAATTCTACACCCATTTGCTCGCCCTTAAGAAAATGAATTAATTAGTAGAGACACTCCATAACAAGCTGGTTTATACTGGGTGCAGTCAACCGATTGGTCGATTGGCCAGACGGTGACATGTGTGTCCTGAATGAAACCCCTAAAACAGGTTATTCTCTTGATTTAGATTTATTTGTTGTTTTACGTCACGTTCAACAGCCAGGGTGATATTGCGACGGGTAGTTTACAGGTGGAGGAAACCAGTGCATACTGCACTGTAAACCACCGGGCATCGGCAAGTAACTACCAACTTTCCAACATGAAGCACCCGGCCCGAGATTCGAACCGGCACCCTCAGAGGTTGGAGGAAAGAACTCTAACCGCTACACCACCAAGCCCCCTAGTTATTCTCTTGAAATTTTAGAAACAGGAGTTTGTTACACACTATTTTTCAATCTGCAAATAGGGTGTCTCTGACTTTGGTAGAAAAATATTTAACTTTTATAAAAAAGTTAAGGTTGGTATACTCAGCAGTACGACAAAGATTTGAACCTTGCATGAGTCCAAAATCACTAGAAAACAGAAAGGTTACACCCCGTAATATATACAATAAAATACATCAAAATTGCATTACAGACTCTGGAAAGGCTACATATCACCCCAGCCCCTGTCCTTACATTTAATGCTTATGTTACAGCAGGAAATTGGATCTCTTTGAATATTATGTTGCACCTAATAAAGAAGTGACTCTCTTTCTTTACCACAATGTCTAATTCCAAATCTCTTACAATGAGTGTAATCTTCACTTTATAAATCCTCTGATTAAATGAAAGGTGTTGCCACTTTGATGGAGTTGTAGTGGGGGGTTTGTTTAGGAGCCTCTTTAATCTCTAGGGAACTTTCCAGCACACTTTGAAGGTGTGTCCTTTATGGTGAATCACCGCAATAAAGCAGACTGGATTGCATTAATGAGTCCGCCGTTAATATCCCCTTAAAGGTAAGGGGCGCAATAGGCCATAACGGGGCTGATTACAGGGACACTGGGTCTTTGATGTGTTGTGTTAGAAGGCTGATCTCTGCTACTCATCTGCGGCCATTTAATGTGTGTTATTACATCCCACCTCCACTACAGGGGGGGGGGGGGGTGGCAGTTAAAGCGCTGCTCTACCCTGACTTGGATAAAGTAACACTGCATGAGATAACTCACGCAGTGTGTGCAAACCTGCTATCATTGACTGTCAGACATACATATCAATAGACTAGTATCCTCATCTGATTATCAGTCTCGACATATTTCAAATCTTAATATTACACTCAAGTCCCATGTACACAGATGTACATAAACATTACCTCTACTCACCTGTGATTGGCCAGATTTGTCACCACTTTGGCAACAATGGGAGAAACTAAGCTCTGTCTTGTTTAATGCTACAACGGTGAATTTAACTGGTGAATGTTTTAAATTAACAAAGTATGATTCTTGTCAGTGTTTTATTGCGACTAACTTCATTTATAGAAGGTATTTAACTCGAACCATGGACAGTTTTAGTCACTTTTCTAAGCAGAGAGTTATAAATGATTCAATCTGGCAAGTCCCTCCCCAGCAAAACAACTAATTTGACTGATGCTTTTTATGCAGCAAACTCATGACGCAGCACATCACACATACAAAAATGCATGCTTCAAAGTCACAATTCTTTGTTTCATCTGTGTCATCAAAATTCCAATGATTTTTAAATTGTTTTTTATTTGTTTTTTTATGAAAAATTGTCATTGAGATTGAGGCAAGATAATTACACTGAATGAAGAAACAGATGAGAGAGACAGATCTCTGGAGATTTCAGTGTGCTGACAATTAACACAATGTCCTTTCATCCCCAAAACACCACCACCACGTTTTGATGTGTCAGTACTGGCTGCTGTGAATTCTCAACATGTCTTCTCTGTCTGTTTTTGGGAGACTCAAACTATTCACAAACTGTTTACAGTAAAACAAGCAAATTCCACTCCCTCTTCATACTCATTACAATATCAATAATCATCAAATATTGAAGCAATATTTATCTAGGTTAAAACCTTAAGCCAATACAGCAGTCTGTAGAACTGCTGAATTACCAAGTAGATATGATGACTAGCAATTATGTGGAATCCGTTCTGTCAGTAAAATGCTGGTATACGTTGTGTATATACCCGAGTGGACTGTATAACCCTAACCACACATCACACACTGAGGTGTGTATACCTGAGATTCAGGTTGTTAAGAGTGGACTGTATAACCCTAACCATACATCACACACTGAGGTGTGTATACCTGAGATTCAGGTTGTTAAGAGTGGACTGTATAACCCTAACCCCACATCACACACTGAGGTGTGTATACCTGAGATTCAGGTTGTTAAGAGTGGACTGTATAACCCTAACCCCACACATCACACACTGAGGTGTGTATACCTGAGATTCAGGTTGTTAAGAGTGGACTGTATAACCCTAACCCCACACATCACACACTGAGGTGTGTATACCTGAGATTCAGGTTGTTAAGAGTGGACTGTATAACCCTAACCCCACACATCACACACTGAGGTGTGTATACCTGAGATTCAGGTTGTTAAGAGTGGACTGTACAACCCTAACCATACATCACACACTGAGGTGTGTATACCTGAGATTCAGGTTGTTAAGAGTGGACTGTATAACCCTAACCCCACACATCACACACTGAGGTGTGTATACCTGAGATTCAGGTTGTTAAGAGTGGACTGTATAACCCTAACCATACATCACACACTGAGGTGTGTATACCTGAGATTCAGCTTGTTAAGAGTGGACTGTATAACCCTAACCCCACACATCACACACTGAGGTGTGTATACCTGAGATTTAGGTTGTTAAGAGTGGACTGTATAACCCTAACCCCACACATCACACACTGAGGTGTGTATACCTGAGATTTAGGTTGTTAAGGGTGGACTGTATAACCCTTACCCCACACATCACAAACTGAGGTGTGTATACCTGAGATTCAGGTTTTTAAGAGTGGACTGTATAACCCTAACCATACATCACCACACACTGACACACGCCTCACCTTCTCCTCGTAATCCTGCTCTGTCTCCACCAGACGGCGCTCTGTTTTCCGCAGTTTGTCCTTCATGAGTTCAACTTCCTGCTGATGTGACTACAAACACACACACACACCAGTAACTTTATCAGTATCTGCACACTGGATTCCACTGGACTTTTACTTTGGCTTTATAATCATTTTCATCACAATGTGCTTGTGATATCACTAAGGGACTCTGTAGAGACGGAGGAAGTCAGTGCTGAGGTGACACAAATATCATGAGTCTGATCAGTACTCTCACTCATGATTTAGGATTTGTGTGTACATAACACAAGGACTAGGTGAAAAGAAATGCAAGAACCTTTTGGAATGGAAATCAATACCCTTAGCACTGATATAAAATATAAATGACAGGAACATACACAGACATTACAAGAGTTACTGTGAACATATTGCAATGGTTGTATTGTGAAATACTAAGATGGAGGAGAGCACTGCATACCAGTTGGTCAACATCCTGTAAATTATTGGACAACAGCAAATACCACCTGTTAGGAATCGAACCTAGGAGCTGACAGATGGGACAAGAGTGAGCCGTACATTTTACGACCATGTCACAGATTTTACATCATAGAACTCTGACTCACTGGGAAAAGGGCAGGATGATATCATAGGACTCACCTACAGGTGGGACAGGAGTGAGCCATATATCACACCAACATGTCATAGATCTTAACACAAAGCCCAGACTCACTTACAGGTGCACAGGACTGAGCTATATATCACACCAACATGTCATAGATCTTAACACAAAGCCCAGACTCACTTACAGGTGGGACAGGAGTGAGCCATATATCACACCAACATGTCATAGATCTTAACACAAAGCCCAGACTCACTTACAGGTGGGACAGGAGTGAGCTAAACATGTGTCAGACAATATAATAGAATCAAGACTTCAACGAGATATGTTAACTTTTAACACTCATCAATTTCCATGTCACATTAACAGATCAATGAAATGTCTACCTGTAATTTAATTTCATAAATAATATAAGACTTATAAGAAAATTTATTTTGGGGTCTTCTAAATCTATGAATTACAAAAGTACAAATGTGTAAGGAAATTTCCTATTATCACTCACCATGGCACTGTTGGAACTTTGTTGCTTCCACTTCCGTCGTTCCTCTTCAAATTTCAGGGAATTGTGGGATATCTCTGCACTCGACTGCTGCTGAACTCTGAAATGATCCAAATACTTCTACTATGCAGTTCAAGCATTCAATCTGAGTATTAGTGCTGGGAACATCAGCGAATTTTGCCGACTGAGGATCATTTGTTACAAACGAGTTGGACTCGAGTAAATGTACAAAATTAAAAATAAAATAAGAAAAATAGCATCAGAGATGCCCGTACCCCACAGCCTAGGGAAATTTTTTTAACACCATGAGATATAAAAGTAGGGCATCAGTACAAACTTCAGGATACTTTCAGAGCACTGTCAGTTACATAAAGGTGCAATTATTGCATTAATAGAGAAACTAATGTCTAAGAGAAAGATAATGCATGTAAAGATGAAGTATTAAAACAAGACAATTAAATAACAAGATGACAGCATTAATCAGTAAACTAAACATTACGACACTCTTTATCTACATCTGGAATGGCCGAATTACGGTTTGGATATTTTGAATATTACCATGTATACAGAAGTGGTAATACATTCAATGAATGCTTATGTGTGGTGTTGGAGCAAAGTCTGTGGCTCACTTGATAAAATTCCATCTGTTACAATGGGAAGTTGTAAAAGTAAAATTCTTAATGAACTCTAATATGACTTTAACAGTGCTTAATCTGCATCAAAAGACAGACCCAAAGGTGCAGCAAGATTTTATAGGTCAAGGTCACTACAGCAAGGTCAAAGGTCAAATCAAGGTCAGACCATGACGTTGCACACCTACACCCCCTAACCAATGTCCCTACCAAATATCAACTTCCTACACCTTACGGTTTCCGAGATAGCCCGGACAAGATTTTATAGATCAAGGTCACTACAGCAAGGGCAAAGGTCAAATCAAGGTCAGACCATGACGTTGCACAACTGCACCCCCTAGCCAATGTCCCTACCAAGTATCAACTTCCTACACCTTACGGTTTCTGAGATATAGCCCGGACAAGATTTTCAAACTCAAGGTCACTACGGCAAGGTCAAAGGTCAAATCAAGGTCAGACCATGACGTTGCACATTTACACCCCCTAACCAATGTCCCTACCAAGTATAAACTTCCTACACCTTACAGTCTCTGAGATATAACCTGGACAAGATTTTATAGGTCAAGGTCGCTACAGCAAGGTCAAATCAAGGTCAGACCATGACGTTGCACACCTACACCCCCTAACCACTATCCCTACCAAGTATCAACTTCCTACACCTTACGGTTTCTGAGATATAGCCCGGACAAGATTTTCAAACTCAAGGTCACTACAGCAAGGTCAAAGGTCAAATCAAGGTCAGACCATGATGTTGCAAGATTTTATAGGTCAAGGTCGCTACAGCAAGGTCAAATCAAGGTCAGACCATGACGTTGCACACCTACACCCCCTAACCACTATCCCTACCAAGTATCAACTTCCTACAACTTATAGTTGCTGAGATATAGCCCGGACAAGGTTTTATTGGTCAAGGTCACTACGGCAAGGTCAAAGGTCAAATCAAGGGCAGACCATGATGTTGCACACCTACAACTCCTAACCAATGTTCCTACCAAGTATCAACTTCCTACACCTTACGGTTTCCGAGATATAGCCCGGACAAGATTTTATAGGTCAAGGTCACTACGGCAAGGTCAAAGGTCAAATCAAGGTCAGACCATGACGTTGCACACCTACACCCCCTAACCAATGTCCCTACAAAGTATCAACTTCCTACACCTTACGGTTTCCGAGATATAGCCCGGACAAGATTTTATAGGTCAATGTCACTACAGCAAGGTCAAAGGTCAAATCAAGGTCAGACCATGACGTTGCACACCTACACCCCCTAACCAATGTCCCTACCAAGTATCAACTTCCTACACCTTACAGTTTCCGAGATATAGCCCGGACAAGATTTTCAAACTCAAGGTCACTACAGTAAGGTCAAAGGTCAAATCAAGGTCAGACCATGATGTTGCACACCTACACCCCCTAACCAATGTCCCTACCAAGTATCAATTTCCTACACCTTAAGGTTTCTGAGATACAGCCCGGACAAGATTTTCAAACTCAAGGTCACTACAGCAAGGTCAAAGGTCAAATCAAGGTCAGACCATGATGTTGCACACCTACACCCCCTAACCAATGTCCCTACCAAGTATCAACTTCCTACACCTTAAGGTTTCCGAGATATAGCCCGGACAAGATTTTATAGGTCAATGTCACTACAGCAAGGTCAAAGGTCAAATCAAGGTCAGACCATGACGTTGCACACCTACACCCCCTAGCCAATGTCCCTACCAAGTATCAACTTCCTACACCTTACGGTTTCCGAGATATAGCCTGGACAAGATTTTCAAACTCAAGGTCACTACAGCAAGGTCAAAGGTCAAATCAAGGTCAGACCATGATGTTGCACACCTACACCCCCTAACCAATGTCCCTACCAAGTATCAATTTCCTACACCTTAAGGTTTCTGAGATACAGCCCGGACAAACTTTTTCCCACCGCCCGCCCATCCGGACACCATGGGTGAAAACAATACCCCGACAACCCTTAAGGGCTGTGGGGTAATAAAATAAGAAAAATCTAAATATTGTCACTAGTTGTGTTTATTACCTTTTTATTGCAAGAAAAAAAATTTTTGCCATTTAAATTGTACAGGTATGTATGTGCACTTCATGGAACAGCCACGCAGATATGGTTAATAAAAAAACAACCATTTATTATTGAGTTTTAAGTTTCGATGGTTTGATCAGTTCAAAAAGTGTCCCTTTGAGAGAAGGTAAGTATATATCATTATTTATTTTGTGAAAACTCAAGTTTCTATTGCATAAATCAATGTTATCCCCAAATATCGCCCATCGAGTTACAACTCAAGTTACAGTCAACTCGTCCCAGCACTACTGAGTATTGTGACAATATATATGTTACGCACAATCCAAAAATTGCCCATTTCATGAAATAGGCAAGAATTTTGCCCATTTGGTGAAATAGGCAATTTATTTAATTGTGGCTTACCCATTTCACAAAATAGGCAATCCTATGTCTGAAAATATAATTTCCATGCACAGATGAAGAAGAAACTTTGACAATATCTTTAAGAAACTTGCTATTGTGCAAGGCAAATTGTGTTTTTTTTCTGCCTCAGTATTTGTAAATACATTAAAGTTTCATAGTTATATGAATGCAACTAAACTATTACACAGTAAAAGGTAGCACTAATAAAACATCTACTTTTTAAGAGTAACTTATTTACACAACTTACAACTTTTAAATATTTATGTCACCAAACTATGAACGGGTCCATTATTCAATGTACTTTCTTTAATCATAGATCAAAAGCTAAACTGTAAATTGTGCTTCCTAATTTATGAAAGAAACTGGAATGGTCTCTTTCAGTAAGATTAGCATTCACTTTATGTGGGGTCAACCTATAAATGTTGTAAATTGCAATTAACCATTGGGCCCTCTAGAAACACAGGTCCTGAAGTGTGGTTACAATTGCATTATGTGGTTACAAAAGTTTAGCACAAACTTTGTGACAGTGTGGATAAATAACAAGACAATATGCTGTGACTTGTAATTCATAATCACTGAAGATGGTATTTATTTACAATAAATATATGTTTAATGTGCACTTGATGTTCGAGTTGAAGAAAGATGTTTTTATTTGAAAATCATATTGCCTAATTATGTGAAATATATTTTGTGTTAATAAAAGTGTACCGGCATGGTTAATTAGTTTAGCAGTAGAGTATATTGTAGTTGTATAAAAACTATGAAAATAAAGTGTGAAATAATGTTTACAGTAACATTAAAACAATAAAATACTTTTATGCATGAGAATTTGTTTTTCATACATAGTATTGCCCATTTCATGAAATAGGGAAATCAAGTTTTGCCTATTTTGCGAAATGGGCAATTTCATTGAGCATAACATATACACTAGGCGACACTTTTATACTTCAAACACACACTTTGGAATGAGAACAATTACTGCTTTTGTAATCAGAGTACTTTTGAGGTTAAAAATTTTATTCTTCAAAGTATAATGTAATATCAGCACTGTGGTTTTAAAATAGCTAGTGTTTCATAAAATGTGTTAACGAAAGAATACCTGGAGACATTCTGCCCTGTGTTCAGTGTCTGAGTATGACATGAACTAATTTTTAAGATTCAAGGAATGAAGTGTTACTTTATAAAACTTGCATAACTTTATAAAAGACGTAATATTGAAACCTTCAAGTGTCAATTTAAGCTCATTTCTTTCTGAATGATGTCAATAAACTGTTTCCTTCTCATAATAACATCTCACCAACATGAGTTTGTAAAATAATGGATGCCACATAACAAAATTCCTCACATTTAATTCCTGGGAAAAACATATAAACTGCAGTTTACTAATACACTACAATTTTACCAGAAGTAACATGGATTTGGATTGAAATCTACAAAGTTATAAATGTGCTTTATCAACACAAAATCACAACACAGGTCTGTTAATGTTTCAAGTGGTGACAGGCTGTGAACAGCATTTCACCAAATTGTAATGCAAAAGTGCAACATAGAATTTTAGGAAACATCACAGCAGATGTATGTGTGGAAAAGGCATTGTCTGTGTGAAATCCACAACGACTGGTAGTGTGGAAGTTATGAAATAGCACCAAAACATCGAGGACTTGTAATGTAGCGGAAACAAAATGGAGGCTTCAAAAATGTTTGCACACTTTCTGATACGATTTGTATTAACGATCAGCACCATAACTCAGCAGAAAAGTAAAAAAAAATTGCATACGGAAACACAGGAAATCATTACTTCTGTCAATACTTTGGCTACCTTATACTGATACTTCTGTAGAAATGTTGGAATGTTGCTGATGACAGAGCATTATTTATTATTATGAGTTCTGTTTTATGACAAGCTATGTGCCAAGTTATGGGCGGAGATCTGTAACAGTCAACAAGCACTGATCTGACATCAACACTGCTCTGTGTTTACAGCAGGATATTATTACTAGTATTTAGCGTACACTTTACCTCTCTATTTCTCCCTTCAGCTGTTCCACAGTGTGTTGTAAATCTGTGATCATCTGACAATAGAAAACAATACATAAAACACAATGCCATAATACCTGTATGTTGACAGGAACATACACCTGACTCACTGTATACAAGTGCACACTCTCAAGTCTCTCAAAGGAAATATTTCCATTGAACAAGGACCTCTGAATCACAGGCCACAGCCTTACTTTTAGAGCATTTCAACAACTAGATGTTTATTTTGATTTAAAGAGGCATACAGCTTACCAGAGCTTGAACATATCTAGCTGTATACGTTGTGTGACCCTCCATATTCATGTGTAATATATTTAACCTGTAGAAGTGACCCTCCATATTCATGTGTAATATATTTAACCTGTAAAAGCAACCCTGTCCTCAACTGAGCTTCTACTGAAGGGCTGTATAAACTCACAGTGTGTTAACATGTTCTTAGTAGGTCTGGACGAGTGGTTATTACTGGTTAACATCCACAGGTAGCCAAGCTACCAAAATTTGTCTTGTAGTTTGGTATTTGTGTGGTTTAGTATGCATATTTGCATCACAACAGTAGTGAAAGGTACCCAAATCTCACTACATTGTTATAAAATGAGAAATATTACATAAAATTCCCCAATATACAAAGAATTCTGACATTTTACTGTGTTGTCATGTTGTACTAGAAATGTGACAAAGTGGGTGACAATATAAAATATTGTAGTAGTTAATTATAAAGTGGACCAGAAAGCAGTCGGGATCTTCCCAAACAGACCCCAATCGCGACTACCGACCACATGGTCACAGACTTACTTCTTAGTGCTTTATTTTTTATATTGATCAATTTTAACAAGCAATCAGTGTCCGTGAACAGGCTCTGTGTCAGCTGACTGTGTGTCTTGAGTTTTAGAGTAGAAGTGATGGAAGAAAAGGACACAAAAACTGTACCCTGCAAATGGTACTCCAAAGTACCATGTTTGAGTAAAATGTAGGTGGAAAACATATTCAGACAAAATACTGTAAATGCAATAGTATTCAGGTTACAACTGATTTATTTAACAGTGAGAACCTGAAAATAGCTATTGCTCAGCTATGCCACAAGCTAGACGTCTGCACTTTTACTATGTTATAGCTGATTCAAAAGTAGGTGAACAACATATTTAAACAAAAGATTCTTAATGCAATAGTTTTCAAGTTAAAACTGACTTACTCAACAGGGATAACATCAAAGTAGCTACTACTCAGCTATGGAATGAGCTACAGGTCTGAAATTTTACTATGTTATAGCTGACCCAAAAGTATCTGAATAACATATTTATACAAAATACTGTAAATGTAATAGTTTTCAAGTTACAACTGATTTACTCAACAGTGAGAACCTCAAAATACCTATTGCTCAGCTATGAAATAAGCTACAGGTCTGTAATTTTACTATGTTATAGCTGATCCAAAAGTAGGTGAATAAGATATTACAACAAAATACTCTAACTGTTTTGAAGTTACAACTGATTTACTCAACAGTGATAACATCTGTTACATATATAGGCACTGTGTCTGTGCATTATTTAATCTAAGCTTTATGTGTATGTATTAACATTTAAAGTAAGGAAGTTATTGATTTTGTGTTATGTGGTACTGATGTTTATTAATCTATTTATAGACTGGGGGAATCCCTCTAGGCTAACCCCGGTGATACTATTAATAGATTTGGGGAAAGCTTATAAGGTACCTGTAGGTTCTACAACTTCCTCACTTGATCTAGTTACTGATGTTAACATCAAGTTGGTTCTGTAACATTCTAGACGCTTCCATAATGATATATAAGGAGTGCACATCTGACCACAAGTGGACATTGTATTCGCTGGCTATAAGGAAGGCTATTGTGTCTTAGAACTATCATTCAAGTGGATATAAACTGCTTGTGTTGTTGTGAACTTTTGCTGGAGTGAACTTTCTAGTGTCTGGATAGATTTGCTGTACTTTGGATAATACTTATTATACACAGTGTATGATTCTACCAGAGAGTGGATTTACTGCATTTTGGACATTGTCCATATCTTGGAGCAGACAGTACAGTTGTGCAAACTCTCTGAATATCTCAAAACAGACATTTTGTGTGATTGGATATCAAAAGGATCACAGGATAAGGACATTTTGTGTTATGGAATATTGAACAGACCACATGATACAGATATCTGTGTGTTATATTGGATGGATCACAGGACAGATCACAGGACAGATTGCTGGATACAGTGGATAAACTTAACTGTCCATTACAGTGGTCAGGTCAGATTGGTTTCATTACTGTATCATTGTATGTACTTTTGAAAGCATATCAGTTGACTGTAATCATTATTTTTAATTGTTAAATAAATTTAAGTTAAACTTTTTGTCTTTTCCTGTTGCAACTTAAAAGCAACTGGCAAATGCTACTGTGCTTGCCCCGTGACCGTAACACATCAAAGTAGCTATTACTCAGCTATGGAAAGAGCTACGGGTTTGAAAATTTTAATTAATTAAATGTAACTTTTGTAAGCTACAAGCTTACCATGTGGAACTGAATACTTTCTTGGAAGGCCACAGACATCCGGCCAACGTCCCCAAAAAATTGCAAATTTAATAAGTAAATTAAATTTTTATAAGTTAATACCCTATCCAATGGACAATTGCTAATCCGGTCGGCGCAGACCGGCCCGCCAAACGCCAGAAAAAGACGTCCTGTGTTGCCACCGGCTGGCCGGTCCGTAGTACTGTGCACTCCCCAGATGGCGCCTCGTACTTCCTTCCTGTCTAGACAACCTGACGTCATAGCATCTTTTTCGTTAAAAAAATTTAATTTACTTATTAAATTTGCAATTTTATTGCGTTAATACTTCCTATCCAATGGACAATTGCTGAATAACTACCGCTTGGCCGGCGGGTAAGTTACTAGGGACTTAGGTGAACTCACAAGTAATAGCAAATTTTAACCTACGGTCTAGGCTGACTTCGTCAGGAGACCTATAGGCCCAGGCTATACCGCCGTCGCCCCCCCCCCCCCCCTTTTGCAGACCTGCTCTGAGGTAGGGGAAGAGAGGGATGAGTTCAGTCCCAGAATGCAAATAAACCTCCCGAAGGAAGCACGCCACACTTAATTCTTATGCACATGAAGAACTGTTTATACATATATACAAATCTCCCCAATCTAAGGGCCACTTGTGGATCTGCCGAGCAGCCACTACCGAGCCCAATTGGTAAAGCTCTGAATCAGCCCAAGCCCCGCCCTTCAGATAGAACTGTGTGAAGGTATTATGTGACTTCAGTGGCAGGCTGACAAGACTGTATCTAAGGAAACTCCTGACTGGAAGACCTTAGAAGCAGCAAAGGCCCTGACATCATGGGCTTTAACCTGATGTAAAGTGTGGGCCTCCTGGTCAGAGAGCTCATAACATAGGATCACAGTCTGCTTGATCCAAGAGGAGAGATGTCTTTGTCAAAACCTTTCTTAAAGGAGACAAAAACCACCTCCTTATTCTGCCTGAGGTCCTGTCCAAATAGTAGCGCAATGCTCTGACTGGACAGAGGGACCTGTCAGACTTGAGGGATCTACCCAGAGTTGTGGCCAGGGCTGTTATACCCCTGGGGCCACACTGTCCGGACCCTCTTTGGCCAGCTGATTCTTGGAGAGAAAGCTGGGTGACGGGTACAGGGACACCTTGACCAGTCGGATTGGTGTCTAATATTTCTGTTTTGCCAAGCATGTATCTCACTTCTACGCTTGCCCGACCCCAGGGCCAAGAGGAAAACTGTCTTGAAGGTTAAATGCTTCAAGGAGGCCTCTTTAATTGGTTCAAAATGACCCTTGTCAGCTGGTGCAAAAACCACGGAGAGGTTCCAGGAGGGGATTCCCTTCCGGCCTTTGGGTCTGTCTCAGTGGAAACTATCCAGGAGACGAGTGAGATTTTCATCCTTACTGATATTGATGGGCAAATTTCCCAGTCTATCAGCAATGGCTGACCTGTAACCATCAATGGTGCTGGGCTGCAACTTCCTGTCCTGAAACAGGTACATAAGGAAGTCAGCAACTGACTTTACAGGGGGGGGGGGGCCCGAAGTCCACCTGAGGAGTGATACATCACTTTGTAAAAAGGCCCACTTGCCTCATAGACTGATCTGATTGATCCCCTTTGAGGAGCCTCAATTCTTGCTGCCACTGCCTCAGACAAGCCCTGCTCCTTGATTGCTGAGGCTCTAGGAGCCATGCATGAAGATTAAGAGTTGTCAGATTTCTGTGAGGGATCTGATTGAATGGCTGTGAACAGGTTGGGCAGATTGGGCAGGCTCAGTGGGATTTGGCTGGACATGGCCACTAGATCCCAAAACCAAGGCATGTTGGGCCACCCTGGAGCAATCAGAATGATTCTCTTGCATGGGGAGTCCTGCAACTCCTCCACCACTTTGCCCAATATGGCTGATGGTGGGAAGGTGTATGCTTCCAGATCCTACCATGGTCGACTGAGCGCATCCACTGCTGTGGCCAGGGGATCCGGTACCGGTGACACAAACAGAGGCAACTTGTTGTTGAACCTCATGGCAAATAAGTCTATTTTGGGCCGGTGCCACCTGCTGCATATTGAGTGGAAGACCTCTGGAAGGAGAAACCACTCTGTTTGGATGGTCTGGCCTAGCCTGGATAGCTTGTCCGCTACCACGTTCAGCCAGCCTGGAATGTGTCGGGCTTAGAGTGACTTGTTTCCTGGTACACCAGGTCAAGATTCTCCATAGCAGGGCACAAGTGGGCCCGACCTCATGCCTCCTTCCTTGTTTATGTATGACACTACTGTGCTGTTGTCGGTTGCTACAAGTACTATCTTGTTTGAGCAAAGGTCTTGGAACTCTTTTAAAGCCAGAAAGACTGCTTTAAGTTCTAGATAGTTATATGCAGCTTGCTTCCCGGAAGGGACCCGGTTCCTCCTGCAGTGTGCTCTTATAGTGAGCGCCCCACCCTTCTATTGATGCATCTGTAAATATTTGCAGAGCATGTTTTATTGGGTGTAATGGTTGGCCTGTAAGTACATTGTCTTCCTTCAGCCACCATTGTAAATGGGGGTGCAGGGACCTGGGGACTTGGATCACCTTTTCCAGTGATTCTGGTACCCTCCAGTTGTTTTTGAGATGCCACTGTATGGGTCTCATATGAAGTCGGCCTAGATTAACTTGCTTTTCTGTAGCTGTTAGTAACCTATCAAGGACATGAATTCCCGGACCGGGCAAGCCGGTAGGGATAGCAGTTTTAACAGTCTCTTGAAGGTTCTGTCACCGGTCCAGAGTCGGTCGGAACTGATCAGACCTGAAGTCGAAATGGTAGCCTACAAAATCGAAGTCTTGTTTGGGCTCCAGCTCTGATTTCTCTAAGTTCATCAGCCAACCCAGTTGCTGACACATTATTTACTACTTCCTGTGTATGTTGGAGACAAGCCTGGTGGGATCTGGCTCTCACCAACCAGTCGTCTAGGTACTGGTGGCTTCTTAAATCCTTGTGTATGGCCATCAATTTCACCTCCTTTGGTATCACGGTGAACTCCAAAGGTGCTGTGGACAAACCGAATGGCAGGGCCTTGAACTGGTATGCCCGACCTTGGATGTGAAATCTCAGGCATTTCCTGGATTGTTCTTGTATAGGTATATGGAAGTAGGTATCCCTCCTTCAACATTTGTACTACCTAGGGTCCAGCCCCCAAGGCTTCCTAAGTTCCCAAAAAGGGCTTAGTCTGGACCCTATAGGCAGATTGTGTGCCACATTTGGGACATTTGGTATTCTGACAAACATTTTCTGTCCCTCCGGACACTGGTCCGGTCTGGTGACAATGATCCAAGTTAACAGTCTCTCTGTTCTTATTGTGGTCCGGTGGGGCTGACACAACTTTTCACATTAATAGACTCTTTGCCCCGGGCCAGCAGCCTGCAAGGTGCAGCATTTACACAGCAATTGTCATTTGTGAGATGTCTGACCCCTGGCCGGACGTGATGACAAAATTTATTATCTCTCCAGTCAAGTCCAGCACCGATAACAGACTGTTGAGAGGTGTGATAAGAGAAGGTTGCCTGGCAGTAGCTTGGGACACTGTCATCACTGTCATATCACCAAGACCACTGACTGGTCTAGAATTCTCTGTAACCCAATTTACCTTAGGCAACTCTGTCCAGTACCAGGACTCCATACCTGGTACTTTACTGTAACTAGTAATTCTCTGTAACCGGCAAAAAACTGGCAGGCTGGGGTCACCAATGAATTTAGACAGCTACTGGTCTATATTTAGCCAGCTTTTTTTTTTTTTTTTTTTTTTTGTAACCAGTTGGGGTGAAGCACTGTACAGTAAGGACTGTGTAGCCAGCACCCTGTTAGTAGACTTTGTAACCGGTAGGTTGAAGCAAGTGTACAAGACTGTGTAGCCAGTACCAGTTGGTACACTCTGTAACCAGTTGTTGAAGCAAGTGTACAAGGCTGTGTAGCCAGTACTAGTCGGTACACTCTGTAACCAGTTGCTGAAACAAGTGTACAAGGCTGTGTAGCCAGTACCAGTCGGTACACTCTGTAACCAGTTGTAGCCAGTACTAAACAGTTGCTAAAGCAATTTTACAACTATCTTGTGTGTTGAATTCAGCTTGCTGTAGGTTTCCTCCATTAATTAAAGTATTTCTTTAATCACACGTCTTATTTGTAGATTTGAAAGTTGCTGGGAAAGCCCTTGTGAACTATTTTTAGAAATACTTGCTGTTCGGTGTGTCACGTGACCAGCCTGCTGGTCGGAAAGACACACGATTGGCTGATTGGAGCTCGTCAGTTGTCGCGTTCTTTTGTGATACTTCAACATGCAAATGCGCAGTATTCTGCTCATCCACAAACCCCACTACCGACAACGAAGGCCGGTCCATGAGAGAGGGACTGGTATCACAGTAGACGTAAGTTGTGAAGAACGCAGTTCCGACCTTCCTGGTTGATGAAAACACGTGACCAGCTTCGGGATTTGGTCGGAAAGACACGCAATTGGCTAACTGGAGATGACGTCAGTATTCGCGTTCTTTGTGTGATGCCTTACCGGCAACTTTACAGTCCACAAAAACCCCACTACCGACAACAAGGTCGGGTCTGCAAAGCAGGGACTGGAATCACAGCAGACGTGAGTTGAAAACACGTGACCTGCTTCGTGATTGGTCGGAAGGACACACAATTGGCTGACTGGATATGACGTCAGAGGTCGTGTTCTTTTGAGCTGGCCGGTCGGCTGAAGCTTAAAAACAGAGAAGCCTGGACCAGTGCGCTCTGAAGATGAAAGTCCTGGTCAATGCCGGTCTGAAGTCGGTTGCTCAGCCGGCTGTGCACTCAAACCAGTGTCCTGGCCATCCACTGCCCTTATTACCGACACAACTGCCGGGTCCACAAGGGTGGGACTGAGAGTGACTAAAGATGAAGTTCCTTCTATGTAAATACTAGGTGAGGTCGGCTGAATACGAGCTTGCCGGTCGACTAATGCTTTACAGCAAAGATGTCTGGACCAGTGCGCTCTGAAGAAATCTGAAGAATTCATCTCTTGCTTCTGATGAAGAAACACTAAATACTCGAGCTAGGCTGGTGTGACTGATGCTATACAGCAGAGAAGTCGGTACCAGTGTGCTCGGAAGATGAAGAATGCATCTCTTGCTTGGGGAATTCCTTCTTAACAGTGTTCAACACTACGTAGACTGAAGTTTCCCGTGATTTCTATTTGTAGTACTAGAAAAGACGTTTCTATGGTGATTGTAGCTGGAAGGTTACAGCAGGTACATTCAAACAAAAAACACGGATAAAAATACCTTGTAAGTAGTATATCCATTATATTCTTAATATTGTCGATCTGCCCCTAACAACACAATTGTTGAATGGGAGGAAACTAGAAAATGGGTGCCTTCATATTTCTCGTAGATTACTGCCCTATCATCAACACTAAATTGAGTCAACTAGGGAGCGTTTCCAGCAGATTTCTTAACGTATATCCGTGCTTGATATGTAGATAACCCTTCTACTCTAAAATATTTGCAAATAAGGTTGAAAATCCGCCATAATGCACACTTTTCCTTTAATCTCTGGAGATGTTGAAAAAAAACACGTCCGCACAGTACACGCGCCAAACGAAAAAGATGCTATGACGTCATGTTGTCTAGACAGGAAGTAAATACCATGCGCCACCTAGCGAATGCACAGTACTGGGACCGGCCAGCCGGTGGAAACACAGGACGTCTTTTTCTGGCGTTTGGCGGGCCGGTCTCCACCGACCGGATTAGCAATTGTCCATTGGATAGGAAGTATTAACGCAATAAAATAGACGTTTAGTATTGACCGGATCCCCGTGCTAAGAGTGTACCGTAACAGTGTAATCTCGCGTCTCACCCTTTTTCTCTTGTTGTAAATTTAGCCCTTACCCCCTCAGCTGGAATACAGTGGGGAGGCAGGGTGGGACTCTCTTCAGTTCCACATGGTAAGCTTCTCAGATACATATTGTTGTCGTTATCTGACCAAGTAAGGTCTTTTAGGTAAAAATTTGTAAATGTGTTGTGAGCTTTCCAGTGACAGGTTTGCATGATTTGGTCCACCGATACCACACCGTAAAAGATCTTAGAGGCTACGAAGGCCCTAATGTCATGCGCTTTTACTTGGACCAGGTCCAAGGCTTGTTCATCTGCTTGTTTGTAACAAAGTTGCATAGTTTGTTTTAGCCAAGAAGAGAGTGTAGCGGGTCTGATGTCTGAGGTATGTCCTTTCTTAAAGGAGATAAAAAGCAAGGATCGAGACCCTCTTAGGTCTTTGGTTCGATCCAAATAGTACCTCAGGGCCCGAACTGGACACAGGGTCCTGTCTTCTTTGAATTGTCTATCTACAATGGTAGTTAGAGCAGGAATAGTCACCGGAGACACACTTTGAGAACCTTCTCTTGCTGGTTGGTTTTTGGCTATGAAATCTGAAGAGGGGAACAAAGCAACCTTTTCCCATTGGCCTAGATTAGATACTTTGATTGCAACCCAGGCATGAATTTCGCTGTGACGCTTGCCGGAGGCCAAAGCTAGCAAGAAAGCAGTTTTGGGGGTAAGATGTTTGAGGTCTGTGTCTTTCATAGGCTCAAAGGGTGCTTTTGTGAGCTCATTGAGTACAACAGAAAGGTTCCACTTGTGAAGATTTCTGGAACTTTTTGGACGATCCCTGTGAAAACTGGAGAGTAACCTGTTAAGGTCTGAACTTTGGGAGATATGGAGCCCCGTTGGGCACAAGGTGTCAACAATGGCCGTCCTATAACCATTAATGGTCGAAGGGCGCCTGTTTAGATCTTGGTAAAGGTACATAAAAAAGTCTGAGACTTGCTTTACAGAGGGTGTGGAGAAATTAGTGTTGGGAATCGCCTCCAATTTTCATGGTCAATTATTCGTCCATTTTTCCGAGCGATGATCGACCCATAATCGATTATTTTACTCCATTATTGTTTATTATTTAAGAAACCCTTTCCGGGATAAAGTATAGGTCAATCTGGTAAGAATAACGGTGTTCCGACATTTAGAATCTACCAAAAGCACCCACTTCCTGTAAATATGGTGGTAGACATAAACAAATTTGAAATTCAAGACAAAAACTGTCAGTTTATTAAGTAAAAATACCTAAAATATTTTTTAAATACATGGATATTGATATAAATCAGGAAAGGTAAGATATGAGCTTAATAATCGATCATTAGAAAACGTCAGTGACCGACCGCGATTCTACACTGTCACCGACGATTAATCGAGCACACGTCTAATCGTGTACCCACTAGGAGAAATCCACCGAATTTTCTTTGCACCATTTCTCAAATAGGGCCCACTTGTAGATGGTCCTTGTTGATAACCTCTGAGGGGCAGCAATTCTCTCTGCCACCTCCACAAAGAAGCCTTGTTCCTGGAGCTGTCCACTCCTAGACACCAGGCATGGAGCAGTTGAAGTGGGATCTCTGTTGAGAGCTGCACTAAATCCAAAAACCAGGACATCCCTGGCCAGCCTGGGGCTATTACAATGATCAGACAACTGGAATGCCTGATTTTTAGATCACCCTGTGAAGGAGAGCCGTCGGAGGGTAAGCATAAGCAGTGAGACCCGACCAGTTTATGTTCAGAGCATTTATGTCCCAAGCATTTTGGTCTGGGACTGGAGACACATACAGTGGACCATTTGTGACAGATCTGTTTGAACACGTGCAGATGCAGTGACCATTCTGTTGACTGGACTTGGTTCAACCTGGACAGAAGGTTGGCTATCAAATTCAGACACCCTGGAATGTGTCCGGCTTTTAAGGTTATCTGGTAATGATGGCACCAGGTCATGATCTTCCACAGGAGAGCACACATCTCCGCCGACTGAGTTCCTCCTTGTTTGTTTATGTAGGCTACTACTGTTGAGTTGTCTGAAGCAACCAACACTGTTTTGACACTGGTCCTTGAACCTTTGAAGGGCCAAACCTCTAGGACCAATAATAAGTGAGTTATAAGCACTTTTAAGTTTGGCTATCCTCGTTTGACCTTGAAGGTGGGGCCCAAGGTCAAATCCGTCCACACCATAAGATTCCCAGCCCATGATTTCCCATATGTTGGTTTACCATCCAAAACCTCTGGGACCAATAATAAGCGGGTTATAAGCACTTTTAAGTTTGGCTATCCTCGCTTGACCTTGAACTAGGGGCCCAAGGTCAAATCTGACCACACCAAAAGATTCCCAGTCCATGATTTCATATAGGTTGGTTTACCATCCCAAACCTTTGCGACCAATATTAAGCGAGTTATAAGCACTTTTAAGTTTGGCAATCCTCGTTTGACCTTGAAGGAGGGGTCCAAGGTCAAATCCGACCACATCAGAAGATTCGCAGCACATGATTTCCTATAGGTTGATTTTACATTGCAAACCTCTAGGACCAATAATATGGGAGATATAGACACTTTTAAAGTCGGCTATAAGTCCGCTATATGGGTTACTCCGTGCATGACCCTGAATTAAGAGCTTCAAGGTGAAATGTCTGCAAGGTTGTAGATTTTATTTGGGGTTTTACGTCGCTTTCAACACTGTACAGGTCATATCACGACAGGTAGTTGGAAGGGCAGAGGAAACCAGTACATAGAGTTCGCTAGGGTTGTGTACTGTAAACTGCCGACCAACGGCAAGCAACTACCAGCTTTCCCACTTGAGGACATGTATATCTGTTATACATATCACCTATAAGAGATTCAATCTTCTACCTATGAGAAACAGCCAGTAGAAAAATAGCATCAGAGATGCCCGTACCCCACAGCCTAGGGAAATATTTTTAACACCATGAGATATAGAAGTATTGTATCAGTACAAAGTTCAGGATAATTTCAGAGCACTGTCAGTTATATAAAGGTCCAAACAATGTTTAAATAGAGAAAATAATGTCTAAGAGAAAGATAAATGCATGTACTCTTTATCTACATCTGGCATGGCCGAATTATGGTTTAGATGTTTTGAATATTACCATGCATACAGAAGTGGTAATACATTCAATGAATGCTTATGTGTGGTGTTGGAGCAAAATCTGTGGCTCACTTGATGAAATTCCATCTGTTACAATGGGAAGTTGTAAAAGTAAAATTCTTAATGAATTCTAATATGATTTTAACAGTGCTTAATCTGCATCAAAAGACAGATCCAAAAGTGCAACAAGATTTTAAAGGTCAAGATCAATACGACAAGGTTAAAGGTCAAATCAAGGTCACACCATGATGCTGCACACCTACACCTCCTAACCAATGTCCCTACCAAGTATCAACTTATTACACCTTACGATTTCCGAGATATAGCCCGGACAAGATTTTATAGGTCAAGGTCACTATGACAAGGTTAAAGGTCAAATCAAGGTCAGACCATGACGTTGCACACCTACAACCCCTAACCAATGTCCCTACCAAGTATCAACTTCCTACACCTTACATTTTCTGAGATACAGCCCGGACAAGATTTTAAGGGGGAGGGGGGGAAATGTAGATAATTTT
The DNA here is from genome assembly GCA_964017235.1 of Sabellastarte sp. h YS-2021. NCBI lineage: Eukaryota > Metazoa > Annelida > Polychaeta > Sabellida > Sabellidae > Sabellastarte > Sabellastarte sp. h YS-2021. The sequence continues at coordinate 1,450,730 of OZ024931.1, forward strand.
CAAATAAATGTCCGTGGCGGCCATCTTGTTTTTCAGAATGAGGCTAATTTCAGTCCCAGAGAAGCTTGGCCCCCAATGAAGATATCCTGCAAATTCGGTGAACCTAGCTGGTGTAGTTTTCCTCTGAGAGCGTTAACGCAGAAAATCTCTCTACGTGCGGCCGCGGTGGCGTAGTGAACGCTAAACCAAAGTATCCACTGGATGCCTCCGGTGGATACAATAAATATTCAAAGAATACTTATCCTACAATTTTTCAATAATCACATCCAACAACACGTATATTCTGAGAAACCAGTGAAAATGTAAGCTTATTTTCAAAGGCTTGCTAATCACGCGGCCAACGAGAGAAGAAGGGTTAGATCCAGGCCTGACACTCACACAAGGGAATCTACTTGAGGCCTAGTACATATATGTAAGATATGAGAGAAATCCCTGCAATAGTCACTGAGAAAATTGTGATAAAATGTTGAAATGCTCACACTGAGTGTGGGGGGTACCTCACTTATAATGACTCTAGCAAACAGACGAAGAAACAGATCTGCATGCCTTCAACAAGTTTTCATCCTAGATAGATAAGCTATCTTTTAAAAAATAGCATCAGAGATGCCCGTACACCACAGCCTGGGGAAATAGTTTTCAACACCATGAGATATAGAAGTAGTGAAACAGTACACAGATTGGGATACTTTCAGAGCAGTGTCAGTGTCCAAACAATGTTTAATTAGAGAAAATAATATCTAAGAGAAAGAAACCGCATGTAAAGATTAAGTATTAAAACAGGACAATTCAGTTAACTAAAAATTATGAAGCTTTAAGACTTCTCCCATTTTGATATTCATTTGTATGGTCGAATTATGGTTTGAATGTTTTGAATATTACCCATACATACAGATGTAGCAATACATGCTTTTATGTGGAATTGGGGCAAAACCTGTGGCTCACTTGATGCAATACCATCTGTTGCAATGGGAAGTTACAAAAGTAAAACAGTTATTGAATTCTAATATGACTTTAACAGTGCTTAATCTACACCAAAAGATACCCAAAGGTGCAACAACCAAGATTCAAGTAAAAAGATATAAGAGAGATAAAATAGTATCAGATATCCCTGTGGCGAGATGAAATAGCATCGGATATGCAAGATCAAAGGTTAAATCCAGGTCATACCATGATGTTGCACACATATAACCCCTGACCAATGTCCCTACCCAATATCAACTTCCTACATCTTATGGTTTCCGAAATATAGCCCAGACAAGGAATTATAGGTCAAGGTCACTACGGCAAGGACAAAGGTCAAATCAAGGTCACACCATGATGTTTTACATCTACACACCCTAGCCAATGTCCCTACCCAGTATCAACTTCCTACGCCTTATGGTTTCCGAAATATAGCCCAGAGAAGGAATTATAGCTCAAGGTCACTACGGCAAGGACAAAGGTTAAATCAAGGTCACACCATGATGTTTTACATCTACATACCCTAGCCAATGTCCCTACCCAGTATCAACTTCCTACGCCTTATGGTTTCCAAGATATACCCCGGACAGGATTTTATAGGTCAAGGTCACTACAGCAAGGTCAAAGGTCAAATCAAGGTCACGCCATGACGTTGCACACCTACACCACCTAACAAATGTCCCTACCAAGTATCAACTTCCTAAACCTTGTGGTTGCCGAGATATATCCTGGACAAGATTTTAAAGGTCAAGGTCACTACAGCAAGGTAAAAGGTCACATCAAGGTCACACCATGACTTTGCACACTTACACCTCCTAACCAATGTCCCTACCAAGTATCACCTTCATACACCTTGCGGTTTCCGAGATACAGGCCGGACAAACTTCTTCATGCCGCCCACCCACCCACCCATCCGGAAAGCATTGGTGAAAACAATACCCTGACAGCCCTTAAGGGTTGTGGGGTAAAAACAGCATGTCTGGTAGTTTTGGAGGAGAAGTACGCATACGTACACGCCGCAGAGTGATGACGTGTCAGCTGACTGATTCACCTTTCCAAACTAAACTCTAACATACAAGCTTCTCACTAATTTTAGTAAATTCCCTGCTCTCATGCTATTTTAATTAAAACATAGTTTTTGGGCATAGTGCTTGATAGGATGTTTCTGATTAATTTGTTGCTTTGTAAATGTAAACTTATACACCACATCCTGTATCACTCACCTCATTTGACTTCTCTAAGCGTGATGTGTATTCTGTTTCGATGTCCCCCAGACGATGGTTTGTCTGCACAAATACACATATTTATTTGTTTGCAAACATAAATACACCATTCTTTCACAACTCAAAGAGAAAAGTGAAAAACCAAAAATAAAAGGTAAGAGAAACATAAATATACTGATAATAGACTCTTTCAAAATCTCAGCAGCAGAAATATTTCATAGATCTCTGTAAGGTATTTGACTTTCATCTAATCTTTGTCACAAGTCTTCAGGAAACAGGTCCCTAGTTAGTTTTCAATCTCATCTCAATGAGAATACATTTCTTTACACCTCTCTGTCCACACTCACACCTTTCTGTCCACTCACACCTGTCTGTCCACACACACTCACACCTTTCTGTCCACTCACACCTTTCTGTCCACACACACACCTTTCTGTCCACACTCACACCTTTCTGTCCACACTCACACCTTTCTGTCCACACTCATACCTTTCTGTCCACACACACACCTTTCTGTCCACACTTACACATTTCTGTCCACTCACACCTGTCTGTCCACACACACTCACACCTTTCTGTCCACTCACACCTTTCTGTCCACACTCACACCTTTCTGTCCACACTCACACCTTTCTGTCCCCTCACACCTTTCTGTCCACACTCATACCTTTCTGTCCACACACACACCTTTCTGTCCACACTTACACCTTTCTGTCCACACTCACACCTTTCTGTCCACACACACTCACACCTTTCTGTCCACTCACACCTGTCTGTCCACACTCACACCTTTCTGTCCACACTCACACCTTTCTGTCCACACTCACACCTTTCTGTCCACACACCTTTCTGTCCACTCACACCTTTCTGTCCACACTCACACATTTCTGTCCACTCACACCTTTCTGTCCACACACACACCTTTCTGTCCACACTCACACCTTTCTGTCTACACACACCTTCCTGTCTGTCACACCTGTCTATGCACACACACACCTGTCTCCCTGTCACACCTGTCTGTCTGTTACACCAGTTTGTCAACTCACACCTATCTGCCTGTCACACCTGTCTGTCCACTCACACACCTGTCTCTCTGTCACACTCCTTCCTGTCTGTCACACCACTTTGTCAACCCACACCTATCTGCCTGTCACACGTGTCTGTCCACACACACACCTTTCTGTCCACACACTTCTTCCTGTCTGTCACACCACTCTGTCAACACACACCTGTCTGCCTGTCACACCTGTCTGTCCACACACACACCTGTCTCCCTGTCACACTCCTTCCTGTCTGTCACACCACTCTGTCAACACACACCTGTCTGCCTGTCACACCTGTCTGTCCACACACACACCTGTCTCCCTGTCACACTCCTTCCTGTCTGTCACACCACTTTGTCAACCCACATCTATCTGTCAGTCACACTCTCCTCACCTTTTCCAGCATGGCCTCCATTTCCGCCCCGTGCTTTTTCTCCTGCTCCAGTTTCTGCTGATCCATGTTGTAGTGCAGCTGTGACACCTGGAACAGACACAACACCATTCCATGATAATGAGAGGCCATTAAACCATTGGATGAAACCATAGCATTAAACCACTGCATTAAACCACTGCATCAAACCATAGCATTAAACCACTGCATTAAACCACTGCATCAAACCACTGCATTAAACCACTGCATTAAACCACTGCATCAAACCACTGCATTAAACCACTGCATTAAACCATAGCATTAAACCACTGCATTAAACCATAGCATTAAACCACTGCACCAAACCATAGCACAACAGTAAACCAGACTGGATGCTTGCAGCACTCACCCTTGTTTTTGTCTCTTACTATCTATTGTTCTTCCTGTTTAAACATCTTGTTAATCCCTATCATTTCCCTCCCACTAATTACCTCTCACTATTTTCTATTGTGTAATATTCATTAATTTATATTGTGTCTAATTTATGTCGTCTATAGTGTTGTTACAAGTCAACTCAAGTTTCCAGAAAATAACTACTAACCTACATACTAACCTTGTTACAAATAAGTAGGGCTGTGAACGAGTACTCGAGCCTCGATAGACGAGTCGATCTTTGCTAGTACTCGAGTCCATTTTAAATCCTCGGTTTCTCGCGAGGTATTGTATTATCGCCCACGTAATGAAATGCTTGTGTAAAATATGCCACATTTCAGCATTTCCGTCACATAATATCAATTAAAGTTGTTATTTTTGCTTGAAAACGTATAATTTACTCCACATTCTATAATATCTGGTCAAATACAAGACGTTTTTCTTCAAAAGTTTCGTTTCCGGAACCGACTATCTGTTTACAGAAGACTTCTAATGGTAGATACTAAATCTCGCGGTTACTCGAATTCGGGCCGGTTGTGAGAGGACGAGTACTCGATGCCGTTTTTCAGCACCCGTCCAGCCCTACAAATAAGCACTTCTGCAATTCATCAAACCATCAAAATTTACAAAGTAATAATTAATGGTCCTTTTTATTTACTTTACTTTCATGGCTGTTCCATGAAATGCACACACATACCTGTACAATTAAGCTGGCACAAATATATTTCCTTTCAATAAAGCGGTACTAAACCCAACTGGTGATAATATTTTGACATTATCTTATTTATTTATATGTTTCTTCATTTAGTAGAGTTAAATTTGAGTTCAACTCGCTTCTATCAGGTGACCCATATCTGTCCTCTTTAATTAAGTGGAGTGATCTCACATAGGGAAATCAGCGATCAGTTTCCTGAGATAGACCAAACAAAGGCATGGGGATGTGTAGTTTTGCAGTAGCTGCTCCTACAGAATATAACAAGCTTACTCAAGCCATCAGAAACACAGACTTCATTCCAGAAATTGGACCATCCCTTCACATCAATGCCTTATCTGTTGTGTTTATATTCCATGTCTATAACTCTGTGTTATCACTCCCCTCCTACTCATTCTCCCACACTAACTGATGCTCCTTGTCTTTACCTTTATAAAACTTTATCCCTATTACCCCTGTCTCCTTGTTATGATCCCCTCTGTTATTCTCTATGTTTCCTCTATGTCCCTATTATCACCCACCTCCTGTTCATGGTCCCTGACTATCTGCTGTTTCTCTTGTTCTCGCAGCAAGCCAAGCTCCACAAGTTGCTGTTTACGCAGCTGGTTGGCACTGACAACCTCTTCACGCAACTTCTGTACAGTGGAGTCCAGTTCAGAGATAGTCTGCAGATATCAGAACATTCAGAGGCAAGGGTTATTACACCTCACCACAGTCCAGTGCTTGCTTCTGATTTTTGTACACTTACTTTCTGGTAAAGTACCCACATGTAATCAGACAAGAGTGGCTCTCACATAATGCTTTTAATGAATATAGAAATGACATTACAATCTGCACTCCAATGGTCAGTAGACCTGTATACTTTCTTGGTACACTTATGTTTTATATGTTTTCTTTTCACAAGTACCAGTGCATCGCTATGTCACAAATTCAGCTAAACATGTGTATGTGTGTGGTGTAGTGAGCTTGTTTTGTTATTAACTATATAGTCTATAAATAGAATCTGATTCAATGGTGGGAATTTCCAAGTAATTATACTCTAGTGAAATATTGCACGTACTTTTACATCCAGGATAAATTCTTTGTTTCTGGAATGTTCTGGATAATTGGTATATATTAAGTACTTCAGGAATCCATTCTGTCCGGGGGTGTTTGGGAAGAACTCAGTTATGCCTAGGAGTTGGGAACTCTACAAGCCACTTGTGCTTTTAAAGTGAATAATTTTCTTGAGAAATTACTTAAAATAATAGCTTGTGGCACTGATATAGAAAGGCTTTGGATTCAGCCTGAAGAAGTATCAGTGTGAAGGCTGTGGATTCAGTGGATCCACTAGATAGTGAGAACTGTGGATTTCAGCCGTTCACAGTGTTGTGTGGTATAATTACAAAAAAAAACTTGAAATAAACTATTTAAGGAGTTTTCCTTTCCAGACTGATACATAAAGAATTTGGGCTGTTACATCCCTACTGCATCTTGCTCAGAGAACACTTGGTTCTTACTGACAGTATAATTACATAATCCCCTGTAGACACACACTACTACTCAGTACACCTGTACTTTGTACACTATTATGTATCTTGTTCCCCTTTTACATCTCGGTATCATGTCTGAACTTATCCTACCAATGTTAAACCATAATCCTGATACCCCTCCATACCTTAGTGTCACGTTCCTGCCTTTCTCTGGCCCTAACGTCCATCTCTGTGACTTCCTGTTTCATGGCTTCTCGCAATCTCTCCATCTCAGCTTCCTTCTCAGTATGCCAGGCGTCTTTGTCCAGCTGGAACTGCTGAACCATGCATGTCTTTTCCTGTTCATGTGTCACGCGTAGTTCTGTCACCTAATCAACAATAATATACGTCAAAACACATTGGTCTTCTTATGCCTGGAACATATGTCTCAACACTGAACTGCTGAATCATGCAAGTTCCCCACTCTTCAGGTATAACACACAACACTGTGTTCACCGAAAGCAGAATGTTAAGTTAAATGGAAACAGAAATTTTGTAGAGACTGTTGAAATAGGCCACAACTACGACTGTCCTCCAAACACAAGGAGTGTTTTACCATCAATACTAGGATCCCAAACATCTCTGAAACAAAGTCACTCAACACACTTCCTATTGTCCAAATGTTTATTCCTAGCAATGTACACAATCTAAGTTACACAACTTATTTACAAATACTGTATGGCTGACAATCACAGACATGATCAGCCTCTGTGTCCACTTATTGAGTATGTACTTGGTGCTTCTTTTTCTCCAACCCTACAAATTCCTAAAAGCCCTATTTAAACAACATCAGTTTTCAGCCAATACAACCTTGTTTATAAAATTAAAGCAGCAATGTGTCTTCAAATATAACTGATACAAATTTAAAATATTTACAAGAAAAAACTGTGATAAGAAACTTTTGCTAGTGTTCTCAAAGAAATGAAACATTTTGTGAAAGCTTCAAGTGGAAGTGCCTGTTGACAGAGGAATCGAGTACAAAGTCATTCATCCTTCCACCCATATATTCTATGACAAAAAAAAAAGGGTGGCTAGAAATGTTGTAGTAATAAATACACAGGTTTTCATTCACTGTGCACTTCCGGTCTTTACAATACACAATACCCCGACTTCTGACCACACATCCAGCCTCTCACCACTCACCTGCTGCTCATACCGATACTTTTCCTCCTGAAGCTGTTTCTGAAACTCTCGCGTCTGTTTCTCACGCAGCTGTTTGGAATGATTCAAGTCACTTTCCACCTTTTCCATCTGTAAAAAAAAGACATCACATGTGCAGTACCTGATAGTATTAATAACCTTGAGATAAACCAAATATATGGTTTCACAGATTCAGAGCAGCCAGTGGGTTTCAATGTCTAGAGTCTGTGACAGTGAGAACTTCTCGGACTCTCTACAGTTCAAAGTGTACAGGCACAAATCTACCATGTGAAATCTACTTACCGGTTATTGTAAAGCTTCCCTTACCACTATGTCAAATCCAGTGACCGGTTACTGTAACGCTCCTGTTACCACCGTGTGAAATCTACTTACCGCGTAGTTTAAAACTTCTCTTACCACCATGTGAAATCCATTTGCCGGTTATTGTAACACTTCTCTTACCACCGTGTGAAATCTACTTACCGGTTATTGTAAAACTTCTCTTACCACCGTGTGAAATCTAGTTACTATAAATTGTAACGCTTCTTACTACTATGTGAAATCCAGTTACCTGATACTGTAACGCTTCTTACCACCGTGTGAAATCTACTTACTGGTCAGTGTAACACTTCCCTTACCACCATGTGAAATCTAGTCACGATATATTGTAACACTTCATACCTGTTTCTTCATGTCTTCATACATTTTCTGCGAGTTTCTTTCCACCTCCAGTTTGAAGCTTTCTAACGCCCGTTCTGATTGGCTGACTTTCTGCTCCTGTAAAAGCTTCAGTTTCTTCACCTCATTGTCTTTTTGCCTGTGAGAAAAACAAGACTTATGTGTTTACTATGATTAAGAGTTTGATGGGATTTGTTTTCACTTTCAGAGGAAACAGGAGATTGCTTGGTAGACACCTTTGAACCGTGGACAACTCACTGCTGGCTGGAAATAATGACACACCTAGTGCAGAAATAAATGTATGTTTATGTTCCTGGTCCAAGAGACTTTGTGTGGTATCTTTCAGCCAGGTAAGACATCCTCCACAGTGTAAAATTCATTTGTTTACCTGCACAATGTTTTCACACCTAATACAATCTATTTGTTTCCCTGTGTAATGTTTTCACACTGTTTACATCTCTGGTGTATGAAGGATCTCCCCAAACCTCCCCACGATTGTGTATTGTTCTCTCTGTATGGTTCACAGTGACACAGCTTTCTCTTCAACATATTTATAGTGTCTGAGTAATAGAAGGACTGAGTCCTCACATTTACTTACCTTCTCCATGTGTTTGGAGTATTTACAGACCATCTGTCGCCCTGATGTTGCATATCTTTCCCTCTATTATGTGAGGTGTTTACAGAGTTTCCTTGATGTTTTCCTCACACTTACTTACCTTCTCCATGAGCTTGGAGTATTTACAGACCATCTGCCGTCCTGATGTTGCATATCTTTCCCTCTATTATGTGATACACTTGCAGAGTTTCCCTGTGTTTGGATTATTATGTTTACAGAACATCTGTTTACCTTGGACTAGTTTCACAAAAGGACTCAGTACATACTTAAAGTTAAGACTCTTGTCTTACACTCTGCCTAAGTTTGCACTCTTAGCAGACTTCATATAGCAGATAATTCTTACCTTTGGCTAAGTCTTGGGCTTAGAGTCAAGTCTACGTGGGAGTAGGCTTCACTGTGATAAACAAAGATTTAAATAAGTATTGACAAATTTGAAAAGAATTCCTCTCAGATTCCCCCGTCTTGTGAAAAGGCAAGTTTATACTAGTTTTGCTTGCCTACTTTGGAATATGTGTCTGAAATATTCAACAACTTCTCTGAAGAAGAAAGGAAACTCCTTGAAAATATTCAAAGGCAGTTTTGCTTAATTATTACTGGGGCTTACAAAAAACCAAGTCATCATCTTTACTTGCAGAATGCGGACTTGAGCCACTTTAATCTAGGTGTAAAAAGAAGAAATTGCAACCTATGTATGAAATTCAGAAGAATAATGCTCCAGAATACCTGTCCCTAATGTGTCTACCACATATAGATAAGAAATCTGACTAAAGAGCAAGACAAAATATTCAAAAAATCAATACCAAGAAAACATAATGGCATTAATGATAGTGCATCTATTAATTCAAGTTGTATACGGATGGGCCTAAGTGTATTAAATCAACAACGTAAAGCTATCCACTTTATTACAACAGGGAATTGACCACTCTGTAATGCAGTCACACAGTACAAGTCACTACTTTTTACACTGTCCAAATTTTGCTGCCCCGAGGAGGGAAATGCTACAGGATCTCAATGATGTACTGCCAGTAATTGTAAGTAATTAATTTAATGGAGTTAATTCTTTATGGAACTGCCAACTGTAATGTTGATATTAACTTATTTGATGCAGTTAGAAAATACATTGCAAAATCAAAAAGGTTTATTTCAATATTTCATGTTGTATTCAAACACTCTTATAGACAGCAACAGTGGACACTTTGCATGTATGTATGATACTGTGATTTCCAAGATGGATGTGGTTGTATTAATGTTGTAAATGAACTGTATATATGGAATTTTATAACTGAGTAATACATGTCAGATGCTGTTGGATAAGAGCCCCTTGTGGCCAAAACAGGCTTAAAATAGTTTAAATAAAAAAATAAGGCCACCAAGAATTTTTCTCCACTTTAAAATTTGAAATGCCTGACCATAAAGAAAACATAATGTAGACCACATCCCTACATTAGTCTTTTGATGTGTTTATGTAGTTACAAGGTTTTCCATTGCATACCAGCATCTCCAAAGATAAAATGTGTTGAAGGAAACATGTTACCAGCAGAATATTCTGACTTGAAAAAAGTGTCACATGACATAGAAAATCACCACTATTATGTGATAAGCTCAAACTTAGCTGAGTCACCCTATTTAAAATCCATTTAAGCCAAAGACTTAGCTAAAAGGCTCAAATTTAAATCCCTGACTTTACCTAAAACTGCACTCAGTCGAAGGCCTTTTGTGAAACCAGCCCCTGATGTTCAGATTATTATGTTTACAGAGCATCTGTTTGTCCTCTAATCTGTTTAAATTGTCACAGTATTATGTTTACAGAGCATCTGTTTGTCTGAGATTTGTCTCACACTTACAAATCTTTTTCTTTATTATGTGATGTATTTAGACATCATCTGTTTCAGTTTACCCGAGGTTGTCCTCACACTTCCATATGTTTCTATGGTCAGAGTATTATGTTTGCAGACCGTCTGTTTACCCGAGGTTATCCTCACCCTTGTTTAACTTGTCAGAGTATCATGTTAACAAATAGTCTGTTCACAAGATGTTGTCCTAAAACTTGTGTAACTTGTGCTATGTTATGTTTACAGACTGTTTATTTACAGAGAGTCTGTTTACCTGAGGTTGTCCTCACACCTGTATAACTTGTCAGAGTATTATGTTTACAGAGTGGCTGTTTACCTGAGGTTGTCCTCACACCTGTATAACTTGTCAGAGTGTTATGTTTACAGAGCATCTGTTTACCTGAGGTTGTCCTCACACCTGTATAACTTGTCAGAGTATTATGTTTACAGAGTGGCTGTTTACCTGAGGTTGTCCTCACACCTGTATAACTTGTCAGAGTGTTATGTTTACAGAGCGTCTGTTTAGCTGAGGTTGTCCTCACACTTGTATAACTTGTCAGAGTATTATGTTTACAGAGTGGCTGTTTACCTGAGGTTGTCCTCACACCTGTATAACTTGTCAGAGTATTATGTTTACAGAGTGGCTGTTTACCTAAGGTTGTCCTCACACCTGTATAACTTGTCAGAGTATTATGTTTACAGAGTGGCTGTTTACCTAAGGTTGTCCTCACACCTGTATAACTTGTCAGAGTATTATGTTTACAGAGTGGCTGTTTACCTGAGGTTGTCCTCACACCTGTATAACTTGTCAGAGTATTATGTTTACAGAGAGTCTGTTTACCTGAGGTTGTCCTCACACCTGTATAACTTGTCAGGGTATTATGTTTAAAGAGTGTCTGTTTACCTGAGGTTGTCCTCACACCTGTATAACTTGTCAGAGTATTATGTTTACAGAGTGGCTGTTTACCTAAGGTTGTCCTCACACCTGTATAAACTTGTCAGAGTATTATGTTTACAGAGTGTCTGTTTACCTGAGGTTGTCCTCACACCTGTATAACTTGTCAGAGTATTATGTTTACAGAGTCTGTTTACCTGAGGTTGTCCTCACACCTGTATAACTTGTCAGAGTATAATGTTTACAGAGCGTCTGTTTACCTGAGGTTGTCCTCACACTTGCGAATCTTTTTCTCGGAAGCCTCCTCCAACTGCTCAATTTCCTGCTGCAGATTCTTCAGCTGAACATAAAAACAATGAAACCAATCAGCTTGACAGTTTTGGGATGTTGGTAATTTTTTGGTTTGAATTTCACTGAGAATGAACTTACTGGGTTTTGACTGCAAATTTTCAAATATTCACACTGACAAAACTCTGGCCGACATTTGTTGAGACAACATGAAATATGGCTCCTGTTGGTGTAAACAAAAAGAGTTGTGCAAGTTTTACAAGGTTTTAGTAAAAATAATGTTGGAAAGCATATTAGAAAATGTACAATAAAAGACTTCAGGCCGAGTTAAGATATTACTGGACACAGCCAAGCAAAGTTTGGTGCATGAAGTCAAACTCCAGTGAGAAACAAAACAGTCCAACCCAGTAAGTGTAACTCTGTTAAAAAGAAATCACTTCATTTGATTATGTAAAAAAGAAGGACACTTTAAATTCAACTTGCTAAAATTCCCGATTCAGTTGAAATAATTTAAAGTTTTCTATGAAGTAGACTTTGGTATGACAAGGATATCTGTAGTATAAGTTAAATGGATAAAAATGTACACAAAATTGACACTCAAAAGTCTATAACAAGGCTGAAAGGATACAAGTAGGTGAATTAACTACACTTACGTCATTTACAAGAAGGCAAAGCGCTTTGAGGCAATTGCACGAATAAAGCCTTAGAAAAACAGTGACATGTTCGGGTCAAATCTCCACACCATGGAAACATGGAAAGCATGAGGTGTTCCAAGCATCTATGAAGGGTATGTATTTGCACAGACTTCTGACAAAATAGATCTAGCTATTTGGTATCATCGTTACATTAGTGGGGTGTTCCACTGCAGCCAGCGGTTGCTGACTCTAAGGTAGGTCTGCCTTACAGTGTTATGGTTGGGCGACCCTCCACAACTTTCCTATCTGACTGTGGCTCCAGCCTCAATGAAACCGGCTTGTCCTAATCACCTCACCTCTTATACTAGTCACTTTACGTCATTTATGTAAATACGGAGAAAGAAATGGGGTAAGTAATCAGAATCCCAAAGTTAACAGGTAGGCACAACCGACAGGTATGCTTTAAATATCCAAAAATCTATACAATAAGTTAAGGAAAGTGAGCATAATATTAGGATCCCATCACCTGACCAGAACTACAGTACTGACATTTTATTTTTTTTTTAATTATAGTTTTCAGATTTGGACTTTAGACACAAAAAATTACATCACCCTATTTCTGATTCTGATTACATGATAATAAATGGCCAGTTAAAATAGAAGAAAAATGTTAACAATATTGCATCCCATTCAAACAGGCAGAGGGATATGTGCTTCTGACCATAACTTGCGTGAAAATGCTGACCCTCGTGCATGTCACTGACTTTTTTTCACCAAATTCGGACCTCTAAGAAAGACACCGTCAAAATTTTGTCCCTGTGAGCAATTTCTCTGCACAGTTATAACAAATAAATCCTAGCCTCTAGAAAAATCCAATTCTGGACGTAAGGGTAAAACTTGCAATTACTAGAGGTTGCGGACGTTTTATTGAAAACATAGCTCTAAAACGAAACATAAATTAAAACATAAGACTTTCATGTTCGATCTTGCAGAACAGCCCAACTTCAAGTCAGGATTTGGATCAAGATAAGTCGGGATGTACTACGTCAAGTCTCAAAGGTACAACCAACCCTTCATTTGCACACACTTCAATAGCCCTGATTCGTGATTAGCCTTCCCGACTCGAGTGTTGGTTAGGGTCAGCTAGGATCAGCTCCAGTTGAACACCCGCACTAACTTGAAGATCAATCTTCCAGTTTTAAATTTAAAAACAAAATTAAGTCCGTACTTTAGACAATAATTTTAACTAAAAATACAACAAACTCTTATCCCTGAAAAGGTGTTTGAAAAAGACTTGGACAAAATGAACACAAAAACATCTTGGCTTTGACTTCATTTTGATACAAAGAATAAGTCACAGAGAGGCAAAGAGAAAGTTGAAAGTTCACTGAAGCACATACAACTTTACAGGTCTGTAATGTTCAATTCCTGCAGATTTACTACAGCGATGGCAGGGAACCTTTATATGTGTCATGTCTATAGACTGTACTGCTCTGTACAAGGACTAACATTGTATTTAAATATGGAACATTGAACAATACACGGACGCAAATCACAAACTTGTACTGTGATACGTTTATAATATTTATGGATAGCCCAACACACAAATCAGTACAAAACAGAATGGCTAACTCAAACTGGGCGATTTTAACAAGGCGTTTGTATTAGATTTTGGAGAGAATTGTTCACAGTGACAAGAAGTGGATCAGTACCTTTTTCTCATAGAGGTGTTCTAGGTGTACTTTGTCCTGGTAATTCTGCTCCTCACTGTCCTACAAACACAGCAATACACACGTGTCACAGCTCACTCTCCACACTGTCACAAACTCACTGGCTTGGTGTGCAAGTATTGGATGAAAGCTAGCAAGAAGTCTATCATCTTCACACTTTAAAAGTTTAAGCCCCAGGTAAGGTGAGATAAAACTTTTTCATGTCACTGAGACTTAAATGCCAGTCTGTGACCTCAATTTAAATCTATAACATTTACATCTATGACTAAGAATTAAACCCATAACTTTGATATAAGCCTGTGAATTAGACCTAATTCTATGATTAAATTTAAGCCAGTGAACTGGATATAATTCTATGACTTTGATTTAAGCCTGTGACTTTCAATTTAATTTGTGACTTAGATATAAGCCAGATACTTGGATTTAAGTCCAAGGCTTGGATTTAAGCCGATGACTTAGCTTTAAGCTTCTGACTTAGCTTTAAGTCTGAGATTTTGAGGCCATTTTGTGAAGCTGAACCTCAGACTCTTCATCGAAACTTCCCTTTTCCAAACTCCAGCCTCTGAACAGAGCTTGCCAGCTTTCAGGTCTTCCCTCCTACTAAGATTAAGTGTGATTGGATACCAAGATTATACCATTAGATTACACTATTCTGAGAATTTTAGAGACTCTGACAAGTAGCACAGTATTCCATTACTCCCTTGATAATAAAATGCAATCACAGCGGGGACTGGAAACTGTTATACACAGAAAAGTGATGTGTGTAAACACACAAGAATCCATTTTATAAAGTTTCAGGGTAAGAATTCTGACACTGTTATACAGAGAAATATTTATGAGTGCAAGCAGACAAGAATCCCCATCACAGCAGCAGTTACAAGCTCCTATTAACACATATTGTCCCTCAAGTGATTACTGTGTCCTAATGCTTTTAAATTTACGTACTTGTTTAGGAAAGTTGTTCAGACAACATTTTATCACAATTTCATACATTGATATTTCTGAAAGTTACAGAGATGTATATCAGATGTGTAAGTGTTAGGCTCCTAAATCTGGTAAAATTTTGAAAAAAGCAGAGGAAAAGACTTAATTAATAGTTAAAAAACGGCTTTGCTATTACTTTTGAAAGCAAAACTGTTGGCTGCTATTGTCGTTTAGAAATAAATCTAATCTAAATGATATAAAACGACCAGACTGTTACGTGAAGAGACAGGAGGTTGAAGGAACACAGAGAAATCTGAAAGTGAGGAAATCTGCAAAGCAAGACAAGCAAAGACAACAACAAGAACACAGAAAGCTGCAATAATGTAACGAGTTTTAATAGAATTAATGGAAGCCAATCCTCAAACCATGGGTGGCTTAATTCAGAAATAACAGTCAACAGTAAAATAGTAAACAGGCCTCAACATAATTTCTAAAAGCAAATTCTGAATGTAATTTCAGTTTAATTCAGAAAGAGCAGTCAATTATCTGAAAGCAAGAATAGAGTCAACTTTACAAAATACAACAACTGTAGCAGTTTCATTGCAACACATGACATTAAACAGCACTCAACTTTGTAATGATGAAAGTGAAACTATGGTTTCTATTCTGAGGTTTGTAAATTCTTTACAAATTCAATTTTAAACTTGATGTTTATGCTGTATTCACAGCTCATTTGATTTCTCTCCAGTCTAAATAGTTCATATTTGAACCAAAGTTTATCACATTAATTCTGCAGGTGAAGATGGTTTCAGTTAGTCTGTATATACCAATGTTTTCTAGTTTTATATTATTGTAATAAAATCCTTGGCATTTAATTTTGCACAAAATGAAGCAAAATCAGCAGACAGCTCTCAACACAAAACACAAATAACACAGCATTTCAGTCAATAAAACATTTCTGTGATATTCTTGTGTGCATAAGAGTATTGCAGACAAGAAGAAAAGAAATAAAACTTCAATTGTTTAAAAAAGTATATATATACAAAAATGTCTTCAGTTACTGTTACTTTTATGTATTAAGATGAATGTAGTTATCTCCATATAAGAAACTAATCACAAACAATTCCATACTGAAAGTGTGTAAAAAATAGTTTTTGAGTATAAGCAAATAACAAATAATTAAAATATGTTAAAAACATACTGTATTAAAATATATAAGCTATAACAGACACCAACATTCACCAAATGTTACACCCTGGCCTTCCTGCATTTTCAACAGCCAAAGTGACGAGAGAACAGGCCTGCAGTGCAGCCCATACATTGACATGAACCCTAAATCACAGAGGTCAAATCAACCCAATCTCACATCCCGAGTAAACACCAGCACAATAAGCAGTGTGATTACTGAGCCACTATACCTTGTATTGTCTGCCTGTGAGCATTGATGATCCTAACCCATCACCACCTCCTATAACCAAGTGTCTGTCTCCTACAGCATCACCTGTCTACTAGTCCCTCCTTATTTCATATGAATGCCCTAAGCTTCACCAAAGTGACCAACTGGACATGTGACATTTGACCATGTCTTAGCTTTTCATAGATTTTTTTGTTTACTCAGTGACAAACCCCTGGTTACTGCAGGCTATCCCAATCTATTTCACCTTCTGACCACGTGCTTGGTTTCTTTTCCATCCATTCCCTATCTGACTTTGTTATCATGTGACATATGACCATGTGACCATTCTGTCACTCACCTGTGTGCACTGCTGATCTGTGACTATGTAGCCACTGGTATCATCACCTGATAACTTATTCCGAGCCTTGTTTTTCCTGACAGTGTAGAAATGTCACCATATGACCTAGCTGACCTAGCTCTAATTTCATGCTATCTCACCTTTTGGGCACGTTACTGAGTGATTGTATTCTATGGTTTTTGATTCACCCATCTGACTGTGTACAACTTTGTGATAGTGTCCCCCTTTTCTCAAACTCCAATCACTCACCCGCTGTTTACGCTGATGATCCTGTTCTGCCTTTTCCAGCGACTGCTTCAGTTGTGAGAGATGAGACTCCAGCTCCCCAATAGTGTCTGATGTCTGCAACACACAGAGGGAAAACACGCTGGGTTACAGAGCAGAGGGATATACACTGGTTTACATAGCAGAGGGAAATACACTGGCTTACAGAGCAGAGGGAAATACACTGGTTTGCAGAGTAGAGGGAAATACACTGGTTCACAGAGCAGAGGGGAATACACTGGTTTGCAGAGCAGAGGGAAATACACTGGTTTACACAGCAGAGGGGAATACACTGGCTTACAGAGCAGAGGGGAATACACTGGTTTGCAGAGTAGAGGGAAATACACTGGCTTACACAGCAGAGGGAAATACACTGGTTTACAGAGCAGAGGGAAATACACTGGCTCACAGAGCAGAGGGGAATACACTGGTTTGCAGAGCAGAGGGAAATACACTGGCTCACAGAGCAGAGGGAAATACACTGGTTTACAGAGCAGAGGGAAATACACTGGCTCACTGAGCAGAGGGGAATACACTGGTTTGCAGAGTAGAGGAAAATACACTGGCTCACAGAGCAGAGGGGAATATACTGGTTTGCAGAGTAGAGGGAAATACACTGGCACACAGAGCAGAGGGGAATACACTGGTTTGCAGAGTAGAGGGAAATACACTGGCTTACACAGCAGAGGGAAATACACTGGTTTACAGAGCAGAGGGAAATACACTGGCTCACAGCAGAGGGAAATACACTGGCTCACAGAGCAGAGGGGAATACACTGGTTTGCGGAGTAGAGGAAAATACACTGGCTCACAGAGCAGAGGGGAATATACTGGTTTGCAGAGTAGAGGGAAATACACTGGCTCACAGAGCAGAGGGGAATACACTGGTTTGCAGAGTAGAGGGAAATACACTGGCTTACACAGCAGAGGGAAATACACTGGTTTACAGAGCAGAGGGAAATACACTGGCTCACAGAGCAGAGGGGAATACACTGGTTTGCAGAGTAGAGGGAAATACACTGGCTCACAGAGCAGAGGGAAATACACTGGTTTACAGAGCAGAGGGAAATACACTGGCTCACAGAGCAGAGGGAAATACACTGGTTTGCAGAGTAGAGGAAAATACACTGGCTCACAGAGCAGAGGGGAATATACTGGTTTGCAGAGTAGAGGGAAATACACTGGCTCACAGAGCAGAGGGGAATACACTGGTTTGCAGAGTAGAGGGAAATACACTGGCTTACAGAGCAGAGGGAAATACACTGGTTTACAGAGCAGAAGGGAATACACTGGCTTACAGAGCAGAGGGAAATACACTGGCTTACAGGGTAGAGGGAAATACACTGGTTTACACAGCAGAGGGGAATACACTGGCTTACAGAGCAGAGGGAAATACACTGGTTTACAGTATAGAGGGATATACACTGGCTTACACAGCAGAGGGGAATACACTGGTTTACAGAGCAGAGGGAAATAGACTTGTTTACAGAGCAAAGGGAAATACACTGGCTTACAGAGCAGAGGGAAATACACTTGTTTACAGAGCAAAGGGAAATACACTGGCTCACAGAGCAGAGGGAAATTGGAAAATTTAACAGTAAATTAAATTTTTATAAGTTAATACCTTACCCAGTGGACAGATGCGTTTGTCCGGCGCCCTGCCAGTCTCGCCAAACATTAGAAAAAAACGTCCTGAGCTGGGCTCTGGCCAGGACCGGAAGTGTCCTGTTCACTTGCCAGTGGTTGTATAGCCTCCCTGCCGGTATACTGTGCATGCGTGCGCATGTGCGCTTCCTCTTTTTGTTGCCTACCTTAGAAAGTCCCCTTTTTTTGCTTAGAGTAGCGGGGTAGGTAGGATGGGAATCCCCCTGTCCATTAGGTAGGTATTAACTTATAAAAATTTAATTTACCATTAAATTTTCCATTTATTGCATTAATACATCTTACCTAGTGGACAGATGCAGAATAACTACCCAGTGGCTGGAGGGTAGCCAAATAAGGGGGATTCCTGATAACTCTAGGTAATGACAGGGTGGATCCGGTAATGGTTAAACAAACCAAGACTCTAGGAAGAGACTTATCCAAGGAGGGAGCCTAAAGACTCTAGGAAGAGACTTATCCAAGGAGGGAGCCAAAGAAGGAATGACAACTGGAGCCACACAGGCCGGTCCGTCCCTCGCTAGTTGATTCTTGGATAGGAAACTGGGTGAAGGGTAAAGTGAAACCTGACTTCAGTTTTCCTGATGTCTGATGTTTTTGTACAGCCAGGCATGGATTTCACTACGCCTCTTGCCCGAGCCCAGAGCCAAGAGAAAGACTGTCTTAAAAGTCAAGTGTTTAAGAGAGGCCTTTCTCATGGGCTCCAAAGGCGCCTTGGTCAACTTATGGAGCACCAGTGACAAGTTCCAAGTGGGCACCCCCCCCCCCCCCCCCACCTTCCTTTTGGTTTATCTCTATGAAAACTGTCCAACAAACAAGTTAAGCTTTCATCCTTACTAATATTCAACTTATCATTGCCCACCATGTTTGTAATGGCATGTAAGGTTGAAAAGATGTAATAGAAATTCTGCAATCTGGTTCACAGAGGGCGACCTGAAGTCCACTTTGATTTATAAACGGCTCTGGTTGAGAGTCTCTGAAGAGCCTCAATTCTTGCTGCCACTTCGTCAGAGAACCCTTGTTTCTGAATGGCAGAGGCTCTAGGAGCCAAGCATGAAGATTCAGATTACTGAGATTCCTGTGAGGGAGCCCGTTGAAGGGCTGTGTCACCAAATTCCCCTGAAGTGGAAGCCTGAAGGGAATCTGAGCCGATAGATTGACGAGGTCCCAAAACCAAGGCATGTTGGACCACCCTGGAGCAATTAGAATCATTCTGCGACACCCTTGATCCATCACTTTGGAGATCACCTTGGTGAGCAGGGAGACTGGAGGAAATGCATTAGCATCTAGATTCTCCCATGGCAGACTCAGGGCGTCCACTGCCCAGGCTGCCAGATCTGGAACCGGTGAAACAAACTTGGAAAGTTTGTGATTGAACCGGGTTGTAAACAGGTCTATTTGTGGTCTGACCCACTTGGAGCAGAAGAGATTGAAAACCTGCTGAGAGAGGGACCACTCTGTCTGAATCACTTGGTTGTGTCGGGACAGTTTGTCTGCTATTACATTCAAGCGACCTGGTATGTGTCGAGCCCTCAGCACTATTCCTCTGGGGAGACACCAGGACAGAAGTCTCCAGAGGAGGGCACAAAGAGAGCCTGATCTCATACCACCCTCTTTGTTGATGTAGGAGACTACAGTTATGTTGTCCGTTGCTATCAGAACAATCTGGTCCCTGCAAAGATGCTCGAAGCTCTTGAGAGCCAGAAAAACAGCTTTTAACTCCAGAAAATTTATGTGGAGGTGGCTTTCTGTATTTGACCAAACGCCTCTTGCAGTGGAGTCCCGTAAGTGTGAGCCCCAGCCTTCGTTTGAGGCATCTGTAAACACCTGGAGTGCATGTTGAAGGGGGTGCAACGGTTGTCCCCGAAGGACATTGTTCTTGTCCAACCACAAATCTAGGTGCAAATGGAGAGATTGGGGTAACGGAATAACTTTCTCTAGAATTTCGGGAACATGCCAGTGCCGCTTCAGGTGCCACTGAAAAGGCCTCATGTGAAGACGACCTGCCCACACTTGTTTGCCTGACTGTGCAACTGTTCTGGTTCTTGATAAAGGTCAGCTTCTCTTGTAGGGTTGTACACCGGTCTTGAGTGGGAAGGACCCAGCCGGTCAACAGATCAAACCGGTAACCAACGAAGTTGAAGTCCTGCTGAGGGGTACACTCTGATTTCTCCATATTAACCACCCAACCGAGACTGGGTCTGGGTATGTTGTTGGCAGGTCTCCAGGCATGGGGCTCTCAGCAACCAGTCGTCCAGGTACTGATAGATCTGGGTACCCTTTGTTTGTGCCATGAGTTTCACTTCTTTGACCACCTTTGTAAATTCCAAGGGAGCTGTCGCCAACCCAAAAGGCAGAGCTGTGAATTGGAAGGTCCGACTGTTCAGGGAGAACCTGAGGTACTTTCTTGACCTTTGACTGATGGGAATGTGGAACTACGCGTCGCTGAAGTCCAGCAAAGTTACCCATTCTCCTTTTTGCAAAGACAAGCGGATTGTTTCCGGGGTTTCCATTTTGAAGGTACCGGGACTGAGGTAAAGATTGAACTGACTGAGATCCAAGATTAGTCTCCATTTTCTGTTGGGTTTCGGAACCAGGAAAAGCCGGTTGTAAAAAGCAAGGGAAGACTTGACAACCACTTTTTCCACTACCAACTTGTCTATCAGAGTGAGCAATGCCCTCTTTTAATGACCGGTTCCTTGAAGGATTTTCATAGCCGCTCTGAATCAGAGGTGACCTTGTCAGAGGGGGTCTCTGTTTGAACGGAAGGGTATAACCGTCTCTCAGAACAGACACCACCCGAGGATTCGCACCCATTTCCTGCCAGATAAGCCAAAATTCTTGTAACCTTCCCCCTACACTCTGTCCTTTGACAACATTGGGGACATTGTGAAACAGAGGGGCAAAAAGACATGGACTTACATGTGTAAGAAACACATGCTTTATTTTGTTCCATAGCAGATCAGGACTTAATCCTTTCTTTTGTGATGGCACGGTGAAAGATACAGTATGAGCATGATTTGCCACATGATCACATACATCCAAGTTTACAGTCTTGTGAACAACTGGTTTTACAACTGTCTGAGTAGCTAACTTGTTTAGAACTTGAGAGATTTCTGGGTCCAACTGAACTTGAGATACTTGAACAGAATTTGGACCTGAACCATAATTGTCATTTATAGGGCTTGTATGGACGTGATTTAGAAAAACGAGGACTGGCACCTCGACCCCGTCCACAGCCTCTGGACCAACTCCTGCTGAACTGTCTCCAAGGCTGTTGTTGAGAAGATTGGTCAGTGGAGCCTGAAGGTTTTTGCTCTCTGCGTTGATAAGGTCTGTATCGGTGAGCACCTCTCCAGCTAGTATGCTGAGGAACACCCGGTCCGGGTCCCTGAGCCACACTACTGGATTCATGTTTAAGAATGTCCTGTTCTGCTGTAACAATAGCAGCATCCGGGAACAACCCGTATCCAAAGAGGGGTGCATTTCTTAAGAGGTTCATTGTGTCCTGCTTCACACCTACTTCACACCTGTTTTTGACAAAGTCCAAGTAAGCATCTAAGCAGTATCAGATTGGAGAGGTGTACGGGCTGTCTGCAATATGCTGTAAAGCCGTACCCATGGCGACAGATACCCGTTGCTGGAAGGCCATAAAGTCACGTAGGTCACTCAAGGCAGAGGACACCTCCTTTGGGGCTTTACCCTTGTTAAGTCTGGTACAGAGAAGATAAATGTTCTGCGACATTCTGACCTGTAGTTTAGACGAGCACCTACTGAAACCGGCGGCATGGTTAATTATGTAGGAGTCCTCTCTAGCAGCCCTTTCCCACCAGCGAAGAGATTCCTGAGAGATAGGTCTCGACGGGGACCAGATGAGGGGTATGCAGAAGGTCTGGTAATCCTGGGGAACTGCGAGTTTACTTTCGCCTCAGAATTACGCCAACTAAAAACTGAACGGACAGGTCGATGTGGTCCCTCTGTTTTCATAAGGTGCATCTTATATCACCTTGATTGACTTTTAGGCACTTTGATGAACTGATCACGTTTGAGTCCTGCAGAGTCGTGAGCCCATTTAAAAATTTTAAATCTATTACTATTACATTGGCATCTATTACTTCTATTACTTTCTATTACATTCTATTACAATTTGGCGCAAACTTGAGAGGTAATTTTAACACAGAAATAAAACTAACAGGATACTTTATACATCTAATTTTATTGAAAATGCTTCAGATTATGCCATACAAGGATAAAATATCACAAATATATCACTTGGTATATTTACAATTAAATAAATAGATCCCGTATTTATTCTTTTTAAGAATGACTTGACTACTTGGAGAATTTATGAGAATTCTATACAAAGCCACTTAAGTGCTGTAAATTTTGCAATGAGAGATATATTTCTGGCAAATTCCGTGCAAAACTTTTTAAATGCTGAAAAATATGTTATTATCAGTAAATATTATCTGGGGGAAAATACACTGTTGTAAAACAATTCTCATATTTATTCACTTTATGATGAGTTGTTAGATTTGAAAAAACTCTTATTATTATGAGAAATACTTGATCAGCAATGTTTACAAAAGAAAACAAATTCTTTCTTCAAATTCTTTGCATGCAGAGCCCACCTCAAAATGATTCAAGAGTGACATTTATGTTTGAAAATAATAACTCCAGTAATTTTATGTAAATCAGTGAAACAGCTAACATATGCCACAATGCTGCCCTTATTATACACAATAGTGACCTGTGTGATTGCCTTTCATGTGTCACAGTTTCTCCTTACTCAGGAACATTTAGTTAATCCTTCCAAAGGTTAAATTGGCCTCTTTAAGCCTTTAATAATACCACCTCAAAGACATTGTTTTAGAACATTCAATCAAAGAGGGACAATTAAAGGTCCCTTGATATTTCAAAGTTATTTATTTTACGGAGTGGCTGTAGATCCGTGTTTCGCGGTTCAATAGTTTTATGGTCTATCGGTCCGTGTGGTATATAAACAGTAACAGGTCCGTGAATTATGAGAAATAATGGCAGGAAAATGCCAAACACAACTCACTGTGATAAGATTTACACACAAGAAGATTTGAAAAGTTACAGGACTGTAAACTCATAAGATGTCATAAATATCACTTTCACTCAAGCTGACAATTACAATTAGCAGCCGGTTATATCAATGGAGGGGATATTGCACTTAGGATGAAGGCATGTCATTTTTAACAGAATATTTTTAATAGAGTAAGAAAAAACTCCAGTTGGTAACTTTAAATGGAATTTGAGCCTATCTGACTGCCTGCTGTTAAAAAAACCCATATATCTATCAGTCCTTGTGTGCACGTTTATTTTAGAAGTGGATTTATGTGTGCTGTGTAGTGTCTGAAAGTCATCAGATAAAACAAGTCCCAGTTTCACCTATGCATGTGATGTGAAGTTTATGTTACTTCTGTGTCCCTGCAGGGAAGGCTTTAAAAGTAGCCTTGTCACAGGTGTCAATATGTATAGTAAAAAAATACAACTGTTTGATTGCATTACGATTATTTTTCATAATGTTCTCATATATTTATGTAGCTTAGCGAGCTGATACATGTCCCAGACAAGAAAAGTCTCTAATACAGTTTGCATTACCGCAAATATATTTCATGTTTGCATTGTGGTTTAGACAGCCTGGAAGGCAAGGCTGGCTTACAAGTGTTTTTTAAGATAAATATTGTGGTCATATTCCCGGTTGTAAATAAAAGTCAGTTATACTGAGTGCTATTTTTGGCAAGACATACAGTAAGTGTTTTAGTGTTTCAGTGTATATTATAAATAAATAGCACAGTTATTGATGTTTCTGTCACTATTTACTATATTGTTGAATCGCGAAAACACCACACGGATCGATAGACTGTTAAGCTGTTGAACAGATCTAGAGCCACAGCGTTTATTTTAACATTTGTGTGTTATATTTAGTATTCTTTGATGACAAGTTGATTATTTGAAAAGTTTATGTATGAAAGTTTAAAATGAATTTGACTTATGAGTGCTACAAAATCAATTCATTATTGTTTTGAAGTTTATTTAAAGTGATGATTTTATGACAATTAATTCATTATTGTATCAAAGTCCATTTAAAGTATTAATTTATATGAAAACTAATTCATTACAGAATTAAAGTCCATGTTAAGTGATCATTTTTCTACAACCTCCTTCTGAAAAATAGCAAAGGGTAAATTGTAATAGAAAAATAATAGAAAGTAATAGATGTAATAGATAGAATTTCAATCTATTACTATTACTATTACATTTGAAAAATTTCAATCTATTACTATTACTTTACATCGAAGTTGACTCCAATCTATTACTTTTCTATTACTTCTATTACTTTGTTTACAAGTCTGCTGGACGGGTAACCCTCCGCAACAGTTAGGTTTAAATGTTCCAGCTTTTGGCACAGTCAATCATCCGGGGGCATGGCCACAGAAATTCTTGTAGGCTTCCTCGGATGTTTGCCCTTCCAGGGGTTGTTGGATTTGTCGGGTTCTGAGTAATCTGTTTCAAAGGTTGGAATATGATGCCATCCCATAAAAGCTCTGACAGAACGAACAGTCTCTCTATATGTCATGTCTTCTGCCTGCTCAGGCCTTTCAGTTGAATCTGATAACTGTTCATCTTCTGAATCCGACAAAGTCCCCGACTGTTCTATGTCAGAGAATTGTTCCGTGTCAAAGGGTGCATCTTCCGGGTCCTGTGGATATGCACAGGCACCTCCCAAAGACTGTTCATAACCGGAAGGTTGAGCACCGGAAGGGACTTGACCGGTAGTACCGGTAGTATCCTTCTTAGAAAATGAGGCAGTATGAGGAGAATCTAATGCAATGCCAGACTGTTTAACAGACTCCGGACCGGAGCTGGAGACAGCAGGGAGCAGACACAGTACGTCCTTGTTTACTGGTGGCAGAAAATTTTGGAGCTGGTGAGGCAGACCGGTCACCTTTCTTGTCAGGTTTAATGTCCTTATCCTTGTCCTTTTTCCCTTTCTTGGATTTGTGACTCTTTTTCTTCTCTTTACTGTCTACAGGTTTGGGCTTCACTTGGGCGTCCAAAGTTACCAGAGCCTCCACCGGGCCGGTGGGTCGGGTAGTAGGAGCCAAAAAGGGTGTATCTGAGATCGATTGATGAGAAGCCACTGGTTTAACTGACGACACAGGGTGGAAAAAATGTTACCTCATGTAAGGAGAGCTTCCGTACGCGCAAACTGCTCAGCCCATTTGTCTGACATGGCCACGAATTGATCAGAAGTCACAAAACTAGTTGAAGCCTGAGGAGTAGCAGACGACACTGATGACTGCGCAGAAGTCTGCGCAGACGGACCAACTGGTGACTGGAAGGTGGGTTCATCATCTACTCTAGCCAAACCGTCATATCCTTGGGGGAAACTAAAAAACCTGCTTTTTTGTCTTTTCTGATCCTATAACTCGCTTATAGGATCAGAAAAGACAAAAAAGGCCAAGGCATCTTTTTGTGATTCAGAAAAACTATCATAGATGGAATAGGGTTTGTCCAATACGCAATCGTCTTTTCCAATAAGTTTGTCTCTACACCTGGCGCATTTATCGTGTAGATCAAAACTAGCCATTATATGGCCACATGAGCCTCTACGATGCCCTTTCTTGTCACTTGGAGAGGCCATGATGACTTCCACACAAAACTACCACACAAAAAATCACTAATATCCACTGATAACACAATAAAATCAAAATATCATTCTTTGAAATAAAAGCGTCCACACTGTCTTCACGCCAAACAAAAAGAGGAAGAGCACATGGGCAGTATACCGGGAGGCTATACAGCCACCTGGCGAGTGAACAGGACACTACCGGTCCTGGCCAGAGCCCAGCTCAGGACATTTTTTTCTAACGTTTGGCGAGACCCGCAACGCGCCGGACAAATGCATCTGTATACAGCAGTTAATTTCATTAGAAATAATTTTCATGAGTTGATTTGCTCAGCCCATGTTTTGCATATGTCCACTACCTTTACATATTCCTACTTACATCTGATTATTTCTAGTCCAGTTTTGGTCATTGTTAACCTACCTTTGCCTACTTCTATTCATCTTTGCTTACCTTTGCTGAGCTGATCTGCTGCTCTTGTTTCAGGAACTCCACACTGGCCTCGTGTTTGTTGCGCAGAGTACGAATTTCCTTCTCATGCTCATCGCGGATTTGACCCAGTTCCTTCTCTGCAGCAGTATTCCTGAAAACAGAAGAAACTGTGAACATTGGAAAAAAATCACTTGGTATATATTCATCATCATCATCGGATAAAGAAATCCTTAATGTGCACACGACTAGTCTGACGAACACCAGATTTTCATTCATGTTTTATGCACTCACCTGACCTTACATATCAATTCTTCTCTATGCAATCACACCTGTCCCATAAGTTCCTCCTAAATCCCAACAAAACCTGGTGTACACAGCCGTCTTTTTCACACCTAGATTTGTCCACCCACCTGGCCTCGTAGTCCATCAGTCCCCATTCTCTCAAATCACTTCTAGTTTACACACCTGTTTTTTCACACCTGAATTTATCCACCCACCTGGCCTTGTAGTCCATCAGTTCCCCCTCTAAGCGGTCACACTTTTCTGTCAGCTGCACCTTCTCTCTCTCCAGTTCTGACCTGATCTTGGTAAGAGTCTCTGCATCCTCACTGAGTTGATGAACCCGCGACTCCAGTTCACGGATCACTGAGGACTGAAATCACAGCAAAGCCTGGGTGAATCTTACAAGGATGATAATATACACAGATCAGTGAGCACAGTTGACTCATTACTGATAGCAGAAATCAAAACAAACTGGATTAATGTCACATGTATGTCAGCTACATGGACCAGTGAGTCAAATCCACAGATCAGTAATGATTAAAATCACCACTACTTAATGCATGTCTACACTTGTCTGACTTACTGTGGCCTCCATCTGCTGTGTGTACTCATCCTCCATTTTCTGAAGTCGACTGTTTGTGTCCTCTAAGAGCTCCTGGATGTTGCGTGTGTGCTGCTTTTGCAGGTCAAACTTCTCCTGCTCAAACTGGGCCAGTGTGTCATGTAGCTGTACAAACACAGTAACACAGAGAATCACATACCAACGTACAAACACAGGGAATCACATACCAATGTACAAACACAGTAACACAGGGAATCACATACCAATGTACAAACACAGTAACACAAGGAATCACATACCAATGTACAAACATAGTAACACAAGGAATCACATGCCAACGTACAAACACAGTAACACAAGGAATCACATACCAACGTACAAACACGGTAACACAGGGAATCACATACCAATGTACAAACACAGTAACACAGGGAATCACATACCAATGTACAAACACAGTAACACAAGGAATCACATACCAACGTACAAACACAGTAACACAAGGAATCACATACCAACGTACAAACACAGTAACACAAGGAATCACATACCAACGTACAAACACAGTAACACAAGGAATCACATACCAACGTACAAACACGGTAACACAGGGAATCACAGATCAATGTACAAACACAGTAACACAAGGAATCACATACCAACGTACAAACACGGTAACACAGGGAATCACAGATCAATGTACAAACACAGTAACACAAGGAATCACATACCAACGTACAAACACAGTAACACAAGGAATCACATACCAACGTACAAACACAGTAACACAAGGAATCACATGCCAATGTACAAACACAGTAACACAAGGAATCACATACCAACGTACAAACACGGTAACACAGGGAATCACAGATCAATGTACAAACACAGTAACACAAGGAATCACATACCAATGTACAAAGACGGTAACACAGGGAATCACAGATCAATGTACAAACACAGTAACACAGGGAATCACATACCAACGTACAAACACAGTAACACAGGGAATCACATACCAATGTACAAACACGTTCACACAGGGAATCACATACCAACGTACAAACACGGTCACACAGGGAATCACATACCAATGTACAAACACAGTAACACAGGGAATCACAGATCAATGTACAAACACAGTAACACAGGGAATCACATGCCAACGTACAAACACAGTAACACAAGGAATCACAGATCAATGTACAAACACAGTAACACAAGGAATCACATGCCAACGTACAAACACAGTAACACAGGGAATCACAGATCAATGTACAAACACAGTAACACAAGGAATCACATACCAATGTACAAAGACGGTAACACAGGGAATCACAGATCAATGTACAAACACAGTAACACAGGGAATCACATGCCAACGTACAAACACAGTAACACAAGGAATCACAGATCAATGTACAAACACAGTAACACAAGGAATCACATGCCAACGTACAAACACAGTAACACAAGGAATCACATACCAACGTACAAACACAGTAACACAAGGAATCACATGCCAACGTACAAACACAGTAACACAAGGAATCACATACCAACGTACAAACACGGTAACACAGGGAATCACATAACAATGTACAAACACAGTAACACAAGGAATCACAGATCAATGTACAAAGACGGTAACACAGGGAATCACATACCAATGTACAAACACAGTAACACAAGGAATCACATACCAACGTACAAACACAGTAACACAAGGAATCACATACCAAGGTACAAACACGGTAACACAGGGAATCACATAACAATGTACAAACACAGTAACACAAGGAATCACATACCAATGTACAAACACAGTAACACAGGGAATCACATACCAATGTACAAACACGGTCACACAGGGAATCACATACCAATGTACTAACACAGTAACACAGGGAATCACATACCAATGTACAAACACGGTCACACAGGGAATCACATACCAATGTACAAACACAGTAACACAGGGAATCACATAACAATGTACAAACACGGTCACACAGGGAATCACACACCAATGTACAAACACAGTAACACAGGGAATCACATACCAATGTACAAACACAGTAACACAAGGAATCACAGATCAATGTACAAACACGGTAACACAGGGAATCACATACCAATGTACAAACACAGTGTATCTACTGCAGCTACAACTGCAAAAAGACAGTAATATACAAAATCATATGAGAGTGTACAACTGGAATGTGTCTAGAATTAGATGCCAATAATACAATAATGGAGGGAATTACATGCAGAGAATAACACATAAAGGGAGTGACATACACTGTAAAACTGGAGGACTGTGCATAGCTACAACACACCTATACAAGAATTTTCTCAGATACAATGTAAAACACACATCTGACACACACCGTGACTGTCACTGACCACTCACCCGTTTTTGCAGGTCAGCAGTTTTTGCCTGCGATTGCTGCTCATTGACTCGCTTCAATTCTTCCAATTGCCTGTCTCGTGTCTCCTTGACATGGCTTAGCTCCTTCTGGTACTGCTGGACTGAAGTAACACACATCCGCGTCAACTTGTACTCTCAAATTCATGATAAAATGTAATGGTTTGAATTTAAAGTGAAATGAAGTAAAACTGACTCACTGATTAAAGCAAGAAAGAAATAACTTAAGAAAATGGTAGATATTTATTTGAGATTTTAAATCAGCTTCAGCAATGCAGCAGTTATATGACAAATGAACTAACCAATATATGCCATGGCAAACTTAATCTCCCTATTGTATTTCCTCAACTCATTGGCCTACATTTTACCGTTCCTGTTCCCACTGACGATACATTTACAGCAGATTATAAACGTTTCTAAGTGCTTCTATTATGATGACAATTCTCCAGTAATGTGTAATTCTGTTTTACCCTTTTTCTCCAGTTTATGACAATTTTCTTCCTGTTCTTTGGTCTTGTTCCTGTAGTGGGTTTTCAAGTCTTCCAGTTCTGCATTCTTTCTCTCCAGTATCTACAACAGATGACATGCCGTGTGTGAATAATGTCACAAATATGGTCACACCGGCCATTTCACACAAACAGGGTGATAATGTGACACGCCACATCGTGTGTCAATAATGTCACAAATATGATCACACCGGCCATTTCACACAAACAGGGTGATAATGTGACTCCAACTACAGAAACCTCCTCCATGGATGTCATGCCATCACTGACCACAAATAATATCCATATTTAGGCATTCAAATTCACATTGCAACCTGTGAGCTGTGGTGTTCACCGTCTGGTTACAAAAAAAAAATCTTCAAGAGTTTACTATTTACTTATTATTACATGCCATTCTGTCCCTTACCCACCTTCTGTACAGTGGAGTCATGTTTCTGCTGCAGTCGTAACTTTTCTTCCTGAAATCGCGCCTCCACCATCCGAGATCGCATGTCCTGCTGAAATCACAAACATCCCTCAGTCAATGTTCATAGTCAAAGTATTTACAACAAACTAAACCAAAACTTGAAAAAAATTACAAATACCCTATAATACTATTTTACCCCCCTCCCCCACCTCCCTACATGTCTACTGCACAACCTCTATGATTAACCTATTCATGTAATGAACTCGTTTCTCAAGTTTGTATCCCCTGTTTTATTCCCTCTTTTAAAAACCTTATATTTCAAACTATCTCTCCAGACATGATCAGATGGTGGGGCTGTATTATGTCATATTTTCTCAAAAGAGACTTCCATTTAATTTGAAGGAGAAACAAGACAACAATATCGTCACAGTGAGAGTGTGTTTATCAAATTTCAAACATCTCAACCAAAGATACATCTGTACAGAGATTCATTCTGTGCTTTTTCCAGCACTACCCGTGGGATGTGTGCGTTCTCAGGTGCTGCGTGTTTTGAGTTTGAGACGTTCACTCACCTCTCTGTCTGTCACTTTGGTCAAGTCATTCTGGAAGGTGCTATCTGAAACAAAAACAGTCACAATACAATGCATGCATCGACTAGTCGACAGAAAGTCAACACATTCAACTCCACTCTCCTATAATGATCGTTACAGTAAATAAGTAGTTTTCATTGTGTTGTGCTAGAAGGTATGTAATCTGCCACCAATATTTAACAAGTGCTTACTATTTTAGGCTTTCTAATCGCTGAGACTTCATCAAAACAATAAGAACTAGAGGATCGCTAGCGAAGCAAAGCAATTGTTTTTGCCATGCAAAAACAAAGCGTCCCAAAAGAAAGATGGTGTTGGCTGCTTATAATAGAAAGAAGATCTTGCCTAGATACCCTGTCAATCTAAAATTATATTGAAAAAAAAATTGGAAAATTTAAAATGGTTTAGGAGATACAAGCAATTTTAAGTTTTACCATTTTTGTCAAAAATTCGAAAATTGAAAATGGCCGCCATTTTTGGAAAGAGGAAAATTTTTTGAACATTGAGCAGAGTATCTTGCATATATACCCTGTAGACCAAAAAATTTTGCTGAAATCGCTCTATCTCGCACGCTTTAGGAGATACAAGCAATTTTAATTAAGTTTCACCATTTTTGTCAAAAATTCGAAAATTCAAAATGGCCGCCACTTTTGGAAAGAGGAAAAATTTTTGAGAATTCAGCAGAGTATCTTGCATATACACCCTGTGGGTCATAAATTTCGCCGAAATCGCTCTATCTCGCACGCTTTAGGAGATACAAGCAATTTTAAGTTTTACCATTTTTGTCAAAAATTCGAAAATTTAAAATGGCCGCCACTTTTGGAAAGAGGAAAAATTTTTGAGAATTGAGTAGAGTATCTTGCATATACACCCTATGGGTCATAAATTTCGCTGAAATCACTCTATCTCGCACGCTTTAGAAGATACAAGCAATTTTAAGTTTTACCATTTTTGTCAAAAATTCGAAAATTCAAAATGGCTGCCATTTTTGGAAAGAGGAAATTTTTTTTTTGAAAAAAAAAAATCTTGCTTAGATACCCTGTGGGCCAAAAATTTTGCCGAAATAATTATTTGTGAATTATTGGTGATGAACACTACATGAGTGCATTGTGTTCCCACAAATCAGAGTGCAGACCTTTAAATTTTTGCCATTTTTATCAAAAATTACAAAATTCAAAATGGCCGCCATTTTTGGAGCAGAAAATTTTTTTGGAATTGGGCAGAGTACTTAGCAGAGATACCCTGTGCATCAAAAATTTCGTCGAAATCGCTCTGTCTCGCACGGTTTAGAAGTTATTAAGGGATTTGTATTTTCCTCGTTAATAAAAATTTTAATGCTTAATTAATTAGCCATTTTTAATGGAAGTCTACCAAAATCCAATCATTTGCAGATCTTTATACCTTGCATCCATATATCAAATTTCAGGCGAATATTTTAAATGCTTCTTAAGTTATCATCCGGACAAGCAAAATCCTGTTTTTGGTCATGTGACTTCTCTGATTGGTTGAAATGTCATGGCACCAAATTCAGAAAATTTTCCCAGGGCTACTAAATATATGTGCCAAGTTTGAAGAAATTCCATCCACTAGTAAAGACGCTATAGGTAGACAAACTTGCGGAGCTGGCGGATACGGCGGAGCCTTCCGCGAGAATTCCTCCCATATGCAAACAAGCGTAACTTAACGCGAGGGACGCTTAACTAGATATTGCATCTCGACGCAGTGTATCCCCGGACAGGACATGGTTGAAGCGTGAATGTGTCGGGCTCGAGTCACCTGTTTCCTGGAGTACCTGTGTACTGTGAAAACAAACCAAACGGGAGTGCTTGAATTAGCAGGGAAGGCCCTGGATGAGAAAACTCTGGTACTTTCTTGTTGGTTGAAAGGGGTGAGGGAGTAGGCACCTTTGAGGTTACCCACCCTTCTGGCTGAAGCGAGGTTAATGTGGTTCCCGATATTCCATCTGAATTATTCCTGCCTGGCAAACTGGTCGTTTCCAGAAGGAGAGGGTATAGCCTTCCTGGGAGATACTTATAAACTTGGGACTGACCCATAGGGCGGCCCAAGTTTGACCGGGCAGGTTGGGGCCAAAAAACAGTGTCAACACTGGTGACAGGTTCACTGATCCACACAGTAAGAAACCATCCAAAAGGGATCTGCAACCCACACAACCCCACTGTGGAAAAACACTAATAGCCATTTATGAGAACTGTGACCCCTGGTCTGATTAACAGATAAATTTACCATTGCTTGAGTTGTGAAAACCGGCAAATGGGTTATAATCTTGAGGGGAAGGCTGAGTTTGAAAACTCAGGCCCCTGGTGTCAGCTGACACTGCTCACAGGCTGGGTAACAGGCAAGCTGGGTGGCCAGTCTAGGAGGGTGGATCACTGTATCTCACTGGAACCCGCAACAAAAACTTGATGAACCCCGACAGTAACTGATACAGCAGACTTCTTGCTGGCAAGTTCGGCATCTCACCAGGACCAGTAACTGGCTGGTGTGGGGTCTGATAAGGCTGACAGGTAGTTGGACAAATCTGGTTTGGAAAGTCTTCTTATCTATAGTCACTTTCGACCAGCAGTGTTCGCTCTCGTCAAAAATGAATGCGAGACAGACTGTCTCCCTTCATTTGAAAAGGCGAGACAACTGTGAAAAAATGTGAGACATGTTTTGCGTCAAGATATTTTGAAATATTTAGTTCCAATTTGGGATTGCATAGAATCTTCTTTATTTAAATAATAAGAAATAGATGCTAAACTAAAAGTTCAAATAAATAAACTATTTAATGCTGTTTTTATTGGTCTTTAATTTTTTTTTTAAATTTCACTTCTAAACCACATCTTAATGGCTGGGTGCTACTGGTTTTTTATTTATTTTTTATATTATTATTTTACTGTTATCTGGATTCATCAAATAAATAAATAAATTTCATTTCTTCTCTTTTCTTTGAAGAAATATATATTTTGTCTCTTCCGATAAAAGACGAATTTCTTTGGTCAGTAGTTGTTTCGACTGTGACACAATATGCAGAATACGAGTTAAAAATTAGACATAAAGCACGGAAATCTCGTGAGAATACCTGAATTCTCGCGTGAATTACTGTTAGCTGGATGTATCAAATAAAATAAACTCACTTTCATGTCTTTCTCACCTATTTATATGAGGAAATATGTACGTCATCGCTTCCGATAATAGACGAATTTCTTTGGTCAGTAGTTGTTTCGACTGTTTCGCCTGTGACACTACAGAAGAAGACGAGTTTAAAAATCGACAAAAAGCACGGAAATCTCGTGAGAATACTCGAATTATCACAAGAATTACTGTTAGTTGGATATATAAAATAAAATAAACTGCTTTTCATGCTTTTCTCACCCATTTCTATGAGGAAACATGTACGTCGTCGCTTCCGATAATAGACAAATTTCTTCAGTTAGTTTTGAGTGTTTCGCCTGGTAGCGACAGCACAGACGCGTTGGTGAGTTGGTTTTGCGACAACTCGCTCCAGAGTGTGTACAAACTCGCGAAATCGCGCTCGAGAGCGAACACTGGACCAGCTAGCAGGTTCTGACAATAGGCTGGCTGACTGGTCTGGTGGATTATTCCTCGGGCAATAACTGGTTGGTCTATGATGTCTACTTGGACCCTTAAAAGGCTACTGCTGGTCTGTTAGCCAGTCCTGTGGACCTGCCCAGTACCAGGGCCTAACCGGCTATAGGTGAAGCAATGCTCTGTAACCGGTTCCTGGTGGCTCCACAGTTCTGCAAAAACTCCACGGTTCTGCGAAAACTCAGGTGCAGGCAGCACTGGGTAAATTAGACTACGTCTCAGCAGGGGTAGGCTTATATGAAACAACAGCCTTCTTCCTGTCCATAACTGTGAAATCAGCAGATTTTCTCTGTAACCAGTAAGCCTGGATGCTGGTACTCCATCATGTACTCAACCTCCAAAGCCATTTTCAATAGTTTCTATGCAATATAGTCAGCAATAAGTGTGAAAATATCTCCAAAAATGGCCTCGGTCAGGTACTTTGGCAGTCTGTGGATGACCTTCAATGAAGAGCTTCAAGGTCAAATTTCTGCATGCTTACAGAGGACATATATATGTATTATATATACCAGCCATAGGATGATCTAACTTTCTGTATATGAGAACTGGGCCAAAATGTTAAAAAATGGCCACAATCTGACCTAAACCTAAGAGGCCACCAGTGACCTTGACATTGAAGGTCAAGGTCACAAAACAATAGCATTCGTGGCATTGCCCATATATACCCACATACCAAATTTGAAAGGTCTAACTAAAATATTTTTTAAATTATCGCATCCGAAAGGAAATCTCTGTGGCGGCGGCCGCGGCAGCGTGACCGTACTGAATCCTAAGTATCCCCGACTTTCGTTTTGGGATACAACTATATACATTTGGTGAAATACATCACTTTATATTTTATATTCAGTAAAAAGGAAGTGTGTTCAGTTTAAACTATCTGACAAGCTATTTCTTCAATATAATTTCACTGTATCAGTACCACATGTACAAATTAATGGTTCAGTTTCTGAAAAACAATTTTAATTCTCATAAATGGTCGGTCTGATCTCCTATTAATTTCACATATAACTCAACAATCACTTTAAGAGAAGTTAAGCCCTCTACTAACACAGTCTTAAGTAAATACACTACAATTACACTGCTATAAAAACATACTGCCACTAGCAGGAGACAGTAACCATGGAGATGACAGACACCCAAGATGATAAAAGTGGAAAAGATCTGATGAAATCCCAGCCATCAGGTCAAATAAGGCTCGGGTCACATAATTCACAGAGATGGCTGCTGTATATCTGCAAGTTAGTCTTGCTTCAGAACACCAAATAACAGTTGTTTTGCAAACTATGATTACGTCTCACTAAGCAAGGACATCACTGTACACTGTGTCTAGTCAGACAGTAGTGTGTGGCCAGTCTCACACTAACTCAGTAAGCCAGTCTCACACTAACTCAGTAAGTCAGTCTCACACTAACTCAGTAAGCCAGTCTCACACTAACTCAGTAAGTCAGTCTCACACTAACCCAGTAAGCCAGTCTCACACTAACTCAGTAAGTCAGTCTCACACCAACTCAGTAAGTCAGTCTCACACTAACTCAGTAAGTCAGTCTCACACTAACTCAGTAAGCCAGTCTCACAATAACTCAGTAAGCCAGTCTCACACTAACTCAGTAAGTCAGTCTCACACCAACTCAGTAAGTCAGTCTCACACTAACTCAGTAAGTCAGTCTCACACTAACTCAGTAAGCCAGTCTCACACTAACCCAGTAAGTCAGTCTCACACTAACTCAGTAAGCCAGTCTCACACTAACTCAGTAAGTCAGTCTCACACTAACTCAGTAAGTCAGTCTCACACTAACTCAGTAAGTCAGTCTCACACTAACTCAGTAAGCCAGTCTCACACTAACTCAGTAAGTCAGTCTCACACTAACTCAGTAAGTCAGTCTCACACTAACCCAGTAAGTCAGTCTCACACTAACTCAGTAAGTCAGTCTCACACTAACTCAGTAAGCCAGTCTCACACTAACTCAGTAAGCCAGTCTCACACTAACTCCATAAGTCAGTCTCACACTAACTCAGTAAGCCAGTCTCACACTAACCCAGTAAGTCAGTCTCACACTAACTCAGTAAGCCAGTCTCACACTAACTGAGTAAGTCAGTCTTACACTAACTAAGTCAGTCTCACACTAACTAAGTCAGTCTTACACTAACTCAGTAAGCCAGTCTCACACTAACTCAGTGGCCTGTTTCACACACTCGTTTATGTGACAACACTCACCTTTTAATATTGACGAAACAAACGTCGGACTTCTCCAGTCTTCAGTCTGCAAAACAAAGTCAGTGCCGAGTGAAGAGCTTGAAATGAAAATACTGACAAACAATGGAGGCCACATCGGTCAACTGTAGATATTGTCATTTCTTTCATAGAACACACAAAGGAACACACTGGAATTCACACATCAGGTGTACTGCATGCATTCTATGTACCAAACTTATCATTTATATCAGTAACATGTTTGACTTGCTAATATCAGTGCCACAAGACACACTAACAACACACGATCATACAATAAAAATACCTGTTATTTTCAGCAATAAAACATTCTATTATCACTTTGTCTTTTCAGGTCGTTTGTGCACTCTAAAACACATTTCCCTTTCTTCAAAATCGTATCTTACAATAGATATGCATTTCTGATAACCTGAAATGCTGTAGGTTTGCTTCATTCTTTAAAATATATGAAGTTGTAATTCCAAAACAACATGCAAGCAATACTTTCATTAATTTTTTTATCGTGTGAAAAACTCTGCTCAAAACAGAGCAACATATTTGAATATTTGAAAATATATATTTTGTCCTTGCATAAAAACAGAGGAGAATGGTGTGACATTTGAAAAAGGACAATGCTCAGTCCCTGCGTTTTAGTTGACATCATATCACTATATTTCAGCACCAATACACAAAGTACAGACATTCACACCTACCTGGTCTCCCATGTCAAATCCTGGCGTGGTTCTAGACTTGGGCTTGGTGAAATCAACTGTATACAGAAACATATCAAAACACTTGTATTAACATTACTGTGAACTAGAAATAGGGAAGCAACGGGAAGCATGAGTTTTGCTGTAAAACTTGGACAAAATTGGCAAGAGTAGATTGCTGAGATTGAGGGTTGAAAATTTCGACGATATCACTCTATCTGGCACAGTTAAGGAGATAGAAGCAAATTTGTGTTTTTGCATTTTTGGCAAAAATTCGAAAATTCAAAATGGCCGCCATTTTTGGGGGAGAGGAAATTTTTTTGAAAATTGCAAAGAGTAGTTTGCTGAAATACCCTGTGGGTCTAACGTTTCGACGAAATTGCTCTATCTCGCACGGTTAAGGAGAGAGAAGTAAATTTGTGTTTTTACATTTTTGGCAAAAATTCAAAATGGCCGTCATTTTTAAGGGGATGAAAATTTTTGGAAAATTACAGAGTAGTTTGCTGAGATACCCTATGGATCGAAAATTTCGATGAAATTGCTCTATCTCGCACGGTTAAGGAGATAGAAGCAAATTTGTGTTTTCCCATTTTGGGGGAAAAATTCGAAAATTTAAAATGGCCGCAAATTTTGGAGACAGGAACATTTTTTTGGAAATTTGCCAAGAGTACATTACTTAGATACCCTTTATGGGTCGAAAATTTCTACAAAATCGTTCTATATCACACTGTTACGGAGATAGAAGCAAATTTGTGCTTTTCCATTTTTGGCAACAATTCGATAATTCAAAATGGCTGCCATTTTTTTGAAGAAAGTAAAATTTTTTGAAAATTGCCAAGGGTACATTGCTTATATACCGTGTGGGTTGAAAATTTCGACGAAATCACTCTATCTCGAACGGTTTAGATAGACATATTTATGTTTTTTGCTATGTAGCTATTACTCAGTAGATTAACGCTATTACCTTCAACAACAATACCAAGCAAAACCTTCACAGCAAATTTTAAAAAGATGGGTTAAATATGTTTCCTTTAAAAGAGTGAAAACAGAAATGCAATTCAGAGTACGTTCAAAGTAGCAAAGCAGCTATTACTCAGATAGCTACAAAGCTATCATCGACCAAAAGCTATCCTTTGGTATAAATCTTTGTGAAGATAGAAAACATTGTTTCATTAAAATGTCCAGAAAAAAAAGTCAACTAAAAATAGCATAATAGCTATATAGCACAGTAGCTATTACTCATTTAGCTATAAAGGTGTTATCACCAAAAGCAATCCCAAGCAAGCTACTGATCCAATAATCCTCCATCCCAAATTTTGTGAACATAGGTGAAATACTTTTCCTTTAAAATGCTTAAAATAAAAAAGCTGCTAAAAGTAGCTAAGTAGCTATTAGTCAGTCAGTTATACAGCTATTATCACTAAAAGCAATCCCAAGCAAGCGATTGACCTGACTATTGCTCATACCAAATTTGGTAAACATATGTCATATAGTTTTTCCTTAAAATGCCCGGACACAAAAGAAGTATACAAAAGTAGCTAAGTAGCTATTACTCAGTTAGCTATAGAGCTATCTTCACCAAAAGCAATCCCATGCAAGCTATTAACCCAATAAACACCCATACCAAATTTGGTAAAGTTAGGATAAATACTTTTCCCTGAAATGACCGGAAACCAAGTGTGACGACGGACGGAGGACGCCGGAAAAAGCAAAAATAATATGTCCACCCCCCAGTGGGGTGGACATAATTAGTAATGGATTCTTGAGAGTAGATTCTGTTTTCAATGAAAAATTTCCAATTTTTTAGCTTAATTACAAACAGGAGGACCCCTCATGACCAGAGTACTGGTAAACAGTACATGGACTTTTCCTTAAAAACATTTCACCTGAAATAACGACACTTACTTATTAGCTGTTCACACCCAATAAATCACTGTATGAACCTGGCTTCTTTTACTAAGAGTTTTTGTACAGTTTGAACTTTACTCTGGAATTTACTTTCATCTGATGTGAGGAAAAGGAATTGTGATATGAATTGGGATAACGACACGAATAACATACTCTAGTACATATTGAAAGCTTACAGTGGATTTCTCCGTTAGAGGGACTGTCGGTGTCATCAGTATACAGAGTTCTACCCTTGTTGTACTTGGTGTCAAAGTTCTCCTGTAAATACATACAACCTGGTCACAAAATAATCTGCTTATAAACACAAACATGTGATCAGAAAACACATTGGATCAGCCTTGTGACCAGGTGTTCTAATTAGAATATACAAACCAGGGCTACAGGATTACATGATAATCTGCTTATAAACACAAATATGTGTTCAGAAAACACATTGGATCAGCATTGAGACCAAGTGTTGTAATTAAAATATACAAACCAGGGCTACAGGATTACATGATAATCTGCTTAAAACACAAATATGTGTTCAGAAAACACATTGGGTCAGCATTGAGACCAGGTGTTGTAATTATAACATACAAACCAGGGCTGTCCATACGATAACCTGCTTAAACACAAATATGTGTTCAGAAAACACATTGGGTCAGCATTGTGACCAGGTGTTCTAATTATAACATACAAACCAGGGCTGTCCATACGATAACCTGCTTAAACACAAATATGTGTTCAGAAAACACATTGGGTCAGCATTGTGACCAGGTGTTCTAATTATAACATACAAACCAGGGCTGTCCATACGATAACCTGCTTAAACACAAATATGTGTTCAGAAAACACATTGGGTCAGCATTGTGACCAGGTGTTCTAATTATAACATACAAACCAGGGCTGTCCATACGATAATCTGCTTAAAAACACGAAGATATGGTCAGAAACACATCGGGTCAGCATTGAGATTTTAAGTGTTGTAATTAGAATATATAAAGCTAGGCTGTTCAAATGATAATCTGCTTAAAACACAAGTATGTGTTCAAACAATGGGGAAGTAAAAATACAGATTACAAGGTAAAATGTTTGAAACAGCTTGTCAACAAAAAGAGCCAATCACTTCCCAAACACAAATACTGGGGTTTTACACAATAACCCCTAAAACTTAAAAAGGTCTTCAATATAGAGCTGTCAGAACTTTTACAAAAAAAGTTTTCTCATTTGTGTAAATACTAGATTTATTCAACATGTTGGTCATATTACATATCACAGAGTACACACTCACTGGGTATATGGTTCAGCTGAGAGGTTTAGTGTTACCATGAAGAAACACTGCCTGGTGCAAGGTCCATCATAGTGCTGAAGTGTTGTAATGGAGACACTCTCCCTGGGTACAGGGGTTAACATAAATAACGTTAGATCCCAAGATGGGACAATTAGATCACTCACCAAGTGTAACGGTGGCACCCGTTCATCTCTCTGGTACAGAGGGGGGCTGGGAGTCCTTACACGACCCCCAAGGTCAAACACAGACTCACTGCGCCTGTCAAAACAGGTCATAAGTAAACAGAGGTCGCAGACAACTGGCGTGCATCTCGTAAACAAATGTGAAACGAGGGAATATATTATGCAGACAATATAACCTGAACTGTCAATAGAACATATAATGAAAGTTTATCAATGGCTATAGGTGAAGTGATGGCATACACTGAAACGTGACTTGGTGCACCAGTTAACTGTATGTAATTTATATCAATGGAATGTTCTTTATTCTAAAGTAATTATTTAAAAGACAAACTGCCTTTAAATATTTATTTTTGTAAGATTTATATGTAAACCACTGGATATCAGAAAGTTAGGATAAACTGTCCAGGAGGTGTGAAGTATGTGTGTTACCAGATTACCATAAACCTACTGAATACCAGAGTAAGTGTGATACCACAAAACTACTTGTTTTACGTCTGTGTGCATACCTTTGCTGGGAGCGAGGGGACCTTCCAACTGCGTCATTGAACCTTTCCCGCACCTCCTCAAAGGACCGTGTACTGGGGTCAGCAGATAGACGTGACAAACCAGACAGCTCAGACCCCAACTCACCCGCTACCCAGTCAGGCAGGCGATTCTGTATATATAACACACAAAATATATCAATATACACCCATACAAACCAGTCCCACTGACTACCCAGTCAGGCAGACAATTCTGTATATATAACACACAAAATATATCAATATACACCCATACAAATCAGTCCCACTGACTACCCAGTCAGGCAGGCGATTCTGTATATATAACACACAAAATATATCAATATACACCCATACAAATCAGTCCCACTGACTACCCAGTCAGGCAGGCGATTCTGTATATATAACACACAAATTATATCAATATACACCCATACAAATCAGTCCCACTGACTACCCAGTCAGGCAGACGATTCTGTATATATAAACACACAAAATATATCAATATACACCCATACAAATCAGTCCCACTGACTACCCAGTCAGGCAGGCGATTCTGTATATATAACACACAAAATATATCAATATACACCCATACAAATCAGTCCCACTGACTACCCAGTCAGGCAGGCGATTCTGTATATATAACACACAAAATATATCAATATACACCCATACAAATCAGTCCCACTGACTACCCAGTCAGGCAGGCGATTCTGTATATATAACACACAAAATATATCAATATACACCCATACAAATCAGTCCCACTGACTACCCAGTCAGGCAGGCGATTCTGTATATATAACACACAAAATATATCAATATACACCCATACAAATCAGTCCCACTGACTACCCAGTCAGGCAGGCGATTCTGTATATATAACACAAAATATATCAATATACACCCATACAAACCAGTCCCACTGACTACCCAGTCAGGTAGGCGATTCTGTATATATAACACACAAAATATATCAATATACACCCATACAAATCAGTCCCACTGACTACCCAGTCAGGCAGGCGATTCTGTATATATAACACACAAAATATATCAATATACACCCATACAAACCAGTCCCACTGACTACCCAGTCAGGCAGGCGATTCTGTATATATACCACACAAAATATATCAATATACACCCATACAAATCAGTCCCACTGCCTACCCAGTCAGGCAGGCGATTCTGTATATATAACACACAAAATATATCAATATACACCCATACAAATCAGTCCCACTGACTACCCAGTCAGGCAGGCGATTCTGTATATATAACACACAAAATATATCAATATACACCCATACAAATCAGTCCCACTGACTACCCAGTCAGGCAGACAATTCTGTATATATAAACACACAATACAAATCAATATCTACCCATACAAATCAGTCTCACCCACCAGCCAGTCACACAAGGGGTACTGTGCATATAAATAGGTATTAAAACCTATCCTTTTTCATGAAATGGGCTGAAGAGGTTTGTACATAATAATCATAATAATAATAATACAAACCACATCATCCACACACAATACCCTCACACAACATCCCCACCTAACACCCACACACAACACCTGCACATAACAACCACACACTTCACCCTCACATAACATCCCCACATAACACCCACACACAACACCCTCACATAACATCCCCACATAACACCCACACACAACACCCTCACATAACATCCCCACATAACACCCACACACAACACCCGCACATAACACCCACACACAACACCCCTGCATTACACCTACACCTAACACCCCCAAATCACACCTACACACAACACCCACACATAACACCCAAACACAACACCCCCACATAACACCCCCACATAACACCCACACACAACACCCTCACATAACATCCCCACATAACACCCACACACAACACCCTCACATAACATCCCCACATAACACCCACACACAACACCCTCACA
The DNA here is from genome assembly GCA_964017235.1 of Sabellastarte sp. h YS-2021. Taxonomy (NCBI): domain Eukaryota; kingdom Metazoa; phylum Annelida; class Polychaeta; order Sabellida; family Sabellidae; genus Sabellastarte; species Sabellastarte sp. h YS-2021. The sequence continues at coordinate 1,494,607 of OZ024931.1, forward strand.
TAACATCCCCACATAACACCCACACACAACACCCTCACATAACATCCCCACATAACACCCACACACAACACCCTCACATAACATCCCCACATAACACCCACACACAACACCCTCACATAACATCCCCACATAACACCCACACACAACACCCTCACATAACATCCCCACATAACACCCACACACAACACCCTCACATAACATCCCCACATAACACCCACACACAACACCCTCACATAACATCCCCACATAACACCCACACATAACACCCTCACATAACATCCCCACATAACACCCCCACACAACACCCACGCATAACACCCGCACACAACACCCCCACATAACACCAACAAATAACACCCACACACAACATCCACACACATAACACCCCCACACAACACCCACGCATAACACCTGCGCATAACACCCGCACACAACACCCCACATAACACCAACAAATAACACCCACACACAACATCTACACACATAACACCCCCACACAACACCCACGCAGGGTTCGCGATTACGCCGTCCGAGTATGTTAAACACACAGTATTTCAGATTTGGACGCTAATTTCGGTTGTCAGTGCATCCGTCGGGACGCGATTTTTATGAAGAAAATATTTCTGCTTTAGAATCGAGTTTCGGTTGGCAGGAAGCGTAGATATGCACGCAATATATATAACATTGAAAATAAGTTTTATATTTTAAAATTAAATGGTTTCGAGCGATTTCCTGGCAAGTTGTTCACGTCCTCCATTGTAAGCGAGATTTCATGCGTGACGAGATTCTTCCAAAACAGCCAGTCAGTGCTGGTGTTGTACACTAGTAAATCTACTCAAAACATTATATATTGAAAGAAAGCCTGATGTCTGCACGGAAACAATCAAAACAGCAAGCCAGGATGTTGAACTTTCGTGGGAGACGAACTATACTAAATCTCGGAAACTCTTGATATTTAACCGCAGAAAGTCTCTCAGTAAATAAAAGCTGTAACAAATATTCGACAGGGAATGTAACAAAAGACTTACATCTCTGGATCTACCCAGTGAATTTTTATCAAACAAAAAGCAACAGAAACTATAAATATTTTTCTTTCAAACAGTATAAATATGATATTTGTAGCTTAAATAAAATAATCATACAAAAAATGTCACTCAAATTTCACTAAAATAAAGTTTGTTGACTGTAGTTCATCTTTTTAAAATATTTTTCAAATTGATTTATCGACAGATATTATGTATCAGTAGAAAGGAAATTAAACAGTGCTTCTATATTTTTAAATATATCCAGAAATAAGGAAGAAAAAATATTATTTGCATCCCATTTTCACACAATGGTACCCCATTTTTTATGTGCTATAAGGTACAAGGTACCCAACATTTCATAACCCTAACACAAACACTGGACTCAGAAAAAAATGATTGGGACTCCATTTTTTGGAGGTCATGTAGTCCGTTGGACTCCATATTTTAGAGGTACTTCGGGAACCCTGATGTAGTCCGTTAGACTCCATATTTGAGAGGTACTTCACGAACCCTACCACGCATAACACCCACACACAACACCCTCACATAACATCCCCACACAACACCCACACATAACACCCTCACATAACACCCCCACATAACACCCCCACACAACACCCTCGCATAACACCCCCACATAACACGTACACACAACACCCCCACATAACACCCTCGCATAACACCCCCACATAACACCCACACACAACACCCACACATAACACCCCACACACAACACCCCCACATAACATCCACACACAACACCCCCACACAACACCCACACATAACACCCTCGCATAACACCCCCACATAACACGTACACACAACACCCCCACACAACACCCTCGCATAACACCCTCGCATACCACCCACACACAACACCCACACAAAACACCCCCCACACAATACCCCCACGTAACATCCACACACAACACCCTCGCATAACACCCCCACATAACACGTACACACAACACCCCCACACAACACCCTCGCATAACACCCCCGCATTACACCCTCACATAACATCCACACACAACACCCCCACAACACCCACACATAACACCACCATATAACACCCACACAACACCCACACATAACATTCACACATACCACACTTGAATCTACAGACACTGTGTCATGTGGAGTGATTTGTGAACTGGTCACAGACTTCATAAAACCTTCCTCCATCATACACTTAAAAAATGCACATCCATGACACGTTCAAAGTGTTTTTATAAATGCACAGAAAAAAATATGTCACACATTTATTTCAAGCAAAAGAATGTGACAAGTTTAGAAAATGTGAAGCAAGATAAAAAATAGCATCAGTGATGCCCGTGCCCCACAGCCTGGGAAAATAATTTTCAACACCATGAATTATAGAAGTAGTCATGGACTAAACCATGACGATGCACACCTACAACCCCCAACCAATGTCCCTACCAAGTATCAACTTCCTGCACCTTAGAGTTTCTGAGATATAGCCCGCATAAGATTTTATAGGTCAAGGTCACTACAGCAAGGTCAAAGTTCAAATCAAGGTCACACACCTACAATCCCCAACCAATCCCTACCAAATATCAACTTCCTATATCTTACAGCTTTCGACATATAGCCCGCATAAGATTTTATAGGTCAAGGTCACTACAGCAAGGTCAAAGTTCAAATCAAGGTCACACACCTACAATCCCCAACCAATATCCCTACCAAATATCAACTTCCTATATCTTACAGCTTCCGACATATAGCCCAAACAAGATTTTGTAGGTCAAGGTCACTGCAGCAAGGTCAAATCAAGGTCACACCATGATGTTTCACACCTACAACCCCAACCAATGTCCCTACCAAATATCAACTTCCTACACCTTACGGTTTCCGAGATATAGTCCGGACAAGATTTTATAGGCGAAGGTTCACTATGGCAAAGTCAAAGGTCAAATCAAGGTCAGACCATGACGGTGCACACCTACACCCCCTAACCAATGTCCCTACCAAGTAACAACTTCCTACACCTTACGGTTTCCAACTTATAGCCCAGACAAGATTTTATACATCAGGGTCACTACGGCAACGTCAAAGGTCAAATCAAGGTCAGACCATGACGGTGCACACCTACACCCCCTAACCAATGTCCCTACCAAGTAACAACTTCCTACACCTTACGGTTTCCAACTTATAGCCCAGACAAGATTTTATACATCAGGGTCACTACGGCAACGTCAAAGGTCAAATCAAGGTCAAACTATGACATTGCACACCTACACCCCCTAACCAAAGCCCCTACCAAATATCAACTTTCTACAACTTATGGTTTCTGAGATATAGACCAGACAAGATTTTATGGGTCAAGGTCACTACGACAAGATCAAAGGTCAAATCAAGGTCAGACCATGACGTTGCACACCTACACCCCCTATCCAATGTCCCTACCAAGTATCAACTTCCTACACCTCACAATATCCAAGATATAGCCCGGACAAGATTTTATAGGTCAATGTCAATACGGCAAGGTCAAATCAAGGTCAGACCATGACGTTGCACACCTACACCCCCTGTCCAATGTCCCTACCAAGTATCAACTTCCTACACCTTACAGTTTCCAAGATATAGCCCGGACAAGATTTTATAGGTCAAGGTCAATACGGCAAGGTCAAATCAAAGTCACACCATGACGTTGCAGACCTACACCCCCTATCCAATGTTCCTACCAGGTATCAACTTCCTACACCTTAAGGTTTCTGAGATATAGCCCGGACAAGATTTTCAAACTCAAGGTCACTATGGCAAGGTCAAAGGTCAAATCAAGGTCAGGCCATAAAGTTGCACACCTACACCTCTAACCAATGTCCCTACCAAGTATCACTTTCCTACACCTCACGGTTTCTGAGATACAGCCTGGACAAACTTCTTTCCGCTGCCCACCCGCTTGCCCAACTGCCCATCCGGACACCATGGGTAAAAACAATATCCCAACAGCCCTTAAGGGCTGTGGGGTAAAAAGTATAACCCAAGATTACAGACGCTTCATATTCAAGGATTAAGCTTATCAGACGCCCTGTTTATGAGTCATGTACCATGCAATATTTGGGAATTTGGCCACAAAAAATAATTCATGAACTAGTTGTAAAGTATTAAGCAACAATCGTATAAACGTAAGATTTACACTTACAAAAATTTAAATACACATTTTTTTTAAAGAAATAGGGCTTGACAGAGATTTACAAAACATAAAGGTAATTTCAGTATGAAGTGAGGAAGTACCAAGTATGGGAGGATGAAACGGCAGCATGAAGTATGAAAGCTTCAGTATGAAATATGGAAGCTTCAGTATGATATATGAAACTGAAAGCGTCAGTATAAAATCTGGTAGCGTCAGCATGAAATATGGAAGTGTCAGGGTGAAATATGGAAGCATCAGTGTGAAATATGGAAGCATCAGCTTGAAATATGGAAGCATCAGTATGAAATATGGAAGCATCAGTATAAAATATGCAAGTGACGGTATGAAATATGGAAGTGTCAGTATGAAATATGGAAGCATCAGTGTGAAATATGGAAGCATCTGCATGAAATATGGAAGTGTCGGTATGAAATATAATGGCATATGTGTTACAGTGTCAGTAGGACATGTGACCAAGGGGCAGAAGACAATATGTAAAAATGTGAATGAGTGAAATGTGACATGTAACACACCCTGTAACTACTTACCTCCTTCATGTCCTCATCACCCTGCATGCCATCAAAATACATGGACTGCAAGTAGGAGAAACAATACATAAAACTACATGCAAACATGCAAAGGTAACACATAGTATACAATGGTCAGTGAAAACACAAATCCACCTCACACTACCCAGTGAGTACATAAAGCCAGCACAGAGTACCCACTGAGTATACAAAGCTGGCAAAGAGTACCCATTGGTCAATAAATACATAAAGCCAGTAAAGAGTACCTAATGAGTATACAAAGCCAGCACAAAGTACCCAGTGAATACACAAAGCCGGAACAGAGTACCCAGTAGTCACTAGGTACCCTTTGCTGGCATTGTGTACTCACTGACTACTAGTCATTGAGTACACAATGCCAGCAAAGGGTACCTAGTGAGTACACATGGTCGGCACAGAGTACCCAGTGGTGAGTGAGTACAGGACGTCAGACCAGAGTAGCCAGTGATCAGTGAATGTTTACACACTGCTCATCTGAGGCTTGACAGGTTTCTGACCAATATGACATAAAGTGGAGATGGATATTGCTATCACAGCTTCAGTACCACATACCAAATCATTAAATAAGGAAAAGAGTACATAGAGTATATACTTTTTGGCATATAACCTCAACAAACATGCACAGTTTGACCACAACTTCACACATAAGTGTGAGTGTCATAGCTAAATCCTCACATATTTTTACAAGTGAAAGCAACATATTCTAAATATGTGGGAATGAAAAATAAAATTTAACAGAAAATAAATACTGTTTAAGCAGAAAGTTTACCCAAAAGAATATTTTTGCTAAGTTTTCATTTCTAAGAAATTCACTAGAATATAATTTTCACCAATGGCTAGTTTCTACTTGAAAAATGAATACAGATATAAAATGTCACTAGGAATTAATTTCCACTATCCACATCAGCTCAAAGAGCTGAAGACCCGGTGAAAACTTAAACTTATACAGTATGTAAATGAACTTGTTTGTGCAAAGCCATGAGATAAACAAGTCATAAAGCCAAACTGTCATGCCAGATACTGTAGTCATTATTAAAAGAAATGTTAGGCTCAAAGGAAAGTAGCAGACATTCTTCATTCACTATTATCACTGTTTGAATTTCATACGAGAACAATTAAAATTAAGCAGATTTCAATTACCTCTAATGTTCATACAGTCAAGGTGCCTTTGTTTTTGAATGTGAAAATACAAAGTTTTTGTTTGTACAAATTTATCCAGTACCAACTTTTCATAGTTATAAAGATACTTGCTATTGTTTGCAAGGTGGGAGCAAAACTGAGCTCTCACCTTTCTGGATATTAAAAATGCGCATAAACTTTGGTGTTTTGTGACAAAGGTGTGCTTGTTGTGGCAGAAAATATATGATTTTGCTGGAGAAACCAGTCAAAGTACATAACTTCAAAACTGATTCCAGATAACCAAATATTCATCAATAATAATAATAGAAAGATTTGTATCGCAAAATTGATGAGGATCCTCTAATGCACTGGAATCAAAACAGCGATAAAACCTGGCAAAGCAAGCACCTGTCAGGGGAGGAGGACTAAAAAATATCCCAACAAAGTATTCACTTACTCACCATATAAATGCAAATATGACAAACATTTAAATATCTACCAAATACCAGCACTCAATATCTAGACAATGATTTGCTATTTGTTTCCAGCCTTACATAAAAGGAAAGACAAGTCTACTCAGCATGCATCAAAATGTACTTACCTGCTGAAAACTCATAATGAGGCTTTTCAGTAGCGGCTAAGGCAGAAAACAGTAGAACGGAATGAATCGGGAAAATATGGAATGAGGTCTGTATGGAAACATGCTATGTGTTACTACATGAGTTAGTAACATGCTAAGTAATCAAAAGGCACAATAAAATACAATGTATGTGCAAAGGTTGTGGCTCTAAGGGAAAAGAAAGAGTTCCAGATCTTCATTTTGATGTAAAAGAGTCAAACCAGTTTTCAGATTTCTTCTTTTACAATTTACAAATGCAACGACATGACTACTGTTGTAATGCTTTTCATAAGAGAAACCCAGGCTAAGTTCAATAAAAAGGTCTGTTCAGATTGTAACTTTTACTCTAACATGCACTGGTGTCCATGAATATGATTGGTTGAAAACTATGGTCTACTTTGTCACAAACTTTAGCTGTTGATAAGCCCCTGGTTAAACTAATGCAACATTTTGTTTTGCCCCAAACAATGGTTAAACAGCATAATTTTCCAGCAGGTAAAGGCCTTCCCCTTTATGATCAATCTCCAAACGGAGTGGTTATTTACCCAACGGCTGTGTACGCTAGTTGTGATATTGGTCTAGCGTACCCAACAGCTGTGTATACAAGATTTATATCATCGCTAGCGTACCTAACGGCTATGTACACAAGATCAGTGCTAGTGTGCCCATATTTTAATCACTTCTTCCTTAAATTAACTTTGTTAAAATGTAACAATAAGCTGAATAAGTTTAATTCAGAGAGTGGTCCTTGGCCCATTTCTGACTACTCAAAAAAATTCCTTAAAAACTAATTACTTCACAATGCCTTGGATACAGACCTGTTGAGTACGCTATGAAGGGTACTGATATCGAGTGCACAACCATTGATTTATTTATTTATTTATTTGGGGTTTTACGTCGCTTTCAACACTGTACAGGTCATATCACGACGGGTAGTTGGAAGGGCAGAGGAAACCAGTACATATAGTTCGCTAGGGTTCTGTACTGTAAACTGCCGACCAACGGCAAGCAACTACCAGCTTTCCCACTTACGGCCATGACGGGGATCGAACCCCGGCCGCAGAGGTGGGAGGCGAGAGTGTTACCACTCTGCCACCGTGGCCCCTTGCACAACCATTGAGTGCATACTACCTTGGGTAATGATAAATTGGGCAGGTTGTAAAAAATTTGGAGTTGTTGGGTACACTAGCAGCGATATAGATCTTGTGTGCACAACCACTGGGTACACTAGACCAATATCACAACTGCTGGGTACGCTAGCAGAGATATGGATCTTGTGTACACAGCCACTGGGTATGCCAGCAATGATATTGGTCTTGGGTGCAAAACCATTGGGAACACAGAGTTTACTGCCTTGGGTACAGGGTAGTTGGGTATGCCAGTACCTTAAACAGCTTTTGGTTACACTTACAAAAGAAAATATCAATGACGTTAATCTAGGGTATATAACCATTGGGAAAACAGAACTTAGTACTTTAACTGGATGCAGGAGATTTGCATATGCCATTAGTGTACATACACAGGCGTTGGGTATGCTAGCAGTGATATAGATCTTGTGTACACAACCGTTGGGTAGGCTAGACCGATATCACTGTTAGAGTACACAACCATTGCGTACATTAGCAGTGAAATACATCTTGTGTACACAACAGTTGGGTACACTAACAATGCTATTGATGTAGGGTGCACAACCATTGGGAACAAAGGGTTCGCTGCTTTGACTGCAGGATAGTTGGGTATGCCGTTAGTGTACATACACAGCTGTTGGGTATGCTAGCAGTGATATGGGTCTTCCATACACAGTCTTTGGGTAAGCTAGACCCATATCACTGCTAACGTACACAACCGTTGGGTAGGCTAGCAGTGAAATAGATCTTGCATACATACCCACAACTGTTGGGTATGCTAAGAAAGCTATTGACCTTGGGTGCACAACCATTGGGAAGATAGGGTTTACTGCCTTGAGTGCAGGGTAGTTGGGCATGCCAGTAGTGTATGTATACAGCCCTTAGGTAGGCTAGCTGCGATATAAATATATAACCATTGGGAAAACAGAACTTAGTACTTTAACTGGATGCAGGAGAGTTGCATATGCCATTAGTGTACATACACAGGCGTTGGGTATGCTAGCAGTGATATAGATCTTGTGTACACAACCGTTGGGTATGCTAGACCAATATCACTGCTAGCGTTCACAACCGTTGGGTACGCTAGCAGTGAAATAGATCTTACGTACACAACCATTGGGTACGCTAGACTGAGACTGATATTCCTGCTAGCATACAGAACCATTGGGAACGCTAGCAGTGTAATACATCTTGCGTACCCAACCATTGGCTACACTAGCAGTGAAACTGATCTACTGTACACAGCCATTGGGAACATAGGGTTCAGTGCCTTGGGTGCAGGGTAGTTGGGTATGCCAGTAGTGTACATACACAGCTGTTGGGCAAACTAGCACTGATATAAATCTTGCGTACACAGCCGTTGGGTACGTTAGACCAATATCCCTGTTAGCGTACCCAACCGTTGGGTATGCTAGCAGTGATATAAATCTTGCTTACCAAGCCGTAGGGTACGCTAGCAGTCAAATAGATCTTGCGTACACAACCGTTGGCTACGCTAGCAGTGAAACTGATCTAGCGGACACAGCCGTTGGGTAAATATGCTCTACCATCTCCAAATCATGGTCTAAACTTGCATACAGCAAAGATTTTTACAGTATATTCCCACAATGATATGTGTTGAAACAGTGATTTATGAATTCCTAGAATCAATATCAACATGGACATTCAGGACCGAATTTATTTTACTATGGAAATTCTGAGCCTTTATGAATGCATAATGAAATATTACTGATACCAACACAACTGTGCAGGAATCTGTATTAAAATGGACGGAATTAACACATATGCAAATTGAGGCACTACAGTAATCAAGATATCAACTGAAATATCATCAATACAACCACTACCCAGCAGCAATCAGTATTAAGATGAATATTATTGGGAAATTTACAGCATTTATCAGTCAACATTAAAACATCAATACACAATACAACACTACATCACAGCCGTCTACTCACTGCATATAGAGGCAGGGCAGGAAGTGGCCCGGGATCTGGTTTCTGGGTGAACGGACCCTCCAGCTTGCCTTTCTTCAACATGTGGAGTAAAAGTTCGCTGTACTGGTTACGGTTCTTCCTGTGAAACACATACAGACTCAGGTAAGAGAACAAAAAGCAGCTTACTGTAAGACATACTGCCAAAGTGTTACATGTCTGCCAAAGTAGCAGAAAAATCCATCATTTTAACAAATGACCACAAAACACTTTTCAAAGAGAAAAATACAAATTCCCCACTAGAAAAATGGAAATTCTAAGACCGAGCCTTGAGACTTGAGCCTAGGTCAAAACTTGGGTAGGGTATCCATAATAAGAAGAATGACTGAAACTGTTTGAATGAACTGGAAGTAACATCAAAGCCAATATGGCAGCTAACTGAAACAATTTATCAAACACAAAAAAGAAATATGTTGGAAAATAAGAAACATTTTGCTAAAAAGCCTCTATTAGGTGAATTAACCTGGTTCAACATCTGGTTTCACCCCTGTTATTTGAGAAATGAATAGTTTAACAGTTCCATGAATACCCAAATGGCCCGTCTTTTTAACACAGTCGACCAGTCACAAATAAGCAGGACTTCCCGTCACAGTAACTCAGTAACTTAGTAAGTGGTGCCAGTAAAGCTATAGTAATGGTACTATGGTGTCTGCAGACATGGCTGGGTCATCCCAAGTCACACCCACCTGCCTGACACTCCATTGGCTGGCTCACAAAACTTCTTTATCCACAACGCACATCTCTGGCGGTCTGATAAGTATAAAATTCAGGACTACATAAAATAAGAAGAAGATAGACTATTAATGACATTAAGACATCACTCATGCTGGGACATATATGCACTAACAAAGAGGCGAAGGACAAATATGAAGCTAATGGAAAACTATTGTTCTACTTTTAGGTTAGAAATGGTATACCATAGCTTTTAGTTTCTGGCTCATGCAGGTAGATGTTTACAAGTTACCACATTACAGACAGAACTAGGAGAATTAGTTTACTTCATAGCCACAGATATATGCTTAAACCACAAACCAGACTCCTAAGCCTTATGCTTCTATTATTTGCCTTTCCTTCTAATGCGTTTTCACAGACATACAAGAACAGTTTATACCAGCTTTTATTGAATCAAAAAGTTTATCATTCCACACCACCCACCAGATTTATGGGGCAGTTTGATTACATGGGGCTTCATCTCAACCAGATACTGATCAAAGTCAGTATCCAGGTGACCACAGGTATCTTCTAGGCTATTCATTTGGTCAAACTGATCTCCACGTCTCTATTACTTTAGCTCTGAAAAACAGACACAGACAACTACTCAAACAAGACTATTGCTGTAGTGGTTATCTCCCACCTTTGGATCAGTAATAATGGAGATCTAAGAGAGATATAAGGCCTTTGTACAGTTTGTTTTGGAAACTAGGCAAAAATTACTATCAGGCTAGCTTTCCTAACCACGTGTGTTTGTGCAAATTTGCTAGCTGCAGTATTTCAAGATTATGATTTTCAAGCAATCAGCTATGGCAGCCATTTGTTTTTCAAAATGAGGCAAAAAATTGCAGGCCAGGACTTCCTATGAGCTGTTTTTTACATTATGAAGCCCTAATAAGGGAGATTTAAGGATGTTTTAGTAACAGCAAGAGCAAAAGGTGAAGTGAAGCTCACACCATGACATTGCACATCCCCTACTAATGTCCTGACCTAGTATTAACTTTATACACCTTATGTTTCTCAAGATATAGCCGGGACAAAATGTTAAAGGTTGTGGTCATCATGCAAAGGACAACTTAAGTTCACACCATAACTTTGCCCCTCATCCAATGTCAGATCCAAGTATGAACTTCCTATTAATTCTGGTTTCTCAGATACACCTAGGACAAGACATTTCCTGCCACCAACCCACCTGCCCCCACTAATTTTTTTATTTTATATATCATTCATGAAAAAGTGTGTAAGAAAAAATATAGTTATATTAATGCAGAATAAATATGTTTTGTGAATGTGTCATAGTGGCATTTTAGCAAGGCTATTTCCCCCCTCATGAAGTAGGAGAAATATGTCAAATTAAATATTTTAATTATCAGCAAGTTTATGTCCCGGGACGTCCCGGTATGTAACATATTTGGCTATACGTCGGGAAGCGCTAAATCGCGAGAACCGGGAAGTGCTTCATGTACTGAGTAGGGAAGTGCTTTACATCCCTGGATGCCCAGCTTTAGGTGTATTGTCGTTCGATCTTTAAACTGGAGAACTCATGGTCATAGCACCCAACTCATTATTATTCATGAGAAGACATAAGGTCACTGATTTCCCTTGGGGTTTTCTAGCAATATTTTATAAAATGGGAGCCTCAATGAAGATTAAATACTTTAAACTTGAGACCTCACGGCCATAGCACCCAACTCATTAATATTCATGAGAAGATATGAGGTTGCAGATTTCTCTAAGGGTTTTCTAACAATCTTTTATAAAACAGGAGCGTGAAAGTATTATTTGAATTTTCCTGTTTCTCGATATAACCAAAAGTATGTACTATGTTGCAGTGCAGCTCTGTACTGTGAATCATTTCAAACAGCTTTTTCCCATCATGTGAAAATTACTAAAAAATCAACCGACTTCATGAATTGACCAACTTCATGCTAACCCATGTAATGCCATCAGTATTTATGTGATGCTCTTGCAATCAATTTTAATTTATTTGAACTTGCTATTTCACAGTGTAATGATGGGGGAGAATTGTCTTATAGGGTGAATTTTCTATAGGGTGATTTGTCTTTGAAAAACTGGGTGGGTGGGGTGTGTGCATACTGCTCAGCTATGCAAGTTCATCGCCTACTTTGTCACTTGCATTTTATGGCAATATAAGGACACCTCACAACAAACACCTCTCTTTGTAGAGTCAAACATTAACATTACAAGTGATTGTAAAATTTGTTTTAGCATCGGTACTGCTTGTCCTTAACAGTTTTTAAGGCAGGTGGCAGACTTGGGGGAGGGGGGGGATACTTGCATCTCATGCTAACTTGTACCCACAACTCATAAAAAAAATCCCTGCATGTATTTTGCGGCAGTTACAGCACTTTAAGCAGTCAATCAAATGAGTAATTTATATAAAATATGTCAGTAATTGATTTCTACAAAGAAATATTAAGAAAAACATTAAAACTCTACCAATATTTCATAACCAATTGATATACTGGAAATTTCTGTGCCAAACTCATTAATATTAATTAGGAAAAATGAGGTCACAGAATTCCATGGGGTTTACTTACAATATTTTGTACACAGTGGCTATTCTGCCGACGATCGTCGGTAAAATAGAGCATGGCTCAAAACAGGAGAAATGGGAAAGTATCAGCAATAACACTATATCATACACAAATGAAAAACTGAAAAATTCAGTCAGACCCTAAATACACTACAAATAGCTGCTCACCTGGTAAATCAAAGAACTTAACATAATTTTCATATCTACCTTTTCATTGTTTTAAGCTGTACATGTCTGTTCTGGAATACTGTTCACTCAATGCATGAATTACATTTACATATAGGCTTGTAAACATCAAATCCATTATTAATACAGTCAGTAAATAGCCTGAACCTAATTTTGTTGATAGAGCATGGCTTATTTTACCGACGACTGTCGTCAGAATAGCCACCAATATATCCAATATATGCTTCATATTTGTGTCCTAACTCATTAGTATTAATGAGGAAATATGAGGTCACATTATTCCATGGGGGTTTTTGGGGTTAGATGTCTTGAAATCTTGCCAGTAACAAATGTACTGTAGCACAATGATGAATCAGATTACAGTTAGATAAAAAAATATTTTTTACGGGTATGGATATATTTCAACAGCAAAAGATTAACCATAATGTCGATATTCACCTGTAGGCTATCACTTATGTTCTTAGTAACAGGTCTTTTCTTGTTGATTTCCATAAGTTACATTTTATCGCTCAAAACAAACCTAAAAATCAACATTACAACTCACGGAATTTCAACCAAAGTAAAATTAAAACGTTTAAATTAACATACCTGGTTCATGCATTAGCCTTTATGGTAACATTTAGACTTGCTCCGTGTCAAAAATTTAATATTTTGAAAGCAGCAAAACCCCAAATAAGCCGGTTCGTAGTCTCGCCAGGAAAATTCATCTGCCAGTATTCGCAGAAAATGCACAAACCCTGTACAGACGTCTAAAACAGCCACCAACCATCCATACATCATTGAAGTCAAAATGTGATTTTTTTTGTATTATTTTACAACAATTTTGTTGTAGTTTAATTTTTTTCTAGTTTTAGTTAACTAGCTGTGTATTAATTGCATACACCAGAGGAAATTATACATTTTGTAAAACCAAACTATTGTTTATTTATGAATGGATTGTAATGAAACAAAATTAACAGAGACGCTGTTAAAATCTGCAGTGCCCATGAAGGGACATGGAACTGTTTTCGTATATTTTTTTTATCTTGTTACCACAAGTTACCACAAGATACTTCATTCCCACGAGTTAGCAAGGCATTTCCACAAGTTAATAATTAAGTTGTGGTATGAGATACCAAGATGTGGTAATGAGATGCTAAGCCATGGGAATAAGATACTAACTTTTGGGCACAAGATAGTAAGTGGTTATCACAAGATACTTAATTCTTGTTTTCATTCATACCCATCCCTGATTTAGTCATCCCACCACTTACTAACTCATACTCATGACTTACTAATTCGTTCTCACCACTTTTAAGTCCTTCCCACCACTTACTATTCCTCATTAATTCCCACCACTTACTAACTTGTTCTTAGTATCTTGTGGGAATGACTTGTTAACTTGTGGGAATGACTTGCTATCTTGTGGTTACTACTTAGTAACTTGTGAGAACAACTTAGTAACTTGTGGAAGCAACTTAGTATCTTGTGGAAATGACTTGTTAATTTGTGCGAATGACTTGCTATCTTGTGGTTACTACTTAGTAACTTGTGAGAATAACTTGTTACATGTGGGAACCACTTAGTAACTTGCTAGAACAACTTGCTATCTTGTGGGAATGACTTGTAACTTGTGGGAACAACTTAGTTTCTTGTGGGAACAACTTAGTATCTTGTGGGAATGACTTGTTAAGTTGTGGGAATGACTTGCTATTTTGTGGTTACTACTTAGTAACTTGTGGGAACAACTTAGTATCTTATGGGAATAATTTGCTAACTTGTGGGAACGACTTGCTATCTTGTATTAATGACTTGCTAACTTGTGTTAACCATTTACTAACTTGTGGTTATGACTTACTTTCTTGTGGGAACCACTTAGTAACTTGTGGGAACAACTTGCTAACTTGTGGGAACAACTTGCTATCTTGTGGGAATGACTTGTTACTTGTGGGAACAACTTAGTATCTTGTGGGAACAACTTGCTAACTTTTGTAAAGACTTGCTAACTTGTGAGAATGACTTGCTATTTTGTGGTTACTACTTAGTAACTTGTGGGAACATCTTAGTGACTTGTGGGAACAACTTAGTATCTTATGGGAATAACTTGCTAACTTGTGGGAACGACTTGTTATCTTGTATTAATGACTTGCTAACTTGTGGTAACCATTCACTAACTTGTGGTTATGACTTACTTTCTTGTGGGAACCACTTAGTAACTTGTGAGAACAACTTGGTAACTTGTGGGAACAACTTGCTATCTTGTGGGAATGACTTGTTACTTTTGGGAACAACTTAGTATCTTGTGGGAACAACTTTCTAACTTGTGGGAATGACTTACTAACTTGTGGGAATGACTTATAGTGTCTCATGGGGATGACTTGTAACTTGTGGGAACAACTTAGTTTCTCGTGGGAACAACTTGCTAACTTTTGTAAAGACTTGCTAACTTGTTGTAATGACTTGCTATCTTGTGGTAACCATGTAACAACTTGTGGGAACAACTGGCTAACTTGTTGGAACAACTTAATTGCTATCTTGTGGGAACAACTTAGTATCTTGTGCGAACAGCTTAATACCTTGTGGGAACAACTTAGTATCTTGTGGGAATGACTTGTTGTGGTAATGACTTGCTAAATTGTGGTAATAACTTGCTATCTTGTGGTAGCCATGTAATAACTTGTGGGAACAACTTGCTACCTTTTGAGAACAATTTGTTATGTTGTGGGAACGACTTGCTAACTTGTGGGAATGACTTAGTATCTTGTGGGAACCTATTGCTAACTTGTGGGAATAAGTTGCTAACTCATGGGTATGACTTCTTATGGAAGTGACCTTGCTGTAGTGACCTTGTCCTATATGCAATCTTGCCCAGGCAATATCTTTGAAACTGTAACGTGTAGGAAGGGACATTGCTTAGGGGTTGTAGGTGTGCATCATTATGTTGTGACCTTCATTTGACCTTTTCGCAGTGACCATGAGTTTGAAAATCTTGTCCAGGCCACTTCTGCTGCCACCAGGCACCAAATTTTGTTGAAGTGTATCTTGGTTTTTGTGAGAAAATCTGGTGAAAAGGAAGTACAAGAAAATAGCATCAGAGATGCCAGTACCCCACAGCCTGGGAAAATATTATTCAACACCATGAGATATAGAAGTAGTGAAACCTAGGTCGTGTAGTATTCCTCAATTAAAAGCCTCCGGTGAATACAATTAGTGAAGGAGAAAGTACAGGAAACTGTGTGTAATGACAAATCAAATATCAAGATTTTAAAGGTCAAGGTCACTGCAGTAAGGCCAAAGGTCAAATCTAGGTCATTCCATGACACTACACACCTACATCCCCTAGCCAATGCCCCTACCAAGTGTCAGCCTCCTACACCTCACAGTTTGTGAGATACAGCCCATACAAGCCTTTTCTTGCTGAATGAGACTTGAGACTGGTCTCAGACCAAATCTCAAATCTGAGACTATTTTCTGTCTCAGACTTAAGATCTCTTTGTGAATATGGCCCCAGGAGACTTTCAGAGCAAATAATTAGTCATATTATGTTGCACACCTACAACTCCAACCAACGTCCTTACCACATAATTCAGCAGCAGCGATCAATCAAACCAACATGAAAACAAATAAGTGCTCCCAACAGCCTGCTTAATAAGTATATAGTACATAAGCATGATGACAAAAAAAATAATAACTAGACCTACACATCGGAGAATCGATGCAAAACTATATTCACCGGAGAGACAGCTCACCAAAGTCAGTGAACCATTGTTTGACCTTGAAGGAGAGGCCAAAGGTCAAATCTGACCACAACAGAAGATTTGAAGCCCTTGACTTCCTATAAGTTGGTTTCACATTGCAAACCTCTAGGATCAATCATAAGCTAGTTATAAGCACTTTAACATATAACTGTCCTCGTTTGACCTTGAAGGAAGGGCCCAAGGTCAAATTGGACGACACCAGAAGATTCCCACCCCATGATTTCCTATAGGTTGGTTTATCATCCCAAATCTCTATGACCAATAATAAGTGAGTTATAAGCACTTTAAGTTTGGCTATCCTCATTTGACCTTGAAGGAAGGGCCCAAGGTGAAATCTGACCACACCAAAAGATTCCCGGCCCATGATTTCCTATATGATGCTTTACCATCCCAAACCTCTAGGACCAACAATAAGCGAGTTATAAGGACGTTTAAGTTTGCCTATCATCATTTGACCTTGAAGTAGGGGTCCAAGGTCAAATCTGACCACATCAGAAAATTTGCCACACATGATTTCCTACACGTTGGTTTGACATTGCAAACCTCTACGACCAACAATAAGGGGGATATAGGCATTTTTAAAGTCCGCTATGTGGGGTACTTGGGCACTCCATGGATGACCTTGAATAAAGAGCTTCAAGGTCAAATGTCTGCAAGGTTGTAGAGGATATATATCTGTTAAACATATCACCTATGAAGAGATTCAACCATATGCCTATGAAAAAACAGCCAGTAGAAAAATGTAGATAATTTTCAAAGAAATACCCGCGGCGGCCATCTTGTTTTTCAGAATGAAGCTAATTTCCTTCCTAGAGAAGCTTACCCCCTAATAAAGATATCCTGCAAATTTAGCTAGTGTAGTTTTACTCCAAGAGCATTAACGCCGAGAATCTCTCTATGCGCGGCAGCGTAGCGAACTCTAAACCAAAGTATCCACCGGATACTTCCGGTGGATACAATAATAAAAAAACATGACTTGCTTCCTTTGGGAAGGTTATTTCTTATGGGACTGAACTCAACCCTCTTTTCCTATTCTCAGAGCCGGTCTGGGAAAAAAGGGAGATAACGTCAGTATACTTCCGGGTAACAAGTTAGTGGTAACCGATCATGGCCTTACAGGGTTCTCTGACCTTGGGTCAAACCGGGCCTTCTCAGTTTTGTTTGTTTATGAATTCACTGGAGTTCCTAGTATCTTACCCGCCTACCAAGCGATAGTTATTCAGCAATTGTCCATTGGATAGGATGTATTAACACAATAAAATTGCAAATTTAATAATCAATTTTTATAAGTTGATACCCTATCCAATGAACCACCAAGGCCCACCCATCCAGCCCCGCTATCTGCCTACTAGGGCTCTTCATAGGATCAGACAACAAAAAGATGCTATGATGTCACACTGTCAGGAAAGGAAGGAAGTACAAGGTGACACCTAGCGAATGCACACTCCGTGACCGGTCCTGCCGGTAGTATATACAGGATGTCTTTCTTTGGCATTCAAACAACATTCCTACCCCATAATCCAGCGGCAGCGATCAATCGGTCACACCCGCAACCAACATCCCTACCGCATAATCCAGTGGCAGCGATCAATCAAACCAACATGAAAACAAATAAGCGCTGCCAATAGCCTGCTCAATAACTCTTGGAAATCCTTATTATAGTCC
This sequence comes from Sabellastarte sp. h YS-2021, assembly GCA_964017235.1. NCBI lineage: Eukaryota > Metazoa > Annelida > Polychaeta > Sabellida > Sabellidae > Sabellastarte > Sabellastarte sp. h YS-2021. Next base: position 1,513,070 of record OZ024931.1, read on the forward strand.
AGGCAACAAGCTAAATACACGCAAAATAGAATATGGCTGGCTGGGGTCAAAAAGGGGTATTTTAGACACATGTTAGGTACTCAGTAAGAGATATGTACCAATACAAAAAAAGCAAATTTTCTTTAAAAATATATACATTTTTTTTATGTTATAGTATTTTGCAGCAACAAAATAACAGACTGAGTGCTCTGTCACTGAGCTATGATGTCTCATTCCACATCACTGGGAATCAAACCCAGGTCTCCCAGTCTGAGGGGACACTTAATATTTTGTTACAAGAGTGAAAAAAAAAAAAAAAATCCTGATATGACTTTAAAAAATATTTTGCCTTTGAGCAATATGTCTCAAATAATGGATAATTTTGTTACTGATTGTACTGGTATTTAAAGCATTTTATTTTATTTATTTATTTGTAGTTTTACTTCGTTTTCAACACTGTACAGGTCATATGACGATAGGTAGTTGGAAGGGCAGAGGAAACCAGTACATACAGTTCGTTAGGATTCTGTACTGTAAACTGCCGACCAACAGCAAGCAACTACCAGCTTTCCCACTTGAGGCCTTGACGGGGATCGAACCCCGGCCTCAGAGGTGGGAGGCGAGAGTGTTACCACTCTGCCACCGTGGCCCCTATTTAAAGCATTTGAGGACATTTTTATAATTTAAATACTCACTGACTGTATAACAAAATTATAACATAATAAATATTTAAATACTAAGGTAGCCAGGGTCTTTTTTTATTACTTTATTCAAATTTTATTATTTTAAGGACGTCATATAGAGCTACATTAATATTTACAATTTAAGGTAACCATAAAATCGAAGTATTCCCCCAAAATTCTCATCCCTATAGTTTAAAACAAAGCATAATGAAGTAAAAACAATTCCAAAGCCAAATTAGTTATTCAGGGGTGACCATAATCCGGCAATGGCGATCAGGTGTACCAACGTAAAACATGTAAGCACTCACTTGACTTTCAAATTGCCCTATTATCGCCCATTCCACACGATAAATACACTAAAAATAAAACATGGCAGCCGTCAGAAACTGCATCAAAATAAGTATTATGCATTAATTCATAATTGTTTTATATATTTTTTCGAATAACTTTGTTGTATGTAACAGTACAAGAATTTATCCATCGAAAACCACTTATCACGTTTTTCTCCTCAAAAGCGACCACTTCCTGTTTATGTAGACATGCGCAGTCGAGACCACGAATCGGCTTATTCTATACCAGTTCTTGCTAAAGTCTATTAAAGGGGATCCCAAATCGGACATTACATCCCGTTTTAGACATTCATCAAAGGAAACACTTGATAGGATACAAAACGAGAAGCTAAAAGTTTGCTTAATGGTATTATATTAATTCCTATTACTGATACAGTTTTGTCACTTCAAACCCAAAATAATAACTATGAACATTCAAAATACTATTACAGTACCTTGTGATATCCTGGCACACATTATATAAAAAATAATTATGCAATTTTGTTGTTTGTCTCGGATTTCTACTTTCTGAACAAACTCAAGCCAAAAAATGATCTTAAATTTAGCTGAATTACCCAGATGTTTGACATAGCCCTTTCAGTGTGTGCTTATTTTGTTAGAAAGGTAATTGCACTATAATATATTCAGTTTTATTATACAAAACATCATAATCATGGACACTGATAGCTATATTAACTATATTTACATTTTAAATCATTAAATGACACTAGGATAAGATTACACCTTATAGAATTATGTTGCTCAAAATTATTTATCTGATTATAATGGATCTTCATCAAGACTAAAATTATACAGTATTACATATTTTAACATGCATCATCATTGATTGTACCCACAGTTTTCACTAAATGCTTTGCTTTTGTAGCAAGAGTTATACATATAAAATATCTGTTTACATCACTCTCAGGAAGCTGGAAATGTTAATTTATTCCTAAAACTTAATCTCACTTTCCTATAACATATACACATATTTATATCAATTAAAACCAACTTTAAGAATCCCAGACAATTAATAGACAATACTAAATGAAAGATTTTACATAAAATTACCAATAATTAAAATAGTTAACTCATCCTTTTATAGCTTGTCCTTTTACTTGGCTTATCAATAAAAAATAAGTCTGTCTCTATCTTTTATTATCAACAATCTGAAGGTGATAGAGTCATTTGTATCTGGTAGAATTACTTGATCAACAGTTAAATCATTCTTATAGATAAGTTAGCTGGGTAAAACAAATGAGCTTTTTGGGCTAAGTCTAAAGGCCGAATGGTTAGCTCTGAGTTATCTGGTCACTCAAGGAACATTGAGGTAAAGTGATATAGAGGCATCACAGTAGATATTTTCGCAGTATATCATGTTTGAGATTTCATCAGAGCTGAAGTAAAGAGGATACTATATATATATTTATTTATTCATTTTTTGTGTAGGTGTGTTACAAAGAAGGTATTGAATTTTCTATTACAAAGTAATATAACAACAACTTACTTCAGTACTAACACAACTACATCTTTACAACAAGACAGATACATTCACTTTTTTGTACAGACACTATGACAAAATAATATGGCAACAAATTATTTTAGTACAAATACAACTAAAACTTCTACAGCAAGAGATTTAAAAAAATATAGTTTTAATCTGACTCACTGCACTGACTAAACATTTACAACCCAAATACATTAATTATCAAGAACAAGTAATATAAATTTACACTTTTTCTACTAGAATACCAAATATATTATTAAAGAACTTGTCCTGACCTTGACTGATGTAAGAAAACTTGTCAATAAATAAAAAAATTTTCAACATTTTTTGAAAATATTCCCATGAAAGACTTTTATTATTTAGTTTACATTTATTTATAAAATATTTTCCATACAGCAATATCAAATTTATTGCATAGAAATACCTTTTATCTAGGTTTTGGTAACCTAAAAGAATATCTAACGTTGCAAAAAATAAATGCAATTGGAAACATGTTATTCACCCAGATTTCAATTTTGTGCCAGAATTTTTTAACTGTATCACAGTAGTAAAAATAATGTTCCACATTTTCTGTCATATTACACTCTTTACATGATGAAGAATCTTTAATACCCCACAAGAATAATTTATAATTGCAGTTGAAAACCCTAGTATGCAGTATTCTGTATTGTAAACAATATATCAAATTTGTAGTCTTGACAATTTTGGTTGGAAGCAAATAAATATTTTTCAAGTTTAGCTGTTCCAAAAAAGGGTAATACTCAATCCATTTATTCTGGCTGGTTGGAATTCGATATAATTTTTCAACAAGCTGGCAATACACCTGTTGGCTTGTTACTTTTTGTACATTTCTTAAACATAGATTTTGAGTTTTATTATCTTTTTCTGTTGACCTCAATATAATTTTTGTAGTTTTGTTAAGACTGATTTTATGAAACTATCAATTTGGCAGTATTTTAAATATGGATTTCTTATCCTGAATTTATTTTTGATTTCAGTTCTGGAAAAAAATTCCATCACTGTTCATAATATCATGAACTAACTCTATGCCTGCTTGTTTCCAATCAAGGTATTCTTTACATATATGTGACTCTCCAATTTGAAAAGTGTCATTATTAAATAATGGTTCATGAAGTAGTTCTTTGAGGCTCACCAGTTTGATTGAGATAAAATCAAACCAAACCTGCAATAAACCTTTGTAAAAATTACTTTTGGGGTAAGATTCTACAGTAGAAAAATACAATTTATTAAATAACAGCTCCTTTTTTTATCCATCAAGTAGAATGATAAGGTTTCCATTTTGCATTTGCTGTTTGTCAGCCTTTTTATCCACATAATCTTTCTCATTTTAAAAACATCAAGTACTGACACCATTTTCTAACCACCCAGATAAATTGGTTGAATCAAAGTTTCTTTAGCTATTAATGGATGTCCTTTATTCCAAAGAAAATCAAACATCAGTTTATCAATATCATCAACCACATTTTTATCACTATGCAAAATTGAAGCTAATATATTAATATGTGGCATAACCAAAGATTTAAGGATAGTTATTTTTCCCTTTAAAGTAATTATTCTAGCCTCCCAGGTATTTAATATACCTTCAATTGTTTTTTGTTTTTTTCCCTTTGTATTTAAACATTTTGTTTCCTCAAAGTCGAGTGAGAAGTGGGCTCCCAAAGTTTTGAAGGAATTCTGGGTCCAGCTAATACCAAGATGTTCATCTTCATATAGGTTACCATCATTTTGTACAATAATACCTATTGTTATTGATTTGTTAAGCTATAGTCCAGCATATCTGTAGAATTCTTCAAAAACCTGAATTGCTTCATATACTGAGGAATTGTCTCTCAAAAATAATGTCATGTCATCAGCAAGTTGACATAGCTTAATACATATATGGTTCACTACAATTCCTTTAATGTTGACCAAGCTACACAAAATTATAGCAACAATGTTAGCTGGTATAGCAGAAATAGAAGTGCACCAAGGGGATAGCCCTGTCTGATCCCCTTGGATATTTTAAAGTATTCTGATTGATGACCATTATTGGTGATACAGCTCTCAATATCACAATAAAGGGTAGATATCTATTGTTGAAAAATTTTACTAAACCCAATTCTTTTTAAACAAGCATGTAGAAAATTCGAGTTTATTTTATCAAAGGCCTTTTCAAAGTTGGTCAGTCATATAAATACATGGGTCTTTACTTAACTTACAGAAGTCAATCATATCAGCAATAAGTCTTAAATTTTCATCATAAAAGTGACGTATCCAATATGGTCTGGATTTATAATCTCTCTCAATGCTAACTTATGCCTTTTTGCAAGAACTTTTGCTAAGATCTTATAGTCTGTATTCAACACTGAAAGGGTCACCAAGATTCTAATGTAGTCAGGTCTTTTCCTTTTTGGTATAAGACACAACACACCTTGTTTCTGAGATTTTGTTAAGAAGCCATTGTTGAATGCATTATGAAAGCTGTTCAAAAGAAGACCAGAAATGTCATTCCAAAATATTTCATAGAATTCTCCCGGTAAACCATCAGGGCCCAGTGCTTTGTTATTTTGTAATTCTTGGACAGCTTTTTCTAGATTGGTCATTGTGAGGACTCAATCACAGACCTCCTTTGTGCTATTTGACAATTTTGGAATATTTACATTGTCTAAGTAATTGTTGCATTCACCCTCTGTCATATTAAAATCCGTTTCTGAACATGAAAGAAGTTTACCATAAAATAATTTCTGGGCTTCTAAAATTTGTGGCAGGTTACTGATGCATTGACCATCTATGTTTAGAGCATTAATCTGCAACTTTTTTGTCTTACTTTTTCCAAATTCAGGAAATATTTTGAAGGTTTTTCATACTTCTTAATAAACTTACATCTTGAGCGAATTAAGGTACCTTTTGCCTTTTGCTCATAATATTGTTCTATTTCACATTTTACATTATCACACTCCTCAAGTTCAAGTGGGGAAGGGGAAGCAGTTATTCTTTTTTCAAGAAGTACCAACCTCTCTGACAATGTGTTCATATTATCACATTGTTTTTTATTCTTTTTTTATAGAGAAGGACATATATTCTGTCCTTATTCAGCATTTAAGTTCTTGAATACACAGTTATTGTGCTGCTAGACCTGTCATCAGGTGGTGTCCTCCATCACTGGGTGTTTAGGCGCTTACCACAACACCCTCAAAAGGTGCGCCGACCAAGGTGATCAGTCTTAGCCCAGGTCTAGCTTATGGCCTCAAACTACTTTCTCTGGACAGACTAATGGTTGGTGTCAAAATCAGTGTCAAAAACCGTAGTGTACTCACAGCATGGGAATAAAAAGTCACAGTGATCCTCTCGCTTGTTTCATATCCAACGCAATCCAGCCTCTACTACCTGGCACATATCCCTGATCGTATCCCTTCTTGCTTTGCCAAGCACTCCTATTAGGCCTAATGTTTTCCATACTGACTGACTTGCAAAGCCTCTGAACCCAACTTCAACAGGTTAGCACCAGGCAGACCATCCTTTGCCTTTACATTCTTCCAAAAGATCCCAATATTTCCTCCTCTTCCTTTCATTTGCTTCCTGGATTTTCTCCTCCAATGGCATGGTGGGTTCAAAAAGAACCACTCTCTTTGTCATGTTTGACCAAAGAACTATGTCGGGACGTAGGTTTGTGGCAACAATATGGCCAGGAAAGACAAGGTGTTTTTGAAGATCACCACTGATTTCTCAATCCTTTGCTGATGCCAATAATCCTGGTAGTTTTGGATTTCCTGCCTTTGACCCTCCTTTCTGAAGGAATTGAAGTGTAGTTCTTCCTTATTACCCCTCTTTTTCCTCCTTTCCTTTTCCATTCCATAGGCTAAAGCTCTCAATACCTGGTTATGCCTCCATGTATACCTTTCTTTCATTAGTGCTACTTGACATGATGATAACACGTGAGCCAAATTTGCTGGTTTCCCACATAATTTGCAAAATGGTTCATTAACCTTTCCCCAGACACAGAGGTTTGTTGGACTTGGAAGAACATCATATATACTGCTTTGAGTAGGAATTTCAGTCTGAAGCCTTCTGTTCACCACAGGTCAGACCAGTTCACTCTCCTTTGCATGCAGGAATCCCACTTCATCCAGCTGCCCTGCTGCTTCAATGTTACTACTTTTGCTTGCCTCTCTTCTTCCACTACCTGCCTCACTAGCCTTCTCCTAACCAATGCACTAGCTGACTTCCAGCTCGACCTGCTAATGCATCCCACACCCAATCTGCCCCTGGTCACTGTACCCACGATGTCTTCATGCCTCAGTCTTGACTCTGCTTCTTCAACGGCTTTTGATGCCGACCACTTGCAGCTAGTCTTTACCTCTATTCCAGCTTTACTCACTTTTTCATCTGCAGAGTCTTTTATCATCATCACTTGCCTTGCTTTTGTTGCTTTGTACTCCTCAACAACTCCTTTGAGTGGCAACTGGAGTTTGTTCTCTCTACCATAAAGATTGATGCTTGAGAAACTTCTGGGAACACCCAACCACTTCCACAAGTACCTGCTTACTACCTTCTCGAGCATCTCTGCTGTTGTAGAATGTACTGCATAAACCAATAATGGCCATAGCAGACGAGGGAGTATGCCATGTAGGTAACACCATGCCTTGAACTTCCCTTGAAGCCCACTTTTGTCCATTGTTTCTATCCATCCACTCAGCTGTTGTTTCATCTCCTGTATGGCTTCTCTGTCACTCAGTGTCTTGTCAAGTAACTTTCCTAAGCTCTTAACTGGCTTTTCAGTTACTGTAGGGATAATGTCATTCCCTATTTTGAATCGACACCTGTCTTCCACCTTGCCTCTCTTGATCACTAAGCTTCTTGATTTAACTGGCTTGAACTTCATCCGAGCCCATTTGATCAGACACTCTAGCTCTTGCAATGTCCATCTAGCTTCGACGACGCTCTTTGCTGTGATGGTCAAGTCATCCATGAAAGCCCTCACTGGGGGCTGTCTGATCTTGGTTTGTGTTACAGGGCCTCTGCTTTCTTTCTCAACACTCCTCACCACCATGTACATTGCTGCTGCAAATAGGATTACTGAGATGGTGCATCCCGCGACTATACCAACTTCCAGCTGTTGCCAGTTTGTTGTGAAGCCATTGACCGTGAATCGAAGTTTGACATGATTACAGTAGTTGCAGATCAAGTCTGTAAACTTGTCCGGAATGTGATGTTTGCACAATGTCACTTCAACAAGTTTGGGAGGTATTTACCCGTATGCATTTGCCAGATCGAGCCACAACACAGCTAGGTCGCCTTTATTCTCTTGTGCTTCCCTCAAAAGCTGCGTAAGAAGGCTGATGTGTTCTAGGCAGCCTGAGAATCCTGGTATTCCCCCTTTTTGCACAGAGACATCAATGCATTTGTTTTTCAGGAAGAAAGATATTAGTCTTCTAGCTAATATGGCCATGAAGATCTTCCCTTCTACATTCAGTAGCGATATTGTCCTAAACTGGCCTAGCTTCCCTGCATTCTCTTCCTTTGGAATGAAACATCCTTCTGCCTTAAACCAGCTGTCAGCCACCTTGCCTTGCCTCCAAACTACTCTCAGTAACTTCCACAGCCCTCTTGTCAATAATGGGCACTGCTTGTATACTTTGTATGGGATTCCATTGGGACCAGGGGCCAAGCTAGCTCTAGCTTTCTTGACAATGTCTTGTACCTCCTTCAAGTGTGGTTCACTCTCGTCAAAGTCCCATTCTGGCAGGTCCAGGTTTATACTCTTTGGACATTCACTGAGGCCTTCATCCCTGTGAGGATTCCCATACGTTTCTCGGAGATATGTCTCAACCTCCTCCTTTGTTGCTGAGAGACTCCGTGATCTTTTTTCTCCAAGCAACTTTGATGTAAACTTGAAGGGGTTACTGGTGAATTGAGCCCTCTTCTGTGTTATTTCCCTTCTCTTTTTCCTGTGATTTTCTGCATTCCTGAGTGATTTCAATTTGTGTCTGAGTAATTCCTGAGTGATTTCAATTTGTGTCAAGGGCTTTCCTCTCTCCTTCAGTTGAAGATTTGTATTGTTTAGTTAGGGCTTCTAATTCCCTCCTGATCTTGCCAATCTAGCAAGCCCTTCTGTTCTTTGATGCTGGTTTCTTATCTTTGGTCTTCTCCACTCCAAACCTTTCCTTTGCAACTGAGATGACTATTGTTGCCATTGTCTTCAGCTTCTTGTCAACTGCAACCTGTTAAGGTTATGTCCAGGATCTTATTCAGATCCTCGTCCAGCATTTCCCACATCATTGTTTCACTTGCTTTGGGCCACATTATCCTGGTCTTTGATGCCACCAATTCATTTCCCTGGCCCTCATTTGGACTCGCTTCGTTTTCCTGGTTACAGAGTGCTTCCTTTGGTGGCTGGATCTGTTCTGTGCCCCCTGACCCTTCCACCCCCACTCCAAAGAGGCTCCTGACACTGTGGTGTGATTCCTGGTCTGGCTCCTCTGCCGTCTTATTGGATTTCTCCTTGCGGTTTCTTGGTAAGGCAGCCCATTCTTCCCTGGTATATATAATCCCAGGTCATATGTTTAATACTAAAATTTGGTATATCTAATCTTCCTTCTTGTATTGTAGATTTAATAAGTTTAATATAGTTATCATCTTGAAGCAAACTTATATTTAATTTCCAGCCATGTTTTGGTTAATTTTCTAATAAAATAGTTAACTTTAGAAGAATATGGTCTGATTTCAGGCCGGCCAGAATATCTACTGTTTTAATTACATACTCCAAATGACTAGTAACAAGAAAATAGTCTATTCTCGAGTGAGCAAGTCTGTAGCAATTAAAAAGACGACAAACAGGTTGGGTATGTAACCAGTGAATAGCTTTTAAAATAGGGAAAATAACCTGCCCTCTGATATACCTCAACCATAGCATTTAACAGCTTAAAGAATCAGCTTACCTAAATATTTCTATATTCATGTAGAGCTACTATATTTACCATTGGCAGGGCAAGGTATGTTGTAACACCTGTAAATGTGTGAAAGTGCAGCTGTGTGTGGTTTGTATGATTTGTTTATTTGGGGTTTTACGTCGCTTTCAACACTGTACAGGTCATATCACGATGGGTAGTTGGAAGGGCAGAGGAAACCAGTACATATAGTTCGCTAGGGTTCTGTACTGTAAACTGCCGACCAACGGCAAGCAACTACCAGCTTTCCCACTTACGGCCATGACGGGGATTGAACCCCGGCCGCAGAGGTGGGAGGCGAGAGTATTACCACTCTGCCACCGTGGTTTGTATGAATCATGAGGGATAATGCAAAGGAAATCAACAATCCCACCACTGTCACATGGGGGAATATGAGTATATCTTTACATAACAGAATTTCAAGAATATATTTATGACTCTGTTAGCCAAATAGTAGATCTAGACCAGGCTAATGGGTATTGGCTGACCAGTCTTTTGGGCTAGACTTGTCATGAAAGTTTATACCACAGTAAACTCTCCAGGCATAAATCTCCCATGATTTTTCCTGGATTCTAGATTTAAGTGCAGGTTTACACTTCTTAAGACATTGCAATGATTTGAAAGCCAAAGAGGTGTTGCTACGAGAAGCTTTTTGAACTTGTGGAACCATGTTTGTGCTAACAAATGTGGGGCAATGATTGTGGCTTGTGCTTCTGGTTGTGTGATAAGGTCTATCACTTTGCTAAGAATTAAGAATGGTTGGTTGACCCAGTTTAAAGAATGATTTCAATTCAGAGTAAGTGTGTCTATGCCACTGGTTTCCAGATCATGTAAGAGACTTTTGAATCACGGGAGAATATGGTTTGTTAGGCTGACGAACATGTCAAATGTGTGGGTTCCCTACAATTTGTCTGTATATCTGAATATTAGTGGGTGTATCTGCTGGGTCATATGGGCTTTTGTATTGGCTGAGAAAATCTGCCTCTAGATTCAGTGTTCCTGGGAAATGCCTTGCAGAAATCTCGATGTTGTGTTGGTATGCCATTAGTCACATGGCCATCTGACTAGGCATACTTGAGCTTCACCTAAACTATTCAAGCAGGCTACAGTTTATATGTTGTCAGTTAGAACCTGTATGTGTTTGCCCTTGAGATGTGTTAGGAAGGCATGGATTGCCAGGAGATCACATGCATTGGAATGTAAGTTTGACCATGTTTGTATAACCACTGGCCCATGGCATTGAGACCTGGGACGGTAGCTCCGCAGCTGTCATCTTGTTGATATCTGCAGGTTTACATAGGAGGAACTCACCAGGAGCGAGTTGCTTGTATCCACCATGTTAAATCTTTGATAGTCAGAGGGCCCAGAATTAGGTTGGAATCCCAATTAAATCTAGATGCCAGAAGTCTATATGTATTACACAGGAGTAGTAAATGAGATGCAGATTCATTTTTCTTATTTGTTTTTGAAACCAGTTTAGAGCCATGATGTAGACAGTACAAGTTCTGACTTGTCGACTTGATATATAGGCCCAGTTGAGCAGTCACTGTGTCTGTGGTCTTTGTTACATAAATGGGCACTGTGTCTGTGCATTATTTGATCTTTATATGTACGTATTAACATATAAAGTAAGGGCGTTATTGATTTTTGTGTTATGTGCTACAGATGTTTATTGATCTATTTATAGACTTATGGAAATCCCTTCAATAATCTCATTAGTTCTACCATACTGATCTATTAATAGATTTGGGGAACCCTTAAAATAGTTTCTAGAGCTGCCTCACTGCTTCTGGTGACAGCTGTTATGTTCTATAAGATTCTAGAGTTTCCATAGCAATATATAAGGACTGTGCATCTGACCACACGTGAACTTAGTATTCGCTGGCTATAAGGAAGACTATTGTATCTTAGAACTAATATTCAAGTTGATATAAACTGCTTGTGTTGTTGTGAGCTTTTGCTGCAATGAACTTTCTACAGTGTCTGGATAGATTTGCTGTACTTTGGATAATACTTATTATATACAGTGTATGATTCTACCAGAGAGTGGATTTACTGCATTTTGGACATTGTCCATGTCTTGGAGCAGACAGTACACTTGTGCAAACTCTCTGAATATCTCTATACAGACATTTTGTGCATTGGATATCAAAAGGATCACAGGATAAGGACATTTTGTGTTATGGAACATTGAACAGATCACAGGATACAGATATCTGCGTGTTAGTGGACACTGGAGGGATCACAGGACAGTTCACAGGACAGATTGCTGGATACAGTGGATAAGCTTAACTGTCAGTTACAATAGTCAGGTCAGATAGGTTTCATTATTGTATCATTGTCTGTACTATTGAGAGCATACCAGTTGACTGTAATAATTATTTTTAATTGCTAAATAAATTTGTTAGGTAAACTTTTTGTCTTTTCCTTTTGCAACTTAAAAGCAACTGGTAATTGCTACCATGCTTGCCTCATGACCGTACCATCTTGAATCACAGAAGTTTTACACATTTAAAGGAGTCATCAATAAACAAAAACATATTCACATTACATGATCTAAGATAAGACCACTACATTTTGCAGAGTCTTTGCAAACAAGTGAGGACTACAGTTCTAACAAAACAGTAAGCCATTCCACACATAAAAGGCTTTTTGCATTTGAAAAATTAAAGTATGTTCATAAATCTGAACTTTGGAGTTGAGCAATGGCCATAAATTTAGATTTCTGAGATCTGTAACTAATCTTAATTTACCATCCTTTTTGGCATACAGAGTATGGGCCGGAAACACAAAAGGGCCTATTTGGAATGTAGGAAATGTAGCCCTGCTCAGACAAGGTTTTGATTCTTCTGTTATAAGCTTGATTCACATAATCAGATGGCACTATTTTTTAATATAAAAGACTTAGGTTTGGAGGAAAATGGGCTCCTTGCACCTTCTAAACTTCTTCTTTGTACATATTCTGAGCACAAATTGTTTTCCAGTAATGAATGTTACGAGTTTGCTGAGTAAAGACACATTGTGTGGTATATATGTATATATGATATGTTTACCAGTTAGAATTAACTTTCATTATGTCTTGGTGATGTGAACATGTGACATTGGTCTAATGATTTTGTTCATAGGATCCTGCTGGGTTGTAAGGTTATGGTTTCGATTTGAGTTGTCTTGGCTAGAATATTCTCTGTGGCTTTCCTTCAGCAGGACTGTTACTTTACTTAGTTTGACTGCAGTTTTGATATGCTCAAACGCACCAGACGAGAATGTAGATGTACTTTTTGCAATGGCCCTGTACCAGTTTGAAATGTTATCTGTAATCTTGCTTTGTTCCAATGTGTCAGCGTACTTTTCCTGGAGAAAGTTGATGTATACTATCTGGATAGAAGGGAGATAGTCCAGATATGTGCTTTTGGTCAGTTACTGTATATCAAGTAGCTGCGGTATTGTTTTACTTGCCTGGCACTCTTGGATAACACATTAAAAGTGGGTAATACAGTAATCGTCATGTTCTGGTATGACTCATTTTACTTGTATTCTGTTGCAGGCAAACATTTTTGGTTGTATCTTTTATAGAGTAGGAACAACGATAAATAACATCCCAGCTGTGCTCCTTTCTGTAAAATCAGGAGTGGACTGGTGCATTGCAAAGCAAACTCACTTTGATATACTAAATCTTGTGTTTTTTGCAAGTAACATGTATGTTAAAAATAGTCTCACTTGCAATTTATGTGACTTGAGGTGGAGGTAATTCCCCCAGAGCAGGGTTAACCTCACTGATTAGACTTGATTGATCCATGGCTCGAAAGGGAGAGCTAGGATTGTATACAGTGGTGAGTATCCATAAAATCAAGTGTGTAGGAACAAAATAGTTCAAAATAGTTGTGCATGGTACGAAAACGTCAGATGCTTTAGTATGGAATCTGGTCATCTCGGCCCATTTCAAAGTCGGCCCCCTACAAACTTGGCCCCCTCCAAAATATAGGCCTGTTTAAGGTAGTCGGGTTAAACAAAGATTCACGCAAAATATTGGATTTTTTAAGCAACATTTCTATTAATAAAATATTGTTAGGAAACCCCCCAGTGTTCTGTGACCTCATGTTTTTCTGTGTATGCATGGATATAAATGAAATGTGTAAGCCCACAAATTTGAAATTGTGGCCCTTGTGGACAGGGATCCATTCTTTATGGGTGCATTATTGACTGGGACCCACCCTTGCCACCATAAACCTACATAGAGGGGTGAGTTTTACCACCTACCACCCGCCCTGGAACCACTGGGGTGACACGTCCCACAACCAGAGGGTACAGCCCCTGTCAGGCAAAGAGGCTGACGGCACCCCGGCACTCTACAGACTGGAGGCGCCCGCTCTCGAGTGACCCAAAGGTGCGACCCCGCTTATATACTGTGAAGGCCACCTCCCTGCTCACCCAACGACTGTGCAGATTTGAACCCGTGACCCCTCAGATTGTTCACAACAAGGAACCCAAATCCAATCAGCTTCTTCCTGAGCAGGAGAGTGGATGTGTCCTGGTTTTTCCCTGAACCCTGAAAAACCCTGGTAACTGTCAAAATAGCCTTGTTTTACCCATTAACTCAAAATTGTAAAATCCAACCATGAACTCAATTCACTTATGCTGCCACCAGGTCATTTTAAGGTTGACCAACCTATAGAATTGTTTTGAACTCTTGGTATTGTGACCTAAACTGTAGAGTAGGAGAACGTGAATAAGATGATTTATTGTGATCTGAGTGCTCTAGGACCAAGAATTTAAAGATGTTACTCATTCTAACTTCAAAGTACTAAGATTCATTTAACTAAGATGACCAAAATTCAAAGGTGTATTAATCAGGTGAAGATGGACTACAGTGTCATGAAGTCTAAAACTCTCAATCAGGTGCTTATAGTGGATCCCAATATGACCATTGTGCTGTTGATGTTACCATTCACCGACATGATATAACCATTTGTCATGAATAAGGCGTAATATAACCATGCAGTGTGAGGTCCAATCCAGGTAAGTTATCAGTCAAATTCCTGCTAAAGGTCTGCAAAGGTCTCCTGGGACAAGATCAACTAGACCAAGTTTCAGAAAGTGAACTCAAAGTTCAGACCCTAATCCAAGTCTTCTTAAAATAAACAAAGTAAAAACACAAGTATTGAAATTCATGATATATATATATTGACAACAACAAAAATATTAACAAGGAAACAGAATGTGTGTAAAACAGAATATTGAAGATAGAAAGACTAGACAAGTTAATTAATTTTGAGAGAAGAGTAGAACTTACTAAGGTGACACTTAAATGTATACAGGTATGGAGTTAAACACTATCTGAGAAATTAAATAGCTAGAGACTAAAGAAAGGCTAAATTTAGTTACAAACCAGAAAGCCAATAATTAAAATTAAAAAGAAGAGACTGGAGGAAGGCTAAATTTAGTTAAGATCCATGACCTGAATAATTAAATTTATAAGAGACTTAAGCAAGGCTATTATATCAAAACCCAAAAATTTAAAGGAGTATTTACAATTAACTTTTCATAAAAAGGGGTACTAAATTTTAATAGCTAAAAAAATTATAAAAAAATGGCACTCCAATACCTGTAAACCCAACTTAAAGTGACAACACACATGACATTTAGATAACATGACATTTAATATGGATCAATCAATCACTGCACACAACAGCAAGCTTATGCAACACAATAAAAAAACAAAGGCATCAGGCATAAGATAAAAGCATAAATGAATTATTGAGGGTGCCAATATAATGTAGAAATAATTACACACAGCCAAAGTAAAAGATGGAAGGCTAATAGTTTTGGAAAGAAAAAGAAATGACAGGTGAACATTACAATAAAAGTAGGATTAAATAAAAGTGCGCCGCAAGGCTAATTTGGAGCACCCACTAGCTGTCATGTTAACTTGAAGAAATACTTTTCCGGGGAAGTTTGAGCTATAATTCTGGAAGGCTAATAATTTAAGTAATATTATACCAGGGTAAACACCTGAAGTGAAACAATAAAAAGGATATTTTAAATGGATAAACAAAAGTACTGACTATAACATAAAAATAAGATATTTAAATGTGAAGCCCAGTGCAAGGCTAGTAATATTGAGCATTAGTTAACAACAATAATAATTTGGACCAAAAAAATAAAGCTGGAAAATTAAAATTAATTTATTTAATAAAATTTAATGCAGGACCAAGGGGGGCCACCTGGAAGTCTAATGTTGTTCCAGGATAAAAAGAGGGAGGGAAAAAAGTTTGACAGCTAGTTGTGCAGGAGTTGAAATAAAAAGGCATGTTTCACAGAAGAAATAATCAAAATACACACAACAGAAAAGCAATCAACCAAGCATTAGAATTTTGGAAAGAGGATGCATTAATTAATAAATGGCACACAAAGCTTAATTACAGAAGTTTTACCAAATTCCAGTTTTAATGGCTGAAAAACACTTGATACACAACTTAAGTACGGGTAATTTGGAACTCTTTCAAACGAGTGTTCTCAATAAACCCTTTTTAGTAGGACCGGGTATGCAGTGGTTTCAGTGTACCCGCGCCGATGGGCGATAATAGCTGAAACTACAAATATTTCCATATTTACAGACTTAAAACCTACAGAAATAATGGGATCCAACCATTTGCTTTATTTCTTGTTGGCCACGTTTTTGCATTCAAAACAATATTGCACGGAAGAATTGTTAAATAAAAAAAAGACTTCTGTACATTCAAAACACGGTTGTTTATGTAAAAATGGAGTCACATGACCGATCATAGAAACATTAACTACTGCCCGAATGTAGTTTCGGAATTGAAACTTTATTTTTATATCGGGTTGATAATTGAATTTTATTAACGTAAAATTATTAACTACTGTGTGAAAATATTGTATTCTTATTTATTTAAGGAGTGCATGTCACTATATAGCCAATATACAGCGTTTTATGGACTTGGAATTAAGTACCTGTGTATAAACAACCCAAATAAAAGACAAATAAAGTACTATAAACGGTGTACAAGGGTGAGAAAACAATATTATTGTGCATTTTAATTGAATAGTTTCATATTTAAGTGAATTAACGAAGTCCAGATACGTCTGTACTGGGTCAGCCAACGCGGGCGATATTGACAGAAATAAGCTTAGATTCGGGTACTCGGGTATGAGATTTCGGATTCGGGTAAGTATTCAGGGTTCGGGTACCCGGATATCCGGGTACCCATTGAGATCACTATTTCAAACCAATCTTTAAACAGAAATAATTAAATTAATGCTAGCTTTTGGAATATTTTTAAATCAAAAGGGTTCAGTATCAGCAAAAGTTAGCAGATTAACATAAAGGTACACTTTAAAATCTCAGATATTGATTTACCAGAGGTAAATTAATTATAACCACACAGAAAGTTTAAATTACTCTTTTAAACCTTGTGAATTATTTTACTTTATCTTTAAAACATTATAAAATAGGCATCTATCAACCATTAAACCAAATACACAGAAAAGTATATACAGGTTAACCTTAAAATTTACCATTTTAATCCCAAAACAAATCTGACCCATAAACCAAATATTTCTACCCATACCAAAGGACCCTGCTCTCTGTTCTGAACTTCGGAATCCCCATACCTGGGAGGGGGATCTCCCAGAAAGTGACTGGAAACCAGACTCTCCCTGAGAGTGCTCCACCACCTACCCAAGACAGAGGCTAGACTAGAAAGGACATGGTGATGGTATAACAAATCAAGGGACATGTGATTAAAAGCCCAACCATCCTTGATGATTTATGAACCCAATAATGATTAACATTTGGGTAAATGCATTCACCTCTTGGAGCCAATCCCAAACTTAGACATCCGCTAGATGACACCTGCTCTAACTAATTAGATGCATTTATCCTCTGGTTGTTAAAGACCTGTAGAGAGGGATGGAAACCCATGTAGCCAGATACACCCCAAATATGTAACAGTACCTGCCCCCCACTTCTCCAAGATGAAATGAATGAATGGCCCAGGAAGATGAATAGATTTGAATGCTATAGCCGCAATAAGGTTGGCCAGCCTTAATTACAACATATTCCCCAAATCCCCTTTTACCAGTTCAAAATTTACAGCTCATGACTATTGGGTCAAAATTAGGAGTGATCTAGTAACATCAAATTTGTTAAACTTACCCCTGGCCCCCCCCCCCCCTACCCTTCCAAATATGTTAACAAAATAAATTAAATAAAAACCATACCTTTAGATTTGAGTTTTTCAAACACAAACCAATACAATTGGAATCACAAAAAACCACTTCCTATCCAGTCAAGTCCAGAACAGAAGAGAGTGATGCCAAGCCAAACCCAAGCTAACAGCACATGTGCAGCTTCCTTATCTTGGGCTGTGATTGGCCAGGATGCCTCAGGCAAAGGTCACCCCATAATCTGAGGGAGGAGATTGGATAGGGGAGATGCATGCTGCATCCACATGCTTATCTATTTGGCGCTAAATCTACCTCACTTTGTTTTACATCCTGGAAGAAACATATGTGGGCCCACTTAGAACAAACTGAGAATTACTGGGAATCTTCTGCTTTTCACACCTAATTATATCACAAAGTAGTACAAAATAAACCAGAAAAGTCGGCAATTTCAACCGAGAATTAACAGGAAAAGCTAATGAAAAATGGGAAATTTTAGATGGAAAATACCGCTAATTATTGGACAAACAACTTGACAAATCAATTAAATAAACAGGGCCCCTACAGGAGTAAATAGCGGGAACGATCCACGATCGTCACAAAATGTTGAATCTTCAGCTAAAAACATGTTTGCAGGTAACATACTTGATCTTCAAGCAGCATTTTTATAACATATTGTCCGAGAATCCCAAAGAATACTGTGATTTCATATTTTGTACATAAATATGAATATTAATGAGTTGTTCTCATATCCACTTTTCAGGGGGCCGACTTTGAAACGGGCCCACTTTATAATGGGCCGAGTTTGAAGTGGGCCGATTGTCCATAAAACCTTAGTATGTGCCAAATTTCCTGCGCATTGAGCGGTAATAGAGGATCTTATTTAAGTTACAACCCAAATCTCACCCAAATTGTGACCTTTGTTTTTAATTCAAATTTGAATAAGTGGTTGGTTAATATCTGATTGTTTTAATTAGTGTGCCTGTATGGTTATATATGACAGTATGTATCAGCCGTGCGTCAGTAGTATTGAAACGGACAAGAAGATAAACGGTCTTCAGAATTAAGTGTTGCCGCAACGTCTTGCAGCAACGTCCCTATCGGGTTGGAAGTTAGAGCCGGGGCGGACTTGACTAAGGTGCATCAAACCAAGCAGATATCTTAACTACATTTATTGATCGATACAGTACTTCCAGTTCTCAATGATCAGCAAACATTCAACGTATAGCACTACTCAGTACAGTAGCCCTTCACATAGACGTGGTTACCTCGGCTCTACTTCTCTGCATAACTTGGCCGCAGTCATAAGTTGGCCGCGGCTCATCTACAGGCTCCAGAAAGACAAATCGGTTATTATACACCAATGAAAACTGTTGCATATAATAAGTTTAACAATAATACATGGTTTCAGAGGGTAGTAGGCCACTCATGTTAAAGCCCAGTGAAGCTGTGATGAGGGCGCCAACTTATGACTGCGGCCAACTTATGCAGTGAAGCAGTACTGTAGTAATAAATACCGATTGTGAGGGCGTTTGTTACAGGATATACGCCTGGCAAAAATTTCAAATAATGCCAGAGCGCCGTGAGGCGCGAGGGCATTATTAAGGAATTTTTGCCGGGCGTATATCCTGTAACAAACGCCTGAGCATGAGGTATTTATTACTATTATAAAGACCAGCCTACCTGGTTGAAAGAAATATCCCTTTATTTTTACGAGGTGACACAAACAAGGGAGCCGCCATATTGGTTTGAATGCATGATGTGGTGTTGTGCCACGGCTCTACACGCAAGTAAAGTAGAGCCAAGGTAACCATGTCTACCCTTTACATATCTTGCTCATACTTCTGACGCTGACCGCCTCACAAAAAACACCTGCACCCACCAACAAACTAGCACACCAGCAACTCAGCCAAACACAATCACAAAACCGTGACCCTCAACTCCTCTCTTTCAAAAGATACAAAACAATGACATCATGCCGTTAACAACTTCCGTTAACTGACAAAAGACAAAATTATTTCTTCTGGCCGTTCAAATAAAACGCGATTCTCGCCAACGCAATTCGCGGCCACGCTACCACATAAGTGATGTAAACAACAAAATTGCACAAACTAAGGAACAAAATAGTGCACTACACTTAAAGCTTATCAAGACATTTGTTATTTATTTTGTGCACTTTAACTATTTACACCACTAAGGTAAGCCAAATTCTGAAAAACCGTTTATCTTCAGGTCCACCCAGTCCAGTTTATTGTGTCACCAGCATTTATGCTGCGTAGCATGTAGGGATTGCTTCGTCATCCAATTTTGTGGCGTTGGCATCGTCGTCTGTCGTTGTCACACTTTGTATTCCGGACAGTATCTCAAAAATGGCTTGTCGGATTTAATTCAAATTTGGCATGTGGATGTAACTGGTCCTGAGGGTGTGCTGTAGAGTCCTATAAGGTCCTGCTGTATGTGACCTTAAACTCCCACTAGTAAGATACTTAAACTCAGTTAAAGTTTTCATTTCCGGACAGTATCTCAAAAATGGCTTGATGGATTCAGTTCAAATTTGGCATGTGGTTGTAACTAGTTTTGAAGGTGTACCCTATTTTAAGGTGACCTTAAACTCCCACGTATAAAAAACTCCAGTTTACGTTTTTTTTCTTTCTCCATGGAGTATACTGAAAATAACTTCAGAAATTTCATTCAACTTTTTCATGTATATGTAACTGGCCATAGGTAAGTGCCATACAATACGGTGACCTTAAACTCCCAGTTATAATAGAATTATATTCACTTTAAGTTTGGTAATTTTTGAACAGTATTTTAAATATTGTGCAATTCTAGGCATAGTTTAGGTGTGGATGTAATAAACCTTGAACAGAACCTTCAGAAAAAGATTACCTTAAACTTTCTACAATATACAGCAGTGCAAACAAACTTTGAGTTTAAGGTTGGGACACTATTATTGGTGTTTGGAAGATATTTTATATGCTAATTACTAGTAATTAGGACTTTTGACATTGATATTCATCATGTAAATATATCTCCACCAAAATGGTCTCTTTTGTAAGGTTATAGTAAATTGCTGATATTTTATAAACTTATGAGTTTAAGGTTGCATTAGTTTGTGTCACTAGCAGCTATGATGGAAAACATACATGGTCAGTATCATCGTCACACTTAATTTCCAGACAGTATCTCAGAAATGGCTTGATGAATTAAATTCCAGTTTGGCATGTTGATGTAACTGTTTCTCAAGGTGTGCCCTATTTAAGGTGACCTTAAACTCACAGTAGTAAGATACTTATATTGAGTTGAAGGTTTTTCGTTTCCGGACAGTATCTCAAAAATGGGTTGACGGATTCAATTCAAATTTGGCATGTGGTGGTAACTGGTATTCAAGGTGTGCCCTATTTTAAGGTGACCTT
This sequence comes from Sabellastarte sp. h YS-2021, assembly GCA_964017235.1. Taxonomy (NCBI): domain Eukaryota; kingdom Metazoa; phylum Annelida; class Polychaeta; order Sabellida; family Sabellidae; genus Sabellastarte; species Sabellastarte sp. h YS-2021. The sequence continues at coordinate 1,534,115 of OZ024931.1, forward strand.
AAACTCTCATGTATTAAAAAGTTATGTTGAGTTTAAGTTTTTTACTTTTCTGTAAAGTATACTGAACATAACGTAAGAAACTTTATTCATATTTTGCGTGTATATGTAACTGACTAGATAAGTGCCACACATTAAGGTGACCTTAAACTCCCAGTAATAACAGAATTATATTCACTTTAAGTTTGGCAATTTTTCACAGTATTTCAAACACTGCAATTCTCAGCATCTTTCAAGTTGTGAATGTAACAAACTGTGAACAAGTCCTACAGGAAAAGATTCCCGTAAACTCCCTCACAGCTGCAAGCTAACTTTGAGTTTAAGGTTGGGACAATTTTGGTGTTTAAAAGATATTTGATGTGCTAATTAAGACTTTATTCTTTGATATTCATCACATACATCTGTCTACACCAAAAAAGTTTCTCTTGTAAGGTTATAGTAAATTCCTGATATTTCATAAGCCTATGAGTTTAAGGTTGCATTACTTTTGTGTCACTAGCAGCTATGTTGGAGGACAAGTATGGTCAGTGTCGTCACACTTCCTTCCCAGACAATATCTCAAAAATGGCATGATGGATTAAATTCAAATTTGGCATGTGGATGTAACTCGTACTCAAGGTGTGCCCTGTTTTAAGGTGACTTTAAACTCCCAGTAGTAACAACTTATATTGATTTTAAGTTTTTCCATTTCCAGACAGAATCTCGAAAAGAGGTTGACAGATTCAATTCAAATTTGGCATGTGGTTGTAACTGGTATTCAAGGTATATCCTATTTTAAGGTGACCTTAAACTCCTATTTATAAAAGAATTATGCTGAGTTAAAGCTTTTTATTTTTCCATAGAGTATACTGAAAATAACTTAAGAAAATTCAAATTTTCACATGTATATGTAACTGGCCATAGACAAGTGCATACATTAAGGTGACCTTAAACTCCCAGTAATAACACATTGTCAGTGTCCTCATCACACTTCCTTTCCAGACATTATCTCAAAGATGGCAGGATGGATTAAATTCAAATTTGGCATCTGGATGTAACTGGTGATCAAGGTGTGCCCTGTTTGAAGGTGACCTTAAACTCCCACTAGTAACATACTTATATCGATTTTAAGTTTTTCTGTTTCCGGACAGTATCTTGAAAATAGTTTGACGCATTCAATTCAAATTTGGCATGTGGTTGTAACTGGTATTCAAGGTGTGTCCTATTCTAAAATGACCTTAAACTCCCATGTATAAAAGAATTATGTTGAGTTTAAGTTTTTTATTTTTCCATAGAGTATACTGAAGATAACTTGAGAAATTTCATTGAAGTTTTGCATGTATATGTAACTGGCTATAGATAAGTGCCATACAGTAAGGTGACCTTAAACTCCCAGTAATAGCACATTGTTGGTGTCGTCATCACACTTCCTTTCCAGGCAGTATCTCAAAAATGACATGATGGATTAAATTCAAATTTGGCATGTGGATGTAACTGGTATTCAAGGTGTGTATTATTTTAAAGTGACCTTAAACTCTCATGTACAAAAGAATTATGTTGAGTTTAAGTTTTTTTACTTCTCCATAGAGTATACTGAAGATAACTTGAGAAATTTCATTGAAGTTTTGCATGTATATGTAACTGGCCATAGAGAAGTAACACATTGTGAGTGTCGTCGTCACACTTCCTTTCCAGACAGTATCTCAAAAATGGCATGATGGATTAAATTCATATTTGGCATGTGGATGTAACTCGTACTCAAGGTGTGCCCTGTTTTAAGGTGATCTTAAACTCCCACTAGTAACATACTTATATTGATTTTAAGTTTTTCCGTTTCCAGACAGTATCTCAAAAATGGGTTGACAGATTTATTCACATTTGACATGTATATGTAACTTACCATAGATAAGTACCACACATTAAGGTGACCTTAAACTCCCAGTAATAGCACATTGTGAGTGTCGTCGTCACACTTCCTTTCCAGACAGTATCTCAGAAATGGCATGATGGATTAAATTCATATTTGATATGTGGTTGTAACTGATCTTCAAGGTATGCCCTATTTTAAGGTGACCTTAAACTCCCATTAGTAACATACTTATATTGATTTTAAGTTTTTCTGTTTCCACGCAGTATCTCGAAAATGGGTTGACAGATCTATACACATTTGGCATGTTGTTATAACTGGTATTCAAGGCGTGTCCTATTTTAAGGTGACCTTAAACTCCCATTTATAAAAGTTTTATGTTGAGTTTCAGTTTTTTATTTTGTCACAGAGTATACTGAAGATACCTTGAGAAATTTCATTCAAGTTTTGCATGTATATGTAACTGGCCATAGGTAAGTGCCATATATTAAGGTGACCTTAAACTCCTAGTAATAACACATTATCAGTGTTGTCACACTTCCTTTCTAGACAGTATCACAAAAATGGCTTGATGGATTAAATTCAAATTTGGCATTGGATGTAACTGGTCCACAAGGTGTGACTTATTTTTAAGGTGACCTTAAACTCCCACTAATAACATATTGATTTTAAGTTTTTTCCAGACTGTATCTAGAAAATGGGTTGACGGATTCAATTCAAATTTGGCATGTGGTTGTAACTGGTATTCAAGGGGTGTCCTATTTTAAGGTGACCTTAAACTCTCATGTACAAAAGAATTATATTGAGTTTAAGTTTTCTATTTTTCTATAGAGTATACTGAAGATAATGTGAGAAATTTCATTCAAGTTTTGTTTTATATGTAACTAGCCATAGGTAAGTGCCATTTATTAATGTGACCTTAAACTCCCAGTAATAACACATTGTGAGTGTCGTCACACTTCCTTTCCAGACAGTATCTCAAAAATGGCATGATGGATTAAATTCAAATTTATTATGTGGATGTAACTGATCCTCAAGGGCATATGACTAGCAGTTTAATAGTAGGTTACCCAAAAGATACTTTATTGTATCCACCGGATGCATCCGGTGGATACTATGGTTTTCGCGGGGGTACGCCGCCGCCGCCGCAGTGTGTAGATAATTTCTCGTTACCCTCTGCAGCCAAAATTATTAGCATTAGAGGCCTCAAATTTGCAGGATAGGTTCAATGGTACAAAAGCTTGCCTCCGAGTTTTTTTTGCCTCGTTTCCAAAAACAAGATGGCCGCCACGGCCGTTTTATTCAAATTTTTAGGGACTTTTGCTGCCCCGGTATATCAAAGGGCATGCAATGTACACTTTCCAAATTTGCAGGAAATTATTCTGGATATCTGGACAAAAACAAGATGGCCGCCGTGGGTGTTTCTTCGACCGTTTTTTTACAAAATGCAAAAAGTGGAAAAATCTCGAAAATCGTAAGAGACAGAGCAATTTCGAGTGAATTTTTGACTCGCAGGGTAGTATAGGAGTATTCGGTTGCAATATGAAAAATTTCAAATTTTACAACTTTTGGCGGCCATCTTGAATTTTTACGGAAAGTGAAAAATGGCAAATATCTCTGAAACTGTCAGAGGGTAGTAGAAGAGTATTCTGTTGAAACATGAAAAAATTTCAAATTTTACAACTTTTGGCGGCCATCTTGAATTTTTACGGAAAGTGAAAAATGGCAAATATCTCTGAAACTGTCAGAGGGTAGTAGAAGAGTATTCTGTTGAAACATGAAAGTTTTCAATTTCACATGGTCAAGTTTCGGACCCATAGCTAATTACTCACCTACTCAAAATGAGTAAATGCGAATTATCTCTAAAAGTATTGCAGATAGCCAATTTTTCTCAAATAACTCATTCACCTACTTTTGGAAGAGCTTTCACTTGGTGAAGTTTCAGACCCATAGCTAATTACTCACCTACTCATAATGAGTAAATGCGAATTATCTCTAAAAGAATTGCAGATAGCCAATTTTTCTCAAATAACTCATTCACCTACTATTGGGAGAGCTTTCACTTGGTGAAGTTTCAGACCCACAGCTAATTATTCACCTACTCAAAATGAGTAAATTTAATTATCTCTAACAGTATTGCGGATAGCCAATTTTTCTCAAATAACTCATTCATCTACTTTTGGGAGAGCTTTCACTTGGTGAAGTTTCAGACCCGTAGATAATTACTCACCTACTCAAAATGAGTAAATGTGAATTATCTCTTAAAAGTATTACATATAGCCAATTTTTCTCAAATAACTCATTCACCTACTTTTGGAAGAGCTTTCACATGGTCAAGTTTCAGACCCATAGCTAATTACTCACCTACTCAAAACGAGTAAATGCGAATTATCTCTAAAAGTATTGCGGATAGCCAATTTTTCTCAAATAACTCATTCATCTACTTTTGGGAGAGCTTTCACTTGGTGAAGTTTCAGAGTAATAGCTACTTTGAAGTTCTTACTCAACACTAAATCGTTTATAACTTGAAAAGTATTGCATTTAGAGCATCTTGTTAAAATATGTTATTCACCTACTTTTTCCATAGCAACAACATGGTGAGTAACTTGAGTGTCTATTTCAATAGCTAAGTGAGTAATAGCTACTTTTATTACGCTACAATAGCTTACCATGTGGGACTTAATGCTGTTCTCGGGTTGCCACACCCGGGGCCAACGTCTTAGAAAAAAAGATCGTTCTTGTTAGCCACCGGATATACTGGTAGTTGTCGTCACGTGATAACTTCTGACCAATCGCCCTACTTTCTCGTTGGCCACGATGACTGGTAGCAGTTTGTAAATATACAGACATTTTCATTTATTTCTCAGTATTCACGTATTGTTGGAGGCTAATATTTGGATATTTCTTTAAATATATTTCATAGATTATACTGTAAAATTTTTAATTTCACAACTTAAGTATTTTCCTTACAATCCGCGTGTTTTGAGTTTTCTTGGTTCAGGCAATTTCAATTGTACGTCTTTTTATTGCGTTAAAATGTCTCTCCATCAAGCAAACAAAGACAAACCGAGAGCTCAGAAATGCCGCCATTTTTGCTTCAGTTTTGATACTCATAATTACTGCCCTACCTGTAGGGAGGCTGGCAAGGGAGATGACCCCTGTGTCACTTTTGAAGCACCCTGCCATATTTGCACGTCTCTCACTGATGAACAATTGCAAAAAATTCAAAACAGGAAGCGGTACTTAAAAAAGCAAAAAGCGGAAACTAGTTCCAAAGATGAACTAGATCTCTTGGGTGAAGGCGATGGGGACTCTTTTGCTGGTTCTAATGCAGACCTTGAGAGTGCTGCCGATAACCTCTTTACCTCACCCCCCCGTCCTCAACCTCTCGCCTTCAGTTCTTTATCACTAAAGACCCCAGCCAAAGCTGTTCCACCCACCCCAGGTACTGTTTTACAAAACAAAATTTAAAGAAATCTAGAGAAATCCCTGGGTGATTCCTTAAATATACATATCCAGCAGCAAATGGGTTCCTTCCAGGCATCCATGTTAGAAGCATTTCAATCACTCCGAGAGGAGTTGGCAGTTAAAAAGCCTGCCGAGGTTGATCCCTCGCCTCATGCTTCAAAAGCTGGTCCATCCAGCAACTCTGCTGCTCATCTGGACCTACCCCCTCCGAGGTCAAGTACTAATGCACAGTCCGAGGCAATGGATGTGGACGTTGGTCCAGCATTCCCTCCTCGACTAGTACTTAACCAAACTTCCTCGGATCAGTACGTTGCCCCTTCTGAAGCTATACCGAAGGATTCCTCGTACTCACACAAAAAACAAAGCCACAGGCAAACAGTAGCACCGAGCTCTGCCTCGGATCAACTGGATGAGGATTCCGACGAACCTCGGATCCATCCTAGACCTAAGAAACACTCTGACAAGAGCAAGCATAAATCTAGGTCCAGATATGTGTCATCTTCAGAGGAAGATCACTCCCCTGTGGCCAGACACAGGTCTTCTAAGCCCTCTAGGGCTCAGCCCTCAGGCGCAGCTTCTGATCAAGACCTCCCACAACATGATCCAGACGCCCCTTATTATAGGGAAGTAGCCCTGTCTGACATTCCCTCCCAATACTCTGAAGAGGTAGACACCTTCAGGCGCATTCTTTCTCTCCCTGACCCCAGGGACTCTATGCCTAGGTCTTCAACTTCAGTGTTGGGTCTGGATGACGAAAAAGGCCGTCAAGAGCTCAGACCTAGAGGTCCTTCCTCTATCCTACCACTTAGCTCAGTTATCAAGGACGCCTTTGATAAATTTCAACATGATTTCAAAGCTGCCAATTTATCTGAGGGAAAATATGTCAAGCCTCCTCCATCCACTTCTAAGTGGTATAAGGTTGGACAGCCCACTTTTCAAGACAAAATCCAGGAGTTGAATACGGACTTTGCCAAGATCTGTATTACTCCTAGACCTCCTGGGGCACCAGTAGCTGAAGTCCCTATGCCAGTCCTTAAGGAGCTGGAACATCAGGCTAGACAAAATATTTCAACCCTCAATTTCACCGCTGCCTTTGCCAAAACCTCTTCTTCTTGCAATGCTTCCTTGGAAAAGTGCCAACATAGCACCAAGTCAACTGTCAAGAAGATAAAGTCTCAGATCCAGAAAGGTGCCAATCCTGAGAAAGCAGCAAAGCGCGGATATGAGGAAGTTGCTGAGTACTTGGATTTTTGGAACAAGACGGTTCTTGTTCAACATAGAGCTTTTACCTGTCTCAGCAAATCGCTAGCCCATATTCTCCAGAGGGAATTATATTCCATGGCTAATACCGGCTTGCTTAGGCGCGAAGCCGAAATGACTCTATTGCATCCCCAGCTAGGGGAAACGAGACGCCAAGAACTTAGGAACTCGTCCTTCTGGGACTCCTCCTTGTTCGAGTCTCAACTTGTAAAGGAAGGTGAGGACTTCCTTCTCAAAAAAGGCACCTCAAAAGATTCTCAGGGTTTTGCACCCTACCAGAATAAGCCCTTTCGTGGCCCCCACAAGAAAAGAGGCTCCTACAGGAAACGCCCCTATGGGGGCAATACCTCTCAAAGCAGTAACCAATCCTTTCCCTCGGGAAGAGGAAAATCCAACTTCAGAGGCTCCAGGGGTCGTTTTCGACCCCACAATAGGGGAAGGGGGCGTGGAAATCCCTCTTCGCAATGACTCCTCCAAAGCCTCATTCAGTCCACCAGTAGGAAGTCGCCTCCGTTCTTTCAAGAGAGACTGGCTAACAAACAAATGTTCTCAAAACGTGTTAAACATTATCACCAGTGGCTACGTTCTGCCATTCCGTTCAAAGCCAAACTTGATCAGATTTCCTCTGATTCTATCAGAGTACAAGGCCCAACAAAAAGACCAAGCCTTGGCCACTTGTATCCAGTCTCTCTTGTCAAAGAACGCCATCGAAAGGGTGGAAAACGTAAAATCTCTCGGGTTTTACAGTCGCCTGTTCCTAGTACCCAAGCATCACCAAAGGTGGAGGCCAGTCATAGACTTAAGCAGGCTCAATACTTTTCTACATGTAGAAAAGTTCAAAATGGAAACCCCGGAGTCCATCCGGACTTCCCTGGTCCCAGGGGAGTGGGTATCGTCGATAGACCTGTCGGACGCATACCTTCACATCCCCATCCATCCAAACTCAAGGAAGTACCTAAGGTTTTGCTACAAGGCCCAGGTGTTCCAGTTCACCTCCCTACCTTTCGGACTGGCCACAGCCCCCCAGGTCTTTACGATGATCGTAAAGGAAGTGAAACTAATGGCCCTCTCAAGAGGACTCAGAATTCACCAATACCTGGACGACTGGCTGATCAGGTCCCAGTCCCAGGAGGAATCTCAAAGGGACACACAGGCAGTGGTAGACCTAACCCAATCCTTGGGTTGGATAATCAACCAGGAAAAATCAGAACTGAAACCTACTCAGGTGTTTTCGTTCGTGGGCTACGAATACCACCTAGATTCAGCCCTTGTAAGACCCACTCACGAGAGATGGCTCAAACTTCAGGATTTGATCCTACGACTCAAGTCAAAACGTGTTTTGACTGCAAGATGTTTGATGTCTCTAATTGGGTTGCTAGCCTCAACGGAGAAAATGGTCCCGGAGGGACGCCTTCACATGAGGCCCTTTCAGTTTCATCTCAAGGAGCACTGGAGATATCCTCAGTTGCTGGACAACCTCCTTCCTTGGACAGAAGCCATTGTAGCCCACCTAGATTGGTGGCAAAACCCCTCAAATGTGATGAAAGGTGCAGACCTTCATCCCAAGGACCACAGTATCCAACTCGTTACCAACGCCTCAAACGAAGGTTGGGGCGCTCACTTAGATCAAAATTCTACAAAAGGGCTGTGGTCAGAGCGGGAAAAAAGGCTACACATAAATGTCCTGGAATTGAAGGCGGTCTCCCTGGCCCTTCGAGACTTCAAGGACCAGTGCCAGAATAAAACAGTGTTAGTTGCGACAGACAACTCAACAGTGGTAGCCTACATCAACAAGCAAGGGGGAACTCACTCAGCAGAGATGTGCGCTCTCCTGTGGAAAATCATGACCTGGTGCCATCACTACCATATAACATTGAAAGCCAGGCACATTCCAGAGTGTCTGAATGTGATGGCCGACCTCCTATCCAGGTCCAACCAAGTGCAGTCAACAGAATGGTCTCTGCACCCTCAGGTCTTCAAGCAAATCTGCCGAAAGTGGTTCACCCCTCATGTAGACTTATTCGCCACTCACCTGAATCACAAACTCCCTCTATATGTGTCTCCTATCCCAGACCCAAGGGCCTGGAACATAGATGCTCTGAACATAAACTGGACCAACCTCACGGCCTACGCCTACCCTCCTACGGCTCTCCTTCACAAGGTGATCCAAAAGATCAAGCAATGCCATTGCCTGATCATCGTGATAGCCCCAGGCTGGCCAGGGATGCCCTGGTTTTGGGACCTAGTGCAGCTCTCAACAGAGATCCCACTACAACTCCCAGTGTCAACGACCCTACTCAAACAGTCCCACAACTATGTGTTCCACAACAATCCACAACAGCTGAACCTCCACGCCTGGTGTCTAGGAGCGGACAACTCCAAGAACAAGGCTTCTCTGTGGAGGTGGCAGAGAGAATTGCTGCCCCTCAGCGGTCATCAACAAGGACCATCTACAGGTCAAAGTGGGCCCTATTTGAAAAATGGTGCAGAGAAAATTCGGTGGATTTCTCCACTCCATCTGTGAAACAAATCTCAGATTTTTTCATGTACCTGTACCAAGACCTAAACAGGCGCCCCTCAACCATTGATGGTTACAGGACTGCTATCGTTGACACTTTGGGCCCAACGGCCCAACACATTGCGCACAGTGCAGACCTTCATAGGTTACTCTACAGTTTTCACAGGGATCGTCCTAAAAGTTCCAGAAATTTACCCAAGTGGAACCTTTCTGTTGTCCTTAACGAGCTCACCAAAGCACCATTTGAGCCCATGAAAGACTCAGACCTCAAACATCTTACTCTCAAAACTGCTTTCTTGCTAGCCTTGGCCTCCGGCAAGCGCCGCAGCGAAATCCATGCCTGGGTTGCTAACAAAGTAGCTAATTTAGGCCAATGGGAAAAGGTAGCCAACTAGCAAGAGAAGGTTCTCAAAGTGTGTCACCAGTGACTATCCCTGCTTTGACTACCATTGTAGATAGACAGTTTAAGGAAGACAGGACCCTGTGTCCCGTGCGGGCCCTGAGGTTCTATTTGGACCGAACTAAAGACCTGAGAGGGTCTCGTTCTCTCCTTTTCATCTCCTTTAAGAAAGGACATACCTCAGACATCAGACCCGCTACACTCTCCTCATGGTTGAAACAAACCATTCTACTTTGTTACAAACAAGCAGATCAACAAGCCTTGGACTTGGTCCAAGTCAAAGCGCATGACATCCGGGCCTTCGCGGCCTCTAAGGCCTTTTACGGTGGAGTATCGGTGGACCAAATCATGCAAGCCTGTCACTGGAAAGCTCACAACACATTCACAAATTTTTACCTAAAAGACCTTACTTGGTCGGACACCGACAACAATATGTATCTGGGACCCGTAGTGGCGGCACAACAAGTCCTAGATCCTTCTCCTCAGACCAGTTGTCCTCGGAAAGAAAAAAGAGGGGGGGGGGGGGGCACATCCGCTACAACCAAGTCTTCAGGAGTCTCTCCCAGGATCTAGGTATTCCTTTACCTTCAAGATGTTACGGGTAAGGTCATTTTATTTTTCAATTATCAGGTAATTTCTATTAAGGACTTAGTCAGTTGTCGTTAATCTCATATTTCAGGTTAAAAATTTCATGAGATGCCCGACCACTGGGTTGGTCAGTCACACGTGAAGGTCTAATAGGGACCCTTAGACCTCGAAGTGAGCACCGTTGCACTTCCGTCCTACTACCAAACATCTGGACAGTTTTAGCACTGTCCCTTTTTACTCAGGTTTTTGGCTCATTACAGGCCCGATCTTCGGGATCGGGGCTCTGTAAAAGGGACTCAGACTGGCATTTCTGGCACTATTCTGTATATATTAATTCAAATCTTAGAAAAAAAAAATTACATATCTTCCAGTCTCAGCTGTAATCCCGCCACCGGGCGGTTGAATTCAGCATTAAGTCCCACATGGTAAGCTATTGTAGCGTAATAAAATTGGAAATTTTAATTACTTAAATGTAGCTTTTATAAGCTACAAGCTTACCATGTGGGACTTAGGAGAGTCCCACCCTGCCTCCCCGCTGTTTACAGCTGAGGGGTAGGTTTAATAAAAAAATTTCAACGAGAAAGTAGGGCGATTGGTCAGAAGTTATCACGTGACGACAACTACCAGTATATCCGGTGGCTAACAAGAACGATCTTTTTTTCTAAGACGTTGGCCCCGGGTGTGGCAACCCGAGAACAGCATTAAGTCCCACATGGTAAGCTTGTAGCTTATAAAAGCTACATTTAAGTAATTAAAATTTCCAATTTTGGACTTTTTACTAACTTCCATCATGAGTAAAATCACTTGTAACTTGAAAACTATTGCATTGAGAGAATTTTGTCCAAATATGTTATTCACCTACTTTTGGGTCAGCTATAACATAGTAAAATTTCAGACCTCTAGCTCGTGGCATAGCTGAGTAATAGCTACTTTTGCCTTTGTCGGTGGATACATTTTGCATCTGGCCACAGATGCGTCCTTGGTCTAGTTGAATTTCCTGCTTAGTGCTGACATCTAGTAAAAACTTGGTAAGTGATAACTTCATGTGTTTGCCTCTCTGTCTGCCTGTGTCCATTTGTCATATCCTGTACATTCGATCTAGGTTATATTATCTCCCGCCGGCCGGGCGGGAGATTATAAAACGCATTCCGTGCGTGTGTTCGTGTGTTATTGAGTGTGTGTCACGCTTTTATAAAGGGCTGTACATCACACTGGTTGTTTCTCCTTGGCCTATGTTTTTTATGACCTTATTGCTTATGTCCTTTCATTTGATGCTGTTATTTCACACCTAGGACCATAGCTAAGTGAGTAATAGCAATGGTGGCTACTTTGAGTAAAGTGCTCATAACCCCAAAACGACTGCATTTAGAGTGTTTCTGTAAAATACGTTGTTCAGCTACTTTCTCCATGCCTACAAGATGGTACCATTTTTAGGGTTCTATCTTCATAGCTAAGTGAGTAATAGCTATTTTCTGTTATTAACAATGAGCAAAATGAGTAAATTGATTTTGTCTTTGTAGCTGTTACTTACAATATTGGCCTGAAATATGTTGTTCAGCAACTCCTTCATGTACTATATCATGGTGAGGTGTCCAAGGTGTAGCACCATAGCTAACTGAGTAATAGCTATACTAAGTTTAACATTTGACCATTGAGCAAGTCACTTATAACTCAAAAACTATTGAATATAGAGGATTTTTGTCGAATATGTTGTTCACCTATCTTTTGGATATACTGTATTGTGAATTTTCACAGCTGTAACTCCATAGCTAACTGAGTAATAGCTACTTTGATGATAACCATAATGAGTAAATGGCTTATATCTTCAAAAGTATTGCAGCTACACAATTTTGTTCCAATATGTTGTTCAGCTACTATCTCCACAGCTACAACATGGTCACTAGTTTGGAAGTGTATCTCCATAGCTAAGTGAGTAATAGCTACTTTGTCAATTTTTAATGATAACCATAATGAGTAAATGCCTTATATCTTCAAAAGTATTGCAGCTACACAATTTCTCTCAAATAAGTTGTTCATCTACTTTTTTGTGAACTGTAACATATTTAAGTTTCACAACTGTTGCTCAATGTACAAGTGAGTAATGGCTACTTTATTGCTACTTTTGGTGAAAATGTGAAAAATGACAAATATCTCGCAAACCGTAATAGCTACTTTGTCAATTTTTAATGATAACCATAATGAGTAAATGCCTTATATCTTCAAAAGTATTGCAGCTACACAATTTCTCTCAAATAAGTTGTTCATCTACTTTTTAAGTCATTCATCTACTTTTGGGAGAGCTTTCACATGGTGAAGTTTCAGACTCGTAGCTAATTACTTACCTACTGAAAATGAGTAAATGCGAATTATCGCTAAAAGTATTGCAGATAGCCAATTTTTCTCAAATAACTCATTCACCTACTTTGGGGAGAGCTTTCACTTGGTGAAGTTTCAGACCCATAGCTAATTACTCACCTACTGAAAATGAGTAAATGCGAATTATCGCTAAAAGTATTGCAGATAGCCAATTTTTCTCAAATAACTCATTCACCTACTTTTGGGAGAACTTTCACTTGGTGAAGTTTCACACCCATAGCTAATTACTCACCTACTCAAAATGAGTAAATGCGAATTATCGCTAAAAGTATTGCAGATAGCCAATTTTTCTCAAATAACTCATTCATCTACTTTTGGGAGAGCTTTCACATGGTGAAGTTTCAGACCCGTAGATAATTACTCACCTACTCAAAATGAGTAAATGCGAATTATCTCTTAAAAGTATTGTTCTTAGCCAATTTTTCTCAAATAACTCATTCACCTACTTTTGGGAGAGCTTTCACATGGTGAAGTTTCAGACCCATAGCTAATTACTCACCTACTGAAAATGAGTAAATGCGAATTATCGCTAAAAGTATAGCAGATAGCCAATTTTTCTCAAATAACTCATTCACCTACTTTTAGAAGAGCTTTCACATGGTGAAGTTTTACACTCATAGCTAATTACTCACCTACTCAAAATGAGTAAATGCGAATTATCGCTAAAAGTATTGCAGATAGCCAATTTTTCTCAAATAACTCATTCACCTACTTTTGGGAGAGCTTTCACTTGTTGAAGTTTCAGACCCATAGCTAATTACTCACCTACTCAAAATGAGTAAATGCGAATTATCTCTGAAAAGTATTGCAGATAGCCAATTTTTCTCAAATAACTCATTCACCTACTTTTGGGAGAGCTTCAAACCAACCTGTGGAAAAGCACAGGGTAAGGGTAAGACCTTGGGCCCCTTTTTTGAGGTGGAATGAAGATATCCAAACCTTTTTAGTGCATATCTTACATGTACATAACTGTGGAATATGTACATTCAGTGGCTCTAACTCTGGAATGTGGCCATTCGATGGCCAAATCATTGAATGGGTATATGCTATGATTTGCCATTGAATGTGTACATTCAGTTGCCAGAACTATTGAATGTATACATTCCATGCTATGAGTAATGGAATGTATAAATGACTTTGTGACAAAAGAAAGACAATGTACAAAAAAAAAACATTTTATTAGTACATTAAAACATTAAAAACAACTATGAAATGTAAATTTTTAGTAAATAGCACAAACATATTGATCAAGTACATCGTTTTGATATTTCAAAAATGTTCCTGTCATTAACCATTATTACTTTGACTGATTTCCTTTTTATCTTTCAACCATTTCATTAGTACTAAACCACAAAGAGAAACTTATGAAATGCACAACATTACTTAATACAGCTATTGCTGAAGCCCATGATAATTAGATTTATTATTATTCTTCATTATTTAGCATACGCAGGGAATCTTTTCATGTTATTGGATTTCATCTTAAAGTTAATATGATTGTCCTGAACAATACATTTCTAATTTCAATAACAAACATCTTTAATGTGTACGCAACAGATTCTTCTTTTTACAAATTTCATTCTCTATTGCTAATTGCCTTTTATTAAGCGTCCCGCAAGGGACGCTTGTTTGTGTATGGGAGAGCTTCTGGCTCCGCCGGCTCCGCATTTTGTTTTCCTTATAACTCTGTAACCGTTAGGCGGATTCTTTTCAAATTTGGCAGGTTTAGGCAGTAGCCTTGGGGAATTTTTTTGAATATGCTGCAGTGACATTTCAACCAATCAGAGAGGTCACATGACCAAAAATGGCTTTTTTCGATGGGGAAGCTTGTCCGGATGATAACTTGAAAGGAATTTTATCAATTCACCTGAAACTTGGCAAATACATTCATTCTATTAAAATCTGGAAATCATTAGATTTTGGCATTGATTGGTCAAGAAATGGCCGAGTAATTAATGATTAATTAATCATTACGAATTTTTTCAAATAAGGAAAACACAAAAATGCTTATATCTCGAAAACCGTGCTAGATAGAGCGATTTCGACGAAATTTTTGACCCACAGGGTATCTCTGCGGAGTAGTTTTCCCAATTTTCAAAAAATTTTTGTCTCGCCCAAAATGACGGCCATTTTGAATTTTCGAAATTTTCGCAAAAATTGCAAAACACAAAAATGCTTATATCTCAAAAACCGTGCTAGATAGAGCAATTTCGACAAAATTTTTGACCCGCAGGATATCTCTTTGGAGTACTTTTCCCAATTTTCAAAAAATTTTTGTCTCGCCAAAAATGGCGGCCATTTTGAATTTTCGAAATTTTCGCAAAAATTGCAAAACACAAAAATGCTTATATCTCGAAAACCGTGCTAGATAGAGCGATTTCGACGAAATTTTTGATCCGCAGGGTATCTCTGCAGAGTAGTTTTCCCAATTTTGAAAAAATTTTTGTCTCGCCAAAAATGGCGGCCATTTTGAATTTTCGAATTTTTCGCAAAAATTGCAAAACATAAAAATGCTTATATCTCGAAAACCCTGCTAGATAGAGCGATTTCGACAAAATTTTTGACCCGTAGGGTATCTCTGCAGAGTAGCTGCCAATTTTCAAACAAAAAATTTCTCGCAAAAAATGGCGGCCATTTTGAATTTTTCGCAAAATTGCAAAACACAAAAATGCTTATATCTCGAAAACCGTGCTAGATAGAGCGATTTCGACGAAATTTTTGACCCGCAGGGTATCTATGCAGAGTAGCCATGCCAATTTTCAAAAAAATTTTGTCTTGCCAAAAATGGCGGCCATTTTGAATTTTCAAATTTTTGCGCAAAAATTGCAAAACACAAAAATGCTAATATTTCGAAAACCTTGCTACATAGAGTGATTTCAACGAAATTTTTTATCTTCAGGGTATCCCTGCAGAGCAGCTATCCCAAAGAGCTTTCACTTGGTGAAGTTTCAGACCCATAGCTAATTACTCACCTACTCAAAATGAGTAAATGCGAATTATCTCTAAAAGTATTGCAGATAGCCAATTTTCTCAAATAACTCATTCACCTACTTTTGGGAGAGCTTTCACTTGGTGAAGTTTCAGACCCATAGCTAATTACTCACCTACTCAAAATGAGTAAATGCGAATTATCTCTAAAAGTATTGCAGATAGCCAATTTTTCTCAAATAACTCATTCACCTACTTTTGGGAGAGCTTTCACATGGTGAAGTTTCAGACCCATAGCTAATTATTTATCTACTCAAAATGAGTAAATGCTAATTATCTGTAAAAGTATTGCGGATACCCAATTTTTATCAAATAACTCATTCATCTACTTGTGGGAGAGCTTTCACATGGTGAAGTTTCAGACCCATAGCTAATTACTCACCTACTCAAAATGAGTAAATGCGAATTATCTCTAAAAGTATTGCAGATAGCCAATTTTCTCAAATAACTCATTCACCTACTTTTGGGAGAGCTTTCACTTGGTGAAGTTTCAGACCCATAGCTAATTACTCACCTACTCAAAATGAGTAAATGTGAATTATCTCTAAAAGTATTGCAGATAGCCAATTTTTCTCAAATAACTCATTCACCTACTTTTGGGAGAGCTTTCACTTGGTGAAGTTTCAGACCCATAGCTAATTACTCACCTACTCAAAATGAGTAAATGCGAATTATCTCTAAAAGTATTGCAGATAGCCAATTTTTGTCAAATTAATCATTCACCTACTTTTGGGAGAGCTTTCACTTGGTGAAGTTTCAGACCCATAGCTAATTACTCACCTACTCAAAATGAGTAAATGCGAATTATCTCTAAAAGTATTGCAGATAGCCAATTTTTCTCAAATAACTCATTCACCTACTTTTGGGAGAGCTTTCACTCTGTGAAGTTTCAGACCCATAGCTAATTACTCACCTACTCAAAATGAGTAAATGCGAATTATCTCTAAAAGTATTGCAGATAGCCAATTTTTCTCAAATAACTCATTCACCTACTTTTGGCAGAGCTTTCACTCTGTGAAGTTTCAGACCCATAGCTAATTACTCACCTACTGAAAATGAGTAAATGTGAATTATCTCTAAAAGTATTGCAGATAGCCTATTTTTCTCAAATAACTCATTCACCTACTTTTGGGAGAGCTTTCACTTGGTGAAGTTTCAGACCCATAGCTAATTACTCACCTACTCAAAATGAGTAAATGCGAATTATCTCTAAAAGTATTGCAGATAGCCAATTTTTTTCTCAAATAACTCATTCACCTACTTTTGGGAGAGCTTTCACTCTGTGAAGTTTCAGACCCATAGCTAATTACTCACCTACTCAAAATGAGTAAATGCGAATTATCTCTAAAAGTATTGCAGATAGCCAATTTTTCTCAAATAACTCATTCACCTACTTTTGGGAGAGCTTTCACTTGGTGAAGTTTCAGACCCATAGCTAATTACTCGTCTACTCAAAATGAGTAAATGCGAATTATCTCTAAAAGTATTGCAGATAGCCAATTTTTCTCAAATAACTCATTCACCTACTTTTGGGAGAGCTTTCACTTGGTGAAGTTTCAGACCCATAGCTAATTACTCACCTACTCAAAATGAGTAAATGCGAATTATCTCTAAAAGTATTGCAGATAGCCAATTTTTCTCAAATAAATCATTCACCTACTTTTGGCAGAGCTTTCACTTGGTGAAGTTTCAGACCCATAGCTAATTATTCACCTACTCAAAATGAGTAAATGTGAATTATCTCTAAAAGTATTGCAGATAGCCAATTTTTCTCAAATAACTCATTCACCTAGTTTTGGGAGAGCTTTCACTCTGTGAAGTTCAGGTATCAGGTATCAGGTATCCATGTGCTTAATCTCCGATGCTCGCGGATTCTAAGGCACACCATCCAATCATAATGTAAGAATCATATGTCGAAAACCATAGCAATGTCGTCACCAGGGGATCATCGGTGTTCGGTAGTGAGAGAAAGCTAAGGAGGGAAAGACTTCTGAAACAAGTAGGTTTTAAGTCGCCTTTTGAAACATGATAGCGTTGGAGCAGTTCGAATTTCCAGAGGCAAATCATTCCAGAGTTTTGGAGCATCATATGAAAATGACTTATTGAAATGAACCTTGGACTTGTGAACTGAGGAACTGTAAAAGGGTACATTGAGGAACATTTTTTCTGGATTACTGCGCCTTGTCTTAACAGCAGATGTATATAAAGACAAGTATGGGGCAAAGTATTTCGGCTTTCCAGTAGTGAGGAACTTATACGTGAGTAACAGGGTTTTAAAAATGATACGTTGTTGAACAGGAAGCCAGTGAAGAGACTTTAGGATTGGAGAGACATGAGAAAATCTGGACACCCCAGAGACAAAGCGTGCCAAGCAATTTTGGATATTCTGAAGCCTTGTGATATTCTTAGAGGACAAACTGCGAAACAGGGAATTACAATAATCCAGACGACTACTGACCAATGCATTAGCCACCATTATTGACACATCATAAGAGAGAAAGCGTCTGATGCGATGCAGATCTCGAAGGCTGGTAAATGAGGATTTAACAACAGAATTCACATGATTTGTGAAGCTGAATTTAGAGTCAAAAAGTACACCTAGATTCCGAACAACATCATTCGGAGAGAGGCAGTTTCCCAAGATGTTCACAGGGAGAGAATCTTTAAGCCATTTAAACTTATCCATAGAGCCAAAGACTATAAACTCCTTTTTTCCAGGATTTAATTTAAGCTTATTTTCAAACATCCACATGCGAATCTCATCCAAGCAGGCCTTTAGCTGGTGAAATGAGTTGGGACAACTTCCAGGAGATAGATGGATGAACAACTGGGAGTCATCTGCATAAAAGTGATATTTGACATCCTTAAATTTTGCAATTACATTACTAAGGGGGGAAGTGTAGAGGGAGAACAATAAGGGACCAAGAACGGAGCCCTGAGGCACACCAAAATTTAATTTGAAACATTCTGAAACAACCGAGCCAATTTTGACAGATTGAAAACGATCCAAAAGATATGATGTAAACCACCTGAGGACATAACCAGTGAAGCCAAACCTTGTTGATAGACAGGCGAGGAGTGTGTCATGGTCAATCGTGTCAAAGGCGGCCGACAGGTCGAGGAGGACTAGGGCCGTAGGCATACCCTTAGACAATGACAAGTGTATCTCATTCTGAATACACAACAGGGCGGTTTCAGTAGAGTGTCCAGCTTTATAGGCAGACTGAAATGTGTTACCGAGATTGTTAGAATCAATATGAGACCTTATTTGAGAAGCAACAACACGCTCCACTAACTTTGATAAGAAACTCAGCCCAGAAACTGGCCGATAATTCTTGAGGTCATCCTTTGGCAATGAAGTCTTCTTGATGAGAGGTGTGACTATGGCAATTTTGAAAGGTTCTGGAAAGACACCATCTTGAAGAGATAAGTTTACCAGCTTAGTAATCGAAGGGAGAAGAATGTCTATACATCTTTTCACCAGGAAAGTTGGCCAAGGGTCCAAAGAGCATGTTTTTGATGGGGAATCCTTAATGAACTTATGGACTTCGAGTTCTGAGACCAACTGAAAAGAGCTGAAAGAGGGAGGCTTCCTTTCTTGAGGAACACACTTTGATGTACATTTTCTAAAAGTGTTTCTAATTTTATTAATTTTGTCTATGAAAAAGGAGCCAAAACGGTTTGCCAGTGATTTGTCATCAGTACAGGATGGAAGGATAGAGACCTGGGACCTGCCCAGTACCTTGCCCAAAACTCGCTACAACTTCTTACCATCCTTACTGTTTTTTTTGACTAATTCCTGATAGTAATTTTTCTTGTTCTTATTCAGAAGGTGGTTGCATCTATTTATCTGTCGTCTAAGACGAGCACGGTTTAATGGGGTTTTGTCTCTCCTCCATGTTCGTTCATATTGCCTTCTTAAACACTTGGCGGTTCTGAATTCATTTGTTATCCAGCCAGGTGCTGGTTTAGCGAGGCGCCTTGTTTTCAAGGGTGCATGAATGTCTAGGAGATCAGACAAACTAGATACGTATTGTTCATAAAGTGTGTCAATGTCATCCGAAAATGCTTCGTTTCTAGCCTTATACTGTTGTTTCAGACCCATAGCTATTTATTCACCTACTCAAAATGAGTAAATGCTAATTATCTGTAAAAGTATTGCGGATACCCAATTTTTATCAAATACTCATTCATCTACTTGTGGGAGAGCTTTCACATGGTGAAGTTTCAGACCCATAGCTAATTACTCACCTACTCAAAATGAGTAAATGCGAATTATCTCTAAAAGTATTGCAGATAGCCAATTTTTCTCAAATAACTCAATCACCTACTTGTGGGAGAGCTTTCACTTGGTGAAGTTTTAGACCCATAGATAATTATTCACCTACTCAAAATGAGTAAATGTGAATTATCTCTTAATAGTATTACAGATAGCCAATTTTTCTCAATTAACTCATTCACCTACTTTTGGAAGACCTTTCACACACGAAAATGAAAAATTGTGAATATCTCGGAAAAGCTATTTCTTCTGCTTTAATGCTCGGCGGGAGATACACACCACGGCAGTGGTCTTGACAAAAATTTTTGTCTCCCCAAAAATGGTGGCCATTTTGAATTTTCAAAGTTTTTGCAAAACACAAAAATGCTTATATCTCGAAAACCATGCTATATGGAGCGAAGTCAACAAAATTTTGGACCTGCTGGGTATCTATGCAGAGTAGCCATGCCAATTTTCAAAATATTTTTGTCTCGCCAAATATAGCGGACACTTTTAATTTTTTTATTTTTTGCAAAACACAAAAATGCTTATATCTTGAAAACCGTGCTAGATAGAGCAGACTGCGCTGACTTTGGTTGCCACAACAGTATAAGGCTAGAAACGAAGCATTTTCTTAATACTTTAGCACTCACCTTTATATCCTTTTCGGGACGCTTTGTTTTTGCTATGCAAAAACATTATCTTTTTTTTTGCGAGCGATCCTCTAGTTGTAATTTGCTTTTACTGACGATATTTAATTGTATCGTGTATAGAACCTGCAAAACATTGATAGTGTCAACAATTATTTATTTGTGACATTACATTTCAAACTAATTATAACGAAACTGTAAATGTTGCTTGTACATTAAATCAATCGTTCTATCAATATTAAATGATTACTGTGTAATATTAAGAAAATACATACATATACATCTATATAGATACAGAGAAGAAAATAAATTGGTGGTCACTGTAGTAAAGCGGCATTTGACTTGTGGTTAATTTTAAACTTTCGGTTGCAAACACAAGGTCAAAGTTAAAGTCACTTCAAATGATTATCTCATACATATCTTCTTTCAATTGCACTATAAGCTTTTCAACTTCTTCCAAAAAAGTTTTTATGCTGTCTTTAGGAGATCTGTAAACAGTCACTAGAGCAAAGATTACTTCATTCGCTTCGATTATCACACATGTACATTCTATGTTAATTGCATGGAATTTCTTCTCACAACATTTGGTGTCCCGTTTGACATAAATACCTGTACCATGAACTGACTTACTACACGTTAATATGTAATTATCCATTTCAAATTTCTTATGTGACGCTATTTTAAATGTGTGTTTCCGTTAAACATATAGCATCTAACAGTTTAACTGATGGATCACTCTTTAAATCTTGCAGATGCATTTTCAGAGATCTTATATTTAGGCAACCCAAAAGAAAGGCATTTTCCCTTGCTATTTTTTCAATTGGAGAAATCCATTGTAATTTAGATTCAGCTTCCATCCGTTTCATTTGTTCAAGAGCACCTGCGTTTACTTTTATATGGCTTGGGTTAAAATTGCAGATTTTTATTCCCCTACTTGTTTTGGCTCTACTTAGCATAGTGTAAATTAGTCCTTGAGGAACACATTTCAAGTTTGATGGTTTCATCATATCTGCAACCATTTTGCTGTATGTACTACCCTGTGCTTTGTGTGTTGTTAATCCCCATGCTAGGTCAAATATGTTGTTCACCTACTTTTTGATGTAGTGCGGCGGGAGATCATACCACGGCAGTGGTCTTGTTTTTCAACAAGTTGGAGCCTCACCATGGCTCGGTACTTCTCAAGGATTGTCTGGATCTGCAAAAATACTGCTAGTCAGACAACTATTTATGTCCAGCATAATATTTGTCCTTTCGAATTTCATCCGCTTCAGTCTTTAACCAAAGCTGGTGACACAGTACAATTCTTCTGAATTCTTGTCTTTGTGTCCATCTGTGAGGGAATTTGGCATCTTGCTCATGCGCAGACCGTGTATTCTGAGATGAGAAGACACACAAACACCTTGGAACATCGATTTACACGCAACTTGTGACGGCATATACGTGACCAACAACTCGAACCCACAACTCATACACAGATATTTTATAAGAATAAACATTATTTCTGCTTGAATATCAAAGACTTGTATAACCAGCTCATGATATTAATGAAGAAATATGAAGTTACCCAATTCCATGTGGTTTTCTAACAATATTTTATATTTAAGCGTCCCGCAAGGGATGCTTGTTTGTGTATGGGAGGATATCTGGCTCCACCGGCTCCGTGAGCTCTGCATTTTCTTTTCCTCATAACTCTGTGACCCTTGGGCAGATTCTTTTCAAATTTAGCAGGTGTATGGAGTAGCCCTGGGGAATTTTTTTGAATATGCTGCAGTGACATTTCGACCAATCAGACGGGTCACATGACCAAAAATGTGTTTTTTCGATGGGTAAGCTTGTCCGGATGATAACTTAAAAGGGATTTTATTAATTCACCTGAAACTTGGCAAATACATTTATTCTATTAAAATCTGGAAATCATTATATTTTGGCATTGATTGGTTAAGAAATGGCCAAGTAATTAATTAATCATTATGAATTTTCCAAATAAGGAAAACACAAATATGCTTATATCTTGAAAACCGTGCTAGATAGAGCTATTTCGACAGATTTTTGACCCACAGGGTATCTCTTCCGAGCAGCCATCCCAATTTTCAAAAAAATTTTGCCTCGCCCAAAATGACGGTCATTTTGAATTTTTCGCAAAAATGCTTATATCTCGAAAACCGTGCTAGATAGAGCAATTTCGATGAAATTTTTGACCCACAGGGTATCTATGCAGAGTAGCCATCCCAATTTTCAAAAAAAATTTGTCTCGCCAAAAATGGCGGCCATTTTGAATTTTTCACAAAAATTGCAAAACACAAAAATGCTTATATCTGGAAAACCGTGCTAGATAGAGCTATTTCGACGAGATTTTTGAGGCGCAGGGTATATCTTCCGAGCAGCCATCCCAGTTTTGAAAAAAATTTTGCCTCGCCCAAAATGGCGGCCATTTTGAATTTTTCGCAAAAATTGCGAAACACAAAAATGCTTATATCTCAAAAACCGTGCTAGATAGAGCGATTTCGACGAAATTTTTGACACGCAGGGTATCTCTGCAGAGTAGTTTGAATTTTCGAATTTTTCGCAAAAATTGCAAAACACAAAAATGCTTATATCTCGAAAACCATGCTAGATAGAGCAATTTCGACGAAATTTTTGAGTCAAGATAGCCGGTCAGATTTACCCCCTGAGCTTTAGAATGTATTAAGAGGTATTGGGAAACCATATGTGAAGATTCGAGATAGCCAGTCAGATTTACCCCCTGACCCCCCACTCCTTATGGGTTAAACTGGGGTCATAAAATAGCTGACTTTGTGTTTTTACCTTATATCTCCTTTATTCTTGCTTCTAGAGCTTTAGAATATATTAAGAGGTATTGGGAAACCATATGTGAAGAGTCTATATAGCCGGTCAGATTTACCCCCTGACCCCCCCCCCCCCCCCCCCCCCCCCCCCCCTTCTCCCTTATAGGTCAAACTGGGGTCATAAAATAGCCGATGTTGTGTTTTGATTTATATCTCCGTTATTCTTGCTTTTAAAGCTTTAGAATGTATTCAGAGGTATTGGGTCACCATATGTGAAGAGTCAAGATAACTGGTCAGATTTACTCCCTGACCCCCCACCCCACCCCACCCCCACCCCCCTCTCCCTTATGGGTCAGACTGGGGTCATAAAATAGCTGATTTTGTGTTTTTGTCTGATATCTCCTTTATTCTTGCTTTTAGAGCTTTAGAATATATTAAGGGGTATTGGGAAACCATATGTGAAGAGTCAAGACAGCTGGTCAGATTTACCCCCTGACCAACCCCCCCCCCCCCCCCCCCCCCCCCCCCCCCCCCCCCCCCCCCCCTTCCACTCCCTTCCCCCTTATACGTCAAACTGGGGTCATAAAATAGCCGCTTTTGTGTTTTGCCTTATATCTCCGTTATTCTTGCTTTTAAAGCTTTAGAATGTATTCAGAGGTATTGGGACACCATATGTGAAGAGTCGAGATAGCCGGTCAGATTGTGGGGTCATAGAATGCAATTTCTACTTTAATATTTCAACATTAATGATGTCATTATCTTAATGTTATTTTCATATCTTCGTGCAAAGGGTGTAACATTTTGAAATTGCACTCACGACTTATACATACTATTAAAGCAGGCAAAATACATTCCTATTTTGTTGTCATCATCTAAAATTATGATATGCATCAAATTGTGCTTGATTTATTGTGAAAAACTGGTTACAAACTTATTTCGGTGCAGCAGTTTGATAATGACACATTTATAAATTCCCATTTTCAGCTCATTATCACTTCTTCTGACTTCCATTCTTCTGCAGTAAACTAATAACTCAGCAATGCAAACATATTTTTTACTATGTCTCTTATTTATACATAACATCTACATATCACTGACACTTTTAACAGAGCGTAGATAAAGATAACATCTTACTCCTTATATGACCATTTCTTCATCCATAGACTACAACAGGGGGAGGGGGGGTGTTGGGGAGACACACATTAACTTGATTTCAGTGATTCTGCTACATGAAAAGTCCGGCAGGACATTCTGTCCTAAGACTAGGAAAACATTTAGGACATTTTCGAAGAATTTAGGACAGAATTCTTGTCAATCAAATTTTCATTCGACAGGTTGCTAAAATTAAGTCATTAAAGTCAATGACCCTATATGAATGGGAAATAAAGTAAAATTTACTGAATCATAACAAATATCACATTTTAGTTAAAATGTCAAAAAGTCTTTATGATGTTCAATGATCGTGTATTACTAAAACGAGAACTCACGACCAAAGAACCTAAGTATGGTGAATCGGTGATCCATGAGATTTTCATGCTATTAAAATGTCCACTGGCAGTAAACATTACAGCCAGCAAATAAACTTTCAATCTGAGTTTTTTTTCAAAAAGCAAAAATTCAGAATATTACAGTAAAATTTATGTGGAAACCTACAGAAAACAAAATCTTCAATTACACGAAAATACCAGCCGACCATAATTCAGTGATGCTTCTAGAGCACGGGATATGCGATATCTCGCGAGTTTTAGTACTAGCCCGCAATTCGGTATATTCGGCGCGTTCGGTAGAAGACGCGATCCCGCATGTTTACAAAATGGAAGAGGCTATATACACGCCGGCATGTACATAACGGTCGTTACTGCTCTTATATACACGCCGGCGTGCATATTAGAGTAATTAAGCGGCCCGTCAGGGACGCTTATTTGTTTTCACCGAAGTTCGACTGATCACTTCGACTGATAACTTCTTAGCCTTTCAAATTTTTCTTTCCTTCTTAGCTTTCTTTAAAACTATAGGGGCGGGAAAAATTTTGGGGATACTTTGCGCAGACCTTAAGCTTTACTTAAGGTGACCTTAAGCATAACTCCAAAACACCCCGTCATCGCGTTTCGGAAAAAACCACACACACCTGTGCTATAAAATTTATCTGGTACATTCTAGACCAAATTTCCAAGGTCGGAAAGGATTTTCTCATCAATCGCACCATAGATACGTGAATGGGAGGCGTTTTATTTTTGTAAATTTTTTTAAGATGGGTACTTGGTCTGTATCTCAAAAATGGTTAGGATTTCGGCGTTTTGTTGGAATAACTTATTCAGCTACTTTTTGATAATCTTTCACATGCCGAAGTTTTAGCTCTGTATCTGCAAACTTAAGGTCACCTTAATGACCAAAATGTGGGTTTTAACCCTCCAGTTCACTTAGTTTTCCACACTTTTCAACAAAACTTGCCATATATATTAAGATTTACCAAAGGATTATCCTGACTTTATGGTGACCTTAAACTGTTAATATTATTAGGGCTATGGCCCCCCCTAAAGTCATCAAATTGGAATAAAATTGTCGGGCCTGTTATTTTTCCATCTTTTTAAAAATCTAACATATATTGATATTGAGGTACATCAAAAGAACACTCTTACTACCTTATGATTCAAATATTAATAATGTTAGGGCCATCTTAAACTTAAAATGTAGAGTTTTTCAGCCCTAAGCTTAGTTAATGTGAACATTTTTCAAATAAAACTTGCGACATTTATAAAGGTTGGCAGAAAGGACATTCTGCTTTTATGGTCACCTTAAAGTCCCAATATGAATGAAGTTATGGTCACTTTTCAGTGAAAAAAGGAAGTTTTCGGCCTCCAGCTATCTTATTGTTCAACTGACCTCAGCTAAACTTTGTACACTTATAAAGGATGACAAAAGGGACATTCTCATTTTATGGTCCCCTTAAAGTCGCAATATGGATGAAGTTATGGTCACCTTGCAGTGAAATTATGGAGGTTTTAATCTCCAGCTATCGTATTGTTCAGCAGAGCTCAGTTAAATTTTGTACACTTTTAAAGATGACATTAGGGACATTCTTATTTTCTTTCCACCTTGGAGTTCCAATACAAATATAATCATGGCCATCTTGACGTGAAAATGAGGATTTTCAGCCCCTAACTGATTTACTGTTCAGTAACATCAGTTTAACTTGACATTGATTATACTAAAGTAAGATTTTGTATAACATTTCACTTAAAATTCCTGTACTTAAGAGGCTTTGGCCATCTTAACATGATAAATATATACTTCTTGCTCCCTCCTCATTTATTTTAACACTTTTTAAAACCACACCTGGCATATATATACTTAAAAATATTTATGCTGTCTGGCAAACCTAATCTCTTAGTGTTTATGAAGTTATGACATCTTCAAAGAAAAATATGAGCTATTTATGATGCACTGATGTGGTTATTAACATATTACAACTGATAAGTGTTCACATAATATAAATTCCTAATTTTAGGCAGATTAAAAAACCACATTCTTCTGATTCCATTCTTTTGGAATTGTGGGGATATAACTTTTCCTTTTTGGAAAAAAAGCTTCAATTGATTCAATTTTTGTTTTGTAGAAGGAGTTGATGATCTAGCTACTTGTTCACATAGACTATATAAATTGGTCAAATGTATACACCTGACTTCTTTCACAATATAAGATGCTTGAAAAAAAAACACTTTCTCATAAACAGTTTTCCTTGTACAGCATTTTATGTATCTCCAGCTGAGTGGAAATGAATGACTTGTCCTTTTCTTCTTCCTCCCCAAGTCTGTATTTGCTTTTGTGTGATATCTATCAAAAGGCACATTCATGGAAAGTCTTTCTATGCAGAAAGAACCCCCCAACTCCCCTTTAGTGCACATAAAAAGCAAGTGGAAAAAAGAATGGCCTCAGTGGGGGAAGTGGGGGGGGGGTTGATGGAGGGAGATGATAGAGATATATATATGTGTGTGTGAAGCAAAAGTGGAACAAAAAAAAATTGGAATATTTATGCTGTTCTTTCGAATGTATATTGTTTTCTTTTTACTTTCTTCCATTTCACTTAGACTTCTACATTTAATTAATTTTAGCTCAAGTGGGAAATGAATTTTTGAAACTTTAATGCATGCAAATTCCTGAAGTTATGCACTAAATCACTTATAACTTGAAAAGTATTGCGTTCACAGCATTTTGTTAAAATATGTTATTAGGCTACTTTTTCCACAGCTACAACAAGTCCAGTAACTTGTTTGGTCTTAATTTTGTGCATTATTATGTAGATTTTTAATTTCAATTGCTAAATCATTCATAAATATTGCAATATATAAACTCATACTTTTCTTTCCCAATAAATCCAGTAACATTTTTCTAGCGCTATAGCTTGACTTGTTTGTAACTTGATTTTTCTTGTAAGCAATAACTCTGAAGCAAAATCAGTAACTTTTGCACAAAAAGTCTAATGCACTTTGGTTCACTTGATTTTATTAGTGGTTTTGTTAAGTTTTTAGTTGAAGCACAATCAGTAATTTTAAACAATAGTTCTTAAGCATCTTAGTCCACTGCATTCAATTAGTGTTTTATACTTAAGTCTGATACTAATGACATTTTGAACAGAAATGTCTGTGGTCAGTGTACCCTTTCACTTGAGACCTCCTCTCCGAGAACATTACCAAAGAATGTAGGACATACAGAATCCGGGAAAAAAAATACCTCCTGGACAAAATGCCTCACAGAAAAAATGCCTGTTGGAAAAAATGCCTCCTAGAAAGAATGCCTCCTGGATATTTTGTGACTAGGAAAAAATGCCTCCTGAGAAAAAAAAAGTTATTTCAACTTGTAAACATGTTACATATGAAACCTATAACGTATAATATCAAAAACATGTTAATTTCAGATATGTACAGTCAAAACCAGAACGTACAATATCACGAAGTACAAATTACAAATATCTTCTTGAAAGGGTATCCCTTCAGCTGTACTCTGGACCAGTTTAAAAGCAGGATTTATGGCTGTGAGGTTTCTTGATGAAATAGTTGTGGCCTTTATGGCTTACAATATGCATTCTTATCAAATTACAAGATAGGTTATCCCCTCTGTAAGGAGTTGATCACAATTAGATGCACTAGGAGGGGCAGAAATGTAATTACAAGAAAAACATGACACCTGTCATAATGGAAACCAGGGATGAGCAGCCAGCCAAAAGAGTGAGAAGCACCAGCAAAACCTTACAAGAGAAACTTACATACCTTTGTACAGCTAAGCAAAATGTGTAAGAGACTGTGAATTTTTGACAGGCATTGCCGACTATAAGACTCAAGTGGGAAAAAATGAAGATGCCTCTGAAGTTGTAATGTGAACCTGTAGTGTTATGATACTTGAAAGAAGTTTTTTTTCTTAGGAAGTATTTTTCCTGGTCACAAAATATTCAGGAGGCATTAATTCTAGGAAGTATATTTCCTAGGAGGCATATTTTCTAGGAGGCATTTTTTCCAGGAGGCATTTTTTCCATGCATTGGACATACATTCTTTTGAGAAGTAAATTTCACACCTACAATTTCTTTTCTGCCAAGCTGTGGTCTTTCTTTCATTTGTTAAATATGGTAACATACACAATGCAATAAACTTTACATTTTCTATTCCTTGTGATGCATATCTTGACATCTTTTACGGCTTACTTTGCACTTTTTCATCAGGGCCGCTTCGTTTTTGTCAGCAAAAACATTTTTCTAGTTTATTCCTTATGTACATGCCAGTGGTGTGTATATAAAAGAGGTGAGAATATTATATTCACGCCAGCACATATTAATAGACGTGAATGCAATATTTTAAATAATGGTGACATATTATAACATATCATGTTTATAAAAAATACTAATTAAAAATTAAAATTTATAGCATTAATAAGTATAAAGATGTAGTACAGTTATTGAAGAAAGTGTCACATAAATTAGCATCTCTTACAGTAATCTGATAACTTTGACAGCTCTGTTAGTTGTATTTTAGATTAATTATATTGTTTATTGTACATCTATTATTGTGTGTATAAATGATGAAAAATGAAAGATGATGAAGCTTAAAACAATTAATAAATAAATAAATGATGAAATAATAAATAAGCAAGGAAACCCAATGATGATACCTTATACTAAACACAGTGAAATATTTCACAAGTATGTGTTTATAAAAGTAAATAATACTACTACTAATAATATTACTTTGGAATGCCATTTGGCAGGGAAAAAATCTAAATATGTATATGTCAGAGTCTCTCTCTCTCTCTGCTCTCTCATGTGAGTTAATTATTGTTAGGGTCAATGTTACATGGTGGTAAACATTAAAGGATATATACATATAAAGACTTTAAAAAATTAGATATTTAAACTCTCGAATTTAATAATATTTGTTTACGACTTACTGAAATATAATATTGAGGGTCTGAGGGTTGAAAAAAAAAAAAAAAAAAAAAAAAAAAAAAAAAAAAAATAAATAAATAAATAAATAACATATCATGTTTATAAAAAATACTAATTAAAAATGTCAATAAAATAATATTATATTTTAAGTCAGAACATGCTATTAAAATGTCTACTGGTTGTAAGCATTATACACCAATAATATTTTAATCTTTTATAGGCATTATATACATGCTGGCGTGTGTAGTTCTGCTAGAGTTAATATTAAAAATATCATTTTTGTAAAATATATTTATTTTTTACTCTATAAACTTGACTTTAACTTGAAAATTTTTGCACAAAAACTGAATGTATGTGGGAGTATTTATTGTACATATTTATTGATTTCACATATGTACTGTAATATATATACATTATTTTTGGTGAAAGAAGCAAAATATAAGCTCTCATTTAGGAAACCTAATGTCATTGGAAGTTTACACTAAAATATGAATTATAATTTCCTTAAAACCAATTTTTTTTGACAAAAATTATAATATGCCAGTTGTTCAGAAAAGAAAAACCTAATTTAAATAGAATTAATCACTATACCATGAAAGCTCCATTGACACAAAAACGCCAAAGAAAATCATTTATAAAATGTCATTCATTTCTTATTTAGGGACCAATAAAGTAAGTATTATAAACCAATTTATAAAAAGAACACCAAATAAGATCCATTTGGTGTAATTTAACAATACAGTAACCATTTTTCAAGAAATTTCATTGGTTAAAACTGGCGTGTATATAAGGAGTTAATTGCCCTTATATACACGGCGTGTATATAGCCGATTCGTTACAAAATGGAGGGGCACCGATCGTTTCGTGAGAATCCTTTAATTTTATCATCATGAAGGCTATATTTGGTCGTTTTTTCAGTAAAAAATGTTATTTCATATGAAAACAAAACGGATGCTACAGTTTGAAAGTGGATGATGCAAACGTCAGATACTAACAACAATACTGTTGAACCAGTTCATACAGCATGTGTGTTACCTCATATTTTCTCATGAATATTAATAAGTTGGGAGCTATGGCCGTGAGTTCTCAAGTTTAAAGTGTTAGATCTTTGTTGAGGGTTCTATTTTATAAAATATTGCTGGAAAACCCTAATGCAAATCTATGACCTCATCTCATGAATATTAATGACTTGGGTGCTATGGCCATGAGTTCCCCAGTTTAAAGCATTTGGTCTTTCATCGAGGCGCTTCTATTTAAAAAATATTACTAGAAAAGTATTTTTGTAGAATATGGCCCCATGTCTTTGATTTTTTTTTTATCCAGGCACTGATTGATCTAGATAAGTAACTCAATGTGATCTAAGTTGGATCAGTTTCCATCTTCTATTTTTTTCACGAAGATCCATACAGTAGCATTGTGTAATCCTGCTAACAAATATACGGACAGACAAATGGTTCTGAAATTAATCCCTCTTTGGCGGAGGTACAAGTTCCCATTTTAATTGACCAAGCCCCCACATTTTTCGGACATGGGGGGAAACTGCCCCCACATTTCAAAATTTCTAGAATCAACACTGTAATTAATATTCATGAGAAGATATGAGGACACAGATTTTCCCTGGGATTTCCTTGCAATATTTTATAAAATGGAAGTATAGACGAAAATCAAATACTTTAAACTCGAGAACTCATGACCATAGCACCCAAGTCATTAATATTCATGAGAAGATACGAGGAGACAGATTTTCCTTGGGATTTCCTTGCAATATTTTATAAAATTGATGCATAGATGAAGATCAAATACTTTAAACTGGAGAACTCACGGCCACAGAATACAAGTCATTAATATTTATGAGAAGATATGAGGACACAGATTTCCCCTGGGATTTCCTTGCAGGTCACGTGGCTTGTCACGAGACTTCATAAAAGACGTCTAGCCGTTGCTACGATAAAAATCACGTAGATCTCGCGAGATTTTAGGGTTATAATGTGACTTCATATTTTGTAAATGAAAAGACGTCTAGATCTTCTATTATAAAGACCGGAAATGCGCAGTGAACGAAAACCCGTCTGTGCGCATAGAATCAGCACATAGTAAAACCTCCAATAACGGCCCGCTGAGAAACGGAAGTGCTGTTTCGATTGCTCAATTGTATGTCGATAGTAAAATTGTCTGCTTTTACGAGAGCGATCATGCATGCAAAACAATATGGCGGCGTCCTTGTTCGTGTCACCTCGTAAAAATAAATAGATATTTCTTTCAACCAGGTAGGCTGGTCTTTATAATAGTAATAAATACCTCATGCTCGGGCATTTGTTACAGGATATACGCCCGGCAAAAATTCCTTAATAATGCCCTCGCGCCTAACGGCGCTCTGGCATTATTTGGAATTTTTGCCGGGCGTATATCCTGTAACAAACGCCCTCACAATCGGTATTTATTACTACATTATCGCCCACGGATACGACTCAGACAATATGTCCTACTATTCTATTGAAAATTCGGGGTTTTGTTGCAAAATTCGGTCAATGACCGATGGCCGACGCGAATCTGAAACCCTGATTTAGAGTATTTTGTTTCAATATGTTATTCACCTATTTTGGGTAAGCTATAACATAGTGAAGTTCCAGACCTGTGGCTCATTGCATAGCTGAGTAATAGCTACTTTGAAGTTGTCACTGTTGAGTAAATCAGTTGTAATTTGAAAACTATTGCATTTACAGAAATTTGTGTAAATATGTTATTCAGCTACTTTTGGGTCAGCTATAACATAGTGAAATTACAGACCTGTAGCTCATGGCACAACTGAGCAATAGCTATTTTCAGGTACTGACTGTTGAGTAAATCAGTTGTAACTTGAAAAATATTGCATTTGGAGTATTTTGTTAAAATATGTTGTTCACCTACCTTTGGGTCAGCTATAACATAGTGAAATTACAGACCTATAGCTTATGGCATAGCTGAGCAATAGCTATTTTCAGGTTCTCACTATTAAGTAAATCAGTTGTAACTTGAAAACTATTGCATTTACAGTATTTTGCTTAAATATGTTGTTCACCTACTTTTGGGTCACCTATAACATAGTAAAAATTCAGACATGTAGCTCATTGCATAGCTGAGTAATAGCTACTTTGAGGGTATCACTGTTGAGTAAATCAGTTGTAACTTGAAAACTATTGCATTTAGAGTATTTTGTTTAAATATGTTATTCATGTAATTTTTGGTCAGCTATAACATAGTGAAATTGCAGACCTGTATGTCATGGCATAGCTGAGCAATAGCTACTTTCAGGTTCTCACTGTTGAGTAAATAATTGTATCCACTGGATTATTAAGCCGCAGTGTGTAGAGAGATTTCACCATCACCGCTCTAACAAAAAAAATATTATAGCTAGCCTTCTCAGGTTTGCAGGATATATTAATAACCATCAAATGTTGCCTGGGAATATTTTTGGCCTCATTTTGAAAAACAAGATGGCCGCTAGGGATGTTTATTCGACTTTAAACAAGGACTTGGGCCCCTCCTTCAAGGTCAAACGAGGATAGGAAAATATAAAAGTGCTTATAAATCGCTTTTACTTGGTCGTACAGGTTTGTAATGTGAAACCATCCTATAGGAAATCATGGGCTAGGAATCTTTTGATATGATCAGATTTGACCTTTGGCCCCTCCTTCAAGGTGAAATGAGGATAGCCAAAATTAAAAGTGCTTATAACTTGCTAAGTCCTCCTTCACGGTTAAGCAATGGTTGATTGGCTTTGATGAGTTTTTTTTCTGGTGGATACAATTTGCATCTGTTCTCCAATGCGCTAGGTCTAGTTTTCTCTTGCAAAGCAATACTCTAGTTCTATTTGGCTATATCTAAAGTTTTTTAAAGTTTCTATATGAAATCACGAACAGATACATTTGGATCAGGGTTATATAAAGAATCTAAGAAATACAAATTTTGAGATTTTTAAGTATTTATTACCCTAATGTTTTTATGTTAAAACAGATGTTAGTCAGATTAATGATGAAAGTCATTGGCTTGTTTTTTGTAGAAAACGCTGATCCCTTGGTTATAGAAAAACCATGTTTCGCCAATTAACCAAATTAGCTGTGAGGGGGCCACTGCATGGAGGTCAATCCCTGAACCCCTTGATAACATTGTCAAGGGGCTACAAATTTCTCAATGTGGATGTGAACAAAGAGAAAGGTTGGTATGTGTAGAGCTGAGGGTATTTATGTTCATGTGTTAGCTGGCACTAAACAGCAGAATTCTACACAGCAACAGTGTCATGAGTGTTGTTCAGCACTCAACACTCGGGTATGGTTAATGTTTTTAATGTTATTTAACTTTCCCCCAGCCCTGTGGAATTAAAACAGGTGCTGTTTTAGCCAGAATTTCTTTTGTGAAACTGCCTTTGGTAAACATTTTTAGACAATCAGTTTGCAGTCCTTTGGTGCATTGGAATACACCTTTCTTGGTTGTGAAGGTTTTATTGATTACTGAAATCTTATTCTATATTTGGAAGGAATGCCTTCTATTTCTATCAGGGTGGGAGACTGTACAATCACCCTGACAAGGTCTGTTCACAACCTAGGTGCCCATTTTGATTCACGGATGAACATGGAAGAGTTTATATCAAAAAGTGCAGAGCCTGTCAATTACAACTTCATAAAATTCATTAAATATTTGTCTAATGATACATGTTCCTGCATAATTCAAGGCCCGGTAACATCAAAACTAGACTATGCCAACTGCCTGCTTTATGGAGTAAATAAAGTCTTTTTTCACAGACTACAAATTGTACAAAATTCAGCAGCCCGTGTCATCCTGAAAATGAGAAAGTACGACCACATTAGTAGAGCAAGACAAGAACTTCACTGGCTTCCAATACAACAGCGGATTGCTTTCAGTATCCTCACTGATGTGTACAAAGCATCACATGGCCTAGCACCAACATACATCACTGACCTTGATTCGTTAGCACAACCAGCAAGATTAACAAGATCATCCAAAAATTTCATATAGCATTTCCGGTCAAAGTTCCAAGAAACAGTTATGGAAAACGGGCTTTTGTTCATGCTGCTCCAACTCTGTGGAACAATCTACCTGTTAGCATTAGATCATCAAATTCACTACTAGAGTTCAGAAGGCAGCTCAAAACATACTTTTTCACACTTGCATACAATATCCAGATCCTACTTACAGTGCGTAGAAAGTGCTATATAAAAATCATGTGTTATGTTATTCTGAGGCTCAAAAAGTATGTGATATTTGGAGAGACATTTGTATCAAACTATGGTAGGATAATATTACACCCTTTTACGCTTGTTTGAAAGTTTTACCAGAAGATAGTGACCAAAAGCATGCAACACTTTTGTGCTGAGGTTGTAAGGTATTGATCTGTCAGGATTGAATAAACATACAGGTAACTCCATTTAAGTTCAGTTGTATAATAAAGCTAAAAACAAATACTTTTGTGGGATTTAAGTAAAATTTCACTTTTGATAAAAGTCTAATTAGATTGGTTAGAATTAGTTGGATCAGTATTTGAATATTAGTGTGTGGTTCCATCCCTAGCAAACTCTGTGTATCCGTGGTACACAAGACAATGTGTATCCAAGGTAAAAAAAAATAATTGTAAAAATATAATTATTAAACAATGTGCCTGTATTACTGTGTTGTTGTCATGCCTTTTCTTGAGCTTTTTTGTTAAAATGTAAACTTTCTTTAGTGTTTTCAGAAAGTTTGCAATTTCAGAAAGTTGCAAACTTTCTGTTCTTGTAAAAATTTCAGGCTTAAATATTAATTGCAGGTAGAATGGAAGCTAGGCTCTGATTCATGTAGATATTAAAGTATGTATTAAAATTTAGCTTTTGTGATGAATTTTCTAATGTCCATAAGAAGTGAATGACATAATTTCTACAAGTGTTGTTATGAGCAGTGATTCTGCTGTTTGTTTTTAGTCTTTATATCTTTACCCTGGGCCTAGCCATGTGTTGTGCTGATTTCTGTCAACTCTGATCCTTATATTATGCTCCAGATGTGGTCATATATTTACACTGGCCCTAGCCCTGTGTTGTGCTGATTTCTGTCCACTTTAATCCATATATTTGTCCAGGTGTGGGTGTGATTGCCATGAACAAACCTCCAGTGAACAGCCTGAACCTGGACTTACTCACAGAACTCGACATGGCCCTCAGTAAACTGGAGGATGACAGAAGTTGTCGAGGGGTGGTTCTCACCTCGGTATGTAGTGTTACTCCAATAGATAACATGTATTTCACTCTTACATTTATTGAGCTTGTGGTTTTTATCTCCCGCCAGCCTGCCGGGCGGGAGATTATAAAACGCATTCCGTGCGTGTGTGTGTGTGTTCATGTGTTATGGAGTGTGTGTGTCACGCTTTTATAAAGGGCTGTACATCACACTGGTTGTTTCTCCTTGGCCTTTTCAATGTTTTTTATGACCTTATTGCTTATGTCCTTTCATTTGATGCTGTTATTTCACACCTAGGACCATAGCTAAGTGAGTAATAGCAATGGTGACTACTTTGAGTAAAGTGCTCATAACTCCAAAACGACTGCATTTAGAGTGTTTCTGTAAAATACGTTGTTCAGCTACTTTCTCCATGCCTACAAGATGGTACCATTTTTAGGGTTCTATCTTCATAGCTAAGTGAGTAATAGCTATTTTCTGTTATTAACAATGAGCAAAATGAGTAAATTGATTTTGTCTTTGTAACTGTTACTTACAATATTGGCCTGAAATATGTTGTTCAACAACTCCTTCATGTACTATATCTTGGTGAGGTGTCCAAGGTGTAGCACCATAGCTAACTGAGTAATAGCTATACTAAGTTTAACATTTGACCATTGAGCAAGTCACTTATAACTCAAAAGCTATTGAATATAGAGGATTTTTGTCGAATATGTTGTTCACCTATCTTTTGGATATACTGTATTGTGAATTTTCACAGCTGTATCTCCATAGCTAACTGAGGAATAGCTACTTTGATGATAACCATAATGAGTAAATGGCTTATATCTTCAAAAGTATTGCAGCTACACAATTTTGTTCCAATATGTTGTTCAACTACTATCTCCACAGCTACAACATGGTCACTAGTTTGGAAGTGTATCTCCATAGCTAAGTGAGTAATAGCTACTTTGTCAATTTTTAATGATAACCATAATGAGTAAATGCCTTATATCTTCAAAAGTATTGCAGCTACACAATTTCTCTCAAATAAGTTGTTCATCTACTTTTTATGTCGTCACTCTGCGGCGTGGGCGTCCGCGTCCGCGTGAACAACTTCTCCAAAACTACAAGGCCTAGAGACGTGCTGTTTTTTTTAAAAGATACCTTATCTATCGAGGATGAAAAATTGTTCAAGGCATGCAAATCTGTGTGTTCGTCTGTTTGCTAGAGACATTACAAGGGGGGTACCCCCACCAAAAGTGTGAAAATTTCAACACTTAATCACCATTTTCTCAGTGACTATTGCAGGGATTTCTCTCATATCTTGCATATATGTACTAGGCCACAGGTAGATTCTCTTGTGTGAGTATGAGACCTGGATCTGTCTTACTTTTTTTTTAATAAATTTTTTTAATAATTTTTAATGCATTAAAATTCATGAAATCATGCACAAAATCATTTATAGCTTGAAAAGAGTTGCATTTAGAGCATTTTGGTAAAATATGTTATTCAGCTACTTTTTTCATAGCTTCATAGCTGAGTAATAGCTACTTTGAAGTTCTCAATGTTGAGTAAATCACTTATAATTTGAAAACTATTGCATTTAGAGAATTTAGTATAAATATGTTATTCAGCTACTTTTGGGTCAGCTATAACATAGTAAAATTTCAGACCTGTAGCTCATGGCATAGCTGAGTAATAGCTACTTTTAGGTTATCACTGTTGAGTACATCACTTATAACTTGGAAACTATTGCATTTACAGTATTTTGCTTAAATATGTTGTTCACCTACTTTTGGGTCAGCTATAACATAGTGAAATTTCAGACCTGTACCTCATTGCATAGCTGAGTAATAACTACTTTGAGGTTCTCACTATTGAGTAAATCAGTTGTAATTGCAAAACTATTGCATTTAGAGAATTTAGTATAAATATGTTATTCAGCTACTTTTGGGTCAGCTATAACATAGTGAAATTACAGACCTGTAGCTCATGGCACAACTGAGCAATAGCTATTCTCAGGCACTGACTGTTGAGTAAATCGGCTATAACTTGAAAAATATTGCATTTGGAGTATTTTGTTAAAATATATTGTTCACCTACTTTTAGGTTAGCTATAACATAGTGAAATTACAGACCTATAGCTCATGGCATAGCGGAGCAATAACTATTTTCAGGTTCTCACTATTGAGTAAATCAGTTGTAACTTGAAAACTATTGCATTTACAGTATTTTGCTTAAATATGTTGTTCACCTACTTTTAGGTCAGCTATAACAGAGCAAAAATTCAGACATGTAGCTCATTGCATAGCTGAGTAATAGTTACTTTGAGGTTCTCACTCTTGAGTAAATCAGTTGTAACTTGAAAACTATTACATTTAGAGTATTTTGTTAAATATGTTATTCACAGACGTTTTGGTCAGCTATAACATAGTGAAATTGCAGACCTCTATGTCATGGCATAGCTGAGCAATAGCTTCTTTCAGGTTCTCACTGTTGAGTAAATCATTGTATCCAACCTGTAGGAAATCATGGGCTGGGAATCTGTTAAAATGGTCCGATTTGACCTTGGAACCCTCCTTCAAGGTCAAATGAGGATAGCCAAACATAAAAGTGCTTATAACTCGCTTATTATTGGTCCTAGAGGTTTGGAATGAAAACCAACCTATAGAAAATCATGAGCTGGGAATTTTTTGGTGTGGTCGGATTTCACCTTGGACCCCTCCTTCAAGGTCAAATGAGGATAGCCAAACTTAAAAGTGCTTATAACTCGCTTATTATTGGTCCTAGAGGTTTGAAATGGAAAAGCAACCTGTAGAAAATCATGGGCTGGGAATCTTTTGGTGTGGTCAGATTTCACCTTAGACCCCTCCTTCCAGGTCAAACGAAGATAGCCAAACTTAAAGTGCTTATAACTTGCGTATTATTGGTCTTGGAGGTTTGGGATGGTAAACCCACATATAGGAAATCATGGGCTGGGATTCTTTTGGTGTGGTCAGATTTGACCTTAGACCCCTCCGTCAAGGTCAAACAAGGATAGCCAAACTTAAAAAGTGCCTATGACTCACTTATTATTGGTCCGAGAGGTTTTGGATGGTAAACCATCCTAAATTCTTTGGCTGGGAATCTTTTGGTATGGTCAGATTTGACCTTTGGATCCCTTCTTCATGGTCGAACGAGGATATTGCATTTATAGTATTTCTTTAAATATTTTTAACCTACTTTTTACACTTAAACAATTACCTTGTTACTTTATTTCATAATACCATTTGCAGGGCACAACTTTTTTGTCCTTTTCTTCTGTCAGCTTTGGAATATCTTTCGAACATGCTGTTCAGTTACCATTTACTGTATTTCTGTACAGCCCTTTCCCTGATAATTATGCTTTCCTCTCATTATCACCATCACAAATCAAAAACATTCAGTCAGCTGACACAGTGCCCGTTCACGGGCACTCTCCTCTTGTTAAGTCATTCATCTACTTTTGGGAGAGCTTTCACATGGTGAAGTTTCAGACTTGTAGCTAATTACTCACCTACTGAAAATGAGTAAATACAAATTATCTCTTAGCCAATTTTTCTCAAATAACTCATTCACCTACTTTTGGGAGAGCTTTTTTACATGGTGAAGTTTCAGACCCATAGCTAATTACTCACCTACTGA
Organism: Sabellastarte sp. h YS-2021; assembly: GCA_964017235.1. Classification (NCBI taxonomy): domain Eukaryota; kingdom Metazoa; phylum Annelida; class Polychaeta; order Sabellida; family Sabellidae; genus Sabellastarte; species Sabellastarte sp. h YS-2021. The sequence goes on from OZ024931.1 coordinate 1,573,533, forward strand.
AAATGAGTAAATGCGAATTATTGCTAAAAGTATTTCGGATAGCCAATTTTTCTCAAATAACTCATTCACCTACTTTTGAGAGAGCTTTCACTTGGTGAAGTTTCACACCCATAGCTAATTACTCACCTACTCAAAATGAGTAAATGCGAATTATCTCTGAAAAGTATTGCAGATATGATTTAAATAATTTATAACAGCAAAACTATTCAATTTAAAGGAGTTTTGTCAAATATGTTGTTCACCTACTTTTTGATGTAGTGCGGCGGGAGATCATACCACGGCAGTGGTCTTGTTATTGGAGCAGCAGATTTGATCAGATTCATTATGTTGGTGTAAGTGGTTAACAGGTTGTAGTAACAAAACCACTTGGAGTATTGAAGATTGGATTATTTGTAATTTCAGTATTTTGTTATTTTAGGCTTTTTAGTGGCTGCTGTATCGTCAAACCAATAAAAACACTCAAAAAAGAGAAACACTTGACTCGATGCGACCATATTATGGTGATTACTGTAGTTTTTACTGAAATATTTGCTGAAGATATATCTGAAAACTATTGCATTCAGAACATAATAGCTGTTGCATGCAGAACGGCTGTCTTCAAACTTTGTACAGTCATTGATATTACTCATGTGAGGAAGCCTATTGATTTGGGGCAAAATGGAGTAAAAAAATGTGGTCTCCAGAGGCGATATTGTAAAACACAACTTTACTGATGCGATGCTAAGTAAAACAAGGCCTGCTTCAAATGTCTCAAAAATGTTCCCATTTCCCGACATGTTTTTTATATAGAACAATTTATGTCATATTAAAAAACTATGACTGGTGTAATAAATTTTAGCATTTTGCTGACTAGGCACTTGTCAACTCTGTCGCAAGCAAACACAGCAGAACCATTAGAGGTCTCAAATACAGGTTTCCTATGTTTATTTTAGGGTAAAAGGGGATAACTTTGGAAAAAAAATTTGTGTCCACCATCGTTTTTATGTCATCACTCTGTGGTGTGGGCGTACGCGGATGCGTAGGCGTGAACAGCTTCTCCCCCTAAACTACAAGACTCAGAGACATCATACATGCTGTTTTTTTTTAAAGATACCTTAACTATCGAGGATGAAAAATTGTTCAAGGCATGCAGATCTGTTCGTTCGTCTGTTCCCCAAGTTAGGTACCCCCCACCCAAAGTGTGAAAATTTCAACACTTTATCACAAATTTTCTCATTCTCCATTGCAGGGATTTTTATCATATCTTGCATATATGTACTAGGCCACTAGCAGATTACCTTTTGTGAGTATTAGACCTGCATCTGTCTTAATTTTTTTTTTATTAATTTTTAAAATAATTTTTAATGCTAAACAATTCATGAAATTATGCACTAAATCACTTATTTTCTCATTGACTATTGCAGGGATTTCTTTGTATATATGTACTGGTCCACTAGTAGATAACCTTGTGTGAGTATCAGGCTTCCAGATCTTTCTTAATTATTAAGCGGCCCGTCAGGGACGCTTATTTGTTTTCACCGGAGTTCGACTGATCACCGCCGCCGCCGCCGCCGGATTATGGTCTCCCTTGAATAACTTCTTAGCCTTTCAAATTTTTCTTCCCTTCTTATCTTTCTTTAAAACTATAGGGGTGGGAAAAATTTTTGAGATACTTTGCGCAGACCTTAAGCTTTATTTAAGGTAACTCCAAAACACCTCGTCATCGCGTTTCGGAAAAAACCACACACACCTGTGCTATAAAATTTATCAGGTACATTCTAGACCAAATTTCCAAGGTCGGAAAGGATTTTCTCATCAATCGGACCATAGATGCCTGAATGGGAGGCGTTTTATTTTCGTAAATTTTTTAAAAATGGGTACTTGGTCTGTATCTCAAAAACGGTCAGGATTTCGGCGTTTTGTTGGATAACGTATTCAGCTACTTTTTGATAATCTTTCACATGCCGAAGTTTTAGCCCTGTATCTGCAATTTTAAGGTCACCTTAATGTCAAAAAACGGGGTTTTAGCCCTCCAGTTCACTTAGTTTTTCACTTTTTTCAACCAAACATGGCACATATATTAAGATTTGCCAAAGGAATATCCTGACTTTATGGTGACCTTAAACTCAAAATGTTAATGGACATTTGGCCTGCTTAAAGTCATCAAATTGGAATAAAATGCTCTGGCTCCTTTCTTTTTCCATTTTTTTATATCGAAATTATCACTGGTATTAAACTAGATAAAAATAATACTTATGGTTACCTTAAACTCTCAGTATGAATGGAGTTGTAGCCACCTTAAAGTGAAATAAGGGGGTTTTCAGCCTCCAAGTATCTTATTGTTCGACTGACCTCAGTTAAACTTTGCACACTTATAAAGGATGGAAAACCAAAGGGTTATCCTGACTTTAAGGTGACCTTAAACTGTTAATATAATTTTGGCCCCCCTAAAGTCATGACATTTGAATAAAGCCATCAGCTAAACTTTGTACACTTATAAAGGATGACAAAAGGGACATTCTCATTTTATGGTCACCTTAAAGTCGCAATATGGATGAAGTTATGGTCACCTTACAGTGAAATTATGGAGTTTTTAATCTCCAGCTATCGTATTGTTCAGCAGAGCTCGGTTAAATTTGTACAATTTTAAAGATGACATTAGGGACATTCTTATTTTCTTTCCACCTTGGAGTTCCAATACAAGTACAGTCATGGCCATCTTGACGTGAAAATGAGGATTTTCAGCCCCTAACTGATTTACTGTTCAGTAACATCAGTTTAACTTGACATTGATTATACTAAAGTAAGATTTTGTATAACATTTCACTTAAAATTCCTGTACTTAAGAGGCTTTGGCCATCTTAACATGATAAATATATACTTCTTGCTCCCTCCTCATTTATTTTAACACTTTTTAAAACCACACCTGGCATATGTATGCTTAAAAATATTTATGCTGTCTGGCAAACCTAATCTCTTAGTGTTTATGAAGTTATGACATCTTCAAAGAAAAAAATGAGCTAGTTATGATGCACTGATGTGGTTACTAACATATTGCAAATGATCAGTCTTCACATAATATTAATTCCCAATTTTAGGCAGATTAAAAAAACCACATTCTTCTGATTCCATTCATTTAGAAATGTGGGGATATAACTTTTCCTTTTTGGAAAAAAAAGCTTCAATTGATTCAACTTTTCTTTTGTAGAAGGAGTTGATGATCTAGCTACTTGTTCACATAGACTATATAAATTGGTCAAATGTATACACCTGACTTCTTTCACAATATAAGATGCTTGTAAAAAAAAACCACTTTCTCATAAACAGTTTTTCTTGTACAGCATTTTATGTATCTCCAGCTGAGTGGAAATGAATGACTTGTCCTTTTCTTCTTCCTCCCCAACTCTGTTGTGTGATATCTATCAAAAGGCACATTCATGGAAAGTCTTTCTATGCAGAACTCCCCTTTAGTGCACACAAAAAGCAAGTGTAAAAAAGAATGGCCTCAGTGGGGGAAGTGGGGGGTTCATGGAGGGAGATGATAGATAGATATATATATGTTACAGTGAATATGTGTAATCAGGGAATACGCATATTTCCTGAAATTTTCAGTGAATACGCGTATTCTCTAAAGTGGTCAGGGAATACGCGTATTCCCTGAAAATTTTAGGGAATACGCGTATTCACTGGTTTTGTCAAGTAATAGCTTCACATATTCACTGAACTGAAATCAGTGAATATGTGTAATGGGTTATCTGTTTTTAGTGCTTTTAAATATTGAACTTTTGTGTAGAGATTATATGCAAATTGCTTTTTTAAATAATTAACCTTTGGGTAGAGGTTATATGAATGTTGTGATTTAAATTTCATGTTTATATATCCTGCTCAAAAAGTCTTAACTTTAACTTTTAGTTTGACACAGTTGTCTATTTTAGAATATTTGAAATAGACGGTTGCTTTGAATTAATAGAATTTTTAGTTATGGATCCCTGACAAATATTTTTGACACAAAACACATATTTAGTTGCAAACTGAATGGCTTCCTTGAATTTATAATAAAGGGATTATTTCTTTAACCTTACCCACCTGTTTGACCACTGTAGAATGGATGACTTCTCTGTAATTGAAAGTATTAAAGATCAAAGAGCAAAATAAAGACAAATCACAGGACTGGGAAGCCAATTGGATTAACTGAGATTGTTTAATTAATACTTTAAGCCTTGAGAGAAAACTGCTATGACAAGTTGGTGTCTAATAAATTATAAGCATTCATATTGTTTAATAAATAAATATGTAATATTGTGAATAGTCAGCTTCTTGTATTATATTTTGTCAAAATATATTTAAATTTTAAATTCAGTACCAAACTACATTGCTTCCCCTGACTCTCAACACAATCATCATTATTGGCTATTACTGACCTGTATACTGGGCATTTATACAGTTAAATCAAAGGACTAGGAAACCAAACAGATTGAGATGTGTCAATTTCTAACCCATTAAAACATCATTTAATATTTACAAAATAATACACTGTTCTTGAAAATCTTTCTTTAGCTTTTTATGTCAGCTGACTTGTCAGTCAGCTGACATTATGTCGTCACTCTGCGGCGTGGGCGTACGCGTCCGCGTCCGCGTGAACAACTTCTCCTCCAAAACTACAAGGCCTAGAGACGTGCTGTTTTTTTAAAAGATACCCTATCTATCGAGGATGAAAAATTGTTCAAGGTATGCAAATCTGTCTGTTCGTCTGTTTGCTAGAGACATTACAAGGGGGGTACCCCCACCAAAAGTGTGAAAATTTCAACACTTAATCACAATTTTCTCAGTGACTATTGCAGGGATTTCTCTCATATCTTGCATATATGTACTAGGCCACAGGTAGATTCTCTTGTGTGAGTATGAGACCTGGATCTGTCTTACTTTTTTTTTTATAAATTTTTTTAATAATTTTTAATGCATTAAAATTCATGAAATCATGCACAAAATCATTTATAACTTGAAAAGTGTTGCATTTAGAGCATTTTGTTAAAATATGTTATTCAGCTACTTTTTTCATAGCTACAATATGGTGAGTAAGTTGGGTGCCTGTCTCAATAGCTAAGTGAGTAATAGCTACTTTTGGGCTTTTCAGTAACTTCCATCATGAGTAAATTCACTTGTAACTTAAAAACTATTGCATTTAGAGAATTTCGTACAAATATGTTATTCAGCTACTTTTGGGTCAGCTATAACATAGTAAAATTTTAGACCTGTAGCTCATGGCATAGCTGAGTAATAGCTACTTTTAGGTTATCACTGTTGAGTAAATCGCTTATAACTTCAAAACTATTGCATTTAGAGAATTTCATATAAATATGTTATTCAGCTACTTTTGGGTCAGCTATAACATAGTAAAATTTTAGACCTGTAGCTCATGGCATAGCTGAGTAATAGCTACTTTTAGGTTATCACTGTTGAGTAAATCGCTTATAACTTCAAAACTATTGCATTTAGAGAATTTCATATAAATATGTTATTCAGCTACTTTTGGGTCAGCTATAACATAGTAAAATTTCAGACCTGTAGCTCATGGCATAGCTGAGTAATAGCTACTTTCAGGTTATCACTGTTGAGTAAATCGCTTATAACTTGGAAACTATTGCATTTACAGTATTTTGTTGCAATATATTATTCACCTATTTTGGGATCAGCTATAACATAGTGAAGTTTCAGATCTGTGGCTCATTGCATAGCTGAGTAATAGCTACTTTGAAGTTCTCACTATTGAGTAAATCATTTGTAACTTAAAACCTATTGCATTTAGATAATTTCGTATAAATATGTTATTCAGCTACTTTTGGGCCAGCTATAACATAGTGAAATTTCAGATCTGTAGGTCATGGCATAGCTGAGTAATAGCTACTTTAAAGTTCTCACTATTGAGTAAATTAGTTGTAATTGGAAAACTATTGCATTTAGAGAATTTCGTATAAATATGTTATTCAGCTACTTTTGGGTCAGCTATAACATAGTAAAATTTCAGACCTGTAGCTCATGGCATACCTGAGTAATAGCTACTTTTAGGTCATCACTATTGAGTAAATCAGTTGTAACTTCAAAACTATTGCATTTACAGTATTTTGCTTAAATATGTTGTTCACCTACTTTTGGGTCAGCTATAACATAGTGAAATTTCAGACCTGTAGCTCATTGCATAGCTGAGTAATAACTACTTTGAGGTTCTCACTATTGAGTAAATCAGTTGTAATTGCAAAACTATTGCATTTAGAGAATTTAGTATAAATATGTTATTCAGCTACTTTTGGGTCAGCTATAACATAGTAAAATTTCAGACCTGTAGCTCATGGCACAACTGAGCAATAGCTATTCTCAGGCACTGACTGTTGAGTAAATCGGCTATAACTTGAAAAATATTGCATTTGGAGTATTTTGTTAAAATATATTGTTCACCTACTTTTGGGTTAGCTATAACATAGTGAAATTACAGACCTATAGCTCGTGGCATAGCGGAGCAATAGCTATTTTCAGGTTCTCACTATTGAGTAAATCAGTTGTAACTTGAAAACTATTGCATTTACAGTATTTTGCTTAAATATGTTGTTCACCTACTTTTAGGTCAGCTATAACAGAGCAAAAATTCAGACATGTAGCTCATTGCATAGCTGAGTAATAGTTACTTTGAGGTTCTCACTCTTGAGTAAATCAGTTGTAACTTGAAAACTATTACATTTAGAGTATTTTGTTAAATATGTTATTCACAGACGTTTTGGTCAGCTATAACATAGTGAAATTGCAGACCTCTATGTCATGGCATAGCTGAGCAAAGCTTCTTTCAGGTTCTCACTGTTGAGTAAATCATTGTATCCAACCTGTAGGAAATCATGGGCTGGGAATCTGTTAATATGGTCCGATTTGACCTTGGAACCCTCCTTCAAGGTCAAATGAGGATAGCCAAACATAAAAGTGCTTATAACTCGCTTATTATTGGTCCTAGAGGTTTGGAATGAAAACCAACCTATAGAAAATCATGAGCTGGGAATTTTTTGGTGTGGTCGGATTTCACCTTGGACCCCTCCTTCAAGGTCAAATGAGGATAGCCAAACTTAAAAGTGCTTATAACTCGCTTATTATTGGTCCTAGAGGTTTGAAATGGAAAACCAACCTATAGAAAATCATTGGCTGGGAATCTTTTGGTGTGGTCGGATTTCACCTTAGACCCCTCCTTCCAGGTCAAACGAAGATAGCCAAACTTAAAGTGCTTATAACTCGCGTATTATTGGTCTTGGAGGTTTGGGATGGCAAACCAACATATAGGAAATCATGGGCTGGGATTCTTTTGGTGTGGTCAGATTTGACCTGGGACCCCTCCTTCAAGGTCAATTGAGGATAGCCAAACTTACAATTGCTTATAACTCGCTTATTATTGGTCCTACAAGTTTGGGATGGTAAACAAGCTACAGGAAATCATGGGCTGGGAATTTTTTTGTGTGGTCGGATTTGACCTTAGACCCCTCCGTCAAGGTCAAACAAGGATAGCCAAACTTAAAAAGTGCCTATGACTCACTTATTATTGGTCCGAGAGGTTTGGGATGGTAAACCATCCTAAATTCTTTGGCTGGGAATCTTTTGGTATGGTCAGATTTGACCTTTGGATCCCTTCTTCATGGTCGAACGAGGATATTGCATTTATAGTATTTCTTTAAATATTTTTAACCTACTTTTTACACTTAAACAATTACCTTGTTACTTTATTTCATAATACCATTTGCAGGGCACAACTTTTTTGTCCTTTTTATGTCAGCTGACTTGTCAGTCAGCTGACATTATGTCGTCACTCTGCGGCGTGGGCGTACGCGTCCGCGTACGCGTCCGCGTGAACAACTTCTTCTCCAAAACTACAAGGCCTAGAGACGTGCTGTTTTTTTAAAAGATACCTTATCTATCGAGGATGAAAAATTGTTCAAGGTATGCAAATCTGTCTGTTCGTCTGTTTGCTAGAGACATTACAAGGGGGGTACCCCCACCAAAAGTGTGAAAATTTCAACACTTAATCACAATTTTCTCAGTGACTATTGCAGGGATTTCTCTCATATCTTGCATATATGTACTAGGCCACAGGTAGATTCTCTTGTGTGAGTATGAGACCTGGATCTGTCTTACTTTTTTTTTTATAAATTTTTTTAATAATTTTTAATGCATTAAAATTCATGAAATCATGCACAAAATCATTTATAACTTGAAAAGTGTTGCATTTAGAGCATTTTGTTAAAATATGTTATTCAGCTACTTTTTTCATAGCTACAATATGGTGAGTAAGTTGGGTGCCTGTCTCAATAGCTAAGTGAGTAATAGCTACTTTTGGGCTTTTCAGTAACTTCCATCATGAGTAAAATCACTTGTAACTTAAAAACTATTGCATTTAGAGAATTTCGTATAAATATGTTATTCAGCTACTTTTGGGTCAGCTATAACATAGTAAAATTTTAGACCTGTAGCTCATGGCATAGCTGAGTAATAGCTACTTTTAGGTTATCACTGTTGAGTAAATCGCTTATAACTTCAAAACTATTGCATTTAGAGAATTTCGTATAAATATGTTATTCAGCTACTTTTGGGTCAGCTATAACATAGTAAAATTTCAGACCTGTAGCTCATGGCATAGCTGAGTAATAGCTACTTGTAGGTTATCACTGTTGAGTAAATCGCTTATAACTTGGAAACTATTGCATTTACAGTATTTTGTTTCAATATGTTATTCACCTATTTTGGGATCAGCTATAACATAGTGAAGTTTCAGATCTGTGGCTCATTGCATAGCTGAGTAATAGCTACTTTGAAGTTCTCACTATTGAGTAAATCATTTGTAACTTAAAACCTATTGCATTTAGAGAATTTCGTATAAATATGTTATTCAGCTACTTTTGGGCCAGCTATAACATAGTGAAATTTCAGATCTGTAGGTCATGGCACAGCTGAGTAATAGCTACTTTGAAGTTCTCACTATTGAGTAAATCAGTTGTAATTGGAAAACTATTGCATTTACAGAATTTCGTATAAATATGTTATTCAGCTACTTTTGGGTCAGCTATAACATAGTAAAATTTCAGACCTGTAGCTCATGGCATAGCTGAGTAATAGCTACTTTTAGGTCATCACTATTGAGTAAATCAGTTGTAACTTGAAAACTATTGTATTTACAGTATTTTGCTTAAATATGTTGTTCACCTACTTTTGGGTCAGCTATAACATAGTAAAATTTCAGACCTGTAGCTCATTGCATAGCTGAGTAATAACTACTTTGAGGTTCTCACTATTGAGTAAATCAGTTGTAATTGCAAAACTATTGCATTTAGAGAATTTAGTATAAATATGTTATTCAGCTACTTTTGGGTCAGCTATAACATAGTAAAATTTCAGACCTGTAGCTCATGGCATACCTGAGTAATAGCTACTTTTAGGTCATCACTATTGAGTAAATCAGTTGTAACTTAAAAGCTATTGCATGTACAGTATTTTGCTTAAATATGTTATTCACCTACTTTTGGGTCAGCTATAACACAGTAAAATTTCAGACCCGTAGCTCATGGCATAGCTGAGTAATAGCTACTTTGAGGTTATCACTGTTGAGTAAATCGCTTATAACTTGGAAATTATTGCATTTAGAGTATTTTGTTTCAATATGTTATTCACCTATTTTGGGGTCAGCTATAACATAGTGAAGTTCCAGACCTGTGACTCATTGCATAGCTGAGTAATAGCTACTTTGAAGTTCTCAATGTTGAGCAAATCACTTATAATTTGAAAACTATTGCATTTAGAGAATTTAGTATAAATATGTTGTTCAGCTACTTTTGGGTCAGCTATAACATAGTAAAATTTCAGACCTGTAGCTCATGGCATAGCTGAGTAATAGCTACTTTTAGGTTATCACTGTTGAGTAAATCACTTATAACTTGGAAACTATTGCATTTAGAGTATTTTGTTGCAATATGTTATTCACCTATTTTGGGGTCAGCTATAACATAGTGAAGTTCCAGACCTGTGGCTCATTGCATAGCTGAGTAATAGCTACTTTGAAGTTCTCACTGTTGAGTAAATCAGTTGTAATTGGAAAACTATTGCCTTTACAGAAATTTGTGCAAATATGTTATTTAGCTACTTTTGGGTCAGCTATAACATAGTGAAATTACAGACCTGTAGCTCATGTCACAACTGAGCAATAGCTATTCTCAGGCACTGACTGTTGAGTAAATCGGCTATAACTTGAAAAATATTGCATTTGGAGTATTTTGTTAAAATATATTGTTCACCTACTTTTGGGTTAGCTATAACAGTGAAATTACAGACCTATAGCTCATGGCATAGCGGAGCAATAGCTATTTTCAGGTTCTCACTATTGAGTAAATCAGTTGTAACTTGAAAACTATTGCATTTACAGTATTTTGCTTAAATATGTTGTTCACCTACTTTTAGGTCAGCTATAACAGAGCAAAAATTCAGACATGTAGCTCATTGCATAGCTGAGTAATAGTTACTTTGAGGTTCTCACTCTTGAGTAAATCAGTAGTAACTTGAAAACTATTACATTTAGAGTATTTTGTTAAATATGTTATTCACAGACGTTTTGGTCAGCTATAACATAGTGAAATTGCAGACCTCTATGTCATGGCATAGCTGAGCAATAGCTTCTTTCAGGTTCTCACTGTTGAGTAAATCATTGTATCCAACCTGTAGGAAATCATGGGCTGGGAATCTGTTAATATGGTCCGATTTGACCTTGGAACCCTCCTTCAAGGTCAAATGAGGATAGCCAAACATAAAAGTGCTTATAACTCGCTTATTATTGGTCCTAGAGGTTTGGAATGAAAACCAACCTATAGAAAATCATGAGCTGGGAATTTTTTGGTGTGGTCGGATTTCACCTTGGACCCCTCCTTCAAGGTCAAATGAGGATAGCCAAACTTAAAAGTGCTTATAACTCGCTTATTATTGGTCCTAGAGGTTTGGAATGGAAAACCAACCTATAGAAAATCATGGGCTGGGAATCTTTTGGTGTGGTCAGATTTCACCTTAGACCCCTCCTTCCAGGTCAAACGAAGATAGCCAAACTTAAAGTGCTTATAACTCGCGTATTATTGGTCTTGGAGGTTTGGGATGGTAAACCAACATATAGGAAATCATGGGCTGGGATTCTTTTGGTGTGGTCAGATTTGACCTGGGACCCCTCCTTCAAGGTCAATTGAGGATAGCCAAACTTACAATTGCTTAGAACTCGCTTATTATTGGTCCTACAGGTTTGGAATAGTAAACAAGCTACAGGAAATCATGGGCTGGGAATTTTTTTGTGTGGTCGGATTTGACCTTGGACCCCTCCGTCAAGGTCAAACAAGGATAGCCAAACTTAAAAAGTGCCTATGACTCACTTATTATTGGTCCGAGAGGTTTGGGATGGTAAACCATCCTAAATTCTTTGGCTGGGAATCTTTTGGTATGGTCAGATTTGACCTTTGGACCCCTTCTTCATGGTCGAACGAGGATATTGCATTTATAGTATTTCTTTAAATATTTTTAACCTACTTTTTACTCTTAAACAATTACCTTGTTACTTTATTTCATAATACCATTTGCAAGGCACAACTTTTTTGTCCTTTTTTTCTGTCAGCTTCGGAATATCTTTCGAACATGCTGTTCAGTTACCATTTACTGTATTTCTGTACAGCCCTTTCCCTGATAATTATGCTTTCCTCTCATTATCACCATCACAAATCAAAAACATTCAGTCAGCTGACACAGTGCCCGTTCACGGGCACTCTCCTCTTGTCTTCTGTCAGCTTCGGAATATCTTTCGAACATGCTGTTCAGTTACCATTTACTGTATTTCTGTACAGTCCTTTCCCTGATAATTATGCTTTCCTCTCATTATCACCATCACAAATCAAAAACATTCAGTCAGCTGACACAGTGCCCGTTCACGGGCACTCTCCTCTTGGTTTTAAATCAGTTGCAGTTTGTCTTGTCTTCACAACTACATAAAAGTTAGTTGCAGAGCTCAATGTTAACAGACATGAATACTGCCTTTTGGCAAAGTGATATTTTTGTGTTTTTTTGGTTTTTCTTGCTATGGTACAGTAAAAGTTATGTAAAATCATGTTGGGAGATTTTAATGGTTATAGTACATAAACACACAAGAGTCCATAGCAAATGTTATTTTTTATATATTATAAGAATACAAAGCTGCATTCTCAACAATTTCTAGTTAGGGAATACGCGTATTCCCTGGTAATCAAAACCAGGGAATACATGTATTCCCTAAAATTTTCAGGGAATCCGCGTATTCCCTGACCACTTCAGGGAATACGTGTATTCACTGAAATTTTCAGGGAATACGCGTATTCCCTGATTACATATATTCACTGTAACATATATATGTGTGTGTGAAGCAAAAGTGGAAAAAAAAAGTGGAATATTTATGCTGTTCTTTCGAATGTATATTGTTTTCTTTTCTTTTACTTTCTTCCATTTCACTTAGACTTCTACATTTAATTAATTTTAGCTCAAGTGGGAAATGAATTTTTGAAACTTTAATGCATTCAAATTCCTGAAGTGATGCACTAAATTGTTAAAATATGTTATTAGGCTACTTTTTCCAAAGCTACACCAAGTCCAGTAACTTGTTTGGTCTTAATTTTGTGCATTATTGAAGTGTGGAATGGATCATGATCTCCTACTCTTATTCCTAAGCCCCGATTTTTAATTTCAATTGCTAAATCATTCATAAATATTGCAATATATAAACTTATATTTTTCTTTCCCAATAAATCCAGTAACATTTTTCTAGCACTATAGCGTGACTTGTTTGTAACTTGATTTTTCTTGTAAGCAATAACTCTGAAGCAAAATCAGTAACTTTTGAACAAAAAGTCTAACACACTTTGGTTCACTGGATTTTATTAGTGGTTTTGTTAAGTTTTTAGTTGAAGCACAACCAGTAATTTTAAACAATAGTTCTTAAGCATCTTAGTCCACTGCATTCAATTAGTGTTTTATACTTAAGTCTGATACTAATGACATTTTGAACAGAAATGTCTGTGGTCAGTGTACCCTTTCACTTGAGACCTCTTCTCTGAGAACATTACCAAAGAATGTAGGACATACAGAATCCGGGAAAAAAATGCCTCCTGGACAAAATGCCTCACAGAAAAAAATGCCTGCTGGAAAAAATGCCTCCTAGAAAGAATGCCTCCTGGATATTTTGTGACTAGGAAAAAATGGCTCCTGCGAAAAAAAAGTTATTTCAACTTGTAAACATGTTACATATGAAACCTATAACGTATAATATCAAAAACATGTTAATTTCAGATATGTACAGTCAAAACCAGAACGTACAATATCGTGAAGTACAAATTACAAATATCTTCTTGAAAGGGTATCCCTTCAGCTGTACTCTGGACCAGTTTAAAAGCAGGATTTATGGCTGTGAGGTTTCTTGATGAAATAGTTGTGGCCTTTATGGCTTACAATATGCATTCTTATCAAATTACAACATAGGTTATCCCCTCTGTAAGGAGTTGATGGCAGTTAGATGCACTAGGAGGGGCAGAAATGTAATTACAAGAAAAACACGACACCTGTCATAATGGAAACCAGGGATGAGCAGCCAGCCAAAAGAGTGAGAAGCACCAGCAAAACCTTACTAGAGAAACTTACATACTTTTGTACAGCTAAGCAAAATGGGTAAAAGACTGTGAATTTTTGACAGGCATTGGCGACTATAAGACTCAAGTGGAAAAAATGAAGATGCCTCTGAAGTTGTAATGTGAACCTGTAGTGTCATAATACTTGAAAGAACTTTTTTTTCTTAGGAGGTACTTTTCCTGGTCACAAAATATTCAGGAGGCATTCATTCTAGGAGGTATATTTCCTAGGAGGCATATTTTCTAGGAGGCATTTTTTCCAGGAGCCACTTTTTCCGCGCATCGGACATACATTCTTTTGAGAAGTAAATTTCACACCTACAATTTCTCTTCTGCCAAGCTGTGGTCGTTCTTTCATTTGTTAAATATGGTAACATACACAATGCAATAAACTTTACATTTTCTATTCCTTGTGATGCATATCTTCACATCTTTTACGGCTTACTTCACACTTTTTCATTAGGGCGCTTCGTTTTTGTCAGCAAAAACATTTGTCTAGTTTTTTATGATTTTTTAAAATAATTTTTAGTGCATTAAAATTCATGAAATCATGCACTAAATCGCTTATAACTTGAAAGGTATCACATTTAGAGCATTTTGTCAAAATATGTTATTCAGCTACTTTTTCCATAGCTACAACATGGTGAGTAAATTGAGTGTCTATCCCAATAGCTAAGTGAGTAATAGCTACTTTCTGACTTTTTTCAGTACCTCCTGTAATGAGTAAAATCACCTATAACTTGAAAACTATTGCATATACAGAATTTTGTGTAAATATGTTATTCAGCTACTTTTGGGTCAGCTACAATATAGTAAAATTTCAGACCTGTAGCTCATGGCATAGCCGAGTAATAGCTACTTTGAGGCTATCACTGTTGAGTAAATCAGTTGTAACTTGAAAACTATTGCATTTAGAGTAGTTTGTTTACATATGTTATTCACCTAATTTTGGGTCAGCTATAACATAGTGAAATTGCAGACCTGTAGCTCATTACATAGCTGAGCAATAGCTATTTTTAGGTTGTCACTGTTAAGTAAATCAGTTGTAACTTGAAAGCTATTCCATTTACAGTATTCTTTTTAAAATATGTTGTTCACCTACTTTTGGATCAGCTATAATATAGTGAAATTACAGACCTGTAGCTCATGGCATAGCTGAGCAATAGCTGTTTTCAGGTTCTCACTGTTGAGTAAATCAGTTGTAACTTGAAAACTTTTGCATTTACAGTACTTTTATCGCGCATTTACAGTACTTTTATCGCGCATTTACAGTACTGTTATCGCCCGGGAGGGAGATTATGAAATGATGCCTGTGCGTGCGTGCGTGTGTGCGTGCGTGCGTGCGTTAGTTAGTCACGCAGATTTCTTCAAAACTACTACAGCTACAGATATTTTGTAAATTAATTGTCCCAATGAATTTTCACGCCCTCGAAAGTTTTTTTGGTTTTATGGACTTAGGCCTAAAGATAAGTGAGTAATAGCAATCTTAGCTACTTGGGCTCATAACTCAAAAACTATTGCAGTTACAACTTTTTCTTCAAATATGTTGTTCAGCTACTTTGTCCTTAGCTATAAGATGGTACATAGTTTGGGGTCCCATTGCATGCCATAATTGAGTAATAGCTATTTTCTTATTTGTAGCAAAATAATGACATAAGTAAATGTCAGATATCTTCAAAAGTATTAAAGTTAGGGAATTCTTTTCAAATATGTTGTTCATCTACTTTTTGATAAGCTATCACATAGCAAAGTTTCAGATCTGTTGCACATTGGATAGCTGAGTAATAGCTACTTTGAAATTCTACAGTTGAGTAAATCCATTGTAACTCCAAAACTAGTGCAGTTAGAGTATTTTCCTAAAATATGTTGTTCAGCTACTTTGTCCTTAACTATAAGATGGCATATAGTTTGGGGTTCTATTGCATGCCATAAGTGAGTAATAGCTATTTTCTTATTTGTAGCAAAATAACAACATAAGAAAATTTCAAATATCTTCAAAAGTATTAAAATTAGGGAATTCTTTTCAAATATGTTATTAATCTAGTTTTTGATGAGCTATCAGATAGTAAAGCTGCAAACCTGTTGCACACTGGACAGCTGAGTAATAGCTACTTTGAAATTGTGACTGTTGAGTAAATCCATTGTAACTCAAAAACTACTGCAGTTACAGGATTTTCCTAAAATAATTTGTTCAGCTACTTTTTCCTTAACTATAAGATGGCATATCATTTGGGGTTCCATTGCATGTCATAAGTGAGCAATAGCTATTTTGTTATTTGTAGCAAAATTATGGTGGAAATAAATGTCAAATACCTTCACAAGTACCAAAGTTAGGCAAATCTTTTCATTTGTTATTCATCTAGTTTTTCAAAAGCTTACTTTCCTGTGTCCTTTTTATTTTTGTTGCTTTTGCAGATGTAGGTCAATAGCTAAGTGAGTAGATAGCTGAGCAAGAGCTACTAAAATGAGTAAATGTCTTTCATCTCTAAAAGTATTATAGGTAGGCAATTTCTTCTAAATAAGTTATTCACCTACTTTTGGGTGATCTACCACATAGTGAAGTTGCACAACTGTAGCTCTTTGGATAGCTGAGTAATAGCTACCAAAATGAGTAAATGTCTTTTATCTCTAAAAGTATTACAGATAGGCAATTTCTTCTAAATAACTCATTCACCTACTTTTGGGTGATCTACCATATAGAGAAGTTGCAGAACTGTAGCTCTTTGGATAGCTGAGTAATAGCCACTAAAATGAGTAAATGTCTTTTATCTCTAAAAGTATTACAGGTAGGCAATTTCTTCTAAATAAATCATTCACCTACTTTTGGGTGATCTACCACATAGTGAAGTTGCGGAACTGTAGCTCTTTGGATAACTGAGTAATAGCTACTAAAATGAGTAAATGTCTTTTATCTCTAAAAGTATTACAGGTAGGCAATTTCTTCTAAAGAAGTCATTCACCTACTTTTGGGTGATCTACCACATAGTGAAGTTGCAGAATTGTAGCTCTTTGGATAGCTGAGTAATAGCTACTAAAATAAGTAAATGTCTTTTATCTCTAAAAGTATTACAGGTAGGCAATTTCTTCTAAATAAGTCATTCACCTACTTGTGGGTAATCTACCACACAGTGAAGTTGCAGAACTGTAGCTCATTGGATTGCAAGTAATAGCCACTAAAATAAGTAAATATCTTTTATCTCTAAAAGTGTTACAGATAGGCAATTTCTTCTAAATACGTCTTTACCTACTTTGGGTTGATCTACTGCATAATAAAGTTGCAGAACTGTAGCTCTTTGGATGGCAGAGTAATTCTAATTCTAATTGGACTTTTATAGCGCCTAATAGCTACTAAAGTCAGTAAATCCCTTTTGTCTTTAAAAGTATTGCAATCAAACATTAAACTTGTTGTCACTTCTATATGTGCCTCCACCTCACAAGAAAATTTATATTCCACTATCTTTAGTACATCTAATTTATACAGCGGGAGATAAATGCATGCGTCAGAATGCTTGTCTTTAAATATGTTGTTCACTTACTTTTGGGTCAGCTATAAGATAGTGAAACTGCAGACCTGTAGCTCATGGCATAGGTGAGCAATAGCTACTTTGAGGTTCTCACTATTGAGTAAATCAGTTGTAACTTGAAAACTATTGCATTTAGTATTTTGTTTAAATATGTTGTTCACCTACTTTTGGGTCAGCTATAACATAGTGAAATTACAGACCTGTAGCTGATTACATAGCTGTGTAATAGCTACTTTGAGGTTATCGCTGTTGAGTAAATCAGTTGTAACTTGATAACTATTGCATTTACAGTATTTTCTTTAATGTCTTGTTAACTTACTTTTGAGTCAGCTATATAAAACTGTATATATATATACAAGCTATATATATATAAAACTGCAGCCCTTGCATAGCTGAGTAAAAGCTAATTTGAAATTCTCTGTGTTGAGTAAATCAGTTGTAACTCAAAAATTTCTTTCACATCTACTCTGAAAGTCAAAACACACAGCTGACACAGAGCCCGTTCACGGCCACTGATTTCTTGTTTTAAGATGGCCACCACCCAGCTTTAAAGCTTGTGTGGGCTCTAAGTCCAGACTGCTTTCACTGATTGTACTTTATACAGTCATTGATATTACTAATTAGAGGAACCCTATTGATTTTGGACAAAATTGCTGAAAAACGTGGCTGCCAGAGGCAATTTTTATAAAACATGACTTCACCAATGTGATGCTGAATACCAGAAGGCTTGCTCCAAATGACTCAAAAATGTTCCCATTGTGTTTTTCCAACATGTTTTACAACCACATAGAACACTTTTTCCATATTCAAGAAATGTGACTGTTGTAACAAATTTTGAAAATTTGCTGCTGAGCACCATTAGTGATATCAAGTTCAGGTTCCCCATGTATTTCCTTACCGCAAATACAAATAGTCATAACTGTAGAATTTCCCGTATTTTTAAAAAGGTAGATATAGATCCTTGACGCAAAGAAAAGGAACACTGACTTTTCTGCGTGTCTCTGAAGGATGTCCCAAGGCCTGCAGGGCTTCGAGGTCTAGTTTTCACTCAAATTTTACCTAATATGGAGGAATCCATGTGTACCCCTAGAAGTATCTGCCCACCAAATTTGAGCTTGATTGATATTATAGAGTTTGAGTTATAAGGGCACAACAGTGTACAGACAGACATGACGATGGAATGAAACTGATTACAATACGGATATCATTACAATAACCCTCTCCTATCATCAAGCGTTAAAATCATGTAAATTTGGGGTAAATGTCTCAGGTCTTCACTTTATTTGGGGAGGGGGGGGGGGGGGGGGGGGGGAAGGAGTTTATTAATTTTAAAATATCTGGTGAAGATACTGCCAACTTTAATTTGGCCAAGTTTGGTTTATATCAGTGATAAACATAGAACATTTGTCAGGCCATCAAATTCAATACTGACTGATAATTGCCTTAGTGTTATGGCTTTTCACAGGCTTGATGGCAGAACAATTATGTTTCTGATGTACAGTATGCCTGCTAAAAGTAAGTATGACTTATATTTCAGGATGTGCCAAAGATTTTTTCTGCGGGCCTTGATATCACAGAAATGCACAACCCTGAGCCAGAAAGACTTCGCTTGTTTTGGAAAACTCTACAGGATATGTGGCAAACACTGAGTGGCTCCAGTCTAATCACCATAGCAGCCATAAATGTATGTATTAGTCTCGCACCTATAGCAAACACTGTATGGATCCAGTCTAATCACCATAGCAGCCATAAATGTATGTATTAGTCTCAAACCTGTAGAAAACACTGTGTGGATCCAGTTTAATTACCATAGCAACCATATATGTATGTATTAGTCTCGCACCTATAGCAAACACTGTATGGATCCAGTCTAATCACCATAGCAGCCATAAATGTATGTATTAGTCTCAGACCTGTAGCAAACACTGTGTGGATCCAGTCTAATCACCATAGCAGCCATAAATGTATGTATTAGTCTCAAACCTGTAGCAAACACTGTGTGGGTCCAGTCTAATCAGCATAGCAACCATAAATGTATGTATTAGTCTCAAACCTGTAGCAAACACTGTGTGGATCCAGTTTAATTACCATAGCAACCATAAATGTATGTATTTGTCTCAAACCTGTAGCAAACACTGTGTGGCTCCAGTCTAATCACCATAGCAACCATAAATGTATGTATTAGTCTCAAACCTGTAGCAAACACTATATTGATCTAGACCATATATGAGCTATCAGTGCAAGTATTGGACTGCAACATGTGGCAAACACAGTAATTTTGTGACAGATGTGACAGAGTTTTCACAGTAAAATTCTAATTAAGCGGGCCGTGAGTGGCGCTTATTTGTTTTCACGTAAGTTCGACTGATCACCGCTGCCGCACTACGATTATGGTCTCCCTTGAATAACTTGTTGGGCTTTCAAATTTTTCTTTCCGTCTTATCGTTCTTTAAAACTATAGGGGCAGGAAAAATTTTGGGGATACTTTGCGGAGACCTTAAGCTTTTTTCAAAAATACCCCGTCATCACGTTTCAGAAAAAACCACACAAAGCTGTGCTATAAAATTTATCAGGCACATTCTAGACCTAAATCCGCAGGTCAGAAAGGATTTTATTGATCAATCGGGCCATAGATACCTGAATGGGAGGCGTTTTATTTTCGTAAATTTTTTAAAAATGGGTACTTGGTCTGTATCTCAAAAACGGTCAGGATTTCGGCATTTTGTTGGAATAAGTTATTCAGCTACTTTTTGATAATGTTTCACATGCCGAAGTTTAGCCCAGTATCTGCAATCTTAAGGTCACCTTAATGTCAGAAAAGGGGGTTTTAGCCCTCCAGTTCACTTAGTTTTTCACTTTTTTCAACCAGACTTGGCATATATATTAAGATTTACCAAAGGATTATCCTGACTTTATGGTGACCTTAAGATGTTAATATAATTGGAGCTATGGCCCCCCTAAAGTCAGAAAATTGGAATAAAGCTGTCTGGCCTCTTTCTTTTTCCATATCTAACATATATTGATATTGAAGGGACATTCTCAGTTTATGGTCACCTAAAAGTCGCAATATGAATGAAGTTATGGTCCCCGTACTGTGAAAAAGGGAAGTTTTCCGCCTCCAGCTATCTTATTGTTCAGCTGACCTGAGCTAAACTTTATGCACTTATAAAGGATGACAAAAGGGACATTCTTATTTTATGGTCACCTTAAAGTTCCAATATGAATGAAGTTATGGTCACCTTGCAGTGACATAATGGAGTTTTTACCCCACAGCCCTTAAGGGCTGTCGGGGTATTGTTTTCACCCATGGTGTCCGGATGGGCGGGCGGGCGGCAGGAAAAAGTTTGTCCGGGCTGTATCTCACAAACCGTAAGGTGTAGGAAGTTGATACTTTTTTTAATGTGTTTATTAGATATATATACCACATTACAATACAAGAAGTCAGATTACAAGACATAATACATTACTTGAAGTGCCAAGACAAAAACACACAATCAGACGGCTACAAGAACTAACACATTTAATATAAGACAAAAAGTACACATTATAAGTACTCCAGTAAACTCAATAAACTTGAAGTTGATACTTACTAGGGACATTGGTTAGGGGATGTAGGTGTGCAACGTCATGGTCTGACCTTGATTTGACCTTGCCGTAGTGACCTTGAGTTATAAAATCTTGTCCGGGCTATATCTCGAAAACAGGATATGTGGCAAACACTGAGTGGCTCCAGTCTAATCACCATAGCAGCCATAAATGTATGTATTAGTCTCGCACCTATAGCAAACACTGTATGGATCCAGTCTAATCACCATAGCAGCCATAAATGTATGTATTAGTCTCAAACCTGTAGAAAACACTGTGTGGATCCAGTTTAATTACCATAGCAACCATATATGTATGTATTAGTCTCGCACCTATAGCAAACACTGTATGGATCCAGTCTAATCACCATAGCAGCCATAAATGTATGTATTAGTCTCAGACCTGTAGCAAACACTGTGTGGATCCAGTCTAATCACCATAGCAGCCATAAATGTATGTATTAGTCTCAAACCTGTAGCAAACACTGTGTGGGTCCAGTCTAATCAGCATAGCAACCATAAATGTATGTATTAGTCTCAAACCTGTAGCAAACACTGTGTGGATCCAGTTTAATTACCATAGCAACCATAAATGTATGTATTTGTCTCAAACCTGTAGCAAACACTGTGTGGCTCCAGTCTAATCACCATAGCAACCATAAATGTATGTATTAGTCTCAAACCTGTAGCAAACACTATATTGATCTAGACCATATATGAGCTATCAGTGCAAGTATTGGACTGCAACATGTGGCAAACACAGTAATTTTGTGACAGATGTGACAGAGTTTTCACAGTAAAATTCTAATTAAGCGGGCCGTGAGTGGCGCTTATTTGTTTTCACGTAAGTTCGACTGATCACCGCTGCCGCACTACGATTATGGTCTCCCTTGAATAACTTGTTGGGCTTTCAAATTTTTCTTTCCGTCTTATCGTTCTTTAAAACTATAGGGGCAGGAAAAATTTTGGGGATACTTTGCGGAGACCTTAAGCTTTTTTCAAAAATACCCCGTCATCACGTTTCAGAAAAAACCACACAAAGCTGTGCTATAAAATTTATCAGGCACATTCTAGACCTAAATCCGCAGGTCAGAAAGGATTTTATTGATCAATCGGGCCATAGATACCTGAATGGGAGGCGTTTTATTTTCGTAAATTTTTTAAAAATGGGTACTTGGTCTGTATCTCAAAAATGGTCAGGATTTCGGCATTTTGTTGGAATAAGTTATTCAGCTACTTTTTGATAATGTTTCACATGCCGAAGTTTAGCCCAGTATCTGCAATCTTAAGGTCACCTTAATGTCAGAAAAGGGGGTTTTAGCCCTCCAGTTCACTTAGTTTTTCACTTTTTTCAACCAGACTTGGCATATATATTAAGATTTACCAAAGGATTATCCTGACTTTATGGTGACCTTAAGATGTTAATATAATTGGAGCTATGGCCCCCCTAAAGTCAGAAAATTGGAATAAAGCTGTCTGGCCTCTTTCTTTTTCCATATCTAACATATATTGATATTGAAGGGACATTCTCAGTTTATGGTCACCTAAAAGTCGCAATATGAATGAAGTTATGGTCCCCGTACTGTGAAAAAGGGAAGTTTTCCGCCTCCAGCTATCTTATTGTTCAGCTGACCTGAGCTAAACTTTATGCACTTATAAAGGATGACAAAAGGGACATTCTTATTTTATGGTCACCTTAAAGTTCCAATATGAATGAAGTTATGGTCACCTTGCAGTGACATAATGGAGTTTTTACCCCACAGCCCTTAAGGGCTGTCGGGGTATTGTTTTCACCCATGGTGTCCGGATGGGCGGGCGGGCGGCAGGAAAAAGTTTGTCCGGGCTGTATCTCACAAACCGTAAGGTGTAGGAAGTTGATACTTTTTTTAATGTGTTTATTAGATATATATACCACATTACAATACAAGAAGTCAGATTACAAGACATAATATATTACTTGAAGTGCCAAGACAAAAACACACAATCAGACGGCTACAAGAACTAACACATTTAATATAAGACAAAAAGTACACATTATAAGTACTCCAGTAAACTCAATAAACTTGAAGTTGATACTTACTAGGGACATTGGTTAGGGGATGTAGGTGTGCAACGTCATGGTCTGACCTTGATTTGACCTTGCCGTAGTGACCTTGAGTTATAAAATCTTGTCCGGGCTATATCTCGAAAACCGTAGGGTGTAGGAAGCTGATACTTGGTAGGGACATTGGTTAGGGGGTGTAGGTGGGCAACATCATGATTTGACCTTCATTTGACCTTTGACCTTGCTGTAGTGACCTTGACCTATAAAATCTGTTTAGGCTATATCTAGGAAACTGTAAAGTGTAGGAAGTTGATACTTGGTAGGGACATTGGTAAGGAAGTGTAGGTGGGCAACATCATGGTGTGACCTTGATTTGACCTTTGACCTTGCCGCAGTGACCTTGACCTATAAAATCTTGTCTGGGCTATATCTCAGCCCAGCCCATCTTGGAAACCATAAGATGTAGGAAGTTGATACGTGGTAGGGACATTGGTTAGGGGGTGTAGGTGTGCAGCGTCATAATGTCACCTTGATTTGACCTTTGACCAATGTCGTAGTGACCTTGACCTATAAAGTCTTGTCTGGGCTATATCTCGGGAACCATAAGGTGTAGGAAGTTGTTACTTGGTAGGGACATTGGTTAGAGGGTGTAGGTGTGCAACGTCATGGTGTGACCTTGTTTTGACCTTTTTTAACCTTGCCGTAATGACCTTGACCTATAAAATTTGTCTTGGCTGCACGGTAGTTTTAGTGCGCACCGCGGAGACGTCTTTTTTTGTAAATAATAAAAGAAACCCTGTTTGGTACATAAGTCTAGGCGAATATAAGGAGCTTTCAATATATATTGCAAGGAAACTAAATAATATCCACAACATGTGTAATCTGTGTTCCTATTACCAATGCTGTAGCTTGTATTTGCATGTTTATTGATAGTACGGGTATTATCGCCCATTTAGCGGGAATTATCGGCCCAGATTTATTGTGAGTTATTCCTATTTTACTGATATTTTAGTCCATTGTTGTTTTTCACTGTAGTGGTTGTCAATATCACCTGAATATCATAGTCATTCTCCAGTTTCTGGTCATTCCAATTGTTGTTTTTTCACTGTTGTGAAATATCTACTGAATACCATTGACTATTTTGTTAGTCACTCCAATACTTTCCTTAAGCTTAAGGCCATCCCCTCTTCGATTCACTTTAGGGAAATTGTTTATTCTAGAGGCTCAGTGAGGAGTGTAGGGTGCCCGTGAGTCGCCCACGGGACGAATTTTGGAGTGGACAGACTGTGTCACATGGTAACTAACTTAGAATTAGGGCATACTGGTGTTACTCCTCACGGTCCTGTTCTTAGTTTAGGGAACTGGAGTGCAATGAGTATCATCCGCTGGTTGTTCCTCTTACTGTTGTTTTGGAGAAAGTCAGTAAGCAGTGATCCTAATGTGTTTATTCCGTTGTCTGCTCATGGTCTTACTTCATTACCACGCCCCTACAGACTCCACAGCTATGTCCTGAATACACATCTTTTCCCTTGTGTGGCTAAGCGTCATGGCCTTGCGACCTTATTGTTGCTTTGTTGTGACATCTCCCTTAATCCTGGACCAATCTCGTTTGGGGGTGGGGTTGTAAATTGACACACAATTGTATGTACACCTCACACATAAAAATGTTGCCTCGGCCCTTGATAAGCTGTCACACTGCCTTGAAGACGTAAAGAGATGGCTCTCTACAAATAAGCTCAAGCTAAATCCAGATAAGACCGAATTCATTGTGTTTGGCTCAAAGTCTCAGCGCGAAAAACTTAATCAGTCCTTCCCGGTCAACATACTTGGTAATCTCATATCACCAACAGATGCAGTTAGGAACCTTGGTGTCTGGTTTGATTCTGATTTCTCATTCTCTTGCCATGTTAGGAAGGTCTGCAAGGCTTGTTTTGCTCATGTCCGGGATCTTAAGCGACTCCGAGGACATCTGACACATGAAGCTACTCTTATGGCTGCCAGTGCTCTGGTCGGAAGTCGACTAGATTACTGTAACTCTCTGTTCAGAGGTCTCTCAGCTCTAGATCTGCGCAAACTTCAATGTGTTCAGAATAGCCTTGCCAGAATTGTTGCCAACACCACCAAGTACTCACACATCACTCCAGTTAGAAAAGCACTACATTGGTTGCCAATTAAGTACCGTTCTATCTTTAAGACTGCCATGCTGGTATATAAGTTCCTACACAGTGGTAACCCCAAATACTTTGAACCCTTCCTCATTCCCAGACATAGTGCATATAACACTCGTCGAAGTCAATCTGATGGCATATTTCTTGAGGTTCCCCACTTTGGTTCAATTTTCAAGTCTCGAAAACATTTTGGACTCAGTTTTGCGTATGACGCACCTATGATTTGGAATGACCTTCCTGATGAGGTCCGCTCTGCAAACTCACTTGCCTCTTTCAGGTCAAAGTTGAAGTCATACCTCTTTGGAAAAGCATACCCACCCTAAATTTCCAATATCCTTTCTGCTTTCTCCGCGGTGCTGACCCCTGCAATGTCTCTGGTTTTTGAATATTGAACAATGTTTTTGTGTGATGCGCCTTAGAGTCTGTCTTTTGACGGAGATTAAGCGCTATAAAAGTGCTATTAGAATTAGAATTGGCTATATAATGGAACCGTAAGGTGTAGGAAGTCGATACTTGGTAGGGGTATTGGTTCTGGGTTGTAGGTGTGCAACATCATTTTGATTTGACCTTTACCAAGATATCTGCCACTGTGGCCTAATCGGTAGCACACTTGTCTAGGAACTCAGAGGACGTGGGTTCAAACCCAGGTACAGGCAGATACATAGTGGCTCGGATGACCACTTAAAATGATGGTCCTCTGTCATTGGGTCCTATCCCCAGTGGCAGGCTAAAGAACCCCAAGGACGTTGATAAATGGTCATCCTTGAGCCTCTATCTTCCAGTTAGGGGAATGTCAGTTACTTGTGAGTTGGGGCTGTAGCTGTGCAGTCAGATGCGTGTAATAGTGCTTTGAGTCAAGTAGTATATGGAGCTAATGTGCTGAGTATAAATACACATTACATTACAATAGTGACCATGAGTTTTAAAATCTTGTCTGGGCTATTTCTTGGATTCCATAAAGTGTAGAAGTTTGACAGTTGGTAGGGACATTGGTTAGGGGGCGTATGTAAATGTATGTGTGCATCATGGTGTGACCTTTTTGCTCTGCCAAAGTGTGTTCATCTGCCATATTTGAGACATGTTGCTCTTATGACAAAGATATTTGGATTGCAGCAACTGATTATTATAAATGCACTTTTACATAATTATGCTATTTCCACTGACAGCTATTCTCCAATCAATAAATTTTACAGCTTCATATATTTTAGTTTATTAATTAATGCTGTCATCTTGCTATTGAATTGTCTTGTTTTAGTACTTTACTTAAACATTATTTGGATCTTTATATAAGTGACACTGTGCTGAAAGTATCCCGGTCTTTGTACTGTTTCATTACTTCTATGTCATGGTGTTGAAAACTATTTCCCTAGGCTCTGGGGTACAGGCATCTCTGATGCTATTTTGGGATACTTATCTCAGCATGACTGTCAATGGGGGCTATTGTCTTGAAAGTAATGGTTTTCCATTTTTTCATAAATTTATAGGTTGTGGGAATTTGGGTTGGTTACACACTGATGTTATCTTGACTTTTTTTTAACCTTCATGCATTATGTCTCGCTGTTAATGTTAGACTTGGTGGAACTTCATTTTTGGCGATTGCTCAAATGTTGGGAAATGCATAGTTGCAACAGTAGCTTCTGGGGTTTTGTAGGTAACACACTGAAAGGTAGTGTACAACATATATTATGTGAAAAAATGTATTGCACAAAAATATTAGCTATAATGACTTATGCGTTTGCTTGGTCACATATGGAGTGAAAATCAACTATTGGTAAAATTGAATTGGGGATTGTACCAGACTCGTTTATGATATTATGAAGCATACAGAAGAAAAACAAATTCCAGGAATGTTAGTTCTCATTGATTTTGAAAAAGCCTTTGACTCTATCTCATGGTCTTTCATATATAAAACATTAGAATATTTAGGTTTTTCAGAAACATTTATACAATGGGTCAAATTATTTAATAATAATATAAAGGCAACAGTAATTCAGAGTGGTTTTCTGTCAGATTTTTTTGATATAAAGAGGGGATGTAGACAAGGTGACCCAATATCAGCCATTCTTTTTATAATAGCAGGTCAAATATTAACCTTATTATTGAAACATAATGAAGATATAAAAGGTATTACCATAGGAAACATCAAGATTAAACTGACAGTTTGCTGATGATACAACCTTAATATTAAATGGAACAACTCAGTCCCTACAAGCAGCCTTTAACACATTAGAAATATATGGGTCGATGTCTGGATTGGAGGTTAACAAAGATAAGACTCAAATTGTCTGGATAGGAAAGAAAAAAAGATGTAAAGAAAGAGTTAAAATTAGTGACTTCAGCTTGAACACCACTTCAGATTTTAAATTGTTAAGAATTATATTTAACACTCAATTAGAACAATGCACAAAAGTGAATATAAACGAAAAAATAATAGAGCTAAGAGACACAATTAGTAAATGGAACAAGAGGTATTTAACTCCACTAGGCAAAATAACAATTGTCAAAACCTTTCTTTTATCAAAACTCATTCATATTTTTACAGCATTACCAGATCCTGACAGCAATGACATAAAAGAACTGAATCACATATTATTCAGTTTTATATGGTCTGGAAAACCTGATAAAATAAACAGAAAAGTCCTTATCATGGATAAGTCGATCGGAGGTTTAAGTATGATCAAAATAAAACCCTTTCTAGCATCAATAAAAGTTTCTTGGATAAGGCGATTGTTGTTTGGTAAATACGAAGCTCAGTGGATTACTTTATTTAATGAGACTCTTAATACAAATGCAAGTAAATTCATACTTTATGGGTCTCAATACCAAACATCTCTAAAGAATAGAACAAAAAATAAGTTTTGGATTAATGTATTTGATGCATGGTCCACCTTGTTCAATAACCAGGAATTGCAAAATACTGCAGACTTGCTGACAAGTCCACTGTGGTACAACCCAAAGATATCAGACAACATGTATTTACAAACCTGGTCAAATAAAGGCATTAATTTTGTCTTAGATGTAATTAATGACCAAGGCTTTCCAATGGAAATGAACGAAATAAAACAATTTCATTCCTTCCAAAATATTAACCCTTTACACTATCTGAGAGTCAGACAGACTGTAAAACTTTTTCTGAAAAAGGAAATAGGCAATTTGTGCAAAGTAGATCGACCCTTTGTTCCATTTCACACAAAAATGCTTTGTGCCAACCTAAAAGGCGGTGGTTATTTATCAGAAGGTTTTAGAGTTGGGCGAGGATGTCGACAAGGAGATCCTATATCTCCATATTTATTTCTCTTTGGGGCAGACATTTTAGCACTACTTATTTTAATTAACCCAGAAATAGTGGGATTTAAATTCAAGTCTTGTATGTATAAACTTACACAGTTTGCGGATGACACAACTTTGATATTAGACGGTTCAGTAAGCTCACTGCAGGCAGCACTTAACACACTTGAAGTATTTGGTAATTTCTCAGGCCTTAGAATGAATAGAGAAAAAACGAAAGTTATATGGATTGGCAGGAAAAAATACTCAAAAGATAAACTTTACTTACCTGTTGATCTGGATTGGGGTAAATCCGAATTTCAACTGCTTGGAATAACTTTTCATGTTGAATTGAGTAAAATGCCCGAATTGAATTTGAAAAATACTTTAGATAAGGCCAATATAGAGCTCACAAAATGGCAATCGAGGCAAATAACACCAATTGGTAAAATAATTGTTTTGAAAAGTTTAATTCTCTCCAAATTCATCCATGTATTTTCAATTCTACCAATTCCGAATAGTTTTGTAAAAACTTTAAATCTAATATTTTATAAATTTTTGTGGAACAACAAGCCAGATAAAATAAAAAGAGGAACAGTGTGTTCCAGCTATGCTGGTGGTGGTTTGAAAATGATTGATATAAATGAATTTATTAAATCCTTAAAAGTGTGCTGGATACGGAGAATAATTTGTCACCCAGAGTCCCAATGGCTTAAATTATTTCACGAAATGTATGGTAATGAAAAAAAATTTCACATTGAGAGTATGTGGTTTAATAATATTAATTGTAAAATGACAAATGGCTTTTGGATTGAAGTAATGAAAAGTTGGCAGACACTTTGTCATAAATGTAAATTGAGAAGTAATGCTGATATTTTGAATTCTTGCCTTTGGTATAATCCAAAGTTGGCAAGAGATCCATTTTATTTATCAGCATGGTATAAACAGGGGATATACTGCATAGGGGATATTGTAGACAACAGGGGGAAAGTAGAAGCCATTGAAGTATTGAAGAACAGATATTACTTCAATATAAATATACTTGATTATTATAGAGTCAAATTACATGTTCAAAATTTTATCAGTAAAAACAAATTTGGAGAAAATTTTCATTATGCTAGACCATCTCTCCCTTTTCATTTGAAAATCTTAATGAAATCTAAAAAAGGGTGTCAAGATTTTTATGATATTTTTGTATCTGACATAGTAAAAGAACCAATTGCAAAAATAAAATGGGAAACTCTTATTGATCATACTGTTCCAAATTTTTGGAAAATAATATACAGAGTTTGCTTCAAATCAATTGCTGATAATGAACTTAAGTGGTTCCAATATAAAATAGTTAACAATATTTTGGCCACTAAATACTACCTGTATAAAATAAAGCTCTCTGAAAGTGACAAATGCCAACTCTGTAATTCTCAAACAGAAACTATATGCCATCTTCTTTCGCAGTGCAAAAAAACTGAAGAATTGTGGAAAAATGTCAAAAACTGGATTTTTATGCGAACTGGGATAAATGTCACATTTACAGAAACAATGAAAATTTTGGGATATACGAAATATGATGAAAACTTTTGGCCTGTAAATTTTATACTTATCAAAGTAAGACATTATATTTACTGTTGTTCAAAGACAAAACAATCATTGAATATTTTTCAGCTTCAAAAAGAAATCAAAAAAAAATATGAAGAAGAAAAATTATTAAGTAGATTTAATTGTCAAAACCACATATTTGATAAAAAATGGTCAATATGGCAGAGTCTGTTTTTGAATATTTAAACAATAAGTATATAATGAATGAACAATGGAAGGGCACTGCTTTTTGTTTTACCAGTCAGATTGTTATTTGAAAATATGTTCTAATATAGTTTTTTTTTCCCTTTCTTTTTTCTTCTTTTTAAATTTAGATTTATTTGTATAGTATGTAATGTGTTTTTGATGTTCACTTTTCATATCACTGTAATAACCTTGTAATCTAGTGAAAAAAAAAAAAAAAAACCTAAAAGGCGTAAAAGGCTTCTATAAGAGTCTCACTGGAACATTTGTAAATGATCATTCCATGAAAAATAAATGGAACAAACAATTAGAAATTGATATTGATAATCAAGCATGGAAAACAATTTTCACCCATTGTTTCAACACTGTTAGTGACAATAATCTGAAATGGTTTCAACTGAAGTTAATATACAGAGTTTTAGGTACGAAAAGTTACACAATGAAGCTTAATATTACAGACAGTGATAAATGTAATTTCTGTCATCAAACTGAGACATTAATGCATATGTTTGTTGAGTGTCTCAATGTAAAGGAACTTTGGGCTGAAATAGCTGAATATGTTTACAATAAAATCCACCTACACATAAATTTCAGCAATTTCAGTATATTATTTGGTTATATGAACTTTGATCAAAATAAGGTGCCAATAAACATACTGTTATTAGTAACAAAGAAATATATATTTGACTCTTGTAGTACAAACAACTTCTTTAGTTTTTATGTATTAAAACATAGGTTACAACGAGTATATGAAGAAGAAAAGTATGTGGCCCTTTTAAATAATAAAGAAGAAAAGTTTTTTAAAATATACAAAAAGTGGGAACCAGTTTTTCTTTGTGACACATTAAATTAAATTTCTATCATTTGTAGGTAATTGAAAAAAGGTATCTATATCTAACTGAATTTGTTCTTATATGTGTCTGGAGGATTTTTACTAATAGAAGTTAATACTGAATTTTGGACTGCTGAATAGATTGTTATTGCATAATTTTTTTAATGTATGCATATACATGAATCACTTTGTTCTGTACATGAAACTGGCGGTATGCAACAATAAAAATTATAAAAAAAAAAAAAAAAATTGAATTGAATGTTCTTCAAGCTAAAATTGTACAGTACATTGTTTGAAAGATAATTAAGCGGCCCGTCAGGGGCGCTTATTTGTTTTTAAGTAAGTTTGACTCATCACCACCGCAGGATTATAGTCTCCCTTCAATAACTTCTTGGGTTTTCAAATTTTTCATTCCTTCTTATCTTTCTTTAAACCTATAGGGGCGGGAAAAAGTTTTGGGATACTTTGACCTTAAGCTTTACTTAAGGTAACCTTAAGCATTTTTCAAAAACACCCCGTCGCGTTTCGGAAATACACACACCTGCGCTATAAAATTTATCAGGTACATTCTAGACCTAAATCCACAGGTCGGAAAGGATTTTCTGATCAATCGGACCATAAATGCCTGAATGGGAGGCGTTTTATTTTCCTAAGTTTTTTTAAAATGGGTACTCGATCTGTATCTCAAAAACGGTCAGGATTTCGGCGTTTTGTTGGAATAAGTTATTCCGCTACTTTTTGATATTCTTTCACATGGCGAAGTTTTAGCCCTGTATCTGTAATCTTAAGGTCATCTTAATGTCAAAAAAGGGGCTTTTAGTCCTCCAGTTCACATAGTTTTTGACTTTTTTTAACCAAACTTGGCATATATATTAAGATTTACCAAAGGATTATCCTGACTTTATGGTGACATTAAACTGTTAATATAATTGGAGCTATGGCCCCCCTAAAGTCATAAAATTGGAATAAAGCCGTCTGGCCCCTTTCTTTTTCCATATCTAACATATATTGATATTGAAGGGACATTCTCAGTTTATGGTCGCCTTAAAGTCGCAATATGAATGAAGTTATGGTCACCTTTCAGTGAAAAAAGGAAGTTTTCAGTCTCCAGCTATCTTATTGTTCAACTGACCTGAGCTAAACTTTATAAAGGATGACAAAAGGGACATTCTTATTTTATGGTCACCTTAAAGTCCCAATATGAATGAAGGTATGACCACCTTGCAGTGAAATAATGGAGTTTTTTGTTTTCACCCATGGTGTTCGGATGGGCGGGCGGTCGGGCAGGCGGCAGGAAAAAGTTTGTCCGGGCTGTATCTCAGGAACCGTATGGTGTAGAAAGTTGATACTTGGTAGGGACATTGGTTAGGGGGTGTAGGTGTGCAACGTCATGGTGTGACCTTGATTTGACCTTGCTGTAGTGACCTTGACCTATAAAATCTTGTCCAGGCTATATCTGGAAAACCATGAGGTGTAGGAAGTTGATACTTACTAGGGACATTGGTTAGGGGGTGTAGGTGTGCAACGTCATGGTGTGACCTTGATTTGACCTTTGACCATGTCGTAGTGACCTTGACCTATAAAATCTTGCCCGGGCTATATCTTGGAAGCCGTAAGGTATAGAAAGCTGATGCTTGGTAGGGACATTGGTTCGGGGTTGTAGGTGTGCAGCATCATGGTGTCACCTTGATTTGACCTTTGACCTTGTCGTAGTGATCTTGACCTTTAAAATCTTGTTGCACCTTTGGGTCTGTCTTTTGATGCAGATTAAGCACTGTTAAAGTCATATTAGAATTCATTAAGAATTTTACTTTTACAACTTCACATTGTAACAGATGGAATTTCATCAAGTGAGCCACAGAATTTGCTCCAACACCACACATAAACATTCATTGAATGTATTACCACTTCTGTATGCATGGTAATATTCAAAACATCTAAACCATAATTCGGCCATGCTAGGTGTAGATCAAGAGTACATGCATTATCTTTCCCTTAGACATTATTTTCTCTTTTTAAACATTGTTTAGACCTTTATATAACTGACAGTGCTCTGAAAATATACTGAACTTTGTACCGATACAGTGCTTCTATATCTCATGGTGTTAAAAATATTTCCCTAGGCTGTGGGGTACGGGCATCTCTGATGCTATTTTTAATCGCCAGCTATTGTATTGTTCAGCTGACCTCAGTTAAATTTTGCACACTTATTAAAGATGAAAATGGGGACATTCTTATTTTCTTTCCACCTTGGAGTTCCAATACAAGCACAGTTATGGCCATCTTGAAAATGAGGGCTTTCAGCTCCCACATGACTTATTGTTCAATGACATCAGTTCAACTTGACGCATTAAGTTTAAGGAAGACTTCTAATGACCTTTTTATTTAAAATTCCTGTATTTAAGAGAATTTTTGCCAACTTTACTTTGTAAATATATAGTTTTTATTGCAAAAAATACACTTACCATTTCCTGATCTATGCTATATGTTGGAGCCATCCAACTCACTGGCCAACGTTGAGAAACGTTTTAAGCTACCTTAAGAAGCCAGTGAGTGAGTGTGGACTAGGAAACCCCCCAATGGTCATGTGACCACGCCAATAGGCGCCATTCATTTTTTTTGTTGGCCATCATCGAGTGTGGATGTGTTTGGAATATTTTGTTTATATTTCTGGAATTTCTGGATCTATTTGAAGTTTTGTTTATTCTGTAGTGAGGCATATGTTTTAACAATGTCGGATTATGGCGGATTGGGATGACCATCATTATTGTCCCAAGTGTCGTGATGATTTGAAAGGTGATGATCTCTGTGTTACTACTTCTTCTGCAGATTGCTCTGTTTGTTTAACTTTTTCTGAAGATCAAAGGAAGAAAATTAAAAACAGGAACAGATATAAAAGTAAGAAAGATCAGAATTCTGGTGAAGGTTCTATTAAAGAAGTCGCCATTGATGATTCGTTATTGGATGATGACGATTCTTCAGTCGTCAGTGCTTCACAAAGATCTATACCTCAGAAGGCTAGGTCTTTGGAAGAAAAGTTGAACAGATTTTTTACAGAATTTGCTAATTTTTCTCAAAGATTAAAGAATCTGGAGGATAAAGACTCAGAAACTGTCGGCAGTCGCCATATCTCCGACAGGGACAGTGTACATGTTGCCAGGCAACCCTTGGCGAAGGATAAACCTCAACCGGCCCATACTGCCTCTTCTTCGGTACGGTTGGAGAGAAGGTCAGCTACCATTATGAGAGCAGAAGCTAAACAACAATTCGGTGTATCTCACAGACCTGAGGATACCGCATTTAATCTTGGTAGGAAAAGATCTTTATCACAGTCCTCAGAGGATCCTGATCCGGATTTAGAACAAGGTGAAATCCGGAATAAAGATGAAGAATCTCCAGCTTATGCTGACACTCTAGAAACTGTCCAAAAATGGCTGGATTTACAAGTTTCAGAGGTGGATTCCTTGGTTCCTCCTTCAGTGTTTTCAGGCAGGGACCAAGTCAAGAAATCTGTCCAACAATCTATGGCTTTGCCACCGGCTCAACCATTAGTAGAATTGTGGAAGTTCAAGGAATTTTCTGCTTTGGGAACCAATGATGTCGATGACAATGATCCTCCTCATCCTCCTATGTCCAAGGGACAATTTTTGAACTTTCCTAAACCTCAAATGAAGTTCTACCAAGTGTCTCCCCAGTCGTTTGCTTTGACAGCTCCAAGACTTCAAGATGCATTTAAGAATATTGCTTCTCCTCCCTATCAAACTCCTACTTCAGTTCTAGCGCCCATGAAGCACTATTTGGCTTGGGAAACCGTGTCAAGGGAGACCATTCAGATCTTGAATCATGTCTTTTGGTTCAAGTCTGCTATTGAAAAGGTTACAAATGAGATGTTTACAGAGGTAGATAAGCTCAAAGATTCTGTAGTGCAGGAAGACATTTTACAAAGTATGAGTTTTATTCAGAATTGTCTCCATTTGCAGTCTAAAACCATGGGTTGTCTAGGTAAAGCTTTGGATGATGTTTTGGACACGTCTATGACACTGGCTTCAAATCTTTTACTCAACAGAAGGGATAATTTTCTGAAGCTCTGTCACAAGGATGTTACTGACAAGGACATTGCAAAGTTAAGGAATGCTTCTCTTACAAAAAAGGAGTTATTTAACTCTAAGGTGTTCTCTGAGGTTGAACAAAATTTCATTCAGTGGAGCCAGATAAACTGGGAACCGGTTTATAAAAAACAAAGAACTGACAACTATGGTTCCCGTTATTCTGATACAAAGAAGGATTCCTCGCAGAACAGGTACCAGAATTCTGCTTTCCAGAATTTTTGTTCCCAGTCAAAACGGGGCGATCAAACCAAGAGACAATCCAACAGTTACAACTCCAACAGACGCTCTTCCCGAGGGGGTAGGGGCTGGAGGAAGTGACTACAAAGGGGTAAGCACAGTATATCCTGGTGCCCGTTTACAAGGTTATTGGAAAGTGTGAGAAAACTTCAAAGTACATCCGAGGGTAGTTCTTGTTTTAAAGCAAGGTTATTGTCTTCCATTCAAACAAAAACCACCTCTGACCCAGTTTCCGGCAATCAAAAGCAGTTATTCAGCTCCAGTGAAACAAATGGTTAAAAAAGGGCAGTGGTTCCGGTTCAAAACAAGAACTCTCTCGGATTCTACAGTCGTTTGTTTCTGGGTTCCAAAACCAGAAAACAAATGGCGTCCAGTAATAGATCTCAGTGTGGTAAATACATATTTGCATGTTCCCACCTTCAAAATGGAAACAGTGGAAGTCATTCGGGCTTCTCTTCAGACAGGCAAGTGGGTGGCTTCCATAGATCTCACCGACGCTTATTTTCATGTGCCCATTCACCCAAAGTTTCAAAAATATCTGCGCTTTCATGTACAGGGTCAGGCTTATCAGTTCAGAGCCCTACCCTTCAGCATTGCGACTGCTTCATTAAGCGTCCCGCAAGGGACGCTTGTTTGTGTATGGGAGAGCTTCTGGCTCCGCCGGCTCCGCCGGCTCCGGCGGCTCCGCCGGCTCCGCCGGCTCCGCCGGCTCCGCATTTTGTTTTCCTTATAACTCTGTAACCGTTAGGCGGATTCTTTTCAAATTTGGCAGGTTTAGGCAGTAGCCCTGGGGAATTTTTTTGAATATGCTGCAGTGACATTTCAACCAATCAGAGAGGTCACATGACCAAAAATGTCTTTTTTCGATGGGGAAGCTTGTCCGGATGATAACTTGAAAGGAATTTTATCAATTCACCTGAAACTTGGCAAATACATTCATTCTATTAAAATCTGGAAATCATTAGATTTTGGCATTGATTGGTCAAGAAATGGCCGAGTAATTAATGATTAATTAATCATTACGAATTTTCCAAATAAGGAAAACACAAAAATGCTTATATCTCGAAAACCGTGCTAGATAGAGCGATTTCGACGAAATTTTTGACCCGCAGGGTATCTCTGCGGAGTAGTTTTCCCAATTTTCAAAAAATTTTTGTCTCGCCCAAAATGGCGGCCATTTTGAATTTTTGAAATTTTCGCAAAAATTGCAAAACACAAAAATGCTTATATCTCAAAAACCGTGCTAGATAGAGCAATTTCGACAAAATTTTTGACCCGCAGGATATCTCTGCGGAGTACTTTTCCCAATTTTCCAAAAATTTTTGTCTCGCCAAAAATGGCGGCCATTTTGAATTTTCGAAATTTTCGCAAAAATTGCAAAACACAAAAATGCTTATATCTCGAAAACCGTGCTAGATAGAGCGATTTCGACGAAATTTTTGACCCTCAGGGTATCTCTGCAGAGTAGTTATCCCAATTTTGAAAAAAAATTTTGTCTCGCCAAAAATGGCGGCCATTTTGAATTTTCGAATTTTTCGCAAAAATTGCAAAACATAAAAATGGTTATATCTCGAAAACCCTGCTAGATAGAGCGATTTCGACGAAATTTTTGACCCACAGGGTATATCTGCAGAGTAGCCATGCCAATTTTCAAAAAAATTTTGTCTCGCCAAAAATGGCGGCCATTTTGAATTTTTGAATTTTTCGCAAAAATTGCAAAACATAAAAATGCTTATATCTCAAAAACCCTGCTAGATAGAGCGATTTCGACGAAATTTTTGACCCGCATGGTATCTCACCTACTTTTGGGAGAGCTTTCACTTGGTGAAGTTTCAGACCCATAGCTAATTACTCACCTACTCAAAATGAGTAAATGCGAATTATCTCTAAAAGTATTGCAGATAGCCAATTTTTCTCAAATAACTCATTCACCTACTTTTGGGAGAGCTTTCACTCTGTGAAGTTTCAGACCCATAGCTAATTACTCACCTACTCAAAATGAGTAAATGCAAATTATCTCTAAAAGTATTGCAGATAGCCAATTTTTATCAAATAACTCATTCACCTACTTTTGGGAGAGCTTTCACTTGGTGAAGTTTCAGACCCATAGCTAATTACTCACCTACTCAAAATGAGTAAATGCAAATTATCTCTAAAAGTATTGCAGATAGCCAATTTTTCTCAAATAACTCATTCACCTACTTTTGGGAGAGCTTTCACTTGGTGAAGTTTCAGACCCATAGCTAATTACTCGTCTACTCAAAATGAGTAAATGCGAATTATCTCTAAAAGTATTGCAGATAGCCAATTTTTCTCAAATAACTCATTCACCTACTTTTGGGAGAGCTTTCACTCTGTGAAGTTTCAGACCCATAGCTAATTACTCACCTACTCAAAATGAGTAAATGCAAATTATCTCTAAAAGTATTGCAGATAGCCAATTTTTCTCAAATAACTCATTCACCTACTTTTGGGAGAGCTTTCACTTGGTGAAGTTTCAGACCCATAGCTAATTACTCACCTACTCAAAATGAGTAAATGCGAATTATCTCGAAAAGTATTGCAGATAGCCAATTTTTCTCAAATTAATCATTCACCTACTTTTGGGAGAGCTTTCACTTGGTGAAGTTTCAGACTCATAGCTAATTACTCGTCTACTCAAAATGAGTAAATGCGAATTATCTCTAAAAGTATTGCAGATAGCCAATTTTTCTCAAATAACTCATTCACCTACTTTTGGGAGAGCTTTCACTTGGTGAAGTTTCAGACCCTTAGCTAATTACTCACCTACTCAAAATGAGTAAATGCGAATTATCTCTAAAAGTATTGCAGATAGCCAATTTTTCTCAAATAACTCATTCACCTACTTTTGGGAGAGCTTTCACTTCGTGAAGTTTCAGACCCATAGCTAATTACTCACCTACTCAAAATGAGTAAATGCGAATTATCTCTAAAAGTATTGCAGATAGCCAATTTTTCTCAAATAACTCATTCACCTACTTTCGGGAGAGCTTTCACTTGGTGAAGTTTCAGACCCATAGCTAATTACTCGTCTACTCAAAATGAGTAAATGCGAATTATCTCTAAAAGTATTGCAGATAGCCAATTTTTGTCAAATAACTCATTCACCTACTTTTGGGAGAGCTTTCACTCTGTGAAGTTTCAGACCCATAGCTAATTACTCGTCTACTCAAAATGAGTAAATG
Source organism: Sabellastarte sp. h YS-2021 (assembly GCA_964017235.1). Taxonomy (NCBI): domain Eukaryota; kingdom Metazoa; phylum Annelida; class Polychaeta; order Sabellida; family Sabellidae; genus Sabellastarte; species Sabellastarte sp. h YS-2021. Next base: position 1,611,959 of record OZ024931.1, read on the forward strand.
CGAATTATCTCTAAAAGTATTGCAGATAGCCAATTTTTCTCAAATAACTCATTCACCTACTTTCGGGAGAGCTTTCACTTGGTGAAGTTTCAGACCCATAGCTAATTACTCGTCTACTCAAAATGAGTAAATGCGAATTATCTCTAAAAGTATTGCAGATAGCCAATTTTTGTCAAATAACTCATTCACCTACTTTTGGGAGAGCTTTCACTCTGTGAAGTTTCAGACCCATAGCTAATTACTCACCTACTCAAAATGAGTAAATGCGAATTATCTGTAAAAGTATTGCAGATAGCCAATTTTTCTCAAATAACTCATTCACCTACTTTTGGCACAGCTTTCACTTGGTGAAGTTTCAGACCCATAGCTATTTATTCACCTACTCAAAATGAGTAAATGCGAATTATCTCGAAAAGTATTGCAGATAGCCAATTTTTCTCAAATTAATCATTCACCTACTTTTGGGAGAGCTTTCACTTGGTGAAGTTTCAGACCCATAGCTAATTACTCGTCTACTCAAAATGAGTAAATGCGAATTATCTCTAAAAGTATTGCAGATAGCCAATTTTTCTCAAATAACTCATTCACCTACTTTTGGGAGAGCTTTCACTTGGTGAAGTTTCAGACCCATAGCTAATTACTCACCTACTCAAAATGAGTAAATGCGAATTATCTCTAAAAGTATTGCAGATAGCCAATTTTTCTCAAATAACTCATTCACCTACTTTTGGCACAGCTTTCACTTGGTGAAGTTTCAGACCCATAGCTATTTATTCACCTACTCAAAATGAGTAAATGTGAATTATCTCTAAAAGTATTGCAGATAGCCAATTTTTCTCAAATAACTCATTCACCTACTTTTGGGAGAGCTTTCACTCTGTGAAGTTTCAGACCCATAGCTATTTATTCACCTACTCAAAATGAGTAAATGCTAATTGTCTGTAAAAGTATTGCGGATACCCAATTTTTATCAAATACTCATTCATCTACTTGTGGGAGAGCTTTCACATGGTGAAGTTTCAGACCCATAGCTAATTACTCACCTACTCAAAATGAGTAAATGCGAATTATCTGTAAAAGTATTGCAGATAGCCAATTTTTCTCAAATAACTCATTCACCTACTTTTGGGAGAGCTTTCACTTGGTGAAGTTTCAGACCCATAGATAATTATTCACCTACTCAAAATGAGTAAATGTGAATTATCTCTTAATAGTATTGCAGATAGCCAATTTTTCTCAAATAGCTCATTCACCTACTTTTGGAAGACCTTTCACACACGAAAATGAAAAATTGTGAATATCTCGGAAAAGCTATTTCTTCTGCTTTAATGCTCGGCGGGAGATACACACCACGGCAGTGGTCTTGACAAAAATTTTTGTCTCCCCAAAAATGGTGGCCATTTTGAATTTTCAAAGTTTTTGCAAAACACAAAAATGCTTATATCTCGAAAACTGTGCTATATGGAGCGAACTCAACAAAATTTGGGACCTGCTGGGTATCTCTGCAGAGTAGCCATGCCAATTTTCAAAATATTTTTGTCTCGCCAAATATAGCAGACATTTTTAATTTTTTTATTTTTTGCAAAACACAAAAATGCTTATATCGTGAAAACCGTGCTAGATAGAGCAGACTGCGCTGACTTTGGTTGCCGCAACAGTATAAGGCTAGAAACGAAGCATTTTCTTAATACTTTAGCACTCACCTTTATATCCTTTTCGGGACGCTTTGTTTTTGCTATGCAAAAACATTATCTTTTTTTTTGCGAGCGATCCTCTAGTTGGAGTTCACTCGAGTGGTGAAAGAGGTCAAATTCATAGCTCTTTCACAAGGGGTTCGAATTGATCAGTATTTGGACGATTGGCTGGTGACAGCCAAGGATCGGGACACTTGTGCTCGAGATGTTCAAAAATTGATCACTCTGGTCGAAAAATGGGGGTGGATTGTCAATTTGAAAAAATCTGAGCTCAACCCAACTCAGGATCTCGAGTTTCTGGGTTATCGTTTCAACCTTTGACAGGGTTTGGTCTATCCAAATCAAAAGAAAGTGGACAAACTCAAAATTTTGGCAGTTTCCATTTTACAAGGTCACACTACTACTCCAAGGAAGCTCATGTCACTGATTGGGGTCATGGCTTCCATGGAGAAAACGGTTCCTTTGGGTCGAATCCATATGAGGCCTTTTCAGTGGTTTCTGAACACCAACTGGCAGTTTCCTCAGTCCCTGGACAAAATTGTCCCAATTTCTCAACTGATAAAGGACCATCTTGCTTGGTGAATCGATCCTCAAAACGTACTCAAGGGTTTGAATCTGCATCAGAGAGAACACAGTATGATGATGTTCACAGATGCATCAGAGAAGGGTTGGGGGGGGGGGGGGGGGGGGGAGGCCCACTTGAGCAATTGTACTGTAAGTGGGGTTTGGCAGCAATCAGCAAAAAGACTTACATATCAATATTTTAGAGCTGAAAGCTGTTTTTCTAGCCCTAAAACATTTTCAAAAACAATTGAGGCAAAAAATCGTGCTAGTTTCTTCAGACAACTCAACTGTGGTCTCCTATATCAACAAGGAAGGAGGCACTCACTCCTTCGAAATGTGTGCTTTGATGTGGAGAATTCTGGCATGGTCCAATGCCAGGGAGATCTACATCAGAGCCAGACATATTCCAGGGAATCTCAATGTGATAGCAGATTCCCTGTCCAGGAGGGACAAAGCCATTCAGACAGAGTGGTCTTTGCTCCCTCAGGTCTTTCGAGAAATCTGCCAAGTTTGGCACAAGCCAATGGTGGATCTGTTTGCCACCAGCTTGAATGCCAAACTTCCAACTTACGTATCTCCTGTCCCAGATGACAAGGCCTGGCAGATAGATGCATTGAACATCTCTAGGGAGGCTCTGGACGCCTATGCCTTTTGTCCAGTGGCCAACCTGCCCCAGTTAGTTCAGAAAATGATCACCTACAGGTGCAGGGTCATTGTGATAGCACCAGGGTGGCCGGGGATGCCTTGGTTTTGGGATCTGGTGGAGTTGTTAGCCAAGATTCCAGTGAGGCTTCAAGTGCACAATCTTCTAAAGCAACCCTTCAGTCTCAGATTCCACAAGAATCTGGAGTATCTGAATCTCCATGCGTGGTATCTGGACTGCTACAGGAAAGTCAAGGAGGATTCTCTGTTGAGGTGGCAGGTAGAATTAAGGCACCTCAGAGAGAATCCTCAAGACGAGTGTATGATTCAAGGTGGACCGTATTTCAAAAGTCGGCCCAGGAGAATCAGGTGGATGTCACCAAACCATCTATTCCTCAAATAGCTGATATTTTTTAATTATCTTTTTACTGATAAGAACTTGAAACCCAGAACTATTGCTGGTTACAGAACTTCAGTAGCAGATGGGCTAGGCTCCGCAGGTCAAATGGTTTCTCAAAGATTGGATTTGAATCGTTTGATTGCTAGCTTTCATAGGGACAGACCTTCAGCAAATAGGGCTATTCCCAATTGGGACTTGTCTTTGGTCTTACTTGCCCTCATTCGACCACCATTTGAACCTTTGGCAAAAGCTGATCTGAAGATTTTGACTTTTAAGACAGTTTTGTTAATGGCTTTGGCTTCGGGTAAGAGGCGTAGCGAAATTTATGCTTGGACTTTTGACTCCTTCAGTAGGAAAAGGGATTGGTCAGAAGTTACCTTTTCACCTTCAACTGCATTCATAGCCAAAAATCAGTTGGCTTTTGAGGGTCCTTTGGCTATTCTACCTGTGGTCATTCCTGCTTTGAAGCCCACATTAGATCCATCTTTGGTACAAGATAAGTCTCTTTGTCCAGTGAGAGCCTTGAGATATTATCTTGATAAGACAAAACATCTCAGGAAAGGCAAGAAACTTCTTTTTGTAGCTATTAAGGAGGGCTACTCGAAAGATATTTCGAAGGCTACTATATCTTCTTGGATTAAGCAGTCAATCATTTTGGCATAGCAAAAGTCTGATCAGGAGGTTCAGAATGTTTCCCAAGTCAAGGCACATGAGGTTAGAGCTTTGGCTGCCTCTTTGGCTTTTAAGGGAGGAGTTGCTTTGGATGAGATTATGGCTTCCTGTTTTTGGAGAAGCCATTCAACCTTCACAAATGTTTACCTGAAAGATTTGTGTTTTCAAGTTACATATATTTAACATTCAAAATAGTGGATATGTTAGAAACAGGAGATACATCTTTACAAAGCCATAGCCCAAAAGTAACTGCTCCAGATATCTGGAGGTTTGTAGGATCTCTGTGTTTAAGTGCTTTTTAATGCATTTATAATGTGGTGAGTTTTCGCACAAACAACTGGCTTGACCTCAGTGCATTTCACTAATAACAGTAGCCTCTCCAGGGCTTGTTCATTACAGTATTTCCAAACAATTTGTGCTGGCATAATGGTGATGTTATGAAGATTGGGCCTGTGGTTGCAGCTCAACATATTGTAAATTGTTAATAGGTAATGTCATTACTTGTATATATTATTATAATGTCATTGTATTTGGACTGTTTGTATTGTTGAAGCCTGTATTGGGAATGGGTTCTTATATTTGGCTTCTTGTTTTTCAGTTGTGTTCTGATGTGATTGTACAGCTGTAGATATGACGTTGGTTACCCGTTAGTTTGCTGTTTATGAGTTTTCAAGGTGGTGGTATTGAACAGTCTGGATATGAAGTATGGGCTTCCACAGTATCACTCAGCAGTTCGGCTTCCTCATGATTGAGGTGAGTTTGAGTCTGAATGCCTGTATGTTTATGGTGTGTTTATTAACTGTTCATTTGGCTGTTTACTAGGTCCTTTTATTCTAGTACTGCCCGCCATCCATGAAGACTGCATTCAGCATAGGTCAGGAAATGGTAAGTGTAATTTTCGCAATAAAATTGAAAAATTTTGTTGTAATTTTAATTTTTATTAGATAAATACTTGCAATTTCCTAACCAGGATAGTCCCCCCCAGCCTCCCCGCGGATGCAGTACTAGGGGTGAGCTTTGCAACAAAAACAATGAATGGCGCCTATTGGCGTGGTCACATGACCATTGGGGGGCTTCCTAGTCCACACTCACTCACTGGCTTCTTAAGGTAGCTTAAAACGTTTCTCAACGTTGGCCAGTGAGTTGGATGGCTCCAACATATAGCATAGGTCAGGAAATGGTAAGTATTTATCTAATAAAAATTAAAATTGCAACAAAATTTTTCAATTTTCCTCCCACCTCATTTATTTTAAGACTTTTTAAAACCACACCTGCCACATGTATAATTTCTGTTATCTGGCAAAGCTAACCTCCTAGTGTTTTTGAAGTTATGGCATCTTCAAAGAAAAAAATGAGGTATTTAGCATGCAGTGATGTGGTTATTAATATAATGCAGCTGATCAATGTTCATATAATATAAATTCCCAATTTTAGGCACATTAAAAAAATCCCACATGTGGATATGACTTTTCCTTTTGGGGAAAAAAGCCTTAATTAATTCAGCTTTTGTTTAGCAGCAGGAGTTGTTGATCTAGCTACTTATTCACATACACTATGTAAATTGGTCAAATGTATAGACTTGACTTCTTTCAGAAGATAAGATGACTGGAAAAAAAACTTTCTCGTAAACAGTTGTTTTATCTTAAGCATATTTATCTAATAAAAATATTAAATAGCAAAAAATGCCTCAAAGATATTTGCTTTTGTGTGATATCTATCTGGAGGCAGATTGACTCATGATGCCTCACTGTGCTTTGTGTGTTAACATCTGTTGGTGTTGGTGTGTCTGCACACTGAAAGTTGACAAAGGATATCAAGATGTATTTATTTCTTTTCATTAAGGGATATGCCTACAGTAAATCTTTTGGGGGGTAAACAGTTCAAACCAGAACATTTATCTTTAGTTTCATGGAAGAAGAGCCTTGTGGTAAGAATGCCTTGTCTGTTTTGAGAGAATGGAAAAAGCCTTAGTAATATGTAAAAACCTTGGGCTTTCATGATATTCAGATATAAAGTCATGTGTGAATTAAAGTGTTAACAATAACATCTGACAACATGACCTTGTGTGTTTTTTTTACAACGGAACAATAAAGGATTTCACAAATATGATTATCTTGAGTATATTTATCTTATAAAAATATTAAATAGCAATGAATTTTTAGAGGCATAAAATGCCTCAAAGATATACAACATAGGAATGTCCCTATCTATAGTCAATTATAGTTTACTATGGGTGTATCTTTGTCATTATAAATCTATGATTAAATATCTCCTGGAAAAAATTTACACTCTCAAATTTACGATCCCAAATTTACAGCAAAAATGATATATTCTTTTCATAAAATATACCACTCTACGAAACACAATAAAGCTCACATTCTGCTTACAGTCTAATACTGCAACTGATACAGTTTTTATGTCGTCACTCTGCGGCGTGGGCGTCCGCACACGCGTCCGCGTGAACAACTTCTCCTCCAAAACTACAAGGCCTAGAGACGTGCTGTTTTTTTTAAAAGATACCTTATCTATCAAGGATGAAAAATTGTTCAAGGCATGCAAATCTGTCTGTTTGTCTGTTTGCTAGAGACATTACAAGGGGGGGTACCCCCACCAAAAGTGTGAAAATTTCAACACTTAATCACAATTTTCTCAGTGACTATTGCAGGGATTTCTCTCATATCTTGCATATATGTACTAGGCCAGAGGTAGATTCTCTTGTGTGAGTATGAGACCTGGATCTGTCTTACTTTTTTTTTAATAAATTTTTTTAATAATTTTTAATGCATTAAAATTCATGAAATCATGCACAAAATCATTTATAACTTGAAAACTGTTGCATCTAGAGCATTTTGTTAAAATATGTTATTCAGCTACTTTTTTCATAGCTACAATATGGTGAGTAAGTTGGGTGCCTGTCTCAATAGCTAAGTGAGTAATAGCTACTTTTGGGCTTTTCAGTAACTTCCATCATGAGTAGAATCACTTGTAACTTAAAACCTATTGCATTTAGAGAATTTCGTATAAATATGTTATTCAGCTACTTTTGGGTCAGCTATAACATAGTAAAATTTTAGACCTGTAGCTCATGGCATAGCTGAGTAATAGCTACTTTTAGGTTATCACTGTTGAGTAAATCGCTTATAGCTTCAAAACTATTGCATTTAGAGAATTTCGTATAAATATGTTATTCAGCTACTTTTGGGTCAGCTATAACATAGTAAAATTTCAGACCTGTAGCTCATGGCATAGCTGAGTAATAGCTACTTTTAGGTTATCACTGTTGAGTAAATCGCTTATAACTTGGAAACTATTGCATTTAGAGTCTTTTGTTTCAATATGTTATTCACCTATTTTGGGATCAGCTATAACATAGTGAAGTTTCAGATCTGTGGCTCATTGCATAGCTGAGTAATAGCTACTTTGAAGTTCTCACTATTGAGTAAATCAGTTGTAATTGGAAAACTATTGCATTTAGAGAATTTCGTATAAATATGTTATTCAGCTACTTTTGGGTCAGCTATAACATAATAAAATTTCAGACCTGTAGCTCATGGCATAGCTGAGTAATAGCTACTTTTAGGTCATCACTATTGAGTAAATCAGTTGTAACTTGAAAACTATTGCATTTACAGTATTTTGCTTAAATATGTTGTTCACCTACTTTTGGGTCAGCTATAACATAGTAAAATTTCAGACCTGTAGCTCATTGCATAGCTGAGTAATAACTACTTTGAGGTTCTCACTATTGAGTAAATCAGTTGTAATTATATCCCCAGACGAAAGCCGGGGATATATTGGATTCAGGTCCGTCGCGCCGCCGCCGTAGAAATTTCTTTGTGGACGCGATAACTCAAAAACCAATTAATATTTTTTTTTCAAACTTGGTACACATGTTAAGGATGCCCAAAGGAAGATCCCTATTTTAAGGTGACCTCAAACTCCAAATAATAAAGAACTTATGGCCACCTTAAGGTCAGAAATTGCACTTTTGACCACTTAGAGCCTTCTAGGTCACAAACTATGAGGCGTATCTGGCTTAAATTTTACCTGAGAACACATTAATATATTCTTAGTACATGTGCCAAAAATCAAGACTTTAAGTTGAGGAGAAAATTGTGTTTGGGGCCCATAAAGACCCCACTTAGGACTTTTTTCCTAGATTTTTAACATATTTTGCCCTATAATTTGGAAGTGGTAATTCTGATGAGTCTCAAACTGCTCTAGGTGTAACTCTTATATGTAATCCTTGTCTGTGAAAAATTTAAAGGCTGTAGGTTTACCTGTTAGGCCGACTTGAGGTCTCAAAATTGCCCACAGAGACCCAATTTATGGACTTTTTGCCACCTTCAAGCACTGTAGCTTTCAAACAATGTCTCTCATCTAAGTGAAATATCATCTGAGAATATATCAATATGTTTTTCTTGTATGTACTCCAAAATTTAGGCCTTTAATAGACATTTAACCCATGTATGAGGACCATAAATCCCCACCCGAGTGACCCTTTTTAGACATTTTTCACATATTTTGCTCTGTAACTTGGAAATGGTAAGTCTGAGAAGTTTCAAACTGTATTAGATACATATTCTATGTGTAATCTTAGTATGTGACAAATTTTAAGTCTGAAGCTTTAATTTGAAGGCCACATTGAGGTCTCTGACGGGCTCCCAAAGACCCAGTATTTGGACTTTTTGCCACCTTTAAGCCCTGTGACTGTTAAACTATGTGACTGATAGGGCTGAAATCTCATCTGGGAATACATTATTATGTTCTTTTTACATGTGCCAAAAATCATGGCTTCAAGTAGACATTTAAACTGTGTATGAGGACCATAAACACCCACCCGAATGACCCTTTTAAGACATTTTTCACATATTTTGCTCTGTAACTTGGAAATGGTAAGTCTAAGAAGTTTAAAACTTTATTAGATATATATTCTATGTATAATCTTAGTATGTGACAGATTATAAATCTGAAGCTTTAATTTGAAGGCCACATCGAGATCTCTAAAAGGCCCACAGAGACCCAATATTTGGACTTTTTGCCACCTTTAAGCCCTGTGACTGTTAAACTATGTGATTGATGGAGCTGAAATGCCATCTGGGAATGCATTATTATGTCCTTTCTACATGTGCCGAAAATCAAGGCTTTTAGTAGACATTTAACCTGTGTATGAGGGCCATAAACACTCGCCCAAGTGACCTTTTTTGACATTTTTTTCCATATTTTGCCCTGTGATTTGGAAATGCTTAGTGTGACAGGTCTTAAACTGTATTATATATAATTTTTTTTTGTTATGTTTGTCCCCCCAAAAGTTTCAGCTCTGTAGTTTAATTGCTAAGGTCTCTTTAACAATTGTAAAATGCCCACAGAGACCCAGTTTATGGATATTATACCACTTTAAAGCCCTGTAACTGTCGAACTATGTGGGTCATAGAGCTGAAATCTCTGAATTTTTCAAAGGAAGTGCCTGTCTATTTAAATTTTTATTAATAATGTTATGGCTATCTTAGGCTTTTAAGTACTTATTTTTGTGTGTTATCTCTCTGCTTGCTGAGTTTTTAACTTTTTAAAATGAAACTGGTTAAACATATTCAAGTAGGCAAAATGGACACTGTTATTTTCTGGTGAGCTATAAGTCCAATATTAATGAAATTATACCCTTATGTAGTAAAAATAGGGGATTTTTAACCCTCAACTAGCCCAGTTTTATTCAGTTTGCCTCAGTTAATTTTGACACAGTTCCTACAGTTGCTAACTCATTTCAGTTGATAATCACATTCTTAAAATTCTCAATTCTGACTTATTATTATAAATCTGTTCTTGTGGTTTGATAATTTATATTTAATTCTGGAGGTATATAATTTTCCTGTTGGACATTCCGTATTTATATATTTGATTTTATTTTAGTGATAAGATTAACTGAGCTTTTTGTATTTGATTACCCCTTTTGTTTGTTTACCATTTGTGCTGTATTTAGTCCCACCCCCCATCCACCTCTGGGACCTCCAGCTATTGAGTGACACTAAATAAACAAAGGTATTGAATGATATCAAATGAGAAACAAAGAACCAGACTTTTCAGTGGGGTTGCCGATCTTCTGTAACAGTGAGAGAGGTGTGGAGAAGGGGAGAGGGGTGGGGTGGGGTTGGGAGATGGGGTTTGCTTCATTATCTAATAAGACAAAGGGGAGTCAGAACTGAGATTGTGTCACATATTTAGGTTGCATATATATGGACCACATATATAGGAATTGAGTAAATGAATAACTGAAAAACAATGCAAATTCTAAAAATAATATAATAAAATAATAATATATAATTTTTAAATAATATTTTATTTGTGAACAAATATAGAAACAGATATGCGCTTTTGGGATTATTAATCATTTAAATACTTTGAAAATAGGTTCAGAGTCACCCTTTGCAGGAAGATTGAAAAGTATGATGAGTTAGAAATAATATTTTATTTGTCAACAAATATAGAAACAGATATGCTCTTTTGGGATTATTAATTTGGAATGGACATTCAATCATCAATCTTTTAAATACTTTGAAAATAGGTTCAGAGTTATCATTGCAGGAAGATTAAAAATATGCTCTGTTGAGTTATGTATTCGGCGTCTGGGGATGCACCATCTTCCTTGGGAAGAAATAAACTTAGTAGATTGATGTGCTGAAGTTCATATAACTTTTCCCAAGATTTATGGCATACAACAAATGGCTTACATAAAAAATTCCCGATCAAAACCTGTGGCATGAGTGATGACCTGTCTGGGGATATGTTGGCGCCGAGTTGGCCCAATCTAGTTGCAAAACTATTGCATTTAGAGAATTTAGTATAAATATGTTATTCAGCTACTTTTGGGTCAGCTATAACATAGTAAAATTTCAGACCTGTAGCTCATGGCATAGCTGAGTAATAGCTACTTTTAGGTCATCACTATTGAGTAAATCAGTTGTAACTTGAAAACTATTGCATTTACAGTATTTTGCTTCAATATGTTGTTCACCTACTTTTGGGTCAGCTATAACATAGTAAAATTTCAGACCTGTAGCTCATGGCATAGCTGAGTAATAGCTACTTTTAGGTTATCACTGTTGAGTAAATCGCTTATAACTTGGAAATTATTGCATTTAGAGTATTTTGTTTCAATATGTTATTCACCTATTTTGGGGTCAGCTATAACATAGTGAAGTTCCAGACCTGTGACTCATTGCATAGCTGAGTAATAGCTACTTTGAAGTTCTCAATGTTGAGTAAATCACTTGTAATTTGAAAACTATTGCATTTAGAGAATTTAGTATAAATATGTTATTCAGCTACTTTTGGGTCAGCTATAACATAGTAAAATTTCAGACCTGTAGCTCATGGCATAGCTGAGTAATAGCTACTTTTAGGTTATCACTGTTGAGTAAATCACTTATAACTTGAAAACTATTGCATTTAGAGTATTTTGTTGCAATATGTTATTCACCTATTTTGGGGTCAGCTATAACATAGTGAAGTTCCAGACCTGTGGCTCATTGCATAGCTGAGTAATAGCTACTTTGAAGTTCTCACTGTTGAGTAAATCAGTTGTAATTGGAAAACTATTGCCTTTACAGAAATTTGTGCAAATATGTTATTCAGCTACTTTTGGGTCAGCTATAACATAGTGAAATTACAGACCTGTAGCTCATGGCACAACTGAGCAATAGCTATTCTCAGGCACTGACTGTTGAGTAAATCAGCTATAACTTGAAAAATATTGCATTTGGAGTATTTTGTTAAAATATATTGTTCACCTACTTTTGGGTTAGCTATAACATAGTGAAATTACAGACCTATAGCTCATGGCATAGCGGAGCAATAGCTATTTTCAGGTTCTCACTATTGAGTAAATCAGTTGTAACTTGAAAACTATTGCATTTACAGTATTTTGCTTAAATATGTTGTTCACCTACTTTTAGGTCAGCTATAACAGAGCAAAAATTCAGACATGTAGCTCATTGCATAGCTGAGTAATAGTTACTTTGAGGTTCTCACTCTTGAGTAAATCAGTTGTAACTTGAAAATTATTACATTTAGAGTATTTTGTTAAATATGTTATTCACAGACGTTTTGGTCAGCTATAACATAGTGAAATTGCAGACCTCTATGTCATGGCATAGCTGAGCAATAGCTTCTTTCAGGTTCTCACTGTTTAGTAAATCATTGTATCCAACCTGTAGGAAATCATGGGCTGGGAATCTGTTAATATGGTCCGATTTGACCTTGGAACCTTCCTTCAAGGTCAAATGAGGATAGCCAAACATAAAAGTGCTTATAACTCGCTTATTATTGTTTGTGTATGGGAGAGCTTCAGGCTCCGGCGGCTCCGCCGGCTCCGCATTTTGTTTTCCTTATAACTCTGTAACCGTTAGGCGGATTCTTTTCAAATTTGGCAGGTTTAGGCAGTAGCCTTGGGGAATTTTTTTGAATATGCTGCAGTGACATTTCAACCAATCAGAGAGGTCACATGACCAAAAATGTCTTTTTTCGGTGGGGAAGCTTGTCCGGATGATAACTTGAAAGGAATTTTATCAATTCACCTGAAACTTGGCAAATACATTCATTCTATTAAAATCTGGAAATCATTAGATTTTGGCATTGATTGGTCAAGAAATGGCCGAGTAATTAATGATTAATTAATCATTACGAATTTTCCAAATAAGGAAAACACAAAAATGTTTATATCTCGAAAACCGTGCTAGATAGAGCGATTTCGGCGAAATTTTTGACCCACAGGGTATCTCTGCGGAGTAGTTTTCCCAATTTTCAAAATATTTTTGTCTCGCCCAAAATGGCGGCCATTTTGAATTTTCGAAATTTTCGCAAAAATTGCAAAACACAAAAATGCTTATATCTCAAAAACCGTGCTAGATAGAGCAATTTCGACAAAATTTTTGACCCGCAGGATATCTCTGCGGAGTAGTTTTCCCAATTTTCAAAAAATTTTTGTCTCGCCAAAAATGGCGGCCATTTTGAATTTTCGAAATTTTCGAAAAAATTGCAAAACACAAAAATGTTTATATCTCGAAAACCGTGCTAGATAGAGCGATTTCGACAAAATTTTTGACCCAAAGGGTATCTCTGCAGAGTAGTTATCCCAATTTTGGAAAAAATTTTGTCTCGCCAAAAATGGCGGCCATTTTGAATTTTCGAATTTTTCGCAAAAATTGCAAAACACAAAAATGCTTATATCTCGAAAACCGTGCTAGATAGAGCGATTTCGACGAAATTTTTGACCCAAAGGGTATCTCTACAGAGTAGCCATGCCAATTTTGAAAAAATTTTGTCTCGCCAAAAATGGCGGCCATTTTGAATTTTCGAATTTTTCGCAAAAATTGCAAAACATAAAAATGCTTATATCTCGAAAACCGTGCTAGATAGAGCGATTTCGACGAAAGTTTTGACCTACAGGGTATCTCTGCAGAGTAGCCATGCCAATTTTCAAAAAAATTTTGTCTCGCCAAAAATGGCGGCCATTTTGAATTTTCGAATTTTTCGCAAAATTGCAAAACACAAAAATGCTTATATCTCGAAAACCGTGCTAGATAGAGCGATTGAGTAAATGCGAATTATCTCTAAAAGTATTGCAGATAGCCAATTTTTCTCAAATAACTCATTCACCTACTTTTGGGAGAGCTTTCACTTGGTGAACTTTCAGACCCATAGCTAATTACTCACCTACTCAAAATGAGTAAATGCGAATTATCTCTAAAAGTATTGCAGATAGCCAATTTTTCCTCAAATAACTCATTCACCTACTTTTGGGAGAGCTTTCACTTGGTGAAGTTTCAGACCCATAGCTAATTACTCACCTACTCAAAATGAGTAAATGCGAATTATCTCTAAAAGTATTGCAGATAGCCAATTTTTCTCAAATAACTCATTCACCTACTTTTGGCAGAGCTTTCACTGTGTGAAGTTTCAGACCCATAGCTAATTACTCACCTACTCAAAATGAGTAAATGCGAATTATCTCTAAAAGTATTGCAGATAGCCAATTTTTCTCAAATTAATCATTCACCTACTTTTGGGAGAGCTTTCACTTGGTGAAGTTTCAGACCCATAGCTAATTACTCACCTACTCAAAATGAGTAAATGCGAATTATTTCTAAAAGTATTGCAGATAGCCAATTTTTCTCAAATAACTGATTCACCTACTTTTGGGAGAGCTTTCACTTGGTGAAGTTTCAGACCCATAGCTAATTACTCACCTACTCAAAATGAGTAAATGCGAATTATCTCTAAAAGTATTGCAGATAGCCAATTTTTGTCAAATTAATCATTCACCTACTTTTGGGAGAGCTTTCACTTGGTGAAGTTTCAGACCCATAGCTAATTACTCACCTACTCAAAATGAGTAAATGCGAATTATCTCTAAAAGTATTGCAGATAGCCAATTTTTCTCAAATAACTCATTCACCTACTTTTGGGAGAGCTTTCACTTGGTGAAGTTTCAGACCCATAGCTAATTACTCACCTACTCAAAATGAGTAAAGCGAATTATCTCTAAAAGTATTGCAGATACCCAATTTTTCTCAAATAACTCATTCACCTACTTTCGGGAGAGCTTTCACTTGGTGAAGTTTCAGACCCATAGCTAATTATTCACCTCAAAATGAGTAAATGTGAATTATCTCTAAAAGTATTGCAGATAGCCAATTTTTCTCAAATTAATCATTCACCTACTTTTGGCAGAGCTTTCACACACGAAAATGAAAAACTGTGAATATCTCGGAAAAGCTATTTCTTTTGCTTTAATGCTCGGCGGGAGATACACACCGCGGCAGTGGTTTTGACAAAAATTTTTGTCTCCCCAAAAATGGTGGCCATTTTGAATTTTCAAAGTTTTTGCAAAACACAAAAATGCTTATATCTCCAGAACCGTGCTATATGGAGCGAACTCAACAAAATTTTAGACCTGCTGGGTATCTCTGCAGAGTAGCCATGCCAATTTTCAAAATATTTTTGTCTCGCCAAATATAGCGGACATTTTTAATTTTTTTATTTTTTGCAAAACACAAAAATGCTTATATCTTGAAAACCGTGCTAGATAGAGCAGACTGCGCTTACTTTGGTTGCCACAACAGTATAAGGCTAGAAACGAAGCATTTTCTTAATACTTTACCACTCACCTTTATATCCTTTTCGGGACGCTTTGTTTTTGCTATGCAAAAACATTATCTTTTTTTTTTGCGAGCGATCCTCTAGTTGGTCCTAGAGGTTGGAATGAAAACCAACCTATAGAAAATCATGAGCTGGGAATTTTTTGGTGTGGTCGGTTTCACCTTGGACCCCTCCTTCAAGGTCAAATGAGGATAGCCAAACTTAAAAGTGCTTATAACTCACTTATTATTGGTCCTAGAGGTTTCGAATGGAAAACCAACCTATAGAAAATCATGGGCTGGGAATCTTTTGGTGTGGTCGGATTTCACCTTAGACCCCTCCTTCCAGGTCAAACGAAGATAGCCAAACTTAAAGTGCTTATAACTCGAGTATTATTGGTCTTGGAGGTTTGGGATGGTAAACCAACACATAGGAAATCATGGGTTGGGATTCTTTTGGTGTGGTCAGATTTGACCTGGGACCCCTCCTTCAAGGTCAATTGAGGATAGCCAAACTTACAATTGCTTAGAACTCGCTTATTATTGGTCCTACAAGTTTGGGATGGTAAACAAGCTACAGGAAATCATGGGCCGGGAATTTTTTTGTGTGGTCGGATTTGACCTTGGACCCCCTCCTTCAAGGTCAAACAAGGATAGCCAAACTTAAAAAGTGCCTATGACTCACTTATTATTGGTCCGAGAGGTTTTGGATGGTAAACCATCCTAAATTCTTTGGCTGGGAATCTGTTGGTATGGTCAGATTTGACCTTTGGACCCCTTCTTCACGGTCGCACGAGGATATTGCATTTATAGTATTTCTTTAAATATTTTTAACCTACTTTTTACACTTAGACAATTACCTTGTTACTTTATTTCATAATACCATTTGCAGAGCACAACTTTTTTGTCCTTTTCTTCTGTCAGCTTCGGAATATCTTTCGAACATGCTGTTCAGTTACCATTTACTGTATTTCTGTACAGCCCTTTCCCTGATAATTATGCTTTCCTCTCATTATCACCATCACAAATCAAAAACATTCAGTCAGCTGACACAGTGCCCGTTCATGGGCACTCTCCTCTTGTTAGATCATACACTTTCCATTAGATACAAAACACAGTAAAGCTTACCTTCTCCTTACAGTCTCATAGCACAACTACTACAGCTTTATTAACTCAAGTCTCCATCCGGGCCGCTCGTTTTTGGTAGAAAAAACCTTTTTCTAGTTACATCTAGTAGGATATTGCATTTGCAGTATTTCTTTAAATATGTTTTAACCTACTTTTACACTTAAACAGTTACCTTGTTATTTTCCTTCATAATATCATTTGCAGGGCACAACTTTTGTGTCCTTTTCTTCTGTCACTTCTAGTATTTATATATAGTGGAGTACTAGTAGATTCTCTTGTGTGAGTATCAAACCCACATCTATCTTAATTTATTTTAAATATTTTTTTTTGTGTTGAAAAACATGAAATTACACACTTAGTCGCCATTTTCTCAGTCACTATGATAAGGATTTATCTGAAATCTTACATTTTTATAGCGAAATACTCCTACCATTTCCTAAAAGTAGCTATTATGTTGGAGCCATCCAACCCAATGGCCAATGCCAAAAAGGGTTTTTAAGGTTATCTAACAACCTTAATCAGCCAAAGGGCTACATAGTAGTCCGTCCTCCCGCCACTAGGTCACCTGACCACTCTTTGTTTACCATATTTTGTTGGCCATCTTAGTAGTCAAGACGTGTTTTGGAAAGCTCTGATTGTGGACATTTTCTTTACAAAATGTCTTAAAATATGGATTCTTATGACATATCAACAAGAAATAATCTTCATTTGGACACGTTATACAAGTAAATACCTTACAATTCTGTGGATTTTTGGGTATCTTGTGATCCATGCGCAGTTTGGAGACAGATTTGTGTCATGGTTTTGCTAGGAACTGAACTTCTACAGATACATTGGACGGAGGTTACTCAAGTACTACAAATATATGCCTACCTTTTGCTGCTACTGTGGAAAAGATGGTTATTTTAGCAAAATCCTTGCATTACACCGCTACAGTGATGAATGGAGGTAAAAAGTCTTAGGCATAGGACAAAAAGTATTTCATATATATTTTATTTATGCATGTGTATTGTATGAATGTGTACATATATGAACTTCAATTTACTTATTTTTATAGACTTTGTACATTGCAAAACAGTGTTTGGGATTTACATGGTCCTTTAAATTTCAATATAAGTTTTGGGATTAACATTATCACAAGTGGCTTCATTGCTTTTTCTTTTGCCTGATGCATCAAAGCCCAACTATTATGGTGTGGAATCTTTTGAAGTATATTAGATGTGGCTTCACAGCATTCTATCCTTTAAAATCAAAGAAAAACTTTGATGAAGTGAACTTGTATGAAGTATATGAGATGGCTTCACAATCTTCCCTCTTTCCAATCAAAGAAATACTATTATGAAGTGAAACCCTTTGAATTATAATACCTGTGCCTTCACTGCCTTTTAATCTTGTATCCTTTGCAATTAAAGCAAATCTATAATCTTTTGTATTATATTAGATATAGCTTCACTGTCTTTGAACTTTCCTTCCTTTTCAATTGAAGAACAGTTATTGTTTTTACAACACAAAAGCAAGAATGTATGAAAATATTAATGTAATTGTAATTAATTCCATCTTTGATATGGGAACACTTGACAATGCAATTGGGATAAAAACTACAAGACACATTATTAAGTGTTCCTTTTCAAGTGTACTCTGGTAAGTTTGAGTAACAAATGATCATAATAAAGATTTCAAAAGCCTAAGCATAGATTAATGGTATGAAGCTGCTCAGGGGGGATTAAGTTGTTAAAAAAGGTGTCAGCAACAAATATACAAATAACAAATACTTCTTTGTGCTGTAAATGTGCAGTGATTTACATATGTTTTATACAACAATAAATGTAAAATAAAAAAAAATAATACTCTTTGTCCAGATACTTTTTATCCTCCTGTTAAGGTCAATACTTTTTGTCCAGATACTTTTTGTCCTACAATCACTGTTTTTATGGCCACAACATGGTCAATAACTTGGAGGTGTATCTCCATAGGTAAGTCAGTAATAACTATTTTCAGCTTTTCAACACTTACTTTATAAGTGGGTGGCTCATATCTTTAAAATTCTTGCAGCTTCGGAATTTCTTTCGAACATGCTGTTCAATTACCATTTACTGTACTTCTGCACAGCACTTTCCCTGATAATTATGCTTTCCTCTCATTATCACCTTCACAACTCAAAAACACTCAGTCAGCTGACACAGAGCCCGTTTACGTGCACTCTACTCTTGTTTGTAATGGTTTCATCTGCTGGTTTCTAGAAATGAAAATGTGTGCGCAGTGAGTGTAAACTTAAAATAGTTGTCTGCGCATCCCTAATTAAAGTTCATATTTATCCGTCTGCTGGTTTCTAGACATGAAAATGTGTGCGTAGTCAGTGTCAATGTAAACTAGTTGTCTTTACATCCCCAATTAAAGTACATATTTATCCGTCTGATGGTTTATCGCGATGTTACTGTAAAGGTAAAACCATTACCTGCGCATCTACGTGCCTTCATTCATTCATCAAAGCATGAGATTGACAATTAATTTACAACATATGTGTGATGAACCAATCCCATAGCTTGACAGATACTTGTGTAACAGATGTATAACAGTGACTGTGTGACAATTGATGGTCATAGGACAATGGAATTCAAGAATTAATTTGCCTTCTACATCTTTATTGCTATTTATTTGTATTTCTCACAAAGATGACTGAATAAGTGTAAATATATTCTGTGTACAGTTCCCCTCCAATTTCAGAACCTGTTAGTTGTAAATTATTCTAATATCGGCCTCTTAAAATGGATAGACAGAAAAATGAATGGATGTTATTATAGGAATAAAAGACATATTCGAGTGCTTTATGATTGTTTTAAACTATCGATCGGTTGAATATTAAAGCCACGAAGCCAGAAGTGCTTTAATACAGCAGATCGATAGTTTAAACCATCATAAAGCACGAGAATTTGTCTTTTATTCCCATTCTAAAATGGTAGCATTGATATTTTGTTCAAAATAAGGGGTAAATCTTATGCAAAAATCAAAACAAATCCAATGCCATGTTGGCTGTTCCATTAATTAAACATGCAAAGTGATGGATGTGTAAACAGCATTTTGGTTAAAACATGTAAGAAATCCCCCACAGAATTCCATGATCTTATTAATATTAATGAGTATTCGATTTTTAAATGAAATATTGATTAAAATCCCCACTGAATTATTTGACTTCATATTTGCTGCATATAATTTATGTTTTATTTTACCGCGAGTTGTTTGTTACAAGGGACGATGCATGCAGAATTCAACAGCATTGTTATTTCCCGCCCGGCTCACCGGCGGGAGATTATAATTTGTACCATGTGTGTGTGCGTGCGTGGGTCACACAGTTTTCTGTGAAACTACTACAGTTACACATTTTTGGTAAATTACTTGTCCTAATGAATTTTTACGCTCTTCAATATTTTTTTGGTTTGGTGAACTTTGGCCTACTTTTGAGTGAGTAATAGCACTTTTACCTGATATAATTATATGACTTATAACTCTCAAACTATTGCATTTAGAGTATTTTGTTCCAATATGTTGTTCAGGTACTTTCTCCACAGCTACAGCATGGTCAGTAGTTTGGAAGTGTATCTCTATAGCTAAGTGAGTAATAGCTACTTTGTCAATTTTGAATGATAACCATACTGAGTAAATGGCTTATATCTTCAAAAGTATTGCAGCTACACAATTTCTCTCAAATATGTTGTTCATCTACTTTTTTGTGAACTGTAACATATTTAAGTTTAACACCTGTTGCTCAATGTACAAATGAGTAATGGCTACGTTATTGCTACTTTTAGTGGAAATGTGAAAAAATCACAAATATCTCGAAAACCGTAATAGAGCGATTTCAAGCAAATTTTTAACCCACAGGGTAGTACAAGAGTATCCTGTGAGTAGGGGAAAAATTTCAATTTTTCGACACTTTTGGTGGCCATCGTGGATTTTAGTAGAAAATAAAAAAATATTAATACATGTATCTCAAAAACCGTACGAGATACAGCAATTTTGAGCAAATTTTGGACCCACAGGGTAGTCCAAGAGTATCCTATGCAAAGGGGAAAAATTTCAATTTTCGCCACTTTCGGCTGCCATCTTGGATTTTAGCGGAAAGTGAAAAAGTGTGAATATCTTGAAAACCGTACTAAGAGATAGAGCGATTTTGAGCGAATTTTTTACCCACAGGGTAGTACAAGAGTATCCTATTCAAAGGGGAAAAATTTCAATTTTCGCCACTTCTGGCGGCCATCTTGGATTTTAGCAGAAAATGAAAAAGTGTGAATATCTCGAAAACCATAAGAGATAAAGCAATTTCGAGCGATTTTTGACCTGCAGGGTAGTACAAAAGTATCCTATGCAAACGGGAAAAATTTCAATTTCCGCCACTTTTGGCGGCCATCTTGGATTTTAGTGGAAAATGAAAAAGTGTGAATATCTCGAAAACCACAAGAGATAGAGCGATTTTGAGCGAATTTTTGACCCGCAGGGTAGTACAACTATACACTACTAGGAGGTAATTAAGGCACAATTGTGATAGGATTCAACACTGATCCCATCTGGGACATACCAAATGGGTCTCAGACTGGTCTGAGACTTCCTCAGAATTCCTGGGATTAATAACAGATTCTTCAGACAGCTATGGCCGATTTTTTTTATTTTTTTATTTTGCATGGTGGGTCGGGGATAGATCTGGTATTAAGTCCAGACCTCCTGCGACTAAAACTCAGTCGACCTGGCATTAAGATGTTTGTGGGTAGAGGCAAAAGTGGATCGGTTACAGTTGTGAAAAATATCAAACATGTTTGATTTTTATACCAACCCTAACAGCTCCAAACGGGTGTAGGACATTTCGTACCCGGACATTTCGTACCAGGACATTTTGTACCAGGACAATTCGTACCCGGACATTTCGTACCCAGCCTAGGACATTTCGTACCCAAAATTTAAAGTTACAATTTTTACTGTGCTCTAATATATGTTTACCTTGTGCAAAAGTATTTTTAAAGTTTATGTTTAAAATTAGTTGTTTAAAGTTTTGGGGTCTGAAGCTCTGGAATTGTCTATATATTTAAATCAATGTGTTGTCTAACATCTTTTGTTTATCATTTTAAAATTTTATATGGTGCTTTGTGGGGTTTGGAAGTTCATAGTCTGGGTCTGTTCATGTATTTACTGTTAAGGTATCTATTCTGCGGGAGACAATATCATTAACTGATTATTTGATTTAATATTATTCATTCAATAAAGATTTTACTCATACCTTTTCAGCGTTTTTTTCTTTTTCTAAGAAGCCACAAACTTGGTCACTAATAGGAACCCTGTTTTCTGTGACACTTGACTCTATTAACAGTTAATCCCCAGCAGATTATTTTTGCAAACATGAAAACAGAAAGACAAAAACATGTGCAAACCCTGAATAAAGCTTGTCATCCTATGAAACAAAACAAGTGTCACCTGGTAAACCCATTAAGCTGTTGATAAAAGAATAGGAGGGATTCTGTGCTCTCTGACATTCATTACACAATTTATTTGTTTTGTTCTATTATTTATTCTATTATGATTGTTAAAACTGGAAAATATGTAAAGTGGCTGTAGTTAAAGTGATTTTTAAATTCTAGACTCTAAAACAATATTTGTTGATGAACTTTAAATCCAACACATATTTTCTTCCCAAAAGCTGAAACCTTGAAACTCAGAAAACCTTGTACTTTGTGCCAACTGAAAAAGTGCTATAAAATTTCAATAAAATCTACCAATAAATAAAACATTGTGAATTCTTAAATTTTGAGTACGAAATGTCCTAGCCTGGGTACAAAATGTCCGGGTACGAATTGTCCTGGTACGAAATGTCCCGGTACGAAATGTCCGGGTACGAAATGTCCGTACCCCGCTCCAAACAGACCTCAGCAGGCGGTCGAATACTCAATATTTTTTGGAAACAGATCCCCAAAACGCCTTAATCGGGAGCCTTAGTCGTGTGGTGGAACAGGGGCATAAGAATTCACAGTCAACCATTTACTCGTTTACATTGTTATGTCTACATTTTGTCTCTGCAAAATATGCATAATTCCATCTTTCCAACTTCTGGCTTGCATGTGTGCTTTTGGGATACTTCGTTTTTGTTAGCGAAAACCTTTTTCTAGTTAGTGACGTATTTTCGTACCAATATGCCTATGTTTCAGGGTAACAGTCCTGCAGGTGGCTGCCTAATGTCTCTTGGATGTGACTACAGAATCATGGCAGAGGGAAACTTCTCCATTGGACTCAATGAGACAAAACTTGTAAGTCCTCTGTTTTATGATATAAGTTTGGTGGAGTGGTGAAGGATGTTTGTTGCACAGCAATACCTGGTATATATACACTAAATATCCATATAAATTAGAAAGGAAAGAAGGTATTTAATTGTACCCCTAGATGAAAGCTGGGGATATACTAGTTTTCACGTCTGTTGCGCTGCTACTGCCATACATTTTGACTTGTGTGCACAATAACTCAAAACATTTTTTACTGATTTCATTCAAACTTGGCACATACATGTATTTGGGTCAGGAGAATAACCCTCTTTTAAAGCGACCTTAAACTCCAAATAATAAAGAAGTTTTGGCCACCTTAAGGTTAGAAATTTGACCTTTGGCCACTTAGTTGTCTCTAGGTCACAAACTGTGCATGCGTGGGTCACGCAGTCTTCTCTAAAACTACTACAGTCTCACATTTTTGGTAAATTACTTGTCCTAATGAATTTTTATGCTCTTCAATATTTTTTGGGTTTAGTGAACTTTGGCCTACTTTTGAGTGAGTAATAGCACTTTTACCTAATATAATTAGATGACTTATAACTCTCAAACTTTTGTTTTATGTTGTTCAGCTACTTTCTCCACAGCTACAACATGGTCAGTAGTTTGGAAGTGTATCTCGATAGCTAAGTGAGTAATAACTACTTTGTCAATTTTTAATGATAACCATAATGAGTAAATGGCTTATAACTGTTACTTACAATATTGGCCTGAAATATGTTGTTCAACAACTCCTTCATGTACTATATCATGGTGAGGTGTCCAAGGTGTAGCACCATAGCTAACTGAGTAATAGCTATACTAAGTTTAACATTTGACCATTGAGCAAGTCACTTATAACTCAAAAACTATTGAATATAGAGGATTTTTGTCAAATATGTGGTTCACCTATCTTTTGGATATACTGTATTGTGAATTTTCACAGCTGTAACTCCATAGCTAACTGAGTAATAGCTACTTTGATGATAACCATAATGAGTAAATGGCTTATAGCTTCAAAAGTATTGCAGCTACACAATTTTGTTCCAATATGTTGTTCAGCTACTATCTCCACAGCTACAGCATGGTCAGTAGTTTGGAAGTGTATCTCCTTAGCTATGTGAGTAATAGCTACTTGGTCAATTTTGAATGATAACCATAATGAATAAATGGCTTATATCTTCAAAAGTATTGCAGCTACACAATTTCTCTTAAATATGTTGTTCATCTACTTTTTTGTGAACTGTAACATATTTAAGTTTCACAACTGTTGCTCAATGTACAAGTGAGTAATGGCTATGTTATTGCTACTTTTAGTGAAAATGTGAAAATCACAAATATCTCGCAAACCATAAGAGATAGAGCAATTTCGAGGGAATTTTTGATCCACAGGGTAGTACAAGAGTATCCTATGCTAAGGGAAAAAATTTCATTGGGTTTGGTGAACTTTGGCCTACTTTTGAGTGAGTAATAGCACTTTTACTTAATATAATTGTATAACTTATAACTCTCAAACTATTGCATTTAGAGTATTTTGTTCCAATGTGTTGTTCAGCTACTTTCTCCACAGCTACAACATGGTCAGTAGTTTGGAAGTGTATCTCCATAGCTAAGTGAGTAATAGCTACTTTGTCAATTTTTAATGATAACCATAATGAGTAAATGCCTTATATCTTCAAAGTATTGCAGCTACACAATTTCTCTCAAATATGTTGTTCATGTACTTTTTTATGAACTGTAACATATTGACGGCCATCTTGGATTTTAGCGGAAAACAAAAAATTGAAAATATCTTCGAAATAGTAAGAGATAGAGACATTTCAAGCGAATTTTTGACCTGCAGGGTAGTATAACAGTATTCTGTGCCTAGGGGAAAAATTTCAGTTTTTGCCACTTTTGGCGGCCATCTGGGATTTTAGTGGAAAATGAAAAATTGTGAATATCTAGGAAAAGGTATTTCTTCCCCTTTAATGCTCCGCGGGAGATACACACCGCGGCAGTGGTCTTGTTTTACCCTAAAACCATTTAAATATTTTGAAAAAAGATAAATCTTATCATTGCAGGAAGGCTGACAAAAAAAAATTAAAATGGTTTAAAATAATTATGAATCTCACAAAAATTTGTGCTAAAAAAATACCCAATGGATACCTATGTGGGGATATGTTGGCGTCGAGTTGGCGCAATTTAATTGAAGTGACAGTAGATCATGATGCTTCTGTGCATTTACAATCGACAGTTTGACATTTGCTGGATATTCATAATGCTATATTTTAAACTTTTTAAAACTATGATATTTACTTTCCGTCATTTCATGGAAAAATGGGAAAATTTGTTTGTAACTTATGACATTTTTGTTCACACATCATACTTGTGCTGAAATATCTTGCAGTGATCATGTTTTAACTTATTAACAGACAGAAAGAAAAATAGATTTGTTCTACTTGTTTTGGAAACATAAGGTTTCTTCTCAGTCTTCTAAGGATTTCCCCTCCAAAATGACATCTGTAGGTGTCTGAGATTGCCAAGTTTGGCAAATGTTTACTTGGAAAATGTAAGTTACAGACTTGTTCTCAGCTTGTACAGTTGCATTGTGTTCAGTTGAATCTCATGAGGCCAGAAAAATACTTCCAGTTTACTAGGAATTCCACACAAAAAGGTAAAAGTCAGTAGAAACTGATCTCCACAGTCCTCACATTGACCTCCAGTCCTCACATTGACCTCCAGTCCTCACATTGACCTCCACAGTCTTCACAATGACCTCCACAGTCTTCACAATGACCTCCACAGTTTTCACATTGACCTCCACAGCCCTCACATTGACCTCCACAGCCCCACACGTTGACCTCCACAGTCCTCACATTGACCTCCACAGTTTTCACATTGACCTCCACAGTCCTCACATTGACCTCCACAGCCCTCACATTGACCTCCACAGCCCTCACATTGACCTCCACAACCCTCACATTGACCTCCACAGCCCTCACATTGACCTCCACAGCCCTCACATTGACCTCCACAGCCCTCACATTGACCTCCACAACCCTCACATTGACCTTTACAGCCCTCACATTGACCTTTACAGCCCTCACATTGACCTCCACAGCCCTCACATTGACCTCCACAACCCTCACATTGACCTCCACAGCCCTCACATTGACCTCCACAGCCCTCACATTGACCTCCACAGCCCTCACATTGACCTCCACAACCCTCACATTGACCTCCACAGCCCTCACATTGACCTCCACAGCCCTCACATTGACCTCCACAGCCCTCACATTGACCTCCACAACCCTCACATTGACCTTTACAGCCCTCACATTGACCTTTACAGCCCTCACATTGACCTCCACAGCCCTCACATTGACCTCCACAACCCTCACATTGACCTCCACAGCCCTCACATTGACCTCCACAGCCCTCACATTGACCTCCACAGCCCTCACATTGACCTCCACAACCCTCACATTGACCTCCACAGTCCTCACATTGACCTCCACAGCCCTCACATTGACCTTTACAGCCCTCACATTGACCTCCACAGCCCTCACATTGACCTCCACAGCCCTCACATTGACCTCCACAGTCCTCACATTGACCTCCACAGTTTTCACATTGACCTCAACAGTCCTCACATTGACCTCCACAGCCCTCACATTGACCTTTACAACCCTCACATTGACCTCCACAGCCCTCACATTGACCTCCACAGCCCTCACATTGACCTCCACAACCCTCACATTGACCTCCACAGCCCTCACATTGACCTTTACAGCCCTCACATTGACCTCCACAGCCCTCACATTGACCACCACAGTCCTCACATTGACCTCCACAGCCCTCACATTGACCTCCACAGCCCTCACATTGACCTCCACAGTCCTCACATTGACCTCCACAGCCCCACACGTTGACCTCCACAGTTCTCACATTGACCTCCACAGCCCTCACATTGACCTCCACAGCCCTCACATTGACCTCCACAGTTCTCACATTGACCTCCACAGTTTTCACATTGACCTCAACAGTCCTCACATTGACCTCCACTTGAAGGGGATTTCTACTTGTCAAAGTTCTACTAAAGCGGGTCCTGCTGTGCTGTTGTTCTGCAGGTCCTACTGTATTTGTGTTTATGGGTCCTACTGTACTTGTGTTCTATGGGTTGTAGTGTACTGGTGTTCTGCAAGTCTTACAGTACTTGTGCTCTATGGGGTTTACTGTACTGGTGCTTTACTGTTCTATGGGTCCTACTGTATGTGTATTCTATGTGTCCTACTGTACTTGTGTTCTATGGGTCCTACTGTACTGGTGTTCTATGGGTTCTAGTGTACTGGTGTTCTACAGGTCCTACTGTACTTGTGTTCTATGGGTTCTACTGTACTCTTGTTCCATGGGTTCTACTGTACTGGTGTTCTACATGTTCTACTGTACTCATGTTCTACAGGTTCTACTGTACTAGTGTTCTATGAATTCTACTGTACTCGTGTTCTACGGGTTCTATTGTACTGGTGTTCTATGTGTTCTACTGTACTGGTGTTCTATGCTTTCTACTGTACTGGTGTTCTACAGGTTCTACTGTACTGGTGTTCTACGGGTTATACTGTACTGGGGTTTTATGTGTTCTACTGTACTAGTGTTCTACGTTTTTTACTGTACTGGTGTTCTGTGTGTTCTACTGTACTAGTGTTCTACGGGTTCTACTGTACTGGAGTTCTATGCGTTCTACTGTACTGGTGTTCTATGCGTTCTACTGTACTGGTGTTCTACATTGTCCACTGTACTGGTTTTCTGAAGGTTCTTCTGTAATACTTAAACAGGTTCTGCTGTACTGGTGTGAGTATTTTCTGTCTGCTGCTGTAAGATGCATTTAGCCAATCTTTCAGTGTTTACATGTGTATAGAGTGGCAAACAGTTGAATTACCTTCAGAAGACTTTTCTACTGATAAGTACCCCACTGTCATTAAGCGTCCCACGAGGGACACTTGTTTGCATATGGGAGGAATTCTCGCAGAAGGGTCCGCCTTGTCTACCTATAGCGTCTTTACTAGTGGATGGAATTTCTTCAAACTTGGCACATTTATTTAGTAGCCCTGGGAAAATTTTCTGAATTTGGTGCCATGACATTTCAACCAATCAGAGAAGTCACATGACCAAAAACAGGATTTTGCTTGTCCGGATGATAACTTAAGAAGCGTTAACTCAGAATTAATTAATTCATAATGTGCTTGTATATTTGTTACAGGTAAGCATTATAAAATTGCACAACACAAAAATGCTTGTATCTCCTAAACCATGCAAGATAGAGCAATTTCAACGAAAACTTTTGAGCCACAAGGTACCCAATTTTCAAAAATGTTTCCTCTTTCCAAAAATGGCAGCCATTTTGAATTTTCGAATTTTTGACAAAAACTGTAAAACTGAAATCTTTGACCCAGAGGCTATATATGCAAGATACTCTGCTCAATTCTCAAAAATTTTTCCTCTTTCCAAAACTGGCGGCCATTTTGAATTTTTGAATATTTGACAAAAATGGTAAAACATAAAATTGCTTGTATCTCCTAAACTGTGGGAGATAGAGCGATTTCGGCAAAATTTTTCCCACAGGGTATCTAAGAAAGGTACTCTGCACAGTTTTGAAAAAAAAATTCCTCTTTCCAAAAATGGCAGCCATTTTGAATTTTCAAATTTTTGACAAAAATGGTAAACTTAAAATTGCTTGTATCTCCTAAACCGTGCGAGATAGAGTGATTTCGGTGAAATTTTTGGCCCACAGGGTATATATGCAAGATACTCTGCACAATTTTCAAAAAGTTTTCCTCTTTCCAAAATTGGAGGCCATTTTGAATTTTTGACAAAAATGGTAAAACTTAAATTTTATTGCGTTAATACTTCCTATCCAATGGACAATTGCTAATCCGGTCGGTGCAGACCAGCCCGCGAAACGGCAGAAAAAGACGTCCTGTGTTTCCACCGGCTGGCCGGTCCGTAGTACTGTGCACTCCCCAGATGGCGCCTCGTACTTCCTTCCTGTCTAGACAACCTGACGTCATAGCATCTTTTTCGTTTGGCGTGTGTACTGTGCGGACGTGTTTTCAACAATCTCCAGATATTTTAAGGAAAAGTGTGCATTATGACGGATTTTATACCTTCATTGCAAATAATTTAATGTAAACGTGTTACCTACATATCAAGCACGGATATATATCAAGAAATCTGCTGGAAACGCTCCCTAGCTGACTCAATTTAGTGTTGATGATAGGGCAGTAGGCGACGAGAAATATGAATTATGAAGGCAGCCATTTTGCTAGTTTCCTCCCTTTAACCTTTGTGTTGTCAGGGGCAGATCGACAATTTTTAAAGAAAATAATGGATATTCTACTTACAAGGTATTTTTATCCGTGTCTTTTAGTTTGAATGTACCTTCAGCTACAATCACCATAGAAACGTCTTCTCTAGTACTACAAATGGAAATCACGGATAAATTCGTTCTATGTAGTATTTAACACTGTAAATAGAAGGAATTCCCATCAGAAGAGGTGCATTCTTCAGAGCGCACTGGTAAAGACTTCTCTGCTGTATAGCATCAGTCACACCAGCCTAGCTCGAGTATTGGTGTTTTTTTTCATCAAAAGCAAGAGATGAATTCTTCAGATTTCTTCAGAGCGCACTGGTCCAGACATCTTTGCTTGTAAAGCATTAGTCGACCGGCAAGCTCCAGTTCATCCAACCTCACAATAGGTGATATCAGTCCCTCCCTTGCAGACCCGGCTTTGTTGTCAGTAGTGGGGGTTGAGGATGGCCAGTTCACTGGTTTTATCACAAAAGAGAGAAGGAATTTCATCTACACATCTACAGAGCGCACTGGTCCAGGCTTTTCTGCTTTAAAAGCATCAGCCGGCCGACCAGCTCAAAAGAACGCGACCTCTGACGTCATATCCAGTCAGCCAATCGCGTGTCCTTCCGACCAATCACGAAGCAGGTCACGTGTTTTCACCGACCAGGAAGGTCGGAAGTGCGTTCTTCAGAACTCACGTCTACTGTGACTACAGTCCCTGCTTTACAGACCCGACCTTGTTGTCGGTAGTGGGGTTTTGTGGACTGTAAAGTTGCCAGTAAAGCATCACACAAAGAACGCGAATACTGACGTCATCTCCAGTTAGCCAATCGCGTGTCCTTCCGACCAAATCACGAAGCTGGTCACGTGTTTTCACCGACCAGGAAGGTCGGAACTGCGTTCTTCACAACTTACATCTACTGCGATACCAGTCCTCTCATGAACCGACCGTTGTCGGTAGTGGGGTTTGTGGATGAGCAGTATACTGCGCATTTGCATGTTTAAGTATCACAAAAGAACGCGACAACTGACGAACTCCAATCAGCCAATCGCGTGTCTTTCCGACCAGCAGGCTGGTCACGTGACACATCGAACACCAAGTCTTTCTAAAAATAGATTACAAGGGCTTTCCCAGCAACTGTCAAACCTACAAACAAGACGTGCGATTTAAGAAATACTTTAATTAATGGAGGAAACCTACAGCAAGCTGAATTCAACACAGAAGATAGTTTGTTAAATTGCTTTAGTAACTGTTTACAGAGTGTACTGACTGGTACACAGTCTTGTACACTTGTTTTCAACAACTGGTTACAGAGTGTACGGCTGGTACTGGCTACACAGCCTTGTACACTTGCTTCAACAACTAGGTACAGAGTGTACCCGCTGGTACTGGCTACACAGCCTTGTACACTTACTTCAACTACTAGGTACAGAGTGTACCCGCTGGGACTGGCTAGACAGCCTTCTTCAACAACTGGTTACAGACTACAGAGTGTACCGACTGGTACTGGGTACACAGTCCTGTACACTTGTTTCAACAACTGGTTACAGAGTGTGCCGGCTGGTACTGGCTACACAGCCTTCTTCAACAACTGCTTACAGAGTGTACCGACTGGTACTGGCTACACAGCCTTGTACACTTGTTTCAACAACTGCTTACAGAGTGTACCGACTGGTATTGGCTACACAGCTTTGTACACTTGCTTCAACAACTGGTTACAGAGTGTGCTGGCTGGTACTGGCTACACAGCCTTGTGCACTTGCTTCAACTTACCGGTTACAAAGTATACTAACAGGGTGCTGGCTACACAGTCCTTACTGTACAGTGCTTCACCCCAACTGGTTACATATATAAAAAAAAAAGCTGGCGAAATATAGACCAGTAGATGTCAAATGCATTGGTGACCCCAGCCTGCCAGTTTTTTGCCGGTTACAGAGAATTACTGGTTACAGTAAAGTACCGGGTATGGAGTCCTGGTACCGGACAGAGTTGCCTAAGGTAAATTTGGTTACAGTTTGGTTACAGAGAATTCTTAGACCAGTCAGTGGGCTTGGTGATATGACAGTGATATGACAGTGTCCCAAGCTACTGCCAGGCAACCTTCCCTTATCACACCTCTCAAAAACCTGTTATCGGTGCTGGACTTGACTGGAGAGATAATAAATTTTGTCATGTCCGGCCAGTGGTCAGACATCTCACAAATGACAATTGCTCTGTAAATACTGCACCTTGCAGGCTGCTGGCCCGGGGCAAAGAGTCTTTTAATGTGAAAAGTTGTGTCAGCCCCACCGGACCACAATATGAACAAGGAGACTGTTAACTTGGATCGTTGTCACCAGACCGGACCAGTGTCCGGAGGGACAGAAAATGTTTGTCAAAATACCAAATGTCCCAAATGTGGCACACAATCTGCCTGTAGGGCCCAGACTAAGCCCTTTTTGGGAACTTAGGAAGCCTTGGGGGCTGGACCCTAGGTAGTACAATTGTTGAAGGAGGGATGCCTACGTCCATATACCTATACAAGGTCAATCCAGGAAAGGCCTGAGATTTCACATCGAAGGTCGGCATACCAGTTCAAGGCCCTGCCATTCGGTTTGTCCACAGCACCTTTGGAGTTCACCGTGATACAAAAGGAGGTGAAACTGATGGCCATACACAAGGAATTAAGAAACCACCAGTACCTAGACGACTGGTTGGTGAGAGCCAGATCCCACCAGGCTTGTCTCCAACATACACAGGAACTAGTAAATAATCTGTCAGCAACTGGGTTGGTTGGTGAACTTAGAGAAATCAGAGCTGGAGCCCAAACAAGACTTCAATTTTGTAGGCTACCAGTTCGACCTCAGGTCTGATCCGGTCCGACTGACTCCAGACCGGTGGCAGAACCTTCAAAAGAAAATACTGAAATTGTTATCCCTACCGGCTTGCCCGGTCCGGGAATTCAGGTCCGTGATAGGCTTACTTACAACTACAGGAAAGCAAGTTCATGTAGGCCAACTTCACATGAGACTCATTCAGTGGCATCACAAACACAACTGGAGGGTCCCAGAATCACTGGAAAAGGTGATCCCAACCCCCAGGTCCTTGCACCCCCATTTACAATGATGGCAGCAGGACGACAATGTACTTACAGTCCAACCATTACACAAATAAAACATGCTCTGTAAATAATTACAGACACATCAGTAGAAGGGTGGGGCAACCTGGTCCCCTCTGGGAAGCAAGCTGCATATAAACTATCTAGAGCTTAAAGCAGTCTTTCTGGCTTTAAAAGAGTTCCAAGACCTTTGCTCAACAAGATAGTACTTGTAGCAACTGACAACACCACAGTAGTGTCATACATAAACAAGGAAGGAGGCATGAGGTCATGCCCACTTTGTGCCCTACTATGGAGAATCTTGACCTGGTGTGCCAGGAAACAAGTGACTCTAAAGCACGACACATTCCAGGCCGGCCGAATGTGATAGCAGACAAGCTATCCAGGCTAGGCCAGACCATCCAAACAGTGGTTTCTCCTTCCAGAGGTCTTCCACTCTATGCAGCAGGTGGCACCGGCCCAAAATAGACTTATTTGCCACGAGGTTCAACAACAGGTTGCCTCTGTTCGTGTCACCGGTACCGGATCCCCTGGCCACAGTAGTGGATGCGTTCAGTCGGCCATGGTAGGATCTGAAAGCATACACCTTCCCACCATCAGCCATATTGGGCAAAGTGGTAGAGAAGTTGCAAGACTCCCCATGCAAGAGAATCATTCTGATTGCTCCGGGGTGGCCCAACATGCCTTGGTTTTGGGATCTAGTGGCCACTTCCAACCAAATCCCACTGAGCGTGCCCAATATGCCCAACCTGTTGACAGCCATTCGATCAGATCCCTCACAGAAATCTGACAAACCTTAATATCCATGCAGGGTTCCTAGAGCCTCAGCAATCGAGGAGCAGGGCTTGTCTGAGGCAGTGGCAGCAAGAGTTGAGGTTCCTCAAAGGGGATCAATCAGATCAGTCTATGAGGCAAGTGGGCCTTTCTTACAAGTGATGTGCCATTCATCAGGTGGACCGGATAAGCTATTGTCCATTGGATAGGGTATTAACTTATAAAAATTTAATTTACTTATTAAATTTGCAAATTGCTGTCCTAAACCGTGCGAGATAGATCGATTTCAGCAAAATTTTTGGCCCACAGGGTATATATGCGAGATAGTCTGCTCAATTCTCAAAAATTTTTCCTCTTTCCAAAAATGGCAGCCATTTTGAATTTTTGAATTCTTGACAAAAATGGTAAAACTTAAAATTGCTTGTATCTCCTAAACCATTTTAAATTTCCAATTTTTTTTCGATTATTATAAGCAGCCAACACCATCTTTCTTTTGGGACGCTTTGTTTTTGCAATGCAAAAACGATCACTTTGCTTTGCTAGCGATCCTCTAGTTAAATCCTTGTTATATGGAAGCGTTATGTGTACCCCTTGAGGTTCTATATTAGGCAACCCCTTTTAGGTTCTATTTGTTTTCAGTGATCACTATGTTGTTGTGTTTCTGTTTACAGGGCATTGTAGCTCCAGCCTGGTAAGTTATTCATAATTATCTCCCGCCCGGTTCGCCAGTGGGAGATTATAATTTGCACCATGTGTGTGCGTGCGTGCTTCAGTCTGTCACACAGTTTTCTGTGAAACTACTACAGTTACACATTTTTGGTAAAATACTTGTCCTAATGAATTTTTATGCTCTTCAATATTTTTGGAGTTTGTTGAACTTTGCCTACTTTTGAGTGAGTAATAGCACTTTTACCTAAAATAATTATATGATATATAACTCTCAAACTATTGCATTTAGAGTATTTTGTTCCAATATGTTGTTCAGGTACTTTCTCCACAGCTACAGCATGGTCAGTAGTTTGGAAGTGTATCTCCATAGCTAAGTGAGTAATAGCTACTTTGTCAATTTTTAATGGTAACCATAATGAGTACATGGCCTATATCTTCAAAAGTATTGCAGCTACACAATTTCTCTCAAATATGTGGTTCATGTACTTTTTGTGAACTGTGACATATTTAAGTTTCACACCTGTTGCTCAATGTACAAGTGAGTAATGGCTATGTTATTGCTACTTTTAGTGGAAATGTGAAAAAATCACAAATATCTCGAAAATTGTAAGAGATAAAGCAATTTCAAGCAAATTTTTGACCTGCAGGGTACTACAAGAGTATCCTATGCAAGGGGGAAAAGATTTCAATTTTCGCCACTTTTGGCGGCCATCTTGGATTTTAGCGGAAAGTGAAAAAGTGTGACTATTTCGAAAACCGTAAGAGATAGAGCGATTTCGAGTGAATTTTTGACCCATAGGGTAGTACAAGAGTATTCTGTGCCTAGGGGAAAACTTTCAGTTTTCGCCACTTTTGGCGGCCATCTTGGATTTTAGCAGAAAATGAAAATTTTGAATATCTAGGAAAAGGTATTTCTTCCCCTTTAATGCTCGGCGGGTGATACACACCGCGGCAGTGGTCTTGTTTACAAACATGTTAAAGGGGTTTTCAAATTGTGTGAGAGTAATGTATTTTATATTGTTGAGATCCTGTTCAGCTTCCCTACCAAATGTAACACAAACCAGTCAGACTTACCAGCACTTGAATATTTCCCAGAAATTAATTTTTGCAGTTATTTATCAAAAATGCACATTTCATTGACTCAAAAGAACTTTTTCAGTAAAAATCCAATATTGTTTACATGTTAGCCCATTGTGAAGAACAATACAAAGTAACTTTGTTTTGCCAAGTAAAGGAAACCCATCAAAACTTCAGTCAGCAAAAATAGTTAAACGTGAACATGTTAGAGAATACACTTTCTGAAGAATGATGAAATTTAATTTGGCATTTGCTTAGAGAAAAGAAAGTATTAAAATATGAAAATTTTTCATTTTTAAAGTGGAGTTTCCAGGTGAAGCAGTACATTATGGGTTTGTAATGGATTGGCCAAGTGGTTTAGTGGGTTTACAGTTCATTGGCACAGTGTCACAGTGTGCTTACAATTGATTGGCCCAGTGGTACATTGTGCTTAATATTGAGATTTATGGGTTTGAATCTTCTGCAAGTTATTTGGGTAGTTCCTTGCTGATTTGAATGGTTTGCTGTAAACTAGCTTGACTAACTCTTATGTATTGCTTTACCTCATTTTTTTCAAGTAAACATTGTGATTGCCTTTTCTTCAAACAGTTGTGATTTTTTCCTCCACTTCTCCAGGTTCAGCTCACTTTACAACTTGGTGAAGGTTTACTAACTGTGCGTGTTGCACTCCTCCACCCCTCAAGGTTCAGCTGACTTTACAACTTGGTGAAGTTTTACTATCTGTGCCTGTTGCCTCATCATCCTCTAGGTTCCAAGATGCCATGGTGAGTGTTGTTGGACAGAGACAAGCAGAGGTGGCCTTACAGCTTGGTGAGATGTACCCTAGTACTGAGGCCCTGAGGATTAAACTGGTGGACAAGCTGGTAGCTGAGGACCAAGTCAGAGAGGCTGCACTGACAGAGATGGACAAATGGCTCACCATTCCAGGTATGATGGTATCACTTCGGTTGACAACAGAGCACAATTTTAACACAAACTAACATGAAATATTAAAGTTCATTGGCACTAGTACAGTAAGTTGCCAAGAAGTACTGGAGTTATTGAGTTAGAACATGTATGAGTTTTAAGCCACATTATTCAGATTTTAGCTTTTTTACATTGATTATGTGACTCTATTTTATACCTGTAATCAAACAACTGGAGATGTAGAGATAATAATTTGGAATGCTGCTGGCTGGAAG
The DNA here is from genome assembly GCA_964017235.1 of Sabellastarte sp. h YS-2021. NCBI lineage: Eukaryota > Metazoa > Annelida > Polychaeta > Sabellida > Sabellidae > Sabellastarte > Sabellastarte sp. h YS-2021. The sequence continues at coordinate 1,647,602 of OZ024931.1, forward strand.
TGCTCAAATGGAGTCCCAATTTGAGGTTAAACTGATATCCTGAAATCAAAGATTTTGTGATTTTGGCTTATATCTCATTCATGAATGCTTTTAGAGCTTTTGAATGCATTAGCAGGTAATAGTAAACTATATATAGATGTACAGGGAGTCTAGAAAACCTGACTGAGTCCCCCACCCCCCTCCCCACTATGGGTCAAACTGGAGTCATCAAATCACATGTGACAGTATTGTGTTTATTACTTTTATCTCCTTCATTTCTGCCTTTATACCTTTAGATTGTATTGGGTGTCAATATGAAACTGCAAGGAGTGAAAGAGTGGTTAGATTTATACATCACTCTTCTATTGGTCAAACTCTGGTCAAAAATAGATACTTGGTCACTATCTCAGACACTATCAGGATTTTGTCGTTTTCTTGGAAGTTATTCAGCTACTTTCCAAGTTTCTTTCTTATTCCACGATTTCAGACCTCTATCTACAGTACTTACTGACCCAGTAAACATTTTTGAGTTTTACAAATGTTTGGCGAAGGTTAAAAAATGATGGGTATGAAACCCATTTATAATAGAATTTTTTCAAAACATTTTATGTATACCATTTATTAAACGTATAATGATAAATGTTAGAAAAACGTTAGAAATGTACTTTGGCATTGCTTAGCAATATTAACCTTTTTTTAGGTTTCTCACTTATGAAAATATTATTTTTATGTCTAAACTTGTAAGATAGTGGCTTATAAAATGTGTTCTCATTCAATCCTTACTTTTAGGCATTGCATGTGGAGTAGTTTTTCCAGAGTCAACATTTTATTGCGCTACAATAGCTTACCATGTGGGACTGAATGCTGTTCTTGGATGGCAGCAGGCATACGGCCAATATCTAAGAAAAATAGACATTTATAGTTGGCCGTAGCCTCAGGTTGCCTTCTCCTGGTACTCTGCGAGATCTCTTCCTACTTTCTCGTTGGCCGTGTGTTTTGGTAGCTTCTTTTATAAACAGTCATATTTTCTTCAATTTCTCCGCACATACGTATTGTTGGAGTTTGATTTTTAGCCATTTTAGTTTAAATACCTTATAGATTATTCTGTGAAAATTACATTTCGACAGGATAAGTATTCTTTCTTATTTTTGGTGTTTTGAGTTTACCTCGGTTCAGGCTTTGTCGTTTTATTGCGTTTCAAAATGTCCTCCCACCAAACGAATAAAGACAAGCCCAGATCTGCAAAGTGTCGTCACTTCTGCTTCTCATTCGACACTCATAACTATTGCCCCACATGCAGGGAATCTGGCAAGGGTGATGACCCCTGTGTCACGTTTGAATCCCCTTGTGGTATTTGTGCTGCCTTCACAGAAGAGCAGTTAATAAAAATCACCCATAGAAAACGTTATGTAAAGAAACAGAAGCGGGACACTAACAAATATGATGAACTCAACCTCTTAGGGGATGAGGACGTCGAATCCTTACTGGATCTCATGCAGACCTTGAGAGTGCTGCAGACAATTTGTTTACCTCCCCTCCACGTCCTCAGCCCCTACTCTTCAAGTCATTACCTATTAAAACACTAGCAAAATCTGTCCCACCAACCCCAGGTGGGTTCCATGTTAAACATTATCACCAATGGCTACGTTCTGCCATTCATTTCAAAACCAAGTCTGGTCAGATTCCCTCTGATTCAGTCAGAATACAAGGCCCTTCAAAAAGATCAAGCTCTGGCCACTTGTATCCAGTCTCTTCTGTCAAAGAATGCAATAGAAAGGGTGGAAAATGTAAAATCTCTCGGATTTTACAGTCGCCTGTTTCTAGTCCCCAAGCCTCACCAAAGGTGGAGGCCAGTAATAGACTTAAGCAGGCTCAACACTTTTCTACATGTAGAAAAGTTCAAAATGGAAACTCCAGAGTCCATCAGGACCTCCCTGATTCCAGGGGAATGGGTAGCGTCGATAAACCTGTCAGACACTTACCTTCACATCCCCATCCACCCAGGTTTTGCCACAGGTAACAGGTGTTCCAGTTCACCTCCCTCCCTTTCAGACTAGCCACAGTCCCCCAGGTCTTTACAATGATTGTAAAGGAAGGAAGCTAATGGCCCTCTCGAGGGGACTCAGACTTTACCAATACCTGGACGACTGGCTGATCAGGTCCCAGTCTCAGGAGGAAGCCCAAGTGAACACCCAGGCAGTGCTAGACCTAACCCAGTCCATGGGGTGGATAATATATCAGGAAAAATCCGAACTAAAGCCAACTCAGGTGTTTTCGTTCTTGGGCTACGAATACCATCTAGATTCAGCCCTTGTAAAACCCACTCAAGAGAGATGGCTCAAACTTCAGGATTTGATCATGCGACTCAAGTCAAAACATGTTTTGACTGCAAGATGTTTGATGTCGCTAATTGGGTTGCTTGCCTCATTGGAGAAAATGGTCCCGGAGGGACTCCTTCACCTGAGGCCCTTTCAGTTTCATCTCAAGGAGCACTGGAGATATCCTCAATCGCTGGAAAGCCTCCTTCCTTGGACAGAAACCCTTTCTGCACACCTAGACTGGTGGCAAAATCCCTCAAACGTGATGAGAGGTGCAGACCTTCATCCCAAAGACCACAGTATCCAACTCTTTACAGACGCCTCAAACGAAGGTTGGGGCACTCACTTAAGACAAACCTCTACAAAGGGTCTGTGGTCAGACAGGGAAAAAAGGCTACACATAAATGTTCTAGAGTTGAAGGTGGTTTCTCTAGCCCTTCGAAGCTTCAAGGACCAGTGTCAGAACCAAACAGTGTTGGTTGCAACGGACAACTCAACAGTGGTAGCCTACATAAACAAACAAGGAGGAACTCACTCAGCAGAGATGTGCGCTCTCCTGGAAGATCATGACATGGTGCCATCACTACCAGATAATATTGAAAGCCAGACATATTCCAGGGTGTCTGAATGTGATGGCCGACCTTCTGTCCAGGTCGAACCAAGTGCAGTCAACAGAATGGTCACTGCACCCGCAGGTGTTCCATCAGATCTGCCAAAAGTGGTTCACTCCTCATGTAGATCTATTTGCCACTCATCTGAACCGCAAACTTCCACTGTATGTGACTCCAGTCCCAGACCCAAATGCTTGGGACATAGATGCTCTGAACATAAACTGGTCAGGTCTCACTGCTTATGCTTACCCTCCCACGGCTCTCCTTCACAGGGTGATCCAAAAAGTCAGGCAATCCAATTGCCTGATCATCGTAATAGCCCCAGGCTGGCCAGGGATGCCCTGGTTTTGGGACCTAGTACAGCTCTCAACAGAGATCCCACTTCAACTTCCAGTGTCAACAACTCTTCTCAAACAGTTCCACAAGTATGTGTTACACAGCAGTCCTCAACATCTCAACCTCCACGCCTGGTGTCTAGGAGTGGATAGCTCCAAGAACAAGGCTTCTCTGTGGAGGTGGCAGAGAGAATTGCTGCCCCTCAGACGTCATTAACAAGAACCATCTACCAGTCAAAGTGGGCCCTATTTGAGAAATGGTGCAGAGAAAACTCGGTGGATTTCTCCACTCCCTCTGTGAAACAAGTCTCAGACTTTTTCATGTACCTGTACCAAGATCTAAACAGGGGCCCCTTGACCATTGATGGTTACCAGACGGCCATTGTTGACACTTTGGGCCCAGCAGTGCACCATATTTCACAAAGCTCAGACCTTCACAGGTTACTCTCCAGTTTTCACAGGGATCGTCCCAAAAGTTCCAGGAATCTTCCAAAATGGAACCTTTCTGTTGTACTCAATGAGCTCACAAAGCACCCTTTGAGCCTATGAAAGACACAGACCTCAAACATTTTACTCTTAAAACTGCTTTCTTGCTAGCTTTGGCCTCCAGCAAGTGCTGCAGCGAAATCCATGCCTGAGTTACAAACAAAGTATCTAATCTAGGCCAATGGGAAAAGGTTGCCTTGTTCCCTTCTTCTGACTTTATAGCCAAAAACCAACTAGCAAGAGAAGGTTCCCAAAGTGTGTCTCCAGTGACTATACCTGCTTTGACTACCATTGTAGATAGACAATTCAAAGAGGACAGGATCTTGTGTCTGGTGCAGGCTCTGAGGTACCAGGTACTGAGGTACCTGAGAGGGTCTCGTTCTCTCCTTTTCATCTCCTTCAAGAAAGGACACACCTCAGACATCAGACCCGCTACTGTTTCTTCTTGGTTGAAACAAACCATTCTACTTTGTTATAAACAAGCAGACCAACAAGCCTTGGACCTGGTCCAAGTTAAAGCGCTGACATTAGGGCCTTCGCGGCCTCTAAGGTGTTTTATCGTGGGGTATCGGTGGACCAAATCATGGAAGCCTGTCACTGGAAAGCTCACAACACATTTACAAATTTTTACCTAAAAGACCTCAGACAACAATATGTATCTGGGTCCAGTAGTGGCGGTTCAACAAGTCCTAGGCCCTTCCCCTCAGACCAGTTATCCTCGGAAAGAAAAGAGGGGGGGAGGGGGGGGCACATCTGCTACAAACAAGTCTTCAGGAGTCTAATCCCAGGGTCTAGGTATAGGTTTACCTCTCAGGATATTATGGGTAATTTATTATGTGGGTGTTCCACCACATGACTAAGCTTCTCGATTGACCTTGATTAGACCTTGCCACAGTGACCTTGAGTTTGAAAATCTTGTCCGGCCTATATCTCAGAAACCGTAAGGTGTAGGAAGTTGATATGTGGTAGAGACATTGGTTAGGGGGTGTAGGTGTGCAACGTCATGATGTGACCTTGATTTGACCTTGCCATAGTGACCTTGACCTATAAAATCTTGTCCAGGCTATATCTCGGAAACTGTAAGGTGTAGGAAATTGATACTTGGTAGAGACATTGGTTAGGGGTTGTAGGTGTGCAACATCATAGTGTGACCTTGATTTGACCTTTGACCTTGCCGTAGTGACCTTGACCTTGAGGTGTAGGAAGTTTGGCAGGGACATTGGTTGAGGGTTGTATGTGTATATCATCATGATGTGACCTTGATTTGACCTTTGAGCTTGCCGTAATGACCTTCACCTATAAAATCTTGTCTGGGCTATATCTCGGAAACTGTAAGGTGTAGGAATTTGATACTTTGTAGGCATATTGGTTAGGGGGTGTAGGTGTGCAGCATCATCATGTGACCTTGATTTGACCTTTGAGCTTGCCGTAATGACCTTGACCTATAAAATCTTGTCTGAGCTATATCTTGGAAACTGTAAGGTGTAGGAAGTTGATACCTGGTAGGCACATTGGTTAGGGGGTGTAGGTGTGCAACATCATGATATGACCTTGATTTGACCTTTGACCTTGCTGTAGTGATCTTAACCTATAAAAACTTGTCCGGGCTATATCTCAGAAACTGTAAGGTGTAGGAAGTTGATACTTGGTAGGGACATTGGTTAGGGGGTGTAGGTGTGCAACATCATGGTGTGACCTTGATTTGACCTTTGACCTTGCCGTAGTGACCTTGAACTATGAAATCTATCTCCTTTATTCTTGCTTCTACAGCTTTAGAATGTATTAAGAGGTATTGGGAAACCATATGTCAAGAGTGAAGATAGCAGGTCAGATTTACCCCCAGACCCCCCCTTATGGGTCAAACTGGGGTCATAAAATAGCCGATTTTGTGTTTTTGCCTTATATCTCCTTTATTCTTGCTTTTAGAATTTTACAATGTATTAAGATGTATTGGGAAACTGTATGTGAAGAGTCTAGATAGCCGGTCAGATTTACCCCCGGACCCCCCCTTATGGGTCAAACTGGGGTCATAAAATAGCCGATTTGGTGTTTTTGCCTTTTATCTCCTTTATTCTTGCTTTTACAGCTTTAGAATGTATTAAGAGGTATTGGGAAAGCATATGTGGAGAGTCTAAATAGCCGGTCAGTTTTATCCCCCGACCCCCCCCCCCCCCCCTTATGGGCCAAACTGGGGTCATAAAATAGCTGATTTTGAGTTTTTGCCTTATATCTCCTTTATTGTTGCTTTTATAGCTTCAGAATGTATTAAGAGGTATTGGGAAAGCATATGTAGAGAGTCTAAATAGCCGGTCAGTTTTATCCCCCGACCCCCCCTTTATGGATCCAACTGGGGTCATAAAATAGTTGCTTTGGAGTTTTTGCCTTATGTCTCCTTTGTTGTTGCTTTTATAGCTTCAGAATGTATTAAGAGGTATTGGGAAAGCATACAGTGCAGCTTTGTGCATTCTTAGCTTTACAGCATGCTTATTAAAACCACAAAGCATTTTAAACTTTCAGGGACACTTCGCTTTTGTTAGCAAAAGCATTCCTTTAGTTATTAATGGTATGTAAATGAATATCATCATGTTTAATGTCAAATGGGGTAATTCTATTAAAAAGGCCTTATATTTCCCTTATCATTGTTCATGGGAGTTTGCAATGTGAAAATAACATATATCTTCTTATTAGTCCTAGGGCTTCAGATTGTGAAAACAGCCCATAGGAAGTCAGCTGTCTTAGAATAATTTGTGCTTCTAAATAAACCAAGTTTTAAAAATAAACAACTCTAGCCTTATGTCTTGCAGATTTACCTCGCATTATCAGTAAAACTCAACTACGTGCAGCCATGATGGAAAAGTTTGGACAGATTCGTGAAGCAGACCTGGAGAATTTTGTGACTTTCATCACTGGACCTGCAGTACAGAAAGGACTGGGCAGATACATGGACAAACTCAAAGAGAAGGCTGAAAAGAAGCCCTCCTAACTCATTCCTCCATGTTTATTTTGTTCTAAAACTTTCCAATATTTTTATTGTAATTCTTGCCTGTAAGAATGAACAGTGTAACAATAGTGTCTCATACTCTAATTTGATACATGCTTCTCCAGTTAGTATTGTTATTGTAGTTTTATAATCAGAAAATAGAAACTTTGCTTTGGATTCATTTCCTTTATTATTATTAGTTTATTTTGAATAAAACCATGTTACTGTTAATGCACCGAACAAGGCTTATTTAATTGTCATCATTGTCAATGATGAAACTTATTTAACAAAGATCAATCATACTCTACCATATACTCAGCAGTATCTGTAGAAGGAACACAAGGGCAATTCAAGACTTTTGTAAGGTTACACATGTACATTCTCACAACCTTCAATTTCTTAATAAATAAGCATCTAAAGTAAAGTTGTTTTATCTAGTCTGTTAAGTAAAAAATAAAATTTCAAACCTACCACAAGCAAACTTTGTGGTTTGATGTGAAACTGCCAAGTAAATAGACTTTGTAGGATCTCCTGGAATGCAAGATGTGACATTGACCCGCAATAACTATAGCCAGACATTTTCTCTGCAGTGCTACCATCACTCCCCATGTCAGGAAAAGTGGCCTTCAGACAAAGATGTTCTATCATCAGCAATTTCATGCCAGGTAGCAATCACCATCAGCTCATCCCAACCTCTTATTATTTCTATATCTATTACGTGTAGAGCCTTAAACTCTGTAAGATGGTAATAGGAAACCATATGCAGGGAGTCTGGAAAGTGTATTGTTTGGTACACATACGCCATCTCTAGATAATGTTATGTGATGTACAGTAGTTAAAAGGTACTTTTTCAGCAGTTTCAAATAGTTATTAATCACCAGTAATTTTTACGTGTCATTCTGTCTACACATCCTGTTGGTACCTTTTGTATTTTTATCTCCCGCCGGTGGGAGATTATAATTTGCACCATTATTATTATTATGTATTTATTCTCAGCGCAATATCTCCATATACTACAGGACTCAAAGCACTATTTAACCAATCCGACTTTACAGGTACAGCCCCAACTCACAAGTAACTGACATTCCCCTAACTGGAAGATAGAGGCTCAATGATGTCCGTGCGTGCATGCGTTTGTCACGCAGTTTCCTCTAAAACTGCTACAGTTACATATATTTGGTAAATTACTAGTCCTAATGATTTTTATGCCCTTCAATATATTTTGGGTTTTTGTGAACTTTGGCCTACTTTTGAGTGAGTAATAGCACATTTACCCAATATAATTAAATGGCTTATAACTCTCAAACAATTGCATGTACAGTGTTTTCTTCAAATATGTTGTTCAGGTACTTTTCCCGCACCTACAACTTGGTCAGTAGTTTGGAAGTGTATCTCCAGGGTGTATTCAGTCATGGAAAACCTGGAAAAGTCATGGAATTCCATTTTTCTTTTCCAGGCCTTGAAAAGTCATGGAAATTGACTCCAGGTTTTGGAAAATTCGAAAAAGTCATGGAAATTAAAAGGCATCCTCTCGCGAATTGGCATTGTTCCTTTCTTTCATCCAGCATTTCAATACAAGGATATGTTTATGTAATCAGATCAGATTTTGGTGTCTTCCACATCTTCCTGTAAAAGGTCCTTGATTTTAAAGCTTTGGTCATGGAGAGGTCATGGAAAAAATATTGAAACTTAGTGGATACACCCTGTATCTCCATAGTTAAATGAGTAATAGCTACTTTGTCACTTTTCAATGGTAACCATAATGATTAAATGGCTTCTATCTTCAAAAGTATTGCAGCTACACAATTTCTCTCAAATATGTTGCTCATCGGCTTTTTTGTGAACTGTAACATATTTAAGTTTCACACCTGTTGCTCAATGTACAAGTGAGTAATGGCTACTTTATTGCTACTTTTAGTTAAAAATCACAAATATCTCGAAAACTGTTTGGTACACATACGCCAGAGATAGAGCAATTTCGAGCGAATTTTTGATCAACAGGGTAGTATAAGAGTATCCTATGCAAAGGGGAAAAAATTTTAATTTTCGCCACTTTTGGCGGCCATCTTGGATTTTAGCAGAAAATGAAAAATTGTGAATATCTTGGAAACGGTATTTCTTCCCCTTTAATACTCGGCGGGAGATACACACCGCGGTAGTGGTCTTGTTCTGTCTGTTTAATAAATGAGAGTTTTTTTCTTTTACAACAAAGACTTAACTACACAGATCTTTATCTTTATGTATCACTTAATCTCCATCAAAAAACAGATTCTAAGGTGGTCATTTATCACTATTTCTATCTGAAGTATTTTGGATAATTAGGACTACAAAAGCTTTTGTTGCCTTGGTTTATTTTTCCATCTAATAAATGATATTTGGATGACTTTCTTAAAATAAAAGAATGTGGTTTACTTAAATCAATTTCATAGATCTCAATTTCTCTGGGCTGGTGTTTTATTGGTGTATCTCTTTTCCAGAATGCCCAGAAATTGCAAGTTGTGACAAGTGTGAAATATTTATAGTAAGTAAAAGAAAAAGCACTGTGCCTCTTGAACTGTTGAATGAATAGTCTTCAAATAAAAAGTAGCAAAAACTATATGGAAGTTACATTAACATGTAGCATGTTTTGTTACTTAAAACAATCACATAAAATTATTTTGATCCAAATTCCAGCAAGATGATTGTGTCACAGGTGTTCATCTTTTGCAGAGATTTTAAAAGCTGCTTTACCCATACCTATACAATACATGTCATTAGCAAAATATTTGAATAGTGCTTCTGTTTAATCATAAAAAGCAAAGAACAAGTAAAGGAAAAACCACTTCAAAATCAGATTCAGAATCAGATTCTTAAAACTATTTCCTTAAATTTGATGTACACAACAGATATCTTAGCAAATATACAGACTTCCTCAAATAGAAGTGTTTTTTCAGATCAACAAGTTGCATAATTATCTAGATGATTGTAAATAAGTACTACTACAAAGGATCTTTGCCTGTCACTCAAATTTGGATCAACACTTAGTCTATATCATGTGATTATGAAGCATCCCGCAAGTGATATTTGTATTCAGGAGAAAGAAAACCCTGCGTGCCAAAAATTTTGACGAAATCGCTCCATCTCCTACCGTTTCCGAGTCTGAGATAAGTGCATTTTTGTCTTTTACAAAGAAATTCAAGATGGCCGCCAAAAATGTCGCCAAATATGCCATATCACTCTGTGTATACCCTACATATAAAAAATTTGGTTGAAATCGCTCTTAAATAATTATCTGGACAAGCACACTCTTTAAAATCATGTTTTTGGTTATGTGACTTCTCTGGTTGGAATGTCATGACACCATATTAAGGAAATTTTCCAGGGTTAAATACATGTACCAAATTTGAAGAGAATCCGCCCTGTGGTTGCTGAGCTATTGCCAAAAGAAAGTGTGGGAGCCGGTAGAGCCGACAGACCCTCTCTCTCTCCTCTTTCTCCTGAATACAAACGTTTGCCACCAGCCTAGATCTTTATATTTTATATTTGTATCCCCGGACGAAAGTCGGGGATACTTAGGATTCAGTATGGTCACGCCGCCGCCACTCTTCCATTCAGTCCAGCAAGCAGGCACCGGAAGTCCAGTATACTGGTTTGGAAGCAGTTGAACCACCGGGGACAGCGCAAGAAAGGTTGAGACCAGGTGAATGAGGCCGGCAAGAAGGACTGTTTTTAAATGTGACCAGCAAGAAATGGACATTTTTATGGACATTTTTTAAATTTACCTGTTGTAAATCATGTTCTTATTGCAAGAGGGCAGCAAAAAAAGGCATAAGTTCAGATACTGGTCTTCAAAAGTCAATAATGTTTCCTGTGTAGGTCACTGAAGTTTTGTGCAAAATGTCACAAATGTCCCAGTTATTGCTGCAGAGCTACCAGTAGGGGCCAGATTGCACTAATTTTGGGAAACATGGGAAGCCCTGGGGGCTAGTCATAACAGCTCCTGACAAATAGCTACCAGAGTCTGTGTATGCTGGAGATAAGGTTTGGTCGGATCTGGCTCTGACCAACCAGTCGTCTAGGTACTGGTGGATTCTTACACCCTTTGTAATGCAATTAGTTTTACCTCCTGCGCTACCACCGTGAATTCCTTGGGCATGACGGCCAGACCAAATGGTAGTGCTTTGAACTGGCAGGATTGACCCTGCAAGTGAAAATGCATGTACTTCCTTGCCTGAGTTTGAATTGGAATGCGGAAATAAGCATCCTTGAAATCTATGGATGTTACACACTGGAGGGAGGTCCTTATTGTCACTGGTGTATCCATTTTGAATTTTTCTGTTTTTTAGAAACTTGTTTAGGGTACTGAGGTCCAGTGCTTGTCTCCACCAGTTGTTCGATTTGGGAACCAGGAAAAGTCTGTTGTAAAACCCAAGAGATTTCTGAGTTGTGACCAGTTCTACTGCATTCTTTTGCGTAAGTGCATGCTATGCCTCAATCAGGCAGTTATCGCTGAAGGGATGTACATAGCAACTTATGATGGTGGGAAACCTTGTCAGATTTGGCTGGATCTGGAAGGGGAGACTGTAACCTTCCCCGAGGGTTAGGTTCGTTGGTAAACATAGAAAAATCACCTGGACCCCAAATAAGTCTTCAACTTCATCAGTTTGATCTGAAAGAGGGCAAGGTCAGACCCACCTTGTGTTGGCAGACCTTGAATGTAAAAATACAGAAAATTCTCTCCGGGCCACAGCCCGGTCCGGCAGCTGATGTCCCTGATAAGGTTACTAACAGCCACAGAGAAACAAGTCCACCTAGATCATCTTCATATGATGCCAATACATTGTCACTTAAAAACAATTGGAGGATACCAGAATCACCAGAAAAGGTGATCCCCATTCCCATATCACTCCATCTTCATCCAAAGTGGTGGCTTCAAGAAGAAACTGTGCTTTAAGGTCAACCACTACACTCCCTCAGACGTGCTCTGCAAATCTTAGACACATCAAAAGAAGGGTGGGGCACTCACTTAGGGGAACATATTGCAAGGAGAACCTGGTCCGTTCTAGAAAGCAAATTACACATAAACTATTTGGAACAAAATGCAGTCTTCCTGGCCTAAAAGAGTTCCAAGACCTCTGCTTGAACAAAATAGTGCTCGTAGCTACAGACAAAACCACAGTAGTTGCCTATATGAACAAGAAACAAGGCATGAAGTCAGGCTCTCTGAGTGCCCTTCTATGTAGAATCCTGACCTGATGCTCCAGGAAACTGGTGACTTACAAAGCCAGGCCAGTTGAATGTGATAGCAAATAAACTATCCAGGTTAGGCCAGACCATCCAGACAGAATGATCCCTACTTCCAGAGGTCTTCCAGTTGATTTACTCCCAGTGGCACCAGCCTCAAATAGACTTGTTTGCCACCAGGTTCAGCAACAAAATTGCCTCAATTTTTATCAATGGTATCTGAACCCCTGTGCCTTCCCACCAGTAACCATCTTGGGAAAGTGGTGAAGGTGCAGGACTACCCGGGCAGGAGAATCATTCCAATTCCTCCATGGTGGTCCAACAGGCCCTGGTTTTGGGACCTAGAGGCCATGTCAAGCCAAATCCCATTGTGCCTGCCCAACTTGTTGACTCAGCCATTCAATCAGATCCTTCACAGGAATCTGTCAAACCTGACTCTTCATATCTGGCTTCTCTGAGTCAGTGGCAGCATGAATTAAGGCTCCTCAGAGTCTCAACCAGATCAGTCTATGAGACAAAGTGGACCATTTTTACAAAAAGGTGCCACAGTGATCAGGTGGACTTCAGTGCACCCCCTATAAAGTTTCCACTGAGACAGACCCAATGGTCAGAGGGATATCTCCTACTGGAACCTTTCCTTGTTGCACCAGCTCACAAAAGCGCCCTTTGAACCCCTTAAAGAGTCCTTATTAAAGCATTTCACCTTCATGACTATTGGCCCCTGTGGTCATTCTAGATCTGTCCCCAACTCTTCATAAGACCTCAGACAGCACAAGGAGCTGGTCTTTGTCTCCTTCAAGAAAGGTTTTGACAAAGATATCTCCCACGCCACTATCTCCTCATGGATCAAGCAGACTGTGATCCTGTGCTATAACCTCTCTAATCATTGCTGTTATCAGCCTGCCATTGGAAGTTACATACGCATTCACAGTTCTATCTGAAGGATGTGGCTTAGGCTGATTCAGAGCTTTTCCAGTAGTGGCTGCTCAGCAGATCCACCAGTAGCTCATTTATTTAAGGAGATTTGAGTATATGTATATATTGTATATAGTTGTATTTACTTATACAGGGGTCATGGTGGCAGAGTGGTAACACTCTCGCCTCCCACCTCTGAGATTGGGGTTCGCTTCCCGATCCAACCTCAAGTGGGAAAACTGGTAGTTGCTTGCCGTTGGTCAGCAGTTTACAGTACAGAACCTTGACCAACTGTACTGGTTTCCTCTGCCCTCCCAACTACCTGTCGTGATATGACCTGTACAGTCCCGAAAGCGCCGTAAAACCGCAAATAAATATATACTTCCACAAATTGTCAAAAATATGTGACATGCTTCCTTCAGGAGGTTTATTTTCCTGGGGATGAACTCATTATACCTCTCTTCCCCTAGCTCAGAGCAGATCTGTAAAAAACGGGGGGGGGGGGGGGACATTGGTATACTGCTGGCAACCGGTGTAAAAGTAAATCTTCCCTCCCCCATAAAATATTCCCCCAGGGGGCAATATTTTCTGGAATATATTGCCCCCGCTATGAAAACCTTCCCCCCACGCCTGTACCAACAGTAGAAAAATGTAACTTTTGTCAAATCTGCTTTATTTTAATTTAACTTAAATGAAGAAGCACTTCATACAGAAAGAAGGAATTTCACACCAAAATTATTGTAATCAAAACATAAAGCTTTCAGATGCCTTAGAATAGAGCTTTCCATTGTCTTGTCAAATTAAATCCATTGTCTAGTCAAATTATTTATGATTAATGGATTTCAGACACAATTTTGATTTCCTAGCGATTATATCAGGTTATAAACTATAAAATACCTTAATTTGTAAAATGATTATCATTTACTACTTTTAACAACAATAACAAAAGAACCCCACTAAACCACACTGTTATTGGTTAGAGATGTTCCTTTGGTTGAGGGCAATATTTTCATGTGGGGGGTATTATTTTCCAGCACTTCTTTGCAAGAACTGTACTTCTAAAATGATTGCAAAGTATTGACCATTTATATACTTATTTTATTTGTTCTTATTTGTTATTTAAGTATAGATAATTTAAATTAGGCCAAAAGGCTAAATTGATATAAAAATTCATGGCCGCCATAGGAGTTAAAACTTGTAACTTCATTGAAAGTATGTATATTTCGACAATCTTTCAGCTTCAAAATCCTGCTAAAATTACAAAACACTTACACTACATTTATAGTTTACAAATATGTTAAACACTTCACAAACTATAATAGCTAATATTTAAAATGTAAAATTATCTACTACAACTTGAAACTTTTGTGATTAAATTGTTTGTATTAAATGCTTTTTTAATATTTAGCAACCACTAGATTTCTAGAGTATCCACCAGTTTTTGCCCAGTTTTAACTAGAGGATCGCTTGCGAAGCAAAGCGATTGTTTTTGCATGGCAAAAACAAAGTGTCCCGAAAAAGAAATAATGGCAGCTTAATCATGTAAGAAAGTTCTGCTTATAGCTCAACAAAGCCAGAATATAGGAAAAGTGGTTCTTGCGCAGGGTAGTTCTCTTGGAAACAGTGTGTTTCAAAAATTTTGATGAAATTGCTCTATCTTGCATGGTTAAGGAGACAGATGCAATTTGGGGTTTTGCACTTTTTTGTCACAAATCTGAAAATTGACAATAACCCCCATTTTTGGGGAGGGTAATTTTTTGGAGGAAATTGGGTAGAGTAGTCCGCTTACATACCCAAAGAAATGGCCGCCATTTTTGGCGAGTGAAATATTCATTGCAACTTGGAAAGGCTAGACTTCACAGATACCCTGTGGGTCAAAAATTTGCCAAAATTGCTTTTCTTGCACGGTTTTTGAGACACAAGCATTTTTGTGTTTTGCAATTTTTGCGGAAAATTCAAAATGGCTGCCATTTTTGGTGGGACAAATTTTTTTTTTAATTGGGTCACCTACTCCGAAGAGTTACCCTGGAGGTAAAAAATTTTGTCGAAATCGCTCTATCTAGCACGGTTTTCGAAATTTTTGTGTTTGCATTTTAGAAAAAAATTTGAAAATTCAAAATGGCCACCATTTTTGGCAGGTGAAATATTTGTTGAAACATGGAAAGGCTAGTCTTCACAGATTGTGCGTCAAAAATAATGCCAAAATCCCACTAGTAAATTTTTATTTTATGAAGAAAATGGTTTCAAAAAGTACTCATATATCAGTATTGTTCTATTTGTGTACCTTATGAGCCCATATTTCCAATTTTGTGTTTTGCATTTTTTGTCAAAAATTCAAAAATTGAATCTGACCCCCATTTTTTGGGAGCAGGAAATTTTTGGAAAATTGGAAAGGGTACTCTGTTAGATACCCTGTGTGTCGAAAATTTCAACGAAATCGCTCTATCTCGCACGGTTAAGGAGATTTTGTGTTTTACTCGTTAAGAAAGTTGTTAATGCTTAATTAATCATCAATAACTCGGTCATTTCTGAACCTATCCCTAAAAAATCAAATTTAAAAAATTTAATGTCGCCCAGATCTTTATATGAGGAAGGTATTTGCTAAATTTCTGGTGGATAGATAAAATGCTTTGTAAGTTATCATCTGGACAAAGGATGCCCTTTGAAAAAATGCATTTTTGGTCATGTGACCTCTCTGATTGGTTAAAATGTCATCGCAGAATATTCAGACAAATTTCCAAGGGCTGCTGCATACACCTGCCAAATATGAAAAGAATCAACCTTATGGCTGCGAAGCTATTGCAAAAAGAAAATGCAGATCCGGCGGTCGCTTCTCCCATACACAAACAAGCGGGACGCTTAATAATGTCAGAACAACAGAATAAAAAAACCAAGTAAATGATGCCTGGCAACTTGCAAGTGGCAGGTTTCGAAGTTCCTATTTCAAGTACCTCTCATCATGTGTCATGTTATGTGTTTATTTCATCCTGTGTATAGATTTGACCCAATTGATCTGAGAAGCTACCTCAACAAATGTCACAATTATCCCCAGTCTAAATGCTCTGATAAATGTTTTACTGGCAGTATCATTTGCCTGGCATTTACCATACAGGTCTCCCCCCTACGCGCATACATTTTTAACACGAGTGTGAAGTTTGATCTGCCACCCAGAATAAATTATTTGCCCCTTTTGTCTTTAAACTGTAAATGGCAGTTGTTTGTTTAACAATATTACATAAGGCATAAATTATTCAGCAATTGAGCCAAGTTGTTATGTTGAAGTTATACAGTGATTTCAGTACCTAACTCATTATTATGAAATAAATACAACTTATGGAAAACTATCGTATGCACTATAATACTTCCTATATGATAAGATTGTGACCATTATAAAATGACTGAAGTTTATTTTTCTTGTTTATAACATGTAGGAAGTTGTGCAAAGTTTGTAAATGTTTTATAATGTTTTAATTTGTAAATGTTTAAAATAAAATGTATGAAGTTTACCCAGGAAAACCTGTAGAAATCCTAACCAATAACCATATTGTGAATGTTATAAATTGTATAAACTTTGTATTTCCTGAAATATAATGCACAATGCCTACTTTGTTTACTCTGTAATCCTAATTCTGTAAAAGTAAACAAAAAGGGCAAATCAAAGTATTATATGGGGCATATCATACCCAAGTTGCAGGCAGTCCCATTGGGGACTGACTAGTTGAGGGCAGACAAATGTACATCACTGGTATCAAGGTGGTGGTACAATTAAGATTGGCCCATTCCTTTCCAGTGGTTGTTCTACTGACATCAGTTCAACAGTTTTCTAAAAGTACAAGTATTTCTTCCCCCATACATTTTAAATAAAATATATAAAGAGAATGGGGTACCAACATTGACAGATTTACAACAATACCTATTGGTTACTGCCTTATTGGCAGCAATAATTATATCCCCCGACGAAAGTCGGGGATATACTGGATTCAGGTCCGTCGTGCCACCGCCATAGAAATTTCCTTGTGTACGCGATAACTCAAAAACTAATTGGTATTTTCTTTTCAAACTTGGTACACATGTTAAGGGGACCCACAGGAAGATCCCTATTTTAAGGTGACCTTAGACTCCCCAAAATGGTCAGAAATTGCACTTTTGGCCACTTAGAGCCCTCTAGGTCACAAACTATCAGGCTCATCTGGCTAAAATTTGACCTGAGAACACATTAATATGTTCTCAGTACATGTGCCGAAAATCAAGACTTTAAGTTGAGGAGAAAATTGTGTTTGAGGCTTATAAAGACCCCACATGGGGATTTTTCCCTACATTTTTCACATATTTTGCCCTATTATTTGGAAGTGGCAATTCTGATGAGTCTCAAACTGCACTAGGTACAACTTTTATATGTAATCCTTGTCTGTGAAAAATTTAAGGGCTGTGTGTTTAACTATAAGGTCGACTTAAGGTCTCAAACTTGGACAAAGAAACCCAATTTATGGACTTTTTGTCACTTTCAAGCACTGTAGCTTTCAAACAATGTCTCACATCTAGGTGAAATATCATCTGCGAATATATAGATATGTTTTTCTTACATGTACTCAAAAATTTTGGACTTTAACAGACATTTAACCTGTGTACGAGGACCATAAACACCCAACCAAGTGACCCTTTTTCAATATTTTTCACATATTTTGCCGTGTTACTCGGATATGGTAAGTCTGAGAAGTTTCAAACTGTAATAGATATACATTCTATGTCTAATCTTTGTACATGATACATTTTAAGTCTGAAGCTTTAATTAAAGGTACCATTGAGGTCTCTAAAAGGCCCACAGAGACCCAATATTTGGGCTTTCTTGCCACTTTTAAGCCCTGTGACTGTTAAACTATGTGACTGATAGAGCTAAAATCTCATCTGGGAATATATTATTATGTTCTTTTTATGTGTACTAAAAATAAAGGCTTAAAAAAGACATTTCATTTGGGTATGAGGGCATTAAACAAAAAAAAAGCCCTGTGACTGTTCGACTATGTCACTCAAAATTGTCCACAAAGACCCAATTTATGGACTTTTTGTCACTTTCAAGCACTGTAGCTTTCAAACGATGTCTCGCATCTAGGTGAAATATCATGTGGGAATATATAGATATGTTTTTCTTACATGTACCCAAACAGTTTTAACTTTTAACCCGTGTACGAGGACCATAAACACCCACCCGAGTGACCCTTTTTTAATATTTCTTGTATATTTTGACCTGTTACTTGGAAATGGTAAGTCTGAGAAGTCTAAACTGTAGCAGATATAGATTCTATGTTTAATCTTTGTACATGATACATTGTAAGTCTGAAGCTTTAATGTAAAGATCCATTGAGGTCTCTAAAAGGCCCACAGAGACCCAATATTTGGACTTTTTGCCACTTTTAAGCCCTGTGACTGTTAAACTATGTGACTGATACAACTGGAATCTCATCTGGAAATATATTAGTATGTTCTTTTTATGTGTTCTAAAAATAAAGGCTTAAAAAAGACATTTAACTTATGTACGAGGACATTCAACAAACACCCGAGTGACCCTTTTTTGACATTTTTCACATATTTTGCTCTGTTACATGGAAATGGTAAGTCTGACAAGTTTTAAGCTGTATTACATATAAGTCGTATGTGTAATCTACAAATGAGATAGATTTAAAGTCTTAAACTTTAATTTGAAGGTCACATTGGAATCTCAAAAAGGCCAACAGAGACCCAATATTTGCACTTTTTGCCACTTTTAAGCCATATGCTTATTAAACTATGTGACTGACAGAGCTGAAATCTTGTCTGGGAATATGTTATTATGTTCTTTTTACATGTGCCAAAAATAAAGGCTTTAAGTATGCATTTAACTTGTGGTGACTGAGAGAGCTGAAATTTCATCTGGGAATATATTAATATGTTCCTTTTACATTTCCTGAAAATCTAGAAATGTATGTTTGATGAAACTCCAAAGATACTCACAGGGACCCAATTTATGAACCTTTTGCCTATGCTAAGGAAATCTCATTTGAGAATATATTATTATGTCAAGGCTTTAAGTTCACTTTTAACTTATGTATTAGGTTTAATAATTCATGCATCTGGCAATATAATTTTCCCCATCGACATTTCTTATTGATATGTTTGATTTTTTTTATCTCCCGCCGGCCAGGCGGGAGATTATAAAACGCATTCCGTGCGTGTGTTCGTTTGTTATTGAGTGTATGTCACGCTTTTATAAAGGGCTGTACATCACACTGGTTGTTTCTCCTTGGCCTTTTCAATGTTTTTTATGACCTTATTGCTTATGTCCTTTCATTTGATGCTGTTATTTCACACCTAGGACCATAGCTAAGTGAGTAATAGCAATGGTGGCTACTTTGAGTAAAGTGCTCATAACTCCAAAACGACTGCATTTAGAGTGTTTCTGTAAAATACGTTGTTCAGCTACTTTCTCCATGCCTACAAGATGGTGCCATTTTTAGGGTTCTATCCTCATAGCTAAGTGAGTAATAGGTATTTTCTGTTATTAACAATGAGCAAAATGAGTAAATTGATTTTGTCTTTGTAACTGTTACTTACAATATTGGCCTGAAATATGTTGTTCAACAACTCCTTCATGTACTATATCATGGTGAGGTGTCCAAGGTGTAGCACCATAGCTAACTGAGTAATAGCTATACTAAGTTTAACATTTGATCATTGAGCAAGTCACTTATAACTCAAAAACTATTGAATATAGAGGATTTTTGTCGAATATGTTGTTCACCTATCTTTTGGATATACTGCATTGTGCATTTTCACAGCTGTAACTCCATAGCTAACTGAGTAATAGCTACTTTGATGATAACCATAATGAGTAAATGGCTTATATCTAAACACAATTTTGTTCCAATATGTTGTTCAGCTACTATCTCCACAGCTACAACATGGTCACTAGTTTGGAAGTGTATCTCCATAGCTAAGTGAGTAATAGCTACTTTGTCAATTTATAATGATAACCATAATGAGTTAATGTCTAATATCTTCAAAAGTATTGTAGCTACACAATTTCTCTCAAATAAGTTGTTCATATACTTTTTTGTGAACTGTAACATATTTAAGTTTCACAACTGTTGCTCAATGTACAAGTGAGTAATGGCTACTTTATTGCTACTTTTGGTGAAAAAGTGAAAAATGTCAAATATCTCGCAAACCGTAATAGCTACTTTGTCAATTTTTAATGATAACCATAATGAGTAAATGCCTTATATCTTCAAAAGTATTGCAGCTACACAATTTCTCTCAAGTAAGTTGTTCATCTACTTTTTAAGTCATTCATCTACTTTTGGGAGAGCTTTCACATGGTGAAGTTTCAGATTCGTAGCTAATTACTCACCTACTGAAAATGAGTAAATGCGAATTATCACTAAAAGTATTGCAGATAGCCAATTTTTCTCAAATAACTCATTCACCTACTTTTGGGAGAGCTTTCACTTGGTGAAGTTTCATACCCGTACTAATTACTCACCTACTCAAAATGAGTAAATGCGAATTATCTCTAAAAGTATTGCAGATAGCCAATATATCTCCAATTTTTCTCAAATAACTCATTCACCTACTTTTGGGAGAACTTTCACTTCGTGAAGTTTCAGACCCATAGCTAATTACTCACCTACTCAAAATGAGTAAATGCGAATTATCGCTAAAAGTATTGCAGATAGCCAATTTTTCTCAAATAACTCATTCACCTACTTTTGGGAGAGCTTTCACTTGGTGAAGTTTCATACCCGTACTAATTACTCACCTACTCAAAATGAGTAAATGCGAATTATCTGTAAAAGTATTGCAGATGGCCAATTTTTCTCAAATAACTCATTCACCTACTTTTGGGAGAGCTTCAAACCAACCTGTGGAAAAGCACAGGGTAAGGGTAAGACCATGGGCCCCTTCTTTGAGGTGGAATGAAGATATCCAAACCTTTTTACTGCATATCTTACATGTACTGCGGAATATGTACATTCAGTGGCTCTAACTCTGGAATGTGGCCATTCGATGGCCAAATCATTGAATGGGTATATGCTATGATTTGCCATTGAATGTGTACATTCAGTTGCCAGAACTATTGAATGTATACATTCTATGCTGTGAGTAATGGAATGTATAAATGACTTTGTGACAAAAGAAAGACAATGTACAAAAAAAAAACATTTTATTAGTACATTAAAACATTAAAAACAACTATGAAATGTAAAGTTTTAGTAAATAGCACAAACATATTGATCAAGTACATCGTTTTGATATTTCAAAAATGTTCCTGTCATTAACTATTATTACTTTGACTGATTTCCTTTTTATCTTTCAACCATTTCATTAGTACTAAACCACAAAGAGAAACTTATGAAATGCACAACATTACTTAATACAGCTATTGCTGAAGCCCATGATAATTAGATTTATTATTATTCTTCATTATTTAGCATATGCAGGGAATCTTTTCATGTTATTGGATTTCATCTTAAAGTTAATATGATTGTCCTGAACAATACATTTCTAATTTCAATAACAAACATCTTTGATGTGTACGCAACAGATTCTTCTTTTTACAAGTTTCATTCTCTATTGCTAATTGCCTTTTATTGTAATTTGCTTTTACTGACGATATTTAATTGTATCGTGTATAGAACCTGCAAAACATTGATAGTGTCAACAATTATTTATTTGTGACATTACATTTCAAACTAATTATAACGAAACTGTAAATGTTGCTTGTACATTAAATCAATCGTTCTATCAATATAAAATGATTACTGTGTAATATTAAGAAAATACATACATATACATCTATATAGATATAGAGAAGAAAATAAATTGGTGGTCACTGTAGTAAAGCGGCATTTGACTTGTTCTTAATTTTAAACTTTTGGTTGGGGGGCCACGGTGGCAGAGTGGTAACACTCTCGCCTCCCACCTCTGAGGCCGGGGTTCGATCCCCGCACGGGCTCAAGTGGGAAAGCTGGTAGTTGCTTGCCGTTGGTCAGCAGTTTACAGTACACAACCCTAGCGAACTCTATGTACTGGTTTCCTCTGCCCTTCCAACTACCCGTCGTGATATGACCTGTACAGTGTTGAAAGCGACGTAAAACCCCAAATAAATAAACTTTTGGTTGTAAACACAAGGTCAAGAATACCACCACATATATGACTTGGTTCACTTATGTATTGCTTCAAAGAATACCTCTGCAAAAGTGATGTAGCTTTATTAAGATTATGTAAATCAAAGTTAAAGTCACCACAAATGATTATCTCATACATATCTTCTTTCAATTGCACTATAAGCTTTTCAACTTCTTTCAAAAAAGTTTTTATGCTGTCTTTAGGAGATCTGTAAACAGTCACTAGAGCAAAGATTACTTCATTCGCTTCGATTATCACACATGTACATTCTATGTTAATTGCATGGAATTTCTTCTCACAACATTTGGTGTCCCGTTTGACATAAATACCTGTACCATGAACTGACTTACTACACGTTAATATGTAATTATCCATTTCAAATTTCTTATGTGACGCTATTTTAGAAATATGTGTTTCTGTTAAACATATAGCATCGAACAGTTTAACTGATGGATCACTCTTTAAATCTTGCAGATGCATTTTCAGAGATCTTATATTTAGGCAACCCAAAAGAAAGGCATTTTCCCTTGCTATTTTTTCAATTGGAGAAATCCATTGTAATTTAGATTCAGCTTCCATCCGTTTCATTTCTTCAAGAGCACCTGCGTTTACTTTTATATGGCTTGGGTTAAGATTGCAGATTTTTATTCCCCTACTTGTTTTGGCTCTACTTAGCATAGTGTAAATTTGTCCTTGAGGAACACATTTCAAGTTTGATGGTTTCATCATATCTGCGACCATTTCGCTGTATGTACTACCCTGTGCGTTGTGTGTTGTTAATCCCCATGCTAGGTCAAATATGTTGTTCACCTACTTTTTGATGTAGTGCGGCGGGAGATCATACCACGGCAGTGGTCTTGTTTTCTTGCTCATGAGATTAAGTAAGTTAACTTTGTAAAATGGATACACTGGACCATTTATGATTTGTTAGTATTTTATTGCCCCTTTTAATATACATTTCATTTATTAATACTGAAGAGACTGTTACAGAAAAAACAGATTCACCCATTCCCACCCACTGAGTTGAAATGTTGTCTGTTATATCATACCATTTACATAACCATGTTTATTTACACAGTGTCAGTGACAGACTTTATCCCCTAATAAGACAAAGGAGGGAGTGGGGGAGGGTTGTAGAGGAGGAGAGACCTGATACACATATTAAAGTAGGCAAAAGAGACAATGGTTAAGTTAAGCCCCACCCCCTTTACCATGTCACTGACAGGAGGTGGTGGACCCCCCCCCCCCCAGTGGGGGTGCAGATTTTCATTAGCTCTCTCCTCAGTAAGAGTGTTAGGCTGTTAGATATACAAAGCATGTATCAAATTTATACTGCATCTCTTTTTATGCTGTACACAGATACATTTAAAAAGCAATCATCCTCTTACTGTTTCTTATTGTTATGAATGGAACCAACTTCAACTTAAGTTGTAGAAGGCTTGGAAGGATACATGTTGAATTATGAAGAAAAAACAAAACAAGTATGATATCCACAAAATTTCTTTACTGAACTCTTATTCGTGTGTCTTTTCATTAATAGTGTGTCACATACTTCATTTGCTGTGCACAAAGCATACATCTGATTTATATTGTTTCTTTTTTCTCTTTTGTTTTCTGCTGTACACAGATATATGCCAGTGATTGTTGCTGAATCACCGTAACAGGGACACTAATTGTGCTAGTTGGAACTTTACATCATTCAGATGTCAAATAACCTTGATTATTCGGAAGGGTTATACAAGTAGGAATAAGTACAGAAAATAGTATGAAAAAACAGTTTATTTACAAAACTACAGAAAATAGTATAAAAAACAGTTTATTTACAAAACTACTGCATTCAACAATAAAATGACTAATAAAACAAATTCTCACAAATATAACAATAACTTTTCACTCTAATCACAGGCTAATTAGATCGCAGGTTTTGTATCACTTTCACATTTTTATATGTCTCACATTTTTACAGATTGCTGGTTGTTCGCTGTGTTCTACGTATCATATTTCACATATCACAGCACATTCATCACAGTTTACCATAAATTATATCCATAATTATTTCACACACACCGGTCCACACAAAATATAATACACAGATGCCATCTGAAAGGTAAACACATTTTTAACATTACATTCCTTTATAGGCATAAATAAATTGGATTATGGTCGCTGTAATAGGTCTGTAATATTCCTGAGCTTGAAACAGAACAATTTCTTACATATGCATCGTCCAGTAAAGATTGGTTTGCACATCCGTCCAAAGTTGATCCAGTTATAACTTGCCTGAAGCCAACCAAGCTACTAAATAACACATTTTGTGGCTCTTCTACAATGTTGACATTAAAATCTCCTAACACAATAGTCGGATTGGTCCCATCAATACTATTTATTATCTTACAAATAGCACTATTCAGTTCACTAACAGAAACTTTAGGCGATCTATAAATTACACAGATAGTAAGACTTTCGCTGCTTAGCCTCAGTGCTCCAATACCTTGCACTTTGCAATACATTTGGGCCTCAATGTTTCTGTCTCCTTTAACATACACTGCCACACCGCCTCAGCCTGAATTATCTGATCTATCTGCTCGGAATAATCTGTAACCAGGAATAGTTAGGTTACCATCTGTGTCACAATCTTTCAACGAACTTTCATAAAAACAAAGGAAATTCCCTGCCAAAATCTCATTATTTTTTATATCTTCTAAATGGAAGCGCAGACTGTGGATATTGTGACCAATTATAATTTCTCTGTCATTTGTCGCATCTAGATCATTAGATACATTTAAATTTTCCATCTTTCTTAGACTTTCTGTGACCTTTGTGTCACAGTATAATACACTATTGTCAAACTCTGTCAGGTACAGCCCTGAAAGATTTTTAATCCTTGACAGAGCAACATAGGCCATGCCTGGAAGAAAAATGTTATTCAGTGATACTACTCCATTATCTACTGTCATACCCTAAGTCTTGTGAACTGTACAAGCCCAAGACAATCGTAATGGGAACTGTTCTCTGCTGACATTAAGTCCTTGATGTCTAAAATTTTCAATATGTGATTTTATTAAAACACTGTTCTTGGGAATACTATGTGGTGGTGGTGTTAATGACCTTGCTTGCCTACCTATGTTTTCATTATCGAATAGAACCCAAAAACCTACTGGTACGCAACCATGACCCTTTTCTATCTTTACCACTGTCCCCATTACCCCGTTACATAACCCATCTGCCACGTCTATATTTGAAGTTAGCATGACTCGCGCCCTTTCGGCTATGCTTAGTGACACTGGCAGAGCCACTCCTTGCTTATCAAATGGAGATTTCCTTCGTCTCTCACCTCTTTGACAAGAAATTGTGTCGGAGGCTTCGACTCTGATTATTTCTGACTCTAGATGTGATAACTGATGGCTATTGAACTCATTAACTTCTGCATTCCGGGCATAAATATGGATGATATTGCATGGGCAGTCATCTTTGTTGAAAATTCTACTTTCCAGCAGGTTTTTGCATGTATCTGTGAGGAGAGTGTTTGGTGGCTTACATCGGATTTCATTAAGTACTTTTGCAAATGCGAGATCTTCCTTGCCGCATAATGTCCTCTAACTCAAACAATTTAAATTTGTCCCACAAGGCTGCTCCAAAGTTTATTTTGCTTTGTTTATATAAATTAATATCTCCTACAGGGGGAATTTGAAAGAAATCCCCCACTGCAAGTACACTGATGTTTCCGAATGGGGCTTGACATTGTTTAATTTGCTTTAACCTTTCACTGACAAAATTAAGCATTTTTTGGCCCACCATTGAGATTTTGTCAATTATTACTACCTTCAGGTGTCTACTTCTGTCTTAATTTTGTCAAAGAGTCATCGCCTAATGGTTTGTATTGTTTCTCCCGTTTAATGTCCCCATAAATCGAAAAGGCTGAGTGCAGTGTTTGGCCCCCAATGTTGAATGCAGCAGTGCCTGTGAAAGCACATAGCAACACTGTAATATCATCTGCGCTAGCACACTGAGGTGCAAATAACTTTGCAGCCTCATATTTAAAGCCATTTATAATGTGCGACTTGCCTGTGTCTGCACCTCCGGTTAGAAATATTAAAAATTGTTTTGGATTTTGACCTTGAACTATATCGACTGCCCACTGTCTTAAGTTGTTGAATATTTTCCTTTGTTTTGGGTTCATCGATCTCAAAATTTTCAATGCTGTTGCCTTTGAAATACCTGATAAAGTTTGTTCAACACACACATTTGATGTATGGGGAAGTGGCATGCTGCTTTGGTTTAACGATGCATCTAAATCTGGGATAGCTGGATCTGCCAAATTATCTGCCTTTTCCTGTTGGTCATCGTCCGTCCGGTTTGGGCTTTCCTCATGGTCACTGTTTGTGCCAAGATCAGCACATGAGCTTAGTTCCACACCGTTTTGTTCCACCATTTCCCAGGCTTCATCAACCACCTTTGCATCTTTCTTGTACGCCTGCAGATTAGTGTTTACAATTTCCTGCACAGCTATTTTCCTCGGTTGATCACAATTTCACCGTCTTTTAAAAAGCTCTCAAACATTGAAAAACTTCCTGGCAGCATTTCCTTTTCTCTATGTGGCAAGTACACCCTTAATAAGTTAGTGAAGTGTCTTTCACTGTCTTTAGCTTTGCTAACTGTCAGATACCTTATGATTGCACTTTTTTTCCTTTTTCGTATAAACCCAAGTCCATTCATCAACTCTACAATTTTTGGTGTTTTTGGTTTCTTGTGCTAATTTATACACTGAAATGAATGTTGCCAGACACATATTCTAAAATTCCTCAGTCTCAGGCCTGGCCCAATATCGATCCAGGTGTGATTTCATCCAGATATCTGTGGTCTCTTTGTTTTCTTTGCATCTTTTTCTCAGCACTGCTAATGGTAAGCTCATTCTACAAAAGAACCATTCCAACTCTCATTATGACTACTTATAGTTTTCTGTTCTGAAATTCTCAGTTTCACTTCAATAAAAACCCGCATTTACATACCTGTTTCACTATATTTTCAACATGTAAAGTATAGCTACCATTAATCTATGTTAGTGCTACTGCAGTGTTTTTGGATGAGTCTATTGTATTACACAATTATTCATATTTGTATACTACTTGTTCTTGTTGGATTGACTGACATATTCAAGCCCCCCTACCTTGTTGCTTTTGCATCTGCTGGGATCCAGACAACTTCTCTGCTGCATTCTTTAAGTTTTAGTCCTGTGGCTCGCCATATGGCCTCCATAATGCTCACTTCACGGTGTGTTAAGTACACTTGCCTGAGTTTGTGCAATTCTTTTGTAACTTCAGTGTTGCCTTCTCTGGCTTCCCTCTGGGCCGTTTTTAGCAACTGTCCCTCCTCACTCTCTTTCTTACTTATATAAGAAAGGATGTAGCAAATGCAGCTATACGCATCCACTACATATTGTAGGTCAGTATTTGCATCCCAGGCTTTCAGTAAGTGTGGGTTATACTGATTCACCCATACTTCATTGAGCTCTCTTTTTAAAACAACAGTCACTTTCTTGGCAAGCCTACCTAACCCTGCTCTTTGTAACACTTCATCACTGGTTTGTCAAGCACCTCCTTCACGCTGTCCAGTTGCTGCTGTGCAACCCCTCGCCATGTTTCTACAGAAACATTCTCTGGTGGGGGAATGGGACGACAGATAAAGGTTCTACTTCAAGGTGGCCTGGGGAAATTAAAACGACACTTCTGCCCACCCTTCTTGCATGATTTTGAATGTCTTTGGCTGTGTTTTTGAAGTTTATCTACTTTTTCAAACATTTGTTCGTCCTCGGGAAGTTTACACATTATGTATTTGTCAATGAATGCACAAGCTTTCAAATCATTTTCATTGTTATGTTTATCAAGAATGGGGGCATATTTTATCCATATTAGTGCATGAATGTGCGGCCACCCTCTTGACTGGAATTCTATTCTGTAGAGCAATAGCTGAGCAATAGCTATTTTCTGTTTCTCACTCTTGAGTAAACCGGTTGTAACTTTAAAAAGTATTTATGGCATAGTGAAATTGCAGACCTGTAGCTCATGTCATGGATGAGCTTTAGGTACTTTCACAGTATAACTGTTGAGTAAGTCAGTTGTAACTTGAAAACTATTGCATTTACAGTGCCTTATTTCAATATGTTATTCAGCTACTTTTTCATTAGCTGTAACTTGCACACCTGTAGTTCTTACACAGCTGAGCAAAAGCTATTTTCAATTAATCACTGTTGAGTAAATCAGTTGTAACTGTTGAGTAAATCAGTTGTAAATGAATTTTGTTTGCTTATGGTATTCACCTACTTATAAGTCGGCTATAACATAGTGAAATTACAGGTTTGTAGCTCATTACACAGCTGAGTAATAGCTATTTTTAGGTTCTCAGAATTTGGTAAATCAGTTGTAACTCAAAAACAATTAAACTTAAAGTATTTTTTTTCAAAACATTTTCGATATTTCAATAATATTTTACAGCTTAACAGTAAACTTGGTACTTTGCTTCTGAATACCATTTACAGGGCACAAATTTTATATCCTCCTTTTTTTCACTTTTACTCTCAAACCCAAAACACACAGTCGGCTGACACAGAGCCCGTTCACCAGCACTGATACCTTGTTCTGTAGCACTTTACATTTGCCTGTACTTGTTTTAGGACAATTTATGTACACACAAAAAGGTGCGTATATAAAGCACTGCATGTTTCACTTACTTACCACTATAACTTATATGGTGCTTCTTTAGGAAGTTCAGGGTTTTGTATACTTTTCCCAGACGAATCTGTTGGTATAGATGGTGTCCATGATATTGTAGTTTCCTTTTGAGTTTTACTCGCAACAAAGAGTCGTCATTTACTGGACGTGGTAACAAAGACACAGTCTTATTCATGTCTGCAGCAACACATACAACTGGGCCATGGATACCCCTTTGACTACCTCTAGGTAGAGCTACTATCTTCATAAAAGGAATAACTGGTGTAACTAAAAACTGTTCTAATGTGTTTAGGTTCTGGAGTGACTCTGGCAGATCGAGTGTTTGTAAATTATTCTCATGAACAGACAAAGGTGAAATTTTACTCTTTTTTTTAAATGAATTACAATATTTACAGATCTGTGTGCTTTAATTTTGTCCCGGATCACATCTTTGTCTCATGACTACTTGGTATCTGAAGCGGAAGCGATTGCATACCGCACAAGTATATTCTGGCATTTCTTGGCATTTGGCCACAAATAGGTCTATTGCTGTTTTGATGTTGGAGGAAGTCTTGGCCTTTGTTGAATGTTCTTCTCGTCGGACTTTATTTCTTTCCCTAACTCTTTCTTGATTTTTATATGCTTTTTCCCTTTCGGATCTTTGTTTCATTACAAAAGCATCACTTCTCTGCTTTTTTTCTCTTTCGGCTCGGAAGTCCTTCACATCTTTTTGACTTCTTTGAGCTTGTTCACGCAACATCCGTGCTCGCTTTATATCTTCCTGACTGTGTTGGATGGCCTCTCTTTCAGCGCGAGCCCGCTTCACATTTTCTTTACTACGTTGCATTGTCTCTCTTTCAGCACGAGCCTGCTTCACATTCTTTTGACTGCGTTGGATGGACTCTCTTTCAGCACGAGCCCGCTTCACATTCTCTTGACTGCATTGGGTTGTCTCTCTTTCAGCTCGAGCCCGCTTCACATTTCCTTCACTGCGTTGGATTGTCTCTCTTTCAGCGCGAGCCCGCTTCACATTTTCTTCACTGCGTTGGATTGTCTCTCTTTCGGCTCGAGCCCGCTTCACATTTTCTTTGCTGCGTTGGATTGTCTCTCTTTCGGCTCGAGCCCTCTTCACATTTTCTTCACTGTGTTGGATTGTCTCTCTTTCAGCTCGAGCTCGCTTTACTTCTTCCTGATTGCGTTGCACTCTCTCTCTTTTGGCATGGGCTTTCTTCACATGTTCCTGACTACGCTGGTGTTTTTCTCTTTCAGCACGTGCTTGTTTCACTTTTTGTTGATTTCTCTGATTCTTCTCCCTTTGGGCGCGAGCCTGCTTTACATCTTCTTCATTTCGCTGGATCTTTTCTCGTGCTGCTCGAGCTTTTTTCACTGCTTCCTCACCCCGCTGTGCTGTCTCTCTTTCTCTTCTTATATCTTCACTGCTTCTTTGTAATTTCTCTCTTTCTGCTCTGGCACATTTCACTTCTTTTTGTGCTCTTTGTATTTTTTCGTTTTCACTAATCTTTTGTTTATTTATTTCTTTGCTAAGATACTTCCTGTTATGCAAATGCTTTTTTAATTTATCCAATTCTGTTTCATGTGCCTTTTTCAGTTCTTGGTAATATCTCTGCTGCTGGAAATAGTCAGACATTTGAGTTGAAATTGTCACAGGCACAACCTCAAAAGTATCATTGCGAGGGAGACCAATTGAGTGTGCAAGGTTCCTAAGAAATGCAGTGCTGTCTTCATGAGAAGCCAACCTTCATCAAACATGCTTTTCCATTTTCTTGAGACAGTCCCATGGCATTTCGGCCGTGAGAATCAAAGCTGTAGTATTCACTGTCATTATGTCCACCCCACTGGGGTATTATTTTTACTTTTTCCGCCGTCCGGCGTCCCACTTGGTTTCCAGACATTTTAGGCAACAGTTCTTATCCTATCTTTACCAAATTTGGCATGCAGGTTTATTGGGTTAATAGCTTGTATGGGATTGCTTTTGGTGATGATAGCTCTATAGCTAACTGAGTAATAGCTACTTTGCTACTTTTGAGTAGATCTTTGGTTTCCAGACATTTTAACTGTGGCTCACCACATGAGGGTATTGTATCTCAAATCCGACGTAATTCTAGGGCAAGATATCATTATTCCCTTAGACAAGCTAGAAATAATGAGGAAAAAATTAAGAAATATTACCTGGCATCAGCATTAATTGAAAATAATAGAAAAGGTTTCTGGTCAAGTGTGAAAAAAAGTACTGGTAAAAAGAATGTAGTGGTGAACAATATAGACAATTGTAATAACTCAGACGATATTAGCTTATTGTTTGCTGAAAAATATGATTCTCTTTATAAGTCTGTTGGTTACTGTTCCTCAGATATGAAAAGTATTATCGCTACTCTAGATAAAATGTCAAGCGCCAATCATTGTGTGAAAATGAAGTGTGTACAAAAACATTATGTATCAGAACATGATGTTGTTTCTGGTATGAAAAAACTCAAGTTTGGTAAAGGAGACATACAAAGTGGTCTTATTACCAACCATATTATATATGGTGGCCCAGTTTTATGGAAATTTTTATCAATGGTGTTTAATGTCATGATTACACATAGCTTTGCTCCAAATAACATTTTATGCTCAACTATTATTCCTATCCCCAAAAACAATAGAAAGTCACTTAATGACTCAAATAATTATAGATCTATTGTGATGTGCAGTGCCTTAAGTAAGCTGCTAGATTATATTATACTTGAAAAATTTGAAAATGTACTTGTCACGTCTGACTCACAGTTTGGTTTTAAGAAAGGTCACAGTACTACACAGTGTAGTTTTGTGGTAAATGAAGTCATACAATATTATAAAAACAGAAACTCAAATGTTTATATTACTATGCTGGATGCCTCAAAAGCTTTTGACAAAGTCAATTATGTGAAACTATTTAAGTTATTGATAAAAATTGGCCTATGCCCATTATACTGTAGGTTCATGGTTAATCTTTACACATTACAATCTCTGAATGTAAAATGGGGTAACTGTCTTTCTCACACCTTTAAGGTTTGCAATGGTGTGAAACAGGGAGGGGTTATCTCTCCAATACTGTTTGGTATATATATTGATCAGCTGTTGAAAGTTTTAAGTAATTCTGGATTTGGTTGTTATATTGGAAAGGAATTTTATGGGTGCATGGGTTATGCAGATGATATTGTAATATTAGCACCTACTCTACTTAGTACCAATAAATTACTAGAATTGGCATACAAAGTTGGCTTAGAATATAATATCATGTTCAATGTTGAGAAAACAAAGTTCATAAACATGGATAAAGATCCAAATAGAGTTAAAGATCTACACTTTAATGATACAGCTATTAGTGCATGTGAATCTGGAGAACACCTGGGTAACTGGATTGGTAGAAACTGTAACAGTTCAAATATTGATAGAACAATAACTGAGTTTAATTGTATGGTAAATTATATTAGTTCTACTTTTAGTTTTACACCATTTGATGTCAAATTGCAACTCTTCAATACTTATTGTATGCCTTTATATGGCTCTGTCCTTTGGGATCTTAGTAATAAGAAATGTGAGGAATTTTATACACAGTGGCGCAAAGCTTTGAGAAAATTGTTGTCCCTTCCTAAGACAACAGCAAGTAATTTGATACACCATATTTGTAATTGCCATCCAATCGACAATCAGTTGGCACTTAGGTTTTTAAAATTTATGAACATGAATTTCACATCTGATAATATAAAAGTTAGAATATGTGGTAATCTGGCTCTGCAGGGAAGTGGCTCAGCATCAAGTAAGACTCTACAGTTTCTTAGCCAGAAGTTTAATGTTAAGTGTGACTCTGATCTCTATGGTAAATTTAAGAAAATTTTAAGATGCCCTCTTGTAGATCACAGTGAAAATATCATTTCAGGTCTAATTTGTGATACTCTATATTTGAGAGACTATGATCACCCTTATTTTACATACCAAGAATGTAACGATATTCTTCAGTTTATGTGCTGTCAATGAGTACTTAAATTTACTCGGTATGTACTTTGCTTAATTTTCTTTTTGTACATATATGTTACATTGTACAAACTGTATGTTCTTTTTTGTGTGTGTTCATTTGTACTGTCGCAATTTTGTACCATGAGTACGAGAAATAAATAAATAAATAAGGAATGCTATTAAGCCTAACTTTGTGAAATTTGGTATGGAGGTTCATTGGGTTAATAGCTTGTATGGGATTGCTTTTGGGGGAATTGCTTCATAGATGAGTGAGTAATTAATTAAATAAATGAGTAATTAGCTATTTTGAATACGGAAAAAGGCAAATGTGCTCATATCTCCTAAACCGTGCGAGATAGAGCGATTTCGTCGAAATTTTCAGCCCACAGGGTATCTAAGGAATGTAATCTTTGCAATTTGCAAAAAATTTTCCCCTCCCCAAAAATGGCGGTCATTTTGAATTTTCGAATTTTTGCCAAAACTGGCAAAACACAAATTTGCTTCTATCTCCTTAACCGTGCGAGATAGAGCGATTTCGTCGAAATTTTCGACCCACAGGGTATCAAAGGAATGTACTCTTTGCAATTTTCAAAAAATTTTCCCCTCCCCAAAAATGGCGGCCATTTTGAATTTTCGAATTTTTGCCAAAAATGGCAAAACACAAATTTCCTTCTATCTCCTTAACCGTGCGAGATAGAGCGATTTCGTCGAAATTTTCGACCCACAGGGTATCAAAGGAATGTACTCTTTGCAATTTTCAAAAACTTTTCCCCTCCCCAAAAATGTCGGCCATTTTGAATTTTCGAATTTTTGCCAAAAATGGCAAAACACAAATTTCCTTCTATCTCCTTAACCGTGCGAGATAGAGCGATTTCGTCGAAATTTTCGACCCACAGGGTATCTAACGAATGTAATCTTTGCAATTTGCAAAAAAATTTCCCCTCCCCAAAAATGGCGGCCATTTTGAATTTTCAAACTTTGGCCAAAAATAGAAAAACAGGAATTTGCTTCTATCTTCTTAACCGTGCGAGATAGAGTGATTTCGTCGAAATTTTCGACCCAACCAATGCAAAAAGGCATGAAGCTGAAATAATTTACATCTACACTAATAAATATTTAAGCATCATTGATATATTTTACAAATGAAACAGGGTCTTGTAAGACTACTGTACAATTTTGGCGAAAGGTTCATGGGGTGGACATTACACATGATAATGTGTGTTCTTCTATGCTATCCTGTTTCTATTCGCATCTACTATCAACAAGGCGTCCTATTTCTAGTTTACTTTCAGCAAAAGTGTTGCAAAGCTTACCTTCGCGCTTCCTGACAAGATAAACATGTTGTTTGAGACTGTTTCAGCCCCTTTTATAGCTTCCTCCAGTTTGTAGAAGGGTGCTTCTGTTATGCTGCGCCCAAAAGTGCCACACAAACTTTCATGGTAGTTTGCTTGGAACAAGTGTCCTCGAATGTTTATAACTCTTGGTAGCTCTTTAATCATGAGAAATTGGTGACTGCCACGTACGCTCTTGTATAAAGCATCACCTTATAGGATACTATCAATGTCTTTTGTCATCCATGTAGATGGAATTTTTAGTGATGCTGTAATTGCCGCAGCTAAAGCCATACAAGTACACTGACGCCCTCTACTTCCAATACTAAAAATTTCACTTCCCTGATGCATTGATCCTAACACTGCTTTGCTTACATTTATTATGCGTCTACTTTGTTGAAGTAACTTGTTCTTTTCTGCACGTTTCTTGGGGCTTTGCTTCTTCAGGAGTGGCATATTCACCTACTAATAACAAAAAAAAAATACATCACATTCATGATTCAGTGTTAACTCTGATATAAAGTATTCGTCCTTGTAACTTTATAACAGAACCCAGTTATTATACATAATGTATGTAAGGTATATACATAATGTACCCCTGTATACATGCTGATGGCCTCCCTGAAACTATGCAAATCTCCCAGATTACACCCCCCAAGGGAGATTATCAGACACCTCCTGCATTCTACCTTCCTCTTCTTAATTAACAGGTATATGGATGTATATCTTTTATTAACACAAGTAATTGACAGATGAGATGACATCGCTGTACATTAAGTGTATTCCTAATAGTTATTATATTGAAATCTTAGTGAAATATTGCCCAGATCATTTTGGATTCATTGACAGCTACAGGTAGATTCCCTTGTGAGTCTAATGCCTGGATCTTTCTTAGGTTTCTTTTATAGTTTTTTTTGAAATAATGTTAATGCACTAAAATTCATAAAATCATGCACTTAATCACTTATCACTTCAGAAGTATTGCATTTAGAGCATTTTATTACAGATTATTTTAATCAGCTATTTTTTCCATACCTACAACATGGTGAGTAACCTGGCCCAGGTATTTATAATCCCTTTTGCCTATCCTTTTGTTTTAATATTTAGTGTACTGTATACATTGACATAGACTTGTTTTGTTACAAAATGCTGAGGGGCCCTAAAGAATTAGAACACTACAAGTAAAATAATATCCTTTTACAGATAAAGTACTTGCATAACTAGAACTGGAATTAAACTTTTTAAAGTTAAGGTGCTTACACCACTGCACATTTTTCACTGTGATTATGTTAAAGCACTTCACGAGATTATACACTTACAATAATAGTATATTTCAGTATAAATCCTAGAATCTACATTAATTAACCCAGTGTTTAAGTGAAAATGTTACTGAAATGCATGTGTGTGTATTTCTGTAAATGTAAATGTAACTGCATGGGGATACATAATATATAACATATAATATAG
This sequence comes from Sabellastarte sp. h YS-2021, assembly GCA_964017235.1. Classification (NCBI taxonomy): domain Eukaryota; kingdom Metazoa; phylum Annelida; class Polychaeta; order Sabellida; family Sabellidae; genus Sabellastarte; species Sabellastarte sp. h YS-2021. The sequence continues at coordinate 1,683,112 of OZ024931.1, forward strand.
AACATAATAAAGGTATAAATATGTAATAAATGTACAAGAGCTACTATTCTTGTAACATTTAAGTATAAAAAATTTAAATAAAAGATTTTGTATGATTCTGGGGTTTCCAATGTTGTCTTTAATTTATGAAGGGTTTTTTTTTCTGGTTTTGTCCAAAAGCAGATAAAACCTATTTCTTCCGGGACGGTAAAAAACGGAAAAAAACAGGTGGAAAAGAACGCTTTGAAAAAACTGCCAACCTTGAACCTGGGTGTCTATCCTCATATCTTACAAAGCGATACCTACTTTCAGACTTTCCAGTACCTTCCATGATGAATAGCATCATTTGTAACTTGAAAACTATTGCAAATAGAGAATTTTGTAGAAATATATGATCCAACTACTTTTGGGTCAGCCGTAATGAGTAAAAATTGCAAACCAGTAGCTCATTTCATAGATGACACCACAACGTGGTGGGTAAAGGCAGGTCTATCCCAATAGCTAGGTGAGTAATGGCTACTTCTTGCCTTTGTAACTTCTATAATGAGTCAAATCATTTGTAAATTGAAAACTATTGCATTTACAGAATTTTGTAAGCATATGTTATTTGGCTACTTTGGGGCCAGCTATGACAGACCTGTAGCTCATTTCGTAGACGACACTACAACATGTTGAGTAACTTAGGGCTCTGTCCCAATAGCTAAGTGAGTAATGCCTACTTTCTAACTTCTCACTAACTTCCGTAATAAGTGAAATCGCTTATAATTTGTAAACTATTGCTTGTAGAGAATATGTATAAGTATGATATTCAGCTACTTTTTGGGCCAGTTATAACATACTAAAGTTGTACACCTGTACTTGGGGTACAAATATTCCCATTGTTATGCACTAACTACGGACGGAAAACATACTTTATGAATACCATGTCATTTTGGTTACTTGGACAGTTATTACTCTTTCGGTTAAAAATTACAAGAATACAAAAAAGAACATCAGAATGAAACCACACAGAAATGTTGTCGGATAAGTATTTGCATAATGAATTAAGAATTGACCAATATCATGTGAGAATAAGATTTGTCATTTTCAAAATCTAAAAGAGGTTTCAAAATATTTTCACAATCTACACAGTTTTGGATAAAAATCATTGCTAAAATGAAAACCTAATTCTTTGCTACCTTTGGCACAATACAGTATGATTTTCACTATTGCCAGTAACTTTGTTCAATGTATCTGAGGTATTCTAGCAATCATTAAAATAACAAAAACATGTGCTGTGAATCCTGTCAAAACACCTTAACACTGATACTCGGCTTTTTAAATACATGTAGTATGTCACACATTTCTCCACGACAATGTCAGCAGATTTATTGACATTTATTATTATTATTATTATTATGTATTTATACTCAGTGCAATATCTCCATATACTACAGGACTCAAAGCGCTGTTTAACCAATCCGACTGTACAGGTACAACCCCAACTCACAAGTAACTGACATTCCCCTAACTGGAAGATAGAGGCTCAAGGATGACCATTTATCAACGTCCTTGAGGTTCTTTAACCTGCCACTGGGGATAGGACCCACTGACAGAGGACCGCCATTTTAAGTGGTCATCCGAGCCACTATGTATCTGCCTGTACCTGGGATTGAACCCACGTCCTATGAGTTCCTAGACAAGTGTGTTGCCCGCTAGGCCACAGTGGCAGACATGCGTAGTACACCCATGTTTCTCTGTAGTAAGGGGAAATTTTCAGTTCACATAATGCAAATTTCACTTTGCAGTGGCATACAGTCTGATAAGCTTACATCTCACAACATGTATGAGCGCTTTATATTTGCCAGATACATGCGTGCTTGTTTGAAGAAGATATCACACAGATTTGAGCCTTAAGCAAGGCTAGTAATGGATGTGCGTTATCTATAATATTTGTTGTGGATGTGCATCTTTGGTCTATTTGAGTCTACTTCTATAACATTTCAGGAAAGTGAAATTTCATTGCTACACCCTTTACATAAATACAGAGGAGAAGAAGAAGAACATAGCAGCACTGCTCAACACAATACCTAGTACTGTGTAAAGTCTGCCAGTGAAAATTGGGGATAAATGGTTAACATTTTTTTTCAGAATTCAGGTATGTTTCTAAAATTTTTATTCATCTTGTCCTTTATATGTGTTGATGTGTGAAGTGGTTGTTGTTACTTTTAGTTTCTTCTTGTAGGTCGTAAATATGTGCCCTGACAGCCTCTGATTAGAAAAGTGATGTAAATTAGGGATGGGTCAGTATAAAAAATGTGTACATTGGGACAAAGAGGTTATAAACTGACTTAACCAAAACATAGCAGCACTGCTCGACACAATACCTAGTACTGTGTAAAGTCTGCCAGTGAAAATTGGGGATAAATGGTTAACATTTTTTCAGAATTCAGGTATGTTTCTAAAATTTTTATTCATCTTGTCCTTTATATGTGTTGACGTGTGAAGTGGTGGTTGTAAAATCTCATTTTTGCTGCAATAATAATTCTCATCAAAGGATTTCACTCATTTCATTTACTAAATTATAGACTCACTCCTTATAATTGTTGAAGTATATTCGACGTATTAGCTGAAAACTTCCTTACAGCAAACATTGGGGGTGGACTATTTACCACAAGCAAAAATAGCACTACCAGGTAAGAAAACTAAGATGTAAGACTTGTTGGTGAAGTTATATGATGCATTATGTATTTATACTGTATTGACTCACAAATATACCATACTGTGGCTTCAGAACCATGACTGATGGGTCCGAAAGTAATGCCTTCCAGAACCGCCAATCATGGAAACAGTTTAAAAATTATTGGCTTTAACATCTTTCCCTGTGTTTTATTTATAGATACAGAGTGTCTTCGGAACCGACCAGGACAGGTCACAATTCTTATCATTTCAGAACCGTCATGTATATATATGTACAGGTTCATTCAGATTAAATAAATAACTTTATTGCAAGGTGCAGTAAAATCCCAATTTTGTGAAATAATATATAAATTTTTAAAGCCAATGAAATAAGCAAATGAAACCCAATGAAATTTGGTTGTCATTGACAATGCTCAGGATTTTCGCTGAAATACGGATATTTTACTTAAATTTGAATATTCCTGCTTGGTGGCTACAGAAAATCCCATATAACAAGAACATGCATTTATATCTTCATTATTGTCTGGCAGACAATATTGATGAACAGATGGAACATACTGGGTAATACCCTCAAGGTGAAATAGAAATAGTCACTCAAAGTTTTTCCATTGTTTCGTGAAGCATACAAACTCAGAATGCTCAACCAAGCAATCCCCTTTCTTTTTTTCTTCAGTTCATTTTCTTAAAACAAGGCATTTGCTTCGACTTCCAACCCTTACAATAATTTGTGACTGAAGATATAGATGCTCGCCTTTCAAATAGCTCTATAAATAATAAAAAAAACAGAAATGAAACTTCTTACCTTTGGCTTTCTCTCCTTTTTTCAAACAAGTACTTTCTTACACTGTCACACCTTTAGAAAACATCCACATATAATAATTTTTTGTACTTTAATGTTCTGCAATGGCCACAAAATCACTTTATGTCACAGGCTGGACAATATATTACAACAAATCTTGTGCTAGTATAATGTTCGTCCACAAAAAAAGTGTATCTACATTCATTCAGGCTATAATACAAAGATAACACTTTTACAAATTTATAAAATTCAATGAAAACTGAGTCTACATATATATTCAATTTCCTTCAAGTTCACACAGCTTTAAAGAAACTAAACTAAATAAGATGATTCAACATGTGATTTATATTTGGTTATGTCTCATAATTAACATTCAGACCAATTTATAATCTCAGGCTTCCCATTCATGATACTTGTCTTATTTCGTCTGTTTTCTTTTTAATCAAACATTCTTATTGTGTACAAATGGTTAAAGTTTCACTTTAGGATTACAGAGTGTGTCCATTCTGGCTAGTTACATTGGGGGATTACTTGCATTGTTACAAAAAGGACACTGCTTGGTGACCCCATTGTTCCTTCAGTCATATATATTTCAACAGGTGTAAACAGTTTATTACTGGAAAACTGTTTCTTGACTTAAATAAAAATCTACTAAAAATGAGTACACATATAAAGTCACATGTTACCACTGTGCATCTCAGTTTTTCTGGTACATGTCAATAACTGTAATTACTCAACATCTGCAATGAAAGGAAATAGCTTCTGTGTTTACCTAATAAAAAAACACATTTTCTACATCTAAATTCTTGTATTTTTTTCTTAAGAGGCATTTCTTCTATTATGCCAAATGTGCCTTAAGTATTCCATCCAGGAGACATATTTATCTGCCTGAACACTGCATGGTGTATATTTCTTTTGAAATAAAGACAGAGAAAACTTGACAAAGCCTCAAGCCTTTTATTTTGCAACCAATGGTTTTAACACCAGGGCAAAATCACTTATAAAGTAGGACAAGCATTTCATGCTAAATTTTTCCTGCCCTCTGTATGTCATCTTAAACAGACATCAACAAACAGGCAAAAAAAAATCCCGGCCCAAATTTCCTTTTCTTGGGCCAAACATTTTTCAAGGTAACTCTGGTTTTAACACCAGAACAAAATAAAGAAACATAAATAAAAATAAATAAAAAACACATAAATAGGACAAATATGTTTCTGACTGAGTGACTGGAAGTATTATCCCCATTAAGGACATATTTTCTTTCACCCAACACTTATTACCCATACCCACACACAGTATAGCTAAATAGAAGCTCTTAAAACATCACCTTTACCTACATAATACTCCTGTGACTTCCAAACCTATTCAAACATGCTCTGCCATTGTTGCCTTTAGTGTTTCTTTACTTACTGTTTCCTTCCCTACTGTGACATTATTATCTCACTAGATAGCTCATTTGTAAATGGGTGGATATAGTCTGCCTCTCTCTCTCCCCCCACTTTGTGATGCAACATCTTTCTTTGTCTTAGTTCACATCCGGGGGCATTATTGTTAGGATCCATGTTATCTTTAGGTGTCACTCACTATAGATGTTACTGATAAATGCTGTATATAGTTTCAGCAAAGCTGAACTTGTACAGCATTGGAAAATTACATTGCAGCATTGGCATATTGTTGTGATCTCTTTGGATATTTGCTTCTGATTTGGACACTGCCACTGATTTCCTGCAGTATAACCAGGACTTTGCAGCTCCCGGGTTCACCATTCTGCACACTTTTGCCAAGGTATGACATGATTATATATTCACTAATAAAATCTGCTGCCTTTTTATGAGATAAACGTTTACACTTAGTTTTCTCAATTTTTTTTGTGTGTGTTATATTTTAGTGAAATGAACATTCATTTCTTATTTAAACAACCAATCTCCCCATAACTGCCCTTACAGTTACTCCTGTATTTTCTTTTATATGGTACTAAATAGATGCTACATATATACCTTTCATTATTAATGTTCATGTTCAAGCCCTCTGTTTTTCTTTATGTTCGACAAGTCCTTTAAACTTTACTTTGTATGAATCAGATTCCTAGTCTTAATTTTTCCCATTGCCAAAAGTAATACTTTGCATCAGTATTTTTCAACTTCTCATTTCATTTCATTTCTTCTTTTATCATGTTCTGTACAAATTTTTGCGTTATTTTCAGAGCCAATTCAACTATGGATGACTCAAACAATTTAGCCATTCAATCTCTTCAATCAAATTCCCCGGGCAAGTTGCAAACAACTTCACCTGCAAAGTCATCAACATCTTCATCTGCAAATTCTTCTCCGGAGAAATCCCAAGCCTCTCCTTCAACAGTAATTCTGGACACAGTAGAAAAGCTTCACCTGGATTTCAAGACACATGTGGTGCCTGCTATCTCCCTGCTTAGTGGACACCAGCCGGGCAGTGCTTACTTATTAAGCCAGTGGGAACAGAAATTGTCCAAAGCTCTCCTGTCACTTCAGAAACAGGCTTCTTTGTGCATGCAAGAGGTTTCCACCCAACGTATTCAAGTTTCCATGATGCAAGAGAACCAGGATGTTTTGGAAGGTAAATTGCAGGTTTTTCTTTCACCTTATATTTATTTTTGTTGGTTTTTCTTATTATTACTTCCACAGATGGTTCTTGAAAACGATAACCACTAATTTTCTGGTCATTTAATATACACTGAAACATCCAATCACTTTAACGTACAGCATTGAACTTGTGTTACAAATGTGCTAGAAGGCCTACTGGAAAAATGTCTGTGGTAAAAAAACCTTGGTCCATTACAAATGATGGACAAACACCTGGTGTTTTAGGCTGTATTAAGATATTTGTATTTATCTCTGCATAAAAGAGATATTTCACATATTTTGTCCCCTATTCTTCATTTTTGTAACACAACTATATTATCTAGATTACACTATTACATCAAATTTACAGGGCTTTCTTGGTCATGAAATATTACTTTCAGTGTTACAGAGATTGCCTAAACAAGTATTTCAGACTTCAGGCAATCTCTCCAGTCATCTTTTTAAAGTAACATTTGATAAAATGTTCTTGCTATAAAGCAATTTAACATGTACTTGTAAACATATGACACTTAATGAACATTTTTCTTTTTACTTTTCTCATACTTTTCTATTTGGTGTGGCTTCTTTTATTCTGTCAAATACTTAAACTTTGGTTTGATATTTCAAGCAGTCTGTGTGACCATCTTTTTTGAAACTTTCATTGATATTATGTGTCATTTCTTGATGATAGAGGCTATTCAAGTTGTAGTTTTAGCTGAATGGCCTTCAATTAAGGAACATTTTGATGTCTCATACCGTTTCTGGTGCGTACTTGAATAAATACATGGGTATGATCAACAATAACCTTGTACTTCATCCCCCTTTTCATTTAGTTGTTAGAAGGGAAGATTGTCAAATTGTTTTTCTTTTTACTTTTTTATGGCAAAAGAGTATTTTCTTGTGTGTTATGTGGGGAGATTCTTTAATTATATGACACAAATACTGACAACTTTGATATTAATCCTGTTTGATGAAACAAGCGTAACTGCAATTAGGACTCCCCAACCTTTTTGGGACCCAATCAATCAGCCTCAGCTTGTTTGACTTAAGTGAGTCTTCTGCAGAAATGTACCAAATAAAAAGTATTAGTAGTTTTTATACATGACAATGACAAAATATTTCATGTCAAGACATCAAAGGTGCAAAAATCTCAAAGAAGGATTTCTGATGGGTCAGAACTCACCTGTGAGCAATATGTTACCTTTAAGTAACTGAAATCATTTCCTGACAAGACATATTAGTCATATATTACACTGTAAAACTTTTCAAGGAAAATTTAAAACTGAGCTGATGACAAAATATGAGGCTCATCAGACAGTTCTGATCCCAACAGCAGTATACTTCGATGACTAAAGAGGTGAAGAACTTTTAATGAGCAAGTCAAATGTGAAGTCAAATTCTCTTTTTTTTTTATATTTGCCATAGTCATGTTAAGTTTCACTCTCCATTTCTCCGCACAACAATGTAATAGTCAGGGCATTAATTGTGTTAATGAGAACAGGATATATAGTACACAGCTTGGGCAATTATGTCACTTTTCTATGGCATTAGCATTTATTTTTATGTATTGTTTATTTGTGGTTTTACGTCGCTTTCAACACTGTACAGGTCATATCACGACGGGTAGTTGGAAGGGCAAAGGAAACCAGTACATAGAGTTTGCTAGGGTTCTGTACTGTAAACTGCCGACCAACGGCAAGCAACTACCAGCTTTCCCACTTACGGCTATGATGGGGATCGAACCCCGGCCACAGAGGTGGGAGGCGAGAGTGTTACCACTCTGCACCGTGGCCCCTATTTTATTTTTATGTATTGTTATGTGTTCTGTTTACCTTGTGTGGATAGTGATAACCAGTTTCAGTAAAAATTACAAATAGCTATTTTGCATTAAGTTATCATTTTCATTGTAGTTGTCCATGAGTGGACATAAAATATATTCTCTAAGTATACAGCAAGCAAGGGTAAAGCTATATAATATCAAAATAATTCATGAGTAATAATCAAACATGATAGACGACTATGTTCTGCCATTGTGTGTAATGCAGGGAGCTCATTTCAAGTCATTACACAAAATGCCTAAGCTTTTCGTGAAATACCTGAACTGTTTAGGCATTTCGCAGTATACTTGAAATGACCAGTCATTGAACATATTGCCTGGTTACACAAACTGCATGTATCGACTGTATAACAATTTCTTGCACATGTTAAGGCCTAATAAATACTGCAGGGATACAATGAACCGTTTTAAGTGTGCCCTTCTGTTTTTAATTGCCTTATCATGAAGGCTTTCTGTATTTACAATAATTTATTCATTGTGCTTTGCCTTCCATGCTAATGGTGCCTGCCACATGTAACAGCATTATTTCTTTGTATTGTAATGATATTAATAGGCTGCCATTACACTGTAGTAATAATCTTGACAATGATGTGACTGCTGTTCATACTGAGAGTACTGATGCCACTTTCACTTAAACTTTTCTGTTTACTGTATTTCAGTTCTGCCTAGTGGACACAAACAGTCTCCCCACAAGGAGACTATCATAACCGATGCAGTTGCGCAGTTACAGCTTGATCACCATTATGCTTTCACCAAACCAGCCATCATGCTGCTTAATGCAAAACACCTTGCTGCGGCAGCATTTCTTCTTAGCAAGGCTGAGCGGACATTTAATGCGGCCATGAAAAAAATTAGTTTCCTTGCAAACTTGTCATTGACGCAAATACATGACCTCAATGAACAGATCCAAAGACAAAGCAGGGAACTCAGTCTTGATGATTTTTCGTTTCATGAGGTTATGGATAGTGTACAGGACAACACAGAGGCTCAAGATCCCAAAAACTGAACATTTGGACTGTTACTTGGATTTAGACATTTATATTGCCTTCTTTAAAACTACTACACGTTTCTCTCTACTGTAACAGTTTTGTTCATCGGTTTAAGTTTCTGTTCTTGAGATTGCATTGCTCTTTCAGTATTGCTTCTATCAGTATGTCAGTGCATACTTCTCCACAGAATAGGCTTTTCTTTTTGTAAATATTCATTTCCTGTAACTTCATAACTTTACTTTGTATTGTAGTTTTTCTGTTCATCTATCTAGACTTTTACTTTTCTCCAATTGCTCGTGTGCACAAATGTTTCATTTTGTAACCTTTTACGCACTTTTTAGCTAATAAAATATGTATTAACTATATACCACATTTTCTCTAAATCTATCATAACATTTGTGATTGACACATATTTTTAGTTGGAAAAATATATAAAATTATTGCCACCATACTGTTACAAGGGGGTTTTGGGGCCCTGATATTATTCCGCTAAACTCACTTCATTCTCACCTTGATGTGCTCAAGTGCTACCTGCTAGGTGATATGCACACATTTCATTATCCCGATTCCTCTGATCATTTGCATGGATTATTAATGATATAATAGCCATCACGGCCCCCAGGTGCAATACTTACCATTTTTCTAAATGGTTATTAACATACTTTGCAGCGCTATCTGCTGTCTCACATGTGGCCTTGTTTAAGGCTCGAAAATGAACGAGCTACTTATTTATTTGGGGTTTTACGTCGCTTTCAGCACTGTACAGGTCATATCACGACGGGTAGTTGGAAGGGCAGAGGAAACCAATACATACAGTTCGCTAGGGTTGTGTACTGTAACATGCTAACCAACGGCAAGCAACTACCAGCTTTCCCTCTTATGGCCTTGACGGGGATAGAACCCTGGCCTCAGAGGTGACTTTTTGAAGTCTAGAGGCAAGAATGTGTGTGATTATTTTATAATCTGTATTTAGAAGGGAGATAGAGGTCCTCAGTGGCCTAGTGTTTAGCAAGTTTGGCATCTAATCATAGGCTGTCACCTCTGTGGGTTCGAGTCCCACAAGTGGCAATTCTGAGGACCTGTCCCAATATGACCCTGGCTGTTGAACGGGACGTAAAACCCCAACTTTGACCTTTGACCGTGGCTCCTCACCTACTTTTGAAAACTTACTAAAAATAATAGTGCATTATATAAAGTTCAAATCTAATGTCTGAACTGAAACTGTTTCAAGTAAAATATACAACTTTCTCAAATATACCTTCATCTGTTGACATCTAATCACATGTTTATAATATAATATTTCAATTTACAGAAAATAGCATCCCAGATGCCCATACCCTACAGCCTAGGGAAATATTTGAACACCATAAGATACAGATTTCTGAAGTACTGTATCAGTACAAAGTTCAGGATACTTTTGGAGCACTGTCGGTTATGTTAAGGTACTAACAATGTTTAAATGGAGAAAATGATGTCTAAGGGAAAGAAAATGCATGTACTTCATCTACATCTGGCATGTCAGAATTATGCTTTAGATGTTTTGAATATTACCATGCATACAGAAGTGGTAATACATTCAATGAATGCTTTTGTGTGGTGTTAGAACAAAATCTGTTGCTCACTTGATGCAATTCCATGTTACAATGGGAAGTTGAAAAAAAGTAAACCTCTTAATGAATCCTAATATGGCCTTAACAGTGCTTAATCTGCATCAAAAGACAGACCCAAAGGTGCAACAAGAGTTTCTAGGTCAAGGTCACTACGACGAGGTCAAAGGTCAAGCAACTGAGAAGTGATATTGTCACGTTTTACTGTTTCTTCTTATTATAAATGAAACTGTGAAACCAGCTTTAATTTGCTTTGTAAAAAGGCTTGGAAGGATACATGTCAAATTCTGAAAAAAAGACAAAATCTAATTGCATATTTCTTTTTCCATGTTTCATCTATTCACTAATGTGTTAAAACATGGAAACAGATAACCTTGTGTGTGGACCTTTGCCCACAAGGACTCTTGCCCACAAGACCTTTGCCCATAAAGAACTTTGCCCATCACATCTTTACAGGGGAGGAACTTTGCATAAAATAATGATGTGAAATAATGTCCAAAAAATTAGTGTTTTCCTTTTTTTGTTAAGTATAAGTGTACAATATCTACCATATTAAAGGTCAGTTTCTTACCATGTTATCCAATTTTAAGTATGTAATGTTACAATGTACATGTAATAATATTCTCAGTGCCTGTTGCACTTCCTTGAAACCTTTTTTGTATACATGTGTATGCTTTCTTCGTTGCAAAGGTTTTGCCCACCTCTGGTATTTTTATTGTTTCCATTTTGCAGTGCTATGTAAATATATCAAGAATTAAATGCTGATGATCTCAACTGGCATACTTCATATAGTGCAACTTTAGTTCAGATAATGTTTATCTTTTTCAACACTATATATCCTGAGTAGTTGTCTCATTGATTGGTTGGTTGGCTGGTTCGTTGAGTGAGTGATTGATTATGGGTGAACATCCTACCCTGTCAGATTGTTATGGGCAGCAAATTTCCTTGTGAAATAAATACCTGTGCATGGAGTTTGCTTTGGGCAAAGTTCTTGTGGGCAAGGTTCGCATCAGTCGTCTGGGGATACTATTTTGCTTGCAAAATAAAAATATTGTGAATTGAATTACTCAAGTTCTTATATAAGTACTTAATCATGTTTTCCCGCAAAAATTATATCACACAGGAGGAGTCCCATGAGAAAAAAAAACAATGAAAACATGTTGCGTCAGTGATGACCTGTCTGGGGATATGTTGGCGCCGAGTTGGCCCAATCTAGTTTATAGTAATTTTTCACGGTACCAGTCAATTTGCAAATGTAATTTTTTCGAAAACTGTAATGACATCAAATTGTATGGTGATGCAAAGTTATTTTAATGCACTAAGACAACAAAAACATACTGCAATAAAAAATGAAAAAAATAATTGTAAAAGTTTCAAAGAAACCCATTGTAAAAAATAAGGTTCATAAATATCATATTTGAGTTTAAGATACTGATCATTGATAGCTAATAGAAAAAGAAGACAAAAAATAGCTTGGCTAAGGAGTAAATATAACTGAAAATCTATTGATGGAATTATACATCTCATTTATATTCATAAAAACATGTATGAGATTTGGTTTCAGAAGGTTTAGAAAAGAAAAAGATTTTTAAACAATTGCTTTTATCTGTGAATTTAACTACTTCAAAGAGCTGTAAAGGTTTAAAAGCCATGTATTTCATATAAAAATAAATAATATTGTATAAACTTTATGAAGAATGTTTAAGACAGCAACAAGTAATGCTTTTTTTCTCAAGAATTTTCATCCAATCGAATTTCTCTACAGAAATCCCAAGGGGTTATCTCGTGATTTCATGTGTGTGTCTGTTCCACTTGATGATGTACTTGACAAATGGCAATAAATTTGCAAAGTTTCATAGAAAGCTATTCGCTATAAAATAAAGTGCACTTATACAATGGGTCAGTTACCCATATGTTGTAAAAATGGACAGAATTTTATTTACTTGTTTTTGATGGTTCCATTTTTAAATGATACTATTTAACACAGGTACCTCAATTACAGGGCATATCTAATGAGTGGGTCAGTTAAACAGAGTGTTCTACTGTAATGTGATCCATTTAGAAGAATACCCAGTGCTATACTGGACTTCAAATGTTATTAGAAAACCCTTCTTTTACTTATAATTTGTTGAATATTTTATAAAAATACTTCCAATTTCCTTGTGTAAAATATTCAAATAATACTCTGTTATATATTCTAAATGGTTTAATATTATTTAAAAACTAGTTCCTTGAGCATCCCATTGCTGGTTACTGGAACTCAACATCAACATCCATGCCTACTCAAGAGATGTAACCAATTCAGTCACAGTGATCTCTTGTTCAAAATTATTTTGTCGTATGTAACTTATCTATTATTATATCCCCAGACGAAAGTTGGGGATATATTGGTTTCACGTCCGTCACACCGCCGCCGTACATTTTGACTTGTGTGTCGATAACTCAAAAACGCTTTTACAGATTTCAGTCAAACTTGCCACACACATGTATTTGGGTCAGGAGAGGAACCCTATTTTAAGGTGACCTTAAACTGCCAATAATAAAGAACTTATGGCCACCTTAAGGTCAGAAATTTGACTTTTTGCAACTAACCCTCTAGGTCACAGATGTTGTGGCTTATCTGGCTCAAATTTTACCTGGGAACTACTATATTCTCCTCACATATACCAAAAATCAAGACTTTATGTGAAGATTAAAATTGTTTTTGAGGCCCATAAAGACCATACTTAGACATTTTTTTTTTCAGAGTGTCCCGATCTAGATCATTTTCCGATCACTTCAGATCAACTCAAAAATAACACAAAAGTGCTCTCAGCATTACAAAGGTGCCATATCAGAGTGTCCCCAATAACCTATCATTGGTGATCTAGATCATTTTCTAGCACCAATCTGTACACCAGTATTTCACCATCAGCAAGCAACATTTTGTGTCACCATCAGCTAGCAATATTCTGTGTCCCAATAAACCATCAATAGTGGTCTAGATCATTTTTGGATCACTTTAGATCATTTTTTATGGCATATGTCGTTCGATTGCCGCATTATATACTACTACTAGGTGCCTGCCCCACTCACTAGGGGCCTAGTTTGCCCTTCACTCACCAGGGGCTGGTGAAGTCGCTTCCTCTGATTCGTTTGGTTTTCTTTGTGTGTGTTTTATCTTGGATAAAAATATATATATAAATCTTCATATTTAACTTTCAAATGCATAATGTAGTGTTATAATACCTGTGTGTACTGTAGACCATCATGTCCTCTGCGGGACAAAAGTTTCTTGCGGCCACATTATAGCCATGTTTGATACACACCAAAAGTGTGTGAGATGTCACAAAAATGTAGTTGGAAATGACCCATGCATGTCTGGAGAAGAGTCATGTCCTGCATGTGCAGCTTTAACTCCTGAACAGAAAGCACAACTCAGTGTTCCTTCATACAAACAGAGGAAGGAAAAGAAAAAGGACAAGTCGGAAAACTCCGAGAAGACGGATAAGCTTGTGGACCTTCCTCAGTTTCTATTCTCAGTCCAGCAACTTCTGACGACCACATGGAGCAAATGGATAATATCTACTCCACATTTCTCCACTACACCAGACCATTCAGAAGCTCTTAAGAAGTTTAATGAACTCTTCACTTCTGGATTCACTAAACTTGAATCATTGCTAGCCAAGGTTAGTTCGCATGAATCTCATTTTGACTCCTCGGCTTTTCACCCCCTTAAGGATCCTAGTTCAACCACTGTGGTTGGCCTGGACTCTTCATTGCAGGGTGCAGAAAAGCCCCCAGTGCTTCAACCGGCACCAGTGTACAGTTCAAACAGTTTGGCTGACCATCTCTGAGAACCTTTATTCAGCTCAAGTGTTGCTACTGGTTCGGTTAGCCGCCCACAGCTGGTTCTGCAACCGGTCCCATTGGTTACCACACAGGTTTCAGAACCCATAACCTCCTTACCAGATGTCACAAGCTGCATCTTCCAAGCACCCTACTCTGGGGCTCTCTGCCAGTACTAATACCAGGCCTATTACTGCTCCACCCTCACAAACCAGCAATTGGGATCCATCTTCACAGACTGGTGATCAAGGCTATGTGTCCTCCCATAGATCTTTACCCGGAACGGGAATCAGATCTGCAGGCCTTATACGAGGACGGTCCTGCAGATCGGGAACCAGTATCTTATGAGGACATTTTGGATGCTCCCTCTGTTTCAGAAGCTGATCCAGCAGAGTTGAATCTATCCACAGTGAGGACCAGAGCTATAAGAAGACAGCTTATGTAGTCAGGTCATATATGTAGTGATAATTTATTCCAGACCTTGAATATGTGTGCCCTTCCCGTCAGGACAACCCATGGACAGGCAGCAGGTCTCACCCCACAGGCAAAGTGTTGGTAGCCATGCCTGTAGATGACTGGTTTTGTTCCAAAATAGAGCAAATGAACCTTCAACTTCTTAAGGGCCATGTCACAAGAACAGGTGATAGGAACTGGCTGCAGTTTGACCAGTTTGTCAAACCTCCAAAATCTCAAATTAAATGGTACGTGATGCACCCATCTCCAGATCCCTCAGTTTCACGTCCGGGAAAAATCTGTCTACAAATGGTCTGGTGAAATTTCTCCCATTAACAGCTCTTTTACCAAAATCTCCAAGACTCTCAGTGGGATCTCCCCATGCTCCAGGTCCCTCTGGCAAGAAACCTTCAAAAAGTGAAAAAGTCTTTGAAGGAGGCTACAATCATCACCAACCAAGCTGCCGCCTTGATGCATGATTTAGGTACTTGAGGATATGCAAGACCACACCAAGACCATAGTCTCAGAATCCATCAGTAAAGGCAAATCTTCTCAGTCTCAGAATCCATCAGTAAGGGCAAATCTTCTCAGAAAATGAATAAAGT
This sequence comes from Sabellastarte sp. h YS-2021, assembly GCA_964017235.1. Taxonomy (NCBI): domain Eukaryota; kingdom Metazoa; phylum Annelida; class Polychaeta; order Sabellida; family Sabellidae; genus Sabellastarte; species Sabellastarte sp. h YS-2021. The sequence continues at coordinate 1,698,485 of OZ024931.1, forward strand.
TCTCACTGAGCTCAGAGACTTATCCCCCTTCCAACAAAATGTCATTTTTGCTTTAGAAAAATCCATGCAGCACATGGCTGACACCATTTTTGTTCACACTGCTAGCCTTACCCTGATCCATTGCAACTCTTATCTGGAACATTCCAAACCCGGGGTTGAATCGGACATATGGTGTGCCCTCAGATCTGTTCTTTTCAGCATACAGCTCTCTTCTCTGATGCGGCTATCATGAAAGCAGAGGAAGCCATTGCCAAGACTGAGACAGAATTATGCTCCTCCCAGCCCGGTTTGGGTTCCGGCAGGAGTGGCCACAGTGGCAACCATTTTCAACCTTACCACGCTGACTGGTCTTACCACAAGGATGGACCCAGGAATAGATCTACCCAAGAATTTGTTCAATCCCAGGATATACCCATTTGGCGTAGTTTTGGGAACAGGTCCAACCTTACTGGCAGCAGGAGTAAGGGTTCAGCTACTACAAGACGTGGTTCCTTCAGGGGAAAGAACAAGCCCAATAAATGACAATTAAGTTTGGATAGACCTCCGTCTAAGACTATGGAGTGATGACATTGTACATAACAATTGTGTTCATACAAAAGTTAAGAGTGTTGTTCCTTTTGCTCCTGGGGCATTTAAGATTGGTAATTCATATTCAAGTGACAATGTTGATACTCTCAAAGTCGTGCAAGATGATTTAGACACTTTTGAGATTGCAAACACAGTTGAGACTATTAAGTTTATAGGTCAAGGAAAACATTGTAAATTGCATTCATATTGTAATTCATGTGCCTTTTGTGTTTTTTCGAGGGCATCCACAACAAGAGGAGAGTGCCCGTGAACGGGCACTGTGTCAGCTGACTGAATGTTTTTGATTTGTGATGGTGATAATGAGAGGAAAGCATAATTATCAGGGAAAGGGCTGTACAGAAATACAGTAAATGGTAACTGAACAGCATGTCCGAAAGATATTCCGAAGCTGACAGAAAAAAAGGACAAAAAAGTTGTGCCCTGCAAATGGTATTATGAAATAAAGTAACAAGGTAATTGTTTAAGTGTAAAAAGTAGGTTAAAAATATTTAAAGAAATACTATAAATGCAATATCCTCGTTCGACCATGAAGAAGGGGTCCAAAGGTCAAATCTGACCATACCAAAAGATTTCCAGCCAAAGAATTTAGGATGGTTTACCATCCCAAACCTCTCGGACCAATAATAAGTGAGTCATAGGCACTGTTTAAGTTTGGCTATCCTTGTTTGACCTTGACGGAGGGGTCCAAGGTCAAATCCGACCACACAAAAAAATTCCCAGCCCATGATTTCCTGTAGCTTGTTTACCATCCCAAACCTGTAGGACCAATAATAAGCGAGTTCTAAGCAATTGTAAGTTTGGCTATCCTCAATTGACCTTGAAGGAGGGGTCCCAGGTCAAATCTGACCACACCAAAAGAATCCCAGCCCATGATTTCCTATATGTTGGTTTACCATCCCAAACCTCCAAGACCAATAATACGCGAGTTATAAGCACTTTAAGTTTGGCTATCTTCGTTTGACCTGGAAGGAGGGGTCTAAGGTGAAATCTGACCACACCAAAAGATTCCCAGCCCATGATTTTCTATAGGTTGGTTTTCCATTCCAAACCTCTAGGACCAATAATAAGCGAGTTATAAGCACTTTTAAGTTTGGCTATCCTCATTTGACCTTGAAGGAGGGGTCCAAGGTGAAATCCGACCACACCAAAAAATTCCCAGCTCATGATTTTCTATAGGTTGGTTTTCATTCCAAACCTCTAGGACCAATAATAAACGAGTTATAAGCACTTTTATGTTTGGCTATCCTCATTTGACCTTGAAGGAGGGGTCCAAGGTGAAATCCGACCACACCAAAAAATTCCCAGCTCATGATTTTCTATAGGTTGGTTTTCATTCCAAACCTCTAGGACCAATAATAAACGAGTTATAAGCACTTTTATGTTTGGCTATCCTCATTTGACCTTGAAGGAGGGTTCCAAGGTCCAATCGGACCATATTAACAGATTCCCAGCCCATGATTTCCTACAGGTTGGATACAATGATTTACTCAACAGTGAGAACCTGAAAGAAGCTATTGCTCAGCTATGCCATGACATAGAGGTCTGCAATTTCACTATGTTATAGCTGACCAAAACATCTGTGAATAACATATTTAACAAAATACTCTAAATGTAATAGTTTTCAAGTTACTACTGATTTACTCAAGAGTGAGAACCTCAAAGTAACTATTACTCAGCTATGCAATGAGCTACATGTCTGAATTTTTGCTCTGTTATAGCTGACCTAAAAGTAGGTGAACAACATATTTAAGCAAAATACTGTAAATGCAATAGTTTTCAAGTTACAACTGATTTACTCAATAGTGAGAACCTGAAAATAGCTATTGCTCCGCTATGCCATGAGCTATAGGTCTGTAATTTCACTATGTTATAGCTAACCCAAAAGTAGGTGAACAATATATTTTAACAAAATACTCCAAATGCAATATTTTTCAAGTTATAGCCGATTTACTCAACAGTCAGTGCCTGAGAATAGCTATTGCTCAGTTGTGCCATGAGCTACAGGTCTGTAATTTCACTATGTTATAGCTGACCCAAAAGTAGCTGAATAACATATTTGCACAAATTTCTGTAAAGGCAATAGTTTTCCAATTACAACTGATTTACTCAACAGTGAGAACTTCAAAGTAGCTATTACTCAGCTATGCAATGAGCCACAGGTCTGGAACTTCACTATGTTATAGCTGACCCCAAAATAGGTGAATAACATATTGCAACAAAATACTCTAAATGCAATAGTTTCCAAGTTATAAGTGATTTACTCAACAGTGATAACCTAAAAGTAGCTATTACTCAGCTATGCCATGAGCTACAGGTCTGAAATTTTACTATGTTATAGCTGACCCAAAAGTAGGTGAATAACATATTTATACTAAATTCTCTAAATGCAATAGTTTTCAAATTATAAGTGATTTGCTCAACATTGAGAACTTCAAAGTAGCTATTACTCAGCTATGCAATGAGTCACAGGTCTGGAACTTCGCTATGTTATAGCTGACCCCAAAATACGTGAATAACATATTGAAACAAAATACTCTAAATGCAATAATTTCCAAGTTATAAGCGATTTACTCAACAGTGATAACCTCAAAGTAGCTATTACTCAGCTATGCCATGAGCTACAGGTCTGAAATTTTACTATGTTATAGCTGACCCAAAAGTAGGTGAACAACATATTTAAGCAAAATACGGGGCCACGGTGGCAGAGTGGTAACACTCTCGCCTCTCACCTCTGAGGTCGGGGGTTCGATCCCCGTGACGGCCTTAAGTGGGAAAGCTGGTAGTTGCTTGCCGTTGGTCAGCAGTTTACAGTACACAACCCTAGCGAACTCTATGTACTGGTTTCCTCTGCCCTTGCAACTACCCGTCGTGATATGACCTGTACAGTGTTGAAAGCGACGTAAAACCTCAAATAAACAAATTAAGCAAAATACTGTACATGCAATAGTTTTCAAGTTACAACTGATTTACTCAATAGTGATGACCTAAAAGTAGCTATTACTCAGCTATGCCATGAGCTACAGGTCTGAAATTTTACTATGTTATAGCTGACCCAAAAGTAGCTGAATAACATATTTATACTAAATTCTCTAAATGCAATAGTTTTGCAATTACAACTGACTTACTCAATAGTGAGAACCTCAAAGTAGTTATTACTCAGCTATGCAATGAGCTACAGGTCTGAAATTTTACTATGTTATAGCTGACCCAAAAGTAGGTGAACAACATATTTAAGCAAAATACTGTAAATGCAATAGTTTTGAAGTTACAACTGATTTACTCAATAGTGATGACCTAAAAGTAGCTATCACTCAGCTATGCCATGAGCTACAGGTCTGAAATTTTACTATGTTATAGCTGACCCAAAAGTAGGTGAACAACATATTTAAGCAAAATACTGTACATGCAATAGTTTTCAAGTTACAACTGATTTACTCAATAGTGATGACCTAAAAGTAGCTATTACTCAGCTATGCCATGAGCTACAGGTCTGAAATTTTACTATGTTATAGCTGACCCAAAAGTAGCTGAATAACATATTTATACTAAATTCTCTAAATGCAATAGTTTTGCAATTACAACTGATTTACTCAATAGTGAGAACCTCAAAGTAGTTATTACTCAGCTATGCAATGAGCTACAGGTCTGAAATTTTACTATGTTATAGCTGACCCAAAAGTAGGTGAACAACATATTTAAGCAAAATACTGTAAATGCAATAGTTTTGAAGTTACAACTGATTTACTCAATAGTGATGACCTAAAAGTAGCTATTACTCAGCTATGCAATGAGCTACAGGTCTGAAATTTTACTATGTTATAGCTGACCCAAAAGTAGCTGAATAACATATTTATACGAAATACTCTAAATGCAATAGTTTTCCAATTACAACTGATTTACTCAATAGTGAGAACTTTAAAGTAGCTATTACTCAGCTATGCCATGACCTACAGATCTGAAATTTCACTATGTTATAGCTGGCCCAAAAGTAGCTGAATAACATATTTATACGAAATTCTCTAAATGCAATAGGTTTTAAGTTACAAGTGATTTACTCAATAGTGAGAACTTCAAAGTAGCTATTACTCAGCTATGCAATGAGCCACAGATCTGAAACTTCACTATGTTATAGCTGATCCCAAAATAGGTGAATAACATATTGAAACAAAATACTGTAAATGCAATAGTTTCCAAGTTATAAGCGATTTACTCAACAGTGATAACCTAAAAGTAGCTATTACTCAGCTATGCCATGAGCTACAGGTCTGAAATTTTACTATGTTATAGCTGACCCAAAAGTAGCTGAATAACATATTTATACGAAATTCTCTAAATGCAATAGTTTTGAAGTTATAAGCGATTTACTCAACAGTGATAACCTAAAAGTAGCTATTACTCAGCTATGCCATGAGCTACAGGTCTAAAATTTTACTATGTTATAGCTGGCCCAAAAGTAGCTGAATAACATATTTATACGAAATTCTCTAAATGCAATAGTTTTGAAGTTACAAGTGATTTTACTCATGATGGAAGTTACTGAAAAGCCCAAAAGTAGCTATTACTCACTTAGCTATTGAGACAGGCACCCAACTTACTCACCATATTGTAGCTATGAAAAAAGTAGCTGAATAACATATTTTAACAAAATGCTCTAAATGCAACACTTTTCAAGTTATAAATGATTTTGTGCATGATTTCATGAATTTTAATGCATTAAAAATTATTAAAAAAATTTATTAAAAAAAAAGTAAGACAGATCCAGGTCTCATACTCACACAAGAGAATCTACCTCTGGCCTAGTACATATATGCAAGATATGAGAGAAATCCCTGCAATAGTCACTGAGAAAATTGTGATTAAGTGTTGAAATTTTCACACTTTTGGTGGGGGTACCCCCCTTGTAATGTCTCTAGCAAACAGACGAACAGACAGATTTGCATGCCTTGAACAATTTTTCATCCTCGATAGATAAGGTATCTTTTAAAAAAAACAGCACGTCTCTAGGCCTTGTAGTTTTGGAGGAGAAGTTGTTCACGCGTATGCGTATGCGTACGCCCACGCCGCAGAGTGACAACATAATGTCAGCTGACTGACAAGTCAGCTGACATAAAAAAGGAGTAAGCCCCGCAGTGACAGAGATCAACAACCTGTAAAACATGTTTCTTTTGTAAATCACTGGTCTTCTTTTCCTCCTGTAGAAAATATTCACAAACTGAAAACAAAAGTTAATTGGTCTAACAAAGAAAAGTTGGCTGATCCTACAATGTCCAATTTAACCAACCAAGTTAGTTAAATCAACCAAGTATGTTGGTTGGTCAAACAAAATAAAGTTGGTTAGATTTAACAAACTAAGTTGGTTCCTCAAACAAAGCAAGCTGGTTACTCCAACTAAAGTGATTAATTTGTTCTACCAGATGACTTAGGTTATGCAGCCAAGTGAGTTAGTTACTGGAACAAAGTTGGTTGGTTAGTGTGGTTACTTTTACTGGTTAGACAGACCAATGTAAATTGGATACCTAAACTGATTTCATCAGTAAGAGCTATCAGTAGGTTTGTCAAACTAGATCAGCTAGTTACTTTTATTAATCAAATTGATTACTGATCTGGCTGCATGGTCAAATAATTTTATGACCTCATCCTTTTTAAAACAATGCTTTATAAGACAAGAAACAAGTCACTCATACTCTCAAAATGCTTTATTTTTCATCAGAAATAAAATTTTTAAAAACTATTTTAACTGATATTTTTAGTTCAGTTGGCTTTAATATCACTTTCAACATGCACATTATATAGGTCACACCACAACAGGTAGTTTTAGTAGCATAGTAAACCATTGCATATTGGTAGGTCCAGATTTTGTGCTGTAAATTGATGGGCATCAGTAACCAACTATCAACTTTTCCACAACATGCTGGGTCCTCAGAGGTGGGAAGTGAGTGTGTTGACTAACACACCACCGAAGCCCTCTTTCATATATGTAATAGAATAGGGCTGCCAAAAATAGTATTGTGTTTGCTCAAGTAGTATACTTTTTGTGATAATGGAAACAAACTTTGACAGAAGGAAGAAATTGATCATTTTATGCCAAATTTTGTGCAACTATACAGTAAAATGCCAATGCTCAAGATATAAATAGTGCTTTTCTTTGTACTGTCCTCTTAATAATACATTACTTTATTCATTAACAAGCACTATCAGGGTCTTAAAACAAAAAATGCAGAAAACAAAGATGATAAAAGTAACTTTAACACGTCCAGTTTTTAACATTAAGTTAAATAGTTATACCAAGACCTTCATCAATCCAGGATTATTACACATGGCAGTAATTTTATTATCCAAAATAGATATTTACAAAATGATAAACCTTTAAGCAGAACATAACTTAGTTTTCATTAAATTTGATGTATTTCATTTCAATGTTGCTTTCAACACATTCTAGGGGGACTCGGTGGTGTAGCGGTTGGAGTGCTTGCCTTCAACTTCTAAGGTCGCCAGTTCGAATCTATACCCGGGCAATTCATGTTGGAAAGTTGGTAGTTAATTGCTGATACCCAGTGGTTTACGGTGCAGAGTCTTGACCAACTAGCATGCACTGGTTCCTCTACCCATAAACTAAATGTTGCAATATGACCCTGGCTGTTGAATGTGAAGTAAAACAAAACATAAATCTAAATACATACTGGTTGGCCACAATTCTGCACTATACACTGTGGGCATTAGTAAGCAACTACCAACTTTCCCACATAGGGTTGGTCCAGGGTTCAAACTGTCAACATCAGAGGTTGATATCAAGTGTATTGCACTCTACACAACTGAGCCCCCAACATAGCTTAGTAAAAGGCCATTTCATTACAAATAACTTTAGGTCATCCATAACCTTTTTAATTAAAATTTATCCTGTTACTTGGATTTTTTTAAGCAAATGTTGTTTTTTAGTATTTCTAGGTTAGACACAAGAGGTTTAAATTCCATAAATCAACATATATTCATATTAACATTTGAACACTGACCAAAATATTTATATTTTAATATTTAAAACTTACAATACTTAAAATAATAAAATGATAATTGTACTTCAAGGCCAGTATTCACAAAGAGGTCTTAATTCTGAGACAAAATAGTGACAACTTTAAATTCACAGACAGTTCCTCAGCAAGGAAAATATGAATGTTAGTACAGATGAAATAACATTTAAACCTTTTATTAAATATCTGCAACAACAATGTATTAGTCTAAAGTTGAGATTTGGTCTAACTTATTGTGTGAATAACTGAGTAGTTTGAAATTAAATATTGTCTCATTCTAGAGACCAGAACTTCAGGAAAGATTTGTCTCAGCATTTTTTATGAATGCAGGCCTTGTATCCTATTCAATTTCAGTTGAAATTTGACATAAATGTAGCCAAAATAAAGACACTTTAGAAATCTGTTAAATCTCAGATAGTAAAAAGTGTAACCAAAAAAACTTTCACATTGAAAGCAAGTTATACTGTATATTTGGCATTTAGTCTACACTGTACAGTGAAGATTTTAATGTTGATATTATATACAGGCTCGAGTCCACCTGTTTCAACTACTATATCTACTCTTTGTTCATCTACCAGGTCCATTAAGTTATACAAATGAATGTGTAATTCCAAATCTGTTATCTATTCTTTCTTGCCATGTTGCAGAAACATAATTATTGGATTGTGATCCCTGGTATGTCTTCAACAATGTTTCTTGTCTGTAAAACAAAAAAAACGTGATGTTTCTCAGTGAGATAAAGAAGTTCTCCATTAGATATGCTCACATGAAAAGTTAAAAAACACTTAATGTGTGTATCCAGTTGTAATGTGACATTAGCTTTAGTCATGAAATATTCAATGACTAAGACACTCAAAAACAGCTGATAGGGCACTGCAATTAAGGGGTGTGACAACAGCAAATTGTCCTTTCCAGTGTACCACCAATGTGAAACTGATCATTTTCCAAGATTTTGAAAAAAGGTATGCTTTACTACATCCCCTATTTTATTGTTGCATGAAATATCTAGTTTGTTTAGGTTGAACTAATACCACCACCTACCTGATGGGTATATGACTTAAAATACACAAAAAAGGGTTGAAAAGGGTAAATAATTTATTTATAGAAACTGCAGAATTTATCATGTGAGTGAAATGCTCAAACACCAATGCTTTTAAACTTAGTTTTCACTGAACCAAAAAATCAAAACTATAAAATATTAGACAAAATTTAATATTTTGATACCATCTTTTACATTTTTTCTACACCAAAATTATTGAAATATAATACTTTTCTATAGTCCTATTACAATTAACATATTTTTACATCAACAGATATAAAGAAATAGTTCAGCTGACACTTGATGGAGTTTGCAATACACATAAATGAATCAATAAATAAAGAAAAGAGCATTAAAATTTCATACTAATATTGCAAATAAATACTAAATATTAATACCTAAACTTGCTGACTTTCCTCGGAAAAATTGATTTATCCCCATGGCTTCTTCATCAAGCACAATCAATTGGCTACAATGGCATGACAATGTAGAACTCTACTTTCTTGTTTTTAAAGACACAGGGTTACTAGGAGGTGGTCATCCAAGAGTGGGAATATCAAAAATCAGTTTACACATGTATCTACCCCCCTCCTATCAGCAGCAAAAGACTGGTTTGAGAGAAGTCCAAAATTTAGAGTGTGTGTGAAAAGGCAGTCTCTATGGGATGGGTGAAGTGGACGTTGAAGTGCCTGAACTTATATGGGAACACTTATCTGAGATGAGTTGCCTGTTTTGCAAATGTGCTGTCCACTTTGAGGTGATTAGGGAGACCATGCAAGCTTGTGTGGAGAAATACAACATGATCAAGTAATCCAGAAAGTTACTGGTGGAACGAATGAGAGCCAGGCAACTCTTGCTGATCACATCTTTTGGAAGTGGTATTTTGGACCATGGTTTGCAAGTGACCAAAATGTAGCATGTGATTGAGTTTTTTTCAGAAAGCTGTTTCCATGCTTTCACAGAAAGTGTCTCAGATGCCAGAAAGGAAGTGAAAATCCAGAGAAACTGCTACACTATAAAATTGTTGGGTGAGATTGTTTGAAATATTTTTATTCAGGCAATAATGCTTATGGTTCATGATCATGGACCAAAAAAGGAACAGAAAGTAGAATATGTCAAAGAAGATAGAGTGATGACACTGAAAGTCAACTTACCCACTTTCAACAACCTCCATTTCTTGATTTTCTTGATTTTGTGACATAGAACTGAATAAACCCAGATAGAAACTGAATTTACCCATACAGATTGGATTTGCCACCTTGTAGTATGCAAAGTAAAACTGCTGGAGTGGCTCTATGACTTTTTATATGTGTCTGTAGTGCATACAGAAGTGACTTTGACTACATTGAAATGGATGCAGACAGTACCTATTTTGCAATCACAGTCACTTCAGTGGAACAAATGATTAAACCTGAGACGAAGGCTGAATACAACATGGGAATTTCCATATCTTATCAAAAACAGATTTATTCAAACCCACTGGTTCCCCACAGAATGTTTTGCCAAACACACACAAAAAATATGACAAATGTTTGGCTAGTTTGTTTAAATGAGAGAAGAAGGGATGACTTTTTTGTTCCAAAACCTATGTACTGAGGGATTGTGAAGGAACAGTTAAGATGGCTCACAAAGGCATGAACAAGAAAATTGCTTCCCAAACTTTGGATAATCTTGTATTGATTCCCGTTAATACTAATTATTATCACCATTTGGAAATGTACGAATTGTATAGATGACAGCCACATATTATGAAATACTCTCTATTCCATGATATGGCACCAAACAGTAGAGGTCTTAATTGATATTGTCTTTTACAGATTTTTCTATTTATTATTACCTTTATTAATAATAATTCCAGTTTCATAGAAAAATTGTTCATCTTGATAATTGCGTTGATAGATATTCCATAAGATAATGAAAGATCTGAGGCTCAAAATCGGGTGGTCTCGATTTTTTTTTCATGGTACCGAAGGCTGTCGTTGCACGTACGAAATAGGCCAATTCTGTTTAGTATGTCCGTAAGAAACTAACGGGGTGAACGGGTTTCTCTAGTATATTTAAATAGTAGTCGACGATTATGTCTTGGCCAAGTAATCCAGCCGGAGGCAATCCATATGTATGAATATTTCAAAATTTGTTTTCAAAATCTCAATAGTTTTGTTGAGATGACGTTATATGTGGGCGATAATAGGTGTTGGTTCCATGGAAGAGCTTCCTGTTCCTAGTGGCATTCTACCAGTAAACGCCCATGCAGTTAATATATTGAAATTAAAATATATTTACAGCTTTATACTTTATTCTTCTAACAACAGATGGTCAAATGATATAGTACTGTTAATAACCGAGGTGCATGTTGCTACAGTATAGTAGATGATCATTATGTCGATATGCTCATTAAGTCGATCGGTCAGCATTGACAGCTTTACCGCACATCGCAAACTTCATTTGAATTGGAAAATAAACAAACACCCTTTTCTTAAATTTATTCTACAAAAATAGTCATTCAATATGTTCCAAGCGGATATATTTTTATATTTTCTAAAATTAACACTAAAATATTACATCAATACAGAAATAAACCATCCAGTTTATTATAATACAACTGTTGCCGCCGTCTCCCAGTGGGTCATACGGGTCACCAGACGAGGGACTTACAGTGGACGTGAGAATGGAAACACTTGACTAAAATCTTGACTAGTTTATTATCTACAGTGGTCCTACCAGGGATGAAGTGGTTCACATACACCCAAACATCAGGACATCAAGTCAAACAGAATCGGTCACTGACCATGCGAACACCCAAACATCAGGTCGTCAAGTCAAACGGAATCGGTCACCGACCATACAAAAACACCTGCAAATAATCAGATTCAAAATAAGAAATCTGATATGGGACCACGATAATGATTAAACGATATCCTTGAAAGTTACAGACTAAAATAAGTATCACCATTATTGGTATCACAGAATTCATAAAACAATACTAATCTCCAACAGTAATGCATTAACGACAACTACAAAGCTCATCCCAATAATGTAAAGTATTCAGGATAATTATTACAGTTTACAACAGATACAGTAATTACTGAATCAAAGATATATACAAGTTCAACAGTTCATTTTAGTTTTACTAAAAACAGTAAGCAAGTTACCAAGCACCACATAATGTAAACAAACATAATAATTACTGAACAGTTACAATACCATTCATGCAGTTATAACACTAACCTGCAACACCACCAACACAACCAACAACTTTCACACAAAGTTTTCCTCAAACCCAGCTACTGCAGAGGCATCCTTACTGGTTAAAATCACCTTCAAAACTGAACAAAATGTCCGTTTTTCCCGCGATTGTAACCCCAAGCTGGCGAAAGTAAAATTCTTTTATTTCTAACCGCTTAAATAAAATAGTTATCGACGAGTTCTAAAACCCAGCCGCGATCGCGGTGACACAACTAGAATAAAATCTATGTGCAAATTTTTGTTCTATAGATGTAATTGATAATCTTGTAACAAAGCTTTCATCTTGTTGATCCCTGTGAAAGTGGTGGTACTAGGTGATCGACTTAATGATCAACCTTAGAAATGACATTTTGTTTTCTGCATTTTCAAAACCAAGTTTGAAGTTTCTGTTGAAAAAAAATCTTAGAAGTGTTGCAGCAGTTTGTTAGTTTATTTGCTTTATGAAGTCATATTTTTCAATGTACCTTAATATTTTAAGGTTGATTTTAATTTTATGAAGTTAGAACAATCTCTCTTTATAAGTGTCCCTTAAGTGATCGACTTTACGATCATCCACTATACATTTGTTTCAAAGCTTTATATTTTCATAATATATCTCTACCAGTATTATCGACCGTTTTTACAGCAATATCACACCATGCAATAACCACACTTTGTCTCGGCTATCACCAGTGTGCGAAATTCGCGGTGGCCCGGGGCCCCCCCTTTTTAAGTTAGGGCCACCACAACTTGACTTTCATGGGCCCCAATGGGCCACCACATTGACTACAACATGCCTCCTGTGGTAAGACAATCCAGTGTGCTGTCATTTATTTTTAACTGGTTTTCTTTCCCCATGGCTAAGCCTTTAATTATGCATTGTGTTTTGCATATTCCAGATTGAGTTCACCCTTAATTAGCAGTTATATACTCTTTCACACACAGGCCAACATACATCCCCCTCCCTTTACCAACTCTGCAGTGTTCAGCCAGAGAGTGAATATAAAATCAAAAGATCCCCTCATTCCTCTTGGCCCTCCCCACAACACACACACAAGGCCTGCCACTCACTCTCACACAGAGTTCATGTTAGCCTGGCCTTCCAGGCTGTCTCAACCATAATGCAAACGTGAAATATTTTTTGCCATAATGCACACTGTATCAGAGGCCTTTCTAGTCTGGGAGACAGTTCTCCTCAGCAAGTTAGGCTAAGTAAATGTATGAGAGCATTATGAAAAATGCTTATAATGCAATCACACAGATGTGTCTATATTATACATATAAACGCCTGTGGCAAGGCTAAGTTCATGTGTTCCACCTCTTTAATCTTTATGTACTGTTCAATACTTCCAGCCTGTAGCTTTTCCACTGGTGTGTTGCATGTGATAGAAAATTTCTGAAAAGAACGAATTTATTTTAAATAAAACTCTCTCATAATATCTTAACTCACCACTAGTTTAGTTCCCTCAGATAAAAAAGTTGTAGGCCTTTAACAGTCTAGCAAATAAGTGAAAATGGTTCCTTTAAATCCCCCTCACACCCTTATCAGCCGTGGAAATTTTATCTGTTTTTAATGCACAGGAGATGATTGCATGTTTATGTTAAGCTCAGTGGGAAAACCACTACATTCATTCTATTAAAATCTGGAAATCATTAGATTTTGGCATTGATTGGTCAAGAAATGGCCGAGTAATTAATGATTAATTAATCATTACGAATTTTCCAAATAAGGAAAACACAAAAATGCTTATATCTCAAAAACCGTGCTAGATAGAGCGATTTCGACGAAATTTTTGACCCACAGGGTATCTCTGCAGAGTAGCCATGCCAATTTTCAAAAAAATTTTGTCTCACCAAAAATGGCGGCCATTTTGAATTTTCAAATTTTTCGCAAAAATTGCAAAACATAAAAATGCTTATATCTCGAAAACCCTGCTAGATAGACCGATTTCGACGAAATTTTTGACCCGCAGGGTATCTTTGCAGAGTAGCCATGCCAATTTTCAGAAAAAAAATTTCTCGCAAAAAATGGCGGCCATTTTGAAAATTCGAATTTTTCGCAAAATTGCAAAACATAAAAATGCTTATATCTCGAAAACCGTGCTAGATAGAGTGAATTTTTGACCCACAGGGTATCTCTGCAGAGTAGCCATGCCAATTTTCAAAAAAATTTTGTTTTGCCAAAAATGGCGGCCATTTTGAATTTTAAAATTTTTGCACAAAAATTGCAAAACACAAAAATGCTAATATTTCGAAAACCGTGCTACATAGAGCGATTTCGACGAAATTTTTGATCTTCAGGGTATCTCTGCAGAGCAGCTATCCCAAAGAGCTTTCACTTGGTGAAGTTTCAGACCCATAGCTAATTGCTCACCTACTCAAAATGAGTAAATGCGAATTACCTCTAAAAGTATTGCAGATAGCCAATTTTTCTCAAATAACTCATTCACCTACTTTTGGAAGAGCTTTCACTTGGTGAAGTTTCAGACCCGTAGCTAATTACTCACCTACTCAAAATGAGTAAATGCTAATTATCTCAAAAACTATTGCGGATAGTACTGCAACGATAGTTCGGTGGTTCGGTATATTCGGTCATTTTCGGTGAAACAGAGATCCGCGAACCACTTGGTGGCAAACGAAAGTTCGCGAATCTCATCCCGAGTCGCGGTAACGCATATATATTGCATTATCGCCCGCGTTTTTGCTGTAAATATTGGGAAAATTAGACGAATTTTGTTTAAAAATCAAATAAAAGGACACATATATTGTCTTTTTAACCCAATTCCTCCATGTTTCCTTGCTTCTAAATGCCTTAATTTGATTGGTCGAGCAGAAACGGCACTGTCCAATCATACTTCGTTTAACAAAAATTCGGTATTTATCAATAGAAAACACGTTTATAGTAAGTGATGTAAACTCACCAGTGGATGTAAATTTGCCACTTTTTTCATAGTTTTGTTAAATATATATAGAAATAAATATCTATTGCACAACAAGATTTTATTATCCAGTTTTTAATATTTTCACTTTTTAAGGTATATTTTTGCATAATGCACTCTTACAAGTGACTTCAAAGACAATTGTTAACAAGTAATAGCAAACATGAACACTGCTCATTTGCGCTTATGTTTGCAAATGACCGCTGCACAGGCAAGTTAAATTATGTCAAATTGATTCGTGAATCGATTTGGTTTGCAATGATTGATTCGCGGATCGATTCGGTTCGTAATATTTTGATTCGTTGCACCCCTAATTGCGGATACCCAATTTTTATCAAATAACTCATTCATGTACTTTTGGGAGAGCTTTCACATGGTGAAGTTTCAGACCCGTAGATGATTACTCACCTACTCAAAATGAGTAAATGCGAATTATCTGTAAAAGTATTGCAGATAGCCAATTTTTCTCAAATAACTCATTCACCTACTTTTGGGAGAGCTTTCACATGGTGAAGTTTCAGACCCATAGCTAATTATTTACCTACTCAAAATGAGTAAATGCTAATTATCTGTAAAAGTATTGCGGATACCCAGTTTTTATCAAATAACTCATTCACCTACTTTTGGGAGAGCTTTCACTTGGTGAAGTTTCAGACCCATAGCTAGTTACTCACCTACTCAAAATGAGTAAATGCGAATTATCTCTAAAAGTATTGCAGATAGCCAATTTTTCTCAAATAACTCATTCACCTACTTTTGGGAGAGCTTTCACTTGGTGAAGTTTCAGACCCATAGCTAATTACTCACCTACTCAAAATGAGTAAATGCGAATTATCTCTAAAAGTATTGCAGATAGCCAATTTTTCTCAAATAAATCATTCACCTACTTTTGGGAGAGCTTTCACTTGGTGAAGTTTCAGACCCATAGCTAATTACTCACCTACTCAAAATGAGTAAATGCGAATTACCTCTAAAAGTATTGCAGAGAGCCAATTTTTCTCAAATAACTCATTCACCTACTTTTGGCAGAGCTTTCACTTGGTGAAGTTTCAGACCCATAGCTAATTATTCACCTACTCAAAATGAGTAAATGTGAATTATCTGTAAAAGTATTGCGGATACCCAATTTTTATCAAATACTCATTCATCTACTTGTGGGAGAGCTTTCACATGGTGAAGTTTCAGACCCATAGCTAATTACTCACCTACTCAAAATGAGTAAATGCGAATTATCTCTTAATAGTATTGCAGATAGCCAATTTTTCTCAAATAACTCATTCACCTACTTTTGGAAAAGCTTTCACACACGAAAATGAAAAATTGTGAATATCTCAGAAAAGCTATTTCTTCTGCTTTAATGCTCGGCGGGAGATACACACCGCGGCAGTGGTCTTGTCAAAAATTTTTGTCTCCCCAAAAATGGTGGCCATTTTGAATTTTCAAAGTTTTTGCAAAACACAAAAATGCTTATATCTCGAAAACCGTGCTATATGGAGCGAATTCAACAAAATTTTTGACCTGCTGGGTATCTCTGCAGAGTAGCCATGCCAATTTTCAAAATATTTTTGTCTCGCCAAATATAGCGGACATTTTTAATTTTTTAATTTTTTGCAAAACACAAAAATGCTTATATCTTGAAAACCGTGCTAGATAGAGCAGACTGCGCTGACTTTGGTTGCCACAACAGTATAAGGCTAGAAACGAAGCATTTTCTTAATACTTTAGCACTCACCTTTATATCCTTTTCGGGACGCTTTGTTTTTGCTATGCAAAAACATTATCTTTTTTTTTTTTTTGCGAGCGATCCTCTAGTTGAATTGGTGACATTTATCCCACACAATACACACTAATAAACACACTCTTTCTCACCTATCACAGCACTCTTATTGAGGCACTGACTTTTATCCTACCCAATTAACATACTAATAAACACACAATTTCATACCAATCACAACACTTAATTAAAGCTCTGCTATTCAAAACACTCTGATAAAAAGTTCTGCATCACTCGTGCATATGTCAACCTGTGACACAAAGTTGAGAATCAGTAAGATTCTTTCGATCAGGTTCCCGTTCGTTGGAAACAATCACTATCGATTGGGTCCCTGCTAGATAGAAACAGTAACTATAGATCGGGTTGCAATGACAGTGTGTAAACAGCCAAATGAATTAGACAAATTTATTTTGGAACACATGAAACATCAATAAGACATTTATATAACATACATATACCTTTTGCTTAGTACTAACTATAAACATAGAGACAGGTCTGAAACTAACTGAAAAAAATTTAAGAATAATATCTAGTGACATTCACTATCATCACAATTCCAACTCAGGATAATCTGTTGTTTTTAAATGGTATCTTTGTCCTTAAAAGCCTGCACTACCCGCCGTCTCCTTTTGGTTGTGGCACCTGTTGGACTTGCAGCCAGTTTAAACCTTGGCAGGCCAATGGCTTCTTTTTACAGCGCCACTTTGTCAGACTTTCCCTTTTCATCTAGTTGGCAGAACAGCATTGTCTAAACCACTGATGTCACTATCTGCAATAACCTTGTGTCATCTTGTCTCGGTATTGACAATACAGTGAGATCTGGAAGGGGTTCATTCACTGAAATGTCTTCAGTGGTTGGCATGACATCATGATTGCTTGAACAGGCCATGACTTGTTGCTCCTTGTCTGGTAGAGGTTCATTTCCTGAGATGTCTTTAATGGTTGGTATGACATCATGATTTCTTGAACAGACCATGACATCCTGGGCCAGTATTCATAAAACTTGCTGAGGCCAAATTTTGTCAAAGTTTTGGTCTCAAATCTGAGACCGTTTTTGGTCTCAGACTTGTTAGCTATTCACAAAATTTAGTTTCAGATTTGGTCTCAAACTTAAGACTGGTACATAGTTGTCTCAGATATTTTGGTAAAAGTCCCAAGCATTATTTCACCTTAACTGAGGTACATATTTTTACTTTTTATGTCTTAAGGTACAGTAGAAATAATTTATAATGTATATAATACTTGGCCTAAACTTTTGAAACAACTGATAGCACAAATTTTGGTTCCTAAACCACCTTACTTTGATACACTTTTCAGCAGTGTTTTCTGACTGCATTGCAACAAATAAGTAGATCATGTGACATGCAAAATAAAAAACAACTGACACAATTTTTTATTATTAACACTCAATGATAGGAGAGGGTTATTGTGATCAGTTTGTTTCTGTCTATCTGTCTGTCTGTGCACCGTTTTGCCCTTATAACTCAAAAACTATAACATCAATCGAGCGCAAATTTGGTGGACAGATACTTCCTGGGGTACAGACAAATTCTTCCAAATTTGGTGTCATTTGTTTGAAAAGTAAAGTCAGGAGAGAGTTTTTCTTATTTTCAATTGGGCATATACATTGAAATCTGATTCTACTCATCACGTACGTAAATCAATATTTTGCTTTCTGATGATGTCATTACATAATGATGTCACAATGTAATTGTCATTGTGAGGTCACAAACACTGTTTGTGATTCTTGTTGTCCTTTGTTAAAGAGATTTCTTCTCATTTTATGTCTCATTTTATTGACACAAAGATAATCAAGAGAGTGGTGGTGGATTCATCATTTTTATTAATTTCTTTTTTTCATTTTCTTTCAATTTCTTTCAATTTTCTTTCAATTTCTTGACAGTCCATTACAAAAAGTTTATCCTGAGTGATTTTGACCAAGTGGCTTTAAGCAATATTTTTACCTCCACCAGGAGTTAATGTTTTTGTGTGTTCATTTGTCCATTTGAGGTCCTATTTTCAATGTATTTTTAATGACTTTAGTTTTCAACTTGATATTTCATCAAAAGTAATGAACAAATTTTGATGATAATTTTTTAGTATGAAGGAGCTAGCCATTGGAAGAAGTGATTACATTTTAAGGAAGATCGAGTTAATATTCTGGGTACCAAAAAACTTTCAACTTTTTTTACCAATTTATCAGTTAACACTTATTTTTATTGCATAAAAACGTACTTACATAATCCCAACAGAAGCTTACGTGACCTACCGTTCGGTCAAGGACACAGACAATGTGTCTCGCCATTTTTTTCTACTGAAAGTACACACGTAAACCCCAGCGGGCACCTGCTGGAGGTTATATCTCCACTGTAAGTTGTCATTCTTATTTTGACCGCCGTCAAGTACACACGCGTTCTTTTCGGATCTTCAAAGATTTTTACCATGTCCGAAAAACAAAGGAAATGCTCCATTTGCGCAGGTGATATGTTGCCTTGGGACAACCATCAGGCCTGTTTAAAATGCAGAAACGACAAGAAAGGCAAGGATAAGTGTGTGATTGGTAAGGAAAGTGACTGTACTATTTGTGCTGGTGCTTTGAAAATTCCTCATAGAAAGAAATCTTCAAAAACTAAAGTTTCTGAGAAGTTTGATGATTCGCTGTTGGATGAGCCAACTCCTTCAAAGTCCTCAACTTCCTCCACTTCTACTCCTGATTCATCTCTTCAGGAGATGTTAAAGGCTATGAATTCTCAGTTATCTTCCCTGGCTTCTCAATTTGAGGAGTTCAAGCGCAGGGATAAACCTACATCTTCCAAAACAGCTCTTCCTCACTCTCAGGAGCAGGGTATGTGTGCCCCTGCCTCCCAGAGCAGACCAGTCCCCTCAGAGGGGGAATTATCTGATGAGGAATCATCTTTACCTGCTATGAAACGCCATAGATCCAGGTCTCCTCAGGGGGATACAGACACTCATTCCCAGGAGTTAGATCCCTCCTATGTGGAAATGCTCAATGCCATCAGGAATCTGTTGGATTTAGAGGTACCACAAGTAGAGTGCCTTGTGGCTCCCTCTGC
Source organism: Sabellastarte sp. h YS-2021 (assembly GCA_964017235.1). Lineage (NCBI taxonomy): Eukaryota > Metazoa > Annelida > Polychaeta > Sabellida > Sabellidae > Sabellastarte > Sabellastarte sp. h YS-2021. Next base: position 1,718,149 of record OZ024931.1, read on the forward strand.
ATTCTCTAAGAAACCTTCAAAGCAGGTGGTCAGAAAACAGAATTTGGCTTTACCTCCTGTTCAAGATATACAGTCCATGTGGGACTATAGATTCAGAAAGGCCTCTGGAACCACAGTAAAAGACAAGTCCAGCTCTGAATCTCTATCTCAGGGACAGTTTTTGGCCTTTGAGAGGCCTGACATAATTTATTACACCACCTCTCCTCAAAATACTCCTCTGAAAGCTCCTAAACTTCCTGACTCATACTTCAACATAGCTAAAGTAAAGTCTTTGTCATCTTCAATCTCTGTACCTTCCAAGCAGTTTATTGTACAGGAGACAGTTTGCAGAGAAAATGTTTAAATCCTGGGCCATGTTGTATGGTTTAAAATGGCTATTGAGGAACTCAACAATAGGATCCAGGAGTTAGCTACTGAGATCAAATGTTCAGAAGATCTGGAAACCATCAGGGAATCAGCAGATCTCATGATCAAATACTCTCAGCTCCAGGTTTCTGTCACATCTTCCTTAGAAATAGCTCTGGATACAGTCCTCAAGCAGAATATGACTCTGGCCTGCAATATGCTACTTGCAAGGAGGGACAGCTTATTGAAGGACTGCAGCTCAAAATTAGGTCCTAAGGACTTGGCAAACTTGCGTACTGATCATTTTGACCAGCAGGAGGTATTTAATTCAGATATCCTATCCCAGGTTGAGGATAACATGATCAAAAGACTCTCCATTATGAAGGATTCTGAGCCCAAGTCCTACAGAGAGTCTGTCAAGAGCTTTGATTTCGGGAAGTCTTCACATCCAAAATCTCAGGAGAATACCAGGTCGTTTCGTGACCAACGAACGCAGCAAAATTCAACCTATGGCCACTTCTCTGCGCGCGCATCGTGAGGAGGCAGAGGTGGAAAGAGGAAATGACTTCCCAGGGGCAAGATTGCGGACTTTTTGGCAGGTATGGTCAAAAAACCACGCCCATCCCAGAGCAGTAAGTTTACTGCAACATGGCTATCGCCTAGACTTCAAGTTTCTACCAAAATTGTCGAAAATTCCGCTCATTTTGAGCGAATATCACAACAAAAACAAAGATGGCGCCCTCCAAGAGGGAGTTCAGGCCATGCTTACAAAAAAGGCGATAGTTCTGTCAAAAAACTCACTACTCTGGGATATTACAGCAGACTTTTTCTGGTTCCAAAACCCATGAATCGTTGGCGACCAGTAATAGATCTAAGTATGTTAAACCTTCATTTACATGTACCGACATTCAAGATGGAAACAGCCGAATCTATCAGGAAATCGATTCGAAAAGGGGAGTGGGTCATCTCGATAGACCTCACAGACGCTTATTTCCATGTTCCAATACATCCACAATCTCAAAAATATCTGAGATTTCAGACCAAAAAAGGGGTTTTTCAGTTTCAAGCTCTTCCTTTTGGTGTCGCGACAGCTCCCCTAGAGTTCACTCGCATTGTCAAAGAGGTCAAACTCATAGCTCAAGCCAGGAACCTCAGAATCCATCAATATCTGGACGACTGGCTTCTTCGGTCACCATCAAAAAATTAATGTCTCAAAGATTCGGAAAAGTTAGTTCAATTGGTCCAAGAACTAGGCTGGCTTATCAATTTTCAAAAATCGGAATTGATACCCACGCAAAAACTGGATTTTCTGGGCTATCATTTCGACCTTCAGAGGGGTCTAGTGTTCCCAACCCAGAAGAAACTCGATCGGCTAAACGCTCAGACTGTTTCCATCAGAAAGTCATTAGTCTTGACTCCAAGAAAGCTCATGTCGCTCATAGGGACTTTAGCTTCCTTGGAAAAAACAGTGCCACTAGGAAGGTTACACATGAGACCTTTCCAGTGGTACCTAAAGTCGCACTGGAAGTTTCCCCAGTCATTGGACATAAGGATTCCAGTAACAGGAAATTTCCTGAAGCACCTAAAGTGGTGGGAGGATATCAAAAATCTCATGGCAGGTGCTCCTATCCATCCTCAGGTACACAACACACTGGTGTTTACAGATGCCTCACAAAAAGGCTGGGGAGCTCACTTAAACGAGATAGTATTAAGTGGTCTCTGGTCAAACAAGGAAGCCCAGCTCCACATCAATGTATTGGAGCTAAAAGCTGTTCTTCTAGCCCTAAAGGGCTTTCAGGAACACTTACAAGGTCAAACAGTGCTCATTTGTTCAGACAACAGCACAGTAGTATCTTATCTGAACAAAGAAGGAGGCACACATTCCATAGAAATGTGTGCTCTTATCTGGAGAATTCTTGCATTCACAAATTCCAGAAGAATCCAGATAAGGGCAAGACACGTACCTGGATCCCTAAATGTCATAGCAGACTCTCTATCACGAAGGGACAAGGTCATACAGACGGAGTGGTCACTTCACCAACAGATATTCAACCAAATTTGCAAAGTGTGGCACACACCAATGGTAGATCTATTTGCAACTCATCTAAATTACAAACTTCCAATCTATGTATCTCCTGTCCCAGACAAAAAGGCTTGGAAAATAGATGCATTGAATATCTGTTGGGAAGGCCTAGACGGCTATGTCTTCTGTCCAGTAGCCATCCTGCCACAAGTAATTCAAAAAATAATAACATACCCATGCAGGATGATAGTACTGGCTCCAAGGTGGCCAGGGATGCCATGGTTCTGGGATCTGGTGGATCTCTCGACCAGGGTACCTCTACAGGTCCCTCATTGGAAGACATTACTGAAACAACCACATTCCAACAGGTTCCACAACAACGTGGAGTACCTGAATCTTCATGTGTGGCTTCTGGATTCCAGGAATCCAATTCTGGAAGATTCTCATCTGAGGTGGCAGAAAGAATTAAGGCACCTCAGAGGGAATCCTCAAGAAAAGTCTATCAATCAAGGTGGACCATTTATGGGCAATGGTGCACAGATAATAAGGTGGACATCACCTCAACAGCTGTTCCCCAGGTAGCAGAATTTTTAAACTACCTGTTCACAGTCAAAAATCTCAAGCCAGCTACAATCACTGGTTACAGAACAGCAATTGCTGATGCTTTGGGTTCACAGGGTGAATTCATTTCAAAAAGTCTAGAACTGAATAGACTTATTGCCAGCTTCACCAGGGATAGACCTAAACCAAATAGGTCCATACCTACATGGGACCTCTCATTGGTCCTCTTAGGTTTGACAAAACCTCCCTTTGAGCCTTTGTCAGAGGCTCCTTTGAAGTGGCTAACTTACAAGACAGTGTTCCTGTTGGCTTTAGCCTCAGGTAAAAGAGGGAGTGAGATACATGCATGGACTCACTCTTCTGTCTCTTCAAGGAGAAATTGGTCAGAAGTTACTGTCTCTCCTTCTCCGGCCTTCCTGGCTAAAAACCAATTGGCTTCGGATGGCCCTGATTCCATCAAGCCAGTAGTGATACCAGCCCTTACTACCATGTTGGACAGCTCACTGGTGGAGGACAAGTCACTTTGTCCAGTTAGGGCCCTCAAGGTCTATTTAGAGAAGACCAAATCCATGAGAAAGGGCAAGGCCCTGCTCTTTGTATCCCTTAGGGAGGGTTATTCTAAGGATATCACAAGAATAACCATTTCCCAGTGGATCAAACACACCATTCAAACTTGCTATCAGTCTTCAGATACGGCTGATCAACAGGTCACTCAGGTTAGAGCTCATGATGTTAGAGCTATGGCTGCATCACTTGCATTTAAAGGAGGTATCTCCTTAGAGCAGGTCTTGAGCTCCTGTTACTGGAAATCCCACAATACCTTTACAAACTTTTATTTGAAGGATATTTGCTGGGAAAATGATGATATCTTTAAGTTAGGTCCCATTGTGTCTGCACAGCATGTAGTGAACAATTGAGACTTAATAATATAATCAGTCTTTATGTTTTCAGGATGTATGGATTTGGACTGGAATGTACTAGGACTTTGATTTTTGGAACAAGAATATGGATAAGACTTCATGTTATGGCTGCTTGGCTTGAGGGACAGCTGCACTCTGACTGTTGGAGTTTTATTCAACTGGGCACAGCTGACCTTTGACCCCTGCACTACTGTATAGACAAGGTGGGGGGTTTCATACATATTATTTGATGTACAGTACAACATGCTGCTTTCATAAGTGGGTGAGTACTTTACAGCTACTTTATTACAATTACTTTTCACTTTAACAGTACTTGTATTGACTATGACAGTAATAATGATACTAGTATTTATATATGTAGTATATTACAGTGTTTGTAGTATAACATATTGTGTATGCATTTTTTTGTATCTGTATACCTAAAGAACTCTCCTATAGCACTTGACAGTCCTCAGAAGTCTACCCACCATTGACCTCAGGGCTGCATTCAAGCTTCTGTTGGGATTATGTAAGTACGTTTTTATGCAATAAAATTGGTTAATTTTATTGTAATTGGAATTTTTATAAATAAAAATACTTAAATAATCCCAACAGGGAGAGTCCCACCCTCCTCCCCACTACCATCTTCTGAGGGGTAGGGTCAAAATTAGAATGACAACTTACAGTGGAGATATAACCTCCAGCAGGTGCCCGCTGGGGTTTACGTGTGTACTTTCAGTAGAAAAAAATGGCGAGACACATTGTCTGTGTCCTTGACCGAACGGTAGGTCACGTAAGCTTCTGTTGGGATTATGTAAGTATTTTTATTTATAAAAATTCCAATTACAATAAAATTAACCAAATTTATTTATTTATTTGGGGTTTTACGTCCCTTTCAACACTGTACAGGTCATATCACAACGGGTAGTTGGAAGGGCAGAGGAAACCAGTACATACAGTTGGTCAAGGTTCTGTACTGTAAACTGCCGACCAACGGCAAGCAACTACCAGCTTTCCCACTTGAGGCCGTGCCGGGAACCAAACCCCGGCCTCAGAGGTGGGAAGCGAGAGTGTTACCACTCTGCCACCGTGGCCCCTGTTAACACTTATTATTAATTTACAGGTTTGGCTTCATTTTATAGTCTTCCTCATATACAAACAATAGATGGTCTGTAATACAATACTTTATAACACTTGTGAGGCTGGTCATATAGAGTCGAGTGTTTTGCTCTCTCCGAGTGCATCTTGTATTTTTTATTTCAATAGACAGTATAATTTTTGTTATAGGAATAAAAGACATATTCGAGTGCTTTATGATGGTTTTAAACTATTGAGCGGCTGAATATTAAAGCCACGAAGCCCGAAGGGCTGAGTGCTTTAATACAGCCGATCGATAGTTTAAAACCATCATAAAGCACGAGAATTTGTCTTTTATTCCTATAACAAAAATGGTTATATTAATAATTTGGTCAAAATAAGTGGCAAATCTTCCGCAAAAATCAAAACAAATCCAACGCCATGTTGGCTGTTCCATCAATACCACATACACAGTGATATCTATTGTAAAAATATAGGATATTTGTTACTCTATTTTCACAGAATCTGTAAAGAAATATTGGGAGATTGTCACTGTAGATACTTTCACATTGTTGTAAGCTTTAAAACGATATGCTATTTATTAAAATCAAGCAAAAAATAACAATTTTATGAATATTTTAACTGCTAGTCGTTTGTTTACATTTGTACGCGAAGGGATGATGTACGAGATTTCAACAGCATGCTTTATTTACCGTTCTATATTCGCGGTTCAAGCATTGCGCAAAAGACGTGTCCAAGGTCACTGCGCAGCCTACCATTTTAGAATAAGAATTAAAACACACAAACACTTTTCATCTTTAAAGAAATGTTGGTTATGCATGTATTTGCAAGTATAGGGTTTGTTTACATTGGAAAGACTTGGGAGGGGTCTCAGTTTGGTCTCAGCTAAGAACTAGTTTGTGAATACAAAGTTGAGACTTTGTCTCAGCTGTGACCAAATCTCAAATCTGAGACAATTTTTTGTCTCAGACTTAAGATCTCTTTGTGAATACAGGCCCTTGTCAGGAAGGGGTTCAATTCCTGAGGCATCAATTCCTGAGGTGTCATTTCCTGAGGTGTCAATTCCTGTGTCTTCATCGGTTGGCATGGCATTTTCATCATGGTTGTCTGGAACTGCAAGGGTGACATCACAATTGTCTTTGTAGGCCACCAGTAAACTATTTACTACCTTCAGTCAATTTTCAAAGTCTTTGGAGCCAAAGGAAGCAAGAACAGTGGCCAAATGCTGTGTGACAAGTGATGCCTTTCTGTATTTTCATTGAAACCTAGGGCTCTTCTTCTAGGAGTTGTGTAAGACACATTTGGTGCAGGTGAATGTACAACAGAAAGAGATGGTGGTGCAGGTGAATGTACAACAGAAAGAGATGGTGGTGCAGGTGAATGTACAACAGAAAGAGATGGTGGTGCAGGTTAATGTACAACAGAAAGAGATGGTGGTGCAGGTGAATGTACAACAGAAAGAGATGACACAGTAAAGTTCCTTGTCCATCTTCGGTGGACTGCATCAGGGCAGAACATAGGTTCCCCCTTTTCCTTCTAAAAAGCAAACATATGGCAGCATGGCCAAAACATGGACCTTTAAAAGTGACAAGAGAAACTACATGGCAGAGATGGGGCCGCTGTAATAGAAGTAATAGAAAAGCAATAGATTTGCTGAAATTTAAATGTAATAGTAATAGATTGAAATTATGAAAATGTAATAGTAACAATGTAGATTGCAAAGTAATAGAAAAATTCTATTACTTTTTCTATTACTTTCTATTACATTGGCTAACTATTGATTTTGTTCAATTTATCTCTGTTAATAACCATTTCACTAAAATTGGATTTCTCAGAAGATGTTTTTTCACTATTTTTATTGTTGTGTTTTGTTTAATGCAAGTTATACAATAATATTTTGCGGTCAATTTCAACTTTATAAATGGAAAACAATTGCTTTTTTTTAAGCCTCCCATAAGTGATCAACATTACAATCATCCACTCTATGTCAACTTTCACTAATGTTAGACACCAGATGACCTAGGGCCGATATATTTGCTAAGAGACATGCGTGGTATGCAGTATTCATTTTTTTTACTGTAACATAGTGTTAGTTAGGACTTGCTTACTATTTCTAGTTTGAATGGAGTATGTGTTGTATGTAAATCTTGATGTAATTCACACTCTGTAACACATCATTAACTCACATTGGATGTACAATTATATTTTAGACTAGATTGGGCCAACTCGGCGCCAACATATCCCCAGACAGGTCATCACTCACGCCACAGGTTTTGATCGGGAATTTTTAAAAACATAATTACCCATTATTATATGAACTTCAGCACATCAATCTACTCTGTTTATATCTTCCAAGGAAGATGGTGTATCCCCAGACGCCGAATACATAACTCAAATTATATTTTCAATCTTCCTGCAATGATAACTCTAAACCTATTTTCAAAGTATTTAAATGATTGATGATTGAATGTCCATTCTAAAATAATAATCCCAAAAGAGCATATCTGTTTCTATATTTGTTGACAAATAAAATATTATTTTTAACTCAACTCATCATACTTTTCAATCTTCCTTCAAAGTATTTAAATGATTGATGATTCAATGTCCATTCTAAAATTCATAATCCCAAAAGCGCATATCTGTTTCTATATTTGTTCACAAATAAAATATTATTTAAAAAAAAATTATTTATATTATTATTTTATTATATTATTTTTAGAATTTGCAAATTGTTTTCAGTTATTCATTTCCTCTATACCTATATATGTGGTCCATATATATGCAACCTAAATATGTGACACAATCTCAGTTCTGACTCCCCTTTGTGTTATATGTAATGAAGCCCACCACCTCCCACCCCCACCCCTCTCCCCTTCTCCACACCTCTCTCACTATTACACAAGATCTGCAACCCCATTGAGGTCTTTGTTTCTCATCTGATATCATTAAATACCTTTGTTTATTTAGTGTCACTCAATATAGCTGGAGGTCCCAGAGGTGGGTGGGGGGAATCCGGGTGGGGGATGTGGGTTGGGACTTAGTTTAGTTTATTAGTTTATTATAGTGACATGTATTATGTTGACAAGGATTATACAAAAACTATTGAAGTAATACCCAGCCCTATATGGGCTTATAAGTCACTTTAAATAGAGAGTTAATAACAAACAGAGCAAACATATTTTGAGGTAAGATACAGTAAATAAAGACAGCAATTCAATACATAAAAATTACCAATATAATTTACTTTTTCTTTCTTGCCACAAATCAAAAATAAAATTAATAACCATATTGACATTCATATGAGTTATTGATCTATTAATAATTCAGATTTATCTATATTTAAAATTTTGAAATATTTCATACGAATCAGCTCTAAAGCTGGACAAACACAAACAAAATGTATCTCATCTTCTACATCTTTTTTACACAGTTTACATGTTCTCTCAAAGAGATGGAGTGCTACAGCATAAATGGTAAACAAACAATCTATATAAAAGGGGTACTCAAATACAAAAAGAATTGAGAATTTTAAGTATGTGATTATCAACTGAAATGAGTTCATAACAGTAGGAGCTGTGTCAAAATTAACTGAGGCAAGTTGAATAAAACTGGGCTAGTTGAGGGTTAAAAATCCCCTAGTTTTACTACATACGGATATAATTTCATTAATATTGGGACTTAAAGCTCACTTAAAGTGTCCATTTTGTCTACTTGAATATGTTTAACCGGCGTTTAACCAGTTTCATTTTAAAAAGTTAAAAACTCAGCAAGCAGAGGTATAACACACAAAAATAAGTTCTTAAAAGACTAAGATAGCCATAACATTATTAATATTCAAAATTTAAATAGACAGGCATTTCCTTTTAAAAATTCAAAGATTTCAGCTCTATAACCCACATAGTTTGACAGTTACTGGGCTTTAAAGTGGCATAATATCCATAAATTGGGTTTCTGTGGGCATTTTACAATTGTTAAAGAGACCTTAGCAATTAAACTACAGATGTGAAACTTTTTGGGGGACATACATAACAAACAAAAATTATATATAATACAGTTTAAGACTTGTCACACTAAGCATTTCCAAATAACAGGGCAAAATACGGAAAAAATGTCCAAAAAGGCACTTGGGCGAGTGTCTATGGCCCTCATACACAGGTTAAATGTCTACTAAAAACCTTGATTTTCGCCATATGTAAAAAGGACATAATAATGCATTCCCAGATGGGATTTCAGCTCCATCAATCACATAGTTTAACAGTCACAGGGCTTAAAGGTGGCAAAAAGTCCAAATATTGGGTCTCTGTGGGCCTTTTAGAGATCTCGATGTGGCTTTCAAATTAAAGCTTCAGACTTAAAATTTGTTACATACTAAGATTACACATAGAATATGTATCTAATAAAGTTTGAAACTTCTCAGACTTACCATTTCCAAGTTACAGAGCAAAATATGTGAAAAATGTCTTAAAAGGGTCACTCAGGTGGGTGTTCAAGGTCCTCATACACAGGTTAAATGTCTACTTGAAGCCTTGATTTTTGGCACATGTAAAAAGAACATAATAATGTATTCCCAGATGAGATTTCAGCTCTATCAGTCACATAGTTTAACAGTCACAGGCCTTAAAATTGGCAAAAAGTCCAAATACTGGGTCTTTATGGGGCCTTCTAGAGACCTAAATGTGGCCTTCAAATTAAAGCTGCAGACTTAAAATTTGTCACATACTAAGATTACACATAGAATATGCATCTAATACAGTTTGAAACTTCTTAGACTTACCATTTCCAAGTTACAGGGCAAAATATGTGAAAAATGTCTAAAAATGGTCACTCGGGTGGGGATTTATGGTCCTCATACACAGGTTAAATGTCTTCTTAAAGCCTTAATTTTTGGCACATATATAAATAACATACTAATATCTTCCCAGATAGGATTTGAGCTCTATCAGTCACATAGTTTGACAGTCACAGGGCTTAAAAGTAGCAAAAAATCCAAATATTGGGTCTTTGGGAGTCTTTTAGAGACCTCAATTTGACCTTCAAAATTAAAGCTTCAGACTTAAAATCTGTTACATACTAAGATTACACACAGAATATATATCTAATACAGTTTGAAACTTCTCAGACTTACCATTTCCAAGTTACAGGGAAAAAGATGTGAAAAATGTCTTATAAGGGTCACTCGGGTGGGTGTTTATGGTCCTGATACACAGGTTAACTGTCTATTAAAGGCCTAAATGTTGGGGCACATATAAGAAAACACATAGATATATTCCCAGATGATATTTAACTTAGATGAGAGACATAGTTTGAAAGCTACAGTGCTTGAAAGTGGCAAAAAGTGCATAAATTGGGTCTCTGTGGGCACTTTTGAGACCTTAAGTCGACCCCTTTGGGTAAACCTACAGCCCTAAAATTTTCTACAGACAAGGATTACATATCAAAGTTATACCTAGCACAGTTTGAGACTCATCAGAATTACCACTTCCAAATTATAGGGCAAAATATGTGAAAAGTATAGCAAAAAATCCCTAAGTGGGGGTATTTATGGGCCTCAAAGACAATTTTCTCCTCAACTTAAAGTCGTGATTTTCGGCACATGTACTAAGAACATATTAATGTGTTGTCAGGTAAAATTTCAGCCAGCTGAGCATCATAGTTTGTGACCTACAGGGCTCTAAGTGACCAAAAGTCCAATTTCTGACCTTAAGGTGGCCATAAGTTCTTTTTTACTGGGAGTTTAAGGTCACCTTAAAATAGGGATCTTCCTTTGGGCACCCTTAACATGTGTACCAAGTTTGAAAAAAAAAAATTAATTTGTTTTTGAGTTATCGCGTCCACAAGGAAATTTCTACGGCGGCGGCGGCGGCGGCGCGACGGACCTGAATCCAATATATCCCCGACTTTCGTCTGGGGATATAAATATAGAAGTACCACCATGACCTTACTTGCTCTGTCAGTTTTTTGCCATTAAAAAAGTAACTCACACCATAAAATTAAGTGATAAATACTGTGGTCATATCACAAAATGGAAGACACAGAACTCGCAACCACGGTAACTCGCTACCATTGTCTCACTACCATAACTCACTACCAATTAATACACACAGGTACATACATGGTATACTTTAAATGGTTAATGTTCATGTTTCCATAGAAATAAGAAGTCCAGGAATTCTGTGGGATTTCCCAATAATATTTTATCACATATGCTTGAAGATCAAATAATTTCAGTCTCAGAATTGTACCATTCAACAATGTTCTAGTAATAGACTGAATACTTCAAATTCGCAAACTTAGCTCATTAATATTTATTTATGCGTAAAAAATATGTAATGTAATGGAATCTCATGGAGTTTCTTAACAATATTTTAATAAAAATCCTGCATGAAGATCAAGTACTTCACATTTGCGGTAATAATTTATTGGTAGCAAGATGTGGTCGCGAGTTGGAACATAAATGTCATAAAGTGACCATTTCTGTTTCAACACTGTATTGAAAACATGCTATGACCTATGATTCTGGCAAAAAGTTTTTTTTTTGAAAGCAACAAATTCGAATTTGTCAGCAATTGCCAATCATTTTGAATGCTTGTACAACCAGTGATTTGGTCCAAGCTTTTCTCATTGCCTGGTTAAGAACCAGGGCAAAATTTGTCTATTGAAAAAAATCAGCTTTTGTAAAAGAGATGTTGAATGCAAGATCAGCAAAAGCTGACTCTAAGTTCGACAGGATTTGGTCAACTGGTTGCAAGAAACCAGTGGTCTTTCCAGGCAGCGTTAAAATGGAGATGTATTCCTTCAGTGCTAGCTGTACGACTTCCAGAGAAATGTGGCAAGACACCGTGTCATATATAAGCAACCGGGCCTCTCCCTGCCAATGTCTGGTACAAAGGAGTTCCTGCAAGTTTTTTTTTTTTTTTTCAAATAATAATGAAACATCAGTGTTAATGAAGTAAGTGTCCCACATTTTGTTCACTAAAAATATTTTATTTATTCTTTAATCTATAACCTTCAACACATGTTGTTTACGGATGAAGTTGAGAATTTCTGTTTGAACAGTCACTTTAATAAGTAGATTACTGTACAGATTGAACAATGTATTATTTATTATTAATTGTACCATTTTTGAATAAGTTTTTTTTTGTCAAGAGCAGGCCACATGTTCAGTCACCACACTCACTGGCAAATTACAACGACACATGTAACTGAACAAGTCTTTTATAATTTGTACAATTACTCATTTTAGAATTACCTTCTGTTATGAGTAATTACTAGCCGTTGGTGTTTATTTTTTAAACCATAAATACTCATTAATCAGTGAGTACTGTTCTATCTAGTATCTACATCTGAAGAATCTATACAATAAATACAATTATTTAAACTGCTTACTTGAACCACAGGTGAAATTGCTCCTTGTTTAGAAATCCACTGTCAGAACAACCAAAATGCCATGAATCTGGTGAGCCCCTCACATCAATGGTAATTGGAATGTTCTTACTGAATATGACATATGGGTCTTGTACAATTCCAGAACTACTGACATAATAAACAGTTGTTATGTGCTCATTTATGAATATATGTTGGGTTTTTGCTAATATGAAATACAGAAACAAGTACACATGTCAATGTTTGTAAAGTCAGATTAAATGTTTAAGTCATGCAGTACTACATTTACATCTCTTACAACAAAAATGTTCTTATTTTACATTCAGTAAATAAATGACAACATTACTGCATGAGTGATGATGCAAGAAACCAACCCTTCTGCATTTTTCTTTTGTAATAACTTACAATCTCCTATTTTGCATACATAACAGGTCCTCGTTGGCCCATTGGTTAGCAGCTTTGGCATCTAATCACAGGCTGTCACCTCTGTGGTTTCAAGTCCCACAAGTGGCAATGTTGAGGACCTGCTCCAATATGACGCTGTGGAATGGAATGTAAAACCCAAACTTTGACTTTACATCAATAACTGTTTATTTGTATGAACTAATTTTGGCTTGAAAACTAATTTCTCCATCGTTCCTTAGTAAACCATCCCTTCTGTTTCATGAAACTGTCATTACAAAAACAAAATCATTCTCTGTAATCATGCTAGGATAATTAGGGTTTCATTGTAATATACATTCTTTAATTTACAATCACACATGAGACTAACCTGCTGATGACCTGTTGTACAAATAACTTGCTGTTGAGAGCTTGTTCCTTCGACCAGCCCTTTTCATCAACAATCCGTACATCATGTGGTTTGTGAGTTGGGTCTTTACTTTCTGACCTTGCAGTAGTGAGAAGTAATGCAGTATATTTTCTACATTATCACAGGCACATTCTCCATCTCTTGGTATGTGCTGTGGCTTCCTGGGCTTGTGTCTGGCAGTGAAACTTCTGCACCAGTTGTGGCAAACCTGTCACATGAAATTACAGTTAATAATTACAAAAACACTTTATGACAAAAGATTAATTGCTTCCCTTCATTAAGGGTGCATTGAAATCACCAATGAATGTGTATTTGCCTGTTTATATTCATAAATATTATTAAAAAGATAGGTTTTGTTCCAACTTAGATCCTTTTACAGAATGCTCGGGATCACAATCTGGATACAGGAAATATTAAACATTCAGATTTTCATCTTTTTCTTGCTCAAACTCTTTTTATATATATTTTTTTATTTCTGCATATTTACTAGTTACAAGTTTAACAAAAACAGCCTCTCTGTACATTGTGTTGCACCATCATTTTAAAACTTATCTATTATTTCACTGACAGATGTATGCACTCTGTGAGTGTTCTTCTTGGCATTACTATCACTCAAACATTCTTTGTATTTAAGTAGTACATTATGAATGCAGTTTATTATTTAACTAAATTATTACAATATCATTTGTGATCTAAATGAGTACATTGTGTACCTTTCTCTGCATTCCCTGCTTGAATCTTCACACCACCTGTTAACTAGAGGATCGCTCGCAAAAAAAAAAGATAATGTTTTTGCATAGCAAAAACAAAGCGTCCCGAAAAGGATATAAAGGTGAGTGCTAAAGTATTAAGAAAATGTTCCGTTTCTAGCCTTATACTGTTGTGGCAACCAAAGTCAGCGCAGTCTGCTCTATCTAGCACGGTTTTGAAGATATAAGCATTTTTGTGTTTTGCAATTTTTGCAAAAAATTCAAAATGGCCGCTATGTGTGGTGAGACAAAAATATTTTGAAAATTGGCATGGGTACTCTGCAGAGATATCCAGCAGGTCAAAAATTTTGTTGAATTCGCTCCATCTAGCACAGTTTTCGAGATATAAGCGTTTTTGTGTTTTGCAAAAACTTCGAAAATTCAAAATCACCACCATTTTTGGTGAGACAAAAATTTTTGAAAACAAGACCACTGCCGCGGTGTGTATCTCCCGCTGAGCATTAATGGAGAAGAAATAGCTTTTCCGAGATATTCACAATTTTTCATTTTTATTGCGTTAATACATCCTATCCAATGGACAATTGCTTTACCGGTCGGCGCGACCGGTCCCGCCAAACGTCAGAAAAAGACGTCCTGTATATACTACCGGCAGGACCGGTCACAGAGTGTGCATTCGCCAGGTGGCGCAAGGTACTTCATTTCCTGTTTACCTATTGACGTCATAGCATCTTTTTCGTTTGGCGCGAAAGAGTGTGCAGAAGATTTTCTTCAGAGATACGTTTTTGAAGTTTTACAACGAACTCTTCCAAGTTTCTTGTTTTTTATTAGTACGGAGTAATTCTACAATGTTACTGATCATTATGTCGTCTCCTGGACAGAAGCGAGGTTCTTGTGGGCACGTTATGGCCCTTTTCGACAACCATAAGAAATGTGCGCGTTGTCGTGACAAGGGGGTGGGAGACGACCCCTGTGTGAAGAAGTTGGATTGTAGTATCTGTAAGGCGTTTACGCCTGCTCAGATCCACCAGTTAGCAACCCTGACCTACAAGGAACGGAAAGAACGCTCTAGCCAGAAGAAATCTGAAGATTTGACAAGTACGTCTCCCAAGCTTGTTGATCCGTCTGAGGTTTCACTGCTAGGTCCTGTTAATTCAGGAAAGCAGTCTCCTGTTGATTCTACACCCAAGCAGAAGAAGAAGCGTTCTGATGGCTCCCCAAGGTCTAGTAAACGGAAGCACAGCAGTAAGCCCACTTCAGACGATCTCAAGTCCCTTGATGACAAGTGGAGTGAGAGATTTTCCCGTCTGGAAGCTATGCTGATTAACCAGTCATTTGCTGTTCCTGTGAGACCGGTGAATTCTGCTTCTGTGGTGCCCAGAGAACACCCCTTCTTTGATCCGGGTGCTTCTACTAGTGTTATGTTTTCTGAGGGCACTGGTGATGTTGCTACGCAGTTGACGGCTACCCAACCTCCTCTGGGGGTTCCCGGTACACAAGCTGTGAAGGAATTGAATGAGAGTGCTACCCACCCTGTTCAGGGCCCCGGTACCTCTGAGACTGTTGCCACCCAACCTTTACTGGTTCCCGGTGCAGGGACTGCCACCCAGCCTCCACAGGCTCCCGGTGCGGGTCCTGAGGTTCTGCCTTCCGGTTATGAAACTACGCTGTCTAACCAGTCACCTCCCATTGGCCAGAATACTGAGGTTGCTAGGGAATCTGACAGTGAGGCTGAGTTGGATGCGGAACCGGCTTCACCGGCTAGTGTTCACTACCAGGGTGATGTACCGGAAACAAACACTGACCAGGACCTCTCTGAAGATGCCAATTACCGGGAAACCTTGAGAGGGGTGAGGAGTTTCATGGGCTGGCATCAAATCCCGGATTATGACACCTCAGCTGCATCTATGGATGACAATCCCTTTGCCGGTTCCAGAGTGAAGACTACCGGTAAAGTGTCAGTTAAATTGCCGGTGGATGAATGGCTTTGTAAAAAGCTGGAGAAACTAAATGTAACTATTGCTGAAGGTTATCCTTCCAGGAATACAGAAACCAGTGGACTGCTGCATGATCAATTTGTCAAGACACCCCGTACTTCAAAGTGGTACGACATGCAAGCTGTTAAGAAGGATACGTCTACCCAGGCTGTTGGTGACTGGTCTCCGGAACCGGCAAAACTTAACAGTATGTTTTCTAGAGTTGCAAGGCGCAGCTTACCTTCTGCTCCAGCTTCCCGGACTTTCAGCCAGGACACCCTTAGAAGGTGGGAGAGGTCCTTCAGAGAGCAATCAGTGATGTGTAATCACGCTGCTGGCCTATCTAGATGCCTCACGAAAGTACAGGACTCCATGGTCACCCAGTTGAAGTCCCTCAGGTTCGATTCCTCAAAGGGCAAAAGTGCTGAGAAACAACAACAGGCTGTTGAGGAACTGGAGTATCTGGTTACATTTAACCGGTCAATTTCACAGGCTATGCAGCGTACCATGCAGGATCTCTCAGAGGGAGTCTTTATCAGCATGGCTAATCTCACCCTGGCCCGTCGGGACAGTTAGTTAGAGTTCATACGAGGTGGAGTTAAACCTGACACCTTGTCTGCCTTACGTACGTCTCCAGTCCACCAACTCTCACTCTTCCCGGACAGCTTACTGGTCAAGGCTGAAGAGGAGATCTTACGTAGTGAAGAGAGGCGTTCTGCTGGTACCACACAGAGGAAACCTGGACGTTTTCATCCATACGTCCCCTCCAATCGAACCCCTCATCAGCCGGACCGGAAGCCCACTACACCGGCATGGAAGCAGATTAGAGACCGGCAAACTGCTCAGAAAGGTGGTGGTAAAGCCTCAAACTTCAGCCAGAAGCCGGCCAGGGGATTTAAAAAGCATAAATGACAATTACTGTGTTCAAATGTGGTCGGATTGGTGAACTCTGTAAATGTATCCGACAAGATGGAGGGTTTGAACCCACCACCACCAGTGACAAGCAAGAGCGAGACTGTGTTATCACATGTAAACTCTTTTGTTGCAAGTGTTCCTTTTGCCAGCGGGTCACCGCAAAAGAAAGGTGTAAATCCCGTTTATTGTCAATCTATCAGAGAAATAAACCATGTGAACGATGTTTCCTGTGTAGATCACTTGAGTTCTGTAAAAATTGTCACAAATGTCCCAACTGTTGTCACAAATCTTCCTGTAGGGGCAAGGCTTCAGCAGTTTTGGGAGAAGTGGGAAACTCTGGGTTCGAGTCCAAAAGTTATCAGAATACTGAGAGAGGGCTACACCCTTCCCTTCCGGTTCAGACCCAACCTAACCAGGTCACCAATGGTCATCAGCAAATATGTAAACCCCCAAAGACAGTCCCTCCTTTTGGAGGCACTGGCTCAGCTAACAAACAAAAATGCAGTGGAACCGGTAACAAATCAGACCTCCCTAGGGTTTTACAACCGGCTATTTTTGGTTCCCAAACCCAATAACCGGTGGAGACCTATCCTGGACCTGAGCACTTTGAACATCTTTTTAAACACAGAGTCGTTCAAAATGGAGACTCCAGAAACCATAAGAAGCTCCCTACAGGTAGGGTAGTGGGTCACCTCAATAGACTTCAAAGACGCATACTTCCACATTCCAATTCACAGTCAGTCCAGGAAGTACATGCGTTTTCACATTCAGGGCCAATCCTACCAGTTCAAGGCCCTGCCCTTTGGTCTTTCCACAGCACCCATGGAGTTCACAGTGGTGGCCAAAGAGGTCAAGCTCATGGCCTTACGACAGGGTATAAGAATCCACCAGTACCTAGACGACTGGCTGGTGAGAGCCTCTACCCTCCACACCTGTCTCCAGCATACTCAAACCTGGTCACACTTTGTCAGGAGCTAGGGTGGCTGGTGAACAAGGAAAAGTCAGAACTGGCACCCAAACAGGTCTTCAACTTCGTAGGTTACCAGTTCGACCTGAAAGAGGGCAAGGTCAGACCAACAGAAGAACGTTGGCAGGCCTTGACAGACAAGATCAGATCAATGATGTCGGATCCGGTTTGTCCGGTCCGGAAATTCATGTCCCTCATAGGTCTCCTCACAGCAACAGAAAAACAAGTCCACTTAGGGCGACTCCACATGAGACCCATACAGTGGCACTTGAAAAACAATTGGAGGGTCCCAGAGTCACTGGAAAAGGTGATCCCGGTCCCCAAGTCCCTCCACCCTCATCTAAGGTGGTGGCTGGAGGAAAGCAATGTGCTACTAGGTCAACCATTACACCCTCTAAAACATGCTCTGCAGATCTTTACAGACGCATCAAACGAAGGGTGGGGCGCTCACTTGGACGACCATACTGCAAGGGGAACCTGGTCCCTTCCAGAAAGCAAGTTGCACATAAACCACTTAGAGCTAAAAGCAGTTTTTCTAGCTCTAAAGGAGTTTCGAACCCTGGTCTGCAACAAGACTGTGTTGATAGCTACAGACAACACAACAGTGGTTGCCTATATCAACAAAGAAGGGGGGATGAAGTCGGGGTCACTGTGTGCCCTACTGTGGAGAATCCTGTCCTGGTGCACCAGACAGCAGGTAACCCTCAGGGCACGTCACATCCCCGGCCGGCTGAACGTGATAGCAGACAAACTATCCAGACTTGGCCAGACCATTCAAACAGAGTGGTCACTTCATCCAGCAGTATTCCAAGCCGTATGCGCAAGGTGGCACCAGCCACAAGTGGACCTGTTTGCCACCAGGTTCAACAACAAACTGCCTCAGTTTGTGTCACTGGTGCCAGACCCCCAGGCTTGGGCAGTGGATGCACTCAGTCTCTCCTGGGAGGACCTGGACCCATACGCCTTCCCACCGGCAGCCATCTTGGGCAAAGTGGTGGAGAAGCTCCAGGACTACCCCTGCAACAGAATAATTCTGATTGCCCCAGGGTGGCCCAACATGCCCTGTTTTTGGGACCTGGTAGCAATGTCAAGCCAGATCCCACTGTGTCTGCCCAACCTACCCAACCTAGTGTCTCAGCCATTCAACCAGGTCCTTCACAGGAACCTGTCGAATCTGAACCTACATGCCTGGCTCCTAGAGCCTCAGCAATCAAGGAGCAAGGCTTCTCTGAGGCAGTGGCAGCACGAATTGAGGCTCCTCAAAGAAGATCAACCAGATCTGTCTATGAGGCAAAGTGGACCTTTTTTACAAAGTGGTGCCTCAGTAATCAGGTGGACTTCAGGGCACCACCTCTGAAAGCCATTGCTGACTTCCTCCTGCACTTGTTTCAGGACAAGAAGTTACAACCAGGCACTATTGATGGCTACAGATCCGCCATTGCTGACAAACTGGGCAATTCCACCATTAATGTCAGCAAAGATGAGAATCTCACTCGTCTCCTGGATAGTTTCCATAGAGACAGACCTAAAGGCAGGAGGGGCATCCCCTCCTGGAACCTTTCACTGGTTTTACATCAGCTCACAAAGGCTCCTTTTGAACCCCTGAAAGAGTCCTCCTTGAAACATTTGACTTTCAAGACTGTTTTCTTGCTGGCCTTGGGTTCAGGTAAACGCAGGAGTGAGATCCATGCTTGGTTACATAAGAACATCAGACACCAGTCAGACTGGTCTAAGGTGTCTTTGTACCCCTCACCCAGCTTCCTATCCAAGAACCAGCTGGCTAAGGAAGGTCCAGATAGTGTGGCGCCAGTGGTCATCCCAGCCCTGGCACCATCTCTGGATAGGTGACTCAGGGGTGACAGGTCCCTATGTCCAGTTAGAGCCCTGCGCTACTACTTGGACAGGACTGCAGACCTCAGGCAGAATAAGGAGTTAGTCTTTGTCTCCTTCAAGAAGGGTTTTGATAAAGACATCTCACCTGCCACCATCTCCTCATGGATCAAACAGACTGTGGTTCTGTGCTATGAGCTCTCTGACCAGGAGGCCCTCACCTTACATCAGGTCAAAGCCCATGATGTTAGGGCCTTTGCTGCTTCTAAGGCCTTCCAATCAGGGATCTCCTTAGATCAGATCTTGTCAGCCTGCCACTGGAAATCTCACAACACCTTCACCCAATTCTATTTGAAGGATGTTGCCTGGGCTGACTCAGAGCTTTTCCACCTGGGACCTGTAGTGGCTGCCCAGCAGGTGCACCACCAGGCCCAGAAGTGAGGGGATGTTGTATATATGTAGATATGTACATATTGTAAATATGTTAGATATGTACATAATGTAAATATGTTGAGTGTACATATATTTTTAAAACAAAAAAAAAAACAAAAAAAAACAACTGTGACTTGCTTCCTTTGGGAAGTTTATTTCTTCTGGGACTGAACTCAGCCCCTCTCTCTCTCTGTCTTTCCCTCCTCAGACCATCTCTGGAAGGAAAGAAAAAGGGGGGGGCAACGTCGGTAGGCTCCCGGTTAACCGGTGAGTTAGTGGCCTACCCTGACCTTTCAGGGTTCTCTGACCCTAGGTCAAATGGGCCTGTTCAAATTTGTTGTTATGAGTTCACATAAGTCTCTAGCTGCTTACCCGCCTACCAAGCGGTAGTTATTCAGCAATGGTCCATTGGATAGGATGTATTAATGCAATAAAATTGCAAATTTAATAAGTAAATTAAATTTTTATAAGTTAATACCCTATCCAATGGACAGGCAAGGCCCACCCAACCGGCCCCGCTATCAGCTTACTAGGGGTCTTACTAGGATTAGACACGAAAAAGATGCTATGACGTCAATAGGTAAACAGGAAATGAAGTACCTTGCGCCACCTGGCGAATGCACACTCTGTGACCGGTCCTGCCAGTAGTATATACAGGACGTCTTTTTCTGACGTTTGGCGGGACCGGTTGCGCCGACCGGTAAAGCAATTGTCCATTGGATAGGGTATTAACTTATAAAAATTTAATTTACTTATTAAATTTGCAATTTCGTGTGTGAAAGCTCTTCCAAATGTAGGTCAATGAGTTATTTGAGAAAAATTGGCTATCTGCAATAGTTTTAAGAGATAATTCGCATTTACTCCCAAGAGTAGATGAATGAGTTATTTGATAAAAAATTGGGTATCCGCAATACTTTTAGAGATAATTAGCATTTACTCATTTTCAGTAAGTGAATAATTAGCTATGGGTCTGAAACTTCACCAAGTGAAAGCTCTCCCAAAAGTAGGTGAATGAGTTATTTGAGAAAAATTGGCTATCTGCAATACTTTTAGAGATAATTCGCATTTACTCATTTTGAGTAGGTGAGTAATTAGCTACGGGTCTGAAACTTCACCATGTGAAAGCTCTTCCAAAAGTAGATGAATGAGTTATTTGATAAAAATTGGGTATCCGCAATAGTTTTAGAGATAATTAGCATTTATTCATTTTGAGTAGGTGAATAATTAGCTACGGGTCTGAAACTTCACCGAGTGAAAGCTCTCCCAAAAGTAGGTGAATGAGTTATTTGAGAAAAATTGGCTATCTGCTATACTTTTAGAGGTAATTCGCATTTACTCATTTTGAGTAGGTGAGTAATTATCTACGGGTCTGAAACTTCACCATGTGAAAGCTCTTCCAAAAGTAGGTGAATGAGTTATTTGAGAAAAATTGGCTATCTGCAATACTTTTAGAGATAATTAGCATTTACTCATTTTGAGTAGGTGAATAATTATCTACGGGTCTGAAACTTCACCATGTGAAAGCTCTTCCAAAAGTAGGTGAATGAGTTATTTGAGAAAAATTGGCTATCTGCAATATTTTTAGAGATAATTAGCATTTACTCATTTTGAGTAGGTGAGTAATTATCTATGGGTCTGAAACTTCACCATGTGAAAGCTCTCCCACAAGTAGATGAATGAGTTATTTGATAAAAATTGGGTATCCGCAATACTTTTACAGATAATTGGCATTTACTCATTTTGAGTAGGTGAGTAATTAGCTACAGGTCTGAAACTTCACCGAATGAAAGCTCTCCCAAAAGTAGGTGAATGAGTTATTTGAGAAAAATTTGCTATCTGCTATACTTTTAGAGGTAATTCGCATTTACTCATTTTGAGTAGGTGAGTAATTAGCTATGGGTCTGAAACTTCACCATGTGAAAGCTCTTGCAAAAGTAGGTGAATCATTTATTTGATAAAAATTGGGTATCTGCAATACTTTTAGAGATAATTAGCATTTACTCATTTTGAGTAGGTGAATAATTAGCTACAGGTCTGAAACTTCACCAACTGAAATCTCTCCCAAAAGTAGATGAATGAGTTATTTGAGAAAAATTGGGTATCTGCTATACTTTTAGAGATAATTCGCATTTACTCATTTTGAGTAGGTGAGTAATTAGCTATGGGTCTGAAACTTCACCATGTGAAAGCTCTTCCAAAAGTAGGTGAATGAATTATTTGAGAAAAATTGGCTATCTGCAATACTTTTAAAGATAATTCGCCATCTAGCACAGTTTTCGAGATATTAGCATTTTTGTGTTTTGCAATTTTTGCATAAAATTCGAAAATTCAAAATGGCCGCCATTTTTGGTGAGTCAAAATTTTTTTGGAAATTGGCATGGCTACTCTGCAGAGATACCCTGCGGGTCAAATATTTTGTCGAAATCGCTCTATCTAGCATGGTTTTCGAGTTATAAGCATTTTTGTGTTTTCGTTATTTGGAAAATTCATAATGATTAATTAATCATTAATTACTCGGCCATTTCTTAACCAATCAATGCCAAAATCTAGTGATTTCCAGATTTTAATAGAATGAATGTATTTGCCAAGTTCCAGGTGAATTGATAAAATCCCTTTCAAGTTATCATCCGGACAAGCTTCCCCATCGAAAAAAGACATTTTTGGTCATGTGACCTCTGTGATTGGTTGAAATGTCACTGCAGCATATTCAAAAAAATTCCCCAAGGTTACTGCATAAACCTGCCAAATTTGAAAAGAATCCGCCTAACGGTTACAGAGTTATAAGGAAAACAATATGCGGAGCCGGCGGAGCCTGAAGGTGTCCCATACACAAACAAGCGTCCCTTGCGGGACGCTTAATAACAGCAAGTATAGCTCATCTTTAAAACTAGTGGCTTTCTACCGGTAAATGCCCATGGTCTGATTAATATTTTGCATTTAAATTAAATTAACAGCCGTATGTTATATTCTTCTACTTCCAAATTGTCAAAATGCTGTGCAATATTTCTTAGAAAGTGTCATAATTTAACAATTTATATCTCTTTTATTGGCTGTTTTACCACAAACCGGAAATACCAGTGAACGCCCATTTTGTAGACTTCTAGAAGCATTTGTCTTTGACTTCTAACAAAGAAATTGAAGGTGTTCATTCACTGGTAGGCAGGCGTTTACTGGTAGAAAGCCAATAGGTCTACGATACTGCCTTGAAAATATATGAGTTTGTTTATGTTTGTCCTGGACTGAGTTTCTGTTTGTATAATACCCTTTCTTCAACTCAACTGAGATGCTCTCTTGTCTGTTGTAAAATGGGTCTGTGTGGAGGAACAAGGAGAATAACATGTTCTGTATTTAACTAAGGTGGAAACTGGCCAACTCAGACCTCTGCCAACTCAGGCTCATCTTTGCCTACTCGGCTCCTTTCAAGTAGAAATTCCAATTGACATAAAATCTTTGTTTATGTATTGATTTTTGCAATCTAGGTATCATTGTTTACAGTTTTTAACAGGGTTGGCAGGTTTTGGATGCACATGGTTAAAACCTATGGTTCAAACCTGTTTAAACCGTCATGTCAAAAAACCCCAAGGAATATTGTCAAAAACTGGATAATAGGTTCTAAACTTTTTTTTTTTATATATATATATATACTTTTTATTTCTGCATATTACATGGGTTTATAACAAAAAAAATTAAGGAACAATCTTACATAACTTGGACATACATCAATAGCTTATGATAAGTATTACTGGACACCCAACATAGGACACCACTTTTCCCATAGTTTAATAAAAAAGTCTTGTTTATCTATTAACACAGCCAAGTAATACTCATCAAAGTATGTTTGCTGAAACTTTTGTTTTAAAGCCATTAGATGTAAGATGTCATTTTTACGATTAATGTCATAGATGTATTTTTTTGAAATCAGCAATATCACATTCAATGGAACTCTGTTTCTGTCTTTATTTTAGTATAGGTTCTAAACTTAGTTTTCTAATTGTATCCCCGACGCGAAGCGGGGATACTATGGATTCATCATCGTTGTCGTCCGCGTCCGCAGAGATTTCTTGTTAGCGACCTACAGTCCACATTTCTTTCAGGATTTCTTTCATATTTGGCAGGTGGCTTGATATGGTAGAGGACTCGCCACCCTATCTTTTTGGTAGGCTTTATGTCTAAATTAGGCCTGTGGTAGACAAAAATGTCTAAAATGTGGAATATTGCTTGTTAGCGACCTACAGTCCACATTTCTTTCCAGATTTCTTTCATATTTGGCAGGTGGCTTGGTATGCTTGGTAGAGCATTTTGTTAAAATATGTTATTCAGCTACTTTTTTCATAGCTACAACATGGTGAGTAACTTGGGTGTCTGTCTCAATAGCTAAGTGAGTAATAGCTACTTTTCAGTAACTTCCATCATGAGTAAAATCACTTGTAACTTGAAAACTATTGCATTTACACAATTTTGTATAAATATGTTATTCAGCTACTTTTGGGTCAGCTATAACATAGTAAAATTTCAGACCTGTAGCTCATGGCATAGCTGAGTAATAGCTACTTTTAGGTTATCACTGTTGAGTAAATTACTTATAACTTCAAAAGTATTACATTTAGAGTATTTCGTTTCAATATGTCATTCACCTATTTCGGAGTCAGCTATAACATAGTGAAGTTCCAGACCTGTGGCTCATTGTATAGCTGAGTAATAGCTACTTTGAAGTTCACACTGTTGAGTAAATCGGTTGTAATTGGAAAACTATTGCATTTACAGAAATTTGTGTAAATATGTTATTCAGCTACTTTTGGGTCAGCTATAACATAGTGAAATTACAGACCTGTAGCTCATGGCACAACTGAGCAATAGCTATTTTCAGGTACTGACTGTTGAGTAAATGGCTTATAACTTGAAAAATATTGCATTTGGAGTATTTGTTAAAATATGTTGTTCACCTACTTTTGGGTCAGCTATAACATCGAGAAATTACAGACTTGTAGCTCATGGCATAGCTGAGCAATAGCTATTTTCAGGTTCTCACTATTGAGTAAATCAGTTGTAACTTGAAAACTATTGCATTCACAGTATTTTGCTTAAATATGTGTTCACCTAATTTTGGGTCAGCTATAACATAGAAAAAATCCAGACATGTAGCTCATTGCATAGCTGAGTAATAGCTACTTTGAGGTTATCACTGTTGAGTAAATCAGTTATAACGTGAAAACTATTACATTTACAGTATTTTGTTTAAATATGTTATTCACATAATTTTTGGTCAGCTATAACAGAGTGAAATTGCAGACCTCTATGTCATGGCATAGCTTACCAATATCTACTTCCAGGTTCTCACTGTTGAGTAAATCATTGTATCCACTGGATAGCCGCAGTGTGTAGAGAGATTTCACCGTTACCGCTCTAACGAAAAAAAGTATTATAGCTAGCCTTCTCAAATTTGCAAGGTATATTAGAGGGTGCACCACAGTATTCTATTGGTAGGCTTTATGTCTAAATTAGGCCTGTGGCTAAATTACTTGCCTACTAAAAATGAGTAATTCTGCATTTTCTCTAAAAGTATTGCAGATAGCAAATTTTTCTTAAATAACTCATTCACCTGCTTTTGGGAGAGCTTTCACATGCTGAAGTTCCAGACCTGTAGGTAATTACTCACCTACTCAAAATGAGTAAATGCGAATTATCTCTAAAAGTATTGCAGATAGCCAATTTTTCTCAAATAACTCCTTCACCTACTTTTGGGAGAGCTTTCACTTGGTAAAGTTTCAGACCTGTAGGTAATTACTCACCTACTGAAAATGAGTAAATGCAAATTATCTCTAAAAGTATTCCCGATAGCCAATTTTTGTCAAATAACTCCTTCACCTACTTTTGGGAGACCTTTCACTTGGTGAAGTTTCAGACCTGTAGCTAATTATTCACCTACTCAAAATGAGTAAATGCTAATTATCTCTAAAAGTATTGCAGATATCCAATTCTTATCAAATAACTCATTCATCTACTTTTGGGAGAGCCTTCACTTGGTGAATTTTCAGACCCGTAGGTAATTACTCACCTACTCAAAATGAGTAAATGCAAATTATCTCTAAAAGTATTGTAGATAGCCAATTTTTCTCAAATAACTCATTCGCCTACTTTTGGGAGAGCTTTCACTTGGTGAAGTTTCAGACCCTTAGGTAATTACTCACCTACTGAAAATGAGTAAATGCAAATTATCTCTAAAAGTAATCCCCATAGCCAATTTTTGTCAAATAACTCCTTCACCTACTTTTAGGAGACCTTTCACTTGGTGAAGTTTCAGACCTGTAGCTTATTACTCACCTACTCAAAATGAGTAAATGCGAATTATCTCTAAAAGTATTGCAGATAGCCAATTTTTGTCAAATAACTCATTCACCTACTTTTGGGAGAGCTTTCACTTGGTGAAGTTTCAGACCCATAGCTAATTACTCACCTACTCAAAATGAGTAAATGCGAATTATCTCTAAAAGTATTGCAGATAGCCAATTTTTCTCAAATAACTCATTCACCTACTTTTGGGAGAGCTTTCACTTGGTGAAGTTTCAGACCCATAGCTAATTACTCACCTACTGAAAATGAGTAAATGTGAATTATCTCTAAAAGTATTGCAGATAGCCAATTTTTCTCAAATAACTCATTCACCTACTTTTGGGAGAGCTTTCACTTGGTGAAGTTTCAGACCCATAGCTAATTACTCACCTACTCAAAATGAGTAAATGCTAATTATCTCTAAAAGTATTGCAGATATCCAATTCTTATCAATTAACTCATTCATCTACTTTTGGGAGAGCTTTCACTTGGTGAATTTTCAGACCCGTAGGTAATTACTCACCTACTCAAATGAGTAAATGCAAATTATCTCTAAAAGTATTGTAGATAGCCAATTTTTCTCAAATAACTCATTCGCCTACTTTTGGGAGAGCTTTCACTTGGTGAAGTTTCAGACCCGTAGCTAATTATTCACCTACTCAAAATGAGTAAATGCGAATTATCTCTACAAGTATTGCAGATAGCCAGTATTTCTCAAATAACTCATAAATATGAAAACAACTTATAGGAAGTCATGGGCTGCAAATCTTTTCATGTGGTCAGATTTGACCTTGGGCCCCTCCTGCTTATTATTGGTCTTAGAGGTTTGCAATGTGAAAACGACTTATAGGAAATCGTGGGCTGCGAATCTTTTGATGTGGTCAGACTTCACCTTGGGCCCCTGCTACAGGGTCAAATAAGGTTAGCCAAACTTAAAAGTGCTTTCAGCTTGCTTATTAACGAAAAATGCTGTTTATCTTCTAAACTATGTTAGTTGGCCTTTGTCGAAGGATACATCCAGCATCTGGCCACAGATGCGTCCTTAGTCTAGTTATTTTAATACACTGAAACATTATTTTCAGTTTCTAAGACAATTATGCATCTTCATATATTATAAAAAATCTTAAAGCTGCCTTTACCCTCACAGAGATTTTGCGTGTTTGTACCATTGCTGAGGTTTTTGACAGTTTTTGATGGTTAAATCCACTTTTCGACACAGACACCTTAAAAACTCAATCCTGCAGAATTTTTTTTTAAATTCAAAGCTCTCTGCTTTTTCAGACTTGTGACACCTCCTTTCATTCCCACTGCTACTTTCTGTCAATTTTTGTTGTCCTGTTAACACATCAGACAAAGAACGACTTGTACAATTATTGTCACTTTGTCTAGAGTTGCTTCCAGATATTTTCTACCACACTTTAATCTTCAGAGGAACAACTAAAAGAACTCTGATGCACTGCCAGATGAACTCTGCTGAGCTCTAGTACTCTTACTCAGGTCCTTCTGGTACTTTTACTCAGGTCCTTCTGGTACTTTTGCTCAGGTCCTTCTAGTACTTTTACTCAAGTCCTTCTAGTACTTTTGCTCAGGTCTTTGTAGTACTTTTACTCAGGTCCTTCTAGTACTTTTACTCAGGTCTTTCTAGTACTTTTACTCAGGTCCTTCTAGTACTTTTACTCAGGTCCTTCTAGTACTTTTGCTCAGGTCTTTCTAGTACTTTTACTCAGGTCCTTCTGGTACTTTTGCTCAGGTCCTTCTGGTACTTTTGCTCAGGTCCTTCTAGTACTTTTACTCAGGTCCTTCTCAACTTTTTTGGTCACCATTACGCTATAGCACTTCATGACTTTCTCCATGTCAACTTCTGACTCACCAACACAATTGATTCATTGAGCAAGAGCTCTCCAATGCTGCACTAGATATGCAACTAAATAAGGTGGACTGATGCTCGGAGTGTGAGGCAAGTAATATAACCACATACTGAACTCATCCGTGGTCACATGATCAGCCTCACTGATCACATAGTACCCATCACTCTGCGGGTAGTATCCCAGCTCTTCAATTCTCTTATGTACTGGAATGAGATGTTTGCATTTAAGTTTATCCGCGCTTTTCAATAGCAAATCAATAATTATATGCATGCATGTTCCTAGTGTAAAACCCCTAGTCTTTTCACATTCTTCTGTTGGCAGATATCGACCTATCACATTTCTTCATATGGGTGGATGTCACCCTACAGCCTTTCATGAAACATGTAGCTTTACGTCTTGTTAGTGTCTTCTTCTCAGCGATTCAGATTGAACTATGCCTGCTCGTGTTGCTTGAGTAATTCAACAACCCACTCCTTACTCGCTGTTGCACTCCTGCTGAGAAACCTACTTTTTGGGGGGCTTTTGATAAGTGAATTTTGTCCAATGCTGTGATTCTGACCCTTTTCCCAGAAGAGTTTGGATAATACTTTTTCTACAAATTGGACAGCCACCTGTGGATGGCTGACATTCTGTGGAATGTGGACTCTTTCCACATGCTTCCTCTGTGTATTTGTTACCATGGGGAAGGATTCGATAAAAGCCTAAACTTTAAGCTTTAGAATGTATTGGATGGTAATAGTAAACCGCATGCAGTACCTCCAGAGATCCTGGCACTGAAACCTGAATTGAAAGTCACAACTTTTTAAAAATTGCTGTTAACATTTACTTTGATAAAACAGGTTCCTAAATAGTTTAAAAGTACCTTTAATCTTACTAACTGTTAAAAGATTTAAAGGTGTTTGAATGGGTTTCAGGGCATACATATTAAAGTGCTAAAATGTGGAGTCAGTCTTTTTGATGCCCTTCCTGAGCAGTTATCATAGAGTCTGTCTACCTCAGTATTTTATAAAGCCACTATCCCTGATAGCGAGTAACATGGGAGCACACTTCATACAGGTATATTGAAGAATACACTTATAAAATAAATCTTTAATCAGTCTATCAGAAAATGTATGTTTTGAAGTTTACACAAAGTGGAAGCCACAAGCTTTCCTTAATAACAATTTACAGAGTGTACACTGCAGATAAAATTACTCCATCACTCTCGTACAGGTAGGTTAAACAATACAGGTAAAAATGGATTCTTTACTCAATAAATAACTAAAGGAAAAGGGATTTATACAGATCTGTTTTGATGATGACAGGAATTGGAAGCCACATCATACAAAATCGGTGTGCAGCTATGAATAAAGTAATAAAGCAATATAATAAAGCATTTTCTATGGGTTTGCAAATATCCGGGGATTTTGAATCTGGGGATTTTCATATACAATGCTGTTCACCAATATTTTCTAAAAGACTTCACTTGCATGTAGAGCTGTGACATGACACAGCAGTTGTTTTGATAAAAAAATGGTTTCTATCAATAATATATGTCATTGCCAGGCTTGCTTACTGTTATATATACAGGGTTTGTTTACTCTTGTCTTTATATGACAGGGTCAGCCCCCAGCAGGATACAACCCACAGGCGGGTTATGCAGGGGCCTCGGCTCCACCCTCGTACAATCCAGCTTATGGTACTGCCAGCGCCCCACCATCCAACCCAGGTGGATATGTCCAGCACGGACCTCCTGCAGGTTGGTAGGCTGGTTAGACTGTCATGTTACACAGGGGGCATACCACTGCAGCATGCTCCAGTCTCTTGCAGTTGGAAATGATCAAATAGTTTTTATGAAAGTCTATTCAAATGTCAAATATTTTTGCATGTTTGTGTTTATATACAAACATTCGAATTGATTGTGATATTTTCCAGAATTTATAATTTTGATACATAACACATTTTTTTTGGAAATTGTTGATCATGCAGACAGGGACACTTCATCAGTCCAGATTTTTACATTTGATCAGAGCAGGTATTTTTAAATATTGAACAAGTAAGGAAAATGTTAGTGTACTACAGTATTAGAAATATGTCACAACAGGAAGAGAATATTATCTTAATTATAAAACGGACACCTGCGCAGTCGACGAAAATGCGTCTGCGCATTTCGTCAGAGTACTTTTATAGAGGAACAAATGTACGCTGTTCCAATCTGCGAACATGGTTGCGCAACATAATCTCAAAAATAAAATTGAAAACAAACAAAATCAGTGAACATTGGATAAAACTACAAAAATCATTTTATAATAGAAATAAACTACTTTTGCTTGGACTTTATTGGCGATTCAATCACAAAAATACCCTCTAAATAAAGGACTCGTGCCTTCGGCCCTCGTCCTTTATTTGAGGTTATTTTTGTGATTGAATCGCCAATAAAGTCCGCGCATACGTAGTTTATTTCTACATTCAATCTGAGTAGTATTATTGTAACTACTTGTCTGACACAATTTGATTTTCTGACAGTTCATTGCTTTTCAATTCATTCATGTATGATTGGCTTATTCAGTATCCATGTGACACCTTTCAGTAAAGACTTAGGTATCATTGGCTTATTCAGTATCCATGTGACACCTTTCAGTACAGTAAAGACTTAGGTATCATTAGATTATTCAGTATCCATATTACAGCTTTCAGTACAGTAGGGACTTAGGTATCATTAGAGTATTCAGTATTAGTCAGTATCCATGTGACAGGTTTCAGTACAGTAAGGACTTAGGTATCATTAGCTTAGTCAGTATCCATGTGACAGGTTTCAGTACAGTATGCATTATAACATTAAGGAGATGTTTATACAGTGCCAAATTGATGTAGACATTCTCTTAAGTGCTTGTGTTCCAAAAGGGATAGCCCGATTCCTAGTAATAGTCCACCTCCATTCAACAGATGTTTTTTCCATACAAAACTCAATACACCATGTTACAAAACACTTGACCTTTGTGTGATCCACACGGCAAACTGTAATGAGGGTAGATTGATTTGTTCAGGTGCAGGTTTCATAGCTGGGAAGAGTCAGACTTAAGTTATGAAAAACCCAAATAAAACTCTATTTGTAATGTCTCTCATGCATTTATTTAGAAATATGTGTATATTTAGTAAATCATTTGTTTTTGAACATACTACTTATTTTTGGAAGAAACCTTTCCAATGGGGAAAAAATGGAAAAAAACTGAAAGAAACTGGAAAACAACAGGAAAAACCATAAACATTTTTTTTTTGTGTAGTTGTACAGCATTAGTATAAACATGTATGAGTGAATTATAAAAGCAACAACTGATAATGCTGTGCAATTTATTAACAAGTATGTATCAACAGTTATTACAAAAATATTTACATAGATTTTGTTAATAGAGAAAGAAAGGAACAAAAACAAAGATCCATTACCCCAGTGAGCACATGGAACTTTGGTAAACATATACATCAGCTATAGTTACTATCCCAAAGTTCAGTAAGTAAGTTCTACACGTTCATATTTTCTCTGTTCCTACCTCATTAAGCGTCCCACAAGGGACGCTTGTTTGTGTATGGGAGAGCTTCAGGCTCCGCCGGCTCCGCATTTTGTTTTCCTTATAACTCTGTAACCGTTAGGCGGATTCTTTTCAAATTTGGCAGGTTTAGGCAGTAGCCCTGGGGAATTTTTTTGAATATGCTGCAGTGACATTTCAACCAATCAGAGAGGTCACATGACCAAAAATGTCTTTTTTCGATGGGGAAGCTTGTCCGGATGATAAGTTGAAAGGAATTTTATCAATTCACCTGAAACTTGGCAAATACATTCATTCTATTAAAATCTGGAAATCATTAGATTTTGGCATTGATTGGTCAAGAAATGGCCGAGTAATTAATGATTAATTAATCATTACGAATTTTCCAAATAAGGAAAACACAAAAATGCTTATATCTCGAAAACCGTGCTAGATAGAGCGATTTCGACGAAATTTTTGACCCGCAGGGTATCTCTGCGGAGTAGTTTTCCCAATTTTCAAAAAATTTTTGTCTCGCCCAAAATGGCGGCCATTTTGAATTTTCGAAATTTTCGCAAAAATTGCAAAACACAAAAATGCTTATATCTCAAAAACCGTGCTAGATAGAGCAATTTCGACAAAATTTTTGACCCGTAGGGTATCTCTGCAGAGTAGTTATCCCAATTTTGAAAAAAATTTTGTCTCGCCAAAAATGGCGGCCATTTTGAATTTTCGAATTTTTCGCAAAAATTGCAAAACATAAAAATGCTTATATCTCGAAAACCCTGCTAGATAGAGCGATTTCAACGAAATTTTTGACCCACAAGGTATATCTGCATGTCCAAGGGCATGCCTACAGCACTAGTGCTACTCGACCTGTCTGCGGCATTTGATACTATCGATCATGACACACTCCTATCCTGTCTGTCGTCTAGATTTGGTTTTGCTGGATCGGCATTAAAATGGTTTAGATCCTATCTCCAGGATCGTTTTCAGTCAGTCAAGATTGGTTCTAGTCTTTCGAATTTGTTCAAATTGAAGTTTGGAGTCCCCCAAGGTTCTGTCTTAGGTCCCCTTCTGTTTTCCCTCTACACAACACCTCTTGGTCAAGTCATCAGAAAATATACCGGAGTCCGTTACCACTTCTATGCGGACGACACTCAGTTGTTCATTCACTCATCCCCTGATGATAGTCTCAAGTCTTTTGACCGTCTTAAATCATGTTTGAATGATATTCAGGTCTGGATGTCTGAAAACAAACTCAAGCTAAATCCTGATAAAACAGAATTCATAGTCTTCGGTGCCAAAGACAGACACAAATGGCTCAGTGACTCACTACCTGTCAATATCCTGGGTAATTGCCTCTCTCCCGCAGGTGTTGTACGCAATCTGGGTGTTCTGTTTGATGCAAAGTTTTGTTTCACCAATCACGTAAATTCTGTTATCAAATCCTGCTTTATCAGCCTCAGGGACCTTCATCGTATCAGGAGGTTTCTTTCTGTGGATACATCAGTGGTGATTGCAAATGCTCTGGTCAGTAGTCGTTTGGATTATTGCAACTCTCTTTTTCGCAGTTTGTCATCCCGAAATGCTACAAGGCTCCAATATGTTCAAAATGCGCTTGCACGGTTTGTCACTGGTGCTTCAAAGTACACTCACATTACATCCACCCTTAGGACACTCCATTGGCTACCCGTTAGACAACGTATTATCTACAAAACCCTAGTTTTGGTCTATAAGTACCTCACCACTGGCCAGCCTAAGTATTTTGCACCATATCTCCCCTTGTACAAATCTGCCGTGAATACAAGACGTTCCAATCCCAAAAATTTGTTCCTTCTGGTTCCCTCTTACTGTCCTTCCATCCATAAATCAAAGGTCCATTTTAACAATAGTTTCTCATATGATGCCCCTAAGTTATGGAATGATCTTCCATATGATATACGCAGTGCTCCAAATCTCTCCAGTTTCAAAAGTCGACTCAAAACCTACCTATTTCAGAAATCATTCCCACCATAGCTTCTTACTACCGAACACCGGACCGCCTCCCTGGCAACGACTCGGAACATGTCTAATGTCTCATGATTTATGCCTTACGGATTGGATGGTGTGCCTTAGAATCCGTTGATACGGAGATTAAGCACCTGGACAACTGATTGATTGATCTGCAGAGTAGCCATGCCAATTTTCAAAAAAATTTTGTCTTGCCAAAAATGGCGTCCATTTTGAATTTTCGAATTTTTCGCAAAAATTGCAAAACATAAAAATGTTTATATCTCAAAAACCCTGCTAGATAGAGCGATTTCGACGAAATTTTTGACCCGCAGGGTATCTCTGCAGAGTAGCCATGCCAATTTTCAAACAAAAAATTTCTCGCAAAAAATGGCAGCCATTTTGAATTTTCGAATTTTTCGCAAAATTGCAAAACACAAAAATGCTTATATCTCGAAAACCGTGCTAGATAGAGCGATTTCGACGAAATTTTTGACCCACAGGGTATCTCTGCAGAGTAGCCATGCCAATTTTCAAAAAAATTTTGTCTTGCCAAAAATGGCGGCCAATTTGAATTTTCGAATTTTTGCGCAAAAATTGCAAAACACAAAAATGCTAATATTTCGAAAACCGTGCTACATAGAGCGATTTCGACGAAATTTTTTATCTTCAGGGTATCTCTGCAGAGCAGCTATCCCAAAGAGCTTTCACTTGGTGAGGTTTCAGACCCATAGCTAATTGCTCACCTACTCAAAATGAGTAAATGCGAATTACCTCTAAAAGTATTGCAGATGGCCAATTTTTCTCAAATAACTCATTCACCTACTTTTGGAAGAGCTTTCACATGGTGAAGTTTCAGACCCATAGCCAATTACTCACCTACTCAAAATGAGTAAATGCGAATTATCTCTAAAAGTATTGCAGATAGCCAGTTTTTCTCAAATAACTCATTCACCTACTTTTGGGAGAGCTTTCACATGGTGAAGTTTCAGACCCATAGCTAATTACTCACCTACTCAAAATGAGTAAATGCGAATTATCTCTAAAAGTATTGCGGATAGCCAATTTTTCTCAAATAACTCATTCACCTACTTTTGGGAGAGCTTTCACTTGGTGAAGTTTCAGACCCATAGCTTATTACTCACCTACTCAAAATGAGTAAATGCGAATTATCTCTAAAAGTATTGCAGATAGCCAATTTTTGTCAAATAACTCATTCACCTACTTTTGGGAGAGCTTTCACTTGGTGAAGTTTCAGACCCATAGCTAATTACTCACCTACTCAAAATGAGTAAATGCGAATTATCTCTAAAAGTATTGCAGATAGCCAATTTTTCTCAAATAACTCATTCACCTACTTTTGGGAGAGCTTTCACTTGGTGAAGTTTCAGACCCATAGCTAATTACTCACCTACTGAAAATGAGTAAATGTGAATTATCTCTAAAAGTATTGCAGATAGCCAATTTTTCTCAAATAACTCATTCACCTACTTTTGGGAGAGCTTTCACTTGGTGAAGTTTCAGACCCATAGCTAATTACTCACCTACTCAAAATGAGTAAATGCGAATTATCTCTAAAAGTATTGCAGATAGCCAATTTTTCTCAAATAACTCATTCACCTA
The DNA here is from genome assembly GCA_964017235.1 of Sabellastarte sp. h YS-2021. Taxonomy (NCBI): domain Eukaryota; kingdom Metazoa; phylum Annelida; class Polychaeta; order Sabellida; family Sabellidae; genus Sabellastarte; species Sabellastarte sp. h YS-2021. The sequence goes on from OZ024931.1 coordinate 1,753,412, forward strand.
CTTTTGGGAGAGCTTTCACTCTGTGAAGTTTCAGACCCATAGCTAATTACTCACCTACTCAAAATGAGTAAATGCGAATTATCTCTAAAAGTATTGCAGATAGCCAATTTTTCTCAAATTAATCATTCACCTACTTTTGGGAGAGCTTTCACTTGGTGAAGTTTCAGACCCATAGCTAATTACTCACCTACTCAAAATGAGTAAATGCGAATTATCTGTAAAAGTATTGCAGATAGCCAATTTTTCTCAAATAACTCATTCACCTACTTTTGGGAGAGCTTTCACTTGGTGAAGTTTCAGACCCATAGCTAATTACTCACCTACTCAAAATGAGTAAATGCGAATTATCTCTAAAAGTATTGCAGATAGCCAATTTTTCTCAAATTAATCATTCACCTACTTTTGGGAGAGCTTTCACTTGGTGAAGTTTCAGACCCATAGCTAATTACTCGTCTACTCAAAATGAGTAAATGCGAATTATCTCTAAAAGTATTGCTGATAGCCAATTTTTCTCAAATAACTCATTCACCTACTTTTGGGAGAGCTTTCACTTGGTGAAGTTTCAGACCCATAGCTAATTACTCACCTACTCAAAATGAGTAAATGCGAATTATCTCTAAAAGTATTGCAGATAGCCAATTTTTCTCAAATTAATCATTCACCTACTTTTGGGAGAGCTTTCACTTGGTGAAGTTTCAGACCCATAGCTAATTACTCACCTACTCAAAATGAGTAAATGCGAATTATCTGTAAAAGTATTGCAGATAGCCAATTTTTCTCAAATAACTCATTCACCTACTTTTGGGAGAGCTTTCACTCTGTGAAGTTTCAGACCCATAGCTATTTATTCACCTACTCAAAATGAGTAAATGCTAATTATCTGTAAAAGTATTGCGGATACCCAATTTTTATCAAATACTCATTCATCTACTTGTGGGAGAGCTTTCACATGGTGAAGTTTCAGACCCATAGCTAATTACTCACCTACTCAAAATGAGTAAATGCGAATTATCTCTAAAAGTATTGCAGATAGCCAATTTTTCTCAAATAACTCATTCACCTACTTTTGGGAGAGCTTTCACTTGGTGAAGTTTCAGACCCATAGATAATTATTCACCTACTCAAAATGAGTAAATGTGAATTATCTCTTAATAGTATTGCAGATAGCCAATTTTTCTCAAATAACTCATTCACCTACTTTTGGAAGACCTTTCACACACGAAAATGAAAAATTGTGAATATCTCGGAAAAGCTATTTCTTCTGCTTTAATGCTCGGCGGGAGATACACACCACGGCAGTGGTCTTGACAAAAATTTTTGTCTCCCCAAAAATGGTGGCCATTTTGAATTTTCAAAGTTTTTGCAAAACACAAAAATGCTTATATCTTGAAAACCGTGCTATATGGAGCGAACTCAACAAAATTTTGGACCTGCTGGGTATCTCTGCAGAGTAGCCATGCCAATTTTCAAAATATTTTTGTCTCGCCAAATATAGCGGACATTTTTAATTTTTTTATTTTTTGCAAAACACAAAAATGCTTATATCTTGAAAACCGTGCTAGATAGAGCAGACTGCGCTGACTTTGGTTGCCACAACAGTATAAGGCTAGAAACGAAGCATTTTCTTAATACTTTAGCACTCACCTTTATATCCTTTTCGGGACACTTTGTTTTTGCTATGCAAAAACATTATCTTTTTTTTTTGCGAGCGATCCTCTAGTTTATTTTCACTTTGACACGATGTGGCTTCCTTTGGTTCTTTTTATGTTTCATTCATTCATCCTAACTGGCCACACCTTTTTAAAAAAATTCTTCTTTTTTTAATGTTAGAATATACAACAACTCTTTGTTCACCACCTGCCATACTCGACTGTCCTATACTGTGTTATAACATAATAGTGAGGCTGCTTGAAGTTGAAGTCCTGTAAAGGACTACTCAGGTCTGAACAAAGGTTAGTGTTATTTGAGAGTGTATAGCCTAACTAAACAGAGGATTGATGTTTGATTTCAGCCTGGGATTCTGTGATTTCAGAAAAAATTTCCAAAAAAACATCAGAGAGAAAGTAGTTACTCTGGAATGAGCTTCTCTGACCAAGTTATAAGCTGGAATGAGCTTCTCTGACCAAGTTATAAGCTGGAATGAGCTTCTCTGACCAAGTTATAAGCTGGAATGAGCTTCTCTGACCAAGTTATAAGCTGGTTACATAATACATTATATGCTTAACTCACAAGATCCTCTCTGATCCAGTCCCTTCCACCTTAAAAAATGAAGGCACATAAAAATAATGAAAGGTAAAGTAATCAGTTCTATAAAAAGTGGTATCTTTTCCACCCTTTCAACTTTGGGGGTGGGGACCATTCTAGGTGGGAACCTTTTTGGGTGGGAACTTTTCTCAGCAAAATGGTTCTAATTCCAGACTCTAGTGCTACAAAATCAAAGCAAGGAAAATATAATATCATTGAAACATGAATTGAATGTGGTCTGTAGCTTGATACTGTTTACTAATGAGTCTGAATGATCACGGTTTTACAGTAATTGAAATACATTTTACAGCAAACTGTAAAGTGAAAACTTCAATGTTACACTGCTCCTGTTTGCCCTTGTTTGTAGGCCACCCTGGGGGGTATGGCCCACCCCCAACTCATGCTCCGGGTTACAGTGTGCCAGGTGGATATGGTGCCCAACCACCCCCAGGAATAGACCCAACCCTGTGGCACTGGTTCCAGGTGAGTACAATAGCTATGGTAACGTAGAGGATTTATTTCGATTCAGTTTGAAATTTTAACCATAATCTGTGAATACTCCACTATAAATAAGCAGTGCCTAAACCAGAGCAGTAAATGCCCCCCCCCCTCCCCCAAAATATGAAATACCCTCTCCACATCAGATGATGCCCTGCTCACAACAAAAGGGCCCTGCCATAACAAGAAATGGACTGCCCACTTCAAATGCTCTTTCCCACAATTGTAAATGCCCTGCCCCAACAGGAAATGCTCTGCCCACAACAAAATATGCCCTTCCCACAACATAAAATGCCCTGCCTACAAAAGGACTGCCCACAACAGGTCTGTGCACAACAGGAAATGCTCTTCCCGCAATAGAGAATATATTGTTCACCACACAATGTTCATCCCACATAGGAAATGTCCTGCTCACAGCAGGAAGTGTTCACTCACAACATTTACATATGGTGTTTGTATTTGTAGGCAGTAGATTTGGACAAATCGGGTAAAATCACAGCCACAGAGTTACAGCAGGCATTGGTAAATGGTAACTGGTCAACATTCAACCCAGAGACATGCAGGCTGATGATTGGAATGTTTGACAGAGACAGGTCAATAGTTATAAAATACTTTTACTTCTAAACAGGTAAATCAACATTCTGCATTTTTTTTTTGTTTAAATTTTAAGTTTTTTATGTGAAAGGTTTTACAAGAAAGTGTCTTTGACCAACTATTTATGTTGACACAATGTGAAAATTTTAGTGCACAGTTTTAGTGTATATTAAATAAGTGAAGATAAACCCACTGAACCTTAATTATTTGGCATTCATAAAGGTTTACATGAACATGTTTTGTTTTTATCTCAAGTCACTTCCCTGACCATGGGTCTGACAGTATACAGAGATAAAGATATGCCACGGACGCATCCCTAATCTGTGTATTACCCATGATTTATTCTATTCTTCACAGGTCTGGGACGATTGATATTCATGAGTTTGCGTCTTTGTGGAAATACATCCAAGACTGGAAGGCTTGCTTTGACAGGTTTGTTGTATCAGACTCATTAGAAAGTGTGTAAGGGGACTCACTCAGTAGGTTAGGCATTTAATTGTGTGCCTCTCACCTTTGAAAACTGCCCAAATTTACTGAGTGAAGACTGCTTTTCTTTATTTTTTTTCTTAAGTCATCTAGTAGTGAAGTTTTATATCTAGTTCTGCATGACACAGCCCATCTGTTAAGGCTTGTCCTGGCCTGTTCATGGTGCAACTACAGTTTCAGATTTCACATAATTCTGGGTCAGTTTACTGTGGAGAAGACACAACCCAGTGTAATGCTGAGTATGAATGTGGTCTGGGTGAGTTGCAGACCACGGTGAGGCCAGCCAAGTGAATCTGTAGCTGAAGTCCCCTCTGGTCTGTCATGACAACAACTACATGCCAATGTTACCTTCTGACTCACTTCTTACCTACAGAAAGTCTGTCTAAGCCCTTCACACAAAACAGATTTGTGGTATATTTAAGAATTTTAAAGATTTGTAAACCAGCTTTTTATTATTTCCCGCCGGGCTTTGGCCCGGGAGGGAAATTATGAAATGATTCCTGTGTGTGTGTGTGTGCATTAGTGTGTCACGCAGATTTCTCCAAAACTACTACAGCTACAGAGTTTTTGTAAATTAATTGTCCCAATGAATTTTCACACCCTTGAAAATTTTTGGGGTTTTATGGACTTAGGCCTGAAGATAAGTGAGTAATAGCAATCTTAGCTACTTTGAGTAAAGGACTCATAGCTCAAAAACTATTGCACTTACAGGTTTTTCTTCAGATATGTTGTTCAGCTACTTTGTCCTTAGCTATAAGATGGTACATAGTTTGGGGTCCCATTGCATGCCATCAGTGAGTAATAGCTATTTTATTATTTGTAGCAAAATAATGACATAAGGAAATGTCGAATATCTTCAAAAGTATTAAAGTTAGGGAAATCTTTTCAATATGTTATTCATCTATTTTTCCTTTACCGTTCGGTAGTACATTTTCCTGGCGGTATTTCGAAATATTTCATCTATTATACCCTAAACATACACAAATGGTACAGATTGCTAATAAATAAACTGTTGAAATCTCAAAATCCACTGTTTTTCTTGCGTTTTTAACTTGTAAAAAGGGCTAAGATATTAAATTTTTCCATAGCACCTGCACTCTGGTTTCCTTGGTTACTGATGAATCATTTCCTGTTATAGGTAGTACTGAATATATTTTAAGTACTCTCTTTGTCTACGTTTAACATGAATGAATAAGCATTATAATGAGTAAAAAACACAAACATTTCTTAATATTCACTGAAATTTGCAGTATTCTAGACCTTTTAGCAACTTTTATACATATTGGAAAACCGGAAACGAAACGGAATGTACAAAACGAAATACCGAGACCACATTTTTGCTACCGTCCCATCCCTAGCTATCACCTGTTGCACATTACATATCTGAGTAATAGCTACTTTGAAATTCTGACTGTTGAGTAAATCTGTTGTAACTCCAAAACTATTGCAGTTAGAGTATTTTCCTAAAATATGGTGTTCAGCTACTTTGTCCTTAACTCTAAGACGGCATATAGTTTGGGGTTCTATTGCATACCATAAGTGAGTAATAGCTATTTTCTTATTTGTAGCAAAATAAAGACATAAGTAAATGTCAAATATCTTCAAAAGTATTAAAGTTAGGGAAATATTTTCAAATATTTTATTCATCTAGTTTTTGATAAGCTATCACATAGTAAAGTTTCAGACCTGTTGCACATTGCATAGCTGAGTAATAGCTACTTTGAAATTCTGACTGTTGAGTAAATCTGTTGTAACTCCAAAACTATTGCAGTTAGAGTATTTTCCTAAAATATGGTGTTCAGCTACTTTGTCCTTAACTCTAAGATGGCATATAGTTTGGGGTTCTATTGCATACCATAAGTGAGTAATAGCTATTTTCTTATTTGTAGCAAAATAAAGACATAAGTAAATGTCAAATATCTTCAAAAGTATTAAAGTTAGGGAATTCTTTTCAAATATGTTATTCATCTAGTTTTTGATAAGCTATCACATAGTAAAGTTTCAGACCTGTTGCACATTGCATAGCTGAGTAATAGCTACTTTGAAATTCTGACAGTTGGGTACATCCATTGTAACTCCGAAACTATTGCAGTTAGAGTATTTTCCTAAAATATGTTGTTCAGTTACTTTGTCCTTAACTATCAGACGGCATATAGTTTGGGGTTCTATTGCATATCATAAGTGAGTAATAGCTATTTTCTTATTTGTAGCAAAATAATGACATAAGTAAATGTCAAATATCTTCAAAAGTATTAAAGTTAGGGAAATATTTTCAAATATGTTATTCATCTAGTTTTTGATAAGCTATCGGATAGTAAAGTTGCAGACATGTTGCACATTGGATAGCTGAGTAATATCTACTTTGAAATTCTGACTGTTGAGTAAATCCATTGTAACTCAGAAACTACTGCAGTTACAGTATTTTCCTAAAATAATTTGTTCAGCTACTTTTTCCTTAACTATAACATGGCATATCGTTTGGGGTTCCATTGCATGTCATAAGTGAGCAATAGCTATCTTCTTATTTGTAGCAAAATTATGACGGAAATAAATGTCAAATACCTTCACAAGTATTAAAGTTAGGCAAATCTTTTCATTTGTTATTCATCTAGTTTTTGATAAGCTTACTTTCCTGTGTCCTTTATATTTTGTTGCTTTTGCAGATCTAGGTCAATAGCTAAGTGAGTAGATAGCTGAGTAATAGCTACTAAAATGAGTAAATGTCTTTTATCTCTAAAAGTATTTTAGGTAAATAAGTCATTCACCTACTTTTGGGTGATCTACCACATTGTGAAGTTGCAGAACTGTAGCTCTTTGGATGGCAGACTAATAGCTACTAAAATGAGCAAATGTCTTTTATCTCTAAAAGTATTACAGGTAGGCAATTTCTTCTAAATAAGTCATTCACCTACTTTTACATGATCTACCACATAGTGAAGTTGCAGATCTATAGTTTTTGCATGGTACACTCATAGCTAGTAAAATGAGTAAATGTCGTTTATATCTAAAAGTATTACAGATAGGCAATTTCTTCTAAATAAGTCATTCCCCTACTTTTGCTTGATCTACCACATAGTAAAGTTGCAGAACTGTAGCTCTTTGGATAGCTGAATAATAGCTACTAAAATGAGCAAATGTCTTTTATCGCTAAAAGTATTACAGATAGGCAATTTCTTCTTAATAAGTCATTTACCTACTTTTGGCTGATCTACCACATAGTGAAGTTTCAGATCTATAACTCTTTGCATAGCTCAGTCATAGCTACTAAAATGAGTAAATGTCTTTTATCTCTAAAAGTATTGCATGCACACAATTTCTTCTAAATAAGTCATTCACCTACTTTTGGCTGATCTACCTAATAGTGAAGTTTCAGATCTATAGCTCTTTGCATAGCTCAGTCATAGCTACTAAAAGTAGTAAATGTCTTGTGTCTGTAAAAGTATTGAATATACACAATTTCTTCTAAATAAGTCATTCACCTACTTTTGGGTGATCTACCACATAGTGAAGTTGCAGAACAGTAGGCCTTTCCATAGCTGATTACAGCTACTAAAATGATTAAATGTCTTTTATCTCTAAAAGTGTTACAAAAGGCAAATTCTTCTGAATAACTGATTCACCTTTTGGGTGATCTACCACATAGTGAAGTTGCACATCTATAGCTCTTTGCATAGCTGAGTCATCTACCTGCTAAAATGAGTAAATGTCTTTTATCCTTAAAAGTATTGCAGGTAGGCAATTTCTTCTAAATAACTTGTTCACCTACTGTTGTATGATCTACCACGTAGTGAAGTTGCACAACTGTAGCTCTTTGCATAACTGAGTAACAGGTACTTCAATCAGTAAATGTCTTTTATCTTTAAAAGTATTGGACATAGACAATTTCTTCTAAGTAAGTCCTTCACCTACTTTTGGACGATCTACCACATAGTGAAGTTGCAGAACTGTAGCTCTTTGGATGGCAGAGTAATAGCCACAAAAATGAGTAAATGTCTTTTATCTCTAAAAGTGTTACAGATAGGCAATTTCTTCTAAATATGTCCTTCACCTACTTTGGGTTGATCTACTGCATAGTAAAGTTGCAGAACTGTAGCTCTTTGGGTGGCAGAGTAATAGCTACTAAAATGAGTAAATGCCTTTTGTCTTTAAAAGTATTGCAATCAAACATTAAAGTGCCTCTTGCTTGTTATCACTTCTACATGTGCCTCCATCTCACAAGAAAATTTATATTCCACTATCTTTAGTACATCTAATTTATATGGCGGGAGATAATTGCATGCGTCAGAATGCTTGTTTTTCCTGTATAATTGGCAGATATAATGAAATCTAAAAATATGTAAAAATCACATTTTGGAAATGTAAATAATTTAACCTTTTGATTCATGAAAACAAAACAAATGTGACTAATTATCCAACATTGATTTTCTGTGGGTTAGAATGGTGCTTGTTAACTTTAATATCCCTCACAAAGGTATTTCCGGGGCCATGGTGGCAGAGTGGTAACACTCTCGCCTCCCACCTCTGAGGCCGGGGTTCGATCCCCGTGATGGCCTTAAGTGGGAAAGCTGGTAGTTGCTTGCCGTTGGTCGGCAGTTTACAGTACACAACCCTAACGAACTCTATGTACTGGTTTCCTCTGCCCTTCCAACTACCCGTCGTGATATGACCTGTACAGCGTTGAAAGCGACGTAAAACCCCAAATAAATAAATAAAGGTATTTCCTATTTAAACTGTGGTGCATGTTACATACATTCAAGTTGTCCTTGTATTAGTGTTTTAAATCCAAATTGACTTTCTTGACTTGGCTCGACTACTCAGGAAAGTACAGGACAGACATTGGTGAGATTATGGGTGTAATGATGTTCTGATCCTCTGTTCTGTCTCACTGACTGGAGTCACATGTCATGTGATTGTTCTGTGTTTCAGGTTTGACACTGACCGATCAGGCAATATCAACACGTCGGAGTTGCAGAATGCGTTCACCTCATTCGGGTACCGCTTGTGAGTAGCCTCCTTTCAGTGACAGCTCACAAAGTCAGCTTATTGTCATGATCTTGTGGTTTTGGGTTTTTTTTGTTAATTCTTCAACTTTTCATCTGAATCTACAACACCTAGAGTGATGCCAATGTTTTGGTCAAGTAGGGTGCTTAGGTAACGTGAATAAAATGTACATGGTGTCCAGATCTTTCTGTTTGTTATGGCTCCCGCTACTAACATTCTTTGTATATTTAAGTTTTCATCACTGAGAATTCTCCATTGGTGCGGGTTTGTAAAAGGGCTTTCAGGATTTACTGTTTGACATGTGGCCTGGTTGAAGGTTTAGTAGATTGCTTTTTAGAGATTTTTTTCAGGGTCAAAGTATTTGCTCTAAGAAAAAGGACCTTGCTTCTAGATATCCATTATTTCTAAATTATTTTGGGAGTAATAATGGAAAAATAGGCCAACTAAGCACAGAATATAACTGTGAAACATCATAGTACAGAAATATTGGGGAAAGAAAGGATATATAACATTCCAATCTGCTAAAGCATGCTTGTGATTTGTAAGGGTTAAGGGTTAAAGTTTAGTTAGACCCTAAGGTGAACCCAAACCCTGTAATATTCCAATAAGCTTGAATTCTAAAAATAGCTTACAGAGAGGAAACCTCCCTCCTCTGATATGTGATGGCTGTGTTTGTTTTGGATATACTAAAGATGAAGTCATGAAACCACACAGTGTATACAATGTATATATTTAGCTGCTTTATTAAATTTTCATTATTTTTGGTTATAACTTTATGAGAATAGAACCACAGTTTTGGATTCTTGAAAAATATTTCACAAACTAATGTATGTTATGGAACATCATTGATACCATTCGCAAAAACTAAATGATGTCATATAAAGCATCAAGAACCATTCCACTTTGAAATAGTCAATGAATACACTCATACAGACAACCAATTTTTACCTCACAACCTTTAAAGGCTGTGTGTAATTTTTTTCACCCATGGTGTATGGCCGGAAAAGTCTTGTCTTGGCTGTTCCTCAGAAACTGCAAGGTGTTGGATGTTCCCATCACTGAGAATTCTCTATTGGTGCAGGTTTGTAAAAGGGCTATACACATGTATCACACATTCTAAAATGGTAGGCTGCGCAGTGAACGTGGACACGTCTTTTGCGCAATGCTGGATTCGCAAATATAGAATGGTAAATAAAACAACGCTGTTGAATTCTGTATGTATCGTCCCTTCGCATACAAATGTAAACAAACAACTCGCAGTAGAATAAGTGGTTAAAATATTCATAAAATTGTCATTTCTTTCTTGATTTTAACAAATAAGATATCGTTTTAAAGCTTACAACAAAATAAAAGCATCTACAACGACAATCTGGCAATATTTCACGACAATTTATGTGAAAACAGAATAACAAAAATCCTTTTTTTTTACCCTAGATATCACTATGTATGTTGTATTGATGGAACTGCCAACACGGCGTTGGATTTGTATTGATTTTCGCGTAAGATTTACCCCTTAGTTTTACTAAAATATTTATGTAACCATTTTAGAATAGGAATAAAAGACAAATTCTCGTGCTTTATGATGGTTTTAAACTATCGATCAGCTGAATATTAAAGCCACGAAGCCCGAAGGAGCACTACATTATCTGGTGCTAACCAGTTCATTCTATTATCACTAGTTCATCTCGTGCTCACCACTTCATCTAGTGATCACCAGATGATGTGGTGCTCACTACTTATTTTCTTGTTATCACAAGATGAAGTAGTGATCACCACATCATTTAGTTATAACCAGATCATCTCATGCTCACCACATCATCTGGTGATAACAAGAAAATAAGTAGTGAGCACCACATCATCTGGTAATCACTAGATGAAGTGGTGAGCACGAAATGAACTAGTGATAATAGAATGATCTGGTTAGCACCAGATAATGTAGTGCTCACTACTTCATCTGGTGATAACAACATAATAAGTGGTGATCACCACATAAACTAGTGCTCACTACTTATTATGTCATGATAACTACTTTATCTGGTGATCACCACTTTATCTAGTGAGCACAAGATCATCTGGTGAGCACCAGATGATCTTGTGATATCAAGAAAATAAGTGGTGCGCACGAGATGATCTCATTATCACAAGAAAATAACTTGTGATAACGAGATGATCTTGTTATCACAAGATGATCTTGGTATCACAAGATGATCTCATTATCACCAGATCATCTTGATATCATGAGATAATCTTGTTATCATGACTTATTATCTCATTATAATGAGATCATCTCATTATCACGACTTATTTTCTCGTTATCACGAGATCATCTTGTGCGCACGACTTAATACATGGTGCAATTTTTATTTTACCATGTCCTATTAAGGGCTCCGTACTTATTCGTGTTCCTAGAAGTTTGCAATGTCACACCAACCTATTAGAAATCCTGGGCTAAGAATCTTTTGATGTGGTCAGATTTTACCTTGGGCTCCTGCTTCAAGGTTAAGTTATGGTTGATTGGCGAGTTTTCTTTCTGGTGGATATAGTTTGCATCGGTTCTCCAATGCGCTACGTCTAGTTACATTTGTATCTTTCATTAAGCAAACATTTTGTGTACTTAGTGTCAGTACAAGTTGCCCCCATAAACACTTATGCCCCCTCCCCACAGGGGTATATTTGTGTCAACCATAATACCCTGTATGTCACGCTTCAACCATGTCCCGTCCGGGGATACACCGTGTCGAGACGCAATCTCGGCGTAATCATGGGCGGGGAATGTTCTGATGTGGTCAGATTTGACCTTGGGCCCCTCCTTCAAGGTCAGGCGAGGATAGTCAAACTTAAAAGTGCTAATAACTCAATTATTGGTCCTAGAGTTTTGGGATGTGAAACTGACCTTTAGGTAATCGTGGACTGGTAGTCTTCTGATGTCAGATTTGTCCTTGGGCCCCTTGTTCAAGGTCAAACAAGGATAGCCCAACTTAAAAGTGCTCCCAACTTAAAAACTCCCTTATTATTGGTCCTAGAGGTTTGGGATGGTAAACCAACCTATAGGAAATCATGGGCTGGGAATCTTTTGGTGTGGTCAGATTTGACCTTGGGCCCCTCCTTTAAGGTCAAACGAGGATAACCAAACTTAAAAGTGCTTATAACTTGCTTATTATTGGTCCTAGTGGTTTGCAATGTGAAAACAACATAATGTATTCATGGGCTGGGAGTTTTTCGATGTAGACTGGTGTGACCTTGGGCCTCTCCTTATTTCCATATTCACATAAGTCCTTTAGCATTTCATATAAAATTGCAAACTGTATGGATGCTCTGTTTTTGTGTACAAAAACCTTCAGTCTAGTTTTTACCCCACAGCCCTTAAGGGCTGTCGGGGTATTGTTTTCACCCATGGTGTCCGGATGGGTGGGTGGGCGGGCGGCGGGAAAAAGTTTGTCCGGGCTGTATCTCAGAAACCGTAAGGTGTAGGAAGTTGATACTTGGTAGGGACATTGGTTAGGATGTGTAGGTGGGCAACGTCATGGTCTGACCTTGATTTGACCTTGCCGTAGTGACCTTGAGTTTGAAAATCTTGTCCGGGCTATATCTCGGAAACTGTAAGGTGTAGGAAGTTGATACTTGGTAGGGACATTGGTTAGGGGGTGTAGGTGTGCAACATCATGGTGTGACTTTGATTTGACCTTTGACCTTGCCATAGTGACCTTGACCTAAAAAATCTTGTCCGGGCTATATCTCGGAAACTGTAAGGTGTAGGAAGTTGATACTTGGTAGGGACCTTGGTTAGGGGGTGTAGGTGTGCAACATCATGGTCTGACCTTGATTTGACCTTTGACCTTGCCATACTGACCTTGAGTTTGAAAATCTTGTCCGGGCTATATCTCGGAAACCGTGAGGTGTAGGAAGTTGATACTTGGTAGGGACATTGGTTAGGGGTTGTAGGTGTACAGCATCATGGTGTGACTTTGATTTGACCTTTGACCTTGTCGTAGTGACCTTGACCTTTAAAATCTTGTTGCACCTTTGGGTCTGTCTTTTGATGCAGATTAAGCACTGTTAAAGTCACATTAGAATTCATTAAAAATTTTACTTTTACAACTTCCCATTGTAACAGATGGAATTTCATCAAGTGAGCCACAGATGTTGCTCCAACACCACACATAAGCATTTATTGAATGTATTACCACTTCTGTATGCATGGTAATATTCAAAATATCCGAACCATAATTCGGCCATGCCAAATGTAGATAAAGAGTGTCGTAATGTTTAGTTTACTGATTAATGCTGTCATCTTGTTATTGAATTGTCTTGTTTTAATACTTCATCTTTACATGCATTATCTTTCTCTTAGACATTATTTTCTCTATTTAAACAGTGTTTGGACCTTTATATAACTGACAGTGCTCTGAAAGTATCCTGAACCTTGTACTGATACAGTACTTCTATATCTCATGGTATTAAAAATATTTCCCTAGGCTATGGGGTACGGGCATCTCTGATGCTATTTTTATGAGATTATTAAGATGTTAATAAAATTATTATAATAAAATGTAAATGTTTCAGCATGAAACACACTAAAATGGATTATCAAAGAATATTATGGTTGTATGAAGTTTTGAAAAAGATCAGTAAAAAGTTAAGTATGAAAGTTTAGTAAAAAGATCATATAAAGTTACTGCAAAAGAACTTAAAAAGGACTTCAATGTACTTGTAAGTACATCAAATTTATAATGTACTTACCGTAAATTTCCAAAATAACGCCCAGGTTCAAATTAACGCCTGGTTTAAATTAACGGCTGGGTACCGAGCGCACTGTTTACAATTTATGTCACTGTTTTTATACTTCAAAAGAATGCCTGGTTCAATTTAACGCCTGGTCTGATGCCATTTGAAAAAAATTAACGCCCGGGGCATATTTTGGAAAAATACAGTAAGTACAGTCCAAGCACATGTACTTCAAATTCCAAAATGTACATAAGTACCTTTTAGTACTTTTAATAATGTACAGAAGTACAATGTACAGTAGATCTAACCCTGCTAGAGAAGTGTTGATGCATGCTACCAATGGAATAGCTTACTGCCTTGTTATTGTCCACAGGTCACCTAATTTCTGCAATCTGTGCGTGCGTCTGTTTGACCGGCAAAGTACGAGGACCATGAAGTTTGATGACTTCATTCAGTGCTGCGTGATGCTGAAGTCCCTGACTGACCAGTTCAGACAGAGAGATGTGGAACAGAGAGGGATTGTGAGGTTAAGTTATGAGGAGGTCAGTAAATACATCATATCATGCCAAGATACACTGAAACACGTAAGAAGATGACAAGTACTTTTTACACTTGAGTAGCATTACTGTACTGTCAGATGACTGCTTTTAGAGTGATAAAATAGACCAAAGAGGTAATTTGCTCAAAAAGTAGTGCAAGTAATAATAAAAGCATTTATATAGTGCAAAAATGATCAAGATCCTCTAATGTGCTAGAGTCCCGAAAGAGGAAGTCCAAACCCCCAGCAGAGATTAATAACCCAGCAAGCACCTGCCAGGGAGGTCTGAGTCGGGTGCTGTATATGGCAGTCTGACCAGGTTGGTAGATCATTTTATGCCAATTTTTCTCTACTTGAAATAATACTTTTCACTCAGTACAACTGTGTGATGTGACTGCTTGGTGTGAGTCATGTGATCAGTTGTGTTTTTGTTTTGCAGTTCCTCGCAATGGCCCTCGGCAATGGAGTGCTGTGATCGACAAATCGGCAGGAATTGTGTGCTCACTGAATGCAGAGTTATTTTAACAAATTTATGTAATTATATGCAGTGTGTTAAGTTTTTCATCCAATTATGGTTGGTTCAAATGATTCATCTTTCTCATCCAGTGTAATGTAGTTTTATCATTTTATTTGAACCAGTTGTATGTAACCAATTGTTAATGGTAGTAAACCCACCATTAGTTTCACTTTACAGTGCCATTCATACACAGTATGAAACTTTTGTAGGGCTATGAAAACATTTTTTTAAACAAATACAAACAAATCTCAATATATACAATTAAGAAAAACAGGAATGTTTAAAAAACATAAAATATTGACTATTTCAACAACTACTGTATGGATATTTTTTCTGGGTTTCTATATTTTTATCTGGAATGAAGAAACATCCCTAAATCTGGTCACAAGTCTGACCTTCATTGGTTGTCCCTTTTACTGAGTTGATTGCACTCGCATTATAAAACCATAGTTTTGTGATCATTTCATCTTAAATAAATGTGTTATAATTACTAAGAACTAAATGACTAACTCAGTGTGATCATAATTATAAATTATTGTACATTATCAAACATCTCTTATGATTATAATTGTGTACTATGTTAATGAACAAAACTAATTGCTTATGTTGTACTATGGTTAGTACAGTACACACTCTGCAGATCACTGTATCATAAAACATTTTCCACATTTTATTTTCCAAATTATTTCAATTTTAGAACTCTCTACTCCCCTCCCTGAATTCCATTGTTTTCAGTGAAATGCCTCTTCCATGTCATACATCTTCTCTTACTGACACAAGTCTTGCCTTTTCAGCACAAATGAGTGATGGGGGGATTTGTATTTTTGCAAAAGAAAATCAGCGTAAAAGTAGTTGTTGGGACTTTCTAACTTGTGATTACTTTCCTTGTGTGTGATTGTTGTAAATCATTTGTATTGTGTTGTTGATTGTAGTACAACAGGTAGTTTTAATAAATCAGTATTTTTCTCTGTTGGTGGTTTGACTTGCATTTCACTGCAGTGAAGAGATCTGCACAATATGTTCATGTTGTATGCCTCGCATCATACAGTATTAGTGGAACAGATGTAACCAATAGAAATGCTTGCATGTATGGCTAGAGTTGTCCAGTACTGAGTAAAGAGTATTATTATCATAGAAATTGTATCAATCAGCTTGAATGGATGTTTATAAAAAACTTCCTTTGCAAGATGGGAATTTCAGCCACCAAATTGGGATAGTAAGTGGAGTGCAAACTAACGTTCTGGAAGCAGTAACAGTCAACAAATGCTCATCCAAGTAACTAACAAATCCAACCTACATAATATATAATACCCAGATGCATAACCTAAATTATGTAATTTTATTACGCTACAATAGCTTACCATGTGGGACTTAATGCTGTTCTCAGGTGGCCACACCCGGGGCCAACGTCTTAGAAAAAAAGACAGTTCTTGTTAGCCACCGGATACACTGCTAGCTGTCGTCACGTGATAACTTCTGACCAATCGCCCTACTTTCTCGTTGGCCACGCGAATTAACAATGCCTTATTTTACAAGGAATATTATTTCATTTTACAAGGATATACTTGTCGTTGGATATGGAAACTACGCCAGTTTCTTTATTTTATTACATAGAATCACAATTCGATGTCTTTTCATAGTTCAGATAAGTATCTTTACTATTTTTTACAACTGAAGTCCACTTCCGGGTTCACGTTGTAAAGCAATAGCGACTCGTTTATGTGGTTTCTAATACAGGATATATATTATATGCCTGTCAGTAAAATAAAATAAAATATTTAACCCCTATCTGCTTCATTATTTGACCATTTTTAAGGTTTAAAAGTGTATAAATGTAACACAAACGAGTCCTTGTCAAGTGAAATCATTGGAAACCACTGCCGTTTTTTATCGAGACAGCATTTCTTGCAATTTACACGTCTCGTGTTGGTAGTTTATATACAGGAATATATGCCTGTTGAAATCAAATAAAATAAACTTTGCAAGGGTTTACCCCCGTTCTTCTACCCTATTGGTCCATTTTAAGGGTTAAAATATGATATAAAGCACGATTCTAACTTGGGGGAATCCTCGGGGAAACCCCTGTGATGACGTCACGTCTAGACCGCATGTGCTGAGAGACGCGGGTTTCTTACAGTACTTTTATAAATATAAATAAAATAAAATTAAATAAAATATTTTATCCCTTCTTTCCTGTATTATTGACCATTTATAATGTTAATAAACAGGAATAGAATTCTTCATTAATCGTCTAGACATTACGTGTTTCTTCAGACTAAGGTAACCTTGGTTACCCATTATTTTAATTATATTTTAATTCATCCAGTTTTAAATTATAATTACTTGTTTTTTAGATTCTATGTTATTTAATCAAATTCTGTGTAATTACTGCTTTCCTTATCTCACAACTAGCCCTACCTGCAGTGAGGCGGGTGGGCCAGGTGACCTTGTGTCACAGTTGATTTACTTACGTAAAGCCAGTTGTGTAGTTCCTTCAAAGAAGGAAAGGCAAAGCTTACATAGAAGCTTAATTTAAGGAAAGCTTACATAGAAATTATAATAACCAACTTCTTTCTCCAGGGTGGATCAGATCCCTGCTTAAATCTGAACCCAGATAAGATCTTAGTTCATCCGAGATTTTTAATGCACCCGAGAATCGGATGCAGTATTTTTATTGCATCTCTCGGATCATCTAATCTGAAATCCAATGCTCGGTTGATTGTATGTAGATCTGATCCTCGGATGATCGGATCATCTAATCTGATGTTCGGATGATGATTCCAGATCAGAACACTGAACAATCCTCACACACAAAAACAAAACTTGGACTAATAGTTCACCAGCCTGGCAGTAAACATCACTTATTGGAGGCTTGGGTCCAAGTCCTCAAGCCCAAGAAGCCTTCTAAATAAGGTCCTTCATTCAGTCCTGGCTCTGTATTTTTAGGGAAGTAGGTTGCCTGACTTCACCCTAACCATTTTTTGAGGACATTGAAACTTAGGCAGTTTTTTGAACCTCCCTGCCCCCAGGGAATTTATGCCTAGATCCTCCACAGTCTGGACTCTGAATGATTTACTAGGCCAACAGGAACTTGGGCCGTTTAATTTCCCTTAAAATGGAACAACCTTGTTTTGAACACAAATTACAAGTTTTCAATTTTGTATCTCCCTAGGGGCCTCCTTGGGTAAGCCCCTCTTCCCCTTCTGGTCAACAAGAGTTGAGCTTCAGGCTGCTCTTCACTAGGTTTTTTTCTGAATACAACCTGGTTATATATATGTTAAGACAGTAGCAAGGCTACTACCAGACAGGTCAAACTCAATTCCATGGTGCATATAAGTAGTCAGAAGGGGTATGGTGAATTCAGGTGAGATACTGGATCTTTAGATCTTAAAGTTCCCTATTCACAACTACTTTAGGAGGGACAGGAGTCCCTCATCAAGGCACCCGTCATAACACTTAGGGTTTAGGCCCTATTAATCAACCCTTTCCAATTCCCCACATCTAGAGACTCCTACAGGAACCACCCCAATGGGGGTCATTCCATCCCTAGCAGTACCCATCGTTTTCCCCAGGTAGGGGGAATTCGAGTAGCCGAGGCTCCAAGGTCTTTTCGACCCACTCCAGGGGACGAGGACATGAAAACCCTTCCCCCCAATGACTCCTCCAGCCTCACCCAGTCCACCAGTAGGAGGTCGCCTCCGTTCTTTCAGATAAGACTGACAACAAATCCTGTCATTGTTTTCAAATCCAAATCCAGCCAGACTCCTGACCCGGTCAGAATACAAGGCCCTTCTAAGACCAAGTCCTGGCCTCTGTATCCAGTCTCTTCTGTCAAAGAACGCAATAGAAAGGGTGGGAAATGTAACATCTCTCGGGTTTTACAGTCGCCTGTTCCTAGTACCAAGCCTCACCTAAGGTGGAGGCCAGTCATAAAGACCTAAACAGGCTCAACACTTTTCTATATGTAGAAAAGTTCAAAATGGAAACCCCAGAGTCCATCAGGACCTCCCTCATTCCAGGGCAATGGGTATCGTCGATAGACTTGTTGGACGCTTACCTACACATCCCCACCCATCCAACTCAAGGAAATACCTAAGGTTTTGCTACAAGGCTCAGGTGTTCCAGTTCACCTCCCTCCCATTCGGACTAGCCACAGCCCCAGGTCTTTACAATGATTGTAAAGGAAGTGAAACTAATGGCCCTCTCAAGAGGACTCAGAATTCACCAATACCTGGACGACTGGCTGATCAGGTCCCAGTCTCAGGAGGAAGCCCAAGTGAACACTCAGGCGGTGGTAGACCCAACCCAGTCCTTGGGGTGGATAATAAATCAGAAAAAATCTGAACTGAAACCTACTCAGGTGTTTTCGTTCGTGGGCTACGAGTACCATCTAGATTCAGCCCTTGTAAAACCCACTCAAGAGAGATGGCTCAAACTCCAGGATTTGATCCTACATCTCAAGTCAAAACGTGTTTTGACTGCAAGATGTTTGATGTCTTTAATTGGGTTGCTAACCTCAACGGAGGAAATGGTCCCGGAGGGACGCCTTCACATGAGGCCCTTTCAGTTTCATCTCCAGGAGCACTGGAGATATCCTCAGTCGCTGGACAACCTCCTTTCTTGGACAGAAGCCATTGCAGCCCACCTAGATTGGTGGCAAAATCCCTCAAACGTGATGAAGGTGCAGACCTTCATCCCAAGACCACAGTATCCAACTATTAACCGACGCCTCAAACGAAGGTTGGGGCGCTCACTTAGACCAAAATTTTACAATGGGTCTGTGGTCAAATCAAAAAAAAAAAAAAAAAAAAAAGGCTACACATAAATGTCCTAGAATTGAAGGCGGTCTCCCTGGCCCTTCGAGACTTCAAGGACCAGTGCCAGAACCAAACAGTGTTAGTTGCAACGGACAACTCAACAGTGGTAGCCTACATCAACAAACAAGGAGGAACTCACTCAGCAGAAATGTGAGCTCTACTGTGGAAGATCATGACCTGGTGCCATCACTACCACATAACATTGAAAGCCAGGCACATTCCAGGGTGCCTGAATGTGATGGCCGACCTCCTGTCCAGGTCCAACCAAGTGCAGTCAACAGAATGGTCTCTACATCCGCAGGTCTTTGAACAGATCTGCCAGAAGTGGTTCACACCTCATGTAGACTTATTTGCCACTCATCTGAACCACAAACTTCCACTGTACGTATCTCCTGACATAGATGCTCTAAACATAAACTGGAACAACCTCTCGGCCTATGCTTCCCCTCCTACGGCTCTCCTTCACAAGGTGATCCAAAAGATCAAGCAATGTCATTGCCTGATCATCGTGATAGCCCCAGGCTGGCCAGGGATACCCTGGTTTTGGGACCTAGTGCAGCTCTCAACAGAGATCCCACTACAACTCCCAGTGTCAATGACCCTACTCAAAACAGTCCCACAAGTATGTATTCCACAACAACCCCCAGCAGCTGAACCTCCACGCCTGGTGTCTAGGAGCGGACAACTCCAAGAACAAGGCTTCTCTGTGGAGGTGGCAGAGAGAATTGCTGCCCCTCAGCGGTCATCAACATGGACCATCTACAAGTCAAATGGGCCCTATTTGAAAAATGGTGCAGAGAAAATTCGGTGGATTTCTCCACTCCATCTGTGAAACAAATCTCAGATTTTTTCATGTACCTGTACCAAGACCTAAACAGGCGCCCCTCGACCATGATGGTTACAGGACTGCAATCGTGGACACTTTGGGCCCAACGGCCCAACATATTGCACACAATACTGACCTTCATAGGTTACTCTCCAGTTTTCACAGGGATCGTCCTAAAAGTTCCAGAAATCTCCCCAAGTGGAACCTCTCTGTTGTTCTCAATGAGCTCACAAAAGCACCCTTTGAGCCCATGAAAGACTCAGACCTCAAACATCTCACTCTTAAAACTGCTTTCTTGCTAGCTTTGGCCTCCAGCAAGCGCCGCTGCGAAATCCATGCCTGGGTCGCAAACAAAGTATCTAATCTAGGCCAATGGGAAAAGGTTGCCTTGTTCCCTTCTTCTGATTTCATAGCCAAAAACCAAGTAGCAAGAGAAGGTTCTCAAAGTGTGTCTCCGGTGACTATCCCTGCTTTGACTACCATTGTAGATAGACAATTCAAAGAAGACAGGACCCTGTGTCCGGTACGGGCCCTGAGGTATTATCTGGACCGAACTAAAGACCTGAGAGGGTCTCGTTCTCTCCTTTTCATCTCCTTCAAGAAAGGACATACCTCAGACATCAGACCCGCTACTCTCTCTTCCTGGTTGAAACAAACCATCCTACTTTGTTACAAACAAGCAGACCAAAAAGCCTTGGACTTTGTCCAAGTCAAGGCGCATGACATCCGGGCCTTCGCGGCCTCTAAGGCCTTTTACGGTGGGGTATCGGTGGACCAAATCATGCAAGCCTGTCACTGGAAAGCTCACAACACATTTACAAATTTTTATCTAAAAGACCTTACTTGGTCGGACACCGACAACAATATGTATCTGGGACCCGTAGTGGCGGCACAACAAGTCCTAGATCCTTCCCCTCAGTCCAGTTGTCCTCGGAAAGAAACAAGAGGAGAGTGCCCGTGAATGGGCACTGTGTCAGCTGACTGAGTGTTTTTGATTTGTGAAGGTGATTAGAGGACAAAATAATTATCAGGAAAAGGGCTTGTACAGAAATACAGTAAATGGTAACTGAACAGCAAGTTCGAAAGAAATTCCGAAGCTGACAGAAGAAAAGGATAAAAAAGTTGTGCCCTGTAAATGGTATTATGAAGGAAAATAACAAGGTAATTGTTTAAGTGTAAAAAATAGGTTAAAACATATTTAAAGAAATACTACAAATGCAATATCCTCGTTCGACCTTGAAGAAGGGGTCCAAGGTCAAATGTAACCACACAAATACATTCCCAGCCCATGATTTCCTATGGTTTACCATTCCAAACCTCTAGGACCAATTATAAATGAGTTATAAGCACTTTTAAGCTTGGCTGTCCTCATTTGACCTTGAAGGAGGGGTCCAAAGGTCAAATCTGACCATACCAAAAGATTCCGAGCCAATGATTTCCTATGGGATGGTTTACCATCCCAAATCTCTGTCACCAATAATAAGCGAGTTGTAGGCACTTTCAATTTTCGCTATCCTCATTTGACCTTGAAGGAGGGTTCCAAGGTCAAATCGGACCATATCAACAGATTCACAGCCCATGATTTCCTGTCTGATTACCATCCCAAACATCTGGGACCAATAATAAGCGAGTTATAAGCACTTTTAAGTTTGGCTATCCTTGTTTGACCTTGAAGGAGGGGTCATTGAAGGTCAAATCTGACCACACAAAAGATTCCCACCCCATGATTTCCTACAGGTTGGTTTATCATCCCAAACCTCTAGGATCAATAATAAGGGAGATATAAGCACTTTTCATGACTGACAAAAAACACCTGTGGCGGCCATCTTGTTTCTCAAAATGAGGCCAAAAATATTCCCAGACAACATTTTATGGTTATTAATATATACTGCAAACTTAAGAAAGCTAGCTATAATATTTTTTTTTCATCAGAGCAGTAATGGTGAAATCTCTCTCTACACACTGCGGCTATCCAGTGGATACAATGATTTACTCAACAGTGAGAACCTGAAAGTAGCTATTGCTCAGCTATGCCATGACATAGAGGTCTGCAATTTCACTATGTTATAGCTGACCAAAAATTCTGTGAATAACATATTTAACAAATTACTCTAAATGTAATAATTTTCAAGTTACAACTGATTTACTCAAGAGTGAGAACCTCAAAGGAACTATTACTCAGCTATGCAATGAGCTACATGTCTGAAATTTTACTATGTTATAGCTAACCCAAAAGTAGGTGAACAACATATTTAAGCAAACTACTGTAAATGCAATAGTTTTCAAGCTACAACTGATTTACTCAATAGTGAGAACCTGAAAATAGCTATTGCTCCGCTATGCCATGAGCTATAGGTCTGTAATTTCACTATGTTATAGCTGACCCAAAAGTAGGTGAACAATAAATTTTAACAAAATACTCCAAATGCAATATTTTTCAAGTTATAGCTGATTTACTCAACAGTCAGTACCTGAAAGTAGCTATTGCTCAGCTATGCCATGACATAGAGGTCTGCAATTTCACTATGTTATAGCTGACCAAAAATTCTGTGAATAACATATTTAACAAATTACTCTAAATGTAATAGTTTATAAGTTACAACTGAATTACTCAACAGTGAGAACCTCAAAGGAACTATTACTCAGCTATGCAATGAGCTACACGTCTGAAATTTTACTATGTTATAGCTAACCCAAAAGTAGGTGAACAACATATTTAAGCAAACTACTGTAAATGCAATAGTTTTCCAGCTACAACTGATTTACTCAATAGTGAGAACCTGAAAATAGCTATTGCTCCGCTATGCCATGAGCTATAGGTCTGTAATTTCACTATGTTATAGCTGACCCAAAAGTAGGTGAACAATATATTTTAACAAAATACTCCAAATGCAATATTTTTCAAGTTATAGCTGATTTACTCAACAGTCAGTACCTGAGAATAGCTATTGCTCAGTTGTGCCATGAGCTATAGGTCTATAATTTCACTATGTTATAGCTTACCCAAAAGTAGCTGAATAACATATTTGCACAAATTTCTGTAAATGCAATAGTTTTCCAATTATAACTGATTTATTCAACAGTGAGAACTTCAAAGTAGCTATTACTCAGCTATGAAATGAGCCACAGGTCTGAAACTTCACTATGTTATAGCTGACCCCAAAATAGGTGAATAACATATTGAAATAAAATACTCTAAATGCAATAGTTTTCAAGTTATAAGTGATTTACTCAACAGTGATAACCTAAAAGTAGCTATTACTCAGCTATGCCATGAGCTATAGGTCTGAAATTTTACTATGTTATAGCTGGCCCAAAAGTAGCTGAATAACATTTTTATACGAAATTCTCTAAATGCAATAGTTTTTAAGTTACAAGTGATTTTACTCATGATGGAAGTTACTGAAAAGCCCAAAAGTAGCTATTACTCACTTAGCTATTGAGACAGACACCCAACTTACTCACCATGTAGCTATGAAAAAAGTAGCTGAATAACATATTTTCACAAAATGCTGTAAATGCAACACTTTTGAAGTTATAAGTGATTTAGTGCATGATTTCATGAATTTTAATGCATTAAAAATTATTAAAAAAATTTATTTAAAAAAAAAGTAAGACAGATCCAGGTCTCATACTCACACAAGAGAATCTACCTCTGGCGTAGTACATATATGCAAGATATGAGAGAAATCCCTGCAATAGTCACTGAGAAAATTGTGATAAAAAGTTGAAATTTTCACACTTTTGGTGGAGGTACCCCCCTTGTAATGTCTCTCGCAAACAGACGAACAGACAGATTTGCATGCCTTGAACAATTTTTCATCCTCGATAGATAAGGTATCTTTTAAAAAAACAGCATGTCTCTAGGCCTTGTAGTTTTGGAGAAGAAGTTGTTCACGCGGACGCCGCAGAGTGATGACATAAAAAGGGGAGGGGGGGGGGGGGGGGGGCGGCACATCCGCTACAACCAAGTCTTCAGGAGTCTCTCCCAGGATCTAGGTATTCCTTTACCTTCAAGATGTTACGGGTAAGGTCATTTTTGTTTTTTAGTTATCAAGGACTTCTTAAGTTGTCATTAATCTCATATTCAGGTTAAAACCACTGGGTTGGTCAGTCACTCGTGAAGGTCCCTCAGGGACCCTCAGACCTCAAGTGAGCACTGCTGCACTTCCGTCCTACAACCAAACATCTAGACAGTTTTAGCACTGTCTCACATTTTACTTAGGTTTTTGGCTCGTTACAGGCCCGGTCTTCGGGATCGGGGCACTGTAAACGGGACTCAGACTGGTATTTCTAGCACTATTCTTTACGTATTAATTCAAAATCTTAGAAAAAATGACATATCTTCCAGACTCCGCTGTAATCCCGCCACCGGGCGGTTGCATTCAGCATTAAGTCCCACATGGTAAGCTATTGTAGCGTAATAAAATTGAAAATTTTAATTACTTAAATGTAGCTTTTATAAGCTACAAGCTTACCATGTGGGACTTAGAAGAGTCCCACCCTGCCTCCCCGCTGTTTACAGCTGAGGGGTAGATTTTTAAAAAAATTTTCAACGAGAAAGTAGGGCGATTGGTCAGAAGTTATCACGTGACGACAACTACCAGTATATCCGGTGGCTAACAAGAACAATCTTTTTTTCTAAGACGTTCGCCCCGGGTGTGGCCACCCGAGAACAGCATTAAGTCCCACATGGTAAGCTTGTAGCTTATAAAAGCTACATTTAAGTAATTAAAATTTTCAAATTTATATTTTTCAAGAATGCCGTTACCTTATGTAGTGATGCTACTTTTACTAAATTTCAAATTGTACTAGCTGTATTCCTATGTTTCTTTACAATGAGTATTATACAACAGAAAGCTTCAGTGTTA
The DNA here is from genome assembly GCA_964017235.1 of Sabellastarte sp. h YS-2021. Taxonomy (NCBI): domain Eukaryota; kingdom Metazoa; phylum Annelida; class Polychaeta; order Sabellida; family Sabellidae; genus Sabellastarte; species Sabellastarte sp. h YS-2021. The sequence goes on from OZ024931.1 coordinate 1,778,529, forward strand.
CTTTAAGACATTTTATTGTACTTTGCACCTGTTGTCTTTTAACAACATTTAAATTATATAATTATTTATGAACTAATATAACAGATAAACAGTTGTATATCACAGTACACATAAAACTGTTTCCTTTGAAATGTAATACGTTTGAGAAATTAAAGCCAGGTTCTCCCCATATTTGTTATTAACATGCATTCTCTACATTCACTTAAATGAAGTTTCCCAAAGCTAACAAACTTAAACTGAGCAACCACTTATTGTACATTTATAAAATTTTATATATTAATACAAGATAATGGTTTCCTCTAGTCAGCTTTACTGAAACTGTGTTAACTTATATTCAAAATAACAGTAATACATTAATTGCTGGTACAAGTCAATACGATTGTTTAAGATATTAACATATTGTCAGTGAAAAGCTGATAATCTGCACTTTGTTTTGTTATTTACATACTGAAAATTGGTGCAATATTTAGCATTTTAAGGTTTCTATTTTGCAGCAATTTTGTTAACAATTTCAATACTCCAAAATGGTGGGGATTTTTCCCAGAAGTGAGAGGGTGATGTGCCTTCTAGTGTACTTTCTCCAATTTCTGTAATCATAATACTTTATTTGGAATTCAGAATTCAGGACAGAGTTCTTTTTTCCACCTGGACTTGGGCAGCTTTCAAAAAATTTGTACTAAGTTATAAAAAATGCATTAATTTTTAATTTTGTTTTAAACAAAGGGCACATGTTGTTGGTGTGAATGCTGAAAGGAATTCTCACTTTAAGGGTCACATGATGACAGAGTAGTTGAATGAAACCTGCGATTTGTGTACGTCAAATTCCATATGTGGACACTGAGATCAGAACTGGACTGCACCAGTGGCAGCAGAACATACACTTACTTTACATTTGCAAACATTTGGCAGCTTTTAACTCTCAAAAAAACATTTGTAATGGTTTTCATTCTAAAACTCACTTTACGACATCCAGTTGGCTGTTTTGTGAATAATCCCTCAACTTTTGTGATGAGTTGTCATTTGACTACCAGACCAACTGTTCTCCCATTCTCTACGTTTTGGCAGCAACAGGGAATATGTACCAAATAATGTGGTCAGTAAACATTGTCCTGTGAAGAAAGTGAAATTTTGGTATAAAATTAGTGATTTACCTTGAAACAATTCTAAAGAATAACCGGAAACATTGATTTCATGCAAGTAAGGCTCAAGGTTAAAGTTACAAAATGCAGAAACCGGACAAAGTTACTGAAAAACTCCACCAAAACAACTCACCCTGTGGTGGTGGTTGTGTTCAGAAGTAAGCCTATGGAATTTCACAGACTCCTACCAGTGTGACCGGTCCCCTGGTCCAGTGGTTTACAAACCTGGCACTCGGCTCTCCTCTCTGTAGTAATGGAACTGAACCCAGCTCATCACAGTTGTTGAAAAGGACAAACCACTGGTGTAAAGGTGACTGTAAAGGCATGAAACAATCTGGCTTCCAGTGTAAGCCAAAGTCAATTCAACATAGCAGTCTTAACATAAGCCTTCAGGAAGCAACTTGTGTATTGACTGACAAATGGTGAAAATGCCTGGACTTTATTACAAGCTGTATTTAAATTCACTGCAGATCAGACACAATTCCATTAGTCCCCTTTCGTGAAAATGAACGTTATCTAAATTTATTATCAATAAAAGACTCAAAAGAAGATTCAATCTTTATTACAAAACATTAAGTAGTCTATTATTCATAAATGATGTGAAATATTTGCAATTCAGTGCATGAATCACATGACTGAATGATTTCTTAAAACTACTGATATCACAGTTAAATTGCTCGGAGTTGATTCTGAAAAGTATAAGATTCACTAGAGTATGTGAAAACTGTCTCTGATAAAACACACTTACCTTGTGCACTGCAGATATTTTCTATAAATCAGATTTTATGTGAGTAATACATTCTAACATTTTGCAGAAGTTTTATTCTTGTGGGCTAAATCGATTGGCTGACACCCTGACAAATCTCACATGTTGTGGCGAATCTCTCAAATATCTGCTTCAACTCCATAATGACTGGATACAAGTGTCCACAAAGGTTCTTAAACAAAATGACACTTTGATTCTGATTATCATATATGGGTGTTATAAACTCTCATTTATTTTGCATTGAATATAATTACAACTACAAAGGGAATAGATATCAATACAGTTCTATTTTATGTTAGATCACACAGAGAGTATCCATGTGATCTGCAATCACTGGTTTGTGAGGCAATTTTTCTTCTTTACTATTTTTACATAATGTGCATATACAATTATTGAATAACAAAAACACTGTATACCATATTTGGTCGCTATATATTTATTGAAGTAATCTACTTTTCATGAAAATCCCATTTGCTGTACATGCATGGAATGCTACAATGGCTGACCATCCCTCATAAATCAGTGTTCTTGGATAAGTGACACTACTAGTTTCTTGAATAATATAAAATTAAGCAACACACACTTCTATTTCATTTTTTACAGTTTCTTTCTTGTCTTTGCGTACATATCATTTTCAGATTTTGGCTGGATGATAAACAATAGGTCAATATTTGTGAATTAAACCATGAACCATCAAGAAAAATTAAATAACCCATGAATGCATAAACAAGTGAAAAAAAACATTTAGAAAGTGTTTCAACCAATTTTAAACACAGATTTGTACAAGCAAAATCCTTTCTGAAATAGCTGCCTTAGTTTTTATGTCAGCTGACTTGTCAGTCAGCTGACATTATGTCGTCACTCTGCGGCGTGGGCGTACGCGTCCGCGTGAACAACTTCTCCTCCAAAACTACAAGGCCTAGAGACGTGCTGTTTTTTTTAAAAGATACCTTATCTATCGAGGATGAAAAATTGTTCAAGGCATGCAAATCTGTCTGTTCGTCTGTTTGCTAGAGACATTACAAGGGGGGTACCCCCACCAAAAGTATGAAAATTTCAACACTTAATCACAATTTTCTCAGTGACTATTGCAGGGATTTCTCTCATATCTTGCATATATGTACTAGGCCAGAGGTAGATTCTCTTGTGTGAGTATGAGACCTGGATCTGTCTTACTTTTTTTTTAATAAATTTTTTTAATAATTTTTAATGCATTAAAATTCATGAAATCATGCACAAAATCATTTATAACTTGAAAAGTGTTGCATTTAGAGCATTTTGTTAAAATATGTTATTCAGCTACTTTTTTCATAGCTACAATATGGTGAGTAAGTTGGGTGCCTGTCTCAATAGCTAAGTGAGTAATAGCTACTTTTGGGCTTTTCAGTAACTTCCATCATGAGTAAAATCACTTGTAACTTAAAAACTATTGCATTTAGAGAATTTCGTATAAATATGTTATTCAGCTACTTTTGGGTCAGCTATAACATAGTAAAATTTTAGACCTGTAGCTCATGGCATAGCTGAGTAATAGCTACTTTTAGGTTATCACTGTTGAGTAAATCGCTTATAACTTCAAAACTATTGCATTTAGAGAATTTCGTATGAATATGTTATTCAGCTACTTTTGGGTCAGCTATAACATAGTAAAATTTCAGACCTGTAGCTCATGGCATAGCTGAGTAATAGCTACTTTTAGGTTATCACTGTTGAGTAAATCGCTTATAACTTGGAAACTATTGCATTTACAGTATTTTGTTTCAATATGTTATTCACCTATTTTGGGATCAGCTATAACATAGTGAAGTTTCAGATCTGTGGCTCATTGCATAGCTGAGTAATAGCTACTTTGAAGTTCTCACTATTGAGTAAATCACTTGTAACTTAAAACCTATTGCATTTAGAGAATTTTGTATAAACATGTTATTCAGCTACTTTTGGGCCAGCTATAACATAGTGAAATTTCAGATCTGTAGGTCATGGCATAGCTGAGTAATAGCTACTTTAAAGTTCTCACTATTGAGTAAATCAGTTGTAATTGGAAAACTATTGCATTTAGAGTATTTCGTATAAATATGTTATTCAGCTACTTTTGGGTCAGCTATAACATAGTAAAATTTCAGACCTGTAGCTCATGGCATAGCTGAGTAATAGCTACTTTTAGGTCATCACTATTGAGTAAATCAGTTGTAACTTGAAAACTATTGCATTTACAGTATTTTGCTTAAATATGTTGTTCACCTACTTTTGGGTCAGCTATAACATAGTAAAATTTCAGACCTGTAGCTCATTGCATAGCTGAGTAATAACTACTTTGAGGTTCTCACTATTGAGTAAATCAGTTGTAATTGCAAAACTATTGCATTTACAGAATTTCGTATAAATATGTTATTCAGCTACTTTTGGGCCAGCTATAACATAGTGAAATTTCAGATCTGTAGGTCATGGCACAGCTGAGTAATAGCTACTTTGAAGTTCTCACTATTGAGTAAATCAGTTGTAATTGGAAAACTATTGCATTTACAGAATTTCGTATAAATATGTTATTCAGCTACTTTTGGGTCAGCTATAACATAGTAAAATTTCTGACCTGTAGCTCATGGCATAGCTGAGTAATAGCTACTTTTAGGTTATCACTGTTGAGTAAATCGCTTATAACTTGGAAACTATTGCATTTACAGTATTTTGTTTCATATGTTATTCACCTATTTTGGGATCAGCTATAACATAGTGAAGTTTCAGATCTGTGGCTCATTGCATAGCTGAGTAATAGCTACTTTGAAGTTCTCACTATTGAGTAAATCTCTTGTAACTTAAAACCTATTGCATTTAGAGAATTTCGTATAAACATGTTATTCAGCTACTTTTGGGCCAGCTATAACATAGTGAAATTTCAGATCTGTAGGTCATGGCATAGCTGAGTAATAGCTACTTTAAAGTTCTCACTATTGAGTAAATCAGTTGTAATTGGAAAACTATTGCATTTAGAGTATTTCGTATAAATATGTTATTCAGCTACTTTTGGGTCAGCTATAACATAGTAAAATTTCAGACCTGTAGCTCATTGCATAGCTGAGTAATAACTGCTTTGAGGTTCTCACTATTGAGTAAATCAGTTGTAATTGCAAAACTATTGCATTTAGAGAATTTAGTATAAATATGTTATTCAGCTACTTTTGGGCCAGCTATAACATAGTGAAATTTCAGATCTGTAGCTCATGGCATAGCTGAGTAATAGCTACTTTTAGGTCATCACTATTGAGTAAATCAGTTGTAACTTCAAAACTATTGCATTTACAGTATTTTGCTTAAATATGTTGTTCACCTACTTTTGGGTCAGCTATAACATAGTAAAATTTCAGACCTGTAGCTCATTGCATAGCTGAGTAATGACTACTTTGAGGTTCTCACTATTGAGTAAATCAGTTGTAATTGCAAAACTATTGCATTTAGAGAATTTAGTATAAATATGTTATTCAGCTACTTTTGGGTCAGCTATAACATAGTAAAATTTCAGACCTGTAGCTCATGGCATAGCTGAGTAATAGCTACTTTTAGGTCATCACTATTGAGTAAATCAGTTGTAACTTGAAAACTATTGCATGTACAGTATTTTGCTTAAATATGTTGTTCACCTACTTTTGGGTCAGCTATAACATAGTAAAATTTCAGACCTGTAGCTCATGGCATAGCTGAGTAATAGCTACTTTGAGGTTATCACTGTTGAGTAAATCGCTTATAACTTGGAAATTATTGCATTTAGAGTATTTTGTTTCAATATGTTATTCACCTATTTTGGGGTTAGCTATCACATAGTGAAGTGCCAGACCTGTGACACATTGCATAGCTGAGTAATAGCTACTTTGAAGTTCTCAATGTTGAGCAAATCACTTATAATTTGAAAACTATTGCATTTAGAGAATTTGGTATAAATATGTTATTCAGCTACTTTTGGGTCAGCTATAACATAGTAAAATTTCAGACCTGTAGCTCATGGCATAGCTGAGTAATAGCTACTTTTAGGTTATCACTGTTGAGTAAATCACTTATAACTTGGAAACTATTGCATTTAGAGTATTTTGTTGCAATATGTTATTCACCTATTTTGGGGTCAGCTATAACATAGTGAAGTTCCAGACCTGTGGCTCATTGCATAGCGGAGCAATAGCTATTTTCAGGTTCTCACTATTGAGTAAATCAGTTGTAACTTGAAAACTATTGGATTTACAGTATTTTGCTTAAATATGTTGTTCACCTACTTTTAGGTCAGCTATAACAGAGCAAAAATTCAGACATGTAGCTCATGGCATAGCAAGTAATAGTTACTTTGAGGTTCTCACTCTTGAGTAAATCAGTAGTAACTTGAAAACTATTACATTTAGAGTATTTTGTTAAATATGTTATTCACAGACGTTTTGGTCAGCTATAACATAGTGAAATTGCAGTCCTCTATGTCATGGCATAGCTGATCAATAGCTTCTTTCAGGTTCTCACTGTTGAGTAAATCATTGTATCCAACCTGTAGGAAATCATGGGCTGGGAATCTGTTAATATGGTCCGATTTGACTTTGGAACCCTCCTTCAAGGTCAAATGAGGATAGCCAAACTTAAAAGTGCTTATAACTCGCTTATTATTGGTCCTAGAGGTTTGGAATGGAAAACCAACCTATAGAAAATCATGGGCTGGGAATCTTTTGGTGTGGTCAGATTTCACCTTAGACCCCTCCTTCCAGGTCAAACGAAGATAGCCAAACTTAAAGTGCTTATAACTCGCGTATTATTGGTCTTGGAGGTTTGGGATGGTAAACCAACATATAGGAAATCATGGGCTGGGATTCTTTTGGTGTGGTCAGATTTGACCTGGGACCCCTCCTTCAAGGTCAGTTGAGGATAGCCAAACTTACAATTGCTTAGAACTCGCTTATTATTGGTCCTACAGGTTTGGGATGGTAAACAAGCTACAGGAAATCATGGGCTGGGAATTTTTTTGTGTGGTCGGATTTGACCTTGGACCCCTCCGTCAAGGTCAAACAAGGATAGCCAAACTTAAAAAGTGCCTATGACTCACTTATTATTGGTCCGAGAGGTTTGGGATGGTAAACCATCCTAAATTCTTTGGCTGGGAATCTTTTGGTATGGTCAGATTTGACCTTTGGACCCCTTCTTCATGGTCGAACGAGGATATTGCATTTATAGTATTTCTTTAAATATTTTTAACCTACTTTTTACACTTAAACAATTACCTTGTTACTTTATTTCATAATACCATTTGCAGGGCACAACTTTTTTGTCCTTTTTTTCTGTCAGCTTCGGAATATCTTTCGAACATGCTGTTCAGTTACCATTTACTGTATTTCTGTACAGCCCTTTCCCTGATAATTATGCTTTCCTCTCATTATCACCATCACAAATCAAAAACATTCAGTCAGCTGACACAGTGCCCGTTCACAGGCACTCTCCTCTTGTCATAATAATAGCGCTCTATACCTAGAATTCCATATAATGTTAAGAGAACCTGGACTCCTGGATCCATTTTCAGATTGTACTGAGACAGTACTCTTAACTTCAGCCACACAATTATGATAATGTTATTGGCTGTTACAACAGGATCAACGTTTCCAAGGCAAAAACGAGCATCCCACGGCAAAGGAAGTGAATAATGGTAACAACATGGTAAAGATAAGGGCTTGTAAAATTCACGATATGGGGTTGTCAGTAGTAATACAGAACTGCAAGTCATATTAACAGGCACATAAAAATATGCTGCCGCTGTGAATTGTCATCACAAATTCATGTCCTGTTCATTTAAAAAAATAACAGTATTATGCCTTTTTATTTTGCATTTATGACATGTAGCCCATTTTCAGTACAAAAATACAAAAACCATAATATTTACTCAGGCAAACCAGTTGTATCCAGCTATCATGTAACTCGAAACAGAATATTGTTAAAGGCACTCAGTTAATTGATGCATTTCACTCTATGGTAAAAGATAACGAGGAGTATGTTTATATTGTGGAGGCCCCCAGTAATCCCGACAGTCCATCATGTGATAAGGCTGAAGGAAGATGCAAAAGACTTGATACTGGTGGAGACAATGATATGCTAGACTGGAAAAATTATTTTCTTTTAATATTAATATTTCAAATTAAAACTAGAAATAGGACGCCCTGTTGATAGTAGATGCGAATAGAAACAGGATAGCATAGAAGAACACACATTATCATGTGTAATGTCCACCCCATGAACCTTGCCCAAATTGTACAGTAGTCTTACAAGACCCTGTTTCATTTGTAAAATATATCAATGATGCTTAAATATTTATTACTGTAGATGTAAATGATTTCAGCTTCATGCCTTTTTGCATTGGTTGGGTTGAAAATTTTGACGAAATCACTCTATCTTGCACGGTTAAGAATATAGAAGGAAATTCCTGTTTTTCTATTTTTGGCAAAAATCTGAAAATTCAAAATGGCCGCCATTTTTGGGAAAAGGAAAATTTGTGTTTTGCCATTTTTGGCGAAAATTCAAAATGGCCTCCATTTTTGGGGAGGGGAAAATTTTTTAAAAATTACGAAGAGTACAATGCTCAGATACCCTGTGGGTCGAAAATTTTACGAAATCGCTCTATCTCGCACGGTTAAGGAGATAGGAGCAAATTTGTGTTTTGCCATTTTTGGCAAAAATTTGAAAATTCAAAATGGCCGCCATTTTTGGGGAGGGGAAAATTTTTGGAAAATTGCAAAGACTGCATTCCTTAGATACCCTGTGGGTCGAAAATTTCGATGAAGTCGCTCTACCTCGCACGGTTAAGGAGATAGAAGGAAATTTGTGTTTTGCCATTTTTGGCAAAAATTCGAAAATTCAAAATGGCCCCCATTTTTGGGGAGGGGAAATTTTTTTGAAAATTGCAAAGATTGCATTCCTTAGATACCCTGAGGGTCGAAATTTTCGACGAAATCACTCTATCTCGCACGGTTAAAGAGATAGAAGCAAATTTGTGTTTTGCCATTTTTGGCAAAAATTCGAAAATTCAAAATGGCCCCCATTTTTGGGGAGGGGAAAAGTTTTTGAAAATTGCAAAGATTACATTCCTTACATACCCTATGGGTCGAAAATTTCGACGAAATCGCTCTATCTCGCACGGTTAAGGAGATAGAAGCAAATTTGTGTTTTGCCATTTTTGGCAAAAATTCGAAAATTCAAAATGGCCGCCATTTTTGGGGAGGGGAAAATTTTTAGAAAATTGCAAAGAGTACATTCCTTAGATACCCTGTGGGTCCAAAATTTCGACGAAATCGCTCTATATCTCGCATGGTTTAGGAGATATGAGCACATTTGCCTTTTTCAGTATTCAAAATAGCCAATTACTCATTTATTTAATTAATTACTCACTCCTCTATGAAGCAATTCCCCCCAAAAGCAATCCCATACAAGCTATTAACCCAATGAACCTCCATACCAAATTTCAGAAAGCTAGGCTTAATAGCATTCCTTAAAATGTCTGGAAACCAAAGAGCTACTCAAAAGTAGCAAAGTAGCTATTACTCAGTTAGCTATAGAACTATTATCACCAAAAGCAATCCCATACAAGCTATTAACTCAATAAACCTGCATGCCAAATTTGGTAAAGATAGGATAAGAACTGTTGCCTAAAATGTCTGGAAACCAAGTGGGACGCCGGATGGCGGAAAAAGCAAAAATAATATGTCCACCCCCCAGTGGGGTGGACATAATACTTTCCTACTACCCTACGGGTCAAAAGTTCTGTCGCTCTATCTCTTACGGTTTCTGAGATATTAAGATTTTTTCGCTTTTTGCAAAAATTCAAGATGGCCTCCAAAAGTGGCGACAATTGAAACTTTTCAATTTTGTATAGAATACTTTCCTACTACCCTACGGGTCAAAAATTCTGTCCAAATCGCTCTATCTCTTACCGTTTCTGAGATATTAAGATTTTTTTGTTTTTTGCAAAAATTCAAGATGGCCGCCAAAAGTGGCGAAAATTGAAATTTTTTAATTTTGTACAGAATACTTTTCTACTACCCTGTGAGTCAAAAATTCTGTCCAAATCGCTCTATCTCTTACGGTTTCCGAGATATTAGCAAATTACTCAAAAGTAGTACTGAAAATACACAATGAAGTACCTAAATGGCTATTACTCATGTACTGACAAAGCTATCAGTCCCAAATGCAATACCAAGCGAGCTATGGACATAACAATCTTGTATTCAAAATTGTAGTAAAATATCTTTAATTATTTTGGCTTAAATGCACGGAAACCAATGGGTACTGAAAATAGCTGTACTTAAGTATTACTCAGTAAGCAAAAGAAGTACAACAGCCAAAAGCAATCCCAAGCAAGCTACTGACCCAATAAGCCTGCATACCAAATTTGGTGACAATAGCTCTAATACTTTTCCTTTAAATGAGCGGAAACCATGCGTGACGCCGGACATCGGACGCCGGAAAAAGCAAAAATAATATATCCACCCCCCAGGGGGGTGGACATAAATACTGATTACATGAACCTTGATAAGAATTTTTTTCAATGAACAATAATTTGTCCATTGCATAATTGTACATCATAATCAACTCTAGATAACAAGTTAAGTTGATATATTTATTGATATTACCAAGATGACATAAAGCTTATTATTCCTGACTCATTTTGGGTCATAAAATTGACCTCGAAAGGCAAGAAGAGGACAAAAGCCATATGACTAGGTCTGAATAGGCCTGAAGAATAATTCAATGAAGCTGTACAGGATTCCAGGTATAGGATTCAACTTAGAAAATAGTGTGGTGGCAGCAGAGGTATGTGGCATAAGCTGTCTGAAAACAGGGGGCAATACCAATAAGTGTCCCCCCTTCTCAAGGGACATTTAATTACTAAACAACTCCGTGATGCCCACGTTATCCTGACCAAAAGATCTGAAAATAAATCCGTTCAGTATGTTGTGAGTAATCCTACTAACAGACAAGTAAATAAACACATGGTAAGACATATCCTCCTTAGAGAAGGTCACAATAGTATCCTAGTTCACTGTACAATCAAGTTCTCAAAGCCAACAAGCCCCAAAAAACTCATCACAAGTACTGCCCACCTGCCACAACAATTCTCCCAGCATTACAGACAAATCCTCAACACAAAAACCATCTGTGGCATATTATTTAAAAGGTCATATTACAATGCTTATGTTTGCTTTCAATTCCATCCAGACATCACAACCATTTCTGACAAAAATCAGAAGTTTGTTATTTGTGTAAACATGCCACTTAAATAATTTAACAAGTTTGTTATACCGAGTTAGTCTCAGGGGTAACAATTTGGTGGTACTGAGTACTTTTTCAGCTAAATTTCAAGAAACGTGTTTAAACCATTTTCATTGACAGATAAACCTTGAGAATCTTCCCATCATGAGAGCAGTGTCAAATCATTACTAACCATTTCAACATATTCATATGCAGGAGTTTTACAGTTTGAATGTGACAAAGTATTGGTGTACTTTTATTGTCACCACGTTGCTGTCCTTGATATCCTGTAGAACTTCGTGTAAAACAGAAAGACATTTGCGTGCCGTATCGTCTCTCTCCTCCCTGACACAGTTGGCTATGATCTGTAGTGGCTTACAACCCGAAGACTTCAGAGTCACGTGGTACTCGTTCTCACTGACCTATAATAAGAACAAAATAAACTACTGAAACTAACAATGTTTTCACAATCCAGCTCTTAAATATTTGTAAACGTTTTTTTGCCGTTTCTACCACGACCAAACAAAACCCAGAATAAATTTACTGTCCAAACACAAGATCTACACTGTAAGCATGACATTTTCTCCCCACTAAAGCCATTGGCTGATGGACCTACTTTTCATAACATTCATCCTGACCCAGACCATTGAGGCTTCACGGAATGTCCACTATTTGCAGGATTTGATTCTACATTTATAAAATAAAAATAGCCAGTCTCGGCAGGCAAGAACCCCAGGCCGCAGGTACAGCTAAATGGCCAACAACATTGAGATTTGGGAAAATCTTAGGAACAACTTCTGTGTAAAAAGTATAGAAAACCCACGAGATGTTCTACAAAAGATTCACAGGCCATTATAAGGGAGATATAAGGCCTTTTTGATATGATGACCTCCTATTTGGCATCAAAGATGTGATATGGCGGTCATTTTGTTTCCAAAACAAGGACACAATTACTCTCAGGCAAGCTTTGTAATCCATTTACATTTTGTGCAAATCTGATGAAGCTAGCTGCAACAGTACAGCTAATCAGCTGTAGTTCCTCTTGGGGTAAACATATCCTGAAAATTTGGTGAAAATCCATGCAGGGGTTTAGGCTGTAGAACACCCACAAACTTTAAGACCCAAAAATCTTACCATGGCAACAGTGGTAAAAAAGAATAACTGATGCAGAGGCCAAAAATATAGAAGGATATCTTACAGTACAAGAAATAAGTTCTGCGCTTAAAAATACTAAAAACAGTAAAAGTCCGGGACTAGATGGTTTTCCGGCTGAATTTTTTTTGAATATTTTAGAATAGCCTGAAACATTTGGTGACAAAAGCAATTAATGCTAGCTTTAATGTCCTTATCTCTTAGACGGTGTGTGATAACGTGTCTACCAAAAAATGGAAAAATGCACGAAAACATACAAAATTGGCGACCTCTTTCTATGCTATCTGTAGTATATAAATTATGCTCAGCTGCCATAGCAAATAGAATTAAGCCATTATTAAATAAAACTAGACCTAGCGCATCGGAGAACCGATGCAAATTGTATCCACCGTAAAGACAATGCACCAAAACCTCTAGGACCAATAATAAGCGAGTTATAAGCACTTTTAAGTTTGGCTGTCCTCATTTGACCTTCAAGGAGGGGCCCAAGGTCAAATCCGACCACACCAGAAGATTCCCAGAACATGATTTCCTATATGTTGGTTTACTATCCCAAACATCTAGGACCAATAATAAGCGAGTTATAAGCACTTTTTAGTTTAGCTGTCCTCACACTTGACCTTGAAGGAGGGGCCCCAAGGTCAAATCTGACCATGACAGAAGATTCCCAGCCCATGATTTCCTGTATGTTGGTTTACCATCCCAAACCACTAGGATCAATAATAAGCGAGTTATAAGCACTTTTAAGTTTGGATGTCCTCATTTGACCTTGAAGGAGGGGCCCAAGGTCAAATCCGACCACACCAGAAGATTCCCAGCCCATGATTTTCTATATGTTGGTTTACCATCCCAAACCTCTAGGACCAATAATAAGCGAGTTATAAGCACTTTTAAGTTTGGCTGTCCTCGTTTGACCTTGAAGAAGGGGCCCAAGATCAAATCCGACCATGACAGAACATTCCCCGCCCATGATTTCCTATATGTTGGTTTACCATCCCAAACCTCTAGGACCAATAATAAGCGAGTTATAAGCACTTTAACCTTTGGCTATCCTCGTTTGACCTTGAAGGAGGGGCCCAAAGTCAAATCCGACCACGCCAGAAGATTCCCAGCCCATGATTTCCTATAGGTTGGTTTACCATCCCAAACCTCTAGGACCAATAATAAGCGAGTTATAAGCACTTTTAGGTTTGGCTGTAATCATTTGACCTTGAAGGAGGGGCCCAAGGTCAAATCCGACCACACCAGAAGATTCCCAGCCCATGATTTCCTATAGGTTGGTTTACCATCCCAAACCTCTAGGACCAATAATAAGCGAGCTATAGGCACTTTAACCTTTGGCTATCCTCGTTTGACCTTGAAGGAGGGGCCCAAGGTCAAATCTGACCACACCAGAAGATTCCCAGTGCATGATTTCCTATATGTTGGTTTACCATCCCAAACCTCTAGGACCAATAATAAGCGAGTTATAAGCACTTTTATGTTTGGCTATCCTCGTTTGACCTTGAAGGAGGGGCCCAAGGTCAAATCCAACCACACCAGAAGATTCCCAGCCCATGATTTTCTATATGTTGGTTTACCAGCCCAAACCTCTAGGACCAATAATAAGAGAGTTATAGGCACTTTTACCTTTGGCTATCCTCGTTTGACCTTGAAGGAGGGGCCCAAGGTCAAATCCGACCACACCAGAAGATTCCCAGCCAATGATTTCCTATATGCTCGTTTACCATCCCAAACCTCTAGGACCAATAATAAGTGAGTTATAAGCACTTTTAAGTTTGGCTGTCCTCGTTTGACCTTGAAGGAGGGGCCCAAGGTCAAATCCAACCACGCCACAAGATTCCCAGTGCATGATTTCCTATATGTTGGTTTAACATCCCAAACCTCTAGGACCAATAATAAGCGAGTTATAAGCACTTTTATGTTTGGCTATCCTCGTTTGACCTTGAAGGAGGGGCCCAAGGTCAAATCCAACCACACCAGAAGATTCCCAGTGCATGACTTCCTATATGTTGGTTTACCATCCCAAACATCTAGGACCAATAATAAGCGAGTTATAAGCACTTTTAAGTTTGGCTGTCCTCATTTGACCTTGAAGGAGGGGCCCAAGGTCAAATCCGACCACGCCAGAAGATTCCCAGCCCATGATTTCCTATAGGTTGGTTTACCATCCCAAACCTCTAGGACCAATAATAAGCGAGTTATAGGCACTTTTACCTTTGGCTATCCTAGTTTGACCTTGAAGAAGAGGCCCAAGGTCAAATCCGACCTCACCAGAAGATTCCCAGCCCATGATTTCCTATATGCTGGTTTACCATCCCAAACTTCTAGGACCAACTAGAAAAAGGACGCATCTGTGGCCAGATGCTGGATGTATCCACCGACAAAGGCCAACTAACATAGTTTAGAAGATAAAAAGCATTTTTCGTTAATAAGCAAGCTGAAGCACTTTTAAGTTTGGCTACCCTTATTTGACCCTGTAGCAGGGGCCCAAGGTGAAGTCTGACCACATCAAAAGATTCGCAGTCCATGATTTCCTATAAGTCGTTTTCACATTGCAAACCTCTAGGACCAATAATAAGCAGGAGGGGCCCAAGGTCAAATCTGACCACATGAAAAGATTTGCAGCCCATGACTTCCTATAAGTTGTTTTCATATTAATGAGTTATTTGAGAAATACTGGCTATCTGCAATACTTGTAGAGATAATTCGCATTTACTCATTTTGAGTAGGTGAATAATTAGCTACGGGTCTGAAACTTCACCAAGTGAAAGCTCTCTCAAAAGTAGGCGAATGAGTTATTTGAGAAAAATTGGCTATCTACAATACTTTTAGAGATAATTCGTATTTACTCATTTTCAGTAGGTGAGTAATTACCTACGGGTCTGGAACTTCACCATGTGAAAGCTCTCCCAAAAGTAGATGAATGAGTTATTTGATAAAAAATTGGATATCTGCAATACTTTTATAGATAATTAGCATTTACTCATTTTGGGTAGGTGAATAATTAGCTACAGGTCTGAAACTTCACCAAGTGAAAGGTCTCCCAAAAGTAGGTGAAGGAGTTATTTGACAAAAATTGGCTATCTGGAATACTTTTAGAGATAATTTGCATTAACTCATTTTCAGTAGGTGAGTAATTACCTACGGGTCTGAAACTTCACCAAGTGAAAGCTCTCCCAAAAGTAGGTGAAGGAGTTATTTGACAAAAATTGGCTATCTGCAATACTTTTAGAGATAATTTGCATTTACTCATTTTCAGTAGGTGAGTAATTACCTACAGGTCTGAAACTTCACCAACTGAAAGCTCTCCCAAAAGTAGGTGAAGGAGTTATTTGACAAAAATTGGCTATCTGCAATACTTTTAGAGATAATTCGCATTTACTCATTTTGAGTAGGTGCGTAATTACCTACAGGTCTGGAACTTCAGCATGTGAAAGCTCTCCCAAAAGTAGGTGAATGAGTTATTTAAGAAAAATTTGCTATCTGCAATACTTTTAGAGAAAATGCAGAATTACTCATTTTTAGTAGGCAAGTAATTTAGCCACAGGCCTAATTTAGACATAAAGCCTACTAATAGAGTACTGTGGTGCACCCTGTAATATACTTTGCAAACTTGAGAAGGCTAGCTATAATATTTTTTTTTGTTTTGAATAACATATTTAAACAAAATACTGTAAATGTAATAGTTTTCACGTTATAACTGATTTACTCAACAGTGATAACGTCAAAGTAGCTATTACTCAGCTATGCAATGAGCTACATGTCTGAATTTTTTCTATGTTATAGCTGACCCAAAATTAGGTGAACAACATATTTAAGCAAAATACTGTAAATGCAATAGTTTTCAAGTTACAACTGATTTACTCAATAGTGACAACCTGAAAATAGCTATTGCTCAGCTATGCCATGAGCTATAAGTCTGTAATTTCACGACGTTATAGCTGACCCAAAAGTAGGCGAACAACATATTTTAACAAAATACTCCAAATGCACTATTTTTCAAGTTACAAGTCATTTACTCAACAGTCAGTACCTGAAAATAGCTATTGCTCAGTTGTGCCATGAGCTACAGGTCTGTAATTTCACTATGTTATAGCTGACCCAAAAGTAGCTGAATAACATATTTACACAAATTTCTGTAAATGCAATACTTTTCCAATTACAACTGATTTACTCAACAGTGTGAACTTCAAAGTAGCTATTACTCAGCTATGCAATGAGCCACAGGTCTGGAACTTCACTATGTTATAGCTGACTCCGAAATAGGTGAATAACATATTGAAACAAAATACTCTAAATGTAATACTTTTGAAGTTATAAGTAATTTACTCAACAGTGATAACCTAAAAGTAGCTATTACTCAGCTATGCCATGAGCTACAGGTCTGAAATTTTACTATGTTATAGCTGACATAAAAGTAGCTGAATAACATATTTATACAAAATTCTGTAAATGCAATAGTTTTCAAGTTACAATTGATTTTACTCATGATGGAAGTTACTGAAAAGCCCAAAAGTAGCTATTACTCACTTAGCTATTGAGACAGACACCCAAGTTACTCACCACGTTGTAGCTATGAAAAAAGTATCTGAATAACATATTTTAACAAAATGCTCTAAATGCAACACTTTTCAAGTTATAAGTGATTTAGTGCATGATTTCATGACTTTTAATGCATTTTAGACATTTTTATCTACCACAGGCCTAATTTAGACATAAAGCCTACCAAAAAGATAGGGTGGCGAGTCCTCTAGCATACCAAGCCACCTGCCAAATATGAAAGAAATCTGGAAAGAAATGTGGACTGTAGGTCGCTAACAAGCAATATTCCACATTTTAGACATTTTTGTCTACCACAGGCCTAATTTAGACATAAAGCCTACCAAAAAGATAGGGTGGCGAGTCCTCTACCATATCAAGTCACCTGCCAAATATGAAAGAAATCCGGAAAGAAATGTGGACTGTAGGTCGCTAACAAGAAATCTCTGCGGACGCGGACGAGGGCGCGGACGACAACGATGATGAATCCATAGTATCCCCGCTTCGCGTCGGGGATGCAATCCCCGCTTCGCGTCGGGGATACAATAATAAGCAAGTTGTAGGCACTTTTACCTTTGGCTATCCTCGTTTGACCTTGAAGGAGGGGCCCAAGGTCAAATCCGACCACACCAGAAGATTCCCAGCCCATGATTTCCTATATGCTGGTTTACCATCCCAAACCTCTAGGACCAATAATAAGCGAGTTGTAGGCACTTTTAAGTTTGGCTGTCCTCGTTTGACCTTGAATGAGGGGCCCAAGGTCAAATCCGACCTCACCAGAAGATTCCCAGCCCATGATTTTCTATATGTTGGTTTACTATCCCAAACCTCTAGGACCAATAATAAGAGAGTTATAGGCACTTTTACCTTTGGCTATCCTCGTTTGACCTTGAAGGAGGGGCCCAAGGTCAAATCCGACCACACCAGAAACGTCCCAGCCAATGATTTCCTATATGCTCGTTTACCATCCCAAACCTCTAGGACCAATAATAAGCGAGTAATAAGCACTTTTAAGTTTGGCTGTCCTCGTTTGACCTTGAAGGAGGGGCCCAAGGTCAAATCCGACCACGCCAGAAGATTCCCAGCCCATGATTTCCTATAGGTTGGTTTACCATCCCAAACCTCTAGGACCAATAATAAGCGAGTTATAGGCACTTTTACCTTTGGCTATCCTAGTTTGACCTTGAAGAAGAGGCCCAAGGTCAAATCCGACCTCACCAGAAGATTCCCAGCCCATGATTTCCTATATGCTGGTTTACCATCCCAAACCTCTAGGACCAATAATAAGCGAGTTGTAGGCACTTTTAAGTTTGGCTGTCCTCATTTGACCTTGAAGGAGGGGCCCAAGGTCAAATCCGACCATGCCAGAAGATTCCCAGCTCATGATTTCCTATAGGTTGGTTTACCATCCCAAACCTCTAGGACCAATAATAAGCGAGTTATAGGCACTTTTACCTTTGGCTATCCTAGTTTGACCTTGAAGAAGAGGCCCAAGGTCAAATCCGACCTCACCAGAAGATTCCCAGCCCATGATTTCCTATATGCTGGTTTACCATCCCAAACCTCTAGGACCAATAATAAGCGAGTTGTAGGCACTTTTAAGTTTGGCTGTCCTCGTTTGACCTTGAATGAGGGGCCCAAGGTCAAATCCGACCTCACCAGAAGATTCCCAGCCCATGATTTTCTATATGTTGGTTTACCATCCCAAACCTCTAGGATCGATAATAAGCGAGTTATAAGCACTTTTAAGTTCTGCTATCCTCATTTGACCTTAAAGGAGGGGTCCAAGGTCAAATCTGATCACATCAGAAGATTCGCAGCACATGATTTCCTATAGGTTGGCTTCACATTGCAAACCTCTAGGACCAATAATAAGGGAGATATAGGCACTTTTAAAGTCTGCTATGTGTGTTACTTCGGCACTCCGTAGATGACCTTGAATTAGGAGCTTCAAGGTCAAATGTGTGCAAGGTTGTAGAGGACATGTATATGTGTCATACATATCACCTATGAAGAGATTCAACCTTCTACCTATGAGGAACAGCCAGTAGAAAAATGTAGATTATTTTCAAAGAAATGCCCGTGGCGGCCATCTTGTTTTTCAGAATGAGGCTATTTTCCTTCACAGAGAAGCTTACCCCCCAATGAAGATATCCTGCAAATTTGGTGAACCTAGCTGCTGTTGTTTTCCTCCTAGAGCGTTAACGCCGAAAATTTCTCTACGCGCGGCGGCGGCGTAGCGGACGCTTAACCAAAGTATCCACCGGATGCTTCCAGTGGATACAATTATTGATGAAACACAGTGTGGATTTGTACAAGGCAGGTACATTGGAGAATGTACAAGGCTAGTGTATGATATATTAAGTTATACTGAAGATATGCAAATTCCTGGTATGCTTGTCTTATGAGACTTTCAGAAAGCATTCGATTCCATTTCTTGGACATTCATATATAAAACCTTGTCCTTTTTTGGATTTTCACAAAACTTTCTAAAATGGATCAAATTATTTAACACAGAAATAAAGGCAAGAGTTATATAAAGTGGTTATCTGTCGGATCCTTTTAGCATACAATGTGGATGTCGACAAGGAGATCCTATTTCGGGATATATATTCATTCTGGCAGCTCAAGTATTAACATTATTTATCAAAAATAACAATGACATAAAGGGAATAGTAACTGGTAATTCAGAATATAAAACAAGCAATCAGTGCCCGTGAACGGGCTCTGTGTCAGCTGACTGTGTGTTTTGAATTTCAGAGTAGAAGTGACGGAAGAAAAGGACCTTGATGGAGGGGTCCAAGGTCAAATCCGACCACAGCAATAGATTCCCAGCCCATGATTTCGTATATGTTGGTTTACCATCCCAAACCTCTAGGACCAATAATAAGTGAGCTATAAGCACTTTTAAGTTTGGCTATCCTCGTTTGACCTTGAAGGAGGGGTCCAAGGTCAAATCCGACCACACCAAAAGATTCCCAGCCCATGATTTCATATAGGTTGGTTTACCATCCCAAACCTCTAGGACCAATAATAAGCGAGTTATAAGCACTTTTAAGTTTGGCTATCCTCGTTTGACCTTGAAGGAGGGGTCCAAGATGAAATCTGACCACTGCAATAGATTCCCAGCTCATGATTTCCTGTAGCTTGGTTAACCATCCCAAACCTCTAGGACCAATAATAAGTGAGTTATAAGCACTTTTAAGTTTGGTAATCCTCGTTTTACCTTGAAGGAGGGGTCCAAGGTCAAATCTGACCACACCAAAAGATTCCCAGCCCATGATTTCCTATAGGTTGGTTTACCATCCCAAACCTCTAGGACCAATAATAAGCGAGTTATAAGCACTTTTAAGTTTGACTATCCTCGTTTGACCTTGAAGGAGGGGTCCAAGGTCAAATCTGACCACACCAAAAGATTCCCAGCCCATGATTTCCTATAGGTTGTTTTACCATCCCAAACCCCTAGGACAAATAATAAGGGAGATATAAGCACTTGTCCTGCCAAGATCTATACCTATAATACCCTTTGCTCTAGGGGGTCAACAAAAGTCCTTGCTTTAAGTCGAATAAACGTCCCTGGTGGCCATCTTGTTTTTCAAAATGAGGCCAAAAATATTCCCAGGCAACATGTTATGGTTATTAATATATCCTGCAAAACCTGAGAAGGCTAGCTATAATATTTTTTGGTTAGAGCGGTAATGGTGAAATCTCTCTACACACTGCGCCTATCCAGTGGATACAATGATTTACTCAACAGTGAGAACCTGAAAGTAGCTATTGCTCAGCTATGCCATGAGCTGCAGGTCTGAAATTTAACTGTTATAGCTGACCCAAAAGTAGCTGAATAACATATTTACACAAAATTCTCTAAATGTAATAGTTTTCAAGTTACAAGTGATTTTACTCATGATGGAAGTTACTGAAAAGTCCAAAAGTAGCTATTACTCACTTAGCTATTGAGATTGACACCCAACTTACTCACCATGTTGTAGCTATGGAAAAAGTAGCTGAATAACATATTTACACAAAATGCTCTAAATGTAATACTTTTCAAGTTATAAATGATTTATTGTTGAGTAAGAACCTCAAAGTAGCTATTACTCAGCTATGCAATGAGCCACAGGTCTTGAATTTTACTATGTTATAGCTGACCCCAAAATAGGTGAATAACATATTGAAACTAAATACTCTAAATGCAATACTTTTGAAGTTATAAGTGATTTACTCAACAGTGAGAACCTAAAAGTAGCTATTACTCAGCTATGCCATGAGCTACAGGTCTGAAATTTTACTATGTTATAGCTGACCCAAAAGTAGCTGAATAACATATTTGCACAAAATTCTCTAAATGCAATAGTTTTCAAGTTACAAGTGATTTTACTCATGATGGAAGTTACTGAAAAGTCCAAAAGTAGCTATTACTCACTTAGCTATTGAGATAGACACCCAAGTTACTCACCATGTTGTAGCTATGAAAAAAGTAGCTGAATAACATATTTTAACAAAATGTTCTAAATGCAATACTTTTCAAGTTATAAGTGATATAGTCCATGATTTCATTAATTTTAATGCATTAAAAATTATTTAAAAAATTCATAAAAAAACTAGAAATAGGCCGCCCTGTTGATAGTAGATGCGAATAGAAACAGGATAGCATAGAAGAACACACATTATCATGTGTAATGTCCACCCATGAACCTTTTGCCCAAATTGTACAGTAGTCTTACAAGACCCTGTTTCATTTGTAAAATATATCAATGATACTTAAATATTTGTTAGTGTAGATGTAAATTATTTCAGCTTCATGCCTTTTTGCATTGGTTGGGTTGAAAATTTTGACGAAATCACTCTATCTTGCACGGTTAAGAAGATAGAAGCAAATTCCTGTTTTTCTATTTTTGGCAAAAATTTGAAAATTCAAAATGGCCGCCATCAAAAAAATTTCCAAGAGTACATTTCTTAGATACCCTATGGGTCGAAAATTTCAACAAAATAACTCTATTTTGCACGGTTAAGGCCAGTTTGTGTTTTTCCATTTTGGGCAAAAATTCGAAAATTCAAAATGGCTGCCATTTTTGGGGAGGGGAAAATTTTTTGAAAATTGCAAAGATTACATTCCTTAGATACCCTGTGGGTTGAAAAATTTAGACGAAATCGCTCTATCTCGCATGGTTAAGGAGATAGAAGCAAATTTGTGTTTTGCCATTTTTGGCAAAAATTTGAAAATTCAAAATGGCCGCCATTTTAGGGGAGGGGAAATTTTTTTTTAAATTGCCAAGAATACAATGCTCAAATACCGGTGGGTCGAAAATTTTGACGAAATCGCTCTATCTCGCATGGTTAAGGAGATAGAAGGAAATTTGTGTTTTGCCATTTTTGGCAAAACTTCGAAAATTCAAAATGGCCGCCATTTTTGGGGAGGGGAAAATTTTTTGAAAATTGCAAAGATTGCATTCCTTAGATACCCTGTGGGTCGAAAATTTCGACGAAATCGCTCTATCTCGCACGGTTAAGGAGATAGAAGCAAATTTGTGTTCTGCCATTTTTGGCAAAAATTCGAAAATTCAAAATGGCCGCCATTTTTGGGGAGGGGAAAATTTTTTGAAAATTGCAAAGATTGCATTGGTTAGATACCCTGTGCGTCGAAAATTTTGATGAAATCGCTCTATCTCGCACAGTTAAGGAGATAGAAGCAAATTAGTGTTTTGCCATTTTGGGCAAAAATTTGAAAATTCAAAATGGCCGCCATTTTTGGGGAGGGGAAATTTTTTTTTAAATTGCCAAGAATACAATGCTCAAATACCTGTGGGTCGAAAATTTTTACGAAATCGCTCTATCTCGCATGGTTAAGGAGATAGAAGCAAATTAGTGTTTTGCCATTTTGGGCAAAACTTCAAAAATTCAAAATGGCCGCCATTTTTGGGGAGGGGAAAATTTTTTGAAAATTGCAAAGATTGCATTCCTTAGATACCCTGTGGGTCGAAAATTTTGACGAAATCGCTCTATCTCGCACGGTTAAGGAGATAGAAGCAAATTTGTGTTCTGCCATTTTTGGCAAAAATTTGAAAATTCAAAATGGCCGCCATTTTTGGGGAGGGGAAAATTTTTTGAAAATTGCAAAGATTGCATTGGTTAGATACCCTGTGCGTCGAAAATTTTGATGAAATCGCTCTATCTCGCACAGTTAAGGAGATAGAAGCAAATTAGTGTTTTGCCATTTTGGGCAAAAATTTGAAAATTCAAAATGGCCGCCATTTTTGGGGAGGGGAAATTTTTTTTTAAATTGCCAAGAATACAATGCTCAAATACCTGTGGGTCGAAAATTTTTACGAAATCGCTCTATCTCGCATGGTTAAGGAGATAGAAGCAAATTAGTGTTTTGCCATTTTGGGCAAAACTTCAAAAATTCAAAATGGCCGCCATTTTTGGGGAGGGGAAAATTTTTTGAAAATTGCAAAGATTGCATTCCTTAGATACCCTGTGGGTCGAAAATTTTGACGAAATCGCTCTATCTCGCACGGTTAAGGAGATAGAAGCAAATTTGTGTTTTGCCATTTTTGGCAAAAATTCGAAAATTCAAAATGGCCGCCATTTTTGGGGAGGGGAAAATTTTTTGAAAATTGCAAATATTACATTCCTTAGATACCCTGTGGGTCGAAAATTTCGACGAAATCGCTCTATCTCGCACGGTTAAGGAGATAGAAGCAAATTTGTGTTTTGCCATTTTTGGCAAAAATTCGAAAATTCAAAATGGCCGCCATTTTTGGGGAGGGGAAAATTTTTAAAAAATTACCAAGAGTACAATGCTCAGATACCCTGTGGGTCGAAAATTTTGACGAAATCGCTCTATCTGGCACGGTTAAGGAGATAGAAGCAAATTTGTGTTTTGCCATTTTTGGCAAAAATTCGAAAATTCAAAATGGCCGCCAATTTTGGGGAGGGGAAAATTTTTTGAAAATTGCAAATATTACATTCCTTAGATACCCTGTGGGTCGAAAATTTCCACAAAATCGCTCTATCTCGCACGGTTAAGGAGATAGAAGCAAATTTGTGTTTTGCCATTTTTGGCAAAAATTCGAAAATTCAAAATGGCCGCCATTTTTGGGGAGGGGAAAATTTTTTGAAAATTGCAAAGAGTACACTCCTTAGATACCCTGTGGGTTGAAAATTTCGACGAAATCGCTCTATCTCACACGGTTAAGGAGATAGAAGGAAATTTGTGTTTTGCCAATTTTGGCGAAAATTCAAAATGGCCGCCATTTTTGGGGAGGGGAAAATTTTTTGAAAATTGCGCAGAGTACACTGCTCAGATACCCTGTGGGTCGAAAATTTTGACGAAATCGTTCTATCTCGCACGGTTAAGGAGATAGAAGCAAATTTGTGTTTTGCCATTTTTGGCAAAAATTCGAAAATTTAAAATGGCCGCCATTTTTAGGGAGGGGAAAATTTTTTGAAAATTGCAAATATTACATTCCTTAGATACCCTGTGGGTCGAAAATTTCGACGAAATCGCTCTATCTCGCACGGTTAAGGAGATAGAAACAAATTTGTGTTTTGCCATTTTTGGCAAAAATTCGAAAATTCAAAATGGCCGCCATTTTTGTGGAGGGGAAAATTTTTTGAAAATTGCAAAGAGTACACTCCTTAGATACCCTGTGGGTCGAAAATTTCGACGAAATCGCTCTATCTCACACGGTTAAGGAGATAGAAGGAAATTTGTGTTTTGCCATTTTTGGCAAAAATTCGAAAATTCAAAATGGCCGCCATTTTTGGGGAGGGGAAAATTTTTTGAAAATTGCAAATATTACATTCCTTAGATACCCTGTGGGTCGAAAATTTCGACGAAATCGCTCTATCTCGCACGGTTAAGGAGATAGAAGCAAATTTGTGTTTTGCCATTTTTGGCAAAAATTCGAAAATTCAAAATGGCCGCCATTTTTGGGGAGGGGAAAATTTTTAAAAAATTACCAAGACTACAATGCTCAGATACCCTGCGGGTCGAAAATTTTGACGAAATCGCTCTATCTGGCACGGTTAAGGAGATAGAAGCAAATTTGTGTTTTGCCATTTTTGGCAAAAATTCGAAAATTCAAAATGGCCGCCAATTTTGGGGAGGGTAAAATTTTTTGAAAATTGCAAAGATTGCATTCCTTAGATACCCTGTGGGTCGAAAATTTCGACGAAATCACTCTATCTCGCACGGTTAAGGAGATAGAAGCAAATTAGTGTTTTGCCATTTTTGGCAAAAATTCGAAAATTCAAAATGGCCGCCATTTTTGGGGAGGGGAAAATTTTTTGAAAATTGCAAAGAGTACACTCCATACATACCCTGTGGGTTGAAAATTTCGACAAAATCGCTCTATCTCACACGGTTAAGGAGATAGAAGGAAATTTGTGTTTTGCCAATTTTGGCGAAAATTCAAAATGGCCGCCATTTTTGGGGAGGGGAAAATTTTTTGAAAATTGCGCAGAGTACACTGCTCAGATACCCTGTGGGTCGAAAATTTTGACGAAATCGCTCTATCTCGCACGGTTAAGGAGATAGAAGCAAATTTGTGTTTTGCCATTTTTGGCAAAAATTCGAAAATTTAAAATGGCCGCCATTTTTAGGGAGGGGAAAATTTTTTGAAAATTGCAAATATTACATTCCTGAGATACCCTGTGGGTCGAAAATTTCGACGAAATCGCTCTATCTGGCACGGTTAAGGAGATAGAAGCAAATTTGTGTTTTGCCATTTTTGGCAAAAATTCGAAAATTCAAAATGGCCGCCAATTTTGGGGAGGGGAAAATTTTTTGAAAATTGCAAAGATTGCATTCCTTAGATACCCTGTGGGTCGAAAATTTCGACGAAATCACTCTATCTCGCACGGTTAAGGAGATAGAAGCAAATTAGTGTTTTGCCATTTTTGGCAAAAATTCGAAAATTCAAAATGGCCGCCAATTTTGGGGAGGGGAAAATTTTTTGAAAATTGCAAATATTACATTCCTTAGATACCCTGTGGGTCGAAAATTTCCACAAAATCGCTCTATCTCGCACGGTTAAGGAGATAGAAGCAAATTTGTGTTTTGCCATTTTTGGCAAAAATTCGAAAATTCAAAATGGCCGCCATTTTTGGGGAGGGGAAAATTTTTTGAAAATTGCAAAGAGTACACTCCTTAGATACCCTGTGGGTTGAAAATTTCGACGAAATCGCTCTATCTCACACGGTTAAGGAGATAGAAGGAAATTTGTGTTTTGCCAATTTTGGCGAAAATTCAAAATGGCCGCCATTTTTGGGGAGGGGAAAATTTTTTGAAAATTGCGCAGAGTACACTGCTCAGATACCCTGTGGGTCGAAAATTTTGACGAAATCGTTCTATCTCGCACGGTTAAGGAGATAGAAGCAAATTTGTGTTTTGCCATTTTTGGCAAAAATTCGAAAATTTAAAATGGCCGCCATTTTTAGGGAGGGGAAAATTTTTTGAAAATTGCAAATATTACATTCCTTAGATACCCTGTGGGTCGAAAATTTCGACGAAATCGCTCTATCTCGCACGGTTAAGGAGATAGAAACAAATTTGTGTTTTGCCATTTTTGGCAAAAATTCGAAAATTCAAAATGGCCGCCATTTTTGTGGAGGGGAAAATTTTTTGAAAATTGCAAAGAGTACACTCCTTAGATACCCTGTGGGTCGAAAATTTCGACGAAATCGCTCTATCTCACACGGTTAAGGAGATAGAAGGAAATTTGTGTTTTGCCATTTTTGGCAAAAATTCGAAAATTCAAAATGGCCGCCATTTTTGGGGAGGGGAAAATTTTTTGAAAATTGCAAATATTACATTCCTTAGATACCCTGTGGGTCGAAAATTTCGACGAAATCGCTCTATCTCGCACGGTTAAGGAGATAGAAGCAAATTTGTGTTTTGCCATTTTTGGCAAAAATTCGAAAATTCAAAATGGCCGCCATTTTTGGGGAGGGGAAAATTTTTAAAAAATTACCAAGACTACAATGCTCAGATACCCTGCGGGTCGAAAATTTTGACGAAATCGCTCTATCTGGCACGGTTAAGGAGATAGAAGCAAATTTGTGTTTTGCCATTTTTGGCAAAAATTCGAAAATTCAAAATGGCCGCCAATTTTGGGGAGGGTAAAATTTTTTGAAAATTGCAAAGATTGCATTCCTTAGATACCCTGTGGGTCGAAAATTTCGACGAAATCACTCTATCTCGCACGGTTAAGGAGATAGAAGCAAATTAGTGTTTTGCCATTTTTGGCAAAAATTCGAAAATTCAAAATGGCCGCCATTTTTGGGGAGGGGAAAATTTTTTGAAAATTGCAAAGAGTACACTCCATACATACCCTGTGGGTTGAAAATTTCGACAAAATCGCTCTATCTCACACGGTTAAGGAGATAGAAGGAAATTTGTGTTTTGCCAATTTTGGCGAAAATTCAAAATGGCCGCCATTTTTGGGGAGGGGAAAATTTTTTGAAAATTGCGCAGAGTACACTGCTCAGATACCCTGTGGGTCGAAAATTTTGACGAAATCGCTCTATCTCGCACGGTTAAGGAGATAGAAGCAAATTTGTGTTTTGCCATTTTTGGCAAAAATTCGAAAATTTAAAATGGCCGCCATTTTTAGGGAGGGGAAAATTTTTTGAAAATTGCAAATATTACATTCCTGAGATACCCTGTGGGTCGAAAATTTCGACGAAATCGCTCTATCTGGCACGGTTAAGGAGATAGAAGCAAATTTGTGTTTTGCCATTTTTGGCAAAAATTCGAAAATTCAAAATGGCCGCCATTTTTGGGGAGGGGAAAATTTTTAAAAAATTACCAAGACTACAATGCTCAGATACCCTGCGGGTCGAAAATTTTGACGAAATCGCTCTATCTGGCACGGTTAAGGAGATAGAAGCAAATTTGTGTTTTGCCATTTTTGGCAAAAATTCGAAAATTCAAAATGGCCGCCAATTTTGGGGAGGGTAAAATTTTTTGAAAATTGCAAAGATTGCATTCCTTAGATACCCTGTGGGTCGAAAATTTCGACGAAATCACTCTATCTCGCACGGTTAAGGAGATAGAAGCAAATTAGTGTTTTGCCATTTTTGGCAAAAATTCGAAAATTCAAAATGGCCGCCATTTTTGGGGAGGGGAAAATTTTTTGAAAATTGCAAAGAGTACACTCCATACATACCCTGTGGGTTGAAAATTTGCAATTTTCAAAAAATTTTCCCCTCCCCAAAAATGGCGGCCATTTTGAATTTTCGAATTTTTGCCAAAAATGGCAAAACACAAATTTCCTTCTATCTCCTTAACCGTGTGAGATAGAGCGATTTCGTCGAAATTTTCGACCCACAGGGTATCTAAGGAGTGTACTCTTTGCAATTTTCAAAAAATTTTCCCCTCCACAAAAATGGCGGCCATTTTGAATTTTCGAATTTTTGCCAAAAATGGCAAAACACAAATTTGTTTCTATCTCCTTAACCGTGCGAGATAGAGCGATTTCGTCGAAATTTTCGACCCACAGGGTATCTAAGGAATGTAATATTTGCAATTTTCAAAAAATTTTCCCCTCCCTAAAAATGGCGGCCATTTTAAATTTTCGAATTTTTGCCAAAAATGGCAAAACACAAATTTGCTTCTATCTCCTTAACCGTGCGAGATAGAACGATTTCGTCAAAATTTTCGACCCACAGGGTATCTGAGCAGTGTACTCTGCGCAATTTTCAAAAAATTTTCCCCTCCCCAAAAATGGCGGCCATTTTGAATTTTCGCCAAAATTGGCAAAACACAAATTTCCTTCTATCTCCTTAACCGTGTGAGATAGAGCGATTTCGTCGAAATTTTCAACCCACAGGGTATCTAAGGAGTGTACTCTTTGCAATTTTCAAAAAATTTTCCCCTCCCCAAAAATGGCGGCCATTTTGAATTTTCGAATTTTTGCCAAAAATGGCAAAACACAAATTTGCTTCTATCTCCTTAACCGTGCGAGATAGAGCGATTTTGTGGAAATTTTCGACCCACAGGGTATCTAAGGAATGTAATATTTGCAATTTTCAAAAAATTTTCCCCTCCCCAAAATTGGCGGCCATTTTGAATTTTCGAATTTTTGCCAAAAATGGCAAAACACTAATTTGCTTCTATCTCCTTAACCGTGCGAGATAGAGTGATTTCGTCGAAATTTTCGACCCACAGGGTATCTAAGGAATGCAATCTTTGCAATTTTCAAAAAATTTTCCCCTCCCCAAAATTGGCGGCCATTTTGAATTTTCGAATTTTTGCCAAAAATGGCAAAACACAAATTTGCTTCTATCTCCTTAACCGTGCCAGATAGAGCGATTTCGTCGAAATTTTCGACCCACAGGGTATCTCAGGAATGTAATATTTGCAATTTTCAAAAAATTTTCCCCTCCCTAAAAATGGCGGCCATTTTAAATTTTCGAATTTTTGCCAAAAATGGCAAAACACAAATTTGCTTCTATCTCCTTAACCGTGCGAGATAGAGCGATTTCGTCAAAATTTTCGACCCACAGGGTATCTGAGCAGTGTACTCTGCGCAATTTTCAAAAAATTTTCCCCTCCCCAAAAATGGCGGCCATTTTGAATTTTCGCCAAAATTGGCAAAACACAAATTTCCTTCTATCTCCTTAACCGTGTGAGATAGAGCGATTTTGTCGAAATTTTCAACCCACAGGGTATGTATGGAGTGTACTCTTTGCAATTTTCAAAAAATTTTCCCCTCCCCAAAAATGGCGGCCATTTTGAATTTTCGAATTTTTGCCAAAAATGGCAAAACACTAATTTGCTTCTATCTCCTTAACCGTGCGAGATAGAGTGATTTCGTCGAAATTTTCGACCCACAGGGTATCTAAGGAATGCAATCTTTGCAATTTTCAAAAAATTTTACCCTCCCCAAAATTGGCGGCCATTTTGAATTTTCGAATTTTTGCCAAAAATGGCAAAACACAAATTTGCTTCTATCTCCTTAACCGTGCCAGATAGAGCGATTTCGTCAAAATTTTCGACCCGCAGGGTATCTGAGCATTGTAGTCTTGGTAATTTTTTAAAAATTTTCCCCTCCCCAAAAATGGCGGCCATTTTGAATTTTCGAATTTTTGCCAAAAATGGCAAAACACAAATTTGCTTCTATCTCCTTAACCGTGCGAGATAGAGCGATTTCGTCGAAATTTTCGACCCACAGGGTATCTAAGGAATGTAATATTTGCAATTTTCAAAAAATTTTCCCCTCCCCAAAAATGGCGGCCATTTTGAATTTTCGAATTTTTGCCAAAAATGGCAAAACACAAATTTCCTTCTATCTCCTTAACCGTGTGAGATAGAGCGATTTCGTCGAAATTTTCGACCCACAGGGTATCTAAGGAGTGTACTCTTTGCAATTTTCAAAAAATTTTCCCCTCCACAAAAATGGCGGCCATTTTGAATTTTCGAATTTTTGCCAAAAATGGCAAAACACAAATTTGTTTCTATCTCCTTAACCGTGCGAGATAGAGCGATTTCGTCGAAATTTTCGACCCACAGGGTATCTAAGGAATGTAATATTTGCAATTTTCAAAAAATTTTCCCCTCCCTAAAAATGGCGGCCATTTTAAATTTTCGAATTTTTGCCAAAAATGGCAAAACACAAATTTGCTTCTATCTCCTTAACCGTGCGAGATAGAACGATTTCGTCAAAATTTTCGACCCACAGGGTATCTGAGCAGTGTACTCTGCGCAATTTTCAAAAAATTTTCCCCTCCCCAAAAATGGCGGCCATTTTGAATTTTCGCCAAAATTGGCAAAACACAAATTTCCTTCTATCTCCTTAACCGTGTGAGATAGAGCGATTTCGTCGAAATTTTCAACCCACAGGGTATCTAAGGAGTGTACTCTTTGCAATTTTCAAAAAATTTTCCCCTCCCCAAAAATGGCGGCCATTTTGAATTTTCGAATTTTTGCCAAAAATGGCAAAACACTAATTTGCTTCTATCTCCTTAACCGTGCGAGATAGAGCGATTTCGGCAAAATTTTCGACCCACAGGGTATCTGATGAGTGTACTCTGCAATTTTCAAAAAATTTTCCCCTCCCCAAAAATGGCGGCCATTTTGAATTTTCGAATTTTTGCCAAAAATGGCAAAACACTAATTTGCTTCTATCTCCTTAACCGTGCGAGATAGAGTGATTTCGTCGAAATTTTCGACCCACAGGGTATCTAAGGAATGCAATCTTTGCAATTTTCAAAAAATTTTCCCCTCCCCAAAAATGGCGGCCATTTTGAATTTTCGAATTTTTGCCAAAAATGGCAAAACACTAATTTGCTTCTATCTCCTTAACCGTGCGAGATAGAGTGATTTCGTCGAAATTTTCGACCCACAGGGTATCTAAGGAATGCAATCTTTGCAATTTTCAAAAAATTTTACCCTCCCCAAAATTGGCGGCCATTTTGAATTTTCGAATTTTTGCCAAAAATGGCAAAACACAAATTTGCTTCTATCTCCTTAACCGTGCCAGATAGAGCGATTTCGTCAAAATTTTCGACCCGCAGGGTATCTGAGCATTGTAGTCTTGGTAATTTTTTAAAAATTTTCCCCTCCCCAAAAATGGCGGCCATTTTGAATTTTCGAATTTTTGCCAAAAATGGCAAAACACAAATTTGCTTCTATCTCCTTAACCGTGCGAGATAGAGCGATTTCGTCGAAATTTTCGACCCACAGGGTATCTAAGGAATGTAATATTTGCAATTTTCAAAAAATTTTCCCCTCCCCAAAAATGGCGGCCATTTTGAATTTTCGAATTTTTGCCAAAAATGGCAAAACACAAATTTCCTTCTATCTCCTTAACCGTGTGAGATAGAGCGATTTCGTCGAAATTTTCGACCCACAGGGTATCTAAGGAGTGTACTCTTTGCAATTTTCAAAAAATTTTCCCCTCCACAAAAATGGCGGCCATTTTGAATTTTCGAATTTTTGCCAAAAATGGCAAAACACAAATTTGTTTCTATCTCCTTAACCGTGCGAGATAGAGCGATTTCGTCGAAATTTTCGACCCACAGGGTATCTAAGGAATGTAATATTTGCAATTTTCAAAAAATTTTCCCCTCCCTAAAAATGGCGGCCATTTTAAATTTTCGAATTTTTGCCAAAAATGGCAAAACACAAATTTGCTTCTATCTCCTTAACCGTGCGAGATAGAACGATTTCGTCAAAATTTTCGACCCACAGGGTATCTGAGCAGTGTACTCTGCGCAATTTTCAAAAAATTTTCCCCTCCCCAAAAATGGCGGCCATTTTGAATTTTCGCCAAAATTGGCAAAACACAAATTTCCTTCTATCTCCTTAACCGTGTGAGATAGAGCGATTTCGTCGAAATTTTCAACCCACAGGGTATCTAAGGAGTGTACTCTTTGCAATTTTCAAAAAATTTTCCCCTCCCCAAAAATGGCGGCCATTTTGAATTTTCGAATTTTTGCCAAAAATGGCAAAACACTAATTTGCTTCTATCTCCTTAACCGTGCGAGATAGAGCGATTTCGGCAAAATTTTCGACCCACAGGGTATCTGATGAGTGTACTCTGCAATTTTCAAAAAATTTTCCCCTCCCCAAAAATGGCGGCCATTTTGAATTTTCGAATTTTTGCCAAAAATGGCAAAACACTAATTTGCTTCTATCTCCTTAACCGTGCGAGATAGAGTGATTTCGTCGAAATTTTCGACCCACAGGGTATCTAAGGAATGCAATCTTTGCAATTTTCAAAAAATTTTCCCCTCCCCAAAATTGGCGGCCATTTTGAATTTTCGGGGAGGGGAAAATTTTTTGAAAATTGCAAAGAGTACACTCCTTAGATACCCTGTGGGTTGAAAATTTCGACGAAATCGCTCTATCTCGCACGGTTAAGGAGATAGAAGCAAATTTGTGTTTTGCCATTTTTGGCAAAAATTCGAAAATTTAAAATGGCCGCCATTTTTAGGGAGGGGAAAATTTTTTGAAAATTGCAAATATTACATTCCTTAGATACCCTGTGGGTCGAAAATTTCGACGAAATCGCTCTATCTCGCACGGTTAAGGAGATAGAAGCAAATTTGTGTTTTGCCATTTTTGGCAAAAATTCGAAAATTCAAAATGGCCGCCATTTTTGTGGAGGGGAAAATTTTTTGAAAATTGCAAAGAGTACACTCCTTAGATACCCTGTGGGTTGAAAATTTCGACGAAATCGTTCTATCTCACACGGTTAAGGAGATAGAAGGAAATTTGTGTTTTGCCATTTTTGGCAAAAATTCGAAAATTCAAAATGGCTGCCATTTTTGGGGAGGGGAAAATTTTTTGAAAATTGCAAATATTACATTCCTTAGATACCCTGTGGGTCGAAAATTTTGACGAAATCGCTCTATCTGGCACGGTTAAGGAGATAGAAGCAAATTTGTGTTTTGCCATTTTTGGCAAAAATTCGAAAATTTAAAATGGCCGCCATTTTTGGGGAGGGGAAAATTTTTTGAAAATTGCAAATATTACACTCCTTAGATACCCTGTGGGTCGAAAATTTCGACGAAATCACTCTATCTCGCACGGTTAAGGAGATAGAAGCAAATTTGTGTTTTGCCATTTTTGGCAAAAATTCGAAAATTCAAAATGGCCGCCATTTTTGGGGAGGGGAAAATTTTTTGAAAATTGCAAAGAGTACACTCCTTAGATACCCTGTGGGTTGAAAATTTCGACGAAATCGCTCTATCTCACACGGTTAAGGAGATAGAAGGAAATTTGTGTTTTGCCAATTTTGGCGAAAATTCAAAATGGCCGCCATTTTTGGGGAGGGGAAAATTTTTTGAAAATTGCGCAGAGTACACTGCTCAGATACCCTGTGGGTCGAAAATTTTGACGAAATCGCTCTATCTCGCACGGTTAAGGAGATAGAAGCAAATTTGTGTTTTGCCATTTTTGGCAAAAATTCGAAAATTTAAAATGGCCGCCATTTTTAGGGAGGGGAAAATTTTTTGAAAATTGCAAATATTACATTCCTTAGATACCCTGTGGGTCGAAAATTTCCACAAAATCGCTCTATCTCGCACGGTTAAGGAGATAGAAGCAAATTTGTGTTTTGCCATTTTTGGCAAAAATTCGAAAATTCAAAATGGCCGCCATTTTTGGGGAGGGGAAAATTTTTGGAAAATTGCAAATATTACATTCCTTAGATACCCTGTGGGTCGAAAATTTTGACGAAATCGCTCTATCTGGCACGGTTAAGGAGATAGAAGCAAATTTGTGTTTTGCCATTTTTGGCAAAAATTCGAAAATTTAAAATGGCCGCCATTTTTGGGGAGGGGAAAATTTTTTGAAAATTGCAAATATTACACTCCTTAGATACCCTGTGGGTCGAAAATTTCGACGAAATCACTCTATCTCGCACGGTTAAGGAGATAGAAGCAAATTTGTGTTTTGCCATTTTTGGCAAAAATTCGAAAATTCAAAATGGCCGCCATTTTTGGGGAGGGGAAAATTTTTTGAAAATTGCAAAGAGTACACTCCTTAGATACCCTGTGGGTTGAAAATTTCGACGAAATCGCTCTATCTCACACGGTTAAGGAGATAGAAGGAAATTTGTGTTTTGCCAATTTTGGCGAAAATTCAAAATGGCCGCCATTTTTGGGGAGGGGAAAATTTTTTGAAAATTGCGCAGAGTACACTGCTCAGATACCCTGTGGGTCGAAAATTTTGACGAAATCGCTCTATCTCGCACGGTTAAGGAGATAGAAGCAAATTTGTGTTTTGCCATTTTTGGCAAAAATTCGAAAATTTAAAATGGCCGCCATTTTTAGGGAGGGGAAAATTTTTTGAAAATTGCAAATATTACATTCCTTAGATACCCTGCGGGTCGAAAATTTCGACGAAATCGCTCTATCTGGCACGGTTAAGGAGATAGAAGCAAATTTGTGTTTTGCCATTTTTGGCAAAAATTCGAAAATTCAAAATGGCCGCCAATTTTGGGGAGGGGAAAATTTTTTGAAAATTGCAAAGATTGCATTCCTTAGATACCCTGTGGGTCGAAAATTTCGACGAAATCACTCTATCTCACACGGTTAAGGAGATAGAAGCAAATTAGTGTTTTGCCATTTTTGGCAAAAATTCGAAAATTCAAAATGGCCGCCATTTTTGGGGAGGGGAAAATTTTTTGAAAATTGCAAAGAGTACACTCCTCAGATACCCTGTGGGTCGAAAATTTTGCCGAAATCGCTCTATCTCGCACGGTTAAGGAGATAGAAGCAAATTGTAGTAAAATATCTTTAATTATTTTGGCTTAAATGCACGGAAACCAATGGGTACTGAAAATAGCTGTACTTAAGTATTACTCAGTAAGCAAAAGAGGTACAACCAAAACCAAAAGCAATCCCAAGCAAGCTACTGACCCAATAAGCCTGCATACCAAATTTGGTGACAATAGCTCTAATACTTTTCCTTTAAATGAGCGGAAACCATGCGTGACGCCGGACATCGGACGCCGGACGCCGGACACCGGACGCCGGACATCGGACATCGGACGGCGATAAAAGCAAAAATAATATATCCACCCCCCAGGGGGGTGGACATAATAATTAAGAAAGATCCAGGTCTTACACTCACACAAGGGAATCTACTTGTGGTCTAGTACATATATGCAAGATATGAGAGAAATCCCTGCAATAGTCACTGAGAAAATTGTGATAAAGTGTTGAAGCGTGGCCACACAATCCTCTCCTCTGTCCTGGTGAAGACATTATGAACTAAGCACTCTTGAAGATGTTTTCCACACAAATAAAGTTCTTTAAAAGAAATATTTCTACGAATACTTCCACAAAAACAATTAACACAAAATTCCGTCTGCACAAGGTGTGCGCCAAACGAAAAAGATGCTATGACGTCATGATGTCTAGACAGGAAGGAAGTACTATGCGCCACCTAGCGAACGCACAAGGGGACCGGCCAGCTTATGGGTTCATAATGGACACATATAAGCAACTTTTTCTGTCGTTTGGCGGGCCGGTCTGCGCCGACCGGATTAGCAATTTGTCCATTGGATAGGATGTATTAACGCAATAAAAAGACAGATTTGCATGCCTTGAACAATTTTTCATCCTCGATAGATAAGATATCTTTTAAAACAAACAGCATGTCTCTAGGCCTTGTAGTTTTGGAGTAGAAGTTGTTCACACGGACGCGTACGCCAACGCCACAGAGTGACGACAAAATGACTCAGTTTGCTGATGATACAACTTTGATTTTAGATGGGATAACAAATTCATTGGAAGCAGCTTTGAATATTCTAGAAATTTTTGGTTCCATTTCTGGTTTAAAGGTAAATACTGAAAAGACACAGATCGTTTGGATAGGCAAAAAAAAAACATTAAAAAAAAAAATTGCCTGCAAAAGTTATACATGGACGACGGTAAAAATTTAAAATTACTTGGTATAATTTTTTCTGTAGATCTAGATAAATGTCCTGAACTTAATTATTCAGTAAAAAAAACCCAAAAATTAAAGAAAGTATTAGTCAGTGGAACAAAGGATATCTCACCCCATTGGGTAAAGTAACTGTCATAAAATAGCATCAGAGATGCCCGTACCCCACAGCCTGGGGAAATATTTTTCAACACCACGAGATATAGAAGTAGTATAACAGTACAAAATTTCAAGATACTTTCAGAGCAGTGTCAGTTATATTAAGGTCCAAATAATGCTTAAGTAGAGAAAATAATATCTAAGGAAAAGAAATGTATGTAAAGATGAAGTATTAAAACAAAACAATTCAATAATAAAATTACAGCACTTATCAGTAAACTAAAAATGGCCGAATTATGGTTTGGATGTTTTGAATATTACCCATGCATACAAAAGTGGCAATACATTCAATGAATACTTATGTGTGGTGTTGGAGAAAAGCATGTGGCTCACTTGATGAAATTCCATCTGTTACAATGGGAACTTGCAAAAAGAAATTCTTAATGAATTCTAATATGACTTTAACAGTGCTTAATCTCCATCAACAGACAGACCCAAAGGTGCAACAAGATTTTAAAGGTCAATACAGCAAGGTCAAAGGTCAATCAGTGTCACACCATGACATGGCACACCTAAAACCCTCAACCAATGTCCCTACCAAGTATAAACTTCCTACACCTTACAGTCTCTGAGATATAGCCTGGACAAGATTTTATAGGTCAAGGTCACTACTGCAAGGTCACAGGTCAAATCAAGGTCAGACCATGACGTTGCACACCTACACCCCCCAAACAATGTCCCTGCCAAGTATCAACTTCCTACACCTTACAGTTTCTGAGATACAGCCCGGACAAACTATTTCCCGCCGCCCGACCGCCCGCCCATCCGGACACCATGGGTGAAAACAATACCCCGACAGCCCTTAGGGGCTGTGGGGTAAAAAACCTTTCTGATATCTAAAATAAATCACCTTCTCACTACCTTACCAGATCCAAAAGAAAAATTTATCAATGAAATAAATGACATATTTTTTAAATTTTTGTGGTCTGGTAAGCCAGACAAAATAAACAGAAAAAACTGTAGAATTAGAAAATAAAGATGGAGGGATAAATATGATAAATTTTCAAAATTCTATAATTTCACTTAAAGCAACTTGGGTGAGAAGGTTAATAACAAATCAAAGCTATAGTAAGCCTTTATGGATAGAATTATTTGAAAAGATGTATAATACCAATATTACAAAATTTACCAATTTTGGAACTTTCTATCCAGTTATACTGAAAAAAAGGTCAAACAAGTTATTTTGGAACAAGCATTCTGACGCATGCATTTATCTCCCACCATATAAATTAGATGTACTAAAGATAGTGAAATATAAATTTTTTTGTGAGACAGAGGCACATGTAGAAGTGACAAGAAAGAGATTCAGTGTTGCCAAAAGTAGCTATTACTCACTTAGCTATTGAGATAGACACCCAAGTTACTCAGCATGTTGTAGCTGAGTAAAAAGGAAAAAGGAGCTGAATAACCTATTTTAACAAAATGCTCTAAATGCAATACTTTTCAAGTTATAAATGATTTAGTGTTGAGTAAGAACCTCAAAGTAGCTATTACTCAGCTATGCAATGAGCCACAGGTCTTGAATTTTACTATGTTATAGCTGATTCAAAATAGGTGAGTAACATATTGAAATTAAATAATCTAACTGCAAGAGTTTTCAAGTTATAAGTGACTTACTCAACAGTGATAACCTAAAGGTAGCTATTACTCAGCTATGCCACAAGCTATAGGTCTGAAATTTTATTAGGTTATAGCTGACCCAAAAGTACATGACCAACATATTTGCCCAAAATTCTCTAAATGCAATAGTTTTCAAGTTACAAGTGATTTTACTCATGATGGAAGTTAGTGAAAAATCCAAAAGTAGCTATTACTCACTTAGCTATTGTGATAGACACCGAAGTTACTCACCATGTTGTAGCTATGGAAAAAGTAGCTGAATAACATATTTTAACAAGGTGCTCTAAATGTAATACTTTTCAAGTTATAATTGATTTAGTGCATGATTTCATGAATTTTAATGCATTAAAAATTATTTAAAAAATTCATTAAAAAAATTTAGCATGTGAAAGCTCTCCAAAATGTAGGTGAATGAGTTATTTGATAAATATTGGCTATCTGCAATACTTGTAGAGATAATTCGCATTAACTCATTTTGAGTAGGTGAATAATTAACTACGAGTGTGAAACTTCACCAAGTGAAAGCTCTCCCAAAAGTATGTGAATGAGTTATTTGAGAAAAATTGGCTATCTGCAATACTTTTACGGATAATTCACATTTACTCATTTTGATTAGGTGAGTAATTAGCTACAGGTCTGGAACTTCACCATGTGAAAGCTCTCCCAAAAGTAGATGAACGTGTAATTTGATAAAAATTGGATACCCGCAATACTTTTAGAGATAACTAGAGGATCGCTCGCAAAAAAAAAAGATAATGTTTTTGCATAGCAAAAACAAAGCGTCCCGAAAAGGATATAAAGGTGAGTGCTAAAGTATTAAGAAAATGCTTCGTTTCTAGCCTTATACTGTTGTGGCAACCAAAGTCAGCGTAGTCTGCTCTATCTAGCACGGTTTTCACGATATAAGCATTTTTGTGTTTTGCAAAAAATAAAAAAATTAAAAATGTCTGCTATATTTGGCGAGACAAAAATATTTTGAAAATTGGCATGGCTACTCTGCAGAGATACCCAGCAGGTCCAAAATTTTGTTGAGTTCGCTCCATATAGCACAATTTTCGAGATATAAGCATTTTTGTGTTTTGCAAAAACTTTGAAAATTCAAAATGGCCACCATTTTTGGGGAGACAAAAATTTTTGTCAAGACCACTGCCGTGGTGTGTATCTCCCGCCGAGCATTAAAGCAGAAGAAATAGCTTTTCCGAGATATTCACAATTTTTCATTTTCGTGTGTGAAAGGTCTTCCAAAAGTAGGTGAATGAGTTATTTGAGAAAAATTGGCTATCTGCAATACTATTAAGAGATAATTCACATTTACTCATTTTGAGTAGGTGAATAATTATCTATGGGTCTGAAACTTCAAGCGAAAGGTCTCCCAAAAGTAGGTGAATGAGTTATTTGAGAAAATTGGCTATCTGCAATACTTTTAGAGATAATTCGCATTTACTCATTTTGAGTAGGTGAGTAATTAGCTATGGGTCTGAAACTTCACCATGTGAAAGCTCTCCCACAAGTAGATGAATGAGTATTTGATAAAAATTGGGTATCCGCAATACTTTTACAGATAATTAGCATTTACTCATTTTGAGTAGGTGAATAAATAGCTATGGGTCTGAAACCTCACAGAGTGAAAGCTCTCCCAAAAGTAGGTGACTGAGTTATTTGAGAAAAATTGGCTATCTGCAATACTTTTAGAGATAATTCACATTTACTCATTTTGAGTAGGTGAATAATTAGCTATGGGTCTGAAACTTCACCATGTGAAAGCTCTGACAAAAGTAGGTGAATGAGTTATTTGAGAAAAATTGGCTATCTGCAATACTTTATGAGATAATTCGCATTTACTCATTTTGAGTAGGTGAGTAATTAGCTATGGGTCTGAAACTTCACCAAGTGAAAGCTCTCCCAAAAGTAGGTGAATGAGTTATTTGAGAAAAATTGGCTATCTGCAATACTTTTAGAGATAATTCGCATTTACTCATTTTGAGTAGGTGAGTAATTAGCTATGGGTCTGAAACTTCACGAAGTGAAAGCTCTCCCAAAAGTAGGTGAATGAGTTATTTGAGAAAAATTGGCTATCTGCAATACTTTTAGAGATAATTCGCATTTACTCATTTTGAGTAGGTGAGTAATTAGCTATGGGTCTGAAACTTCACAGAGTGAAAGCTCTCCCAAAAGTAGGTGAATGAGTTATTTGAGAAAAATTGGCTATCTGCAATACTTTTAGAGATAATTCGCATTTACTCATTTTGAGTAGGTGAGTAATTAGCTATGGGTCTGAAACTTCACCAAGTGAAAGCTCTCCCAAAAGTAGGTGAATGAGTTATTTGAGAAAAATTGGCTATCTGCAATACTTTTAGAGATAATTCGCATTTACTCATTTTGAGTAGGTGAGTAATTAGCTATGAGTCTGAAACTTCACCAAGTGAAAGCTCTCCCAAAAGTAGGTGAATGAGTTATTTGAGAAAAATTGGCTATCTGCAATACTTTTAGAGATAATTAGCATTTACTCATTTTGAGTAGGTAAATAATTAGCTATGGGTCTGAAACTTCACCATGTGAAAGCTCTCCCAAAAGTAGGTGAATGAGTTATTTGAGAAAAATTGGCTATCTGCAATACTTTTAGAAATAATTCGCATTTACTCATTTTGAGTAGGTGAATAATTGGCTATGGGTCTGAAACTTCACCATGTGAAAGCTCTTCCAAAAGTAGGTGAATGAGTTATTTGAGAAAAATTGGCCATCTGCAATACTTTTAGAGGTAATTCGCATTTACTCTTTTTGAGTAGGTGAGCAATTAGCTATGGGTCTGAAACTTCACCAAGTGAAAGCTCTTTGGGATAGCTGCTCTGCAGAGATACCCTGAAGATAAAAAATTTCGTCGAAATCGCTCTATGTAGCACGGTTTTCGAAATATAAGCATTTTTGTGTTTTGCAATTTTTGCGCAAAAATTCGAAAATTCAAAATGGCCGCCATTTTTGGCAAGATAAAATTTTTTTGAAAATTGGCATGGATACTCTGCAGAGATACCCTGTGGGTCAAAAATTTCGTCGAAATCGCTCTATCTAGCACGGTTTTCGAGATA
This sequence comes from Sabellastarte sp. h YS-2021, assembly GCA_964017235.1. NCBI lineage: Eukaryota > Metazoa > Annelida > Polychaeta > Sabellida > Sabellidae > Sabellastarte > Sabellastarte sp. h YS-2021. Next base: position 1,819,653 of record OZ024931.1, read on the forward strand.
TAAGCATTTTTGTGTTTTGCAATTTTGCGAAAAATTTGAAAATTCAAAATGGCCGCCATTTTTTGCGAGAAATTTTTTGTTTGAAAATTGGCATGGCTAATCTGCAGAGATACCCTGTGGGTCAAAAATTTCGTCGAAATTGCTCTATCTAGCAGGGTTTTTGAGATATAAGCATTTTTATGTTTTGCAATTTTTGCGAAAAATTCGAAAATTCAAAATGGCCGCCATTTTTGGCGAGATAAAATTTTTTTCAAAATTGGGATAACTACTCTGCAGAGATACCCTGAGGGTCAAAAATTTCGTCGAAATCGCTCTATCTAGCACGGTTTTCGAGATATAAGCATTTTTGTGTTTTGCAATTTTTGCGAAAATTTCGAAAATTCAAAATGGCCGCCATTTTTGGCGAGAGAAAAATTTTTTGAAAATTGGGAAAAGTACTCTGCAGAGATATCCTGTGGGTCAAAAATTTTGTCGAAATTGCTCTATCTAGCACGGTTTTTGAGATATAAGCATTCTTGTGTTTTGCAATTTTTGCGAAAATTTCGAAAATTCAAAATGGCCGCCATTTTGGGCGAGACAAAAATTTTTTGAAAATTGGGAAAACTACTCCGCAGAGATACCCTGCGGGTCAAAAATTTCGTCGAAATCGCTCTATCTAGCACGGTTTTCGAGATATAAGCATTTTTGTGTTTTCCTTATTTGGAAAATTCGTAATGATTAATTAATGATTAATTAATCATTAATTACTCGGACATTTCTTGACCAATCAATGCCAAAATCTAATGATTTCCAGATTTTAATAGAATGAATGTATTTGCCAAGTTTCAGGTGAATTGATAAAATTCCTTTCAAGTTATCATCCGGACAAGCTTCCCCATCGAAAAAAGACATTTTTGGTCATGTGACCTCTCTGATTGGTTGAAATGTCACTGCAGCATATTCAAAAAAATTCCCCAGGGCTACTGCCTAAACCTGCCAAATTTGAAAAGAATCCGCCTAACGGTTACAGAGTTATAAGGAAAACAAAATGCGGAGCCGGCGGAGCCGGAAGCTCTCCCATACACAAACAAGCGTCCCTTGCGGGATGCTTAATTAGCATTTACTCATTTTGAGGAGGTGAATAATTAGCTACGGCTCTGAAAAATCACCAAGTGAAAGCTCTCCCAAAAGTAGGTGAATGAGTTATTTGATAAAAATTGGCTATCTGCAATACTTTTAGAGATAATTCACATTTACTCATTTTCAGTAGGTGAGTAATTAGCTACGGGTCTGGAACTTCACCATGTGAAAGCCCTCCCAAAAGTAGATGAATGAGTTATTTGAGAAAAATTGGATATCTGCAATACTTTTAGAGATAATTCACATTTACTCATTTTGAGTAGGTGAGTAATTAGCTACGGGTCTGGAACTTCACCATGTGAAAGCTCTCCCAAAAGTAGATGAACGAGTAATTTGATAAAAATTGGATATCTACAATACTTTTAGAGACAATTAGCATTTACTCATTTTGAGGTGAATAATTAGCTACGGGTCTGAAACTTCACCAAGTGAAAGCTCTTCCAAAAGTAGGTGAATGAGTTATTTAAGAAAAATTGGATATCCCCAATACTTTTAGGGATAATTCACATTTACTCATTTTGAGTAGGTGAGTAATTAGCTAAGGGTCTGGAACTTCACCATGTGAAAGCTCTCCCAAAAGTAGATGAAGGAGTTATTTGATAAAAATTGGATATCGGCAATACTTTTAGAGATAATTATCATTTACTCATTATGAGTAGGTGAATAATTAGCTATGGGTCTGTAGATGAAGCAGTTATTTGAGAAAAATTATGTCATTATTTTGCCACAAATAAGAAAATAGCTATTACTCACTTATGGCATGCAATAGAACCCCAAACTATATGCATTTACCCTACAGTCACAACTTCAAAGTAGGTATTACTCGGCTATCCAATGTGCAACAGGTCTGAAACTTTACTATGTGATAGATTATCAAAAACTAGATGAACAACATATTTGAAAATATTTCCCTAACTTTAATACTTTTGAAGATATTTGACATTTACTTATGTTGTTATTTTGCTACAAATAAGAAAATAGCTATTACTCACTTATGGCATGCAATACAACCCCAAAACATATACCATGTTATAGTTAAGGACAAAGTAGCTGAACAACATATTTGAAGAAAAAGCTGTAACTGCAATAGTTTTGGAGTTACAATGGATTTACTCAACAGTCAGAATTTCAAAGTAGCTATTACTTAGCTATGCAATGTGCAACAGGTCTGAAACTTTACTATGTGATAGCTTACAAAAAAGTAGATGAATAACATATTTGAAAAGAATTCCGTAACTTTAATACTTCTGAAGATATTTGACATTTGCTTATGTCATTATTTTGCTACTAATAAGAAAATAGCTATTACTCACTTATGGCATGCAATAGAACCCCAAACTACATGCCAGCTTATAGCTATGGACAAAGTAGGTGAACAACATATTTTACGAAAATATTGTAACTGCAATAGTTTTGGAGTTACAATGGATTTACTCAACTGTAGAATTTCAAAGTAGCTATTACTCAGCTATCCAATGTGCAACAGATCTGAAACTTTACTATGTGATAGCTTATGAAAAAGTAGATGGATAACATATTTGAAAAGAATTCCCTAACTTTAATACTTTTGAAGATATTTGACATTTACTTATGTCATGATTTTGCTACAAATAACAAAATAGCTATTACTCACTTATGGCATGCAATAGAACCCCAAACTATGTACCATCTTATAGCTAAGGACAAAGTAGCTGAACAACATATTTTAGGAAAATACTCTAACTGCAATAGTTTTGGAGTTACAATGGCTTTACTCAACAGTCAGAATTTCAAAGTAGCTATAACTCAGCTTATCCAAGGTGCAACAGGTCTGAAACTTTACTATGTTATAGCTTACCAAAAAGTAGATGGACAACATATTTGAAAAGATTGCCCTAACTTCAATACTTTTGAAGATATTTGACATTTACTTCTTCTGTTATTTAGCTACAAATGAGAAAATAGCTATTACTCACTTATGGCAAGCAATAGAACTCCGCACTATGTACCATCTTATAGCTAAGAACAAAGTAGCTGAACAACATATTTTAGGAAAATACTCCAACTGCAATAGTTTTGGAGTTACAATGGCTTTACTCAACAGTCACAATTTCAAAGTAGCTATTACTCAGCTATCCAAGGTGCAACAGGTCTGAAACTTTACTATGTCATAGCTTACCAAAAAGTAGATGGACAACATATTTGAAAAGATTTCCCCAACTTTAATACTTTTGAAGATATTTGACATTTACTTCTTCTGTTATTTAGCTACAAATGAGGAAATAGCTATTACTCACTTATGGCATGCAATAGAACCCCAAACTATGTACCATCTTATAGCTAAGGACAAAGTAGCTGAACAACATATTTTAGGAAAATACTCTAACTGCAATAGTTTTGGAGTTACAATCGCTTTACTCACCAGTCAGAATTTCAAAGTAGCTATTACTCAGCTATCCAAGGTGCAACAGGTCTGAACCTTTAGTATGTGATAGCTTACCAAAAAGAAGATGGACAACATATTTGAAAAGATTTCCCTAACTTCAATACTTTTGAAGATATTTGACATTTACTTCTTCTGTTATTTAGCTACAAATGAGAAAATAGCTATTACTCACTTATGGCATGCAATGGGACCCCAAACTATGTACCATCTTATAGCTAAGGACAAAGTAGCTGAACAACATATTTGAAGAAAAAGTTGTTACTGCAATAGTTTTTGAGTTATGAGCCCTTTACTCAAAGTAGCTAAAATTGCTATTACTCACTTATCTTTAGGCCTAAGTTAATAAAACCAAAAATTTTTTCAAGGGCATGAAAATTCATTGGGACAATTAAATTACAAAAAATCTGTAGCTGTAGTAGTTTTGGAGAAATCTGCGTGACTAACTAACGCACACATGCACGCACGCACATCATTTCATAATTTCCCTCCCGGGCTAAAGCCCGGCGGGAGATAAAAATACATTTGATGCATGGATTAAAATATCCAATAAACAGGAAATCAAAACTGGTACAGATTTACTAACCAGTCCATTGTGGTACAACACAGAAATGTCCTATCAAGAGATGTATCTACCAACATGATACGAAAAAGGAATAGTTACCATAGTTACAGTAGCAGATGTTACAAATGATTTAGGTACTGTGATGGATCTTGACACATTAAAAAGAGTATATGGCATAAATACAATAAACCCTCTCCATTATCTCAGAGTACAGCAAAATGTTAAAGAATTTTTGAAAAAATATAGATCTGGACAGTCATATAGAGTAGAGCGACCTTTTGTTCATTCTATGTAAAGATACTGTATGAAAACAAGAAAGGTGCAAGTGTCTTCAATAGGCTGATAAAGAAAAAAGATAAAAATGAGCACTCGACGAAAGATAAATGGCAGGTTGATTTAAATATCAGAGTTGACGATACTGCATGGAAAAATATTTTTAATTCCTGTTATAAAAATCTTTGCAATAATACTCTTGTATGGTTCCAAATAAAGGTACTATATCGAGTGATAGGAACTAGAAACTATTTGTATAAACTCCATCTAGTAGACAGTAGTAAATGTGTTTATTGTGGTGAAAATGAAACAATTGTGCATATGTTTGTTGAATGTGAAAATGTTACAAAAATTTGGCACTTACTTGAAGAATATATTTACAAGACAATTAGGATAAATGTCATCTTTGGCAAATTAGATATTCTGTTTGGATACCGTTTGAATAACCAAAACAAAATTCCTGTTGATGCAATTATTCTAAATACGAAGAAGTATATTTATGATACAAATTTTAAAAGCAATAATAGCCCCCGTTATATATTTGAAGCTTTAAAGTATACATTTCAACAAACATATCAAGATGAACAATATTTGGCAATAATAAACAACAGAAAGAAAAAATTGAATGATGTTTGGATCAAATGGATACCTGTTTTCTTAGGTTAAAATGGAAATGTCTAACCACTAGCCCTTGAAAATGTGTATTTTTAAAATTTTGGTTAATTTGTCTTTTTAGTTCTCTATGATTTACTTTAAATACAACTAGAGGATCGCTCGCAAAAAAAAAAGATAATGTTTTTGCATAGCAAAAACAAAGCGTCCCGAAAAGGATATAAAGGTGAGTGCTAAAGTATTAAGAAAATGCTTCGTTTCTAGCCTTATACTGTTGTGGCAACCAAAGTCAGCGCAGTCTGCTCTATCTAGCACGGTTTTCAAGATATAAGCATTTTTGTGTTTTGCAAAAAATAAAAAAATTAAAAATGTCCGCTATATTTGGCGAGACAAAAATATTTTGAAAATTGGCATGGCTACTCTGCAGAGATACCCAGCAGGTCCAAAATTTTGTTGAGTTCGCTCCATATAGCACGGTTTTCGAGATATAAGCATTTTTGTGTTTTGCAAAAACTTTGAAAATTCAAAATGGCCACCATTTTTGGGGAGACAAAAATTTTTGTCAAGACCACTGCCGTGGTGTGTATCTCCCGCCGAGCATTAAAGCAGAAGAAATAGCTTTTCCGAGATATTCACAATTTTTCATTTTTGTGTGTGAAAGGTCTTCCAAAAGTAGGTGAATGAGTTATTTGAGAAAAATTGGCTATCTGCAATACTATTAAGAGATAATTCACATTTACTCATTTTGAGTAGGAGAATAATTATCTATGGGTCTGAAACTTCACCAAGTGAAAGCTCTCCCAAAAGTAGGTGAATGAGTTATTTGAGAAAAATTGGCTATCTGCAATACTTTTAGAGATAATTCACATTTACTCATTTTGAGTAGGTGAATAATTAGCTATGGGTCTGAAACTTCACCATGTGAAAGCTCTGCCAAAAGTAGGTGAATGAGTTATTTGAGAAAAATTGGCTATCTGCAATACTTTTAGAGATAATTAGCATTTACTCATTTTGAGTAGGTGAATAAATAGCTATGGGTCTGAAACTTCACAGAGTGAAAGCTCTCCCAAAAGTAGGTGAATGAGTTATTTGAGAAAAATTGGCTATCTGCAATACTTTTAGAGATAATTCACATTTACTCATTTTGAGTAGGTGAATAATTAGCTATGGGTCTGAAACTTCACCAAGTGAAAGCTCTGCCAAAAGTAGGTGAATGAGTTATTTGAGAAAAATTGGCTATCTGCAATACTTTTAGAGATAATTCGCATTTACTCATTTTGAGTAGGTGAGTAATTAGCTATGGGTCTGAAACTTCACCAAGTGAAAGCTCTCCCAAAAGTAGGTGAATGAGTTATTTGAGAAAAATTGGCTATCTGCAATACTTTTAGAGATAATTCGCATTTACTCATTTTGAGTAGACGAGTAATTAGCTATGGGTCTGAAACTTCACCAAGTGAAAGCTCTCCCAAAAGTAGGTGAATAATTAATTTGAGAAAAATTGGCTATCTGCAATACTTTTAGAGATAATTCGCATTTACTCATTTTGAGTAGGTGAGTAATTAGCTATGGGTCTGAAACTTCACCATGTGAAAGCTCTCCCACAAGTAGATGAATCAGTTATTTGATAAAAATTGGGTATCCGCAATACTTTTACAGATAATTAGCATTTACTCATTTTGAGTAGGTAAATAAATAGCTATGGGTCTGAAACTTCACCATGTGAAAGCTCTCCCAAAAGTAGGTGAATGAGTTATTTGAGAAAAATTGGCTATCTGCAATACTTTTAGAGATAATTCGCATTTACTCATTTTGAGTAGGTGAGCAATTAGCTATGGGTCTGAAACTTCACCAAGTGAAAGCTCTTTGGGATAGCTGCTCTGCAGAGATACCCTGAAGATAAAAAATTTCGTCGAAATCGCTCTATGTAGCACGGTTTTCGAAATATTAGCATTTTTGTGTTTTGCAATTTTTGCGCAAAAATTCGAAAATTCAAAGTGGCCGCCATTTTTGGCCAGAAAAATTTTTTGTTTGAAAATTGGCATGGCTACTCTGCAGAGATACCCTGTGGGTCAAAAATTTCGTCGAAATCGCTCTATCTAGCAGGGTTTTTGAGATATAAGCATTTTTATGTTTTGCAATTTTTGCGAAAAATTCGAAAATTCAAAATGGCCGCCATTTTTGGCGAGACAAAATTTTTTTGAAAATTGGCATGGCTACTCTCCAGATATACCCTGTGGGTCAAAAATTTCGTCGAAATCGCTCTATCTAGCAGGGTTTCCGAGATATAAGCATTTTTATGTTTTGCAATTTTTGCGAAAAATTCGAAAATTCAAAATGGCCGCCATTTTTGGCGAGATAAAAATTTTTTCAAAATTGGGATAACTACTCTGCAGAGATACCCTGTGGGTCAAAAATTTCGTCGAAATCGCTCTATCTAGCACGGTTTTCGAGATATAAGCATTTTTATGTTTTGCAATTTTTGCGAAAATTTCGAAAATTCAAAATGGCCGCCATTTTTGGCGAGACAAAAATTTTTTGAAAATTGGGAAAAGTACTCCGCAGAGATATCCTGTGGGTCAAAAATTTTGTCGAAATTGCTCTATCTAGCACAGTTTTTGAGATATAAGCATTTTTGTGTTTTGCAATTTTTGCGAAAATTTCGAAAATTCAAAATGGCCGCCATTTTGGGCGAGACAAAAATTTTTTGAAAATTGGGAAAACTACTCCGCAGAGATACCCTGCGGGTCAAAAATTTCGTCGAAATCGCTCTATCTAGCACGGTTTTCGAGATATAAGCATTTTTGTGTTTTCCTTATTTGGAAAATTCGTAATGATTAATTAATCATTAATTACTCGGACATTTCTTGACCAATCAATGCCAAAATCTAATGATTTCCAGATTTTAATAGAATGAATGTATTTGCCAAGTTTCAGGTGAATTGATAAAATTCCTTTCAAGTTATCATCCGGACAAGCTTCCCCATCGAAAAAAGACATTTTTGGTCATGTGACCTCTCTGATTGGTTGAAATGTCACTGCAGCATATTCAAAAAAATTCCCCAGGGCTACTGCCTAAACCTGCCAAATTTGAAAAGAATCCGCCTAACGGTTACAGAGTTATAAGGAAAACAAAATGCGGAGCCGGCGGAGCCGCCGGAGCCGGAAGCTCTCCCATACACAAACAAGCGTCCCTTGTGGGACGCTTAATAATGTAGACATGTAATGTACAACATATAATGTGCAAATAAAAAATATAAAAAAAAAAAAAAAAAAAAAACAAACAGTGGTAAGCAGATACCCCCCAAAACCTAATCAGCTCTAGCTGCTCTTGGGATAAAGATATCCTGAAAATTTGGTGAAAATCCATGCAGGGGTTTAGGCTGTGGAACACCCACAAACTTTAAAACCCAACAAGAATTCAGAAGAATTGTACTGTGTCACCAGTTTAGTTAAAGACTGAAGCGGATGAAATTCAAAAGGACAAAAACTAGAAATAGGACGCCCTGTTGCTTGTAGCTGTGACATATGAATAGAAACAGGATAGCATAGAAGAACACACATTATCACGACTGTGTAATGTCCACCCTATCAACCTTTTGCAAAAATTGTACAGTAATCTTACAAGGCCCTGTTTCATCTGTAAAATATATCAATGATGCTTAAATATTTATTAGTATACATGTAAATTATTTCAGCTTCATGCCTTTTTGCATTGGTTGGGTAGAAGATTTTGACGAAATCGCTCTATCTTGCATGGTTAAGGAGATAGAAGTGAATTTCCGTTTTTCAATTTTTGGCAAAAATTCAAAATGGCTGCCATATGTGGGAAGAGGAATATTTTTTGAAAATTGCCAAGGGTACACTGGTCAGATACCCTGTGGGTTCATTGAAATCGCTCTATCTCGCAGGGTTAAGGAGACAGAAGCAAACTTGCGTTTTTTCATTTTAGGCAAAAACTGAAAAATTCAAAATGGCCGCCATTTTTGGGGAGAGTAAAATATTTTGAAAATTGCCAATAGTACATTGATTAAATACCCTGTGGGTTGAAAATTTCTACGAAACAAGATGACTGCCAAAAGTGGCGAAAATTGAAATTTTTCAAATTCACATAGAATACTCCTCTACTACCATATGGGTTAAAAATTCAGTCGAAATCGCTCTATCTCTTACGGTTTCCGAGATATTAACATTTTTGGGTTTTCCGCAAAAATCCAAGATGGCCGCCAAAAGTGGCGAAAAAATTGAAATTTTTTCAATTATGTATAGGATACTTTGCTATCACCCTACAGGATATTAACAAAACTTTTCAATTTTGTATAGAATACTTTCCTACTACCCTACGGGTCAAAAATTCTGTCGCTCTATCTCTTACGGTTTCTGAGATAGTCAGATTTTTTCGTTTTTCGCAAAAATTCAAGATGGCCGCCAAAAGTGGCGAAAATTGAAATTTTTAAATTTTGTACAGAATACTTGTCTACTACCCTGTGAGTCAAAAATTCTGTCCAAATCGCTCTATCTCTTACGGTTTGTGAGATATTAAGATTTTTTCGTTTTTCGCAAAAATTCAAGATGGCCGCCAAAAGTGGCGAAAATTGAAAATTTTCAATTTTGTACAGAATACTCTTCTACTACCCTGTGAGTCAAAAATTGTGTCGAAATCGCTCTATCTCTTACCGTTTCCGAGATATTAAGATTCTTTCGTTTTTCGCAAAAAATTAAGATGGCCGCCAAAAGTGGCGAAAATTGAAATTTTTTAAAATTTTGTATAGAATACTTTTCTACTACCCTGTGGGTCAAAAATTCTGCCGAAATCGCTCTATCTCTTACGGTTTCTGAGATATTAGCAAATTACTCAAAAGTAGTACTGAAAATACACAATGAAGTACCTAAATGGCTATTACTCATGTACTAACAAAGCTATCAGTCCCAAATGCAATACCAAGCGAGCTATGGACATAACAATCTTGTATTCAAAATTGTAGTAAAATATCTTTAATTATTTTGGCTTAAATGCACGGAAACCAATGGGTACTGAAAATAGCTGTACTTAAGTATTACTCAGTAAGCAAAAGAGGTACAACAGCCAAAAGCAATCCCAAGCAAGCTACTGACCCAATAAGCCTGCATATCAAATTTGGTGACAATAGCTCTAATACTTTTCCTTTAAATGAGCGGAAACCATGCGTGACGCCGGACATCGGACGCCGGACGGCAGAAAAAGCAAAAATAATATATCCACCCCCCAGGGGGGTGGACATAATTATGCTGGACATAAATAGTTGGCCGAATGGCAGTATTTTTGCAGATCCAGACAATCCTTGAGAAGTACCGAGCCATGATGAGGCTCCAACTTGTTGAAAAATATAACCTAGATCCAATGTACAGGATATGATAAATGGACACAGGCAGACAGAGAGGCAAACACATTAAGTTATCACTTACCAAGTTTTTACTAGATGTCAGCACTAAGCAGGAAATTCAGGAAAAAGATAAAGTGTTGCCATGGGGTTTGGAATGCAAAGAACCCACAAAAAGATTTTTAAACCCAAGAAACATGAGAAAATGTTGACAAGTACCCACAAAATCACAATTTGAAAAACAATACAGGAAAAGTATTGCCATGGCAACAGCTGTTACCAAAAACTTGCAAAAAAGCATCATCACTACTCTTGTAGTTCCCCTTGCATGAAATATATCCTGAAAATACTAGTTAAAATCTTTGCATGGGTTTTATTTATAAAGATCCCACCAATTTAAAAGTGAAAAACAACAGGAAAAGTGTTGGCAAATGTTGCCTAAAACCAAATCATAACTTCCTCTTGCAATGAACATATTTTGAAAGTTTTGAATAATGTTAAATGCCCACAGAATAAAGAAACAGAAAAAGTGTTGCCATGAAAACACTTGTTGCACAAATTGCCATGAAAGCAATCACATACAAGTTCTCATGCCATTAAACCTGCAGTTATATATACATGCAAAATTTTAATGAAATTTCTCAAGTTATCTTCAGTATACTATACTATATACTAAATAAAAAACTGAAACTCAACATAATTCTTTTATACATTGGAGTTTAAGGTCATCTTAAAACAGGACACACCTTGAATACCAGTTACAACCACATGCCAAATTTGAATTGAATCCGTCAACCTATTTTCGAGATACTGTCTGAAAACAGAAAAATTTAAAATCAATATAAGTATGTTACTAGTGGGAGTTTAAGGTCACCTTAAAACAGGGCACACCTCGAGTACCAGTCACATCCACATGCCAAATCTGAATTTCATCCATCATGCCATTTTTGAGATACTGTCTGGGAAGGAAGTGTGACAACGACACTGACCATACTTGTCCTCCAACATAGCTGCTAGTGACACAAAAATAATGCAACCTTAAACTCATAGGTTTATGAAATATCAGGAATTTACTATAACCTTACAAAAGAAACTTTTTTGGTGTAGACAGATGTACATGATGAATATCAAAGAATAAAGTCTGAATTAGCACATCAAATATCTTTTAAATACCAAAAAATTGTCCCAACCTTAAACTCAAAGCTAGTTTGCAGCTGTGAGGAAGTTTAAGGGAATCTTTTCCTGTAGGTTTTGTTCACGGTTTGTTACATTCACAACTAGAAAGATGCTTAGAATTGCACAATGTTTGAAATACTGTTGAAAAATTGCCAAACTTAAAGTGAATATAATTCTGTTATTACTGGGAGTTTAAGGTCATCTAAATGTGAGGCACTATGGCCAGTTACATATACATGCAAAATTTGAATAAAGTTTAAGTTATCTTTAATATACTTTACAGAAAAGTAAAAAAAAACTTAAAGTTAACATAACTTTAATACATGAGAGTTTAAGGTCACCTTAAATAGGGCACACCTTGAAAACCAGCTACAACCACATGCCAAATTTGAATTGAATCTGTCAACCCATTTTTGAGATACTGTCCGGAAACGAAAAACCTTTAACACAATATAAGTATCTTACTACTGTGAGTTTAAGGTCACCTTAAACAGGGCACACATTGAGGAACAGTTACATCAACATGCCAAATTGGAATTTAATTCATCGAGCCATTTTTGAGATACTGTCTGGAAAGTAAGTGTTACGACGACACTGACCATGTATGTTTTCCATCATAGCTTCTATTGACACAAACTAATGCAACCTTAAACTCATAAGTTTATAAAATATCAGCAATTTACTATAATCCTACAAAAGAGACCATACTTTGTGGAGATATATGTACATGATGAATATCAATGTGAAAAGTCCTAATTAGCATATAAAATATCTTCCAAACACCAAAAATATTGTCCCAACCTTAAACTCAAAGTTTGTTTGCACTGCTGTATATTGTAGCCAGTTTAAGGTAATCCTTTTCTGAAGGTTCTGTTCAAGGTTTGTTACATCCACAACTAAAATATGCCTAGCATTGCACAATATTTGAAATACTGTTCAAAAATTACCAAACTTAAAGTGAATATAATTCTGTTATTACTGGGAGTTTAAGGTCACCTTATTGTATGGCACTTACCTATGGCCAGTTACATATACATGCAAAAGTTGAATGAAATTTCTGAAGTTATTTTCAGTATACTCCATGGAGAAAGAAAAAACGTAACTGGACATAAGTTTTTTATACGTGGGAGTTTAAGGTCACCTTAAAATAGGGCACACCTTCAAAACTAGTTACACCCACATGCCAAATTTGAATTGAATCCATCAAGCCATTTTTGAGATACTGTCTGGAAATGAAAAAAAACTTAAAATGAGTTTAAGTATCTTACTAGTGGGAGTTTAAGGTCACAAAACTATACAGCACACCCTCAGGACCAGTTACATCCATATGCCGAATTTGAATTAAATCCGACAAGCCATTTTTGAGATACTATCCGGAATACAAAGTGTGACGACGACAGATGACGCCGCCGCCGACAGATGACGCCACAAAATTGGATGACGAAGCAATCTCTATATGCCACGCAGCATAAATGCTGGTGACACAAAAATATTAAAGGTGTTACCATGGCAACAGTTGTTTCCAGATACCCCCGAAAAACCTAATCAGCTCTGGACCCTCTTGGGGTAAACTTGTTCTGAAAATGTGGAGAAAATCCGTGCAGGGGTTTAGGCTGTGCAACACCTACAATCTTTAAGACCCAAAATTTAAACGTGTTGCCATGGCAACAGTGGTAGCCGGATAGCCCCTTAAAACCTAACAGCTCTAGATCCTCTTGGGGTAAACATATTCTGAAAATTTGGTAAAAATCTGTGTAGGGGTTTAGGCTGTGGAACACCCACAAACTTTAAGACCGAAAAACTTAAAAGTGTTGCCATGGCAACAGTTGTTACCGGATACCCCAAAACCTAATCAGCTCTAGATATTCTTGGGGTAAACATCCCCTGAAAATTTGGTGAAACCCCGTGCACCACAAGCTTTATGCCCGCTGACGGCCGGACGGCACAAGGGATGACTATAACTCCAGCCTTTATAGGCTGGGGTTAAAAACTGTCAGAGACAATATAACCACACAAAATGTGCTAACTTTGTGCATTTTTGAAGGAAGATAAGAAACTTGTCAACCTGGTTTTACGTCCCTCACAAAAGCTGAGGTCACACAATTATGGGCATCTAACTCAGTACCCAGGTTCATTACTATAAGCCTAAAGATCACAGAGTGCAGGACCAAGTGACCCACTGAAAGCATCAAAACAAGTCAGTATGTGCTGCACTTTATATTGGGGAACAAGCAACTTCTCAGCCAATCAGATTCAACTATTAGCTAATGAAAAGTCATGGATGTGCATCATTGTAAGGAATTCTTATGTGTTTAATTGTAAAAGCTTAAGTTGTCGAGCATTTACAATGGATGAAACACAAGAGATTATATCTCTGGTGCAACTCGATGGATTTTCATTGAATTAAAGTAACAAATTTCAATAATGTCCCTTCAAGAAAGTATAAATAGAATAAATAATAAAACCAAATTTAACAAATTTCCCTCAAATCCAATCAAATCCCAGGGTGTCACCATTTACTCATTTTTGTCATTAATCAGATGGTTAGAAATTAAATCACACTTGCTTGATTTGATAAATGGCAAAATGGATAAGAGTTTTAAAGTGAAATTTATACATTTTCTATAGTATCAGCCATAAGAAAGCATACAACTTTTCAACAACGAGTTCTGTAATATTCTTTGCAGATTTTATTACATTGTACCACACTGAAACCAAAAGAAGAGATTGACTGTTCCCTTCACTAATTCTCCTCATTTAGGAATTAATAAAACTGAGGTCATACTGAAGCTTCTCATGTAGAAACTGTTGAGACTTCGATGTATATCTTATGAAACTAACTACAGTAGAACCTCAATTATCCGAACCTACTGGGAGAAATACAATCGGGCCAGATAAGCATGGGTTTGGATAGGTGAAATGGAGTCATGTTCAGACGAAAACTGGGGTAGTATGGTTGATAATCAGTGTATTTTAGGTTTTAGCAGAAAAATGGGGATAAGACATTTTATCACAGTATCTTTTGATAACTCACGAGTTATACTGTGTTTTCATTGCTCCCCTGTTATTTTAAAGCATTAATTACATTTAAAAGTAACTTTATATATTACGCTGGCTTGAGTTGGGTGTGTTTGGTTTGGTACATGCATTAAAGATGTTTAATTGTCGATAAATGTCGTTGTACATTTTGTCAATTGAAAAACTCCGGGAGATTATAAAACCCCAAGCAAACACACCTTCAATGACTGGGTACACTCGAGATGGTAATGCATTGTTGACGTTTTTTCTTTTAATACATGTCAGTCTGTGAATCAACCTACTCCGGTAGATTATAAACTGCAAACCCAATCGAACACACATTAAGTGATTGGTGCATTAATTATCACAGAAGTTGTGCAGCAGGGTCGTGTAAATTCATTGATCCCTCCCCAATTGAAACAGTGGTATTAAAGATCAAAGAAGTTAGGCGTTTCTGTGGACAAAGCATTTTATAAAGCAATAGTATTAATGGTGTCCGAGAATGTGTAAATGCTGTATTATAACTCAGGCTAGACCGTGCTTTACAACTGAATGTAGGGAGACAAGGCTTCGGATCGGTTAATCCAGTGATTCGGATGATAGAGGGCCGGATAATTGAGGTTCTACTGTACACCACTTCAGTATGGAGTCGCTGTCTTACTTAATATTTTGGTACAGTTGCTGAAACATTGCTTTCTCTGGAAATTAAACACATGAGATACATCAACAGGAACAGACAGTACATAATATCTGCTCAAAACTACTCAGGATCAGTGATATACAAGTATAGCTTTAGTAGCATGACTTCAATCTGCCAACTGAGGAATCTGATTCCAAGAACACATTGTGTCATCTTGTTTAAGTCTGTTTGTCTGGAGAAGTGTGAATGCCACCTTACCTGCCTGATAAATCTGCTGAATGATAACAGACAAGCATGCCAATTAGCAGGGCTGTTTGTAAGTCGTACCATCGGCCTGTCCTGGAAGATATAATTCTGTCGGAACCGACAACTCAATCTCTCTTCCATGACTAAGTGCAGTTCATTTGAGTCACTGAGTTCTCTGTCTTCCCCTTTCACAATCTGAAGGAAACTGGCATCCAGAACAGGATCTGCAAAACGTTCCCCACAAGATAGACTTTGGTCTTCACCTTGGATTTCATTGCAAAAAAGGACTCTTTCTACTATGAATAAAAATCATCTTTTAAACATAATATATTGTGCTTCTTCATATCTATGGAATGTACTCTACAATTTTGCCTTGAAGAAAATTCAATTCAATATACTAACAGTCCATTTCTATTCTATATTTGACTGAGCAAACTTATTAATTATTATAGCAAATATTTTTGTGTAATACATTTTTTTACATAATATATACTGTACATTACCTTTCAGTGTGTTACCTACAAAACCCCAGAAGCTACTGTTGCAGCTATGCATTTCCTAACATTTGAGCAATAGCTGAAAATTAAGCTGCACCAGGTCTAACATTAACGACAAGACATAATGCATCAAGGCTAAAGGACAACATCAGTGTGTAACCAACACAAAATGCCACAACCTATAAATTTATTTAGCTACCTGGCTCTTCACTGACCACAGATCTCTATAGATGACTGTGACAACAAACTACTTACATATATCTCCAATACGTTGGAGTATGTATTTCTTCAGCGAGTCCAGGTCCGGATAATGTCTAGGTCTGCGTTCCAGTTTGACCTGCTGTTTCTGGCCTTCCAGTCCCCGGAACATGATGGTACTCTGTAGCTGTTCAGGGCTGTTATAGTAAGCAACTTTGAATTCGCTGCAGTGCTCTGTGTGGTAGCGAGGGATCTGCTTACCCTGGTATTCCTCCATTTCCTGGTTGACATACTTCTTCAGATTGGGCATGCCAATGTACTGTGTCATCTGACTGGAAACCAGAATGTCTTTGTATTTTGTCATGAGGCCGCTCAGCCCTTCAATTATACAGGAAGTAAAGATGGACTCACCATTGGTGAAGAAAGACTCCTGTTTAGAACAACAGGAGAACCACTGATAGATGTTCCTACCACCAATATGTTTGATTTTATTGATTTCACAAATCTTGTTCATGACATCGAGGTTATCCGCAGCACAGCAGCAGTCACAGATTAACCACAGTGTCTTGAAAGGCATCTCTGATAGTTTCTGTACCACTTCCTGACGGCTAACCAATCTGTCGCAGAGTTTGAAGTTTTCAGCATCTGCATGGCAGGTGATGTACAATATGAGAATGGATTGATCATCTAACTTGGATTTTACTCGGTCTAAGACACTCCACAGATTGGAAGTTGTCATCTTTAACTTCTGTCTCATATCTGCTTTCATCCCCAACTGGAAGACATTGTCCTCTCTGCACAGAAATAATAATAAACATTAAACATAGCCTTCTAATAAATCATCCCATCATGAGATAAATAAGGAGATGGTTCCTTAATCACTTGTGAATCTAGATATCCCGAGTTCTCCTTTACACTGCCCATCCCTGTGTCAGTAAGATGTGCAAAGGACACATTCGCTGCTGAAAAACTTGTGACAATAAAGTCTTGACTCTCACAATGCTGTGCGAAAATCTCTCATTAATTTATTATAATTTTTTAAAGCCTTGAAGGCCTTTCCTTGTTGAATGCACATTCATCCCCAAGGTCCAACACCTCAAATATTGCTTATGAGTGTAATATTAAAAAAACTCCTTAAAAGATTCCTAGGTCCAGTGATACAGAGCACTACTAAAATCAAATCATTTGTTCCTTGTGCCTTTGTCAATATCTCTTACAAATTTCATCAAAACCTATCCATAAAACCAAAAACATAACTTCCTTAGAATTGTTGTCAATTTGCTAATGTGAAGAAGTTTTCCATTTTCTATTTGCTTAGTTATTTCACAGCAGCACAGCTATACGCCATAACAACATTTTACTAATTTCTGTCAACTTGTAAATTCCTTTACTTATATAATAAACTTGCAAATTTAATAAGTAAATTATTTTTTTAAAGTTAATACATCCTATCCAATGGACAATTGCTGAATAACTACCACTTGTTTGGCGGGTAAGTTACAAGGGACTTAAGTGAACTCATAAAAACAACAAAATGTTCTCCACGCCTAGGTTGACTGGGAGTCAGGAAACCTGTAGGCCTAGGGTTGGTTACAAATGCCCGGTTACCGGATGCTGTCCCCTCCCTTTTTTTTACAGACCTGCTCTGAGATAGGGAAAGAATGGGATGGGTTCAGTCCCAGGAAATAAACCTCCCGAAGGTAGCACATCACAGTTTTTTTTTCACTTTTATTAGTTTGATGAACTATTTACACACTATGTAACATAACATAACATAACACATGATTTTTATATAGCACTTATCACTTAGTACGTCTCTAAATCTCCTCAATATAAGGGCTATTTGTGGATCTGCTGAGCAGCCACTACTGGGCCCAAGTGAAAAGGCTCTGAATCAGCCCAGGCCATATCATTCAGGTAAAATTGCGTGAAGGTGTTATGTGACTTCCAGTTGCAGGTTGACAATATTTGATGTGCTCCCCCCCCCTTCTTTTCTTTCTGAGGATAACTGGTCTGAGGGGAAGGGTCTAGGACTTGTTGTGCCGCCACCACTGGTCCCAGATACATATTGTTGTCGTTGTCTGACCAAGTAAGGTCTTTTAGGTAAAAATTTGTAAATGTGTTGTGAGCTTTCCAGTAATAGGCTTGCATGATTTGGTCCACCGATACCCCACCGTAAAAGGCCTTAGAGGCCGCGAAGGCACTAATGTCATTCTCTGTAACTTGGACCAAGTCCAAGGCTTGTTGGTCTGCTTGTTTATAACAAAGTAGAATGGTTTGTTTCAACCAAGAAGAAAGAGTAGCGGATCTGATGTCTGAAGTGTGTCCTTTCTTTAAGGAGATAAAAAGGAGGGATCGAGACCCTCTCAGGTCTTTGGTTCGATCCAAATAGTACCTCAGGGCCCGCACCGGACACAAAGTCCTGTCTTCTTTGAATTGTCTATCTACAATGGTAGTCAAAGCAGGAATAGTCACCGGAGACACACTTTGAGAACCTTCTCTTGCCAATTGGTTTTTGGCTATGAAATCTGAAGAGGGGAACAACCTTTTCCCATTGGCCTAGATTAGATACTTTGTTAGCAACCCAGGCATGGATTTCGCTTCGGCGCTTGCTGGAGGCCAAAGCTAGCAAGAAAGCAGTTTTGAGAGTAAGATGTTTGAGGTCTGTGTCTTTCATAGGCTCAAAGGGCGCTTTTGTGAGCTCATCGAGAACAACAGAAAGGTTCCATTTTGGAAGATTCCTGGAACTTTTTGGACGATCCCTGTGAAAACTGGAGAGTAACCTGTCTGAACTTTGTGCAATATGGTGGCCCGCTGGGCCCAAAGTGTCAACAATGGCAGTCCTGTAACCATCAATGGTCGAGGGGCACCTGTTTAGATCTTTTTTTTAGAACTTTTTGGACGATCCCTGTGAAAACTGGAGAGTAACCTGTCTGAACTTTGTGCAATATGGTGGCCCGCTGGGCCCAAAGTGTCAACAATGGCAGTCCTGTAACCATCAATGGTCGAGGGGCACCTGTTTAGATCTTGGTACAGGTACATGAAAAAATCTGAGATTTGTTTCACAGATGGAGTGGAGAAATCCATCGAATTTTCTCTGCACCATTTCTCAAATAGGGCCCACTTTGACTTGTAGATGGTCCTTGTTGATGACATCTGAGGGGCAGCAATTCTCTCTGCCACCTCCACAGAGAAGCCTTGTTCTTGGAGCTGTCCACCATAGACACCAGGCGTGGAGGTTGAGATGTTGTGGATTGCTGTGGAACACATAATTGTGGGACAGTTTGAGAAGAGTTGTTGACACCGAGAGTTGCAGTGGGATCTCTGTTGAGAGCTGCACTAGGTCCCAAAACCAGGGCATCCCTGGTCAGCCTGGGGCTATTACGATGATCAGGCAATGGCATTGCCTGACTTTTTGGATCACCCCGTGAAGGAGAGCCATGGGAGGGTAAGTGTAGGCAGTGAGACCCGTCCAGTTTAAGTTCAGAGCATCTATGTCCCAAGCATTTGGGTCTGGGACTGGAGATACGTACAGTGGATGTTTGTGGTTCAGATGAGTGGCAAATAGATCTACATGAGGAGTGAACCACTTTTAGCAGATCTGTTTGAACACCTGCGGATGCAGTGACCATTCTGTTGACTGCACTTGGTTCGACCTGGACAGGAGGTCGGCCATCACATTCAGACACCCTGGAATGTGTCTGGCTTTTAATGTTATGTGATAGTGATGACACCATGTCATGATCTTCCACAGGAGAGTGCACATCTCTGCTGAGTGAGTTCCTCCTTGTTTGGTTATGTAGGCTACCACTGTTGAGTTGTCCATTGCAACTAGCACTGTTTGGTTCTGGCACTGGTCCTTGAAGCATCGAAGGGCCAGGGAGACCGCCTTCAACTCTAGAATGTTTATGTGTAGCCTTTTTTCCCGGTCTGACCACAGACCCTTTGTCGAAGTTTGATCTAAGTGAGCGCCCCAACCTTCGTTTGAGGCGTCTGTAAAGAGTTGGATACTGTGGTCTTTGGGATGAAGGTCTGCACCTCTCATCACGTTTGAGGGATTTTGCCACCAGTCTAGGTGTGCTGCAATGGTTTCTGTCCACGGAAGGAGGCTGTCCAGCGACTGAGGATATCTCCAGTGCTCCTTGAGATGAAACTGAAAGGGCCTCATGTGAAGGCGTCCCTCCGGGACCATTTTCTCCATTGAGGCAAGCAACCCAATTAGCGACATCAAACATCTTACAGTCAAAACATGTTTTGACTTGAGTCTTAGGATCAAATCCTGAAGTTTGAGCCATCTCTCTTGAGTGGGTTTTACAAGGGCTGAATCTAGATGGTATTCGTAGCCCACAAACGAACACACCTGAGTAGGGTTTATATCTGATTTTTCCCCGATTTATTATCCACCCCAAGCACTGGACTAGATCTACCACTGCCTGAGTGTTCACTTGGGCTTCCTCTTGGGACTGGGACCTGATCAGCGAGTCGTCCAGGTATTGGTGAAGTCTGAGTCCTCTGGAGAGGGCCATTAGCTTCACTTCCTTTACGATCATTGTAAAGACCTGGGGGGATGTGGCTAGTCCGAAAGGGAGGGAGGTGAACTGGAACACCTGCGACCTGTGGCAAAACCTTAGGTATTTTCTTGAGTTTGGGTGGATGGGGATGTGAAGGAAAGCGTCTATCAACGATACCCATTCCTCTGGAATCAGGGAGGTCCTCACGGACTCTGGAGTTTCCATTTTGAACTTTTCTACGTGTAGAAAAGTGTTGAGTCTGCTTAAGTTTATGACTGGCCTCGACCTTTGGTGAGGCTTGGATACCAGAAACAGGCGACTGTAAAACCCGAGAGATTTTACATTTTCCACTCTTTCGATTACGTTCTTTGACAACAGAGACTGGATACAAGTGGCCAGAGCTTGGTCTTTTTGAAGGGCCTTGTATTCTGGCTGAACCAGAGGGAATCTGACCAGACTTGGTTTTGAAATGAATGGCAGTACGTAGCCATTGGTGATAATGTTTAACACGTAGGATGAACATTTGTTTCTTCTGAAAGAACGGAGGTGACCTCCTACTGGTGGACTGAGGGAGGCTTTTAAGGAGTCATTGGGGGGAGGGGTTTCCACGCCCTCGTCCCCTAGAGTGGGGTCGAAAACAACCCCTGGAGCCTCTTAAGTTCCCCCTACCTGAGGAAAACGATTGGTTACTGCTTTGAGAGGAGTTGCCCCCATAGGGGCGTTTCCTGTAGGAGCCTCTTTTCTTGTTGTGGGGACCACGAAAGGGTTTATTTTGATAGTGCCCGAAACCCTGAGAGTCTTTAGAGGTGCCTTTTTTGAGGAGGATGTATTCTCCCTCCTTCACAAGTTGTGACTTGAACAAGGAGGAATGCCAAAAAGGCGAATTCCTGAGTTCTTGGTGTCTCATTTCCCCTCAATGTGGTTGTAAAAGGGTCAGTTCGGTTTCGCGCCTTAGCAAGCCGGTGTTACCCATGGTATATAGCTCCCTCTGGAGTATATGGGCTAAGGATTTGCTGAGGCATGTGAGAGCTCTGTGTTGAATAAGAACACTCTTATTCCATAAGTCTAAGTATTCACAGGCTTGTTCATATCCACGTTTGGCTGCTATCTCAGGATTGACACCTTTTTGGATCTGAGACTTAACCCTCTTAAAGGTTGACTTCAGGCTATGTTGGCACTTCTCAAGAGTGGCATTGCAAGAAGATGAACTCTTGGCAAAGTTGAGAGTGGATATGTTTTGCCTAGCTTGGTGTTCCAATTCTTTAAGAATTGGTAGGGAAACCTTGCCCATAGGGGCCCCAGGGGGTTTAGGAGTAATACAGATTTTGGCAAAATCTGTATTCAACTTTTGAATTTTCTCCTCATAACAGGGCTGTCCCACCTTGTACCCTTTGTAGTGGAAGGAGGAGGTTTGATGTATTTACCCTCAGGTAAATTAGTGGCCTGGAAATCATGCTCAAACTTATCAAATGCATCTTTGATAACTGAGCTGAGTGGGAGCATAGAGGAAGGACCTCTAGGTCTGAGCTCCTGATGGCCTTTCTCATCATCCAGACCCATGACTGAAGTTGAGGACCTAGGCATGGACTCCCTGGGATCAGGGAGGGAAAGAATGTGCCTGAAGGTGTCCACTTCTTCAGCATATTGGGAGGGAACATCAGACAGAGCTCCTTCCCTATAATAAGGGGGGTCTGGATTGTGTTGAGGTTGGTCTTGATCAGAGAGAGCCCCAGAGGGCTTTGAAGACCTGTGTCTGGCTACAGAGGACTGATCCTCCTCTGAAGAGGATGACACGTATCTGGACCTCACCTTATGTTTACTCTTGTCAGCATGTTTTTTGGATTTAGAAGATGAAATCTGAGGTTCATCGGATTCATCATAGTATTGATCCGAGGCGGACCTCGGTTCAACATCATGCCTTTTGTGAGAGTAAGAGTGTTTTTAGGTCCATCCGAGGCCTTATTAGAAGGCTCCTCGGATGGTCTAAAAATTCTGATCCAATGCATTATGATGATCAGCACGGAGATGTGGAGGAAGAGCAGGACCATAGTCCACTTCCATTTCTTCAACATGTGAGGTAGGCCGAGGTCTCAGAGGAGGTAGGTCCAGATTAACAGCACTAGATGAGGGTCCAGGCTTAGAAGTTGAAGCCGAGGTCTGATCCAGCTATTACTCTGCCATCCAAAGAGCTACAGTTCTGCAACTTTACTATGTAGTAGATCACCCAAAAGTAGGTGAATGACTTATTTAGAAGAAATTGCCTATGTGTAATACTTTTAAAGATAAAGGGTATTGACTGATTTTAGTAGCTATTACTCAGTTATGTAAAGAGCTACAGTTGTGTAACTTCACTATGTGGTAGATCACCCAAAAGTAGGTGAATGACTTATTTAGAAGAAATTGTGTGTATTCAATACTTTTACAGATAAAAGACATTTACTCCTTTTAGTAGCTATGACTGAGCTATGCAAAGAGCTATAGATCTGAAACTTCACTATGTGGTAGATCAGCCAAAAGTAGATAAATAACTTATTTAGAAAAAATTGCCTATCTGCAATACTTTTAAAGATGAAAGACATTTACTCATTTTAGTAGCTGTTACTGAGCTATGCAAATAGCTACAGTTGTTCAACTTTACTATGTGGTAGATCACCCAAAAGTAGGTGAACAACTTATTTAGAAGAAATTGCCTATCTGCAATACTTTTAGAGATAAACAACATTTACTCAATTTAGCACATATATGACTGAGCTATGCAAAGAGCTGTAGATGTGCAACTTCACTATGTGGTAGATCACCCAAAAGGTGAATGAGTTATTCCGAAGAATTTGCCTTTTTGTAACACTTTTAGAGAAAAAAGACATTTGCTCATTTTAGTAGCTATTACTCAGCCATCCTAAGAGCTACAGTTCTGCAACTTTACTATGTGGTAGATCACGCAAAAGTATGTGAATGACCTATTTAGAAGAAATTGCCTATCTGTAATACTTTTAGAGATAAAAGACATTTACTCATTTTAGTAGCTATGAGTGTGCTATGCTAAAAGCTACAGATCTGCAACTTCACTATGTGGTAGATCAGTCAAAAGTAGGTGAATGACTTATTTAGAAGATATTGCCTACCTATAATACTTTTAGAGATAAAAGACATTTACTCATTTTAGTAGCTATTACTCAGTTATCTACTCACTTAGCTATTGACCTAGATCTGCAAAAGCAACAAAAATATAAAGGACACAGGAAAGTAAGCTTATCAAAACCTAGATGAATAACAAATGAAAAGATTTGTCTAACTTTAATACCTGTGAAGGTATTTGACATTTATTTCTGTCATAATTTTGCTACAAATAACAAAATAGCTATTACTCACTTGTGACATGCAATGGAACCCCAAACGACATGCTATGTTATAGTTAAGGAAAAAGCAGCTGAACTTGCAAATTTAATAAGTAAATTTCAGAAAAAAACGTCAGAAAAAGACATCCTGTGTTTCCACCAGCTGGCCGGTTCGTAGTACTAGTGCACTCCCCAGATGGCGTCTCGTACTTCCTTCCAGTCTAGACAACATGACGTCATGGCATCTTTTTCGTTGTCTAAACCTGTTAGACCCCTAGTAAGCTGATAGCGGGGTCGGTGGGAGGGTCTTGTGTGTCCATTGGATAGGGTATTAACTTATAAAAATTTAATTTACTTATTAAATTTGCAATTTTATTGCGTTAATACATCCTATCCAATGGACAATTTGCTGAATAACTACCGCTTAGTCGGCGGGTAAGTTACTAGGGACATATGTGAACTCACAATAGCAAATTTTAACCTACGGTCTAGGCTGACTTTGTCAGGAGACCAATAGGCCCAGGCCTGGGTTGACCTTAAGGTCAGGAAACCCTGTACGGTCATGGTTGGTTGCTAGTAGCCGGTTACCCGGGGCTATACCGATGTCGCCCCCCCCCCCCCCCCACTTTCAGCAGACCTGCTCTGAGGTAGGGGGAAGAGAGGGATGAGTTCAGTCCCAGAATGTCAATAAACCTCCCAAAGGAAGCACATCACATTTTTTACTATGTACATGTAGAAACGTTTATACTATTTACATATATAAAAATCTCCTCAATCTAAGGGCCACCTGTGGATCTGCTGAGCAGCCCATACCGAGCCCAATTGGTAAAGCTCCGAGTCAGCCCAAGCCACACCCTTCAGATAGAACTGTGTCCTGGACTGTTCCTGTATTGGTATATGGAAGTAGGCATCCTTGAAATCTATTGAGGTAACCCACTCTCATTGTTGAAGGGTGGTCCTGATGGCCTCCGAAAGGTTTGGTTTGCTCAGACCTAGAAAAGGTCTCCAATGGTTGTGTGGTTTTGGAACCAAGAAAGGTTGAAGAAACCCAGAGATTCTGAACTGGCTCGACGACACCATTCTTTGTCCATAAGCTGATGTAATGCTTCTCACCAATATAGGTTCCTGTGAAGATGTGCATAGCAGTTGATAATTTTGGGTGACCTTGTCAAGCTTGGTCTTGACTGGAAAGGGAGAGTGTAGCCCTCCTTCAACATTTGTACTACCTTGGGTCCAGCCCCCCAAGACTTCCTAAGTTCCGAAACGGGTTTAGTCTGGACCCTACAGGCAGATGTGTGCCACATTTGGGACATTTGCTAGTCTGACAAACATTTCTGTCCCTCCGGCCGCCGGACACTGATCCGGTCTGGTGACAATGATCCAAGAAAACAGTCTCTCTGTTCTTGCTGTGGTCCGGTCTGGTCCAGTGGGGCTGACACAACTTTTCACATTTAAAAGACTCTTGCCCCAGGCCAGCATCCTGCAAGGTGCAGCATTTACACAGTAATTGAGATGGCTGACCCTTGGCCGGACATGATGAAGAACCAGGACTCCATAACCGGTAATTTACTGTAAACAGTAAGTCTCTGTAACCGGCACAAAACTGGCCAGCTGGGGTCACCAATGAATTTAGACAGCTACTGGTCTATATTTAGCCAGCTTTTTCTATGTAACCAGTTAGGGTGAAGCACTGTACAGTAAGGACTGTGTAGCCAGCACCCTGTCAGTGGACTTGTAACCAGTAGGTTGAAGCAAGTGTACAAGACTGTGTAGCCAGTACCGGTCGGTACACTCTGTAACCAGTTGTTGAAGCAAGTATACAAGGTTGTGTAGCCAGTACCAGTCGGTACACTCTGTAAACAGTTGTTGAAGCAAGTGTACAAGGCTGTGTAGCCAGTACCAGTCAGTACACTCTGTAAACAGTTGCTAAAGCAATTTTACAACTATCTTTTGTGTTGAATTCAGTTTGCTGTAGGTTTCCTCCATTAATTAAAGTATTTCTTTAATCACACGTCTTATTTGTAGATTTGACAATTGCTGGGAAACCCCTTGTGAACTATTTTTAGAAGCACTTGTTGTTCGGTGTGTCACGTGACCAGCTTGCTGGTCGGAAAGTCACGCGATTGGCTGATTGGAGCTCGTCAGTTGTCGCGTTCTTTTGTGATACTTAAACATGCAAATGCGCAGTATTCTGCTCATCCACAAACCCCACTACTGACAACGAAGGCCGGTCCATGAGAGAGGGACTGGTATCACAGTAGACGTAAGTTGTGAAGAACGCAGTTCCGACCTTCCTGGTCGATGAAAACACATAACCAGCTTCGTGTTTGGTCGGAAGGACACGCGATTGGCTAACTGGAGATGACGTCAGTATTTGCGTTCTTTGTGTGATGCTTTACCGGCAACTTTACAGTCCACAAAACCCCACTACCGACAACAAGGCCAGGTCTGCAAAGCAGGGACTGGAATCACAATAGACGTGAGTTCTCAAGAATGCACTTCGGAAGGACACGCATTGGCTGACTGGATATGACATCAGAGGCCGCATTCTTTTGAGCTGGCTGGTTGGCTGATGCTTTAAAAGCGCAGAAGCCTGGACCAGTGCGCTCTGAAGATGAAAGTCCTGGTCGATGCCGGTCTGATGTCGGTTGCTCAGCCGGCTGTGCACTCAAACCAGTGTCCTGGCCATCCACTGCCCTTATTAGCGACACAAGTGCCGGATCCACAAGGGTGGGACTGAGAGTGACTAAAGATGAAGTTCCTTCTATGTACATACTAGGTGAGGTCGGCTGAATATGAGCTTGCTGGTCAACTAATGATTTACAGCAAAGATGTCTGGACCAGTGCGCTCTGAAGAAATCTGAAGAATTCATCTCCTGCTTCTGATGAAAGAACACTAACTAGAGGAATGCTTTTGCTAACAAAAATGAAGCGTCCCTTAAAGTTTAAAATGCTTTGTGGTTTTAATAAGCATGCTGTAAAGCTAAGAATGCACAAAGCTGCACCGTATGCTTTCCCAATACCTCTTAATACATTCTGAAGCTATAAAAGCAATAATAAAGGAGATATAAGGCAAAAACTCCAAAGCAGTTATTTATGACCCCAGTTTGGCCCATAAGGGAGGGTCGGCTATTTAGACTCTCCACATATACTTTCCCAATACCTCTTAATACATTCTGAAGCTATAAAAGCAACAATAAAGGAGATATAAGGCAAAAACTCAAAATCACCTATTTTATGACCCCAGTTTGGCCCATAAGGGGGGGGGGGGTCGGGGGGTAAAACTGACCGGCTATTTAGACTCTCCACATATGCTTTTTCAATACCTCTTAATACATTCTGAAGGTATAAAAGCAACAATAAAGGAGATATAAGGCAAAACTCCAAAGCAACTATTTTATGACCCCAGTTTGACCCATAAGGGGGGGGCCAGGGGGTAAAACTGACCAGCTATTTAGACTCTCCACATATGCTTTTTCAATACCTCTTAATACATTCTGAAGGTATAAAAGCAACAACAAAGGAGATATAAGGCAAAACTCCAAAGCAACGATTTTATGACCCCAGTTTGACCCATATCGGGGGGTTGGGGGATAAAACTGACCGGCTATTTAGATTCTCCACATATGCTTTCCCAATACTTCTTAATACATTCTGAAGCTATAAAAGCAACAATAAAGGAGATATAAGGCAAAAACTCCAAAGCAGCTATTTATGACCCCAGTTTGGCCCCAGCTGCTGTCAATCGCTACAATTTCCTACTGGAACAATCAAGACGCAGGCACTATTCCACTGTCATTGCTGAAAATAATGGTAACCCCAAGGCTCTGTGGAACAAGAAAATCTTGCACAAAACCTCAACTATCATCCTACCCGATCATATTAGTCCTACTGATTTAGCTAACACTTTCGGTCATTTTTTCAGTGACAAAATTGTGAAAATCAGAGTTGCTTTAGAGTCATCAGTGCCTGTTTCCCTCACAATACCGAAGAGTAATAGCAGTGCCCTGACCTCTTTTGAGCCTGTATCTGAGGATGACATCCTCAAAATCCTAAGGTCATCCAACACCAAATCATCCGACCTGGACCCAATCCCTACCGCACTAGTCAAAGAGTGTGCGGACATTTTGGTCACTCCAATCACCAATATTATAAACTATTCACTCAAAGAAGGGAGTTTCCCAAACTGTTTCAAAACAGCATATGTCACCCCTCTTCTCAAGAAACCAAACTTAGACAGAAATCTCCTAAAAAACTATAGACCGGTATCCAACCTTAGTTTCTTATCCAAACTGATCGAAAAAGTAGTTGCCAAACAGTTAAATAATTATATCGATAGCGAGGGGCTCTCCAATGTCAACCAATCCGCTTACAGGAGACTCCATTCCACAGAAACAGCGCTGTTGAAAATCCAGAATGACATTGCTGCTTCGTTGGACTCTGGTAAGGCTGTTGCACTCACACTGCTAGACCTCTCAGCGGCATTCGACACTATCGACCATGACATTCTTTTTAATTCCCTAAGAGATTGGTTTGGGGATGATGGCACTGTGTTGAGGTGGATCAGATCCTATCTCTCAAACCGGAAACAGAAGGTTAAATTAGGAAATAGCTTTTCAGATGTGTTCTCACTTCCGTATGGTGTGCCTCAGGGTTCTGTCCTGGGCCCCCTCCTTTTTACCCTTTACACAACCCCTCTCAGTAATATCATTTCCAATTTCAATGTCACCCACCATCTATATGCTGATGACACCCAAATATATCTAGCATTGGACAATAGGAATTTTGATTCCAGTTTCGCTGAGCTTACAGAGTGTCTCACATGTATCCAAAACTGGATGGCTGGCGTGAAATTGAAACTCAATCCCGAGAAAACTGAATTTATTATAATAGGTGATAGACAAGCCAGAGAGTCCCTCATTAATAAATTCCCTACTCAACTTCTCGGAAATTCTATTTCCCCTACTGATACAGTCAAGAACCTGGGTGTAATTTTTGACTCTGGAAACACCTTTTCCAACCACATAACTAATATGTGTCGAGCCTGCTACTACCACCTTAAGGACCTAAGACGTATTCGTAAATTCCTCAGTGTGGAAACTGCAGCCTTGCTTGCAAACTCAATGATCAGTAATCGACTTGACTACTGCAATTCCCTACTTTATGGCATCAGTAAGTACAATGTTGCTAAACTCCAAAAGATACAAAATGCCCTTTGTAGAATTGTTTTTAGACTTGATAGAACTAGCCATGTCACTCCTTTTCTTCAAAAACTACACTGGCTTCCTATCACTTACCGTATATTGTTTAAGTACAATCTAATTACTTTCAAGGCTATAAATTTCTCTCAACCCATATACCTATCATCCTTGATCAAAACCAGTTGTCTAACACGTGGAAATCGTCTTTCTCTTTCCTCAGCCTCTCACAAAAAGGCCATCGGTAGGAGAGGTTTTGTAGTGGCTTCCCCCATAGAATGGAACAGACTCCCACAATCAGTACGATCACAACAAACAATAACAGGTTTCCGTAGCCAGCTAAAGACCTACTTGTTTAGATTAGCATATCCTCCACCATAGTACATCTCCCTGGCGGGCGCTAACCTTGGATCATGACCTCGAACGTCCCTCGACTTTCCCTTTTTGATTTCAAGCGCATTAGAGGATGTTGCATCAATTTTGTGCTATATAAATGTTTCTATTCTATTCTATTCTATTCTATAAGGGGGGGAGGGGTCGGGGGGTAAAACTGACCGGCTATTTAGACTCTCCACATTGCTTTCCCAATACCTGTTAATACATTCTGAAGCTATAAAAGCAACAGTAAAGGAGATATAAGGCAAAAACTCAAAATCAGCTATTTTATGACCCCAGTTTGACCCATAAGGGGGGGCCGTGAGGTAAAACTGACTGGCTATTTTGACTCTCCACATATGGTTTCCTATTACCTCCCAGCACATTTTATAGCTCTAAATGCAATACTTAAGAAGATAATAGGGGGGTTGGCCTAAATTTAAGGCTTTCAGATTAGAAGGTGTCAGAAAATCACTCATAAATGAGACATTTTTCAAGGGATTGCTCCCAAAATCTAATCAGCTTGCGTTTTCGATAGTATAAACCAGTGTGTCAAATTATAAGGCTGTGTAGCAAGTAGTTTTTCCTGAACTGCGATGACGGGGGGGGGGGGGGGGGGTATTTCAAACAATTGTTTTTGATCATGTGACCTTCACAGAGGTCAAATTTAAGCATGCAGAAAAATTTTCCCACGCCTAAGGTATATAAGTGCCAAATATAGTTTGAAACCTTCTAATAATAAGGGAGATATTCAAGGGAGACCATAATGCGGCGGCGGCGGCGAAGAAACTGAGGCGAAAACAAATAAGCGCCCTTTCAGGGACGCTTAATTACTCGAGCTGGCTGGTGTGACTCATGCCTTACGGCAGAGAAGTCGATACCAGTGCGCTCTGAAGAATGCACCTCTTATATGGGGAATTCCTTCTATTTACAGGGATCAAAAACTACGTAGACTGAAGTTTCCCGTGATTTCTATTAAATTTTGTAGTTTTAGAAAAGACGTTTCTATGGTGATTGTAGCTGAAGGTACATTCAAACAAAAGACACAGATAAAAAACCTTGTAAGTAGTATATCCATTTTCTTCTAAATATAGACAATCTGCCCCTAACAACACAAGTGTTGAATGGGAGGAAACTAGAAAAATGGCTGCCTTCATATTTCTCGTCGATTACTGCCCTATCATCAAAACTAAATTGAGTCAACTAGGGAGCGTTTCCAGCAGATTTCTAAATGTATATCCGTGCTTGATAAGTAGATAACACTTCTACACTAAACTATTTACGTAAAAGGTTGAAAATCCGTCATAATGCACACTTTTCCTTAAAAAATCTGGAGATTGTTGAAAACACGTCTGCACAGTACACGAACCAAACGAAAAAGATGCTATGACGTCATGTTGTCTGGACAGGAAGGAAGTACGAGACGCCATCTGGGGAGTGCACTAGTACTACGGACCGGCCAGCCGGTGGAAACACAAGACGTCTTTTTCTGACGGCCGGTCTGCACCGACCGGTTTAGCAAATTGTGCATTGAATAGGATGTATTAACGCAATAAAAAATTATTTTAGGAAAATACTGTAACTGCAGTAGTTTTTGAGTTACAATGGATTTACTCAACAGTCAGAATTTCAAAGTAGCTATTACTCAGCTATCCAATGTGCAACAGGTTTGAAACTTTACCATGTGATAGCTTACCAAAAACTAGATGAATAACATATTGAAAAGATTTCCCTAACTTTAATACTTTTGAAGATATTCAACATTTACTTATGTCATTATTTTGCTACAAATAAGAAAATAGCTATTACTCACTTATGGCATGCAATAGAACCCCAAACTATATGCCATCTTATAGCTAAGGACAAAGTAGCTGAACAACATATTTTAGTAAAATACTCTAACTGCAGTAGTTTTGGAGTTACAATGGATTTACTCAACAGTTAGAATTTCAAAGTAGCTATTACTCAGCTATGCCATGTACAACAGGTCTGAAACTTTACTATGTGATAGCTTACCAAAAACTAGATGAATAACATATTGAAAAGATTTCCCTAACTTTAATACTTTTGAAGATATTCAACATTTACTTATGTCATTATTTTGCTACAAATAAGAAAATAGCTATTACTCACTTATGGCATGCAATGGGACCCCAAACTATGTACCATCTTATAGCTAAGGACAAAGTAGCTGAACAACATATGTGAAGAAAAACCTGTAACTGCAATAGTTTTTGAGTTATGAGTCCTTTACTCAAAGTAGCTAAGATTGCTATTACTCACTTATCTTCATGCCTAATTCCATAAAACCAAAAAAATTTTCAAGGGCGTGAAAATTCATTGGGACAATTAATTTACAAAATATCTGTAGCTGTAGTAGTTTTGGAGAAATCTGCGTGACACACTAACGCACGCACACACAGGTATCATTTCATAATCTCCCTCCCGGGCTAAAGCTCAGTGGGAGATAAATACTTATCCTGTCGAAACAGAACTTTCACAGAATAAACTATGATATATATTGCATGAAATTACCAAAAATCAACATCCAACAATACGTATGTGCTGAGAAATAGATGAAAATATCTGTCTAAGTGACAGAAGCTACCAATTCATGCCGCCAACGGGAAAGTAGGAAGAGATCTCTTAGTGTACCACGAGAGGACAACCTGAGGCTACGGCTAACTATAAATGTCGATTTTTTCTTAGACGTTGGCTGTGATGCCTGTGGCCATCCGAGAACAGCATTTTCAGTCCCACATGGTAAGCTATTGTAGTACAATAAAATGTATAAATCGAACAACAATATTGAAACTAGAAAAAGGTTTTTGCTGACAAAAACGAAGCGGCCCTGATGAAAAGTGCGAAGTAATCTGTAAAAGATGTCAAGATATGCATGATAAGGAATAGGAAATGTAAAGTTTATTGCATTGTGTATGTTACTATATTTAACAAATGAAAGAACGACCACAGCTTGGCAGAAGAGAAATTGTAGGTGTAAAATTTACTTCTCAAAAGAATGTATGTCCGATGCACGGAAAAAATGCCTCCTAGAAAATATGTCTCCTAGGAAATATACCTCCTAGAATGAATGCCTCCTGCATAATTTGTGACCAGGAAAAATACCTCCTAAGAAAAAAAAGTTCTTTCAAGTATCATAACACTACAGGTTCACATTACAACTTCAGAGGCATCTTCATTTTTCCACTTGAGTCTTAATTTTCTTGTAATTACATTTCTAGTGCTTTTAACTGCAATCACCTCCTTACAGAGGGGTTAACCTATGTTGTAATTTGATAAGAATCCATATTGTAAGCCATAAAGGCCACAACTATTTCAGCAAGAAACCTTACAGCCATATTCTAAAGAACAGCATAAACAGCTTGACTTTTTTGTTTCCATGAAGTGCACACACACACATATATTTATATCTCTATCTATCATATAAACCACACTAATACCCACTCTCCCTCCATCCACCCCCACCCCCCACATATAGAGGCAAATATTTTTTTCACCTGCATGTTAGTGCACTAAAGGAGAATTTCCAAAATTCATTTCCAACTTGAGCTTAATTTTATTAAATGTACAAGTGTCACACAAAATGGAAGAAAGTAAAAGAAAACAATACACATTCTAAAGAACAGCATAAACAGCTAGACTTTTTTTGTTTCCATGAAGTGCACACACACATATATTTATATCTCTATCATCTAAACCACACTAATACCCACTCTCCCTCCATCCACCCCACCCCCCACATATAGAGGCAAATCTTTTTTCACCTGCATGTTAGTGCACTAAAGGAGAGTTGGGGGGTTCTTTCTGGTTAGAAAGACTTTCCATGAATGTAACTCTAGATAGATATCACACCAAAGGAAATACAGAGTTTGAGGAGGAAGCAGAAAGAGACAACTCATTCATTTCCACTTAGTTGGAGCTACATAAAATAATGTACAAGAAAAACTGTTTATGAGAGAGTGCTTTTCTTACAGTCACCTTATATTCTGAAAGAAGTCTATAAATTTGACCAATTTACATAGTCTATGTGAACAAGTGAATTTCGAACAAGTACCTACATCCTCAACTTCTTCTGCAAAAGAAAAGTTGAATAAATTAAAGCTTTTTTCCAAAAAGAAAAAGTTATATCCCCACAATTCCAACACTGATCAGTTGCAATATGTTAATGACCACATCAGTGCATCATAAATACCTCATTTTTGTCTTTGAAGATGTCATAACATCATAAACACTAAGAGATTAGGTTTGCCAGATAGCGTAAATATTTTTAAGTATACATATGCCAGGTGAGGTTATAAAAAGTATTAAAATAAATGAGGAGGGAGCAAGAAGTATATATTTATCGTGTAAAGATGGCCAAAGGCTCTTAAGTACAGGAATTTTAAGTGAAACGTTATACAAAATCTTACTTAAGTATAATCAATGTCAGGTTAAAGTGAGCATAAATATTTTTGAAGTATACATATGCCAGGTGTGGTTTTAAAAAGTGCTAAAATAAACTAGAGGATCGCTCGCAAAAAAAAAAGATAATGTTTTTGCATAGCAAAAACAAAGCATCCCGAAAAGGATATAAAGGTGAATGCTAAAGTATTAAGAAAATGCTTCGTTTCTAGCCTTATACTGTTGTGGCAACCAAAGTCAGCGCAGTCTGCTCTATCTAGCACGGTTTTCAAGATATAAGCATTTTTGTGTTTTGCAAAAAATTCGAAAATTCAAAATGTCTGCTATATTTGGCGAGACAAAAATATTTTGAAAATTGGCATGGCACCCAGCATGTCAAAAATTTTGTTGAGTTCGCTCCATCTAGCACGGTTTTCGAGATATAAGCATTTTTGTATTTTGCAAAAACTTTGAAAATTCAAAATGGCCACCATTTTTGGGGAGACAAAAATTTTTGACAAGACCACTGCCGCGGTGTGAATCTCCCGCCGAGCATTAAGGGAGAAGAAATAGCTTTTCCGAGATATTCACAATTTTTCATTTTCGTGTGTGAAAGCTCTTCCAAAAGTAGGTGAATGAGTTATTTGAGAAAAATTGGCTATCTGCAATACTATTAAGAGATAATTCAAAAGGAGAGTAATTACCTACGGGTCTGGAACTTCACCAAGTGAAAGTTCTCCCAAAAGTAGATGCATGAGTTATTTGATAAAAATTGGGTATCCGCAATACTTTTAGAGATAATTCGCATTTACTCATTTTGAGTAGGTGAATAATTAGCTATGGGTCTGAAACTTCACCAAGTGAAAGCTCTCCCAAAAGTAGGTGAATGAGTTATTTGAGAAAAATTGGCTATCTGCAATACTTTTAGAGATAATTCGCATTTACTCATTTTGAGTAGGTGAGTAATTAGCTATGGGTCTGAAACTTCACCAAGTGAAAGCTCTCCCAAAAGTAGGTGAATGATTTATTTGAGAAAAATTGGCTATCTGCAATACTTTTAGAGATAATTCGCATTTACTCATTTTGAGTAGGTGAGTAATTAGCTATGGGTCTGAAACTTCACCATGTGAAAGCTCTTCCAAAAGTAGGTGAATGAGTTATTTGATAAAAATTGGGTATCCGCAATAGTTTTTGAGATAATTAGCATTTACTCATTTTGAGTAGGTGAGTAACTAGCTACGGGTCTGAAACTTCACCAAGTGAAAGCTCTCCCAAAAGTAGGTGAATGAGTTATTTGAGAAAAATTGGCTATCTGCAATACTTTTAGAGATAATTCGCATTTACTCATTTTGAGTAGGTGAGTAATTAGCTATGGGTCTGAAGCTTCACCATAAGCTTCCAAAGTTATTCCAAAGTTCTGCCCCTCTGTTCATAAATCTGTCAAACAGTTTGGTAATAGTTTTGCGTTTGATGCTCCTACTGTGTGGAATACTCTCCCTGATGTGATTCGTGCCTCTCCATCCCTGGCCTCCTTCAGAAAACAGCTTAAAACCTACCTGTACACCAAAGCATATCCACCCTAGCCTGAATCATCCTCCTGGCGTTCTCCGTGGTGTTCGACCCCTGTTATGTCCCTGGACACAGAATTTTGTTGACTGCTTTTAGTTTTGTTGCGCCTTAGAGTCCTCTTGTTTGGGGAGATTAAGCGCTATAAAAGTCCAATTAGAATTAGAATTAGAATTACGGGTCTGAAACTTCACCAAGTGAAAGCTCTCCCAAAAGTAGGTGAATGAGTTATTTGAGAAAAATTGGCTATCTGCAATACTTTTAGAGATAATTCGCATTTACTCATTTTAAGTAGGTGAGTAATTAGCTATGGGTCTGAAACTTCACCAAGTGAAAGCTCTCCCAAAAGTAGGTGAATGATTTATTTGAGAAAAATTGGCTATCTGCAATACTTCTAGAGATAATTCGCATTTACTCATTTTGAGTAGGTGAGTAATTAGCTATGGGTCTGAAACTTCACCATGTGAAAGCTCTTCCAAAAGTAGGTGAATGAGTTATTTGATAAAAATTGGGTATCCGCAATAGTTTTTGAGATAATTAGCATTTACTCATTTTGAGTAGGTGAGTAATTAGCTACGGGTCTGAAACTTCACCGAGTGAAAGCTCTCCCAAAAGTAGGTGAATGAGTTATTTGAAAAAAAAACTGGCTATCTGCAATACTTTTAGAGGTAATTAGCATTTACTCATTTTGAGTAGGGGAGTAATTAGCTATGGGTCTGAAACTTCACCATGCGAAAGCTCTTCCAAAAGTAGATGAATGAGTTATTTGAGAAAAATTGGCCATCTGCAATACTTTTAAGAGATAATTCGCATTTACTCATTTTGAGTAGGTGAGTAATTATCTACGGGTCTGAAACTTCACCATGTGAAAGCTCTCCCAAAAGTAGATGAATGAGTTATTTGATAAAAATTGGGTATCCGTAATAGTTTTAGAGATAATTAGCATTTACTCATTTTGAGTAGGTGAATAATTAGCTACGGGTCTGAAACTTCACCGAGTGAAAGCTCTTTGGGATAGCTGCTCTGCAGAGATACCCTGAAGATCAAAAATTTCGTTGAAATCGTTCTATCTAGCACGGTTTTCGAGATATTAGCATTTTTGTGTTTTGCAATTTTTGCGCAAAAATTCGAAAATTCAAAATGGCCGCCATTTTTGGCAAGATAAAATTTTTTTGAAAATTGGCATGGCTACTCTGCAGAAATACCCTGTGGGTCAAAAATTTCGTCGGAATCGCTCTATCTAGTACCGTTTTCGAGATATAGGCATTTTTATGTTTTGCAATGTTTGCGAAAAATTCGAAAATTCAAAATGGCCGCCATTTTTGGCGAGACAAAAATTTTTTGAAAATTGGGATAACTACTCTGCAGAGATATCCTGCGGGTCAAAAATTTCGTCAAAATCGCTCTATCTAGCACGGTTTTCGAGATATAAGCATTTTTGTGTTTTCCTTATTTGGAAAATTCATAATGATTAATTAATCATTAATTACTCAGCCATTTCTTAACCAATCAATGCCAAAATCTAATGATTTCCAGATTTTAATAGAATGAATGTATTTGCCAAGTTTCAGGTGAATTGATAAATAAGTTATCATCCGGACAAGCTTCCCCATCGAAAAAAGACATTTTTGGTCATGTGACCTCTCTGATTGGTTGAAATGTCACTGCAGCATATTCAAAAAAATTCCCCAAGGCTACTGCCTAAACCTGCCAAATTTGAAAAGAATCCGCCTAACGGTTAGAGAGTTATAAGGAAAACAAAATGCGGAGCCGGCGGAGCCGGCGGAGCCTGAAGGTCTCCCATACACAAACAAGCGTCCCTTGCGGGACGCTTAATGAGGAGGGAGCAAGAAGTATATATTTATCGTGTTAAGACAGCCAAAGCCTCTTAAGTACAGGAATTTTAAGTGAAATGTTATACAAAGTGTTACTTAAGTATAATCAATGTCAAGTTAAACTGATGTTACTGAACAGTTAATCAGTTAGGGGCGGAAAACCCTCATTTTCACGTCAAGATGGCCATGACTGTACTTGTATTGGAACTCCAAGGTGGAAAGCAAATAAGAATGTCCCTATTGTCATCTTTATAAGTGTAGAAAATTTAACCGAGCATAAAGTTTAGCTCAGGTCAGTTGAACAATAAGATAGCTGGAGGCTGAAACTTCCTTTTTCACTGTAAGGTGACCATAACTTTATTCATATTGCAACTTTAAGGTGACCATAATATGAGAACGTCCCTTCTATATCGATATATGTTAGATATGGAAAAAGAAAGGAGCCAGACGGCTTTACTCAAATTTTATGACTTTAGGGAGGTCAAAATTATATTAACAGTTTAAGGTCACCATAAAGTCAGGATAACCCTTTGGTTTGCCATCCTTTATAGGTGTGCAAAGTTTAACTGAGGTCAGTCGAACAATAAGATACTTGGAGGCTGAAAACCTCCTTATTTCAGTTTAAGGTGGCTACAACTCCATTCATACTGAGAGTTTAAGGTGACCATAAGTATTATTTTTATCTAGTTTAATACCAGTGATAATTTCCATATAAAAAATGGAAAAAAGGAGCCAGAGGATTTTATTCCAATTTGATGACTTTAAGCAGGCCATATGTCCATTAACATTTTGAGTTTAAGGTCACCATAAAGTCAGGATATTCCTTTGGCAAATCTTAATATATGTGGCAAGTTTGGCTGAAAAAAGTGAAAAACTAAGTGAACTGGAGGGCTAAAACCCCCTTTTTTGACATTAAGGCGACCTAAAGACCTAGGCGACCTTAAGATTGCAGATACAGGGCTAAAACTTCGGCATGTGAAAGATTATCAAAAAGTAGCTGAATAAGTTATTCCAACAAAATGCCAAAATCCTCACCGTTTTTGAGATACAGACCAAGTACCCATTTAAAAAAAATTTACAAAAATAAAACGCCTCCCATTCAGGCA
The DNA here is from genome assembly GCA_964017235.1 of Sabellastarte sp. h YS-2021. Taxonomy (NCBI): domain Eukaryota; kingdom Metazoa; phylum Annelida; class Polychaeta; order Sabellida; family Sabellidae; genus Sabellastarte; species Sabellastarte sp. h YS-2021. Next base: position 1,858,103 of record OZ024931.1, read on the forward strand.
TCTATGGTCCGATTGATGAGAAAATCCTTTCCGACCTTGGAAATTTGGTCTAGAATGTACGTGATAAATTTTATAGCACAGGTGTGTGTGGTTTTTTCCGAACGCGATGACGGGGTGTTTTGGAGTTATGCTTAAGGTTACCTTAAGTAAAGCTTAAGGTATGCGCAAAGTATCCCAAAAAATTTTCCCGCCCCTATAGTTTTAAAGACAGGTAACAAGGAAAGAAAAATATGAAAGGCTAAGAAGTTATTCAAGGGAGACCATAATCCTGCGGCGGCGGCGGTGATCAGTCGAACTTCGGTGAAAACAAATAAGCGTTCCAGACGGGCCGCTTAATTACTTGAGAAAATACAATGTTAAAACCCTCAACAAGGAACAAGTTAGGGAAATGGAAGGATATATTTCAACTGAGGAACTTGGTATTGCACTTAAGAATGCCAAAAATAATAAAACTCCAGGACTAGATGGGTTCTCCTTCGAATTCCTTAAAATATTTTGGAAAGACTTAAAATTTTGTGTTACTAGTGCAATCAATAAGAGTTGCGATAAATGGAAAATAAGTAAAAATGGTCCACTTTGCCTCACAGACTGATATGGTTGATCCTTTTTGAGGAGCCTCAATTCATGCTGCCACTGCCTCAGAGAAACCCTGTTCCACGATTGCTGAGGCTCGAGGAGCCATGCATGCATATTTAGGTTTGACAGATTCCTGTGTGGAGTCTGATTGGATGGCTGAGTGAGCAGGTTGGGCAGGCACAATGGGATCTGACTTGACATGGTCACTAGATCCCAAAACCAAGGCATGTTGGGCCACCCTGGAGCAATTAGAATGATTCTCCTGCATGGCCAAAGTGGGCTACCGGTGGGAAGGCATATGGCTCCAGATCCACCCAAGGCTGACTGAGTGCATCCACTGTCTATGCTAGGGGGTCTGGCACTGGTGATACAAGCTGGAGCAGTTTGTCATTGAACCTGGTGGCAAAAACAGATCCGCTTGGGGCTGGTGCCACCAGAAGCATATTGCTTGGAAGACCTCTGGCAGGAGGGACCATTCTGCCTTGATGGTTTGGCCTAGCCTGGATAGCTTGTTTGCTATGACATTCAGTCGCCTGGAATGTGTCGGGCTTGAGTCACCTGTTTCCTGGAGGACCAGGTCAGGATTCTTCACAGTAGGGCACAAAGAGGGCCCGACTTCATCCCCCACTCCTTCTTTATACAGGCAACCACCATGGTGTTGTCTTTAGCTATGAGAACAATATTGTTCAAGCAGAGGTCTTAGAACTCTTTTAGGGCCAAAAGACCGCCTTTAGTTCCAGATAGTCTATGTGCAACTTGCCTTCTGGAAGGGACCAGGTTCCAATTGCAGTGTGTTCCCATAAATGAGCACCTGACCCTTCTTTGATGCCTCTGTCAAGATTTAAACAGCATATTCTAGTGGGTGTAATGGTTGACTTTGAAGCACATTGTCTTCCTGCAGTCACCATTTAAGATGGGGTGGGGTCAACTGGAAACGGGGATCACCTTTCCTAATGAATCTGGTACTCCCCAGCTGTTCTTCAAGTGCCAATGTATCAGCCTCATGTGGAAGTGACCTATGTGGACTTACTTCTCTATGGCTGTCAGTAATTCTATCAGGGGCATCAGCAGCCGAACCAGCCATCCAGACTTACTCCTGACACAGAGCTACTAGAGATTGTGTATGCTGGAGACAGGTTTGTTGGGATCTGTGTTTGACCAACCAGTCATTCTGGTGGATTAGTATGCCCTATAATGCCACTGTGAGAAGACTCCTTGGGAGTGCTTGAACTGGCAGGGAAGGCCCTGGACATGAAAAATGCTGGTACCTCCTTGTTGGTTGAATGGGGAGAGGGAGTAGGCAACCTTTAAGTTATTCATTCCCCTGGCTGAAGGGAGGTTAATATGGTTCCCGGTCCTTCCGTCTGAGTTATTTAGGGTACTGAGCCACTTTTGCCTGGAGACCTAATCAAATTGGTCATTTCTGGAAGGAGAGGGTCTAGCCTTCCTAGAAAGATTCCTATAAATTTGGGGCTGGCCCCTAGGGCTGCCCAAGTTTTTTTTGTTTTTTGTTTTTTGAACAGGCAGGTTTGAGTCAAAAACAGTGTCAACACTGGTAACAGGCTAGACAGAACCCCACTGATCCACCCAGGAAAACACCATCCAAATGGATCTCTGTCCTTAAGACATTTCTATACAACCCCACTGTGGAAAAAGTAGTAGCCATTTTTCAGAAACTGTGACCCCTGGTCTGATTAACAGATAACCTTTTATCATTGCTTGCATTTTGAAAACTGGCAAAAAGGGTTATCCACTTGGGGGGAAAGCTGAGCTTCCAAACTCAGGCCCCTGGTGTCAGCTGACACTGGTCACAGACAGGGTAAAAGCATGCTGAATGGCCAGTCTAGGAGGTTGGGTCACTGGCATCTCACTTTAGCCAGTTACAAAACTTGACGAACCTCTACAGTATCTGTCGTTAGCATAGCCGCCATGGAGACAATGCTTTCAAAAGTTGTCATAATATAGATCGTTTTATAGATCCATTTTATTGCTTCTCACTCCACTTGTGTACATAATGCATCCTTATTGTCATATGATGGGTCTTACTGGTTTTCTTTTCCCTTATCTGCTATTTTAGTTTGTTTTGATGAACATCAGGTATTATTGTGCACCAAATGGGAAATACCGGTCCAATTCATTTTGTGTACCTGTGTTTCTTTGAAGTTTATCAATTACTTCTTGGTGTCTGTAAACATTTTTCTTATTTTTGTACACATTCTTCTTATTTTTGATTGTAAACCTGTACGCACTCCGGTATTTTCACTCATTTTAGGCCCCTTTCTGCTTTGTGTATTGTATTGGTCAAAAAAGCCTCACTACCACCTGACGATCTCAAGAACTACCGACCTGTGACAGGCTTGTGCTTCATCTCCAAACTTGTCGAGCATGTGGTTGCCACCCAATTAAATGACTTTTTCTGTTCAAATGGACTTGAGAATGTCAAACAGTCAGCTTATAAGTTAGGTCACTCGACCGAAACTTTGCTGCTGTCAATTAAAAATGATGTCCATCTTGCTCTGGCAAGTGGTGAGGCCAGTGCTGTTGTGCTGCTCTTGTTTGGTGTGCCTCAGGGCTCTGTCCTAGGTCCTATACTCTTTTCCTTATATACTACTCCCCTCAGCAAAGTCATTCAAAATCATCCCGGCATAGGATGATAGGCACTTTTATGCAGATGATACACAGTTATATGTTCATCTCACACATAAGAATGTGGCTCATGCCTTTGACAGGTTGAAAAGTTGCTTGGATGATGTCAAAAAGTGGCTGTCTGCAAATAAGTTGAAGCTGAACCCTGATAAAACTAAATTCATTGTTTTTGGTTCAACAATACAGTGTGAAAAATTCAACAAATCCTTTCCAGTTAATATTCTTGGCAATTTCCTCTCTCCTGTAGGAGAGGCCAGATACCTTTGTGTATGGTTTGATTTTTCCTTTTCGAGGCATGTCCAAAATATCTGTAAGTCCTGTTTTGCTCAAATCAGGGATCTTAAGTGTCTCAGAGGTTACCTGACACATCATGCTGCTCTTATTGCTGCGAATGCTTTGGTTGGGAGTCGACTTGACTACTGTAATTCCTTGTTTAGGAGTCTCTCAGCTCTTGATCTTCGTAAGCTGCAATGGGTTAAATATAGTCTTGCTAGAATTGTTACCAACACCACCAAGTACTCACACATCACTCCTGTTAGGAAGATTCTCCATTAGTTGCCTATTGAACACCATTCCATATTCAAGACTGCCTTACTGGTGTACAAGTTCCTACATAGTGGTTATCCAAAATATTTTGCACCTTTTCTTAAACCCAGATAAAATGTATATAACACACGCAAAAGCCAAGCTGATGGTGTGTTCCTTGAGGTCCACTTTGCTACTTCAATGTATAACTCTTCTAAGCATTTTGGCCTCAGCTTTGCTTATGATGCTCCAAAGATTTGGAATGATTTGCCTAATGATGTACGTTCAGCCACTTCTCTCCACTCATTCAGAAGGAAGCTCAAAACCTATCTCTTTGCACAAGCATATCTACCTTAACTTCTGCTTTCCCTGGTTTCTCTCTGTGGCATTGACCCTTACTATATTAGGTGCTATAAAAATACTATTAGAACTAGAGGAATGCTTTTGCTAACAAAAGCGAAGCGTCCCTTAAAATTTAAAATGCTTTGTGGTTTTAATAAGCATGCTGTAAAGCTAAGAATGCACAAAGCTGCACCGTATGCTTTCCCAATACCTCTTAATACATTCTGAAGCTATAAAAGCAACAATAAAGGAGATATAAGGCAAAAACTCCAAAGCAGCTATTTATGACACCAGTTTGGCCCATAAGGGAGGGTCGGGGGGTAAAACTGACCGGCTATTTAGACTCTCCACATATGCTTTGCCAATACCTCTTAATACATTCTGAAGGTCTAAAAGCAACAATAAAGGAGATATAAGGCAAAACTCCAAAGCAACTATTTTATGACCCCAGTTTGACCCACAAAGGGGGGTCGGGGGATAAAACTGACCGGCTATTTAGACTCTCTACATATTCTTTCTCAATACCTCTTAATACATTCTGAAGCTATAAAAGCAACAATAAAGGAGATATAAGGCAAAAACTCAAAATCAGCTATATTATGACCCCAGTTCGACCCATAGGGGGGGGGGGGGGGTAAAACTGAGCGGCTATTTAGACTCTCCACATATGCTTTCCCAATACCTCTTAATACATTTTGAAGGTATAAAAGCAAAAATAAAGGAGATATAAGGCAAAACTCCAAAGCAACTATTTTATGACCCCAGTTTGACCCATAAGGGGGGGTTGGGGGATAAAACTGACTGGCTATTTAGACTCTCCACATATGCTTTTCCAATACCTCTTAATATATTCCGAAGCTATAAAAGCAACAATAAAGGAGATAAAGGCAAAAACTTAAAATCGGCTATTTTATGACCCCAGTTTGACCCATAAGGGAGGGTCGGGGGGGGTAAAACTGACCGGCTATTTAGACTCTCCATATACGCTTTCCCAATACCTCTTAATACATTCTGAAGCTATAAAAGCAACAATAAAGGAGATATAAGGCAAAAACTCAAAATCAGCTATTTTATGACCCCAGTTTGACCCATAAGGGGGGCCAGGGGGTAAAACTGACCAGCTATTTAGACTCTCCACATATGCTTTCCCAATACCTCTTAATATATTCTGAAGCTATAAAAGCAACAATAAAGGAGATAAAGGCAAAAACTTAAAATCAGCTATTTTATGACCCCAGTTTGACCCATAAGGGAGGGTCGGGGGGGTAAAACTGACCGGCTATTTAGACTCTCCATATACGCTTTCCCAATACCTCTTAATACATTCTGAAGCTATAAAAGCAACAATAAAGGAGATATAAGGCAAAAACTCAAAATCAGCTATTTTATGACCCCAGTTTGACCCATAAGGGGGGCCAGGGGGTAAAACTGACCAGCTATTTAGACTCTCCACATATGCTTTCCCAATACCTCTTAATACATTCTGAAGCTATAAAAGCAACAATAAAGGAGATAAAGGCAAAAACTCAAAATCGGCTATTTTATTACCCCAGTTTGACCCATAAGGGAGGGTCGGGGGGTAAAACTGACCGGCTATTTAGACTCTCCATATATGCTTTCCCAATACCTCTTAATACATTCTGAAGCTATAAAGCAACAATAAAGGAGATATAAGGCAAAAACTCAAAATCACCTATTTTATGACCCCAGTTTGACCCATAAGGGGGACCGCGGGGTAAAACTGGCCAGCTATTTAGACTCTCCACATATGGTTTCCTATTACCTCCCAGTACATTTTATAGCTCTAAATGCAATACTTAAGAAGATAATAGGGGGGTTGGCCTAAATTTAAGGCTTTCACATTGGAAGGTGTCAGAAAATCACTCATAAATGAGACATTTTTCACGGGATTGCTCCCAAAATCTAATCAGCTCGCGTTTTCGATAGTATGAACAGGTGTGTCAAATTATAAGGCTCTGTAGCAAGTAGTTTTTCCTGAACTGTGATGACGGGGGGTGTACCTCAAAAAATAGTTTTTGATCATGTGACCTTCATAAAGGTCAAAGGTCAAATTTAAGCATGCAGAAATATTTTCCCACGCCTAAGGTATATAAGTGCCAAATATGGTTTGAAACCTTCTAATAACTAGATTGGGCCAACTCGGCGCCAACATATCCCCAGACAGGTCATCACTCACGCCACAGGTTTTGATAGGGAATTTTTTATTTAATCCATTTGTTGTATGCCATAAATATTGGGAAAAGTAATATGAACTTCAGCACATCAATCTACTATGTTTATATCTTCCCAAGGAAGATGGTGTATCCCCAGACGTCGAATACATAACTCAACAGATCATATTTTCAATCTTCCTGCAATGATAACTCTGAACCTATGGGTAACATGTGGTGGCAATGTGAGTGAAGGTGTGTTTCACAGAGCTCCAGAAAAACTTAAAATGTAAAGAAACAGCTTAAGGATAAATAATGAAACTATGATGGAAGGCTAGGAGAAATGATATAGACTGTTTTCTGGGGTAGATTATTACATTTAAAACTGCCAGAAACATGAAAAGAATGGATCTTTTAGTTTGTATTTTGCTATAAAGAAATGTTCAAAATTGCCATATGAAAGCCATAGTGCAAAGAGGAAATTTTACATTTCCATAAAAGGACATAAACAATGCAGCATTTAATCATTTAAAACCAATGCAGCATTTTCTCATTTAAAACACAACAGAGAATATTGGACACAAGTTCACTTTCACAAAAGGACATAATAATGCTGCCTTTGGTCCTTTAAAAAGCAAATACTACTATAGTGTTACATAGACAGTTATATTGACAAGGGAAACTAGGTAGGGTGTACCAAAATAGAACATAAATGCTTTGAGGTCAATGTGTTTGAATCAAGTCTTTTTGGACCTTTTTTTTTCCTTCTTCAATGTCTGTTTCAGACCAATTTTGTAAGAAGTATCAGCATTATGAACAATAATAACTCTTGTGGATAGTTCTTTGAAATGTCATCCAAAGCATGGAAAAGAAAACACAGGAAAAGTGGTAGTAAAACACAGAAAGTAAGTCCAGAAATTAAAAAACAAAAAACTCTAGTAGATTACACATATAAGAATAAGAACACACATGGTTTAAAAATGGCTGAAAATCTGTGTGCATCAAATAATAAAACAAACACTGAAAGCATGTCTCTGCCACCAGGTTCAAATATTGAGGCAAAACTTGACTTTATAATAAAGCAAATTGAACCCATTGAAGGTATGAACCAAAATTTGAAGTTTTTGACAGAAAAAATAGTGACTCTTGAAAAAAGGATAGATAATCATGATTCAAGGATAGATAATTTAGAAAAGAGCATTGAAATCTCAAATGCAACAATTGTGACTGCGAAAGAAGATATGAAAAGTTTAAGAGAAGAAAAACATGTAGAGGGTGGCAACATTCTACTTAAAATGAGATGCGAAATGCTTGAATCTTCCCTAAGAAAGCTTGAAGAGTATTCTAGAAGGGAAAACATTATGTTTGAAGGCCTTGCAGAATCTCACAATGAAAACTGCTTTGAGGTCATTTTTGATGTACTTACAGAAAAGTTGTTAATAGCAGATGCAAGGAAAAGGATACAGTTTTCAAGAGTGCACCGTGTTGGGAAAAAGAAATCAATGTCTTTCGCTGGGGCTGTATCCCTTGCACCAAAACCCCGTCCGATCATAGCACGAGTCATTAACCATGCGCACAAAGAAGAAATTATGTCCAGGCGCTCCCTTCTTTCTTCTAGAACACCTGGCGATGAAAGCGCTAATAGTAGTGCTAGAAAAATATGGATCAACCATGACTACACGGACGACGTGAGACTAGCAAGGCGCATACTGGCACCAGTTCTGAAGATCGCAAAGCAAAAAGACAAAGATGCATATATAACTGTGGACAAACTTTGCTACAGAGGACACAGATATAGTTTGGATGAACTAGGAAAACTTGACTTGGATACTGCAGCCCTAAGTATGGTGATGACAGGAGAATATGTAGCATTCTATGGGAGGTTCTCGCCCTTAAGCAACTTCCATCCTGCGGTGTTTGAAATTGATGGGATCACATATAGCTGTGTAGAGCAGTACTATCAAGCACAGCGTGCTCTTTTCAGTAACCGAAGAGACATAATGCAGAAGATTCTCCTTGCCAAGGACCCGGTCAATATGAAAAACCTTGGAGATCAACTCAAGGCATCCAACCCAGAGTGGTACACGGCTAGAGCAACACAGGTCATGCACGCAGGTTTGTCTGCCAAGTTCTCTAAACCTTACTTCAAACAATTTCTGTTCCGCACTGAACAAAGACGAATAATTGAGGCAAACAAGTATGACCAATTTTGGTCCTGCGGACTAAGCTCAAGTGATCCAAAAATGAAAGACATAAACAAATGGCCAGGGAAGAACAACCTTGGAAACTTACTGATGAAGATAAGATCAAGTATGTAATAGACACCAAAGAACTTTTAACTTCCATTATGATATCATATTATACAACTGTTTATCAATATCAGTTAATTGATACATGTATTTGTGTATTGTTTCAAATTACTCTATTATGATGTCCATATTATAACTATATAGTCATATGCTGACTTATAATGCTTAGATGTGCGAGTAAAATTTAGCACAATAAATTAACATTCATAAATAACTAACCTGTCATAGTGGAATTTATGACAACTATTTTGTTACAGTTTCTTATCAACATCAGTTAATTGATATCTGTGTATTGTCTCAAATTATTCTACTATGATTTCCATACTATAAGCTATACAGTCTTGTATTGTCTTATAATGCCGTGATGTGCGAGCAAAAAAAAAAAATCTATCATTATAAATCAACTTTCGTAAATAACTGACCTGTCATAGTAGAATTTATGACAACTATTTTATTACAACTGTTTATCAATATCAGTTAATTGATATCTGTGTATTGTCTCAAATTATCCTATTATGATGTCCATACTATAAACTATACAGTCATGTGTTGACTCATAATGCCTAGATGTGTGAGTAAAATTTAGCATTATAAATTAACTTTCGTAAATAACTGACCTATCATAGTGGAATTTTTCTTCTGGTTTTTATCTTTCCCATGGTCACTGTGAACTATGAGTTCCTATTTAACTTTTACTCTTGTATTTTTACTGACACAATCACTGTATTTCCACATGTACTGAACTTCAGAGTTACAGCTACAGTTATTGATTATGTGAGACAAAACTTTCTATATTGTTCCTAACCATGGACGAAAAAACTTAAAATACTATGATACTATATTACTATCAATTATGTCTTAAATGTATCATATTACTGTTAATTATGCCTTACATATGCTTAATGATAGAATTGGCGCTTTTTGGTCCGCACGTCGGTGTTCCATCAGTACATGTTGTCAATTGACGTGAGATAAAGCACGGATAAAAACATTTTAAAGTTATCTTATTCACAACCAGTGCTTCCTCACCTCTGAGCTAAATTATTAGTAAAGTCACAAAGAGATTTGAAAATCATACATTGTTACTAACCCATGTGTTTGCGCCACATAACCTTTTTTATTGATTGCTTTTCGTGTTTGTTGTTAACAACACAAATGCTGACCTGCTAATGAAAAACTTTCTCTTTTCTGCTCTTAGATTTTCAAGCTATAAAAGATCAACAAGATACTACTCCAAGTCCCATGTCACTTTGGGCAAAAAAAAACTCGACATAAATCTCAAAATAACCTTTTTTTTTTTTTTTCATCAGTTCAAAAACTCACGAGTTCAACAAAAACTTTAAAAGCTATTTAGGAATAATTTCTCTTAACTGGAGTATCTGTTAACCCAAAAAGTACCAACAAAAGTTAGTATTAGAGTCCGATCACATGTATAAATGTCTGCACTTCAATATGATGTTTATTTTGTTATTCAATTCGTTTTTCTTTCCTTTTTTTTTCTTTTCACTTTGTTACAGGTTGTAATTAAGAAAAGAAATTATCACAAGAAAACAGTTCAAATGTTCATCTACGTATTTTTTGCCACAAGGTTATATACTTTTATGTTACTACACTTGCAACACTTGCTTGATTTGAATGTGTATCTTGCTATACAGGAGACTTCAGGTTCTGCTATCATTGTTCTTTACCTCAAAGTCTCCGGAAAGTGCTTATTATAATATGTTCAGAGTTCATGGAAAAAATAGTTCTGCGTGAACCTTCTTCAAATTCAGTGCTCTAAATATATACTCTCTAAATGCTAGGGGTTTGTCTGACAAGAATAAAAGAGTATCAGTATTTTCATGGTTTAAATCAAAAGGCCCTGGTATATATTTCGTCCAAGAAAGTCACTCACTTCCGCTCAAGGAATCACAGTGGAGAGATGAATGGCACAGTAGAATTGAATTTGCACATGGCACATCTAATGCTAGAGGAGTCATGATTTTGTGCTCAAAAGAGATATCCATAAATATAGCTAATATTGAGAAAGACAATAGCGGACGTTTTTTACTTCTAGAATGTACAATCAATGATTCAGAATACATCTTGGTTAATTTATATGCCCCAACCATTGATAAAACAAGATACCAGAGAGCTTTTGGTGAATATGTATATTCAAAACTAGAACCTCATATTGGAAAATCTATTATCTTAGGAGGTGACATAAATATTTGTCTTGATGATAGTTTGAGATCATCAATGAATTGCAATAAGACTTACTTGGACTGTTTGCACAAAGTAATGCACAACCTCGACTTAATTGACATTTGGAGGCTCAAACATCCGAATGCCAAGAGATTTACTAGGCGTGAAAAAACCAGGTATGGCTTTAAGCAATCAAGAATTGACTATTTCTTAATTTCGTGCCACTTGGAGTTCTTGGTTGTATCTACCGAAATTCTTCCAAGTATCAAATCAGATCACAGTTTACTGAAGCTATCACTTACAGCGAATAAAGATCAAACCCGAGGTAGAGGGCTCTGGAAATTTAATGGCAGCCTACTAAATGACAATGACTATGTTGATCTTGTAAAAGACACAATAAACCAGTCCTTGGAGGATAGCAAAAACTTAGCCAATAAGGAACTTACTTGGGACTTTATAAAATGCTGTATACGTACCAAGACGATATCTTTCTCAATAAAAAAGAAAAAACAGAAAACTAAACATCTAGAGGATCTTGAGAAAAAACTTTCTGAACTTGCGGAATTATTAAGTGAAACACCATCTGACGCTATACATAATGAGTATCTTGAAACCAAAAAAGAAATTGAAAGCATCCACGATGAACTAGCCAGAGGTCACATAATCAGATCCAGGTGTAAGTTAATTGAAGAATATGAAAAGCCAACAAAATATTTTCTAAATTTGGAAAAAGCTTCACAAAACGTTAGACATATTCGCGCATTACAAGTGGGAAATAAGGTTATTGATGACCCCAATGAAATTCTTGAAGAGCAAAAGTCTTTTTACAGTAACCTCTACACAGAAAAAGGCGATTACTCTGATCTGAGCAATGACAAATATTGTCATAATATTGGAAACAATATTACAAAATTGTCAGGGATAAGTAGGGACGTTTGTGATCAAGAAATCACATTCGAAGAGGTTTCAGCAGTTGTAAAAACTCTTCCTAATAATAAATCCCCAGGACCCGATGGTTTTACTGCTGAATTTTACAAATTTTTTTGGCATGATATAGGCAATATAGTTTATCGAACGTACAAAGATGCTTTTCAACAAGGTCGACTTATTGGTACTCAGAACCAAGGAGTCATACACCTGATACCAAAAAAGGATAAGGATTTAACAGTATTGAGCTCTTGGCATCCTTTATCACTATTGAATACCGATTATAAAATATTAGCTAAAGTTCTGTGCAACAGACTCAAAACAACACTCCAAGAAATCATTAATCCAGATCAAATTGGGTATATTGAAAAACGGTTTTCTGGGGAAAATACAAGATTGATCTCTGATATCATCGAGTACTGCAAACTGTACAAACACCCATGCATCATTCTCCTTATTGATTTTGAAAAAGCTTTCGATACAGTTAGATGGCCATTTTTGAAAAAATTATTAAAAATATATGGTTTTGGTGATAATTTTCAAAAGTGGATCTCCCTATTGTATACTGAGAGTGAAAGTTGTGTGACTAATAATGGATATCTCTCCCCTTTTTTTAAACTGAGCAGAGGAATACGCCAGGGCTGTCCAATTAGTGCTTTATTATTTCTTTTGGTTGCTGAGGTTGCTGCTGTCTTAATACGTGAAACAAAAGAGATACATGGTATATATGTCAATAAACAGGAAATACGATTATGCCAATTGGCAGATGATACTACTCTCTTCTTGTCAGACTCATATTCTGTTAAAGTCGCTCTAGATATATTTGAGACCTTTCACAAATACTCTGGTCTGAAATTAAACAAATCGAAAACAATTGCCTTTGTAGTACAGAATAATTGCCTGAATTTAGAAAGTGGAAAATATGGTATAAAGTGGACAACCAAACCTTTCAAAACGTTAGGTACTTGGTTTGCAAACGATATGACTGAAATGGTGTCTCTGAACAGTAACACAAAAATTGACATTATTATGTCCATCATTAATTCGTGGCTTCCTAGAAAACTCTCTCTAAAAGGAAAAGTTAGAGTAGTAAAATCCTTAATTCTGCCTCATATTCTACAGCTAGCATCAGTGGTACCAATAAGCACATCATGCTTAACAACTTTAGATCAAAAGCTTTGCAATTTTGTGTGGAATAATAACAAGCATCTTGTTGCAAAAGGAACCATGTTACTTCCACCTGTACTGGGAGGTCTAAATATGATTTCTGCCAAATATGTTTGCAATACAGCACATATTATGTTTATCAAAAGATTATGCAATACTATCAAGGCCAAATGGAAAATTTTGACGGAATTCTTAATGGGCTATAAAGTGTCAGAAATTTTTGAAAAAAAACGCATACTCACTTTCCACAAGTATGCGAAAACTACTTATTATAAAAGCGTTCTCATGTCATGGTTTAACATAATATCAACAAAACCAAGTAGTTTAGATGAGCTTTTAGAGGAAAATCTTTTTGAAAATCCTCTATTTACCACTGAAAACAAACCCTTTGGTACTGAATATAATAATTGGAAAGAGGCAGGCATATCAAGAGTCTCAGACATATTTCATAATGAGCTGAAATCAGTTTTGAATAAAATTCACCTAGAAACAAAATTCAGGCTTTCTATATGTGACATGAAATATAACCGGCTTATTAGTTGTGTTAGCAAAAATATCAAAACACTTTCAAAATCTCCGAATGTTGAAACCTTTTCAAAAGTATCTGTTCCAAACAAGTGTATGACAAATATTCTGAAAGTTAAATCTTCAGAAGTTAACAATTTCTACGTTTTATCAAACTATAAATCTCCAACCAGCCAAGAAAAATGGATAGAACACTACCCATTCCTGCACAATATTAATTGGCCGGATATATATTCTCTACCTTCCAAAGTCACTCTTGACACATATTTAATTACTTTACAATTTAAAATTCTTCACCGAATTTATAACAGTAACTATAACTTGTTTATCTGGAGTATTAAAGATAGTTCGCAGTGCGATTTTTGTTCTGGCACAGATAACCTTGAACACTTTTTCTTTTACTGTCCAATATCCATTGTTTTCTGGAAGCAGTTCACGAATTGGTTATGTACATCTCTATATGTTAGTAAAAAACTATCAGTTTTAGATGTCCTGTTTGGGTTAATAAATGTTAATAATGATGAGTTTTATTGGTTAAATTTTGCTATTTTAATTGGAAAATATTTCATCAGTAAATGTAAGCGGAATAAATCAGAACTTAATTTTCAGTACTATATAAATATGTTAAAGAACAGGATAAGCATCGATAAACTGATCTACAATAAACAAGACAGAGGCACCATATTTGATGCAAGGTTTATGTATTTATATAACATGTTAATCTAGAAACAATAGTTAATTGATCAAATCTATGATGTAGACATCGTTCAAGTTCATTATTACGTATGCATAAAGCGACTGAAGTGACCATTGAAAGAAAATATATTTTCCCCTGATATTGTTAAATATTGATCTATCCTCTATGTAACCAATTTATTTACTATTTGTGAGTTTTGTATACTGTTTCTTCGATACACTCATCTAGAATTTGACTTTTGTTATTATTACCTGTAACTTTGTACATATATATACCAAAAATAAATAAAAGATAAAAAAAAAACTCTGAACCTATTTTCAAAGTATTTAAATGATTGATGATTGAATGTCCATTCTAAATTAATAATCTCAAAAGAGCATATCTGTTTCTATATTTGTTGACAAATAAAATATTATTTTTAACTCAACTCATCATACTTTTCAATCTTCCTGCAAAGGGTAACTCTGAACCTATTTTCAAAGTATTTAAATGATTGATGATTGAAATTCATAATTCCAAAAGCGTATCTCTGTTTCTATATTTGTTCACAAATAAAATATTATTTAAAAATCATATATTATTTATATTATTATTTTATTATATTATTTTTAGAATTTGCATTGTTTTTCAGTTATTCATTTCCTCAATTCCTATATATGTGGTCCATATATATGCAACCTAAATATGTGACACAATCTCAGTACTGACTCCCTTTGTCTTAGATAATTAGATAATGAAGCAAACACCACCTCCCACCCCCACCCCACCTCTCTCCCCTTCTCCACACCTCTCTCACTATTACAGATGATCTGTATACCTTTGTTTATTTAGTGTCACTCAATAGCTGGAGGTCCCAGAGGTGGGTGGGGGATGGGGGGTGGGACTACAAAGAGATGGAGTGCTGCAGCACAAATGGTAAACAAACACTTATAATATAAAAGGGTTAATCAAATACAAAAAGCTCAGTTAATTTTATCACTAAAATAAAATAAAATATATAAATAAGGAATGTCCAACAGGAAGATTATATACCTCCAGAATTAAATATAAATTATCAAACGACAAGAACAGATTTATAATAATAATTCAGAATTGAGAATTTTAAGTATGTGATTATCAATTGAAATGAGTTCGTAACTGTAGGAGCTGTGTCAAAATTAAGGCTAGTTGAGGGCTAGTTGAGGGTTAAAAATCCCCTATTTTTACTACATAAGGCTATAATTTCATTACTATTTGGGACTTAAAGCTCACCAGAAAATAACAGTGTCCATTTTGCCTACTTGAATATGTTTAACCAGTTTCATATTAAAAAGTTAAAAACTCAGCAAGCAGAGAGATAACACACAAAAATAAGTTCTTAAAAGCCTAAGATAGCCATAACATTATTACATGTAATATTCAAAATTTAAATAGACAGGCACTTCTTTTGAAAAATTCAAAGATTTCAGCTCTATGAGCCACATAGTTTGACAGTTACAGGGCTTTAAAGTGGCATAATATCCATAAATTGGGTCTCTGTGGGCATTTTACAACTGTTAAAGAGACCTTAGCAATTAAAATACAGAACTGAAACTTTTTGGGGGACATACACAACAAACAAAAATTATATATAATACAGTTTAACACTTGTCACACTAAGCATTTCCAAATAACAGGGCAAAATACAGAAAAAAATGTCAAAAAAGGTCACTTGGGCAAGTGTCTATGGCCCTCATACACAGGTTAAATGTCTACTAAAAGCCTTGATTTTCGGCACATGTGAAAAGGACATAATAATGCATTCCCAGATGGGATTTCAGCTCAATCAATCACATAGTTTAACAGTCACAGGGCTTAGAGGTGGCAAAAAGTTCAAATATTGGGTCTCTGTGGGCCTTTTAGAGATCTCGATGTGGTTTTCAAATTAAAGCATCAGACTTAAAATCTGCTACATACTAAGACTACACATAGAATATGTATCTAATAATAAAGTTTGAAACTTCTCAGACTCACCATTTCCAAGTTACAGAGCAAAATATGTGAAAAATGTCTTAAAACGGTCACTCGGGTGGGTGTTAATGGTCCTCATACACAGTTTAAATGTCTACTTGAAGCCTTGATTTTTGGCACATGTAAAAAGAACATAATAATGTATTCCCAGATGAGATTTCAGCTCTATCAGTCACACAGTTTAACAGTCATGGGCCTTAAAACTGGCAAAAAGTCCAAATAGTGGGTCTCTATGGGGCCTTTTAGAGACCTCAATGTGGCCTTCAAATTAAAGCTTCAGACTTAAAATTTGTCACATACTAAGATTACACATAGAATATGTATCTAATACAGTTTGAAACTTCTCAGACTTACCATTTCCAAGTTACAGGGCAAAATATGTGAAAAATGTCTAAAAAGGGTCACTCGGGTGGGGATTTATGGTCCTCAAACACAGGTTAAATGTCTACTTAAAGCCTTGATTTTCGGCAGATGTAAAAAGGACATAATAATGCATTCCCAGATGGTATTTCAGCTCCATCAATAACATAGTTTAACAGTCACAGGGTTTAAAGGTGGCAAAAAGTCCATATATTGGGTCTTTGGGAGCCCGTCAGAGACCTCAATTTGACCTTCAAATTAAAGCTTCAGACTTAAAATCTGTTACATACTAACATTACACATAGAATATATATCTAATACAGTTTGAAACTTCTCCGACTTACCATTTCCAAGTTACAGAGCAAAATATGTGAAAAATGTCTTAAAAGGGTCACTCGGGTGGGTGTTTATGGTCCTCATACATGGGTTAAATGTCTATTAAAGGCCTAAATTTTGGAGTACATACAAGAAAAACATATTGATATATTCTCAGATGATATTTCACTTAGATGAGAGACATAGTTTGAAAGCTACAGTGCTTGAAGATGGCAAAAAGTCCATAAATTGGGTCTCTGTGGGCAATTTTGAGATCTTAAGTCGGCCTAACAGGTAAACCTACAGCCTTTAAATTTTTCACAGACAAGGATTACATATAAGAGTTACATCTAGTGCAGTTTGAGACTCATCAGAATTACCACTTCCAAATTATAGGGCAAAATAAGTTAAAAATATAGGAAAAAAGTCCTAAGTGGGGTCTTTATGGGCCTCAAAGACAATTTTCTCCTCAACTTAAAGTCTTGATTTTCGGCACATGTACTAAGAATATATTAATGTGTTCTCAGGTAAAATTTGAGGCAGATAAGCCTCATAGTTTGTGACCTGGAGGGCTCTAAGTGGCCAAAATTGCAATTTCTGACCTTAAGGTGGCCATAAGATCTTTATTATTGGGAGTTTAATGTCACCTTAAAATAGGGATCTTCCTTTTGGGCATCCTTAACATGTGTACCAAGTTTGAAAAAAAAATATTAATCCGTTTTTGAGTTATCGCGTCCACAAGGAAATTTCTACGGCGACGGCGGGACGGACCTGAATCCAATATATCCCCGACTTTCGCTGGGGATATAATGAGGGAGATATTCAAGGGAGACCATAATGCGGCGGCGGCGAGGAAACTGAGGCGAAAATAAATAAGCGCCCTTTCAGGGACGCTTAATTAGAAACTGATACAGTAGATTTCTGGCTGACTGAGGATACAATTTAAAATTGGTCTCATCACATACAAAACTCTCAACGAGGGTGAACCAGTTTACCTTAGAGAATTAATTCATCCCTACACTTCTTCCAGGAACACAAGGCAAAGTACCCCCAAACTCAAATTCCTTCACACTCCCACTTTCGACCGTAAGGTTCATAAATCAGTCAAACATTTCTCCAATTCTTTCAGTCACTATGCCCCAGTTCTCTGGAACTCCTTCCCCTTCCAAATAAGAAATAGCCCCTCTATCACATCTTTCAGGAAACACCTCAAAACCCACCTCTTTAATTCTAGTTTTCCAACTTAGTTTCCCTCCCTCTTGGTCACACCCACAACTCTGGATTACTGACCTTGAACGCCCCTTGACTTTCTTTATGATAATGATTTTGTTAAGTCAGCGCACTGAGTTCCCCTTTGTGGGGAAGATATTGCGCCTGAAAAGCAGTAGATTAGATTATCTCTGATGTCTGTATTTACCTGAATTACATCCAAAACTAGAAAAATGTTTTTGCTGACAAAAATGAAGCGGCCCTGATGAAAAAGTGCGAAGTAATCTGTAAAAGATGTCAAGATATGCATAATAAGGAATAGAAAATGTAAAGTTTATTGCATTGTGTATGTTACTATATTTAACAAATGAAAGAACAACCACAGCTTGGCAGAAGAGAAATTGTAGGTGTGAAGTTTACTTCTCAAAAGAATGTATGTCCGATGCGCGGAAAAAATGCCTCCTAGAAAATATGTCTCCTAGGAAATATACCTCCTAGAATGAATGCCTCCTGAATAATTTGTGACCAGGAAAAATACCTCCTAAGAAAAAAAAAGTTCTTTTAAGTATCATAACACTACAGGTTCACATTACAACTTCAGAGGCATCTTCATTTTTCCACTTGAGTCTTATAGTCGCCAATGCCTGTCAAAAATTCACAGTCTTTTGCCCATTTTGCTTAGCTGTACAAAGGTACGTAAGTTTCTCTTGTAAGGTTTTGCTGGTGCTTCTCAGTCTTTTGCCTGGCTGTTCATCCCTGGTTTCCATTATGACAGGTGTTGTGTTTTTCTTGTAATTACATTTCTGCCCCTCCTAGTGCATCTAACTTACAGAGGGGTTAACCTATGTTGTAATTTGATAAGAATCCATATTGTAAGCCATAAAGGCCACAACTATTTCAACAAGAAACCTTACAGCCATAAATCCTGCTTTTAAAGTGGTCCAGAGTACAGCTGAAGCAATACCCTTTCAAGAAGATATTTGTATTTTGTACTTTGTGATATTGTACATTCTGGTTTTGACTGTACATATTTGAAATTAACATGTTTTTGATATTATACGTTATAGGTTTCATATGTAACATGTTTACAAGTTGAAAATATAGAAAGAAAGTGTGTAATAAAAGTGACAATGATTTCTGTGCACACTGTTTATATTGGGACTTGGTATATTTCTTTGCAACCTGCAGACCAATAACCCTTTTGACCAATCAAGAAATTGTTGAATAGAATATATTAGTGAAACACCCTCTTTACCCAGTCATTTTAGAGAAAGACCTTTAAAGGCAAAGACCTTTATTTGAAAAAGTACAAAAGGACAAAGGCTTTCAGGATTAAAAAAACAAAAGGGTACAAATTGTAAGTTATGTTTGAAGCACTGTAGTGTCATAAAGAAGGAATGAGTTTCCACACAATTCATAATTGCAAAAGTATAAAACACTCAAGATATTGATAAGAGTGCTTTTTGTTGCACACTGAAAATCACAAACCAAACCTTGTAAACAAACATAAGGTTTTGATTAAAAGAGGCCAGGGAAGAGGTAAAATAGCAGACACATTATGTAACAAAGAAAGCACAGCAGGGCTTAAGTGAGTGGAGGAGGGGCTTTATATGAATGTCCCTCCCAGATAGATAGAACACACAAGCCAATACGGAGTAGTGCAGTAGCAGAAAGAAGGAAAGGGGCAACTTATTCATTTTCAATTAGCTGGAGCTCTATAAAATACTGTATAAGCAAGACATGGCCATGAGAAATCCCCCATACAGAGAGGCAATTCTTGTGTCCCATGCATTTTTATTTAAGTGAGGGGAATGCGGGATGGAGCAGATGAGAATAGAAGAAAGAGTCACTGAAATAAAATGCAGATGTAAGGAAAAGATTATTTACTGCAGTAGAATGTTTAGGTTTCACAGCAATTACTTAATTATGCAAGGAGCTACAGATCTGAAACTTTACTACGGCTAAACCCCCCTTTTTTGACATAAAGGTGACCTTAAGATTGGAGATACAGGGCTGAAACTTCGGCATGTGAAAGATTATCCAAATGTAGCTGAATAAGTTATTGCAACAAAACGCCGAAATCCTGACCATTTCTGCGATACGGACCAAGTACCCATTTTCACAAAATTTACGAAAACAAAACGCCTACCATTCAGATGTCTATGGTCCGACTGATGAGAAAATCCTTTCCGACCTTCTAATCTATGGTCCGATGGATGAGAAAATCCTTTCCGACCTTCTAAATTTGGTGTAGAATGTACGTGATAAATTTTATAGCACAGGTGTGTGCGCTTTTTCCCAAAACGTGATGACCGGTTTTTATGAAAAATGCTTAAGGTTATGGGAAAATAACATATTTGAACAAAATGCTCTAAACACAAGACTTTTCAAGTTATAAGTGATTTAGTGCATGATCTGAGGAATATTAATGCATTAAAATTTCCAAAATTCATTTCCAACTTGAGCTTAATTTTATTAAATGTACAAGTGTAACACAAAATGGAAGAAAGTAAAAGAAAAGAATACACATTCTAAAGAACAGCATAAACAGCTTGACTTTTTGTTTCCATGAAGTGCACCCACACATATATTTATATCTCTATCTATCATCTAAACCACACTAATACCCACTCTCCCTCCATCCACCCCCCACCTCCCACATATAGAGGCAAATATTTTTTTCACCTGCATGTTAGTGCACTAAAGGAGAATTTCCAAAATTCATTTCCAACTTGAGCTTAATTTTATTAAATGTACAAGTGTAACACAAAATGGAAGAAAGTAAAAGAAAACAATACACATTCTAAAGAACAGCATAAAAAGCTTGACTTTTTTGTTTCCATGAAGTGCACACACATATATTTATATCTCTATCTATCATCTAAACCACACTAATACCAAGGAAATACAGAGTTTGAGGAGGAAGCAGAAAGAGACAACTCATTCATTTCCACTTAGTTGGAGCTACATAAAATACTGTACAAGAAAAACTGTTTATGAGAGAGTGCTTTTTTTACAGTCATCTTGTATTCTGAAAGAAGTCAAGTCTATAAATTTGACCAATTTACATAGTCTATGTGAACAAGTGAATTTCGAACAAGTACCTACATCCTCAACTTCTTCTGCAAAAGAAAAGTTGAATAAATTAAAGCTTTTTTCCAAAATGAAAAAGTTATATCCCCACAATTCCAACACTGATCAGTTGCAATATGTTAATAACCACATCAGTGCATCATAAATACCTCATTTTTGTCTTTGAAGATGTCACAACATCATAAACACTAAGAGATTAGGTTTGCCAGATAGCATAAATATTTTTTAAGTATACATATGCCAGATGAGGTTTTAAAAAGTGTTAAAATAAATGAGGAGGGAGCAAGAAGTATATATTTATCAGGTAAAGATGGCCAAAGGCTATTAAGTACAGGAATTTTAAGTGAAACGTTATACAAAATCTTACTTAAGTATAATCAATGTCAAGTTAAAGTGAGCATAAATATTTTTGAGTATACATATGCCAGGTGTGGTTTTAAAAAGTGCTAAAATAAATGAGGAGGGAGCAAGAAGTATATATTTATCGTGTTAAGACAGCCAAAGCCTCTTAAGTATAGGAATTTTAAGTGAAATGTTATACAAAGTGTTACTTAAGTATAATCAATGTCAAGTTAAACTGATGTTACTGAACAGTTAATCAGTTAGGGGCGGAAAACCCTCATTTTCACGTCAAGATGGCCATGACTGTACTTGTATTGGAACTCCAAGGTGGAAAGCAAATAAGAATGTCCCTATTGTCATCTTTATAAGTGTAGAAAATTTAACCGAGCATAAAGTTTAGCTCAGGTCAGTTGAACAATAAGATAGCTGGAGGCTGAAACTTCCTTTTTCACTGTAAGGTGACAATAACTTCATTCATATTGCAACTTTAAGGTGACCATAATATGAGAACGTCCCTTCAATATCAATATATGTTAGATATGGAAAAAGAAAGGAGCCAGACGGCTTTACTCAAATTTTATGACTTTAGGGAGGTCAAAATTATATTAACAGTTTAAGGTCACCATAAAGTCAGGATAACCCTTTGGTTTGCCATCCTTTATAGGTGTGCAAAGTTTAACTGAGGTCAGTCGAACAATAAGATACTTGGAGGCTGAAAACCTCCTTATTTCAGTTTAAGGTGGCTACAACTCCATTCATACTGAGAGTTTAAGGTGACCATAAGTATTAGTTTTATCTAGTTTAATACCAGTGATAATTTCGATATAAAAAAAATGGAAAAAAAGGAGCCAGAGGATTTTATTCCAATTTGATGACTTTAAGCAGGCCATATGTCCATTAACATTTTGAGTTTAAGGTCACCATAAAGTCAGGATATTCCTTTGGCAAATCTTAATATATGTGGCAAGTTTGGCTGAAAAAAGTGAAAAACTAAGTGAACTGGAGGGCTAAAACCCCCTTTTTTGACATTAAGGCGACCTAGGCGACCTTAAGATTGCAGATACAGGGCTAAAACTTCGGCATGTGAAAGATTATCAAAAAGTAGCTGAATAAGTTATTCCAACAAAACGCTGAAATCCTCACCGTTTTTGAGATACAGGCCAAGTACCCATTTTAAAAAAATTTACGAAAATAAAACGCCTCCCATTCAGGCATCTATGGTCCAATTGATGAGAAAATCCTTTCCGACCTTCTAAATTTGGTCTAGAATGTACGTGATAAATTTTATAGCACAGGTGTGTGTGCTTTTTTCCAAAACGCGATGACGGGGTGTTTTGGAGTTATGCTTAAGGTTACCTTAAGTAAAGCTTAAGGTCTGCGCAAAGTATCCCAAAAATTTTTCCCGCCCCTATAGTTTTAAAGAAAGGTAACAAGGAAAGAAAAATATGAAAGGCTTCAAGGGAGACCATAATCCGGCGGCAGCGGTGATCAGTCGAACTTCGGTGAAAACAAATAAGCGTCCCTGACGGGCCACTTAGTTACATCCAACAGACGGTTTTTACTATGGGGCAAAACCAGAACAGATGTTCTATAGTTTCAACACTTTCCTTACAGAACCAGCATTTGTCACTATCGTCCAATTTACATTTTGCGAGAAATTTTTGGGTTGGTATTGTTCTAAGTAAAATCTGATACTGAAAGGCTTAGCATCATTGTTTTGATAGAATTTTGTCCATTCAGATTTACTGATTTTTTTTTTCAAGAATTTCAACCCATTTCATCCCATGTCCTCTGGAATAGTTAACTAGCAACCTCATTTTTTTATATGCCCACTTGCTAAATTGTTTTTGTTGTAAGAGATTTTGTAATAAACACTGGTTCATTTCACTCTCATTTAGTTTTCCTTTGTGACCTTTTAACCAATCCCTTGGAGTTGAATGCATCATACCATAAAAGTCTACAAAGTTTATTGCAATTGGATATCTTTCCTTAAATTCATTATACCCTAGAAGTTGGCCAGTGTTTGTCAAAATGTCATTTACGTATCTGACACCTTTTTCAATCATCTCTGCTGACCTGATGATGAGATTCTTCATAAAAGAGGTTCCCCATATAGGGTACATTCTACAATCCACATTTTGACCAAATTGTAATTTGAAAATTTCCCAAATCTGGAGAACATCTTTCCAGAAAGGGTTTAAGCATTTTTCACCTATTTATGTCAGTGATCGTTCATCCAATTCCAATGCAATTTTCTTGTTTATTCCCAGAGATACCTTAAAAATGTTTTGCCAACCACTGTCCATGGTTGATAGCCGTTTTAACCAAGATAGTTTCAATGAATTATTGAAATCCTGTATATTAGTTTTAATCCACCTTCTGATATATCCTTTTTGAGTTGTTTTTGGTTTAATTTTGCAGTACTTTTGTTCCAAAGGAAATCTTTAAACTTTTTTCAATAACATCAAACAAAAATTGGGGGGAGGTTGGTAATACTGTGAATAAGTACACCAATTTGGTAAAGCTAGTGTTTTCAAAACATTTATCCTCCCAATTAAGGACAATTTGAACTTACTATACATGTTCAAGATTTTATCAATTTCCCTTATTTTTTATCAAAATTTAATTGAATCATTTTCACTCCACAGCCCTTAAGGGCTGTCGGGGTATTGTTTTCACCCATGGTGTCCGGATGGGCGGGTGACGGGAAAAAGTTTGTCCGGGCTGTATCTCAGAAACCGTAAGGTGTAGGAAGTTGATACTTGGTAGGGACATTGGTTAGGGGGTTAGGGGTGCAACGTCATGGTCTGACCTTGATTTGACCTTTGACCTTGCTGTAGCGACCTTGAGTTTGAAAATCTTGTCTGGGCTATATCTCGGAAACCGTAAGGTGTAGGAAGTTCGTACTTGGTAGGGACATTGGTTAAGGGGTGTAGTTGGGTTGGTAACCTGGTCTGACCTTGATTTGACCTTGCCGTAGTGACCTTGACCTTTAAAATCTTGTCCGGGCTATATCTCGGAAACCATAAGGTGTAGGAAGCTGATACTTGGTAGGGACATTGGTTAGGGGGTGTAGTTGTGCAACGTCATGGTGTGACCTTGATTTGACCTTTGACCTTGCCGTAGTGACCTTGACCTATAAAATCTTGTCCGGGCTATATCTCGGAAACCGTAAGGTGTAGGAAGTTGATATTTGGTAGGGACATTGGTTAGGGGTGTAGGTGTGCAACGTCATGGTGTGACCTTGATTTGACCTTTGACCTTGCTGTAGTGACCTTGACATATAAACTCTTGTCCGGGCTATATATCTTGGAAACCAAAAGGTGTAGGAAGTTGATACTGGGTAGGGACATTGGTTAGGGGGTGTAGGTGTGCAACATAATGGTCTGACCTTGATTTGACCTTTGACCTTGCCGTAGTGACCTTGACCTATAAAATCTTTTCTGGGCTATATCTCGGAAACTGTAAGGTATAGGAAGTTGATACTTGGTAGGGACATTGGTTAGGGGTTATAGGTGTGCATTATCATGGTGTGACCTTAATTGGACCTTTGACCTTGTCGTAGTGACCTTGACCTTTAAAATCTTGTTGCACCTTTGGGTCTGTCTTTTGATGCAGATTAAGCACTGTTAAAGTCATATTAGAATTTATTAAGAATTTTACTTTTATAACTTCCCATTGTAAGAGATGGAATTTCATCAAGTGAGCCTAAGATTTTGCTCCAACACCACACACAAGCATTCATTGAATGTATTACCACTTCTGTATACATGGTAATATTCAAAACATCTAAACCATAATTCGGCCATGTAGATGTAGATAAAGAGTATATTATCATATAATTTATTTGTATTATGAGTATTAAAGATATTTAAAATGATAATAATCATGAAATATAACTTTTTAAACTAAAAATAAGCCCACTAAATATAGGAAATGAGATTAAAAAGTTGAGACCATAACTTGAGACTGGTCTCAGCTGATCCATCCTTTGTGAAATCCATTTGAGCCAAAAACTGAGCTGAGACAAAAGTCTCAGATTTGAGACCCTGACTCAGCCTTGAGTCTGGCTCAGTTTGAGACTTTTCATGAAACCGGCCCCAGAGTAGCCCTGAAATAACTTTAGGATGTGAAAACATTCTTTTACGAGTCTGCACCATTCAAAAATAGAAAAGTATCATCAGCATATTGTCCAATTTTTATATGTTTTTAATTCACTACAAGACCTTTATATAGGCGTAGGAACTGGGGGGCAGCGGGGGCGGTCGCCAACCATACAGTTGGGGGGTGGAGATACCTTTTCGCCCCCCCCCCCCCCCCCCCCCCCCCCACCTTTTGCAATGGAACTAAACTCCAATTTTAAAGTTTTATGCAAATATTTATAGGTAACTCAATAATACAAGGTCAAATTACATTTTGACCATGTTCACTGTTCACATGTACCATTTTGTATGCTGCCATTTGAGCTATAAGTACATTTGAGCTTTGTGTACAGACCAAAATCATACTCAAACTAGAGGATCGCTTACAAAAAAAAAATAACGTTTTTGCTAGCGTCCCGAAATGGACATAAAGGTGAGTGCTGGAGTATTAAGAAAATGCTCTGCTTCTAGCCCTATACTGTTGTGGCAACCAAAGTCAGCATAGTCTGCTCTATCTAGCATGGTTTTCAAGATATAAGCATTTTTGTGTTTTGCAATTTTTGCAAAAAAATCGAAAATTCAAAATGGCTGCCATTTTTGGCGAAATAAAATTTTTTTCAAACTTGGCATGGGTACACTCCAGAGACACCCTGTGGTTCAAAAATTTAGTCGAAATCGCTCTATCTAGCACGGTTTTCGAGATATAAGCATTTTTGTGTTTTGCAATTTTTGCGAAAAATTCGAAAATTGAAAATTACTGCCGTTTTTGGCGAGACAAATATTTTCTGAAAATTAGGATGGCTACTCTGCAGAGATAACCTGTGGGTCAAAAATTTCGTTGAAATCCCTCTATCTAGCACGGTTTTCGAGATATAAGCATTTTTGTGTTTTGCAATTTTTGCGAAAAATGCGAAAATTCAAAATGGTCGCCATTTTGGCAAGACAAAAATTTTTGTGAAAATTGGGATGACTACACTGCAGAAATACCCTGTGGGTCAAAAATTTCGTCAAAATCACTCTATCTAGCATGGTTTTCGAGATATAAGCATTTTTGTGTTTTGCAATTTTTGCAAAAAATTCGAAAATTCAAAATGGCAGCCATTTTTGGCGAGACAAAAAGTTTTTGAAAATTAGGATAGCTCCTCTGCAGAAATACCCTGTGGGTCAAAAATTTCATCGAAATCGCTCTATATAGCATGGTTTTCGAGATATAAGCATTTCTGTGTTTTGCAATTTTTGCGAAAAATTTGAAAATTCAAAATGTCCATCATTTTTGTCGAGACAAAATTTTTATGAAAATTGGGATGACTACTCTGCAGAGATACCCTGTGGGTCAAACATTTTGTCGAAATCACTCTATCTAGCATGGCTTTCGAGATATAAGTATTTTTGTGTTTTACAATTTTTGTGAGAAACTCGATAATTCAAAATGGCCGCCATATTTGGCGAAACAAAAATGTTTTGAAAATTGTCATGGCTACTCTGCAGAGTTACCCTCCGGGTGAAAAAATTTCGTCGAAATTGCTCTATCTAGCACGGTTTCCAAGATATAAGCATTTTTGTGTTTTCCTTATTTGGAAAATTCGTAATGATTAATTAATCATTAATTACTCGGCCATTTCTTAACCAATCAATGCCAAAATCTAAAGATTTCCAGATTTTAATAGCATGAATGTATTTGCCAAGTTTCAGGTGAATTGATAAAATCCCTTTTAAGTTATCATCCGGACAAGCTCACCCATCAAAATAAAACATTTTTGTTCATGTGACCTCTCTGATTGGTCGAAATGTCACTGCAGCATATTCAAAAAAAATTCCCCAAGGCTACTGCCTAAACCTGCCAAATTTGAAAAGAATCCACCCAGCGGTGACAGAGTTATGAGGAAAATAAAATGCGGAGCCGGTGGAGCTGGCGGAGCCAGATATCCTCCCATACACAAACAAGCGTCCCTTGTGGGACTCTTAACTAATCTTCTACATTTAATTTACCTTGTTGCTAATTATTTAGAACTTCGATATAAGGTTTCAAATTCACATAGAGCAACGGTTTAGCAATTTCTCAGCTGATAAGATATTTCTCAGAAATTCTTCTTTCTTTACTGAGTGTTTACTTGACCTAGCTTGTCCATTGATTATACATCCCCCTTAATTTAGGGATTAAAAATAGATTTTGCATCTGCCTGGCAGTTGGAGGAAAGGTTACAAGTTCTGGAAACATCTGGTAAAATTATGTGATTTTCATTATCATGTCCTCCTCCAGGAAAAGAATGTCACATGGTCAAGATATAAGAAATATCTTTCAAACGCAAAGGTTACTATATGAATTTCTTTACCCGAACAAGGTCGGGGATACTTAGGATTAATCTCAGTCACACTGCCGTCACAGCAATTTCCTTCGGTACATAACAACTTAAAAGTATTCTGATTAGACCTTTTGAATTTGTACATTAACTACATGCAATACATTCTGTAAAATTAACCAAAATTGTTAGAAATAATAACAAAACATCCTAACAAAAGACTTGACTAGCTGTCATACTGTGTGACTGATAGAACTGAAATCTCATATGGCAATATATTAATATGTTCTTTTATGTGCCAAAAACCAAGGATTTAAGTCTACTAGACATTTAACCAGTATATCAGGCCCATCAACAATCTACCCAAAGGACTTTTTTAAAATTGACCAAAAAAAAATAAAACTATGTTTTGACTAGAAACAGAAAAAAAATAAGTGAAAAATAATTTATATTAACTGTGAATCACACACAATGGGTGCTAGAAACATACGCTGTGAATGCCTGTGGCTTGAGAGATGATCTGTCTGGTGATATTTTTGCATCGAGTCGACGTAATTTTGTTCCTTTGGTCCTTGCCCCCCCAACCAAAAATTACTTCCTACGCCCCTGCTTTAACTTTGTCACTATTCCTTATTGTTGATGCCTACATCAGCGAAATCGCTCTATGTCACACTGTTTTCGAGATACAAGGCTAGCATTTTTTGTGTTTTGCGATTTTTGTGAAAAATTCAAGATGGCCACCATTTTTGACGGGACAAATTTTTTTTGAAAACTGGGTCAGCTACTCAGCAGTTACCCTGTGGGTCAAAACTTTTGTCAAAATCGCTGTATCTAGCATGGTTTTCGAGATACAAGCATTTTTGAAAAAAATTTGAAAATTCGAAACGTCTGTCATTTTTGGCGAGTGAGATATTTGTTGAAACTTGGAAAGGCTAGTTTTCACAGATACCCTGTATGTCTAAAATTTTGGCGAAATCACTCTACATTGCACAGTTTTCGAGATACAACCATTTTTGGGTTTTGCGATTTTTGGGGAAAATTAGGAAATTCAAAATGGCTGCCATTTTTGGCGGGACAAAAAATTTTTGAAAACTGGGTCACCAACTCAGCAGAGTTACCCCATGGGTCAAAAATTTCATCAAAATCACTCTATCTAGCACAGGTTTTGTATGCACAATTTAGCACATAACATGCACAGGTGTAATTGCACTGAATAAAACATTACTATAGAATATAAAAAGTAGTTATTATCTTTCTACAATACCTAAATGACTAACTTAAAAGAACAAATTGAACTGGCTTCTATGAATGCCCCACCAGGCATTTTACCTACAGGAACCAAATTTGATAGCTATATTGGCCACAATGTCATTAATCTATCGAAAGTGACACTCACTAAACACCAAATCACAGCCCTGGGGCCGGTTTCATGAAAAGTCTCAAACTGAGCCAGACTCAAGGCTGAGTCAGGGTCTCAAATCTGAGACTTTTGTCTCAGCTCAGTTTTTGGCTCAAATGGATTTCACAAAGGGTGGATCAGCTGAGACCAGTCTCAAGTTATGGTCTCAATTTTTTAATCTCATTTCATATATTTAGTGGGCTTATTTTTAGTTTAAAAAGTTATATTTCATGATTATTATCATTTTAAATATCTTTAATACTCATAATACAAAGAAACAAGACCACTGCCGTGGTATGATCTCCCGCCGCACTACATCAAAAAGTAGGTGAACAACATATTTGACAAAACTCCTTTAAATTGAATAGTTTTCAAATGAAAGGACATAAGCAATAAGGTCATAAAAAACATTGAAAAGGCCAAGGAGAAACAACCAGTGTGATGTACAGCCCTTTATAAAAGCATGACACACACTCAATAACACACGAACACACGCATGGAATGCGTTTTATAATCTCCCGCCGTGAAACTTCACCAAGTGAAAGCTCTCCCAAAAGTAGGTGAATGAGTTATTTGAGAAAAATTGGCTATCTGCAATACTTTTAGAGATAATTCGCATTTACTCATTTTCAGTAGGTGAGTAATTAGCTATGGGTGTAAAACTTCACCATGTGAAAGCTCTTCCAAAAGTAGGTGAATGAGTTATTTGAGAAAAATTGGCTATCTGCAATACTTTTAGCGATAATTCGCATTTACTCATTTTCAGTAGGTGAGTAATTAGCTATGGGTCTGAAACTTCACCATGTGAAAGCTCTCCCAAAAGTAGGTGAATGAGTTATTTGAGAAAAATTGGCTAAGTACAATACTTTTAAGAGATAATTCACATTTACTCATTTTGAGTAGGTGAGTAATTATCTACGGGTCTGAAACTTCACCATGTGAAAGCTCTCCCAAAAGTAGATGAATGAGTTATTTGAGAAAATTTGGCTATCTGCAATAGTTTTAGAGATAATTCGTATTTACTCATTTTGAGTAGGTGAGTAATTAGCTATGGGTCTGAAACTTCACCAAGTGAAAGCTCTCCCAAAAGTAGGTGAATGAGTTATTTGAGAAAAATTGGCTATGGGCAATACTTTTAGCGACAATTCGCATTTACTCATTTTGAGTAGGTGAATAATTACCTATGGGTGTGAAACTTCACCAAGTGAAAGTTCTCCCAAAAGTAGGTGAATGAGTTATTTGAGAAAAATTGGCTATCTGCAATACTTTTAGCGATAATTCGCATTTACTCATTTTGAGTAGGTGAGTAATTAGCTATGGGTGTGAAACTTCACCAAGTGAAAGCTCTCCCAAAAGTAGGTGAATGAGTTATTTGAGAAAAATTGGCCATCTGCAATACTTTTAGAGATAATTCGCATTTACTCATTTTCAGTAGGTGAGTAATTAGCTATGGGTCTGAAACTTCACCATGTGAAAGCTCTTCCAAAAGTAGGTGAACGAGTTATTTGAGAAAAATTGGCTATGTGCAATACTTTTAGCGATAATTCGCATTTACTCATTTTCAGTAGGTGAGTAGCTATGGGTCTGAAACTTCACCAAGTGAAAGCTCTCCCAAAAGTAGGTGAATGAGTTATTTGAGAAAAATTGGCTATCTGCAATACTTTTAAAGATAATTAGCATTTACTCATTTTCAGTAGGCGAGTAATTAACTACGAGTCTGAAACTTCACCATGTGAAAGCTCTCCCAAAAGTAGATGAATGACTTAAAAAGTAGATGAACAACTTATTTGAGAGAAATTGTGTAGCTGCAATACTTTTGAAGATATAAGGCATTTACTCATTATGGTTATCATTAAAAATTGACAAAGTAGCTATTACGGTTTGCGAGATATTTGTCATTTTTCACATTTTCACCAAAAGTAGCAATAAAGTAGCCATTACTCACTTGTACATTGAGCAACAGTTGTGAAACTTAAATATGTTACAGTTCACAAAAAAGTAGATGAACAACTTATTTGAGAGAAATTGTGTAGCTGCAATACTTTTGAAGATATAAGGCATTTACTCATTATGGTTATCATTAAAAATTGACAAAGTAGCTATTACTCACTTAGCTATGGAGATACACTTCCAAACTAGTGACCATGTTGTAGTTGTGGAGATAGTAGCTGAACAACATATTGGAACAAAATTGTGTAGCTGCAATACTTTTGAAGATATAAGCCATTTACTCATTATGGTTATCATCAAAGTAGCTATTACTCAGTTAGCTATGGAGTTACAGCTGTGAAAATTCACAATACAGTATATCCAAAAGATAGGTGAACAACATATTCGACAAAAATCCTCTACATTCAATAGTTTTTGAGTTATAAGTGACTTGCTCAATGGTCAAATGTTAAACTTAGTATAGCTATTACTCAGTTAGTTATGGTGCTACACCTTGGACACCTCACCATGATATAGTACATGAAGGAGTTGTTGAACAACATATTTCAGGCCAATATTGTAAGTAACAGTTACAAAGACAAAATCAATTTACTCATTTTGCTCATTTTTAATAACAGAAAATAGCTATTACTCACTTAGCTATGAAGATAGAACCCTAAAAATGGTACCATCTTGTAGGCATGGCGAAAGTAGCTGAACAACGTATTTTACAGAAACACTCTAAATGCAGTCGTTTTGGAGTTATGAGCACTTTACTCAAAGTAGCCACCATTGCTATTACTCACTTAGCTATGGTCCTAGGTGTGAAATCACAGCATCAAATGAAAGGACATAAGCAATAAGGTCATAAAAAACATTGAAAAGGCCAAGGAGAAACAACCAGTGTGATGTACAGCCCTTTATAAAAGCGTGACACACACTCAATAACACACGCACACACGCACGGAATGCGTTTTATAATCTCCCGCCCGGCCGGCGAGAGATAATTATATGATAATAAATTATTCTAAGTGATCCATAAGATTGAGACTCAACTGAGGTTGAGTCTGGCTTTGAGTCCACCCTTGAGGCCTGTCACTTGATAATAGCCTATAAAGCATGTCAATTCTATTGACTTTTGTTATTAGTAAATATTGAATATGTGGCTGTAATTACAAAATAAAATAAAAATAGAAGATTTCAAGATTTATCAATTTCATTTTGGAACAAATTGTATCGCTTTATGTATGTGTTTTTTGGCATCAAAGCTTAGACTCAAATTTGAGACACCTCCTTCATGGGCTCAAATTTGAGCCTGTGACTGAGCCAGGTCTCAAGTTGAGCTTGTTTGTAAAATGCATTGAGTCTGAGTTCACAGACTCAGCAAAATATTTCCAAAATTTGAGACAAAGTCTCAACTTTTGAGTCTGACTCAAGGCTTAAGTCTGTTGATGAAACCGGCCTCTGGAAAAAGGACTCACTTTCTGTCCAACACCAGGCGCACCTGACAAATCCTGGATATGGGATGACTTTAAAGAATTCCATGGAAGACTGATACCACTGATACAGAAATCAGTCAGAGCATCATTGACTTTATGAATGAGAATGCTAAAGAACATGATATTGATTCCTCAGCCGGTAGTGTTGATCCATATAAGGAAATACACCAACCTTTCAAGAACAAATCATCTTGGAAACCTAATCCCCCAAACAGAGCACTAGACCCCTACAAAAGGGCCTTCAAGATGAATTTACTAAAAAGTGAATTAAGACAAACCCACCAATATAACCTCACTAAGGCACAGTGAAAATGCCTGATAGAACTAAAAAACAACCCTGAAATTGTCATAAACAAGAGTAGAGTGCCTGTGAACGGGCACTGTGTCAGCTGACTGAGTGTTTTTGAGTTGTGAAGGTGATAATGAGAGGAAAGAATAATTATCAGGGAAAGTGCTGTACAGAAGTAAAGTAAATAGTAATTGAACAGCATGTTCGAAAGAAATTCCGAAGCTGCAAGAATTTTAAAGATATGAGCCACCCACTCATTAAGTAAGTGCTGAAAAGCTGAAAATAGTTATTTATTACTGACTTACCTATGGAGATACACCTCCAAGTTATTGACCATGTTGTGGCCATAAAAACAGTGATTGTAGGACAAAAAGTATCTGGACAAAAAGTATTGACCTTAACAGGAGGATAAAAAGTATCTGGACAAAGAGTATTATTTTTTTTATTTTACATTTATTGTTGTATAAAACATATGTAAATCACTGCACATTTACAGCACAAAGAAGTATTTCTTATTTGTACATTTGTTGCTGACACCCTTTTTTAACAACTTAATCCCCCCTGAGCAGCTTCATACCATTAATCTATGCTTAGGCTTTTGAAATCTTTATTATGATCATTTGTTACTCAAACCTACCAGAGTACACTTGAAAAGGAACACTTAATAATGTGCCTTGTAGTTTTTATCCCAATTGCATTGTCAAGTGTTCCCATATCAAAGATGGAATTAATTACAATTACATTAATTTTTTCATACATTCTTGCCTTTGTGTTGTAAAAACAACAACTGTTCTTCAATTGAAAAGGAAAGAAAGTTCAAAGACAGTGAAGCTCTATCTAATATAATACAAAAGATTATAGATTTTCTTTGATTGCAAAGGATACAAGATTAAAAGGCAGTGAAGGCACAGGTATTATAATTCAAAGGGTTTCACTTCATAATAGTATTTCTTTGATTGGAAAGAGGGAAGGTTGTGAAGCCATCTCATATACTTCATGCAATTTTTCTTTGATTTTAAAGGATAGAATGCTGTGAAGCTACATCTAATATACTTCAAAAGATTTCACACTATAATAGTTGGGCTTTGATGCATCAGGAAAAAACAAAAAGCAATGAAGCCACTTGTGATGTTAATCCCAAAGGCATATATTTGTAGAACTTGAGTAACCTTAGTCCAATGTATCTATTAGTGCTGGGACGATGTTCGCAATCTTCGGTATTATTGCTCGCTGGCTCATTGCCAATCAATGATCGGTAAAATTTAAGTAAAACCGATATTTGCTAAATCCATTTCTTTGCAGCCTTTTGGTCACAATAAAATGCTAACCTTCATAATATTTTGTAAAAATCTGAAATATCCATCAGTTAAAATCACAAAACTAGCCATGAATGCGTAAATAGAAACACCTTGGGGTTTTCCAACTGTTGTCAAGGTGATCATAAAATCAGCCAATCACAAGTGAGGATACATCAAGCATGGTCTGTTAGTGAGGGAGACGTCTGTGAATGGCTTTTAGATTATATTTTGGTCATATTTGTGGTAATTTGTGTGTATTTTACTTGATATAATTTAATATTTGATTTTATCTGTCTTTTTTACACTTCGACTCCATAATCGGAAATGTCCGAAGTTTGGTTACAAATGTCCGATACGAACATCGACAGGGAAAATCCAAGCGATCTCCCAGCACTAGTATTTATAGAAGTCCAGTTCCTACCAAAACTATTACACAAATCTGTCTCCAAACTGCGCATGGATCGCATGATACCCAAAAATCCACAGAATTGTAAGGTATTTACTTGTATAACGTGTCCAAATGAAGATTATTTCTTGTTGATATGTCATAAGAATCCATATTGTAAGACATTTTGTAAAGAAAATGTCCACAATCAGAGCTTTCCAAAACACGTCTTGACTACTAAGATGGCCAACAAAATATGGTAAACAAAGAGTGGTCAGGTGACCTAGTGGCGGGAGGACGGACTACTATGTAGCCCTTTGGCTGATTAAGGTTGTTATATAACCTTAAAAACGCTTTTTGGCATTGGCCATTGGGTTGAATGGCTCCAACATAATAGCTACTTTTAGGAAATGGTAGGAGTATTTCGCTATAAAATTGTAAGATTTCAGATATATCCCTATCATAGTGACTGAGAAAATGGCGACTAAGTGTGTAATTTCATGTTTTTCAACACAAAAAAATATTTAAAATAAATTATGATAGATGTGGGGCTGATACTCACATGAGAGAGGTCCTCTGTGGCCTAGTGGTTAGCAAGTTTGGCATCTAATCATAGGCTGTCACCTCTGTGGGTTCGAGTCCCACAAGTGGCAATTCTGAGGACCTGTCCCAATATGACCCTGGCTGTTGAACGGGACGTAAAATCCCAACTTTGACTTTGACCTTTGATACTCACACGAGAGAATCTACTAGTACTCCACTATTTATAAATACTAGAAGTGACAGAAGAAAAGGACACAAAAGTTGTGCAAATGGTACTATGAAGGAAAGTAACAAGGTAACTGTTTAAGTGTAAAAAGTAGGTTAAAACATATTTAAAGAAATACTGCAAATGCAATATCCTCGTTCGACCTTGAAGGAGGGGTCCAAGGTCAAATCCGACCACACAAAAACATTCCCAGCCCATGATTTCCTATAGGTTGGTTTACCATCCCAAACCTCTAGGACCAATAATAAGCGAGTTATAAGCACTTTTAAGTTTGGCTGTCCTCATTTGACCTAGGAGGGGTCCAAAGGTCAAATCTGACCACACCAAAAGTTTCCCAGCCCATGATTTCCTACAGGATGGTTTACCATCCCAAACCTCTAGGACCAATAATAAGCGAGTTATAAGCACTTTCAAGTTTGGCTATCCTTGTTCGACCTTGAACAAGGGGTCAAAGGTCAAATCTGACCACACCAAAAGATTCCCACGTCATGATTTCCTATAGGTTGGTTTACCATCCCAAACCTCTAGGACCAATAATAAGCAAGTTATAAGCACTTTTAAGTTTGGCTAGCCTTGTTTGACCTTGAAGGAGGGGTCAAAGGTCAAATCTGACCACACCAAAAGATTCCCACCCCATGATTTCCTATAGGTTGGTTTACCATCCCAAACCTCTAGGACCAATAATAAGCGAGTTATAAGCAATTTAAGTTTGGCTATCCTCAACTGACCTTGAAGGAGGAGTCCAAGGTCAAATCTGACCACACCAAAAGAATCCCAGCCCATGATTTCCTATATGTTGGTTTACCATCCCAAACCTCTAAGACAAATAATAAGCGAGTTATAAGCAATTTTAAGTTTGGCTATCCTCAACTGACTTTGAAGGAGGAGTCCAAGGTCAAATCTGACCACACCAATAGATTCCCAGCCCATAATTGCCTATAGGTTGGTTTACCATCCCAAACTTCTAGGACCATTAATAAGCGAGTCATAAGCACTTTTAAGTTTGGCTATCCTTGTTTGACCTTGAAGGCAGGGCCCAAGGTCAAATCCGACCACACCAAAAGATTCCCAGCCCATCATTTTCTATAGGTTGGTTTTCCATTCCAAACCTCTAGGACCAATAATAAGCGAGTTATAAGCACTTTTAAGTTTGGCTATCCTCGTTTGACCTTGAAGGAGGGGTCCAAGGTCAAATTGGACCACATCAACAGATTCCCAGCCCATGATTTCCTATATGTCTGTTTACCATCCCAAACCTCCAGGACCAATAATAAGCGAGTTATAAGCACTTTTAAGTTTGGCTATCCTTGTTTGACCTTGAAGGAGGGGTCAAAGGTCAAATCTGACCACACCAAAAGATTCCCACCCTATGATTTCCTATAGGTTGGTTTACCATCCCAAACCTCTAGGACCAATAATAAGCAAGCTATAAGCACTTTTAAGTTTGGCTATCCTCGTTTGACCTTGAAGGAGGGGTCAAAGGTCAAATCTGACCACACCAAAAGATTCCCAGCCCATGATTTCCTATAGGTTGGTTTACCATCCCAAACCTCTAGGACCAATAATAAGTGAGATATAAGCACTTTTCATGACTGACAAAGAAACACCCGTGGCAGCCATCTTGTTTTTCAAAATGAGTCCACAAATATTCCCAGTAAAGAGTTTTTTAATGACGAACATATCCTGCCCATTTGAGATCTATACCTATAATACCCTTTGCTCTAGGGGGCCAACAAAAGTTCTTGCTCTAAGTCGAATAAACGTTTTATGGTTATTAATATATCCTGCAAACTTGAGAAGGCCAGCTATAATATTTTTTGTTAGAGCGGTAATGGTGAGATCTCTCTACACACTGCAGCTATCCAGTGGATACAATGATTTACTCAACAGTGACAACCTAAAAGTAGCTGTTGCTCATCTATGCCATGACATACAGGTCTGCAATTTCACTATGTTATAGCTGACCAAAAATTACGTGAATAACATATTTAAACAAAATACTCTAAATGCAATAGTTTTCAAGTTACAACTGATTTACTCAACAGTGATAACCTCAAAGTAGCTATTACTCAGCTAGGCAATGAGCTACATGTCTGAATTTTTACTATGTTATAGCTGACCCAAAAGTAGGTGAACAACATATTTAAGCAAAATACTGTAAATGCAGTAGTTTTCAAGTTACAACTGATTTACTCAATAGTGAGAACCTGAAAAAGGTATTGCTCAGCTATGCCATGAGCTATAGGTCTGTAATTTCACTATATTATAGTTGACCCCAAAGTAGGTGAACAACATATTTAAACAAAATACTGTAAATGGAATAGTTTTCAAGTTATAACTAATTTACTCAACAGTAAGAACCTGAAAATACCTATTGCTCAGCTATGTAATGAGCTACAGGTCTGCAATTTCACTATGTTATAGCTGACCAAAAATTAGGTGAATAACATATTTAAACAAATACTCTGAATGCAATAGTTTTCAAGTTAGAACTGATTTACTCAACAGTGAAATAACCTCAAAGTAGCTATTACTCAGCTTTGCACTGAGCTACAGGTCTGAAATTTTACTATGCTGTAGCTGACCCCAAAGTAGCTGAATAACATATTTATACAAAATTCTGTATATGCAATAGTTTTCAAGTTATAGGTGATTTACTCACTTACTATCGGGATAGACACTCTAATTACTCACCATGTTGTAGCTATGAAAAAAGTAGTTGAATAACATATTTCATCAAAATGCTCTAACTGCAATACTTTTCAAGTTCTAAGTGTTTTAGTGCATGATTTCAAGAATTTTATTGCATTAAAAATTATTTTAAAAATTAATAAAAAAATTAAGACAGATCCAGGTCTAATTCTCACACAAGGTTATCTATCAGTGGCATAGTACATATATGCAAGATATGAGAAAAATCCCTGCAATAGTGAATGAGAAAATTGTGATAAAGGGTTGAAATTTTCACACTTTGGGTGGGGGTACCTGACTAGTAATGACTCTGGGGAACAGACAAACGAACAGATCTTCATGGCCTAAACAATTTTTCATCCTCGATAGTTAAGGTATCTTTTAAAACAAACAGCACGTCTCTGGGTATTGTAGTTTAGGAGGAGAAGTTGTTCACACGGACGCCCACGCCGCAGAGTGACGACATAATGTACATAATGCTGACTGACAAGCTGACATAAAAAGGCAGATAAAGGATCAGCAGTAGTGATAATGAACACGACTGACTACCTT
Source organism: Sabellastarte sp. h YS-2021 (assembly GCA_964017235.1). Lineage (NCBI taxonomy): Eukaryota > Metazoa > Annelida > Polychaeta > Sabellida > Sabellidae > Sabellastarte > Sabellastarte sp. h YS-2021. The sequence continues at coordinate 1,896,733 of OZ024931.1, forward strand.
AGGGAAGGTTACAGACAACTTAGTGACCAAAATTTCTATATCAAAATCAGAAAAGATCCTACAGAGAAAATCTCTGATAAAATATGCAAAGTCTTAACTGAAATGAAGAATCTGAAACTCATAACAGAGAAGAATTTTGAGTTTCTAAACATTAAAAATCCGACAGCAGGCAGATTCTACCTATTACCAAAAATACACAAAAAACAGGTACCAGGCAGACCAATCTGTAGCTCCATAGGACACCCAACTTGCAACATAAGTAAATTTGTGGATGCACATATTAAAGGATATGTGCCCCCAACAAAATCATATGTAAGAGATACTCAACACTTTATCAGCAGACTATTGGAAATGGGCAAAATCCCAGAAGGGGCACGTTTAGTTACCTTAGATGTCTCGTCACTATATACCAATATACCCAATCAAGAAGGGCTTATTGCAGTGGCTAGTCACCTACTACAGAGCATGAACTTTACAATCAATGATGACCACTATCTGCAAGTAAGTGGGACCGCCATGGGAACAGGCATGAAGGATGGGACAAGAAACCACAAATCTGGCTTAGGTTTATAGATGACATATTTATGATATGGACACATGGTATGGATGAATTACAAAAATTCATTTCCTACTTAAATAGCGTCCATCCCAAAATCAAGTTCACTCATGAAAGTAGTGAGACCTCTATTAATTTTCTAGACACCACTGTGAAAATTGATAATGATAGAAAGCTGTATACCACTCTGTTTGAGAAACCAACAGATAACCATCTGTATCTGCACCATACATCTGCCCACAATAAACCTTGCCATACCAAAGGTCCTTTTGGCCAATTCCTAAGGATTCGCAGGATTTGTACCAAAAATGATGAATTTATTAGTCATGGGTTAGAAATGATTCCACATTATGTCAAAAGAGGTTACCCACTCAAAAGCCTGAAAGAGCACATGCTCAGAGCAGCTAGGTTCACACAGTCTTACTAACAGTTAAAACTAAACAAGAGATTAAAACCCCTGTTATGGTAACCAGATACAACCCCATGAATCCAGACATCCGTGGATTCATACACAACTAGACCTATGCATCAGAGAACCGATGCAAATCTGTATCCACCGGAAAGACAACTTATGAAAGCCAGTGAACCATCGTTTGACCTTCAAGGAGGGGCCAAAGGTCAAATCTGACATCAGAAGATTCCCAGCCCACAATATCCTGTAAGTTGGTTTCACATTGCAAACCTCTAGGATCAATAATAAACAAGTTATAAACCCTTTTAAGTTTGGCTGTCCTCATTTGACCTTGAAGGAGGGGCTCAAGGTCAAATCTGACCACATCAGAAGATTCCCAGCCCATGATTTCCTATAAGGTGGTTTCACATTGCAAACCTCTAGGACCAATAATAAGCAAGTTATAAGCACCTTTAAGTTTGGCTATCCTCGTATGACCTTGAAGGAGAGGTCCAAGGTCAAATCTGACCACACCATAAGATTCCCACCCCATGATTTCCTATAGGTTGGTTTACCCTCCCAAACCTCCAGGACCAATATTAAGCGAGTTGTAAGCACTTTTAAGTTTGGCTATCCTCATATGACCTTGAAGGAGGGGTTCAAGGTCAAATCCGACCATACCAGAAGATTCCCAGCTTATGATTTCCTATAGGTTAGTTTACCATCCCAAACATCTTGAACGAATAATAAGCAAGTTATAAGCACTTTTAACTTTGGCTATACTCGTTTCACCTTGAAGGAAGGGGCCCAAGGTCAAATCCAACTACACCAGAAGATTCCCAGTTCATTATTTCCTATAGGTTGGTTTACCATCCCAAGTGTCTTTGACCAATAATAAGCAAGTTATAAGCACTTTTAACTTTGGCTATCCTCATATGACCTTGAAAGAGGGGCCCAAGGTCAAATCTGACCACACTATAAGATTCCCACCCCATCATTTCCTATAGGTTGGTTTACCATCCCAAACCTCCAGGACCAATATTAAGCGAGTTATAAGCACTTTTAACTTTGGCTATCCTCGTATGACCTTGAAGGAGGGGTTCAAGGTCAAATCCAACCATACCAGAAGATTCCCAGTTCATGATTTCATATAGGTTGGTTTACCATCCCAAATCTCTTGGATCAATAATAAGCAAGTTATAAGCACTTTTAACTTTGGCTATCCTCATTTGACCTTGAAGGAGGGGCCCAAGGTCAAATCCGACCACACCACAAGATTCCCAGTCCATGATTTCATATAGGTTGGTTTACCATCCCAAACCTCTAGGACCAATAATAAGCATGTTATAAGCACTTTTAAGTTTGGCTATCCTCGTATAACCTTGAAGGAGGGGTCCAAGGTCAAATCTAACCACATCAAAAGATTCCAAGCCCATGATTTCCTATAAGTTGCTTTGCCATCCCAAACCTCTAGGGCCAATAATAAGTGAGTTATAAACACTTTTAACTTTGTCTATCCTCGTTTGACCTTGAAGACGGGGCCCAAGGTCAAATCCGACCACACCAGAGGATTCCCACCCCATGATTTCTTATAGGTTGGTTTACCATCGCACACCTCTAGGACAAATAATAAGCGAGTTATAAGCAATTTTAAGTTTGCCTATCCTCGTTTTAACTTGAAGGAGGGGCCCAAGGTCAAATCTGACCACATCGAAAGATTCGCGGTGCATGATTTCCTATAGGTTGGTTTCACATTGCAAACTAATAATAAGGGAGATATAAGCACATTTAAAGTCCGCTATGTTGGTTACAGTAGGAAAATATAGATAATTTTCAAAGAAATGCCCGTGGCGGCCATCTTGTTTTTCAGAATGAGGCTAATTTCCTTCCCAGAGAAGCTTACTCCCCAATGAAGATATCCTGCAAATTTGGTGAACCTAGCTGATGTAGTTTGTCTGTTAGAGCGTTAACGCTGAAAATATCTCTACGCGCGGCGGCGGCGTAGCGAACACTAAACCAAAGTGGATACAATAATTGGAATATTATTGAACACAGCAATGACTGTGTTCACACATTCTGTGAAAAACCAAAAGTGGGTTTCCGAAGATTACCAAATCTCAGAGACATCCTGACTAGTGCATCCATAACATATCCCCCTCAGGTTGCACCAATTAAGCAAATCATTGCCAAACACTGCACGAGATTAGGCAAATGCACTTACTGCCCACTAATACATAAAGGCACATCAGTAAGGTGTAATGTATCCAATAAGATCCATAATCTCACCAACTTAGCAAAACACATAAGTTGTGAACTGAGTGACATAGTATACCTGATCACTTGTAGAAAGTGCAACAAATACTATGTAGGTGAAACAGGTCATGCATTCAGATCAAGGATGTATGAGCACATTCTCTCAGTGAAAAAAACCCAAAGGAGATCACATCAATCCCAGTGTCTAAACACTTCACAGACAAGGGTCATTCTGTAAATGATCTCAGATTCTCAATTCTGAAATGGTGTTCTCTAAAATACAACACACCTAAACCTGAACAGGGAAAAAAGTGTGAAAGATGGTGGATGTGGAATATTGGAGCAATACATCCAGTTGGCATTAACCAATTTATTTAACTGTATATCATTTTTAGCATTCATTCACACTCAGAATGCTAGTGTCTCGTGTTGTATTATTATCATACTAGGTTTCCTAGCCATGTATCTTTTGTGCAAATTTGATGATACTTGCTGCAATAGTTCAAGATTTATAACATCTTAATGATTTTCAAAGAATAAGGCCAAAATTGTTTGCAGGTAAAACATTTGCAGGCCTGGACTTCCCATAGGCTGTTTTTACATTCTGAAGCCATTGGATCAATAATAAGGGAGATATAAGGACTTTTTAGTATGGTGACCCCATTTAACCTTGAAGCAGAGGTCAAAAGTCAAATTCAACACCTGGAAAAGATCCCAGACCATGAGTTCCTACAAATTTATTTTCACATTCTGAACCCCTAGGAGCAACATTAAGTGAAATATAAGGCCATTTTAATAGGATATAACTCCATTTGACATTAAACATGTGATATGGCAGCCATTTTGTTATTGAAAGTAGGCCAAAACTAGAAGAATGCTTTTGCTAACAAAAGCGAAGCGTCCCTTAAAGTTTAAAATGCTTTGTGGTTTTAATAAGCATGCTGTAAAGCTAAGAATGCACAAAGCTGCACCGTATGCTTTCCCCAATACCTCTTAATACATTCTGAAGCTATAAAAGCAACAATAAAGGAGATATAAGGCAAAAACTCCAAAGCAGCTATTTATGACCCCAGTTTGGCCCATAAGGGAGGGTCGGGGGGTAAAACTGACTGGCTATTTAGACTCTCCACATATGCTTTCCCAATACCTCTTAATACATTCTGAAGGTCTAAAAGCAACAATAAAGGAGATATAAGGCAAAACTCCAGAGCAACTATTTTATGACCCCAGTTTGACCCATAAAGGGGGGTCGGGGGATAAAACTGACCGGCTATTTAGATTCTCCACATATGCTTTCCCAATACCTCTTAATACATTCTGAAGGTCTAAAAGCAACAATAAAGGAGATATAAGGCAAAACTCCAGAGCAACTATTTTATGACCCCAGTTTGACTCATAAAGGGGGGTCGGGGGATAAAACTGACCGGCTATTTAGATTCTCCACATATGCTTTCCCAATACCTCTTAATACATTCTGAAGCTATAAAAGCAACGATAAAGGAGATATAAGGCAAAAACTCCAAAGCAGCTATTTATGACCCCAGTTTGGCCCATAAGGGGGGGGGGGGTCAGGGGGTAAAACTGACCGGCTATTTAGACTCTCCACATATGCTTTCCCAATACCTCTTAATATATTCTGAAGCTATAAAAGCAACGATAAAGGAGATATAAGGCAAAAACTCCAAAGCAGCTATTTATGACCCCAGTTTGGCCCATAAGGGGGGGGGGGGGGGGGGGGGGGGTCAGGGGGTAAAACTGACCAGCTATTTAGACTCTCCACATATGCTTTCCCAATACCTCTTAATATATTCTGAAGCTATAAAAGCAACAATAAAGGAGATAAAGGCAAAAACTCAAAATCGGCTATTTTATGACCCCAGTTTGACCCATAAGGGAGGGTCGGGGTAAAACTGACCAGCTATTTAGGTTTCCTATTACCTCCCAGTACATTTCATAGCTCTAAATGCAATACTTAAGAAGATAATAGGGGGGTTGGCCTAAATTTAAGGCTTTCAGATTGGAAGGTGTCAGAAAATCACTCATAAATGAGACATTTTTCATGGGATTGCTCCTAAAAATCTAATCAGCTCGCGTTTTCGATAGTATGAACAGGTGTGTCAAATTATAAGGCTCTGTAGCAAGTAGTTTTTCCTGAACTGTGATGACCGGCGTGGGGGTGGGGGGGTGGGGGGGTGGGGGGGTGTACTTCAAAAAATAGTTTTTGATCATGTGACCTTCATAAAGGTCAAAGGTCAAATTTAAGCATGCAGAAAATTTTCCCACGCCTAAGGTATATAACTGCCAAATATGGTTTGAAACCTTCTAATAACTAGATTGGGCCAACTCGGCGCCAACATATCCCCAGACAGGTCATCACTCACGCCACAGGTTTTGATCGGGAATTTTTTAAAACATAATTACCCATTATTATATGAACTTCAGCACATCAATCTACTCTGTTTATATCTCCCCAAGGAAGATGGTGTATCCCCAGACGCCGAATACATAACTCAAATTATATTTTCAATCTTCCTGCAATGATAACTCTAAACCTATTTTCAAAGTATTTAAATGATTGATGATTGAATGTCCATTCTAAAATAATAATCCCAAAAGAGCATATCTGTTTCTATATTTGTTGACAAATAAAATATTATTTTTAACTCAACTCATCATATTTTTCAATCTTCCTTCAAAGTATTTAAATGATTGATGATTCAATGTCCATTCTAAAATTCATAATCCCAAAAGCGCATATCTGTTTCTATATTTGTTCACAAATAAAATATTATTTAAAAAAAAATTATTTATATTATTATTTTATTATATTATTTTTAGAATTTGCAAATTGTTTTCAGTTATTCATTTCCTCTATACCTATATATGTGGTCCATATATATGCAACCTAAATATGTGACACAATCTCAGTTCTGACTCCCCTTTGTGTTATATGTAATGAAGCCCACCACCTCCCACCCCCACCCCTCTCCCCTTCTCCACACCTCTCTCACTATTACACAAGATCTGCAACCCCATTGAGTTCTTTGTTTCTCATCTGATATCATTAAATACCTTTGTTTATTTAGTGTCACTCAATATAGCTGGAGGTCCCAGAGGTGGGTGGGGGGAATCCGGGTGGGGGATGTGGGTTGAGCATAAATGGTAAACAAACAATCTATATAAAAGGGGTACTCAAATACAAAAAGAATTGAGAATTTTAAGTATGTGATTATCAACTGAAATGAGTTCATAACTGTAGGAGCTGTGCCAAAATTAACTGAGGCAAGTTGAATAAAACTGGGCTAGTTGAGGGTTAAAAATCCCCTAGTTTTACTACATAAGGATATAATTTCATTAATATTGGGACTTAAAGCTCACTTAAAGTGTCCATTTTGTCTACTTCAATATGTTTCACCAGTTTCATTTTAAAAAGTGAAAAACTCAGCAAGCAGAGGTATAACACACAAAAATAAGTTCTTAAAAGACTAAGATAGCCATAACATTATTAATATTCAAAATTTAAATAGACAGGCATTTCCTTTTAAAAATTCAAAGATTTCAGCTCTATAACCCACATAGTTTGACAGTTACTGGGCTTTAAGTGGCATAATATCCATAAATTGGGTTTCTGTGGGCATTTTACAATTGTTAAAGAGACCTTAGCAATTAAACTACAGATTTGAAACTTTTTGGGGGGACATACATAACAAACAAAAATCATATATAATACAGTTTAAGACTTGTCACACTAAGCATTTCCAAATAACAGGGCAAAATACGGAAAAAATGTCAAAAAAGGCACTTGGGTGAGTGTCTATGGCCCTCATACACGGGTTAAATGTCTACTAAAAACCTTGATTTTCGGCATATGTAAAAAGGACATAATAATGCATTCCCAGATGGGATTTCAGCTCCATCAATCACATAGTTTAACAGTTACAGGGCTTAAAGGTGGAAAAAAGTCCAAATATTGGGTCATTGTGGGCCTTTTAGAGATCTCGATGTGGCTTTCAAATTAAAGCTTCAGACTTAAAATTTGTTACATACTAAGATTACACATAGAATATGTATCTAATAAAGTTTGAAACTTCTCAGACTTACCATTTCCAAGTTACAGAGCAAAATATGTGAAAAATGTCTTAAAAGGGTCACTCAGGTGGGTGTTAAAGGTCCTCATACACAGGTTAAATGTCTACTTGAAGCCTTGATTTTTGGCACATGTAAAAAGAACATAATAATGTATTCCCAGATGAGATTTCAGCTCTATCAGTCACATAGTTTAACAGTCACAGGCCTTAAAATTGGCAAAAAGTCCAAATACTGGGTCTTTATGGGACCTTCTAGAGACCTAAATGTGGCCTTCAAATTAAAGCTTCAGACTTAAAATTTGTCACATACTAAGATTACACATAGAATATGCATCTAATACAGTTTGAAACTTCTTAGACTTACCATTTCCAAGTTACAGGGAAAAATATGTGAAAAATGTCTAAAAATGGTCACTCGGGTGGGGATTTATGGTCCTCATACACAGGTTAAATGTCTTCTTAAAGCCTTAATTTTTGGCACATATAAAAATAACATACTAATATCTTCTCAGATAGGATTTGAGCTCTATCAGTCACATAGTTTGACAGTCACAGGGCTTAAAAGTAGCAAAAAGTCCAAATATTGGGTCTTTGGGAGCCTTTTAGAGACCTCAATTTGACCTTCAAAATTAAAGCTTCAGACTTAAAATCTGTTACATACTAAGATTACACACAGAATATATATCTAATACAGTTTGAAACTTCTCAGACTTACCATTTCCAAGTTACAGGGAAAAAGATGTGAAAAATGTCTTATAAGGGTCACTCGGGTGGGTGTTTATGGTCCTGATACACAGGTTAACTGTCTATTAAAGGCCTAAATGTTGGGGCACATATAAGAAAACACATAGATATATTCCCAGATGATATTTAACTTAGATGAGAGACATAGTTTGAAAGCTACAGTGCTTGAAAGTGGCAAAAAGTGCATAAATTGGGTCTCTGTGGGCACTTTTGAGACCTTAAGTCGACCCCTTTGGGTAAACCTACAGCCCTAAAATTTTCTACAGACAAGGATTACATATCAAAGTTATACCTAGCGCAGTTTGAGACTCATCAGAATTATCACTTCCAAATTATAGGGCAAAATATGTGTAAAGTATAGCAAAAAATCCCTAAGTGGGGGTATTTATGGGCCTCAAACACAATTTTCTCCTCAACTTAAAGTCATGATTTTCGGCACATGTACTAAGAACATATTAATGTGTTGTCAGGTAAAATTTCAGCCAGCTGAGCATCATAGTTTGTGACCTACAGGGCTCTAAGTGGCCAAAAGTGCAATTTCTGACCTTAAGGTGGCCATAAGTTCCTTTTTACTGGGAGTTTAAGGTCACCTTAAAATAGGGATCTTCCTTTGGGCACCCTTAACATGTGTACCAAGTTTGAAAAAAAAATATTAATTTGTTTTTGAGTTATCGCGTCCACAAGGAAATTTCTACGGCGGCGGCGGCGGCGGCGGCGGCGGCGCGACGGACCTGAATCCAATATATCCCCGACTTTCGTCTGGGGATATAATAAGGGAGATATTTAAGGGAGACCATAATGCGGCGGCAGCGGCGAGGAAACTGAGGCGAAAACAAATAAGCACCCTTTCAGGGACGCTTAATTACTATCAGGCTAGCTTTCCTAGCCCTATATCTTTTGTGCAAATTTGATGAATCTAGCTGCAATATTTCAAGATTTAGAGCATCTTTATGATTTTCAAACAATTGGCTATGGAGGCCATTTTGTTTTTCAAAATGAGGCCAAAATTTTGCACAGACATGTTTTCATAGCCATAAAGATCCCCTGCAAATTTGGTGAAGATATCTTAAAAGTTTATAAATGAATGAGATGTTAAGGTTTATGTAAAAACATGACAAATGGACGGAAGCACGCACATATGGAAAGCGTTTTATAATCTCCCCACCACGGCCTTCTGACGATGGCGGGAGATGATAAATAGATTTGTCACATGACAGACATAATACATTAACATTGATTAAATTCCAAATTTCAAATGTAAAACAAGTCACGAAAGCAAACTTTTGGGACAGATAAAAATAACAGAAATGTGCAAAAACTATAAATTTCTAATGCTTCATATTCTTTGATATGGATTCATAAAGGCATTTATTCTGACACATTACACCCAATTCTGATGGTGTAACAGATGTTGATCAAGTGGTTAGTACCATATCTCTTCTTTATTCCCAAGATTTGGCATGAGGATTAACCCAAGGCACCTCTACATCTCCCCACACTTACTTGATTCCCATGATTTTGGGGTCGGTTAATGTCCTGTACATTTTGCCTACATCATTGTTGAACGTGTTCATGTCTTTGCCACTACAGGGTGCTGCGAGGATTGCAAACACTTTGCTGTGGCCTACAAAGCAGAAAGCCAATTGTGAATGTACATGTTTTCTGACTGTGTCAAAACCGTTACAGCAGTCAACACATGCCGAGTAACTTATGTCTTGTTCCGAATTACAACCAAGTATGTGCTATATGATGATGGGCTTTAATATTATCTCGTTTTTATTGTTTTTTGTTTTTTTTTTAATTTTGAGTTACAACATACAAATGTATACATAAAAACACTTACAAGAATGCACAAAACATACAAGCCATGTATTAAACCCAAGCAAACAAATCCAAAACAACAGCAACAATTTAACATTTAACAACTCTTTACATCTATCCATTTAGAAAAACAGTAAACATTGTTGAAGAAGATTGAAATTGAAAAAAAAAGTTGATTTTCTTTTGTGGCTAGTCAAGAAGACATTCCTATGGTTCTTTATTTGTTACTATCATCATGATTGACACCAGATTCAAAGAAAACTGAAAAATTGGATACCCAAGATAACCATAAATTTATATCTTACCAAAATTTCTGTACATTACTGCATCAAGTATTCAAATGGACAATAGTTGTTGATTGACCTTCACAGAAGATACATGTTGCGGAATCTGATATCCTTAGTTTTAATAAATATTCTCTGGTAATGAAGATTCTATTTAATAATCTGTACTGGAACCACTTAAATTCATTACTGTCAGTTGTTTTAAAGCATATTCTGTTGGCAGTTTGTCAGTGAGACCTCTGGTGTAATATAAATTTCTAACTAGAAATAGGACGCCATGTTGATAGTAGCTGCGACATATGAATAGAAACAGGATAGCATAGAAGAATACACATTATCATGTGTAATGTCCACCCCATGAACCTTTTGCAAAAATTGTACAGTAGTCTTACAAGACCCTGTTTCATTTGTAAAATATATCAATGATGCTTAAATGTTTATTAGTATACATGTAAATTATTTCAGCTTCATGCCTTTTTGCATTGGTAGGTTCGAAAATTTCGACGAAATCGCTCTATCTCGCACGGTTAAGGAGATGAGCAAATTTGTGGTTTTCCATTTTTGACAAAAATTCGAAAATTCAAAATGGCTGCCATATGTGGGAGGAGGAAAATTTTTTGAAAATTGCCAAGAGTACACTGCTCAGATACCCTGTGAGTCGAAAATTTTGACAAAATCTCGCACGGTTAAGGAGATAGAAGCAAATTTGTGTTTTGCCATTTTTGGCGAAAATTCAAATGGCCGCCATTTTTGGGGAGAGGAAAATCTTTTGAAAATTGCCAAGAGTACATTTCTCAGATTTCCTGTGGTTCGAAAATTTCGACGAAATCGCTCTATCTCACACGGTTAAGGAGATAGAAGCAAATTTGTGTTTTTCCATTATTGGCAAAAATTCGAAAATTCAAAATGGCTGCCATTTTTGGGGAGGGAAATTTTTTTGAAAATTGCCAACAGTACATTTCTTAGATACCCTGTGAGTCGAAAATTTCGACGAAATCGCTCTATCTCGCACGGTTAAGGAGATAGAAGCAAATTTGTGTTTTGCCATTTTTAGCAAAAATCGAAAATTCAAAATGGCCGCCATTTTTGGGGAGGGGAAAGTTTTTTGAAAATTCCAAGAGTACATTTGTGAGATACCCTGTGGGTCGAAAATTTCGACGAAATCGCTCTATCTCGCACAGTTAAGGAGATAGAAGCAAATTTGTGTTATGTCATTTTTCACAAAAATTCGAAAATTCAAAATGGCCGCCATTTTTGGGGAGGGGAAAGTTTTTTTGAAAATTCCAAGAGTACATTTGTGAGATACCCCGTGGGTCGAAAATTTCGACGAAATCGCTCTATCTCGCACGGTTAAGGAGATAGAAGCAAATTTGTGTTATGCCATTTTTCACAAAAATTCGAAAATTCAAAATGGCCGCCATTTTTGGGGAGGGGAAAGTTTTTTTGAAAATTCCAAGAGTACATTTGTGAGATACCCCGTGGGTCGAAAATTTCGACGAAATCGCTCTATCTCGCACGGTTAAGGAGATAGAAGCAAATTTATGTTTTGCCATTTTTGGCAAAAATTCGAAAATTCAAAATGGCCGCCATTTTTGGGGAGGGAAACTTTTTTGAAAATTGCCAAGAGTACATTTCTCAGATACCCTATGGGTCGAAAATTTCGACGAAATCGCTCTATCTCGCACGGTTAAAGAGATAGAAGCAAATTTGTGTTTTTCCATTTTTGACAAAAATTCGAAAATTCAAAATGGCCGCCATCTTTGGGGAGGGGAAAGTTTTTTGAAAATTCCAAGAGTACATTTGTGAGATACCCTGTGGGTCGAAAATTTCGACGAAATCGCTCTCTCTCGCACGGTTAAGGAGATAGAAGCAAATTTGTGTTTTGCCATTATTGGCGAAAATTCAAAATGGCCGCCATTTTGGGGAGGGGAAAATTTTTGGAAAATTGCGAAGAGCACATTGCTCAGATATCCTGTGGGTCGAAAATTTCGACAAAATTGCTCTATCTCGCACGGTTAAGGAGATAGAAGCAAATTTGCAAATTTAATGAGTAAATTAAATATTTACTTTTTAAAAATTTTAATTGACTTATTAAATTTGCAAATTTATTGTGTTAATACATCCTATCCAATGGACAATTGCTGAATAACTACTGCTTGGTCGGCGGGTAAGTTACTAGGGACATATGTGAACTCACATGTAATAGCAAATTTTAGCCTATGGTCTTGGCTGACTTCGTCAGGAGACCTATAGGCCCAGGCCTGGGTTGATCTTAAGGTCAGGAAACCCTGTAAGGCCATGGTCGGTTGCCAGCAGCCGGTTACCCGGGGTTATACCGATGTCGCCCCCCCCCCCCTTTTTGCAGACCTGCTCTGAGGTAGGGGAAGAGAGGGATGAGTTCAGTCACAGAATGCAAATAAAAATCCCGAAGGAAGCACGTCACACTGAAGAACTGTTTACACTATGTACATATATACAAATCTCCTCAATCTAAGGGCCACTTGTGGATCTGCTGAGCAGCCACTACCTAGCCCAATTGGTAAAGCTCTGAATCAGCCCAAGCCACACCCTTCAGATAGAACTGTGTGAAGGCATTATGTGACTTCAGTGGCAGGCTGACAAGATTGGATCTAAGGAGACTCCTGACTGGAAGACCTCAGAAGCAGCAAAGGCCCTGATGTAATGTGTAGGCCTCCTGGTCAGAGAGCTCATAACATAGGATCACAGTCTGCTTGATCCAAGAGGACATAGTGGCAGGTGAGATGTCTTTGTCGAAACCTTTCTTAAAGGAGACAAAAACCACCTCCTTATTCTGCCCGAGGTCTGAGGTCCTGTCCAAATAGTAGTGCAAAGCTCTGACTGGACAGAGGGACCTGTCAGACTTGAGGGATCTATCCAGAGTTGGGGCCAGGGCTGTTATAACCCCTGGGGCCACACTGTTTGGACCCTCTTTGGCCAGCTGATTCTTGGAGAGAAAGCTGGGTGACGGGTACAGGGACACCTTGACCAGTCGGATTGGTGTCTAATATTTCCGTTTTGCCAAGCATGTATCTCACTTCTACGTTTGCCCGACCCCAGTGCCAAGAGGAAAACTGTCTTGAAGATCAAATGCTTCAAGGAGGCCTCTTTAATTGGTTCAAAATGAACCTTGTCAGCTGGTGTGAAAACCAGGGAGAGGTTCCAGGAGGGGATTCCCCTCCGGCCTTTGGGTCTGTCTCAGTGGAAACTATCCAAGAGACGAGTGAGATTTTCATTCTTACTGATATTGATGGGCAAATTTCCCAGTCTATCAGCAATGGCTGACCTGTAACCCTCAATGGTGCTGGGCTGCAACTTCCTGTCCTGAAACAGGTACATAAGGAAGTCAGCAACTGACTTTACAGGGGGTGCCCTGAAGTCCACCTGATGAGTAATACATCACTTTGTAAAAATGGTCCACTTGTCTCATAGACTGATCTGATTGATACCCTTTGAGGAGCCTCAATTCTTGCTGCCACTGTCTCAGACAAGCCCTGCTCCTCGATTGCTGAGGCTCTAGGGGCCATGCATGGAGATTAAGATTTGTCAGATTTCTGAGAGGGATCTGATTAAATGGCTGTCAACAGGTTGGACAGATTAGGCAGGCTCAGTGGGATTTGGCTGGACATGGCAACTAGATCCCAAAACCAAAGTACATTGGGCCACCCCGGAGCAGTCAGAATGATTCTCTTGCATGAGGAGTCTTGCAACTTCTCCACCACTTTGCCCAATATGGCTGATGGTGGGAAGGTGTATGCTTTCAGATCCTACCATGGCAGACTGAGCGCATCCACTGCTGTGGCTAAGAGATCTGGTACCGGTGGCACAAACAGAGGCAACTTGTTGTTGAACCTCATGGCAAATAAGTCTATTTGGGCCGGTGCCACCTGCTGCATCTGGAGTGGAAGACCTCTGGAAGGAGAAACCACTCTGTTTGAATGGTCTGGCCTAGCCTGGGTAGTTTGTCTGTTACCACATTCAGCCAGCCTGGAATGTGTCGGGCTTTAGAGTCACTTGTTTCCTGGTACACCAGGTCAAGATTCTCCATAGTAGGGCACAAAGTGGGCCCGACCTCATGCCTCCTTCCTTGTCTATGTATGACACTACTGTGGTGTTGTCGGTTGCTACAAGTACTATCTTGTTTGAGCAAAGGTCTTGGAACTCTTTTAAAGCCAGAAAGACTGCTTTTAGTTCTGGATAGTTTATATGCAGCTTGCTTCCCGGAAGGGACCAGGTTCCTCGTGCAGTGTGCTGGTCTAAGTGAGCGCCCCACCCTTCTTTTGATGCATCTGTAAATATTTGCAGAGCATGTTATATTGGGTGTAATGGTTGGCCTGTAAGTACATTGTCTTCCTTCAGCCACCATTGTAAATGTGGGTGCAGGGACCTGGGGATTGGGATCACCTTTTTCAGTGATTCTGGTACCTTCCAGTGATGCCACTGAATGGGTCTTATATGAAGTCGGCCTAGATGAACTTTTCTGTAGCTGTTAGTAAACCTATCAAGGGCATGAATTCCCGGACCGGGCAAGCCGGTAGGATAGCAGTTTCAGTATTTTCTCTTGAAGGTTCTGCCACCGGTCCGGAGTCAGTCGGACCCGACCAGACCTGAGGTCGAACTGGTAGTCTACAAAATCGAAGTCTTGTTTGGGCTCCAGCTCTGATTTCTCTAAGTTCATCAGCCAACCCAACTGCTGACACATTTTTTACTAGTTCCTGTGTATGTTGGAGACAAGCCTGGTGGGATCTGGCTCTCACCAACCAGTCTAGGTACTGGTGGATTCTTAAACCCTTATGTATAGCCATCAGTTTCACCTCCTTTGGTATCACAGTGAACTCCATGGGTGCTGTGGGCAAACCGAATGGCAGGGCCTTGAACTGGTATGCCTGACGTTGGATGTGAAATCTCAGGTATTTCCTGGATTGTTCCTGTATAGGTATATGGAAGTAGGCTTCCTTGAAATCTACTGAGGTAACCCACTCCCCTTGTTGGAGGGAGGTCCTGATGGTCTCCGAAAGGCTTGGTTTGTCCAGACCTAGAATAGGTCTCCAACGGCTGTGTGGTTTTGGAACCAAGAACCAAGGTGCAGCATTCATACAGTAATTGTTATTTGAAAAAAGCACTGTACATTAACGGCTGTGAAGCCGGCAGCCGGTCGGTACAAGGCTGTATAGCCGGTCGGTATACTCTGTAACCAGTGGTTGAAACAATTTAACAACCGTCTTTTGTGTTGAATCCAGCTTACTGTAGGATTCCTTCATTGATTAAAGTATTTCTTTTAAAAATGCACGTCTATTTGTAAATTTGACAGTTGCTGGGAAAGCCCTTGAGCTATTTTTAGAAGTAATTGTTATTCGGCTTGTCACGTGACCAGTTTGCTGGTTGGAAAGACACGCGATTGGTTGATTGGAGATGACATCAGCGGTCACGTTCTTTGTGTGACACTTAACTGGCCACTAACAGTATTCTGACTGTCCACAAAAAACGCACTACTGACAACAAGGCTTGGTGTGCAAGGGAGGGACTGGAATCAAAGTAGATGTGAGTTCTGAAGAACACACTTCCGACTTTCCTGGTCGGTGAAACACGTGATCAGCTTCGTGACCTGGTCAGTGAATCACGTGACCAGATTCGTGGAGATGACATCAGAGGCCGCGTTCTTTTGAGCTGGCCGGTCGGCTGATGCTTTAAAAGCAGAAAAGCCTGGACCAGTGCGCTCTGATGGTGAAAATCCTGGTCGGTGTCGGTCTGAAGTCGGTACCAAAGTACTCTGAAGAGGTAGGAAGCTCTGTAGATGAATTTCTTCCTTTCGTGATAAAAACCAGACAACTTAAAACAGTGACCTGGCCATCCACAACCCCCACTACCGACAACAAACGCTGAGTCTGCAAGGGAGGGACTGATATCACCTTTTAGTGTGAGGTCGTGTGAACTGGAGCTTGCCGGTTGACTAATGCTTTAAAACAAAGATGTCTGGAGCAGTGCGCTCTGAATAAATCTGAAGAGGGCATCTCTTGCTTCTGATGAAAAAACACTAATACTCGAGCTAGGCTGGTGTGACTGATGCTATACAGCAGTGAAGTCGGTACCAGTGCGCTCTGAAGAATCTGAAGAATGCACCTCTTCTGTTGGGAATTCCTTCTATTTACAGTGTTAAATACTACATAGAATGAAGTTTTTCGTGATTGCTGGTTGCAAATACTAGAAAGTACTAACGTTTCCTTCATGATTTGTTGCTGGAAGGTTACAGAAGGGACAATCACAACAAAGACACGGATAACAATACCTTGTAAGTAGAATATCCAGTATTTTCCTTCATGTCGATCTGCCCCTAACAACACAATTGTTGAATGGGAGGAAACTAGCAAAATGGCGGCCTTCATATTTCTCGTCATTAATTGCCGTATCATCAAAACTAAATTGAATCAGCTAGGGAGCGTTTCCAGCAGATTTCTTAATGTATATCCATGCTTGATATGTAGGAAAACACTTCTACAACAATTCATTTGCAAATAAGGTTGAAAATCCATCATAATGCACACTTTTCCTCAAAAATCTGGAGAT
This sequence comes from Sabellastarte sp. h YS-2021, assembly GCA_964017235.1. NCBI lineage: Eukaryota > Metazoa > Annelida > Polychaeta > Sabellida > Sabellidae > Sabellastarte > Sabellastarte sp. h YS-2021. The sequence continues at coordinate 1,913,452 of OZ024931.1, forward strand.
TGTTGAAAACACGTCTGCACAGTACACACGCCAAATGAAAAAGATGCTATGACGTCACTCTGTCTAGACAGGAAGGACGTACGATGCGCCACCTTGCGAGTGCACAGTACTGGGACCGGCCGGCCGGTGGAGACACAGGACGTCTTTTTCGGTCCGTGGCGACCGGATAAGTAATTGTCGATTGGATAGGATGTATTAACGTAATAAAATTGTGTTTTGCCATTTTTGGCAAAGTAGCTATTACTCAGTCAGTTATACAGCTATTATCACTAAAATCAATCCCAAGCAAGCTATCGACCTAAGTAATGCTCATACTAAATTTGGTAAAGATATGTCAAATATTTTTCCTTAAAATGCCCGGAAACAAAAGAAGTACACAAAAGTAGCTAAGTAGCTATTACTCAGTTAGCTATAGACCTATCTTCACCAAAAGCAATCCCATGCAAGCTATTAACCCAATAAACAGCCATACCAAATTTGGTAAAGATAGGACAAATACTTTTCCTTCAAATGAGCGGAACCCAAGCATCCGGACGCCGGACGGCGGAAAAAGCAAAAATAATATGTCCACCCCTCAGTGGGGTGGACATAATTTCCTAGACAACTTTATTCTTGAAAAATATTCATTTTTTTCATCACCAAGTTTATTAGCCTCAGTCCACAAATATATACTGTATTAATATAGAAAAGTGAATGGGATGTCATCATCTCAGTTGGAAAGTTATTTCAAATGACACAATCAGTCTCGATGCAACGCAAAACTAGAATGAAAGACGGAACACACTTAAGTTGGTTGTGTACTATTCAAAGTCTTGCATTATTATAAAGAATATTATTATTAATATTCTTTGGCTGAAAATTTCCAAACATCATCTATTAAATTGCTGATTCAGGTTTGTAGGATCCAGTTGGAATACTTAGTTGGTTGTATGGTATTTACTGGAGAAATGACAAAAACTCAAACTTGGACAAAGTACTGACCTATGGGAGGCTCGGTGAGCCCGTGTGTAGGACATCTCAGTGGATTACAATAGGACCTTTTCAGACAATTCTGGCAAAACACAGTACATCCACAAGAACACGGCAGATGTTCGGCTGAAAAAAAATGTCAGCTGGCACAACTATCACCACAATACAATGAAGGCCATTCTAACAGTTCTACCCAAAACCAATATGTTGCAATAGACTGACAGGCTCAAATTAAAATGTCACTACATTTTATGTTGTTCATAAAAAATTTTCACTTTGTCGCTTGTCAAAAATAAAAATATCTTTGTTAACTATGTCCTATATCTCACTGAAATAATTCCTCACTCCATTTTAACAATTAAAATCACAACTTTAGTAATTCTTCACACTGTCAAATTTGTTACTCATACAATACCACTCATAAAACACATACTTTGATACATATGAATTGAAAAGAATGTTAGAATACCACTGTAAATGAAATTCCATGTCAGTATTTTGTACAACTTTAATTACAAACAAGACCACTGCCGTGGTATGATCTCCCGCCGCACTACATCAAAAAGTAGGTAAACAACATATTTGACAAAACTCCTTTAAATTGAATAGTTTTGCTGTTATAAATTATTTAAATCAAAAAGTCAAAGTAGCTATTACTGAGTTAGCTATGGACCTACAGCTTTCAAAATTTGCAATGAGTTATTTGAGAAAAATTGGCTAAGTACAATATTTTTAAGAGATAATTCGCATTTACACATTTTGAGTAGCTGAGTAATTATCTACGGGTCTGAAACTTCACCATGTGAAAGCTCTCCCAAAAGTAGATGAATGAGTTATTTGAGAAAAATTGGCTATCTGCAATACTTTTAGAGATAATTCGCATTTACTCATTTTGAGTAGGTGAGTAATTAGCTATGGGTCTGAAACTTCACCAAGTGAAAGCTCTCCCAAAAGTAGGTGAATGAGTTATTTGAGAAAACTTGGCTATCTGCAATACTTTTAGCGCTAATTCGCATTTACTCATTTTGAGTAGGTGAGTAATTACCTATGGGTGTGAAACTTCACCAAGTGAAAGTTCTCCCAAAAGTAGGTGAATGAGTTATTTGAGAAAAATTGGCTATCTGCAATACTTTTAGCGATAATTTGCATTTACTCATTTTGAGTAGGTGAGTAATTAGCTATGGGTGTGAAACTTCACCAAGTGAAAGTTCTCCCCAAAGTAGGTGAATGAGTTATTTGAGAAAAATTGGCCATCTGCAATACTTTTAGAGATAATTCACATTTACTCATTTTCAGTAGGTGAGTAATTAGCTATGGGTCTGAAACTTCACCATGTGAAAGCTCTTCCAAAAGTAGGTGAACGAGTTATTTGAGAAAAATTGGCTATCTGCAATACTTTTAGCGATAATTCGCATTTACTCATTTTGAGTAGGTGAGTAATTATCTATGGGTCTGAAACTTCACCATGTGAAAGCTCTCCCAAAAGTAGATGAAGGAGTTATTTGAGAAAAATTGGCTATCTGCAATACTTTTACAGATAATTCGCATTTACTCATTTTGAGTAGGTGAGTAATTAGCTATGGGTCTGAAACTTCATCAAGTGAAAGCTCTCCCAAAAGTAGGTGAATGAGTTATTTGAGAAAAATTGGCTATCTGCAATACTTTTAGCGATAATTTGCATTTACTCATTTTCAGTAGGTGAGTAATTAGCTATGGGTCTGAAACTTCACCAAGTGAAAGCTCTCCCAAAAGTAGGTGAATGAGTTATTTGAGAAAAATTGGCTATCTGCAATACTTTTAGAGATAATTCGCATTTACTCATGTTCAATAGGTGAGTAATTAGCTATGGGTCTGAAACTTCACCAAGTGAAAGCTCTCCCAAAAGTAGGTGAATGAGTTATTTGAGAAAAATTGGCTATCTGCAATACTTTTAGAGATAATTCGCATTTACTCATGTTCAGTAGGTGAGTAATTAGCTACGAGTCTGAAACTTCACCATGTGAAAGCTCTCCCAAAAGTAGATGAATGACTTAAAAAGTAGATGAACAACTTATTTGAGAGAAATTGTGTAGCTGCAATACTTTTGAAGATTAGGCATTTACTCATTATGGTTATCATTAAAAATTGACAAAGTAGCTATTACGGTTTGCGAGATATTTGTCATTTTTCAAATTTTCACCAAAAGTAGCAATAAAGTAGCCATTACTCACTTGTACATTGAGCAACAGTTGTGAAACTTAAATATGTTACAGTTCACAAAAAAGTAGATGAACGACTTATTTGAGAGAAATTGTGTAGCTGCAATACTTTTGAAGATATAAGGCATTTACTCATTATGGTTATCATTAAAAATTGACAAAGTAGCTATTACTCACTTAGCTATGGAGATACACTTCCAAACTAGTGACCATGTTGTAGCTGTGGAGATAGTAGCTGAACAACATATTGGAACAAAATTGTGTAGCTGCAATACTTTTGAAAATATAAGCCATTTACTCATTATGGTTATCATCAAAGTAACTATTACTCAGCTATGGAGTTACAGCTGTGAAAATTCACAATACAGTATATCCAAAAGATAGGTGAACAACATATTCGACAAAAATCCTCTATATTCAATAGCTTTTGAGTTATAAGTGACTTGCTCAATGGTCAAATGTTAAACTTAGTATAGCTATTACTCAGTTAGCTATGGTGCTACACCTTGGACACCGCACCATGATATAGTACATGAAGGAGTTGTTGAACAACATATTTCAGGCCAATAATATTGTAAGTAACAGTTACAAAGACAAAATCAATTTACTCATTTTGCTCATTGTTAATAACAGAAAATAGATATTACTCCCTTAGCTATGAAGATAGAACCCTAAAAATGGTACCATCTTGTAGGCATGGAGAAAGTAGCTGAACAAGGTATTTTACAGAAACACTCTAAATGCAGTCGTTTTGGAGTTATGAGCACTTTACTCAAAGTAGCCACCATTGCTATTACTCACTTAGCTAATGTCCTAGGTGTGAAATAACAGCATCAAATGAAAGGACATAAGCAATAAGGTCATAAAAAACATTGAAAAGGCCAAGGAGAAACAACCAGTGTGATGTACAGCCCTTTATAAAAGCGTGACACACACTCAATAACACACGCACGGAATGCGTTTTATAATCTCCCGCCCGGCCGGCGGGAGATAATAAAGATATGTAGATGGTAACTCTGCTGATCACAGTATCCCACAATTCCTTCCCGCATACCCACTTCTGTCATCCTACAGTACAAACTCCACTCCTCCTTTACATTGTAATGACGTAAAATATAAACCCCTCCCCTTTTAAACAAAAGCTCCCATCTTTTTATAGGTCAATGATGGGGCTTTGGGGTTTTGAGGTGATGAGCATTTGACACACATGTTAAAAGAGGACTTATATCATAAGATTTTGGACTAGAACCATATGAATGAAAAATCTAGACCATGTACACAGTGAAGAAATTGAAAAATTTTGTTGTAATTTTAATTTTTATTAGATAAATACTTACCATTTCCTGACCATTGCTATATGTTGGTGCCATCCAACTCACTGGCCAACGTTGAGAAACGTTTTAAGAAACCTTAAGAGGCCAGTGAGTGAGTGTGAACTAGCATGTCCCCCTAGTGGTCATGTGACCACGCTAGTAAACAACCTTCATTATTTTTGTTGCAGAAAATACTCCCCTAGTACTGAATCTGCGGGGAGGTAGGGGGGGGACTATCCTGGTCAGGAAATGGTAAGTATTTATCTAATAAAAATTAAAATTACAACAAAATTTTTCAATTTTATTGCGAAAAATACACTTACCATTTCCTGACCATTGCTGAATGCAGCCTTCATGGAAGGAGGGCAGTACTAGAATTTAAAGACCCAGTACACCACTCTGCACAGCTATCATACACAGCACAATCCTATAGGCATTCAGATCCAAACTCACCTCCCAGATGAGGCAGTGGAACTGTTGAGCACTACAAAACAACACAGCCTTGTTGTTGTTGTTGTTGTAGGAAGGAAGTAATCATTACAGAGACTCACTACCTAGCCTACAACTAAAACATTATGAGAAGTTTACATTGAAATTTACATGCATACAACAACATATAAACTTCCAACAGTCACCACATACCATACAGATCGCCTAAATCATAGTATGTAGTTGAAGTTCTCACAAATTGCCAGTTATTGCCACAGTTGAATGCTGTATCTAGACAAACATCCAACACCCACACAGGTGACACAAATATTGGAAGTGTCATCAGCATATTGTGTAACTCCAAGACTGAATGAAGTCAACAATTCTGCCTAATATAAATACAGATAGTATGACAGACATACAGCTGCAAATGCATACTAAAGTATCAATATAAGTTTCACACATATACTTATAAGATAACAAACTGTAGGACACAATATCAAAGTCTGACCACAAGCAAACCAAGCAGGTGAGACTGAAAATTGGTAAAAAAGTTATGGTTTCCAGTAACTGGCATCTGAAAATTCATATACAGAAACACTATCCTAAAACCTAAAGATTCTTGCTTTGACTCGCTGCTGTTGAGAGTCAGAATTTGACTTCTCCTCAGTCAAAATGATAGTCTGCCCACAGCAAGATAAGATAGTTGACCTGAAAATATCTGCTGTAAAGCCTTCCTAACTAGGCACAGACAAGACATAATAATTCCTCATTGAATCCTTTGTCCCAAGTAAAAGTATTTCAAAACCTCACAAGACAAAGAGATCTATCTTGAGTAAAACTGCTGTCCCAGTGATTGAGAGCTGGCATATCGACCGGCTTAACTGAAGTAGGCCCATCCGAAGCCAACTGATTCTTGGCTAATAAATGGCCAGAGCCACTTGTGAGCAATACTCATTTAAAGTAAGGGAAGACAATGCTAACGAGAATTACCCTTCTTCCTTTGCCTAATGCCAAAGTCAAAAGAAAGACCGTCTTGAAAGTTAATAACCTCCAAGAAATCTTCCCCAAAGGCTCAAAAGACTGTCTGGTGAGACCAAACAAGACCAGAGACAAAAGGTAAAGAAGGCTTAACCTATTGGCTACTGGATTGTCTCTATAGAAATATGTCAACAATCTATACAGCTGAAGAGTTCTAGAGACTTATTCCCCTTCAAGGAAAGCAATCTACCATTGTTATTCTGTAACCAGCAATAGTAGATGGCTTAAGATTCTTTTCCTTAAAGAAATAATTAAGGAAATTTGCTACATCTACAAAAGTAGTATCTGAGAAGTTCACCACAAAGAAGCCTCAGATGGAGGTTTGTGCATAGATCTACCAGGTCCCACAATCAAGAACATCCACCATGACCATCATGATTCAATCATGATGAATCTGCACCTGAAGGTGGGCATCTTCTAAATTACCTGAAGAATCCTTGGCTATCCTGGTGCAACCATGATGATTCTGCACCTGTAGGTGATCATCTTGAATCACCTGAGGAATGAGAGCCACTGGAACAAACACAAAGCTGTCCAGATCCTCCCAAGAAATGAGTAATGCATCTGTTCCCCAAGCCCCACAGTCTAAGAAAGGAAACACATACACTGGAAGCTTAAGATTCAGGTTGTTGGATACCAATGGCAGAATGATTGAACTCACCTACAAGGGAAGCCATGAAAAGGAACCTTTGTGGAACAGATCCACCAGATCCCAAAAATAAGATATCCCTAGCCACTCTGATGCAATCCAGATGATTCTGCACCTAAATCTTGGAGTAGCCCTTCTTAATAGCTACAAAAAGAATTTTCTTGCCTTTCCTGAGATCTTTGACTTATCAAGATAACCTCTCAAGGATCTCCCTGAACAAAGAAACTTATCTGGCACCAAAGCATAATCTAAAGAAGGTTTCAAAGCAGGAATGACTACAGGTTGAAAATCAAAGGAGCCTTAAAAGCCAAATGATTCACCTGCATCACCTGAAGAATCAAGGTCACAGGACCAAACAAACTGTCCAGTCCATCCCAAGAAAAGTTGAAAAAGACAAGCTTGTGGTTCAAACTAGTTGCAAAACAAATCCATCATTGGTGATTGTAATCAAAGACAGATTTGATTGAACACCTGAATCAGAATAGAAGATTCAAAAGTCATCCAAAAACACATTCAATTTGAATCATCTTGACTCTCATGAACAAAGAATTTGTTGGAATATTGTATACCCTGGGAAGTGATATGCCTGAATCTGAACCCATGGCATTCGTCCAAAGAATGATTCTTCAGATAAGGAAACACATTCCTGAAAGCGGGTACCTCCCTACCTGTTCAGATAGGAAACCACTGAAGAAATATCTGGGAAAATCAACAGATTCAGAATCCGAATCAGACCTCCAAATGATTCTAAAGGTAGTAGCCCTGTTAATGTGGAGTCTTGACCCCTCATGATACAACAGACCACTGGCTGTTTGATGCCATAATTGTGCATCCCAACCCTTAAAGAAAGCATCTAATAACAGAAGGAGATTGTGCTCCTTCTGATGAAGTAATGGAAGCTCCTGCAAATTGAAAAGTCGTTCCACCACTGAAGATGGAACCTGAGAACAGAAAAACTGGTACATTATCTGTGTATTATGTGTGGTATCTGTGGTACATTAGCAGATAGCCTTGGGGTTACCTGATAAACAAATAACCCAATGGCACTGTTTTCTCCTATGAAGCCATACTGCCACCAAAGAAATGGCTTCCTTAGAAACCATTAGCCGGAGAAGATGCTTTGCTATGAGTAAAGATGTACCCTAAGGTGGAATCTGCAATCCAAACTAAAAATCCTGGTTTTTTTTTTTTTTTGTTGTTGTTTTTTTTTTTTTTTCTTTATAAGCTGGTGACACCCAATGCCTTCTACTGCAGCCATCAGGTTCACTATCCGTTGATGCCATAGAAAAGTCGAAAATAAACCATTTCCAAGAGCAAAGCAATGAAATGGTCTATACTGGTAAAGCATGATGCGTTCTTATAGATCCCACATTCTCACCATGGACTAACATAACAAACAGGCAGTGAACCGGTGTGAATTGTCATCAACAGGGAAGTGAAGATAAGAATTGCGTGAATCCGGCTACGAAAGAATGCAACTGTAAGGAAACGAGTTGACACACCCATTCACTTACTATTAACATATTAATTGCGAAAATCCCAACTATGCGAAATAAAGGTACATGTAAAGGCTATTACCTGACCTCAACTATTAGTGGTAGCCATCTCTTCCCAGCTTATCACAACCGATAAAGTGTAAAATTGTAGCGATATCACCATCTCACTGGTGTTATCGCCCTTTTGTCGAACATTCCATACACAGCTTTATGCAAACTGATGTCTCCCGCATTTTATTCATTTATTCTAAACACACATGTCCACAACTGCTTTAGGAACATGAATAAGAAATCCTTCATGGTACTGTTGCCTCTGTGAAAGGTAAAGTATGGTTGAAAAATATCCTCTTACTATGTTGAGATGTAAGGTGTAGAATATCTGCCACTAGTGGACAAACACTACTCCTAAAGATTACTCCTAACCCCTCTAAGTCTTACAGAGGAGGAGAGTTTGTAACAGAGTTGGAGAATTAAATATCATAATGGGCACAAAACTGCCCTGGGGCACTAATCCCCTTTCTGGCCTGTGTAGGAATTTGCTCCTTCCCTGACAGAAGAAACACAATACACCCGAGATGACAAAATGAAGTTTTCCTGGACATCTGACCAAAAGTTCAGCAGTAGAAAACCTCATTAAGAGTGAAAAATGCACTTTTATTCTACCAAACTCATCTAAGAGATAAGATAGAGAAAAGTACGACTTGTAACACTCCTGTTGAATAACAAGTTGGAGAACTGATCCCAGCACTGCCCAACAAAAAATTCCTGATCACTGAGGACTGTAATTGCAAAAACTCTGCACACAGCCCAAGGCAAAAAAGAAACTCTGTGAGCTCCTGTTAATCCTTAGCTCCTTGAAGACGTCCTGCCAGAGGTCCTACTAGACCACTTCAAAAAATTATCCAGGCCTTAACATGCTCTCTGTAGCAGAAACCAGAGAACCTGTACTCCTGAATAATAAATTGACAATGGTTACAAGTTCATATGTACCGGTGCCGGTTTCAGACCAGCTGAAAAACCGGTAAAAAATCACAGAAACAAAAGCCAATTACTGAGATGAATCACAGCTCCGGGAAACTGACAAACCGATTTCTGACCTTTTGGGAGGTATGGAAACTCGATTGTCTTCGGATGACGTCATGCAGGTATTTTCCTCCGTGAAAAGTTCCGACTGAACCTCACCGGAGGAAATGATCAAATCTGCATCCGGAACTAGCCCACGATGTAGTATCCAAGAAAAACAATGATGTCTGCCACCACGGGGAATTCCAACCGGTGACCTATTCGGTAGAGCATGATGTGGTGAGATCTTTGTTACCAAACGCCTGGCTATACGAACCCGACGTGTGATAAGCTTTGGACAATCGAATTGTCTCCATCGTTTCCTTTGTCGCCTAGCAACATGTAAACTGTCCCTGCCGGAGCTAGTATGACTGCCGACAGTTTCAGTGTTAATAAAGTAAATCTTCAAAAATTGCATTAAAAAAGAACTCCCATATGATGTAATACGAGAGTTATGAAGAAAAAACAGGCATTCTGAGCAGCAGAAGATCTTCATCCAGCGACAAACTTCCCTGTCGCCATTTTACAAAAAGTGGTAAACAATCCGTGAAGAAATGTCTACAAAAGCACTTTTCCTCTGTGCTTTTCCTCTTAATTTGTCCTGAAAAGACATTGTCAATACAGACGTCTTATAACAGAACTCAAATCCACAAAAAGTCCAAATACTTAATAAAAATCCGAAAAGAAAATAAACATCCACACTCTAGGATGGCCAACAAAAATAATGAAGGTTGTTTACTAGCGTGGTCACATGACCACTAGGGGGACATGCTAGTTCACACTCACTCACTGGCCTCTTAAGGTTTCTTAAAACGTTTCTCAACGTTGGCCAGTGAGTTGGATGGCACCAACATATAGCAATGGTCAGGAAATGGTAAGTGTATTTTTCGCAATAAAAATGTCAGTGCTAAATACTTGTAAAAAGTCTTCATGTTTTCAATAAAATAACAAAAACAAACTGTCACTGATGCCAAAGCAACTAATTTGTATACTAAATATAAAATAATTTAAACAATTTAGATTATATAAAAGTGTGTTATATGGATATTTTACATACCAATTTAAAGGTAATTGAATACACATTCTAGTGCTTTTATTTGAAGAAAATCCATTAACTAGTTTCAGAGATACAGCCATTTTTGTAACATCCCCTGTAAATATTTTTGATTGTCACGGCTAGCAATTCCTGGAGAGTTAAAAATAGCATCAGAGATGTTTGTACTCCACAGCCTGGGGAAATAGTTTTCAACACCATGAGATACAAAACAGTACAAAAATCGAGATACTTCAGAGTTGTGTCAGTTATAAAAAGGTCCAAATAATGTTAAGTAGAGAAAATAATGTCTAAGAGAAAGAAAATGTACGTAAAGATTAAGTATTAAAACAAGACAATTCAATAGCAATACAGCATTAATCAGCAAACTAAAAATTATGTAAAAAGTTGTAAAATTTATTAACTTGAGAATAGCTGTCAATGGAAATAGCACAATTATGTAAAAGTGCGTATAATAATCAGTTGCAGCAATCCATATCTTTGTCATAAGAGAAAGATGGGCAAATATGGCAGGTGAACATACTTTGACAGAGCCAAAGTTAAAGGTCACACCATGATGCACACCTACACCCCCAAACCAATGTCCCTACCAAGTGTCATCCTTCTACACCTTACAGAGTCAAAGAAATAAACCCTGACAAGATTTTAAAACTCATGGTCACTACGACAAGGTCAGAGGTCAAATCAAGATCACACCATGATGTTGCACCCCTACAACCCCAGCAATATCCCTACCAAGTGTCAACTTCCTACACCTTACAATTTCAGAGATATTGCTCAGACAAGATTTTAAAGGTCAAGGTCACCATGGCAAGGTTAAAGGCCAGCATCAATTTTCTACACCTTACGGCTTCTGAGAAATAGCCCAGACAAGGTTTTATAGGTCAAGGTCACTATGGCAAGGCCAAAGGTCAAATCAACATCACACCATGACGTTGCACACCTAAAACCCCTAACCAATGACCCTACAAAGTATCAACTTCCTACACCTGGTGGTTTCTGAGATATAGCCCGGACAAGATTTTAGAGGTCAAAGTCACTATGGCAAGATCAAAGGTTAAATCAAGATCACACCATGACATTGCACACCTACAACCCCCAACCAATGTCCCTATCAACTTCCTACACCTTACAGTTTCTGAGATATAGCCCAAGCTAAATTTTGTAGATCAAGGTTACTTTCACAAGGTCAAAATTCAAATCAAGGTCACACCATAAGTTTGCACACCTACACTCCCTAACCAATGTTGCTACCAAGTATCAACTTCCTACACCTTACGGTTTCCGAGATAGAGCCCGGACAAGATTTTCAAACTCGAGGTCACTACGGCAAATGTCAAAAGTCAAATCAAGGTGACACCATGACGTTGTATACCTACACCCCCTAACCAATGTCCCTACCAATTATCAACTTCCTACACCTTATGGTTTCTGAGATACAGCCCAGATAAACTTTTTCCCACCGGCCGCCCGCCCATCTGGACACCATGGGTGAAAACAATACGCCAACAGCCCTTAAGGGCCGTGGGGTAAAAATTGAATTATTTCTGAGATTTAGTATGTCTTCATTGGAAACTGTGAAGGAAGCCATTTAACTAAAGATTTCATTTGCCAGTGAGTTTTCAGTAAAATCTGTTACCCGATGCCACAGAAAGGTCCATAACATAAAAACTGGAGAACCTCATCCAATAACATGTTGTTTTTCCAATAATATTTAACACATGATTTCTTTCTATAAGGTCATAAGGTTAGGTAGGTATGTGTGTCAATAATAGAAATTCCTTCAAAAAATTTTTTTTTTAAATGGTGGAAGAATGACAAAGAAATCGAAAGGTTATTGAGTAGCACTATTGAAAAACGGCAAGTAATGACCACTCAAAGCTACAGCAATTTGCATTTAACAGTCCATGAAAACCTGGTGTAACCTCTTGAGTTGGCACATGCGCACAACTCAAGAGAAAAAGGCAAAACACAAACACAGACATATTCCAAGGCATTGTCAGGTTTGTCTCTTTATAACTAATATAGGGAAGGTGGTGTTACCACATGAATGTTACATACCAATCTTGTTCACCAGACACTGCACACATCTGGGTGGTCTTCTCTCACCAGTCCACTTGCCAGACTTTTCTGGAATATCCTGTGTCACAACATAAGGAAAATTTGCGAAAATAAAAAGTCTGTTACTTTTGAGTAAAGTTTCATTTTAAGTAAACATCAGGTCTAGTGCCTTCCATTGAAATCTACCCTTTTTGCGCCTTTCCACTGAAATTTTTCGTTTTGGTGCCTTTCCACTGAAATTTACCTTTTCAGTGCTTTTTTAAAATCTACCTTTTCTGGTGTACATAGTGAAGTGGATCTCTGTTAATGATGTCAATTTCACAAAGCATCCTTTATCTACTGGAGGCCTATTAAAATGAACCCCTCCTTCAGTGATATTTGATGTTACATTGTTCTGTGATTTACAGTCAAAATGTCAAGAGTAACCCACACTGACAACACCTGTTTGATATATTCAACTTCACTTCACGGAACTACTTTTTGGGGTTTATGATTCCTGTTTAAAATACTTTCTTCCTGCCTCCCACTTTTTTGGTTCTATGGGCGTGAGTTTGAGACAAGCAACACAGAGGATTCCCTGTGAGCCTGTTCTTATCTAAGACTGTTCTTATGCAAACTTAGCTATTAAGACCACATAAAATTCTAACTTTAACATTGACAGTAAACCTAAATAAATCAAATGTAATTACACCTACAGGTGGTCAGTCCTCAGAACTGCCAATCAATGAACATCAATAAATAAAAAAAATCAAATGTAATCACGTCTACAGGCTGTCCTCGACTCTGCCAATCAATGAATCCAAATAAGTCAAATGTATTCACCTTTACAGGCAGCCGGTCCTCAGCACTACCCATGAAAAACTCATTCCGCAAATCTGTCACAATGTCTACCATTTGCTTGCGTTTTGACACATCAGCACTGATACAGTCAATCATCACCCGTCTGACTGCATCAACACTTTTACATGATGTCCAGATGTCACTCTGCATCAGACACAAACAACAGAAACATGACAAAAACATGCACAAAAGTATGCATCACCAGTTACTGAATAGATACACAAACAACAATAAGGTTTACATTTCCCATTTCTCTGCCACTGTGGTCTAGTGGATAACACACTTGCCCAGGAACACAGAAACATGTGGGTTCAAACCCAGGTACAGGCAAATACATAGTGGCTCAGATGACGACTTAAAATGGCGGTCCTCTGTCATTGGGTCCTATCCCCAGTGGCAGGCTAAAGAACCTCAAGGATGTTAATAAATCTAATAAGCCTCTGTCTTCCAGTTAGGGGAACTTCATAGTTGGGCTGTACTTGTACAGTCGGATGGGTAAAATAGCACTTTGAGACATGTAGTACATAGAGATATTGCACTGGGTATAAATACACAATACAATGACATATACATGCACAAAATATGTATCACAGGTTACTTAATGGCTGCATGCTCAGAATTATTTGTTAAACTTCAGGGGCTGATTTCACAAAGGGACTTAAGTCCAGATTTAGACTTAAATTTAAGACTTTGGTCTTAAATTTATGTTAAGTCTGTGGTCTTAGACTTAGCGGATTTCACAAAGCAGCCAAGTCCATGAAATTGCTAAGTCAGTGGACTTAACTTTAAATCTGGGAGACAGTGGGCTTAAATATTGTACAGAGGACTTAAATATGGCCGCCGTAAACTTTTCTCCACTTCAAAATTTGAAATGGCTGTAAATAAAGTATAACAAGCATTCTGACGCATGCATTTATCTCCTGCCGTATAAATTAGATGTCCTAAAGATAGTGGAATATAAATTTTCCTGCGAGATGGAGGCACATGTAGAAGTGACAAGTTTAATGTTTGATTGCAATACTTTTAAAGACAAAAGGCATTTACTCATTTTAGTAGCTATTACTTTGCCATCCAAAGAGCTACAGTTCTGCCACTTCATTATGCAGATCAACTCAAAGTAGGGAAGCACGTCTTTAGAAGAAATAGCCTATCTGTACTACTTTTAGAGATACAAGACATTTACTTATTTTAGTGGCTATTACTCTGCCATCTAAAGAGCTACAGTTCTGCAACTTCACTATGTGGTAGATCACCCAAAAGTAGGTGAATGACTTATTTAGAAGAAATTGCCCACCTGTAATACTTTTAGAGACTAGACCAAGGATGCATCTGTGGCCAGATGCAAAATGTATCCACCGGCAAAGGCAAAAGTAGCTATTACTCAGCTATGGCACGAGCTAGAGGTCTGAAATTTTAGTATGTTATAGCTGACCCAAAAGTAGGTGAATAACATATTTGCACAAAATTCTCTAAATGCAATAGTTTTCAAGTTACAAGTGATTTTACTCATGATGGAAGTTAGTGAAAAGCCCAAAAGTAGCTATTACTCACTTAGCTATTCAGATAGACACCCAAGTTACTCACCATGTTGTTGCTATGGAAAAAGTAGGTGAATGACATATTTTAACAAAATGCTCTAAATGTAATACTTTTCAAGTTATAAATGATTTAGTGTTGAGTAAGAACTTCAAAGTAGCTATTACTCCGCTATGCAATGAGCCACAGGTCTGGAATTTTACTATGTTATAGCTGCCTCAAAATAGGTGAATAACATACTGAAACTAAATAATGTAAATGCAAAAGTTTTCAAGTTATAAGTGATTTACCCAACAGTGATAACCTAAAAGTAGTTATTATTCAGCTATGCCATGAGCTACAGGTCTGAAATTTTACTATGTTATAGCTGACCCAAAAGTAGCTGCATAACATATTTGCACAAAGTGCTCTAAATGCAGTACTTTTCAAGTTATAATTGATTTAGTGCATGATTTAATTAATTTTAATGTATTAAAATTTATTTAAAAAATTCATAAAAAAACTTAAGCATGTGAAACTTCTCCAAAATGTAGGTGAATGAGTTATTTGAGAAATACTGGCTATCCGCAATACTTTTAGTGATAATAGGCATTTACTTATTTTGAGTAGGTGAGTAATTAGCTACAGGTCTGAAACTTCACCAAGTGAAAGCTCTCCCAATAGTAGATGAATGAGTTATTTGAGAAAAATTGGCTATCTGCAATACTTTTAGAGATAATTAGCATTTACTCATTTTGAGCAGGTGAGTAATTAGCTATGGGGCTGAAACTTCACCATGTGAAAGCTCTCCCAAAAGTAGGTGAATGAGTTATTTGAGAAAAATTGGCTATCTGCAATACTTTTAGAGATAATTAGCATTTACTCATTTTGAGCAGGTGAGTAATTAGCTATGGGTCTGAAACTTCACCAAGTGAAAGCTCTCCTAAAAGTAGGTGAATGAGTTATTTGACAAAAAATGGCTATCTGGAATCCTTTTAGAGATAATTAGCATTTACTCATTTTGAGTAGGTGAGTAATTAGCTACAGGTCTGAAACTTCACCAAGTGAAAGCTCTCCCAAAAGTAGGTGAATGAGTTATATGCGAAAAATTGGCTATCCGCAATACTTTTAGAGATAATTAGCATTTACTCATTTTGAGTAGGTGAACAATTAGCTACAGGTCTGAAACTTCACCAAGCGAAAGCTCTCCCAATAGTAGGTGAATGAGTTATTTGAGAAAAATTGGCTATCTGCAATACTTTTAGAGATAATTAGCATTTACTCATTTTGAGTAGGTGAGTAATTAGCTATGGGTCTGAAATTTCACCATGTGAAAGCTCTCCCAAAAGTAGGTGAATGAGTTATCTGAGAAAATTGGCTATCTGCAATACTTTTAGAGATAATTTGTATTTACTCATTTTGAGTATGTGAGTAATTAGCTACGGATCTAAAACTTGACCATGTGAAGGCTCTTCCAAAAGTAGGTGAAGGAGTTATTTGAGAAAAATTGGCTACCTGCAATACTTTTAGAGATAATTAGCATTTACTCATTTTCAGCAGGTGAATAATTAGCTACAGGTCTGAAACTTTACCAAGTAAAAGCTCTCCCAAAAGTAGATGAACGAGTTATTTGAGAAAAGTTGTCTATCTGCAATAATTTTAGAGATAATTAGCATTTACTCATTTTGAGTAGGTGAGTAATTAGCTACGGATCTGAAACTTCACCATGTGAAAGCTCTTCCAAAAGTACCTGAAGGAGTTATTTGAGAAAAATTGGCTACCTGCAATACTTTTAGTGATAATTAGCATTTACTCATTTTCAGCAGGTGAATAATTAGCTACGGGTCTGAAACTTCACAAAGTGAAAGCTCTCTCAAAAGTAGGTGAATCAGTTATTTGAGAAAAATTGGCTATCTGCAATACTTTTAGAGATAATTAGCATTTACTCATTTTGAGTAGGTGAATAATTAGCTACAGGTCTGAAACTTCACCAAGTGAAAGCTCTCTCAAAAGTAGGTGAATGAGTTATTTGAGAAAAATTGGCTATCTGCAATACTTTTAGAGATGATTCGCATTTACTCATTTTGAGCAGGTGAGTAATTAGCTACAGGTCTGAAACTTCACCAAGTGAAAGCTCTTCCAAAAGTAGGTGAATGAGTTATTTGAGAAAAATTGGCTATCTGCAATACTTTTACAGATAATTTGCATTTACTCATTTTGAGTAGGTGAATAATTAGCTACAGGTCTGAAACTTCACCAAGTGAAAGCTCTCTCAAAAGTAGGTGAATGAGTTATTTGAGAAAAATTGGCTATCTGCAATACTTTTAGAGATAATTCGCATTTACTCATTTTGAGTAGGTGAGTAATTAGCTACAGGTCTGAAACTTGACCAAGTGAAAGCTCTCCCAAAAGTAGGTGAATGAGTTATTTGAGAAAAATTGGCTATCTGCAATACTTTTAGAGATAATTAGCATTTACTCATTTTGAGTAATTAGCTACGGGTCTGAAACTTGACCATGTGAAAGCTCTTCCAAAAGTAGGTGAATGAGTTGAGAAAAATTGGCTATCTGCAATACTTTTACAGATAATTCGCATTTACTCATTTTGAGTAGGTGAGTAATTAGCTAAGGGTCTGAAACTTCACCAAGTGAAAGCTCTCAATTAGCTACAAATGAGAAAATAGCTATTACTCACTTATGGCATGCAATAGAACCCCAAACTATGTACCATATTATAGCTAAGGACAAAGTAGCTGAACAACATATTTTAGGCAAACACTCTAACTGCAATAGTTTTGGAGTTACAATGGCTTTACTCAACAGTCAGAATTTCAAAGTAGCTATTACTCAGCTATCAAAGATTCAACAGGTCTGAAACTTTACTATGTGATAGCTTACCAAAAAGTAGATGGACAACATATTTGAAAAGATTTCCCTAACTTTAATACTTTTGAAGATATTTGACATTTACTTCTTTTGTTATTTAGCTACAAATGAGAAAATAGCTATTACTCACTTATGGCACGCAATAGAACCCCAAACTATGTACCATCTTGTAGCTAAGGACAAAGTAGCTGAACAACATATTTTAGGAAAACACTCTAAGTGCAATAGTTTTGGAGATACAATGGCTTTACTCAACAGTCGGAATTTGAAAGTAGCTATGACTCAGCTATCAAAGGTTCAACAGGTCTGAAACTTTACTATGTAATAGCTTACCAAAAAGTAGATGGACAACATATTTGAAAAGATTTCCCTAACTTTAATACTTTTGAAGATATTTGACATTTACTTCTTTTGTTATTTAGCTACAAATGAGAAAATAGCTATTACTCACTTATGGCATGCAATAGAACCCCAAACTATGTACCATCTTATAGCTAAGGACAAAGTAGCTGAACAACATATTTTAGGAAAACACTCTAACTGCAATAGTTTTGGAGTTACAATGGCTTTACTCAACCGTCGGAATTTGAAAGTAGCTATTACTCAGCTATCGAAGGTTCAACAGGTCTGAAACTTTACTATGTGATAGCTTACCAAAAAGTAGATGGAGAACATATTTGAAAAGATTTCACTAACTTTAATACTTTTGAAGATATTTGACATTTACTTCTTTTGTTATTTAGCTACAAATGAGAAAACAGCTATTACTCACTTATGGCATGCAATAGAACCCCAAACTATGTACCATCTTATAGCTAAGGACAAAGTAGCTGAACAACATATTTTAGGAAAACACTCTAAGTGCAATAGTTTTGGAGATACAATGGCTTTACTCAACAGTCGGAATTTGAAAGTAGCTATTACTCAGCTATCCATGGTGCAACAGGTCTGAAACTTAACTATGTGATAGCTTACCCAAAAGTAGATGAATAACATATTTGAAAAGATTTCTGTAACTCTAATACTTTTGAAGATATTTGGCATTTACTTCTTTTGTTATTTAGCTACAAATGAGAAAATAGCTATTACTCACTTATGGCATGCAATAGAACCCCAAACTATGTACCATCTTATAGCTAAGGACAAAGTAGCTGAACAACATATTTTAGGAAAACACTCTAACTGCAATAGCTTTGGAGATACAATGGCTTTACTCAACAGTCGGAATTTGAAAGTAGCTATTACTCAGCTATCCACGGTGCAACAGGTCTGAAACTTTATTATGTGATAGCTTACCCAAAAGTAGATGAATAACATATTTGAAAAGATTTCTGTAACTGTAATACTTTTGAAGATACTTGGCATTTACTTCTTTTGTTATTTAGCTACAAATGAGAAAATAGCTATTACTCACTTATGGCATGCAATACAACCCCAAACTATGTACCATCTTATAGCTAAGGACAAAGTAGCTGAACAACATATTTTAGGAAAACACTCTAACTGCAATAGCTTTGGAGATACAATGGCTTTACTCAACAGTTGGAATTTGAAAGTAGCTATTACTCAGCTATCCACGGTGCAACAGGTCTGAAACTTTATTATGTGATAGCTTACCCAAAAGTAGATGAATAACATATTTGAAAAGATTTCTGTAACTGTAATACTTTTGAAGATACTTGGCATTTACTTCTTTTGTTATTTAGCTACAAATGAGAAAATAGCTATTACTCACTTATGGCATGCAATAGAACCCCAAACTATGTACCATCTTATAGCTAAGGACAAAGTAGCTGAACAACATATTTGAAGAAAAAGTTGTAACTGCAATAGTTTTTGAGTTATGAGCCCTTTACTCCAAGTAGCTAAGATAGCTATTACTCAGTTATCTTTAGGCCTAAGTCAATAAAACCAAAAAAAATTTTCGAGGGCGTGAAAATTCATTGGGACAATTAATTTACAAAAAATCTGTAGCTGTAGTAGTTTTGGAGGAATCTGCGTGACTAACTAACGCACGCACACACGCACGCACGCATGCACGCACAGGCATCATTTCATAATCTCCCTCCCGGGCTAAAGCCCGGCGGGAGATAACTAGAGGATCGCTCGCAAAAAAAAAGATAATGTTTTTGCATATCAAAAACAAAGCGTCCCGAAAAGGATATAAAGGTGAGTGCTAAAGTATTAAGAAAATGCTTCGTTTCTAGCCTTATACTGTTGTGGCAACCAAAGTCAGCGCAGTCTGCTCTATCTAGCACGGTTTTCAAGATATAAGCATTTTGGTGTTTTGCAAAAAATTAGAAAATTCAAAATGTCCGCTATATTGGCGAGACAAAAATATTTTGAAAATTGGCATGGCTACTCTGCAGAGATACCCAGCAGGTCAAAAATTTTGTTGAGTTCGCTCCATCTAGCACGGTTTTAGAGATATAAGCATTTTTGTGTTTTGCAAAAACTTTGAAAATTCAAAATGGCCACCATTTTTGGGGAGACAAAAATTTTTGACAAGACCACTGCCGCGGTGTGTATCTCCCACCGAGCATTAAAGGAGAAGAAATAGCTTTTCCGAGATATTCACAATTTTTCATTTTCGTGTGTGAAAGCTCTTCCAAAAGTAGGTGAATGAGTTATTTGAAAAAAATTGGCTGTCTGCAATACTATTAAGAGATAATTCACATTTACTCCTTTTGAGTAGGTGAGTAATTACCTACGGGTCTGGAACTTCACCAAGTGAAAGTTCTCCCAAAAGTAGATGAAGGAGTTATTTGATAAAAATTGGGTATCCGCAATACTTTTAGAGATAATTCGCATTTACTCATTTTGAGTAGGTGAATAATTAGCTATGGGTCTGAAACTTCACCAAGTGAAGCCTGAAGGTCTCCCATACACAAACAAGCGGAATTATGCGGAACACCCTACTAAAGTAGTCTTTCGGAAGTTTATATGATGTAACAAGGTTTTCTATTTCAAAACAGCACTTATCCTTAGATAAAATGCATCAAATGAAGGATATAAAAGGTCACATGACACAGAAAACCACTGTGGTTATTTGATAAGCTTGGACTTAGCTAAGTCACCCTTTTGTGAAATCCATTTAAGTCCCAGACCTAGCTAAGACCAAAGTCTTAGATTTAAGTCCCTGACTTAGCCAATAAAGGGACTTAGTTTAAGTCCTTTAGTGAAATCGGCCCCAGGCTGTCAGAGAAGTATAATCCACACAACAGACAGACACACAAAATACACGAAGATCAGATTTGTGTTTGGTGAAGACGTGTACTCACTGGCTGGAGGTGTCCCGTCCTAGCAGCGTGTAAGACCTCCTCATAGCTGTGACAGAGCAGGTCCCAGGATATGCCACTAAACAGTTGTAATGCAACTAAAACAGAACAAAACAAGCATTCTGACGCATGCATTTATCTCCCGCCATATAAATTAGATGTACTAAAGATAACATATTTTAACAAGGTGCTCTAAATGTAATACTTTTCAAGTTATAATTGATTTAGTGCAATTATTTAAAAAATTCATTAAAAAAATTTAGCATGTGAAAGCTCTCCAAAATGTACGTGAATGAGTTATTTGAGAAATATTGGCTATCTGCAATACTTTTAGTGATAATAGGCAGTTACTCATTTTGAGTAGGTGAGTAATTAGCTACGGATCTGAAAAATCACTAATTGAAAGCTCTCCAAAATGTATGTGAATGAGTTATTTCAGAAATACTGGCTATCTGCAATACTTGTGGAGATAATTCGCATTTACTCATTTTGAGTAGGTGAATAATTAACTACGGGTGTGAAACTTCACCAAGTGAAAGCTCTCTCAAAAGTAGGTGAATGAGTTATTTGAGAAAAATTGGCTATCTGCAATACTTTTACAGATAATTCACATTTACTCATTTTGATTAGGTGAGTAATTAGCTACGGGTCTGGAACTTCACCATGTGAAAGCTCTCCCAAAAGTAGATGAACGAGTAATTTGATAAAAATTGGATACCCGCAATACTTTTAGAGATAATTAGCATTTACTCATTTTGAGGAGGTGAATAATTAGCTACAGCTCTGAAAATTCACCAAGTGAAAGCTCTCCCAAAAGTAGGTGAATGAGTTATTTGAAAAAAAATGGCTATCTGCAATACTTTTAGAGATAATTCACATTTACTCATTTTGAACAGGTGAATAATTAGCTACGGGTCTGAAACTTCACCAAGTAAAAGCTCTCCCAAAAGTAGGTGAATGAGTTATTTGAGAAAAATTGGATATCTGCAATACTTTTACAGATAATTCACATTTACTCATTTTGAGTAGGTGAATTATTAGCTACGGGTCTGAAACTTCACCAAGTGAAAGCTCTTCCAAAAGTAGGTGAATGAGTTATTTAAGAACAAGAGGAGAGCGCCCGTGAACGGGCACTGTGTCAGCTGACTGGGTATTTTTTATTTGTGAAGGTAATAATGACAGGAAAGCATAATTATCAGGGAAGGTGCTGTACAGAAGTACAGTAAATGGTAATTGAACAGCATGTTCAAAAGAAATTCTGAACCTGACAGAAGAAAAGGACAAAAAAGTTGTGCCCTGCAAATGGTATTATGAAGGAAAGTAACAAGGTAACTGTTTAAGTGTAAAGAGTAGGTTAAAACATATTTAAAGAAATACTGCAAATGCAATATCCACGTACGACCTTGAAGAAGGGGCCCAAGGTCAAATCCAACCACACAAAAATATTCCCAGCCCATGATTTCCTATAGGTTGGTTTACCATCCCAAACCTGTAGGACCAATAATAAGCGAGTTATAAGCACTTTTAAGTTTGGCTGTCCTTATTTGACCTTGAAGGAGGGGTCCAAAGGTCAAATCTGACCACACCAAAAGATTCCCAGCCCATGATTTCCTATAGGTTGGTTTACCATCCCAAACCTCTAGAACCAATAATAAGCGAGTTATAGGCACTTTTAAGTTTCGCTATATTTGTTTGACCTTGAAGAAGGGGTCCAAGGTCAAATCGGACAACATCAACAGATTCCCAGCCCATGATTTCCTATATGTCTGTTTACCATCCCAAACCTCTAGGACCAATAATAAGCGAGTTATAAGCACTTTTAAGTTTGGCCATCCTCGTTTGACCTTGAAGGAGGGGTCAAAGGTCAAATCTGACCACACCAAAAGATTCCCAGCCCATGATTTCCTACAGGTTGGTTTACCATCCCAAACCTCTAGGACCAATAATAAGGGAGATATAAGCTCTTTTCATGACTGACAAAGAAACACCAGTGGCGGCCATCTTGTTTTTTAAAATGAGCCCAAAAATATTCCAAGTCAAGATTTTATAATGAGGAACACATCCTGCGAATATGAGATCTCTACTTATAATACCCTTTGCTCTAGAGGGCCAACAAAAGTCCTTGTTTAAAGTCGAATAAACGTCCCTAGCGGCCATCTTGTTTTTAACAAGAGGAGAGTGCCCGTGAACGGGCACTGTGTCAGCTGACTGAGTGTTTTTGATTTGTGAAGGTGATTAGAGGACAGAATAATTATCAGGAAAAGGGCTGTACAGAAATACAGTAAATGGTAACTGAACAGCAAGTTCGAAAGAAATTCCGAAGCTGACAGAAGAAAAGGATAAAAAAGTTGTGCCCTGTAAATGGTATTATGAAGGAAATAACAAGGTAACTGTTTAAGTGTAAAAAATAGGTTAAAACATATTTAAAGAAATACTACAAATGCAATATCCTTGTTCGACCTTGAAGAAGGGGTCCAAGGTCAAATCTAACCACACAAATACATTCCCAGCCCATGATTTCCTATGGTTTACCATTCCAAACCTCTAGGACCAATTATAAATGAGTTATAAGCACTTTTAAGCTTGGCTGTCCTCATTTGACTTTGAAGGAGGGATCCAAAGGTCAAATCTGACCATACCAAAAGATTCCGAGCCAATGATTTCCTATGGGATGGTTTACCATCCCAAATCTCTGTCACCAATAATAAGCGAGTTGTAGGCACTTTCAATTTTCGCTATCCTCATTTGACCTTGAAGGAGGGTTCCAAGGTCAAATCGGACCATATCAACAGATTCACAGCCCATGATTTCCTGTCTGTTTACCATCCCAAACCTCTGGGACCAATAATAAGCGAGTTATAAGCACTTTTAAGTTTGGCTATCCTTGTTTGACCTTGAAGGAGGGGTCACTGAAGGTCAAATCTGACCACACCAAAAGATTCCCACCCCATGATTTCCTACAGGTTGGTTTATCATCCCAAACCTCTAGGATCAATAATAAGGGAGATATAAGCACTTTTCATGACTGACAAAAAACACCTGTGGCGGCCATCTTGTTTCTCAAAATGAGGCCAAAAATATTCCCTGGCAACATTTTATGGTTATTAATATATACTGCAAACTTAAGAAAGCTAGCTATAATATTTTTTTCATTAGAGCAGTAATGGTGAAATCTCTCTCTACACACTGCGGCTATCCAGTAGATACAATGATTTACTCAACAGTGAGAACCTGAAAGTAGCTATTGCTCAGCTATGCCATGACATAGAGGTCTGCAATTTCACTATGTTATAGCTGACCAAAAATTCTGTGAATAACATATTTAACAAATTACTCTAAATGTAATAGTTTTCAAGTTACAACTGATTTACTCAACAGTGAGAACCTCAAAGGAACTATTACTCAGCTATGCAATGAGCTACATGTCTGAAATTTTACTATGTTATAGCTAACCCAAAAGTAGGTGAACAACATATTTAAGCAAACTACTGTAAATGCAATAGTTTTCAAGCTACAACTGATTTACTCAACAGGTCTGCAATTTCACTATGTTATAGCTAGGGGTGCAACGAATCAAAATATTACGAACCCAATCGATACGCGAATCAATCATTGCAAACCAAATCGATTCACGAATCAATTTGACATAATTTAACTTGCCTGTGCAGCGGTCATTTGCAAACATAAGCGCAAATGAGCAGTGTTCATGTTTGCTATTACTTGTTAACAATTGTCTTTGAAGTCACTTGTAAGAGTGCATTATGCAAAACTATACCTTAAAAAGTGAAAATATTAAAAACTGGATAATTAAATCTTGTTGTGCAATAGATATTTATTTCTATATATATTTAACAAAACTATGAAAAAAGTGGCAAGTTTACATCCACTGGTGAGTTTACATCACTTACTATAAACGTGTTTTCTATAAGCGAGTTCACAGTTTCAGAGGTCTCGTTCTCGATCTCGTAGCGTAGGTCAAAGGTCAAGAGGTGTAGGAAGTAAACCTACGGATAAGAACTTGCGAAAGTAAATCATGTAAATACCTGTATTATGGGAATTTTTTATTAGAATTGTAAGTGGACATAAAAATATACATATAGATTTACAAAATAGGCGTTTTATGTTTGGAAAATATATTTTAAACTATGTTTTACAGCCTTCTTAGATGGGCGAAAATAGGGGATATTTGAGGCTTAACAGTCTTTAAAATGCATATATTTGACAAACCAATTGCTCCCTTGTTAATGGACGGATTTAGATGAAATAAAATGTAAAATGCTGTCATCATTGCAGTTGGTGGAACTGCTCAATAGTTTGTTGAAAATATTTTCAAAAATATTATAAAATCTCACTATTGCAGGTCGTTTCTGCCTTTGCAGGAATAGACAAAAATATTTATTTTATATTTCTGTTATCATTTCAATAACATCATTCCTGGTTGTTTGTGAAAGAAATAGCCTGATAAAAGCATTAAACTACACTACTTTGTCACTTGAACCCCTTCACCAAAGGAATTACTTGTTTCTTGCCATGTTGTCAGTCCGCCGTCCCCACCGCCAAATATATAACAATATGTGAAACATATATGTGTAACAATATATACAGATTGACAGATTTTTGAGGTATTTTTTAAAATGTGCATAAAAATTCTTTTTCCATGCAATTGTGTTTCATTCAGTTGTTATATACAAAGTATTTATTTCTGCAACAGTTGTCTTCAAGCATTTAATTTTTTTATGTATTTTCAGGTAAAAAATATGAGGCATAACATGAAGAACAATGATGCAAATGAAGATGCCAGATACATATACAATTGTTTCTTGTTCCTAAATTAACTTGAATGACTTTGCTGTCCCACATAATGGATATTTTTTCAAAGCTGATTGACTGATAAACCTCATTACTGACCAGATAATGATAAATCATTTAATGAAATCGAATGAAATTGGCTTTAGAAATTATTTAATGTAATAAGAGTTGTCTTTATATTTATAGTTATAATTTGCACAACCATTAGCTATGTAGTGGATTAAGTAATATTTTATGCACTTAAGTTCATGTTGTTTCAATAATATTAATATACTTTATAAAAAAAGAATATTAATGTAAAGAACTTGTGAAATAAACAACACAAATGGAGTGTGAATATGAATAAACAAATTATATGAAATCAAAGAAAAGACTTTTCACCCCCTGCATGGAGCAGCTCCATACAAACCTGAAGTAAACCCTACAAGCATAGTGAAGGTGGATGGTCCCCAGTCAAAACAATTTTGCAATTCCCAATTATTTGGGGGTTTTTTAATGTCACTTTCAACACTGTATACCGTAGGTCATATCACGATGAGTGTTTTTTTGGGCAGAGGTAACAAGCACATACAGTTGTGCAAGGTTCTGTACCATAAGCTACCAACCATTGGTAAGCAACCACCAATTTCCCCACATAGGGTCTGGAACATTTAGGGTCACCATAAAGTCATATTTACATTTTTATTCTGATACTGTGGTATATACACTAGGTATAATAGACCAAAATGAGCCACAGTGTGAGTTCTGGGATAAAAACCTCATTTTAAAAATTTAAGGTGGCCCTAACACTAGTGGCACTGGTATTGACACCTGCAACATTAATTCACTTCTTACTTAAGAATATATGGAAACTCTGAAAACTTGAAGAAAATCCATTCGCAACTTTTTGAGTTACGCTGTTCACTAACAGGCGGACAAACCCCAATGATTACATAACCTCAGCTGGTGGCTGTAATGATACTAATAAAACTGTGGGAGATACATGGCATGATTGTTTGATTAGTCGATCCTGTCTGACCTTGAGGCAAGAGTCAAAGGTTAGATGAACAAAAGCACTCAACCTCTGAGGTCACTGGTTCGAAACTTCGAATCTCGGCCCGGTTGTTAGAAAGTTGGTAGTTACTTGCTGATGCCTGGTGGTTTACAGTGCAGAATATTGACCAACTAGTATGTACTGGTTCCTCCACCCGTAAACTACCTGTCACAATATGACCCTAGCTGTTGAATGTGACATAAAACAAAACAAGGGTAAAGTGGCTGGCTTTCACCCAACCACAGAGTCGAATCTTAGGACAGCACTGCATGGGTGTTGAAGCCTATAAACTATATTATCGCCCGCATTTGCAAACCGCTTCCAGAGAATTTTTTTCAGATTTGTGTGGCGAGATGGGTATTTGTAGTGACGTGATGTGAAAGGTTTACAAATATAAAGGGTCTGTAGATCCGCATTTTTACAAGGCTGGTTTAAGATGAAAACCACCAGGATATTTCCTGTCCACGGACTTGCCTCATTAATATTAATGAGCAAATATGCGCAGTCACAGTAGTTCTTTAGGGGGTTTCCTGATAATATTCTACCGTAGATGCGCATTTTGAAATTTGATTTTGAAATGAGAAGACGTATTTCAATTTTGAAGCGTGGATATATAGTACTGTATATGGATATTTTACAGAAGCAAATTGTAAGTATTTAAATAAAATATTCGTGTGTTATTTCTACAATATTATGATAGCCATAATGAGCGATAATCGGAGATCAGAGGTTATACTGTATTTTACTGATGAAGTATTTTGTTGTTTAGCCAATCAGAATCGAGGACACAGAATATTAATGACTTGGGTGCTATGGCTGTGAGTTCTGTAGCTTAAAGTATCTGATCTTTGTCGAAACGTCCATTTTATAAAATATTGGCAGGAAATAAGATTAGCGAACTGGTTTATTTTGTAAATATACTGTGAAACAATTTGGAAGACAACTTCCTCCAAAATAAGAAACGGATTGACAGAAAAATGAAATCACATGATAACTTCTCGGACATGCAAAAGCGCCTTCGAGTGGTTGAATGTAGAACTACGGAGTTTGAATATTTTCATTGTCTCTGCCAGAGGTGTCCTCGATTTTGATTGGCTAAACGAAAAATGTCTAGTACTAATAATGACAAGTGAGACTAGTGACAAATAATTGAGTACACGTAGATGCGCAGACAGCAATTTTACATTAACAGTGACTGCGTGATAAACCCTGCAGACAAATAAATTAATTGGGGATTCACGTCTACAAACCAGCAGACAAAACCGTTAAAAAAGACTCGTTCGAGTAGACCATCACAATAGCAAAAACAATAGTTTCTAGGACATCCGGGACTTTACAGAAAGCCAGACGTAGTGCTAGACATGCTTTTTACTTCATAAAATATAACTTAATAAAGGCATTAAAAATCTTCAAAATGGCAGAGTGTATAATATACACCTTAATGTACAGATATGTGAAGAAATATTATGCAGAATTTGGTATTTAAGGGCTTAAACGGCCAATTTAAAATCGTGGCCACAAATCAGTACATAACTCGAATCAAAGATTCGACTAAAAATAAATCTAAATTGAAGGGTAGTAAAAACTGCTAGCTATAGACCAATCGTATCTGGGTAAATAAGAGCACTCAGAGCTTGCATACCTCTGCCTAGGTTCAATGTCACCTGTATTGCAATACTGACTGCAATGACAAAAAAAAACATTTTTTGAAATTTAATGGCAATCTTAAGATTAATGAATGAGTAAAGTTAAATCTATAGCTGACAAAAACTCATCTAACAATTTACAAGGGCATTTGTAAGCCCTTAAAGTAATAACAACAGTACTACGATCATATACTTTTGGCATATTTACAAAATTCTAAAAAATCAGGAAAATGCTCGGACATAAATGGCCTTAAATTAGTGAAAAGCTACGATTCTGACTTTCAGGTGGCCTTAATGTAATAAAATATATCTGTTGGAAAATGCCAGTTATTCAGGATTTAATGGCCCTGGTATTTCCAAAAAAATGTATTAAAATTTGACATTTTCGCTTTTCAAAAAATTCTCAAAAATCAGTCGTTCAACCTACATCCATTAAACTTACATCTGTGGAAAGCCACGAATATAACCTTTCTTCTGCTCTTTATTTCATGAAAATCCGTCCAGAAATGCCAAAGTTATTTAAGATTTTACAACACCCCGCCACAAAAAGAGTACAAGCATCCTTATATGCACTGAGCGATAATTGGTTATACATGCTCAAAAGTTTCCTTTTGGACAATGACATAAAGAAAATGATGTAGATTGTATTGAATTAGTATATCATACAACGTTTTGTATCAAAATGCTTTTCAAACAATCAGTACTTTCTTTACATTAAAGAAAATTATAAAACTGCTTTCTACTCTTCCAAGTTACTTCCTACACCTCTCGAACTTTGACCCGGAAACGATACAACCTGTTACCGCATGCGCACTTCGAAACTGTGAACTCGCTTATTGATAAATACTGAATTTTTGTTAAACGAAGTATGATTGGACAGTGTCGTTTCTGCTCGACCAATCAAATTAAGGCATTTAGAAGCAAGGAAACATGGAGGAATTGGGTTAAAAAGACAATATATGTGTGCTTTTATTTGATTTTTAAACAAAATTCGTCTAATTTTCCCAATATTTACAGCGAAAACGCGGGCGATAATGCAATATATATGCGTTACCGCGACTCGGGATGAGATTCGCGAACTTTCATTTGCCACCAAGTGGTTCGCGGATCTCTGTTTCACCGAAAATGGCCGAATATACCGAACCACCGAACTATCGTTGCAGTACTAGTTATAGCTGACCAAAAATTCTGTGAATAACATATTTAACAAATTACTCTAAATGTAATAGTTTTCAAGTTACAACTGATTTACTCAACAGTGAGAACCTCAAAGGAACTATTACTCCGCTATGCCATGAGCTATAGGTCTGTAATTTCACTATGTTATAGCTGACCCAAAAGTAGATGAACAACATATTTTAACAAAATACTCCAAATGCAACATTTTTCAAGTTACAACTGATTTACTCAACAGTCAGTACCTGAAAATAGCTATTGCTCAGTTGTGCCATGAGCTACAGGTCTGTAATTTCACTGTGTTATAGGTGACCCAAAAGTAGCCGAATAACGTATTTAGACAAATTTCTGTAAATGCAATAGTTTTCAAGTTATAAATGATTTACTCAACAGTGAGAACTTCAAAGTAGCTATTACTCAGCTATGCCATGAGCTACAGGCCTGAAATTTTACTATGTTATAGCTAACCCCAAAATAGGTGAATAACATATTGAAACAAAATACTCTAAATGCAATAGTTTTCAAGTTATAAGTGATTTACTCAACAGTGATAACCTAAAAGTAGCTATTACTCAGCTATGCCATGAGCTACAGGTCTGAAATTTTACTATGTTATAGCTGGCCCAAAAGTAGCTGAATAACATATTTATACAAAATTCTGTAAATGCAATAGTTTTTAAGTTACAAGTGATTTTACTCATGATGGAAGTTACTGAAAAGCCCAAAAGTAGCTATTACTCACTTAGCTATTGAGACAGACACCCAACTTACTCACCATATTGTAGCTATGAAAAAAGTAGCTGAATAACATATTTAAACAAAATGCTCTAAATGCAACACTTTTCAAGTTATAAGTGATTTACTCAACAGTGATAACCTAAAAGTAGCTATTACTCAGCTATGCCATGAGCTACAGGTCTGAAATTTTATTATGTTATAGCTGACCCCAAAATAGGTCAATAACGTATTTAAACAAAATACTCTAAATGCAATAGTTTTCAAGTTATAAGTGATTTACTCAACAGTGATAACCTAAAAGTAGCTATTACTCAGCTATGCCATGAGCTACAGGTCTGAAATTTTACTATGTTATAGCTGACCTAAAAGTAGGTGAACAACATATTTAAGCAAAATACTCTAAATGCAATAGTTTTCAAGGTACAACTGATTTACTCAATAGTGAGAACCTCAAAATAGCTATTGCTCAGCTATGCCATGAGCTATAGGTCTGTAATTTCACTATGTTATAGCTGACCCAAAAGTAGGTGAACAACATATTTTACCAAAATACTCCAAATGCAATATTTTTCAAGTTACAACTGATTTACTCAACATACAGTACCTGAAAATAGCTATTGCTCAGTTGTGCCATGAGCTACAGGTCTGTAATTGTATCCCCGACGTGAAGCGGGGATACTATGGATTCATCATCGTCGTCGTCCGTGCCCTCGTCCGCGTCCGCAGAGATTTCTTGTTAGCGACCTACAGTCCACATTTCTTTCCGGATTTCTTTCATATTTGGCAGGTGGCTTGATATGGTAGAGGACTCGCCACCCTATCTTTTTGGTAGGCTTTATGTCTAAATTAGGCCTGTGGTAGACAAAAATGTCTAAAATGTGGAATATTGCTTGTTAGCGACCTACAGTCCACATTTCTTTCCAGATTTCTTTCATATTTGGCAGGTGGCTTGGTATGCTAGAGGACTCGCCACCCTATCTTTTTGGTAGGCTTTATGTCTAAATTAGGCCTCTGGTAGATAAAAATGTCTAAAATGCATTAAAATTCATGAAATCATGCACTAAATCGCTTGTAACTTCAAAAGTGTTGCATTTAGAGCATTTTGTTAAAATATGTTATTCAGATACTTTTTTCATAGCTACAATATGGTGAGTAACTTGGGTGTCTGTCTCAATAGCTAAGTGAGTAATAGCTACTTTTGGGCTTTTCAGTAACTTCCATCGTGAGTAAAATCACTTGTAACTTGAAAACTATTGCATTTAGAGTATTTTGTTTCAATATGTTATTCAGCTATTTTTGGGTCAGCTATAACATAGTAAAATTTCAGACCTGTAGCTCATGGCATAGCTGAGTAATAGCTACTTTTAAGTTATCACTGTTGAGTAAATTGCTTATAACTTCAAAAGTATTACATTTAGAGTATTTTGTTTCAATATGTTATTCACCTATTTCGGAGTCAGCTATAACATAGTGAAGTTCCAGACCTGTGGCTCATTGCATAGCTGAGTAATAGCTACTTTGAAGTTCACACTGTTGAGTAAATCAGTTGTAATTGGAAAACTATTGCATTTACAGAAATTTGTGTAAATATGTTATTCAGCTACTTTTGGGTCAGCTATAACATAGTGAAATTACAGACCTGTAGCTCATGGCACAACTGAGCAATAGCTATTTTCAGGTACTGACTGTTGAGTAAATGACTTGTAACTTGAAAAATATTGTATTTGGAGTATTTTGTTAAAATATGTTGTTCACCTACTTTTGGGTCAGCTATAACGTCGTGAAATTACAGACTTATAGCTCATGGCATAGCTGAGCAATAGCTATTTTCAGGTTCTCACTATTGAGTAAATCAGTTGTAACTTGAAAACTATTGCATTTACAGTATTTTGCTTAAATATGTTGTTCACCTAATTTTGGGTCAGCTATAACATAGAAAAAATTCAGACATGTAGCTCATTGCATAGCTGAGTAATAGCTACTTTGAGGTTATCACTGTTGAGTAAATCACTTATAACGTGAAAACTATTACATTTACAGTATTTTGTTTAAATATGTTATTCACATAATTTTTGGTCAGCTATAACAGAGTGAAATTGCAGACCTCTATGTCATGGCATAGCTTACCAATATCTACTTTCAGGTTCTCACTGTTGAGTAAATCATTGTATCCACTGGATAGCCGCAGTGTGTAGAGAGATTTCACCATTACCGCTCTAACGAAAAAAATATTATAGCTAGCCTTCTCAAGTTTGCAAGGTATATTAGAGGGTGCACCACAGTATTCCATTGGTAGGCTTTATGTCTAAATTAGGCCTGTGGCTAAATTACTTGCCTACTAAAAATGAGTAATTCTGCATTTTCTCTAAAAGTATTGCAGATAGCAAATTTTTCTTAAATAACTCATTCACCTACTTTTGGGAGAGCTTTCACATGCTGAAGTTCCAGACCTGTAGCTAATTACTCACCTACTCAAAATGAGTAAATGCGAATTATCTCTAAAAGTATTGCAGATAGCCAATTTTTCGCAAATAACTCCTTCACCTACTTTTGGGAGAGCTTTCACTTGGTGAAGTTTCAGACCCGTAGGTAATTACTCACCTACTGAAAATGAATAAATGCAAATTATCTCTAAAAGTATTCCAGATAGCCAATTTTTGTCAAATAACTCCTTCACCTACTTTTGGGAGACCTTTCACTTGCTAAAGTTTCAGACCTGTAGCTAATTATTCACCTACTCAAAATGAGTAAATGCTAATTATCTCTAAAAGTATTGCAGATATCCAATTTTTATCAAATAACTCATTCATCTACTTTTGGGAGAGCTTTCACATGGTGAAGTTTCAGACCCTAGCTAATTATTCACCTACTCAAAATGAGTAAATGCAAATTATCTCTAAAAGTATTCCAGATAGCCAATTTTTGTCAAATAACTCCTTCACCTACTTTGGGGAGACCTTTCACTTGGTGAAGTTTCAGACCTGTAGCTAATTATTCACCTACTCAAAATGAGTAAATGCGAATTATCTCTAAAAGTATTGCAGATAGCCAATTTTTCTCAAATAACTCATTCACCTACTTTTGGGAGAGCTTTCACTTGGTGAAGTTTCAGACCCGTAGGTAATTACTCACCTACTGAAAATGAGTAAATGCAAATTATCTCTAAAAGTATTCCAGATAGCCAATTTTTGTCAAATAACTCCTTCACCTACTTTTGGGAGACCTTTCACTTGGTGAAGTTTCAGACCCGTAGCTAATTATTCACCTACTCAAAATGAGTAAATACTAATTATCTCTAAAAGTATTGCAGATATCCAATTTTTATCAAATAACTCATTCATCTACTTTTGGGACAGCTTTCACATGGTGAAGTTCCACACCCGTAGGTAATTACTCACCTACTGAAAATGAGTAAATTCGAATTATCTCTAAAAGTATTGTAGGTAGCCAATTTTTCTCAAATAACTCATTCGCCTACTTTTGAGAGAGCTTTCACTTGGTGAAGTTTCAGACCCGTAGCTAATTATTCACCTACTCAAAATGAGTAAATGCGAATTATCTCTACAAGTATTGCAGATAGCCAGTATTTCTCAAATAACTCATTAATATGAAAACAACTTATAGGAAGTCATGGGCTGCAAATCTTTTCATGTGGTCAGATTTGACCTTGGGCCCCTCCTGCTTATTATTGGTCCTAGAGGTTTGCAATGTGAAAACGACTTATAGGAAATCATGGGCTGCGAATCTTTTGATGTGGTCAGACTTCACCTTGGGCCCCTGGTACAGGGTCAAATAAGGGTAGCCAAACTTAAAAGTGCTTTCAGCTTGCTTATTAACGAAAAATGCTTTTTATCTTCTAAACTATGTTAGTTGGCCTTTGTCGGTGGATACATCCAGCATCTGGCCACAGATGCGTCCTTTTTCTAGTTTCACTATGTTATAGCTGACCCAAAAGTAGCTGAATAACATATTTACACAAATTTCTGTAAACGCAATAGTTTTCAAGTTATAAGTGATTTACTCAACAGTGATAACCTCAAAGTAGCTATTACTCAGCTATGCCATGAGTTACAGATCTGAAATTTTACTATGTTATAGCTGACCCCAAAATAGGTGAATAACATATTGAAACAAAATACTCTAAATGCAATAGTTTTCAAGTTATAAGTGATTTACTCAACAGTGATAACCTCAAAGTAGCTATTTCTCAGCTATGCCATGAGCTACAGGTCTGAAATTTTATTATGTTATAGCTGACCCAAAAGTAGCTGAATAATATATTTATACGAAATTCTCTAAATGCAATAGTTTTCAAGTTACAAGTGATTTTACTCAAGATGGTAGTTACTGAAAAGCCCAAAAGTAGCTATTACTCACTTATTACTCACCCAAGTTACTCACCATGTTGTAGCCATGAAAAAAGTAGCTGAATAACATGTTTTAACAAAATGCTCTAAATGCAACACTTTTCAAGTTATAAGTGATTTAGTGCATGATTTTATGAATTTTAATGCATTAAAAATTATTAAAAAAATTTATTAAAAAAAAGTAAGACAGATACAGGTCTCATACTCACACAAGAGAATCTACCTCTGGCCTAGTACATATATGCAAGATATAAGAGAAATCCCTGCAATAGTCACTGAGAAAATTGTGATAAAGTGTTGAAATTTTCACACTTTTGGTGGGGGTACCTCCCTTGTAACGTCTGTAGGAAACAGACAAACAGACAGATTTGCATGCCTTGAACAATTTTTCATCCTCGATAGATAAGGTATCTTTTAAAAGAAACAGCATGTCTCTAGGCCTTGTAGTTTTGGAGAAGAAGTTGTTCACGCGGACGCGTATGCGGACGCGTACGCCCACACCGCAGAGTGACGACATAAAAATTGGATATCCCCAATACTTTTAGGGATAATTCACATTTACTCATTTTGAGTAGGTGAGTAATTAGCTACGGGTCTGGAACATTGGCTATCCAATGTGCAACAGGTCTGAAACTTTATTATGTGATAGGTTATCAAAAACTAGATGAATAACATATTTGAAAATATTTCCCAAACTTTAATACTTTTGAAGATATTTGACATTTAGTTATGTTGTTATTTTGCTACAAATAAGAAAATAGCTATTACTCACTTATGGCATGCAATACAACCCCAAAATATATACCATCTTATAGTTAAGGACAAAGTAGCTGAACAACATATTTGAAGAAAAAGCTGTAACTGCAATAGTTTTGGAGTTACAATGGATTTACTCAACAGTCGCAATTTCAAAGTAGCTATTACTTAGCTATGCAATGTGCAACAGGTCTGAAACTTTACTATGTGATAGCTTACAAAAAAGTAGATGAATGACATATTTGAAAAGAATTCCGTAACTTTAATACTTCTGAAGATATTTGACATTTACTTATGTCATTATTTTGCTCCTAATAAGAAAATAGCTATTACTCACTTATGGCATGCAATAGAACCCCAAACTACATGCCAGCTTATAGCTAAGGACAAAGTAGCTGAACAACATATTTGAAGAAAAAGCTGTAACTGCAATAGTTTTGGAGTTACAATGGATTTACTCAACAGTCACAATTTCAAAGTAGCTATAACTCGGCTATCCAAGGTGCAACAGGTCTGAAACTTTACTATGTTATAGCTTACCAAAAAGTAGATGATTTCCCTAACTTCAATACTTTTGAAGATATTTGACATTTACTTCTTCTGTTATTTAGCTACAAATGAGAAAATAGCTATTACTCACTTATGGCAAGCAATAGAACCCCAAACTATGTACCATCTTATAGCTAAGAACAAAGTAGCTGAACAACATGTTTTAGGAAAATACTCCAACTGCAATAGTTTTAGAGTTACAATAGCTTTACTCAACAGTCAGAATTTCAAAGTAGCTATCACTCAGCTATCCAAGGTGCAACAGGTCTGAAACTTTACTATGTCATAGCTTACCAAAAAGTAGATGGACAACATATTTGAAAAGATTTCCCCAACTTTAATACTTTTGAAGATATTTGACATTTACTTCTTCTGTTATTTAGCTACAAATGAGGAAATAGCTATTACTCACTTATGGCAAGCAATAGAACCCCAAACTATGTACCATCTTATAGCTAAGAACAAAGTAGCTGAACAACATATTTTAGGAAAACACTCTAACTGCAATACTTTTTTAGTTACAATAGCTTTACTCAACAGTCAGAATTTCAAAGTAGCTATTACTCAGCTATCCAAGGTGCAACAGGTCTGAAACTTTACTATGTCATAGCTTACCAAAAAGTAGATGGACAACATATTTGAAAAGATTTCCCCAACTTTAATACTTTTGAAGATATTTGACATTTACTTCTTCTGTTATTTAGCTACAAATGAGAAAATAGCTATTACTCACTTATGGCATGCAATAGAACCCCAAACTATGTACCATCTTATAGCTAAGGACAAAGTAGCTGAACAACATATTTGAAGAAAAAGTTGTTACTGCAATAGTTTTTGAGTTATGAGCCCTTTACTCAAAGTAGCTAAGATTGCTATTACTCACTTATCTTTAGGCCTAAGTCAATAAAACCAAAAAAATTTTCAAGGGCATGAAAATTCATTGGGACAATTAATTTACAAAAAAATCTGTAGCTGTAGTAGTTTTGGAGAAATCTGCGTGACTAACTAACGCACGCACACACGCACGCACACACAGACATCATTTCATAATCTCCCTCCCGGGCTAAAGCCCTGCGGGAGATAACAAGGGATATCAGAGAAATCTGTTCAATAATTAGAGAGCGAAAGCCAGAAAATGTAATCTGAATTCAGTAAATTGTATCAAATCAAGTATTAAGTGAGGCTGATTTTATTGAATATCCAAACATTTACATTGATGTAAACCAAGACACTGCCTTTATGATACCATAGTTTCAAACTTGTGATCCATCTGAAGTTTTGGCTCATGTACACACCCTAGATTTTCTACCATTACAAAAAGACTTTGAAAAGACTCGCAGCCCATAATTTCCACATTCCAAATCCTTAGAATCAATAATAAGGGAGGTAAAAGGCCTTTGTAGTATGATAGTCCCATCTCAAATTGAAGTATCAGATAATTTATGCTCCATACACTACAGGCAGTTAGAAGTTTTACTCCACTACTGTCTGAAGTCTGAATGTTGCCATGTTACACTGAAGGACAACCGAGTCACAGCCTTATATATGTTACAGTGAATTTGTGTAATCAGGGAATTCGCGAATTCCCTGAATGTTTTTAGGGAATTTGCGAAATCCCTAAATGGACCAGGGAATTCGCGAATTCTCTAAAATGTCTATGGAATTCGCGAAATCCCTAAAACTTTAGTAAACTTTTTCACAAATTCACTGAATGTTATTTTAGGGAACTTGTGAAATTACATTTATGGTGCACTAGTCCATTACTGTGCATTTTAGTTAAGGTTTTGTATAAACTAATGGGATTTTATAACAAAACTTCTTAGTTTTAAAATGATTTGTGTGTCATGCACAGTAATTCTGATTGTCTTCTTAACTGATTAATTTAAAGAAACTTATAAAGTGATGTTTTTAAAGGATTTCATTTAATTAGTTTAGGTTTCGTATGGACTATAGACTAATATGATTTTCTAACTGATCCTTTTATACAAAATATAAATGGTATACAAAATAATTCATACCACAAAAATAATTGATTTTTCTTCAAGTCTAAATTTGAATCTATTCAATTGTTTGTGTTTAAAATTTAACTGTAATTAAAAGTATTTTTCATAGTAATTTATCTTGCTTGAAGATACAAGTATTTCTATCTCACTTAAGTTCTATACTGACTCAGGCGTCCGCAGACAGTTCCCGACTGGTCTGGGACTAAGAACCGACTAAGGCAGTTTTCAGGTCGGTTTCAACCACGATCCTGTCGTACACATACCGACTGGGTCCCAGGACGCCTCAGGCCTCCTGGGACTAAGCCCCGACTAACACACGATTAACTACCGGCGTCCTCAGGCGTCCTCAGGCCTCCTCAGTCTTCCCCAGACCAGGATCCCCGATTATTGTTTTCCAAATTTGCTGGATTTTCTAGGTATATATATATAAAATTCGCGATCTAATCATCATTGTTTTTCTGGGAACACAGCAGGATGCCACCTTTTAATGGAAGACAGATTCAACAACAACTTAGGGCTTTTTTGGTTTTTATTCAGTTACAAATAATCATGTATTTCCATTTTTTACGTCGACCACAGCAACCACCACCAGCACCACCAGCACCCATACAGAGACCTAGAAGAAGGCACAACATGTGGGTCAAGCCATGGCTACTGCAGAGAGAGGAGAGGGGGGCCTACCACAACATTATGGCTGATCTGTATGCCACAGACATTCCAGGATTCACCAACTACATGAGGATGACCCCAGAATTTTTTGAAATGATTAAGACCAGACTGGAACCACACCTAGCCAGGCAGGCCACCAACTACAGAGCACCAATCAGTGTTGGTGAGAAGTTAGCCCTCACCATCAGATATCTGGCCACTGGAGAGTCCTACACATCATTGTCCTGTCAGTTCAGGGTTGGAAGATCCACCATCTCCAAGTTTATACCAGAGGTCTGCAGGGCCATCCAGGATGAGTTCACCAGGGAGTACCTGAAGTGTCCTACTACCCCAGATCAGTGGAAAGAACTGGAGAGGGAATTCAGGATCAGGTGGAATGTTCCACATGCCCTGGGAGCTCTGGATGGGAAGCATGTGGCCCTGAAGAAGCCCAAGAACACTGGAGCCCTCTACCACAACTATAAGGGGTTCTTTTCCATTGTGATGTTGGCCCTGGTAGATGGACAGTACAAGTTTAGATGGGTGGATGTGGGTACTGAAGGATCCTGCTCGGATGGCCAGATATTTAATGCCTCTCAGCTGAAGAGGAGGATTGAGGATGGCAGGATAGGCTTCCCTGACCCAGCTCCTATAACCCAGGGTGGGAGAGATGTCCCCTACTTCATCCTGGCAGATGATGCTTTTGCCCTGAAGACCTGGCTCATGAAACCCTATGGCAGAAGGATGTTAACAAGACAGGAAAGGATTGCCAATTATAGAATTTCAAGAGGCAGAAGAGTGGTGGAGAACGCTTTTGACATCCTTGTGTCAAGATTCAGGGTGATGAGGACAACCATTGAACTACCCCCAGCAACAGTCAGGGAAGTGGTCTTGACCTGTGTTGTTCTACACAACATACTGAGAAGCCAGTATCAAGGTCAACCTGGTGGTCAGCAGCCGGGGGAGGACGATGATGATGATGTACCTGATGATTGTGGATTGATTGGTGGTGCTGCTGGTGGTGGCCAAGACAGAAACCCCGCCAGATGCCAGAAAAGCCAAGAGACAGAGGGATTACCTGAAGGACTACTTCAACAATGAGGGAGCAGTGGCCTGGCAAGATGGCAGAATATAAGTCCTGCTGCAGTAAACAGTCCTTTTCAGGACTAACTATAACAGTCCTTTTCAGGACTACCAATTATTCCAAAAACAATTAATCAGCTATGTTTGCTACAGACGGACAAACCCCATGCCAAACATAACTTGTTGAGACGGACAAACAGACAAACCCTATGCCAAACATAACTTGTTGAGACGGACAAACAGACAAACCCCATGCCAAACATAACTTGTTGAGACGGACAAACAGACAAACCCCATGCCAAACATAACTTGTTGAGACGGACAAACAGACAAACCCCATGCCAAACATAACTTGTACAGACGGACCAACAGACAAACACAACTTACTCACCCAACAAACAGACAAACCCACTGTTAAACAAAAGCCAAACACAAAGTCACACATAATATCCGAAATTGATTTTTTTTTTTTTTATATATATTTTGAAATCCACATCATAATTTCACCAATTTTTCTTGTTAATGGCTTGCAAATTTATTTGTAGCACAAAGGTTTTCATGGAAATCTTCAATTTTAAATCTTCACTTGTAATCACAAAAATGGGGAAAATATAACCATGGAACTAGTTTTGCTTTCAATAATGGGGGATTGTGTTTGCAAAATAGTTTGTCAGTTTGTTGGCATGGGTTCTATTTACTTTTGGGTTTG
The DNA here is from genome assembly GCA_964017235.1 of Sabellastarte sp. h YS-2021. Lineage (NCBI taxonomy): Eukaryota > Metazoa > Annelida > Polychaeta > Sabellida > Sabellidae > Sabellastarte > Sabellastarte sp. h YS-2021. The sequence goes on from OZ024931.1 coordinate 1,953,759, forward strand.
TGTGTTTGTTGGTTGGTGGTTACTGGGGTTGGGTTCATTTTTGGTAGTTGGGTGTTAGGTTAGGTACTGGGTTTGTTATTTGGGGGTTATGTTTGGTGTTGGGTTTGTCTGTTTGTGGGTTGGTAAGTATGTGATAATGCCTTTTAACTCTAGGGAAGATGTAAGTGTTGGACTTTTCAATTACAGATTTTAAACTATCCCATGGATTTTAATCTAAAAATGGGCTGATTAATGGCCATATTGGGAGTTATTTTTAATTTTTTTTATGTGGCCTTTTTTGTTATGTGTGGTACCATGGGTTATTTGTTTCATGTTTGGGGTGGTATAGGTGTTGGACTTTAATTTTTTTTTTCTTGTGATAAGTATTTGTACTGAACTTTTTTGTTTTGGGAGGGGAATTGGAAGAACACGTAGCTGAATAATTGTTTTTGGAAGATTTGGTGGCCCTGAAAAGGGCCTGGCAGGTCAAAGACCCGCCCTGACTGGATGGCTACTGAGGAGGCTGCTGCTGCTGTTGAGGCGGTGCTGAAGTGGTGATAGTAAAGAGCTGCTGCTGCGGTTGTTGCTGCTGCTGCTGCTGAGGCTGCTCGACGATCTGTATTGATGTCAGATCTGGTAGCTGGCTTAAGATTCCACTCAGATTGTGTCTGCTCCCTTCGTCCTGTACAGTTAGGACAGATGTCGGGTTGCTGAAGCCAATGGGGCTTGGTGTATAGTACACAAAACTGCTGCTAGCTGCTGCTTGAGTGGAACTAGACGCCTGTGGAGTGGTTGTTGGCAGTAGGCCGACCCTCTGGGACTCCGTGGTAACAGTGGCTGATCTTCTGGGCAATGGCTGACGTCTGCGGTTACTCTTAATAGTTTCGATGTCTCTAAAAATCTTGCCCTTTAATTCTTCAAATTCTTCTTGAGTCATCTTCTCGGCCTCTGATGCCACGTAGTCAAAGAAGGGCTGCCTGTCTGACTTCTGATGCAGAAAACCAGAGATAAGTGTCCTCATCTGCTCAAAGTGTTCGAGAATCTTGGAGTCTGTAGTTGAAACGGGCGTTGATGTAATGATGGACTGACTCCTCTCCCTCAGGACACTGGACTCGAGGTGTTCTGTATCAGTAGTTGAGCCACGTGATTCGTCCTGCCTGCTGGTATTTGGACTGGCCTCAAAACCTGAACTTCTATTGGCCCCCTTTCTTCTGATGTGGGTTTTAAGAAAACCCATCTGTTGGTACACCCAGGACTGTCTCTTGGTCATCTCCCTCGGGGCTTGGCCAGATTGGAGCCTAGACAGCTTCCCATAACGGGTTCGCTGGGACTCGAACCAACGTCTCACATCAAAGGGCTGGAGCTTGAGTTCTGCAGATATTTCTGCCCAGAGAGCCTCTCTTCTGGTCTTGTCGTGGAAACGTGAATGTTCCTTGTCATACAGTTCAGGGTGCAGCTTTACAAATTCCACAATGGAAACTTCCTGGCTGTCTGTAAAAGTGGCACACACCCTGGCTCTCTTGGCTGAAGAATGGCACTCCGGATCTTCCTCACACCTCTCTTCTTCTTCTGCCACAGCTTCCCCAATAGCTGGATCTTCCTGAATCTCCTCCTCCTCTCTCCTCTCACTTCCTTCTTCTGTAATAACCTCACTCCTCTCCTCTACTTGACTTTCCTTCTCCCTCTCATCCATCTTTTTCCTTCCTCTCTTCCCTCCTTTCTCTTTCCTCATAATCCAGTCGACAAAATAATAAAAAAATAGTAAAATGTGTCTCCTAACTGTGAAATTTGCCTTAAGCTCAAGTATAATATATTTAAAAAAACTGAAAACCCCTACAAATCACTGACACACGTCTCTCAGTAGCCAAACAGTCAGTAACAACGACAATGTGTGCGCGGTCGCTTATATAGTCCCAGACCCCCTCATTGCCTAGTTTTAATTTCCCACGCGCGGAAAACAGTCGGTTCTTAATCGGTTATTAGTCCCAGGCCGCCTGGGGCGTCCTCAGGCCGCCGCAGACTGCAAATGTGTGGTCCCAGGCGTCCTGGGGAGGCCGGTTTGGATCGGTTAGGGTCGGTTACCCTTAGTCGGTTCTTAGTCCCAGACCTTGATTTTTGGGTCCCAGGACACCGCAGACGGTCTGAGGCTTCCGGGGACTAATGCAACCGACCCACTTTCACACGCATGAAATTCATACGCATCACATTTGAGTCTGGGATTAACAACCGGCCTCCTGGGACTAAGCTAGGGAGGTCTGGGACTAAGGGTCGCAGGCGGCCTGGGACAACACACGACTGTGTAAATTTGGGTCTGAGGAGGCCTGAGGACGCCTGGGACTGGACATTTTCTTGACGGAGGGAAATATGAATCGGTTGTAGTCGTGTGAAATATCAAACATGTTTGATTTTTCACACGGCCCCAACCGACCACAACCAACCCTTACAGGAAGCCTGGGACTAAGCAAATATTTCAAACCGACCCCCCCAAAACCCTTAATCGGGAGCCTTAGTCGTGTGGTGGAACACCCACATTACTATCAATACTTGCAACACTCTAATTGCTATTTTTGTTCTTCCATGTCCTAAAACTTACTAAGTGCAATCTTCATTTATCCACAATAGAGAGAGGAAGAATAATGTATGTCTTTGGTTTATAGGTTAAAAGAGATTCAATCTCAATTACAACTAGAGGATCGCTCGCAAAAAAAAAAGATAATGTTTTTGCATAGCAAAAACAAAGCGTCCCGAAAAGGATATAAAGGTGAGTGCTAAAGTATTAAGAAAATGCTTCGTTTCTAGCCTTATACTGTTGTGGCAACCAAAGTCAGCGCAGTCTGCTCTATCTAGCACGGTTTTCAAGATATAAGCATTTTTGTGTTTTGCAAAAAATAAAAAAATTTAAAATGTCCACTATATTTGGCGAGACAAAAATATTTTGAAAATTGGAGATACCCAGCAGGTCCAAATTTTTGTTGAGTTCGCTCCATATAGCACGGTTTTCGAGATATAAGCATTTTTGTGTTTTGCAAAAACTTTGAAAATTCAAAATGGCCACCATTTTTGAGGAGACAAAAATTTTTGTCAAGACCACTGCCGCGGTGTGTATCTCCCGCCGAGCATTAAAGCAGAAGAAATAGCTTTTCCGAGATATTCACAATTTTTCATTTTCGTGTGTGAAAGCTCTTCCAAAAGTAGGTGAATGAGTTATTTGAGAAAAATTGGCTATCTGCAATACTATTAAGAGATAATTCACATTTACTCATTTTGAGTAGGTGAATAATTATCTATGGGTCTGAAACTTCACCAAGTGAAAGCTCTCCCAAAAGTAGGTGAATGAGTTATTTGAGAAAAATTGGCTATCTGCAATACTTTTAGAGATAATTCGCATTTACTCATTTTGAGTAGGTGAGTAATTAGCTATGGGTCTGAAACTTCACCATGTGAAAGCTCTCCCACAAGTAGATGAATGAGTATTTGATAAAAATTGGGTATCCGCAATACTTTTACAGATAATTAGCATTTACTCATTTTGAGTAGGTGAATAAATAGCTATGGGTCTGAAACTTTACATAGTGAAAGCTCTCCCAAAAGTAGGTGAATGAGTTATTTGAGAAAAATTGGCTATCTGCAATACTTTTAGAGATAATTCGCATTTACTCATTTTGAGTAGGTGAATAATTAGCTATGGGTCTGAAACTTCACCAAGTGAAAGCTCTGCCAAAAGTAGGTGAATGAGTTATTTGAGAAAAATTGGCTATCTGCAATACTTTTAGAGATAATTCGCATTTACTCATTTTGAGTAGGTGAGTAATTAGCTATGGGTCTGAAACTTCACCAAGTGAAAGCTCTCCCAAAAGTAGGTGAATGAGTTATTTGAGAAAAATTGGCTATCTGCAATACTTTTAGAGATAATTCGCATTTACTCATTTTGAGTAGGTGAGTAATTAGCTATGGGTCTGAAACTTCACCAAGTGAAAGCTCTCCCAAAAGTAGGTGAATGATTAATTTGAGAAAAATTGGCTATCTGCAATACTTTTAGAGATAATTCGCATTTACTCATTTTGAGTAGGTGAGTAATTAGCTATGGGTCTGAAACTTCACAGAGTGAAAGCTCTCCCAAAAGTAGGTGAATGAGTTATTTGAGAAAAATTGGCTATCTGCAATACTTTTAGAGATAATTCGCATTTACTCATTTTGAGTAGGTGAGTAATTAGCTATGGGTCTGAAACTTCACCAAGTGAAAGCTCTCCCAAAAGTAGGTGAATGATTAATTTGACAAAAATTGGCTATCTGCAATACTTTTAGAGATAATTCGCATTTACTCATTTTGAGTAGGTGAGTAATTAGCTATGGGTCTGAAACTTCACCAAGTGAAAGCTCTCCCAAAAGTAGGTGAATGAGTTATTTGAGAAAAATTGGCTATCTGCAATACTTTTAGAGATATTTGGCATTTACTCATTTTGAGTAGGTGAGTAATTAGCTATGGGTCTGAAACTTCACCAAGTGAAAGCTCTGCCAAAAGTAGGTGAATGAGTTATTTGAGAAAAATTGGCTATCTGCAATACTTTTAGAGATAATTCGCATTTACTCATTTTGAGTAGGTGAGTAATTAGCTATGGGTCTGAAACTTCACCAAGTGAAAGCTCTCCCAAAAGTAGGTGAATGAGTTATTTGAGAAAAATTGGCTATCTGCAATACTTTTAGAGATAATTCGCATTTACTCATTTTGAGTAGGTGAGTAATTAGCTATGGGTCTGAAACTTCACCAAGTGAAAGCTCTGCCAAAAGTAGGTGAATGAGTTATTTGAGAAAAATTGGCTATCTGCAATACTTTTAGAGATAATTCGCATTTACTCATTTTGAGTAGGTGAGTAATTAGCTATGGGTCTGAAACTTCACAGAGTGAAAGCTCTCCCAAAAGTAGGTGAATGAGTTATTTGAGAAAAATTGGCTATCTGCAATACTTTTAGAGATAATTCTCATTTACTCATTTTGAGTAGGTGAGTAATTAGCTATGGGTCTGAAACTTCACCAAGTGAAAGCTCTCCCAAAAGTAGGTGAATGATTAATTTGACAAAAATTGGCTATCTGCAATACTTTTAGAGATAATTCGCATTTACTCATTTTGAGTAGGTGAGTAATTAGCTATGGGTCTGAAACTTCACCAAGTGAAAGCTCTCCCAAAAGTAGGTGAATGAGTTATTTGAGAAAAATTGGCTATCTGCAATACTTTTAGAGATAATTCGCATTTACTCATTTTGAGTAGGTGAGTAATTAGCTATGGGTCTGAAACTTCACCAAGTGAAAGCTCTCCCAAAAGTAGGTGAATGATTTATTTGAGAAAAATTGGCTATCTGCAATACTTTTAGAGATAATTCGCATTTACTCATTTTGAGTAGGTGAGTAATTAGCTATGGGTCTGAAAATTTGAAAATTCAAAATGGCCGCCATTTTTTGCGAGAAATTTTTTGTTTGAAAATTGGCATGGCTACTCTGCAGAGATACCCTGCAGGTCAAAAATTTCGTCGAAATCGCTCTATCTAGCAGGGTTTTCGAGATATAAGCATTTTTATGTTTTGCAATTTTTGCGAAAAATTCGAAAATTCAAAATGGCCGCCATTTTTGGCGAGACAAATTTTTTTTGAAAATTGGCATGGCTACTCTCCAGATATACCCTGTGGGTCAAAAATTTCGTCGAAATCGCTCTATCTAGCAGGGTTTTCGAGATATAAGCATTTTTATGTTTTGGAATTTTTGCGAAAAATTCGAAAATTCAAAATGGCCGCCATTTTTGGCGAGACAAATTTTTTTTCAAAATTGGGATAACTACTCTGCAGAGATACCCTGCGGGTCAAAAATTTCGTCGAAATCGCTCTATCTAGCACGGTTTTCGAGATACAAGCATTTTTGTGTTTTGCAATTTTTGCAAAAATTTCGAAAATTCAAAATGGCCGCCATTTTTGGCGAGACAAAATTTTTTTCAAAATTGGGATAACTACTCTGCAGAGATACCCTGCGGGTCAAAAATTTCGTCGAAATCGCTCTATCTAGCACGGTTTTCGAGATATAAGCATTTTTGTGTTTTGCAATTTTTGCGAAAATTTCGAAAATTCAAAATGGCCGCCATTTTGGGCGAGAGAAAAATTTTTTGAAAATTGGGAAAACTACTCTGCAGAGATACCCTGTGGGTCAAAAATTTCGTCGAAATCGCTCTATCTAGCACGGTTTTCGAGATATAAGCATTTTTGTGTTTTCCTTATTTGGAAAATTCGTAATGATTAATTAATCATTAATTACTCGGCCATTTCTTGACCAATCAATGCCAAAATCTAATGATTTCCAGATTTTAATAGAATGAATGTATTTGCCAAGTTTCAGGTGAATTGATAAAATTCCTTTCAAGTTATCATCCGGACAAGCTTCCCCATCGAAAAAAGACATTTTTGGTCATGTGACCTCTCTGATTGGTTGAAATGTCACTGCAGTATATTCAAAAAAATTCCCCAAGGCTACTGCCTAAACCTGCCAAATTTGAAAAGAATCCGCCTAATGGTTACAGAGTTATAAGGAAAACAAAATGCGGAGCCGGCGGAGCCGGCGGAGCCGGCGGAGCCGCCGGAGCCGGCGGAGCCGGCGGAGCCTGAAGCTCTCCCATACACAAACAAGCGTCCCTTGCGGGACGCTTAATGAGCAGGAACTGTAGAGAATAGATACCTTCAAAATGGTGCACTCCATGTCAGCTCAGACTGATCAATGGAAACTGAAAAGTACTAATCTTATTTATTTGAGGACTTAGCTGGTATTGGAGATCAAAGGCATGTAATCCCAAGTAGTTTAAGGTTTAGACAGATTAAAGATTTTGTTCAAACCTTTAAAGATCCAATGAGTAACAGTCATTCAATAAATGTTAGCAATTTTAGTAATCTTCCATTCAAGAAATAATTAAGTTTCATTTTTAATCTAAGTTTTTATCTGCAAATAAATCTTGCCCCTATCATAGTATTTTATGGTGTTGTAACTATGGTCCTACAGAAGCATAATAGTGAATTATGTGCATTAGCTTTTCCTGTTTAAAAAGGTTTTGTTCAGATCTTTGAAGAGACAATGAGTAATAGCCATTCAATAAGTGTTAGCATTCTTAAGTAATATTCTAATCTTCATTTTTAATCTAAGTTTTTATCTGTAAACAAATCTTACCCCATCACATTATTTTATGGTATTATAACTATGGTTCTACAGAAGCATAACAAATTATGTGTATTAATTTTTTTCTATTTAATAAGTGTTGGTAAATTAAAGTATATTCAGGGATTTCATGAAATCCCTAGCTAAAATGTCAGGGATTTTGCGATTTCCCTAGAAATTTTAGGGAATTCACGAATTCCCTGGTCCATTTAGGGATTTCGTGAATTCCCTAAAAGCATTCAGGCAATTGGCGAATTCCCTGATTACACAAATTCACTGAAACATATACACCATGGACCACGCAATCACTGTAACATATACACCATGGACCACACATTCACTGTAACATATACACCATGGACCACACATTCACTGTAACATATACACCATGGACCACGCATTCACTGTAACATATACACCATGGACCACACATTCACTGTAACATATACACCATGGACCACGCATTCACTGTAACATATACACCATGGACCACGCATTCACTGTAACATATACACCATGGACCACGCATTCACTGTAACATATACACCATGGACCACACATTCACTGTAACATATACACCATGGACCACGCATTCACTGTAACATATACACCATGGACCACACATTCACTGTAACATATACACCATGGACCACACATTCACTGTAACATATACACCATGGACCACACATTCACTGTAACATATACACCATGGACCACGCATTCACTGTAACATATACACCATGGACCACACATTCACTGTAACATATACACCATGGACCACACATTCACTGTAACATATACACCATGGACCACACATTCACTGTAACATATACACCATGGACCACGCATTCACTGTAACATATACACCATGGTCCACACATTCACTGTAACATATACACCATGGACCACGCATTCACTGTAACATATACACCATGGACCACACATTCGGTTATCGTAGCAAGAATTCATCTGTACATGCTCATAGTACCAAACTCAAAAGCAGAAATTTTCAACATTTCAAAATTTCTGTAGGACATGCAAGTAAATGGATGTTTCGCCACTTTGTCACAAGGTCGCATACAAACCTCAAAGTTGAAGGACAGGGACGTTTTGCCGAACACCTAAAACTGTGGGATGTACCATCTGTAGTGTGAATGGGGTATAATAACCTTGAAGCAGGGGACAAAGGGGAAATCTAACATTCCACAAAGTCTTGCAGCCCGTAATTCCCTATAAATTTTCATATTCCAAACCTTTAGGACCAACAATAAGGGATATATAAGGCCTTTTTTGATGCTCCCATAGTTGGGAAAGATATACCTGTTGAGGTCCATTCTCCCCACAACTCTTACCTGTTTCAGACAAAAAGCTAAAATCTCATCTTTTCAAAAAGGCTTTCCCAGCTAAGCATATAAACTATCAGGCGTCTCCATGGTATGGACTTGACAACGGCTATGGAATGATGATTTTTGAATTGGATTCTGGTGTTGCGCCTTGGAGTCTGCCTTGGCAGAGATTAAGGGCTATAAAAGTACAGCTTATGATTTCAACAAATATGGTATTAAATATGGTCTCACCTGTGATGGTGTGGGTTGGAACCCACCTCATGACAAATGTGGAATACACTGACAACTGGTATGGCCTGAGCTGTTACAAGCAATGGAATAACCTGAGTCACCACACATACTGAAACAACTAGAAAACAGCTTGAGTTTCCACTCACTTATACCAAAGGCGTACACATCGTTTGTGAGTTTCTTCTTGTATTTCTTCTCCTCTTTATCGTAGGTGTGTCTGTCATAATACAGATGTGTTCCCACAACACCGGTATCTGTAATGTGTGTGCGTCCTACCTCCACTTCATCTGCCAGGCCTGCATCTCCTAATCGGGCATCAAACTTATGGTCAAGGAGAATGTTACCAGGCTTTACATCACCATGGCGAATTCCTCCCCTAAAAATTAACAAATACAAATATCCTGATAATTTTTAAGCCTGATTCTGCTATTTGTGTCAGACAAACAGGTTAAATCCTGATCACACTTTTCCGATAAGTTAACCAATTCTGAAACAAGGGGCCAGATTCACGAAAGGTCTCAAGTCTCAAATCTGAGATTTTGGTCTCAAATCTAAGATTTTTCTTAGATTTTTCTTAGATTTGAGACCTTTTACTCAGCTGAGATTCACAAAAGATCTCAGGCTAAGATTTTTCTCAGATTTGGTCTCAAATCTAAGACTGCCTAGGGGGTGACTTAAGTTTTCATAAAATAGAGTATATGTAATAAAAAGTCACAAAACAAAATGAAAATAGTGAAGCATGGCATATTATTTAACTTGTAACACAAAATATGAATATATATTAAGAGTTTGTACAAAAACAACAGTAAACATTTACATTACAAATTTACATGAGTGGTCTGTTTTGGTGTTATAATCAGTTCTTTTGAATGTCAGTACAAATTATTGTAAAAAGACAATGTTTTGCTTGTTTAAAAATATTCTAAAATGTGAGTATATATGGTAGAGTGGTAAAATATAAATGTGTATACTTTTCACTAATCTCAACAAAATGTTACATCAGTTTTGATTGGTCCAGACTCAAAACTTGACTGAGATTTTTGTCTCAGCTGAGATTCCTTTCGTGAATCTCAACTTAAGTGGAATCTCAGCTGAGCCAAAAATCTCAGATTTGAGAAAAATCTCAGCTGAGATTTGGCGAAGACTTGAGACCTTTCGTGAATCCGGCCCATGGTGTTTAAGTCTGAGATTCTAAGACTGTAGAGAAACTCTAACTTGACCTGAGTGGAGAACATTGGCACGAGCCTCGAAGAGGGGCCATACCACTGACTATAGCACTGACCTTAATGGGTTGAGAGAAAATATGACACTAACCTTACCTGGGTGTTCAGAGTCTGTAGCACTAACCTTACTTGGGTGTTCAGAGTCTGTAGCACAAACCTTACTTGGGTGTTCAGAGTCTGCAGGGTTTCAGATTCGCGTCGGCCATCGGTCATTGACCGAATTTTGCAACAAAACCCCGAATTTTAAGTAGAATATTAGGACATATTGTCCGAGTCGTATCCATGGGCGATAATAGAAGATCTAGACGTCTTTTTATTTACAAAATATGAAGTCACGTTACAACCCTAAAATCTCGCGAGATCTACGTGATTTTAAACTTTTTTATTGTAGAAAGGTCTAGACGTCTTTTATGAAATCTCGTGACAAGCCACGTGATCTGCAAGGAAATCCCAGGGGAAATCCGTGTCCTCATATCTTCTCATAAATATTAATGACTTGGGTGCTGTGGCCGTGAGTTCTCGAGTTTAAAGTATTTGATCTTCGCCTATGCTTCCATTTTATAAAATATTGCAAGGAAATCCCAGGGGAAATCTGTGTCCTCATATCTTCTCATGAATATTAATGACTTGGGTGCTATGGCCGTGAGTTCTCGAGTTTAAATTATTTGCTTTTCGTCTATGCTTCCATTTTAAAAAAATATTGCAAGGAAATCAAATGGAAAATCTGTGTCCTCATATCTTCTCATGAATATTAATGACTTGGGTGCTATGGCCGTGAGTTCTCGAGTTTAAATTATTTGATTTTCGTCTATGCTTCCATTTTATAAAATATTGCAAGGAAATCCCAGGGAAAATCTGTGTCCTCATATCTTCTCATGAATATTAATCGACTGGTATTAATGGTCGTCTGGTATTTTCGTGTAATTGTAGATTTTGTTTTCTGTGGGGTTCCACATAAATTTTACTGTAATATTCTGAATTTTTGCTTTGATTAATATTTCTTTTTATTAATAATTGCACTGAAAAAAATCAGATTGAAAGTTTATTTGCTAGCTGTAATGTTTACTGCCAGTGGACATTTTAATAGCATGAAAATCTCATGGATCACCGATTCACCATACTTAGGTTCTGTGGCCGTGAGTTCTCATTTTAGTAATACATGATCATTGAACATCATAAAGACTTTTTGACATTTTAACTAAAATGAGATTTTTATTATGATTCAGTAAATTTTACTTTATATGCCATTCATATAGGGTCATTGACTTTAATGACTTAATTTTAGCAACCTGTAGAATGAAAATTTGATTGACAAGAATTCTGTCCTAAATTCTCCGAAAATGTCCTAAACGTTTTCCTAGTCTTAGGACAGAATGTCCGGCCGGACTTTTCATGTAGCAGAATCACTGGTCTGTAGCACTAACCTTACCTGGGTGTTCAGAGTCTGTAGCACTAACCTTACCTTGGTGTTCAGAGTCTGTAGCACTAACCTTACCTCAGTGTAGAAGAAAGCCAACCATTCAGTCACTGGAAATCTTGCCTTACCTAACCTTCTTGACTGGGGTGTGCAGGAAATCCAAGGCATCTGCTATCTGGGTCAGAATGTAGACATAATATTCCCATCTAAGCCCTTCTGCTGGGTCTTTTTTCAGCCACTGCAACAAATCTCCATTCTCCATATATGGATACATTATCATGTATTGTCTGGAAAAACATAGGCTAGGTTTTAAACAGTAAATATGAGTGTACACACAGAGCATTAATTAGTATTTTCTATTCATGCATTGCCACAAATCCTCTCATTTTGCCTGGCTGAGATGAGATCTTATGGTGCTTGTTTTGAGAGAAGAAAAATTTAAAAGCGCAGTCATGACAGCTATCACTTCAGTTGTGTCTAGAGCTGTAATATTTGCACAATGTGCATCATCTAATAACTCTTAAATATCTAGAATCTTACACAGAAGTAATATTAGACATGACTGGTACCAGTTGTCTAAATAACTAGATTTAAACAGCTTGCTTCTTACCTATGTGGTGTGTCACACACAGCTAAAATTGGCACCAAAGCGTGGTGTTTCATACTGGCAAAGATTTTCTCCTGTCAAGTACCAAAACATATCAAATGATTTTCAAATTGGTTATCATAAGCCTAAAATACCAGACCAAAATTCACAGACACTTGCTATAATAAAAGTATTTACAGCATTTAATGAAGACATTTGCAACAGTTTTCTGTTAAATGAGCAGAAATTCCTTTGAAGATGACAAACAGGGTGGCAATCTTGCTTTGCAAAAACAAAGCCCTATTAAGTTGCAAGTTAATATGTACAAAACAACAGGCTGTTTAAGCATCCTTTCTAAATGAACCAAGAAATAAATCCAATCATACCTTTGCAGAATTTAAAAGATTATAAAACACTACAAATCAGACCAATATGTCAACATCATGTAGCGAATGGACCAACACTATTCCAACTAGTGAAATTGTCTTTAGAATGAGAAACATCTCAACAACATACCATAGTAACTTTGAAGCCACTAATTAATTATGAATTTTTAAAACAATGAGTCAATAAATTTAGAAAACTTAACAGCTAAATTAAATTTTTACAAGTTAATACCTTACCTAACAGACTAATGCCATATGCCGGCACGAGCCAGTCCGCAAAAATGCCAGAAAAAGACGTCCTGGGATACCCCCCAGTCGGACCGGTATCACCCTCTCCACTCACTATAGGACTAATGCTTCTTGTACTCACCAGGTGGCCATGACGTCACAGCCTCTTTTTCGATTTAGAACCTACACTTTAAGGTCCCCAGTCAGATAGAAAAGCGGGGACAGCAGGGTGGGACTCCACTGTCTGTTTGGTAAGGTATTAACTTATAAAATTTTAATTTATCTATTAAATTTTCTATTTTATTGCATTAATACACCTTACCTAACAGACTAATACTAGAATAACTACCCAGTGGATGGAGGGTAGCTGACTGAGGGACTGAACAGAACTCTAAAGGAGAAACAAACCTGCAAAATCCAGCCTTAGGATTCAAGGGGATATACTGGTCACAGCACCGGACCCACCCCCTCTTTTCTTTCTCTCCTGAGATAGGAGAGGGGAAGAAAGAGTTCTAGCCCTGCGGAGTCCATGGAGGGAGCCAGGAAGCCTACAAGCCCATCAACCAAACTCCTGAGGAACCCAGATGAGGGACTGACCCGGTTAGACCACTTGCAATGGGAGACCTAAGCTACTTGAAGTAGGAAATCTTTAAAAAACAGAACTACCCATATGTACAACTGTATACAATATGTACAGATGTACCCCAAAAACAGGCACAAGGTGGACAAATCTAGGAGTGAATCCACTGGGCAACCACCAGAGGACCCAGGTGATACAACTCCAAATCAGCCCAAGCAACATCCTTCAGATAGAACGGAGTGAAGGTGTTACGCGACTTCCAATGACATTTAACAAGGTGACAAAATCTGTTTCAAGGAGTCTCTTCCTTGAAAAGCTTTGGAAGCCGCGAAAGCTCTAACATCATGAGCCTTGACCTGATGGAGAGCAAGAGACTCTTGATCCAACAACTGGTAACAGAGGATCATGGTCTGTTTTATCCAAAAAGAAATGGTAGAAGGAGAAATATCCTTATTGAAATTCTTCTTGAAGGAGACAAACACCAGCTCCTTGTTGCTCCTCAGATTCTGAGTTTTGTCTAGGTAATAGCGCAGAGCCCTAACCGGACAAAGAGACCTGTCCTCTTTCAGAGATCTATCTAGGGCAGGCACCAGAGCCAGGATCACCACTGGAGCTACACTCTCTGGGCCCTCCCGCACAAGCTGATTCTTCGCGAGAAAACTTGGAGAGGGGCACAAAGAAACCTTGGATCAATCCGACTGATGACGAATGTTCCGATTGACCCAGGCATGAATTTCGGTCCTGCATTTTCCTGAACCCAGAGCTAGCATAAAACTGTCTTAAATGTCAAGTGCTTTAAGGACGCCTTCCGGAGAGGTGCAAATGGGGCCTTTGTCAACTGGTGAAGGACCAAGGAAAGATTCCAGGAAGGGACACCTCAATGCCCTTTGGGTCTGTCTCTGTGGAAACTGTCGAGCAACCTGTTGAGATTCTCATTTTTGCTGAAATTAACAGAAGAGTTTCCCAGTTTACCATCAATGGCTGGCCTGTACCCATCTATGGTACTACGCTGTAACTTCCTGTCCTGAAACAGGTGTAGGAAAAATTCAACTATTTGCTCTACAAATGGTGAATGAAAGTCCACCTGATTCGCCTTGCACCACCGAATAAAAACGGACCACTTTGCTTTGTAGACAAATCTGGTAGACCATCTCTGAGGTGCCTCAATTCTCGCTGCCACTTGCTCAGAGAAACCTTGCTCCTGAATAGCCTTGGCTTTAGGAGCCAGGCGTGAAGGTGAAGGTTCTGCAGATCCCTGTGCAGGCTGCCGTTGAACGGCTGGGTAAGGAGATCCGGACGGTTTGGAAGGCTCACCGGTATCTGGGACAACAACTCCACCAGATCCCAGAACCAGGGCATGTTGGGCCAACCCCGAGCTATGATGATCATCCTCTGGCACTGATGATTGAGAGCCTTGTTCACAACACTCATCAGGAGGGGAATTGGAGCGAATGCATACAGGTCCAGATTCTCCCAAGATAAGCATTCACTGCCCAAGCTTTCACGTCGGGGACTGGGGACACAAACCAAGGTAGTTTGCTGTTGTACCTGATGGCAAACAACTCTATCTCGGGAAGGTGCCATCTTTGGCAGATCTGAGCAGCTTGTCGGCTATTGCATTGAGCCAATCCGAAATGTGATGTGCCCTCAAGTTGAAAACCTGCTTGGGATCCAGCTCTGATTTCTTGAGGTTCACCACCCAACTGACACAAAGCCAGGAGGATCTGGGTGTCCTGGAAACACGTCGCTTTGTCTCTTGCCTGGATGAGCCAATCGTCTAGGTACTGATGCATAAGTATGTTCCTGGCCTAAGCCATTAGTTTTACCTCCTTGACAACAATGGTAAACTCCATCAGAGCCGTAGAGAGACCAAACGGGAGAGCCCGAAACTGGAAAGTTTGGTCCTGGTAACAGAACTGAAGATATTTCCTTGAGCTGGGACAGATAGGGATGTGAAAGTTGGCATCACTGAAATCCAGTGAAGTGACCAACTCTCCTGAAGGGACTGCTGAATGCGCTCTGGTGTTTCCATTTTGAAGGTTTTGACCTTGAGAAACCAGTTTAAGGTACTGAGGTCCAAAATTGGCCGCCATTTTTGGTTTGGTTTGGGGACAGTGAAAAGTCGGTTGTAAAATGCAAGAAAGGATTGTATTTTGACCTTTCCCACTGCTTGCTTTTGTAGGAGGGAATGCAATGCCTTGAAAGAGGCACGGTAGCTGTTCCTGAGGGGATTGGCATGACCGCTCCTTATCACTGGTACCCTGGTGAGA
The DNA here is from genome assembly GCA_964017235.1 of Sabellastarte sp. h YS-2021. Lineage (NCBI taxonomy): Eukaryota > Metazoa > Annelida > Polychaeta > Sabellida > Sabellidae > Sabellastarte > Sabellastarte sp. h YS-2021. The sequence goes on from OZ024931.1 coordinate 1,969,190, forward strand.
GGAGGCCTGATCTTGAGAACGGAAGCTTGTACCCCTCCTTTAAGATCAAAACTACTCTGAGACTCAAACCCTTTTGGGCAGAGACTTACCAAAATTTTTGCAGCCTGGTCCCCACAGCAAGACCTTCGACAGCACTGAGGACATTTGTCACAGGAGGAACAGAAGCAGGCAGATTTACAGAAGAAATATTTTTCACAGGCTTTATTGGGCCATTTCCTGCAACGGAGCTTACACCTTTCTTTTGCGGTAGCCCATTCCATAACACAGAAGGTGCAGGAGTTACAAGACTTGTGTAGTTTGCATTTGTTTTTTTTCACAAGAACACTTCAAACAACTAGAACATTTATTATCTGTTAAACAAAGGGAACAAAGAACAAAAGGTCCCGGTTTTGAAAAGAACTTGCACAGTAATTGTCATTTGTTTTGTTTGCCTTTGAAGGGCTTGGGGTTCCGGCCACCCAAGCCAGCTCCTTTCCCCTTTCCCCTGTTGCTGCGGTTCCTCATACCAAAGGAGCGCCAAGCCAGGACATCAGACTCCTGACCGGCAGAAATGGACCTGTTAGCCTCCTGCTGACGGTTCCAACTGCCCTGATAAGGCTGGTTACGATATTGCTTCCTACAGGTGTACCACCCATGGCCCGATCCGGCCTGGTTGGTATGACGATCAGCTTCAGCCTTTGCAATTTCATCCTCCACTCTGTGCACCATGTCATCTGGAAACAAGCCCGAGGAATTGAGAGGGCTGTTGCATAAGGCACACCAAGTATCAGGCTTGACCCCAGGTCGCAGGTGATCCAGATATGCATCTCTCCTCAGCAAAGTGATATTCCCCATTTGGACAAAAAGAATGTCTGCCAAGTGTTGCATTGCCTTGCCCATACAAAAACTAACATTCTGGTTGAAGGCGGTCAAATCCCGGATCTCTGTGAGCGCCTTCTCAGCCTTCTGGGAGTACTTGCCCTTAGCCAACTCAGATTCCAGTGACCTCAAGTTATCTTCGATATTCGTTTGTAATTTTGTAACGCAACGGTTAAAACCTGCAGCTTGATAAGGCACATAAGTTCCTTCGCGCAAAGCCTTGTCCCACTTGCGGAGAGTATAGTGTGCCACAGGGCATGAAGGAGGAGGAGTAATGGTAAGCCCTGATGGTTTTGGGATGCAGCTGAATGAACTGTTGATGTGTGGAGACCAATACTTAACCACCTTTCCTGGACGGTTGTCAAACGGGTTAGGAGCAGGGTGCAAATTGTACCATCTGTTTTGTTTCTTGAGCACCTACAAAAACTGATCAGTCCTTAACCAGCCCCTTTCTCCAGAACGAAACACATGGCCATCAACTAGAAATTGGACGCCCTGTTGATAGTAGGTGCGAATAGGAACAGGATAGCATAGAAGAACACACATTATCATGTGTAATGTCCACCCCATGAACCTTTTGCCAAAATTGTACAGTAGTCTTACAACACCCTGTTTCATTTCTAAAATATGTCAATGATGCTTAAATATTTATTAGTGTAGATGTAAATTATTTCAGCTTCATGCCTTTTTGCATTGGTTGGGTCGAAAATTTTGACGAAATCACTCTATCTTGCACGGTTAAGAAGATAGAAGCAAATTCCTGTTTTTCTATTTTTGGCAAAAATTTGAAAATTCAAAATGGCCACCAGTTTTGGGAAACGGAAAATTTTTTGAAAATTGCCAAGAGTACATTTCTTAGATACCCTATGGGTCGAAAATTTCAACAAAATAACTCTATTTTGCATGGTTAAGGCCAATTTGTGTTTTTCCATTTTTGGCAAAAATTCGAAAATTTAAAATGGCCGCCATATGTGGGGAGGGGAAAATTTTTTGAAAATTGCAAAGAGTACATTCCTTACTTACCCTGTGGGTCGAAAATTTCGACAAAATCGCTCTATCTCGCACGGTTAAGGAGATAGAAGCAATTTTGTGTTTTGCCATTTGTGACAAAAATTCGAAAAAATCAAAATGGCCGCCATTTTTGGGGAGGGGAAAATTTTTTGAAAATTACATAGAGTACATTCCTTAGATACCCTGTGGGTTGAGAAATTTCGACGAAATCGCTCTATCTCGCACGGTTAAGGAGATAGAAGCAAATTTGTGTTTTGCCATTTTTGGCAAAAATTCGAAAATTTAAAATGGCCGCCATATGTGGGGAGGGGAAAATTTTTTGAAAATTGCAAAGAGTACATTCCTTAGTTACCCTATGGGTCGAAAATTTCGACAAAATCGCTCTATCTCGCACGGTTAAGGAGATAGAAGCAATTTTGTGTTTTGTCATTTTTGGCAAAAATTCGAAAATTCAAAATGGCCGCCATTTTTGGGGAGGGGAAAATTTTCAGAAAATTGCAAAGAGTACATTCCTTAGATACCCTGTGGGTTGAAAATTTCGACGAAATGGCTCTATCTCGCACGGTTAAGGAGATAGAAGCAAATTTGTGTTTTGCCATTTTTGGCAAAAATGCGAAAATTCAAAATGGCCGCCATTTTTGGGGAGGGGAAAATTTTTTGAAAATTATAAAGAGAACATTCCTTAGATACCCTGGGGGTTGAAAATTTCGACGAAATCGCTCTATCTCGCACGGTTAAGGAGATAGAAGCAAATTCGTGTGTTGCCATTTTTGGCAAAAATTCGAAAATTCAAAATGGCCGCCATTTTTGGGGAGGGAAAAATTTTTTGAAAATTGTAAAGAATACATTGCTTAGATACCCTGTGGTTCGAAAATTTCGACGAAATCGTTCTATCTCGCACGGTTAAGGAGATAGAGACAAATTTGTCTTTTGCCATTTTTGGCAAAAATTCAAAAATTCGAAATGGCTGCCATTTTTGGGGAGGGGAAAATTTTTTGAAAATTGCAAAGAGTACATTTCTTAGATAGCCTGTGGGTCGAAAATTTCGTCAAAATCGCTCTATCTCGCACGGTTTAGGAGATATGAGCACATTTGCCTTTTTCAGTATTCAAATTAGCCAATTACTCATTTATTTAATTAATTACTCACTCATCTATGAAGCAATTCCCCCCAAAAGCAATCCCATACAAGCTATTAACCCAATGAACCTCCACACCAAATTTCAGAAAGCTAGGCTTAATAGCATTCCTTAAAATGTCTGGAAACCAAAGAGCTACTCAAAAGTAGCAAATTAGCTATTACTCAGTTAGCTATAGAGCTATCATCACCAAAAGCAATCCCATACAAGCTATTAACCCAATAAACCTGCATGCCAAATTTGGTAAAGATAGGATAAGAACCGTTGCCTAAAATGTCCGGAAACCAAGTGGGACGGCAGACGGCGGACGGCAGACGGCGGAAAAAGCAAAAATAATATGGGGTGGACATAATAATTTAAAGGTTCATCTGCTCAAGCTTCCTAACAGAACCAATTTTCAGGGTGAAATGCCACAGATATCTTCCCACAGATATCCAGACCGGAAGCCTGGTTGTTCGGTAAGTCCTCATAGGAGACCGGTTGCCGGCCAGGAGGCCCAAAGGTCGGTTCCGCATCCTGGGGTCGGTCCGGGTACAAATTTTCAAGATCGGAAGGAAAATCCCGGGGACTGGGTTGAAGCACTGAACTATCCGGTTGCTGTTCCTGTCCAGGCCGGTGTAACAGTAAATCTTACCCCCCCCCCCACCCCCCCACCCCCGTAAAATCTCCCCCACCCCACCCACCTCTGGGGGCGATATTTTCTAGAATATATTGCCCCCGCCATAAAAATCTTCCCCTCCCACCAGTACCAACAGTGGAAAAATATAACTTTCATTAAATCTTTGTTTATTTTAACATTACTTAAAAGAAGAAACTCTTCACAGAGAAAGAAGAAAATGTACACCAAAATTATTGTAATCAAAACATAAGCTTTCAGATGCCTTAGGATCGAGTTTTGTATTGTCTTGTCGAATTAAAGTCAGTTATTTATGATTCATGGAAATTCAGACACAATTTTAATTTCCAAATGATTATTTCTCAGGTTATAAACTATAAAATACTTTTATTTGTAAAATGATTATTATCATTTACTACTTTCAACAACAATAACAAAAGAACCCCACTAAACCACAGTGTTATTGGTCAGAGATGTTCCTTTGGTGTTGGTGGAGGGCAATATTTTCAGGTGGAGGGTATTATTTTCCAGCACTTCTTTATGAGTAATCTACTTAAAAGTGATGCAAAGTATTGCCCATTAATATGCTTATTTTATTTTTTGTTGTTATTTAACTACTGCTTTACAGGAGTTATGTGTACGCATAATGAGTCTTTTGTGTTATTGTTTAACCACTATAATAATTATATTTTTTGATGGAAAAGATATGGAACAAAACAAAGCCTGTAACAAAAAGTTACTTAGTCTAAGTTCTGATATTAATATTGTTCATTCCTGTATGATGTATAAAATTATAATAACTTAGACTAAGTAACTGTTCAAAAACTGATTCCTGTCCCGGGCCCAGAGCTAAACCAGCTGGGGGAGGGGGGGGGAGAGGAAACAGTATGTGGCAAAAAAGGTGAAGCAGACAGAACTAATGTGGGAGGGGGATGAGCGACCTTGACTTTTACAAGTTGAAATCTCACTCTCTCTCTCTCCTTCTCTCCACACTTACCCGTATGAACTGTTTTGTTTTGTCATAGTAGCTCCCACTTACTTTCACGGCTACATCTACACCAGAAAACTGCATTGCTGAAATAATAGACACATGGGTTTCCTTCACTAGTCAGTGCAAACTGTGAATCAATCAATTAGAGTAAATTTGATGAACTCAAATCAAATCAAAAATATCAGCAATAATTACCTCCTTGATAGACTTTACCAAAAGCACCCTGTCCAAGACTGTGATTCATGTCGTAATATTTATTCATTTCTTTGGCCTCCATTTCTTTAAACATTTCAATATCACAGTTAATAAAGCTCTCTAGCACTACTTTTAAATCAGGGGAGAACTTCTTCATTTCGTCGATGCGTTTGGTCCAGTCTACATGCTCATTTGAGTCATCCACTGAATACTCCACCTGGTCCAAGGACTTCCACCAACTATTAATGTCAGCATGAACACTAGCATGGGTATCATCAGCCAAAAACCTGGCTAAGTGCTTGAGGCATGTGCTTGTTTTTTCAGGGTCATTTTCTGATATCAAATCTTCCTGTTCTAACAATCTAAAGAGGTCCAGACCAGATTTACATTCAGTAACAGGCCTTGGTGCCAAGTCATATGATTTTTTTAGAACTTGCTTCAGATGCTGTACGTCCTGCTCTTCTAACTGTCTCATTACACTGAAAACCAGCTTCCTGTATGGTGAGAGCCCTGCGCCCCTCACTGGGTCAGTGGAATGTCTTCTCACTCTATTAGCCAGGTCCTCCCTATCTAAAGCATTTAGCATTTCAATCAACAGCTGGGAGTTGTTGTGGCTCAGCTGGTGTGTCTTCTCAACAAACTCCAACACCTGCTCACTGGTTTGCAGTGTCCCAGAGTCCCTCGGTGACAGGTTCAACAAGAATGTCATAGATCTAACATCTGCAGATGTCAGCTCTTTGGCAAGATCTATCAGGACAGCTCTGAATACTGTGAAAAGACAAGTGAAAAATATGGCACTTAGAATGACACAACAGGAAATACTTACTTGGAGAGGTCACCTGTTAATGTGTGTTAAGTTCATGTGCTTATCTAAAATACTTTTTGAGTTTTTTCTTAACAAGCAATCTCAAAAACCTATAAAACAGCATGGTCTGATATGAATGGTCATCGATGAAAAGGCCTAGCAACTAAATGCAGAAAAAATCAACAAGAGTGTTCTGTTGTTCTACCTCATTTTATCTTATGCCATACCTATATATATATATATATATAAGAACACTTGCCTCTGAGCACAATACATACAATGTGGTATGCTAATATGAGGGCTCCACTGTCTGCTGTATCAGAAATACTCCAGTGAATAGCTATCCATTTTAAGTTAAGATTACACACATCCAGTTTCAGAATCTGACATGCAACAGTACTTGCTGTAAATATTTGACAGCCACCAAACACGAAAACATTGTTGGAAATTTAGCTCATATGACAGAAGTGCACAGTTTTCTCTTAGTGCAAAAACGAAACACAACAGGGTCCATACCAAATGTAGCTTTTTGAATATGACTGCTTTCAATTTTAAAACGTAGCTCTGAATAAAAACTTACCTTGCTCAGGTGTTTCTGTGGGATTTGGGCTGGCTGGATTGCCTTTGTTTCGCTGGATATCCAACATTTGCTGTGGATGATGTCCTGGCAGGGCTGTTTCTTCAACAGGCATCTTCTCCAGTCTTTGGCTTCCTTTTGGCCTATCTAGTGCAATCTTCAACTTTTCTGTCAATTCTATAAGACCACCCAGATCTTCAGGAGTCATAATCTCAACAACTGGTACATTTGTAGGCAACCCATATGTTTGGCAAACCTCTTCAACACTGTATCCACTGTGAGCTATAAATATAAGTCTGTGCTCCCTTCTGTTATTTATTGCATTGTGTACTGCAGAATTGCAAATACTTTCAACAGTTCTGTCTAACGAACGCTTGGTCAAACATATATTTACCTTTGCACTCTGGATTTCTTTCTGAGCTTCCACCAGTATGGTGCAGCCTGGTAACCTTAAGTCACTGTAAAATCCTTTCCAACTGGGGTTCACCTTTTCAAAATGCTTCACAAGGTTATATGCAAAAGCTGCATCTGCTTCATCATGTATGATGTTGTAGTGGTATTGGTAACTACCTGGCTTTTTCTGAAAAATAATGTTATACTCAGCTACAATGGCAATGTATTGAAACACATTAACACTCCCTCTACCATAATGAATAAATTTATATGTCTAGAAAAGGGTTTCCGCTAACAAAAACAAAGTGGTTCTAATGAACTGAGTGGAAGTTATTAAAATCTGTAGGACTGTAGAAATTGATTAACTTATGAAAGACTCTAGGTTGGTGAAAGAAAAATATTCAGCTCGAAATGTTTGGTGCTAGAAACAATACTTGTGGTGAAATTTCTTCCAGAAAGAATTCATCACAATTGCATTTTCAAACAGCACATTTTCAAAATTCAAAAAAAAAATTCCTGTTTGCATTGTTTACCCCCAAAGAAATTTACTGCAATCACCTCACTTAATGAGAAGACATCACTATATCTCTCATCTGATCATTCAGTGACAAAGTGCAAACATCATTTCAAAGACACAGCAGGTAAGTAGGTCAACAACATATTTCACAAAAATGCTCTACATTCAATAGTCTTGTAGTAACGAGTGATTTACTCAAAGCTGAACTATCAAAGCAGCTATAACTCAGCTATCGAGCTACAATTCTGAAAATTTACCATGACGCGGAACATCAAAAAGTAGCTGAACAACTTATTTACCATGACACAGAACATCAAAAAGTAGCTGAACAACTTATTTAATAAAAACAGTGTCAGAATTAACAGAGTCCTACTTCAAAGTCCAATTGGGTCATCATGTTCCGTATTACTGCTGCTAGGGCTTCAAAATGTGAAAATAACTTCTATGGAGTCATGGCCTACGTATTATTTTCAGGTGTCAAATTTAACCTTTGATCTCAGCTGCAAACTCAGGTAGGGGTCATCATACTAAAAAAAGTCTTCTCATACTGTTGGTCCTAAGGGTTTGAAATATGCAAACAATTTTAGGGACTCATGGCCTGTGAATCTTTATCAAGTGATACATTTCACTTTGACCCTACTTCAAGGCCATGTGGGGTTATCATACAAACAAGAGGAGAGTGCCCGTGAACGGGCACTGTGTCAGCTGACTGAATGTTTTTGATTTGTGATGGTGATAATGAGAGGAAAGCATAATTATCAGGGAAAGGGCTGTACAGAAATACAGTAAATGGTAACTGATCAGCATGTTCGAAAGATATTCCGAAGCTGACAGAAAAAAAGGACAAAAAAGTTGTGCCCTGCAAATGGTATTATGAAATAAAGTAACAAGGTAATTGTTTAAGTGTAAAAAGTAGGTTAAAAATATTTAAAGAAATACTATAAATGCAATATCCTCGTTCGACCATGAAGAAGGGGTCCAAAGGTCAAATCTGACCATACCAAAAGATTCCCAGCCAAAGAATTTAGGATGGTTTACCATCCCAAACCTCTCGGACCAATAATAAGTGAGTCATAGACACTTTTTAAGTTTGTCTATCCTTGTTTGACCTTGACGGAGGGGTCCAAGGTCAAATCCGACCACACAAAAAAATTCCCAGCCCATGATTTCCTGTAGCTTGTTTACCATCCCAAACCTGTAGGACCAATAATAAGCGAGTTCTAAGCAATTGTAAGTTTGGCTATCCTCAATTGACCTTGAAGGAGGGGTCCCAGGTCAAATCTGACCACACCAAAAGAATCCCAGCCCATGATTTCCTATATGTTGGTTTACCATCCCAAACCTCCAAGACCAATAATACGCGAGTTATAAGCACTTTAAGTTTGGCTATCTTCGTTTGACCTGGAAGGAGGGGTCTAAGGTGAAATCTGACCACACCAAAAGATTCCCAGCCCATGATTTTCTATAGGTTGGTTTTCCATTCCAAACCTCTAGGACCAATAATAAGCGAGTTATAAGCACTTTTAAGTTTGGCTATCCTCATTTGACCTTGAAGGAGGGGTCCAAGGTGAAATCTGACCACACCAAAAAATTCCCAGCTCATGATTTTCTATAGGTTGGTTGTCATTCCAAACCTCTAGGACCAATAATAAGCGAGTTATAAGCACTTTTATGTTTGGCTATCCTCATTTGACCTTGAAGGAGGGTTCCAAGGTCAAATCGGACCATATTACCAGATTCCCAGCCCATGATTTCCTACAGGTTGGATACAATGATTTACTCAACAGTGAGAACCTGAAAGAAGCTATTGCTCAGCTATGCCATGACATAGAGGTCTGCAATTTCACCATGTTATAGCTGACCAAAACGTCTGTGAATAACATATTTAACAAAATACTCTAAATGTAATAGTTTTCAAGTTACTACTGATTTACTCAAGAGTGAGAACCTCAAAGTAACTATTACTCAGCTATGCAATGAGCTACATGTCTGAATTTTTGCTCTGTTATAGCTGACCTAAAAGTAGGTGAACAACATATTCAAGCAAAATACTGTAAATGCAATAGTTTTCAAGTTACAACTGATTTACTCAATAGTGAGAACCTGAAAATAGCTATTGCTCCGCTATGCCATGAGCTATAGGTCTGTAATTTCACTATGTTATAGCTAACCCAAAAGTAGGTGAACAATATATTTTAACAAAATACTCCAAATGCAATATTTTTCAAGTTATAGCCGATTTACTCAACAGTCAGTGCCTGAGAATAGCTATTGCTCAGTTGTGCCATGAGCTACAGGTCTGTAATTTCACTATGTTATAGCTGACCCAAAAGTAGCTGAATAACATATTTGCACAAATTTCTGTAAAGGCAATAGTTTTCCAATTACAACTGATTTACTCAACAGTGAGAACTTCAAAGTAGCTATTACTCAGCTATGCAATGAGCCACAGGTCTGGAACTTCACTATGTTATAGCTGACCCCAAAATAGGTGAATAACATATTGCAACAAAATACTCTAAATGCAATAGTTTCCAAGTTATAAGTGATTTACTCAACAGTGAGAACCTAAAAGTAGCTATTACTCAGCTATGCCATGAGCTACAGGTCTGAAATCTTACTATGTTATAGCTGACCCAAAAGTAGCTGAATAACATATTTATACTAAATTCTCTAAATGCAATAGTTTTCAAATTATAAGTGATTTGCTCAACATTGAGAACTTCAAAGTAGCTATTACTCAGCTATGCAATGAGTCACAGGTCTGGAACTTCACTATGTTATAGCTGATCCCAAAATAGGTGAATAACATATTGAAACAAAATACTCTAAATGCAATAATTTCCAAGTTATAAGCGATTTACTCAACAGTGATAACCTCAAAGTAGCTATTACTCAGCTATGCCATGAGCTACAGGTCTGAAATTTTACTATGTTATAGCTGACCCAAAAGTAGGTGAACAACATATTTAAGCCAAATACTGTACATGCAATAGTTTTCAAGTTACAACTGATTTACTCAATAGTGATGACCTAAAAGTAGCTATTACTCAGCTATGCCATGAGCTACAGGTCTGAAATTTTACTATGTTATAGCTGACCCAAAAGTAGCTGAATAACATATTTATACTAAATTCTCTAAATGCAATAGTTTTGCAAATACAACTGATTTACTCAATAGTGAGAACCTCAAAGTAGTTATTACTCAGCTATGCAATGAGCTACAGGTCTGAAATTTTACTATGTTATAGGTGACCCAAAAGTAGGTGAACAACATATTTAAGCAAAATACTGTAAATGCAATAGTTTTGAAGTTACAACTGATTTACTCAATAGTGATGACCTAAAAGTAGCTATTACTCAGCTATGCCATGAGCTACACGTCTGAAATTTTACTATGTTATAGCTGACCCAAAAGTAGCTGAATAACATATTTATACGAAATTCTGTAAATGCAATAGTTTTCCAATTACAACTGATTCACTCAATAGTGAGAACTTCAAAGTAGCTATTACTCAGCTGTGCCATGACCTACAGATCTGAAATTTCACTATGTTATAGCTGGCCCAAAAGTAGCTGAATAACATATTTATACGAAATTCTCTAAATGCAATAGTTTTGCAATTACAACTGATTTACTCAATAGTGAGAACCTCAAAGTAGTTATTACTCAGCTATGCAATGAGCTACAGGTCTGAAATTTTACTATGTTATAGCTGACCCAAAAGTAGGTGAACAACATATTTAAGCAAAATACTGTAAATGCAATAGTTTTCAAGTTACAACTGATTTACTCAATAGTGATGACCTAAAAGTAGCTATTACTCAGCTATGCCATGAGCTACAGGTCTGAAATTTTACTATGTTATAGCTGACCCAAAAGTAGCTGAATAACATATTTATACGAAATACTCTAAATGCAATAGTTTTCCAATTACAACTGATTTACTCAATAGTGAGAACTTTAAAGTAGCTATTACTCAGCTATGCCATGACCTACAGATCTGAAATTTCACTATGTTATAGCTGGCCCAAAAGTAGCTGAATAACATATTTATACGAAATTCTCTAAATGCAATAGGTTTTAAGTTACAAGTGATTTACCCAATAGTGAGAACTTCAAAGTAGCTATTACTCAGCTATGCAATGAGCCACAGATCTGAAACTTCACTATGTTATAGCTGATCCCAAAATAGGTGAATAACATATGAAACAAAATACTGTAAATGCAATAGTTTCCAAGTTATAAGCGATTTACTCCACAGTGATAACCTAAAAGTAGCTATTACTCAGCTATGCCATGAGCTACAGGTCTGAAATTTTACTATGTTATAGCTGACCCAAAAGTAGCTGAATAACATATTTATACGAAATTCTCTAAATGCAATAGTTTTTAAGTTACAAGTGATTTTACTCATGATGGAAGTTACTGAAAAGCCCAAAAGTAGCTATTACTCACTTAGCTATTGAGACAGGCACCCAACTTACTCACCATATTGTAGCTATGAAAAAAGTAGCTGAATAACATATTTTAACAAAATGCTCTAAATGCAACACTTTTCAAGTTATAAATGATTTTGTGCATGATTTCATGAATTTTAATGCATTAAAAATTATTAAAAAAATTTATTTAAAAAAAAGTAAGACAGATCCAGGTCTCATACTCACACAAGAGAATCTACCTGTGGCCTAGTACATATATGCAAGATATGAGAGAAATCCCTGCAATAGTCACTGAGAAAATTGTGATTAAGTGTTGAAATTTTCACACTTTTGGTGGGGGTACCCCCCTTGTAATGTCTCTAGCAAACAGACGAACAGACAGATTTGCATGCCTTGAACAATTTTTCATCCTCGATAGATAAGGTATCTTTTAAAAAAAACAGCACATCTCTAGGCCTTGTAGTTTTGGAGGAGAAGTTGTTCACGCGGACGCGTACGCCCACGCCGCAGAGTGACGACATAATGTCAGCTGACTGACAAGTCAGCTGACATAAAAAGGCATTTCTCCCTTATTATTCCTCAACTGAGTGAATCACTAATACATGTAATTGCAAAGCTGATGAATTTGTGTGAAATATTTGGTTAACCTACTTTGTGATGTACAATGTCATCACAACTTTTCTAACATGTGGGTCCCTCATCGAGTAAATCACTTGTCATACAGGTTCCTCAGACATTTACGTGTATATCGTTTATTATTTAATCCCCGGCAGGTGACCATACCACTGCAGTTTTCTTTTTGATGAATATAGTGCAACTATCCAAAATTTATTATTTCCCCTACCATCGACACTTAATTCTTTCAACATGTTCAGATTATCGACATTTACATTACTTTTTCAAGCACTAATGAACAAATAGAAAGGAAAAAAGAACAAGACCACTTGTGAGGAAGCTTGAAACCCTCTTTGTTTCCTATTACCACAAGATATGCTCCAAGAGTTCCGAATCCCAAAATACAGGAGACATTTGACAATCTCTTCTGTTTGTATACAGTATACCAAAGGTGCCTGATTTGGCAGATTTTAAGGTAGCCTTAACATGAGGATACCATGCCGCCAATAATCTCTTATGATGGATTAAGGAAACTGATGGTTGATTTCCACTGATTAGACTGACAGACTTAATTCATTAAAGATTATAAATAAGGAGGTTTGGAGAAAAGTATGGCCTTCATATTGAGCAAGTTTTTTCAACAAACAAATCAACCCACTTGATGATCATTTTTTGTGGATGTGTTTCGAAGATTTTGTCCAAATATAGTTGTTAAAAGTGCAATTCAATTTGTGATAAAATACTAACCACAGAAATAAAAATATAAAAATTCTGTACCTCAGAGCAATACCCTTAGCATTTATCTCCAGAGTGTAGCAATGTTCAATTTTTCACTATATGTTTAGTTTCTCGAATAATTTTATACATATTTCACAGTATGAAGTCTTTGAGAGCCCAGTTTATTTTTATTTTTTATTTATTTATTTATTTATTTTTGATAGCAAATAAATATGCATATAAAACTTTTTTTTTATTTTTGGCGCATTCAAATCTCCACACATTTACTGTGTGGAGATACCATGCGGAGCCTCCACAGACTGTTTTGTGGAACCCAAGTTAATCAGTAAAACAGACTTTATTAAAACAAGTATCACAGATATTTGACTTGAAATAACGGAATAAATGATTAACTAGATGAATGCTTTTGCTAACAAAAGCGAAGCGTCCCTGAGAGTTTAAAATGCCTTGTGGTTTTAATAAGCATGCTGTAAAGCTAAGAATGCACAAAGCTGTACCGTACTGTTACATAAAGCAACCCCCTTAGTGATATGACAGGGAAAATCCTACAAAGGTCTTCTTTAATTAACATAAACAAGCGTTGTAGACATAGACAAGCTGGAGAAAGTGTTGTACATTGGATGTACAACATTGGATGTAACTTTAGTAAATTTTGTGTAAATGCTACAAAGCATTTCAGTAACGAGTATTGATAACTTCATATATAATCATGTGTGCAAGTATGTATTGCTATTTAGATTGTCCACAGGGTTTTGCAATAGGTTTTAATACATTGTGAAGGCATAAAAGCAACAATAAAGGCAAAAGCTATTTCATGAACCCAGTTTGACCCATACATGGGGGTCAGGAGGTAAAACTAACCAGCTATTTAGACTGTCCACATATGCTTTCCCAATACCTCTTAATACATTCCGAAGCTATAATAGCAACAATGAAGGAGATATCAGGCAAAAACTCCAAGGCAGCTATTTATGACCCCAGTTTAGCCTATAAGGGGAGTTGGGGGGTAAAACTGACCGGCTATTTAGACTCTCCACATATGCTTTCCCAATACCTCTTAATACATTCTGAAGCTATAAAAGCAACAATAAAGGAGATATAAGGCAAAAACTCCAAATCAGCTATTTTATGACCCCAGTTCGACCCATAAGGGGGGGTCGGGGGGTAAAACTGACTGGCTATTTAGACTCTCCACATATGCTTTCCCAATACCTCTTAATACATTCTGAAGCTATAAAAGCAACGATAAAGGAGATATAAGGCAAAAACTCCAAAGCAGCTATTTATGACCCCAGTTTGGCCCATAAGGGGGGGGATCGGGGGGTAAAACTGACCGGCTATTTAAACTCTCCACATATGCTTTCCCAATACCTCTTAATACATTCTGAAGCTGTAAAAACAACAATAAAGGAGATATAAGGCAAAAACTCAAAATCAGCTGTTTTATGACCCCAGTTTGACCCATAAGGGGGGGTCGGGGGGTAAAAGTGACCGGCTATTTAGACTCTCCACATATGCTTTCCCAATACCTCTTAATACATTCTGAAGCTATAAAAGCAACAATAAAGGAGATATAAGGCAAAAACTCAAAATCAGCTATTTTAGGACCCCAGTTTGACCCATAAGGGGGGGTCGGGGGGTAAAACTGACCGGCTATTTAGACTCTCCACATAGGCTTTCCCAATACCTCTTAATACATTCTGAAGCTATAAAAGCAACAAAAAAGGAGATATAAGGCAAAAACTCAAAATCAGCTATTTTATGACCCCAGTTTGACCCATAAGGGGGGGCCGGGGGGTAAAACTGACCGGCTATTTAGACTCTCCACATATGCTTTCCCAATACCTCTTAATACATTCTGAAGCTATAAAAGCAACAATAAAGGAGATATAAGGCAAAAACTCAAAATCAGCTATTTTATGACCCCAGTTTGACCCATAAGGGGGGGGTCGTGGGGTAAAACTGACCGGCTATTTAGACTCTCCACATATGGTTTCCTATTACCTCCCAATACATTTTATGGCTCTAAATGCAATACTTAAGAAGATAATAGGGGGGTTGACCTAAATTTAAGGCTTTCAGATTGGAAGGTGTGAGGAAATCACCCATAAATGAGACATTTTTCAAGGGATTGCTCCCAAAATCTAATCAGCTTGTGTTTTCGATAGTATGAACAGGTGTGTCAAATTATAAGGCTGTGTAGCAAGTAGTTTTTCCTGAACTGTGATGACGGGGGGGGGGGGGGGGGGTGTACTTAAAAAAATTGTTTTTGATCATGTGACCTTCATAAAGGTCAAAGGTCAAATTTAAGCATGCAGAAAAATTTTCCCACGCCTAAGGTATATAAGTGCCAAATATGGTTTGAAACCTTCTAATAATAAGGGAGATATTCAAGGAGACCATAATGCGGCGGCGGCGGCGGTGGCGAGGAAACTGAGGCGAAAACAAATAAGCGCCCTTTCAGGGACGCTTAATTAAAAGAATAAATGGAAAAAATAAATGAAATAACATATTTTTTTTAACAGAGTGTCTTCAGAACCAGCAAGGACAAGTCACATATATTTCTCTTAATTTCAGAACCGTCACATTGTTAAAGTTGGTTTAGAAGGCTATTTTCCGTCATTTTATTTAAAATTAAACTATCTATGGTGTTTTATTTTTAAATAATTTTACAAATCTTTTTTTTATTTTTTTTTTTACAAAATGTTTTAATTTATTTGAAGAGGATAAAATTTGCATATATTACAGAAATTCATCAGTGTAGCCAATGACAACCATATTTTATTTTGCTTTGAAAATGCATAGTGGTGGTGGACCAGTTCACGCCCGGGTACCAATTCACGCCCACCCCTAAATTTATCCAAAACAATCACAGTTAAACAATAAATTACAAATGTGTATGATCAATTTGATGATTATCTATAATGTGGTAAACATCTTCCCTATGAAAAATCATAGATCTTCAAGAAAATTGAGGGTGGGCGTGAATTGGTACCCGGGCGTGAACTGGTCCACCACCACTATACATTGTATACTATTTCACATAATACACAGTGATTTTACTGTACTTCACAAGTTCACACACACACACAAAAAAAAAATTATTTTACCAAACATAAAGTGATAAAACAATATGTTTCAATTTAATATCTTGCTATATATTTACATTAAGGTGATTATTTGTTATTTATTTAAACTGAACAAACTCATGTATATTAAATGTAAAAGGCATCAATATGGAGAACAAGCTGTTTATGATGGGTCTTAAAGCAATTCTGCTCCCATTATCAATTCTGAAAGTGATTGGTTTCCGATCTGTCAGTGACTGTTCTGAAGCCACACTCCCAGTAAACATTACAAATGTTTATGAACTTTTATAAACCTAACTATGAACGGTTTATTTAAGGTTTAAAATGATGGGCTCCTAAACGTTCGCCTATAAACGTTTATCAACGTTTAAGCATAAACCTTTATAAACGCTAATACATAAACATTTATAAATGTTTGTACACTGTTTAAAAACGTTTATAAACATTTTCTACATCAACCACAGTTCACTACCCTTTATAGGTTCAAGTATCCAGCATGATTCAAGGGAGAATGTAAACAAACTTCATTTTATGAATAAAACATTTATACGTTTACTAAACATTTATAAACGTTTGCGATGTTTACTGGGCTGTTTTCTATGAGAAACGGCGCCTGTAAGTTCACTTGATCCGTTTTCTTAAAGGAAAAGAGAGGGAAATTGTTATAATACATTTCTGCTCATATCTCAAAATTCCAATTAACTTATTTTTGTACATCCTAGTATACTTTAAACGACTACAGTACAGTCAAATTACTTTTACACTTTGGGAAGTGTTCACATACTGAGTACAGTTTTTTGAGGTTTTTTTTGGGGGGGAGGGTTAATTATTACACGCATTTTGGAGCCTAGACCGATTAATCTGTCTCTCAGCAAATATTTAAAAGATGGATGTATTGGTGCCAAAATGCTAGTCCTTACCTTTAGTACCCAACTACGGGTAGTTGGGTACTTATATTAGCCTTACATCTTGATGATTCGCGAGTTTTAACGTTTTAGTTAAGGGCTTATTTCACGTCAAAATATTTTATTTTGCAGCAATTTGGATGTGTTTTATAACACTATAAATACCAAAGCACCATTTTATGTTATAAAAAGTGAAAATAGATGCTCTTATATCCAAGAAAAACGGCCATACTCGAATCAACAAGACCCTCGTCTCGAATCAAGGGGCCAGATTCACGAAAGGTCTCAAGTCTCAAATCTGAGATTTTGGTCTCAAATCTAAGATTTTTCTTAGATTTTTCTAAGATTTTTCTTAGATTTGAGACCTTTTGCTCAGCTGAGATTCACAAAAGATCTCAGGCTAAGATTTTTCTCAGATTTGGTCTCAAATCTAAGACTGCCTAGGGGTTGACTTAAGTTTTCATAAAATAGAGTATATGTAATAAAAAGTCACAAAACAAAATGAAAATAGTGAAGCATGGCATATTATTTAACTTGTAACACAAAATATGAATATATATTAAGAGTTTGTACAAAAACAACAGTAAACATTTACATTACAAATTTACATGAGTGGTCTGTTTTGGTGTTATAATCAGTTCTTTTGAATGTCAGTACAAATTATTGTAAAAAGACAATGTTTTGCTTGTTTAAAAATATTCTAAAATGTGAGTATATATGGTAGAGTGGTAAAATATAAATGTGTATACTTTTCACTAATCTCAACAAAATGTTACATCAGTTTTGATTGGTCCAGACTCAAAACTTGACTGAGATTTTTGTCTCAGCTGAGATTCCTTTCGTGAATCTCAACTTAAGTGGAATCTCAGCTGAGCCAAAAATCTCAGATTTGAGAAAAATCTCAGCTGAGATTTGGCTAAGACTTGAGACCTTTCGTGAATCCGTACCGTTTATAAAAGATCGGCCGAGAGACAGATTAATCGGTCTACTGTACCGGCCCCAGGATACTTGACTAAGGACTACCAAAATGCCATCCATCATCCATCAGTTTTAAAAAGGCATATTTTGGGACAGAAAACTCGGTCTATTTGGAGCCCAAAAGCAGTCTACTCACATTGTTCTTTGCCATACCGCAAGGAGAAATATATCTAATGTCAGTGTGCTACACAGGACATTCAAGGTTTCGATTCTCAAAAACCACAATATTTCCGGTCCTGGGAAATTCCCACAAATTTTCCCACCTTTGATGCTGGCTCATACTAAACACTGTTTGACACCGCTTCACGTGACCCTCAAACTTTTTTTGTGACAAAATATGCTTCTGAAGATCCGTCAATGCTGTCGAAAGTGTGTATTAATCTAATCTACTGCTTTGCAGGCACAATATCTTCCCCACTAAGGGGAACTAAGTGCGCAAGTTAACAAAAATCATTTCTTATAAGGAGAGTCGAGGGGCGTTCAAGGTCAGTGTACCAAAAAATCTGGAACGCTTCACGAATTTGCATGTCATCCTTTAATGCAATATGCTAACTTAGATTCCATCCATTAGAGATGTTGATCTTAAAGATATTGGGATATTGACTCTGATATGAAATCTGATATACAGGAGGGGACAGCATTTCACAGTGGACAGCGTTTCGCCAATTTTTATTGTACTTCATGTAAAACTGTCCTCTGCTGTGATACTGAAGGAGCTGTATAGCATAGAAAGGTGTGCAATATGCCTTTATACTTTCCTAAGCCTTTAGAACTGACAGTATGCTGGATTATAAAGATTAATAACAAAGTTTATATGTCAGTGAAAATTATGCCCAACAAACTGCATTTGACTGTTGCAAAGAGCTGTATGTTGTCTAAACTGTATCTAGGGTTAAGGCAAATATTATTTATAACTTTATTATATCATAGAATACAATGAGAAGAATTGGTCTTTAGCTTCAAGTATTGTATGCAAAGTGTTTAACAGTGTTTGTAACTTTTTGGGACCAATATAAAATAATTGGCGAAATGCTGTCCATTTTTCAACAGTGCTAATTTTTTCGCCATAGGATAAGTTCTATGGATGTATTGGTACGTATCACAAAATATATTTTAGGATGCTACCGTCATTTTACAGTTTATGGAACCTCTTTTCATTCTGATAACTTTTATATAACCACACTGCATATTTGTTCTCAAAAAACTGCATTTTGGTGTTTTTATGGGCGAAATGCTGTCCCCCCTTGTATACTGGTAAAAGAACATCGTTTTTGTGGGTTTTTGTTCGTGCTCGCAATAATAGTGTAACTTTTAAAATTTAGTCAACCAGCCTAAATCATTTGTGTTTATATTAATTTCTGAGAACTTATTTAACAGAGGTGTTGTGATATCCAAGTCTATAGTAACACTGAGTGACTCATGCTTCTTTAACAACTGTATGTGTACTTCCTTTTTATGAATATGCAAAAATAGCAGATCACATGACACAGCTACATTTTGTTTCATTGTTTGCATTAAATTACAAAGATCCTTAAATATCAAGATCTGGGTGATCTCATCACTCACAAAACATGGTATCAGAAGTTTATCAATGAATAGTGATTTGTCTATTAGTGTCTAAAACAGTGTGCTAAAAAGCAGTGGCAGATCTAGGGGGGGGGGCGTGGAGGGCGCACTCCCCCCCTTTCAGAGTTTGAAACTTTAGTCATGGGGCTTTTTGTCCTTGTCCACGCCCCCTCCAAATCCCCCACCCCAAGATCTGTCTTTAATGGGGTAATATACCTGACAGTCATTATACCTGTGTCACTGTCCATTATTAAAGGGGATTAGGTTCTTTTGTGTGTGTACTATGTTAGGTCTCATCCTCAAACAAACTGAGGATTACATCTTTTGTGGATGACTTTGTTTACTAACCTTTGTTTACCAGTGTATCTTTTAAACATGAGATACACAATATACAAAACTGAAATCACCCCAATTAATAATTTATTACTGCACTTCTATATTTCAGTTATAATTTGCTACAGTAGCTATGATAAGATTAAATTGCAAAAAAAAAGTAAAATGCTGAAAATGTTTCATCAAATTTAATCAGTTGGTTTTTGTGCTTTTAAAGAAAAACAATGAAAGAATCAGTTATTTAAAAAAAAAATGTGGAAGAAACATTGTGGCATATAAATTTAGATTCAAGTATGTTTCCCTCAATTTTTTCACAGTTATACCGTTGTTTATTATGGGAAGTCCCTTTGAAGTTTATCGCAGGTTCCATGTGTTTTTTTCATGTCAGTAAACTGCTGTACGTGTCTGACAATTGAGTGTAGAAAAAGCCCCAATAGGAAAAAAGAAACTGCAGAAAAAAGTCACACTAGAAAACTAGTGTATGAACAAATAATCCCAGTGGAAAATCCCCAAACCTTTGTTAGATGGTGTACACTATTTGGCAGGGCTTGTGTAAATGTGTTATGTACCATTTAGTTAAAGGGCTTTTATACTGAGGTATTTTCTACTGCAGCTTTTTACGGAGGTTTTTTTCTGCTAGAGGTTTTTTTAGTTTACTTGACCATTAGTATCATACACACAGAAAACGTAGTAGTGAGAGGGCTACATCATGGAGGTAAGTGTGTGTGCACACCTCATATGCATTAGAACACAAACAAAATACTTACACACATGCTTTATTGTTTCAAGTATTTGTGGCTTTCTGTAGTTTATAAACATTGTGCTGGTGTATGTTATAAATCATAGGGATTGTGTTATTAAATGTTGGCGTGCTAAGAAATGTAAAACTTGTAATCTAGGTTACATAATTGTATCTATGCTATAACAAACAAAATTATGGAATTACACCAATAACAAACGCAACTTAGCTATGATCGTGATCTATCTCCGGTCAAGTTTGAATTCGATTGGACAAAGCGTTTTAGAGTTAGAGTCTGGAAATGGAAATGTTGACGGACAAACAAACGAATGAATGGAATTACACCAATTTCGAAAGGAACCTAGCAATGATGGTGATCTATCTCCCTGTCAAGTTTGAATTCAATTGTACAAACGGTTTTCGAGTTAGAGTCCGGAAACGAAAATGTGGACGGACAGACGTCAGACACAACAATCTAATAGGTGGGGTGGGTAACATGCAACCCGCCTAATAACTTAGTTTACAGTTTATTCATCTACAATGCCACGCCCAATGATTGTACAATTTTTGTATGCGGACAAAAAGCAAATGTTGCTCAAATCACGTGAACAGTTAAAGGAAAAATCTAAAATAAATGTAGTGGATGACATACCTGATGAATTACGTGCAGCAAGGAAGATCCTATCTCCTATCCTATACAAAGCAAAGGCAGAGTTTGGTGATGGAAATGCAAGGATCCGTGGAAATAAACTTATAGTGAAAGAAAGGGTGTATAGTGTCAAAGATTTAGAATCTCTTCCGCAGCAATTGCGACCCTCAGATGTGTTTACACGTTAGAGAGATGACAGTGTAGCTTTCTACACAAAAATGGAGGTCCTCAGTGGCCTAGTGGTTAGCAAGTTTGGCATCTAATCATAGGCTGTCACCTCTGTGGGTTCGAGTCCCACAAGTGGCAATTCTGAGGACCTGTCCCAATATGACCCTGGCTGTTGAACGGGACGTAAAACCCCAACTTTGACTTTGTCTACACAAAAATGTCACCGTTTAGCAACCACTTCCCCTCAAATTTCCGGATTGAAGGCATTGAATTTAACTGTTGTGAACAGTTCTACATGTACTCGAAGGCTCTTCACTTCAATGATAAGCAGCAGGCAGACAAAATACTTAGTGCTATAGATCCGGTAGCGCAAAAAAAACTGGGATCTAAAATCACCGGATTCAAGAAGGATGTGTGGAATAAAAAATCACAAAATGTGATGGAAACAGGTCTTTTTGCGAAGTTTACTCAGAACCCATTGTTGAAACACAGCCTTTTATCTACTGACAATAAAACCTTGATTGAGGCCAACAAATATGATAGATATTGGTCATGTGGTTTATCCTTGTTTGATGACAAAATATGGAGCCAAAAGGAATGGAAAGGGGGAAACATCCTGGGGCAACTTCTTATGAAGGTCCGGGAGAGATTGAAATAAATAACCATAGAGAATATTAGAGGTTACATAAAAAAGACAAGATTTCAAAGTCATATAAGCTTAAAGAACTACCTAATCTATTGTGAAGGTTATCTAATCTGTTGATGTGAAATAACAGTTAAGCTGTAATAACAAAAGCTTTAATTTATATAATGAAACCAGATGCAATTTAAAAAAAAATACAAGTCTTGATAAAACTAAATAACTAGTTATGAACTTATTATAACATAAAAGTTGTGTACTCTGATGGTCTGATTACTGTAAAGCAAAATATGTAGCTTATATAATGAAAAACTGGTTGCAACATGATACTGCACAAAAAAGATAATAATTACAAAAGGATCTGAAAGTTTTAGAAATCTAAACAATCATTTAATATATTGTGGTAGTCTTGTAGTGTGACTGCGTGAAGTTGCAACACGGGTGAAGCAATAATTTGGTCTATATTAAAAAATTATATCTGTATGATGCAACAATGCTGCGTGTAGGAACAATTTGATCCTTTGTGTAAATTGTACAAATGCTATTGATATGGGAATATGGGAAAAAAAATTTGAAAGTGGTATAAAACTAAATAATTACTTAATGCACAGTGAAAGGCATGTAGTCTGTGGATGTGAAGTAACAATGACACTGTTATAGCAAAAATTCAGCACATCTAATGAAAAACTGTGTGTAGCAACAATGGTGTATAAAGTAACAATGTGACCCTTTTCTAGAAATTGTGTGTAAAGGCTACTAGGTACTATATGTAAAAATATAAGATTTGAAAGTTGTATATATCAAAAATTACTTAATGAACAGTGAAAGTTATGTAACCTGTTGGTATGAAGTAGCAACAATGCTGTTATAGTTATAATACAGCACATACAATAATATAACAATGATACTCTTATGGCAATAATTCAGCACATCTATTGAATTACTGTGTGAAGCAACAATGGTGTATAAAGTAATAACTTGAACCCTTTTCGAGAAATTGTGTGTAAAGACTACTGGGTATTATATGTAAAAACAAAAGATTTGAAAGTTATATATAACTAAATAATTACTTAAGAGTCTGTAAAAGTTCTGTTATCTGTTGGTATGAAGTAACAACAATGCTGTTATAGATATAATACAGCACATATAATAAAATTCTTCAGGCAATTGAAAAAGAAATTGATAAAACAATTAATTAACTAGACATGAAAGTTCTGTACCCTCTTGGTGTGAATTAATAACACTGTAAAGCAATAATATATGTATAGACTATAACGTTAAATACTGGATGCAAGTAAAAAAAATAAAAACATCGGAGAGTTTAGTAAAGATAAATAATCAATTATTATGACATTGCAACTTTGTATTGTGACTGTGTGAACCAGCTATACTGCTATAACAATAATTTGGTATCTCTAAGTCTTTAAATACCCAAATAATTGGGATAAAAGATTATATTTTCATCATATTTTGGGTATGTTCCCAAGATCTTCAATCTTTCTTTCATTCTGTGTGTTGACAGGTCGAATGGCAATTGTAAAGTATCGTCCTTTCAATACCAAGACACCAGGCTGAGTTGAAAGTTGTATATAAAAAAGAGTTAAAGAAAACATATTGGAAAAAAATGTTATCAAGAGTGTGCCAAAGTATATGCATAAAGCTACATGTAAAGCAAAAGGCTTAATGATAAGAAAACCTTTGATTGTAACTTTATTACGTAGCCACTTCTCTTACAATCTCGTTGGTAATATGTGATGTAACACTTACTCTACATTTTTATTGATAAAGTATGCATCGGTATAGCAGGTGGATGTACCTTTCTGCATCTGTGAATTTACCAAGAAACACTCCTTATTGTGAACATCCTTTACCTGTTTTTAAGTTTGCCTTAATACACTGCCTTGTATATTAGCACATTATTTCATTATGTATCCTTTTGTTTCTGTTTTACGTTTTGGTACATGTTTTGTTAAAAGCAAATGTACTGTATGGCAATCCGTTCTTTCTTTGTCATTAATTGTTGAAGACAACTTTAAAATCTGTTTGAATTCACAAGTTATAGAGAAAAAAAACTTAAAAATAAGGTGAATAGTCTTAATTTTCAATCATTTAATGTGAGAGGTCTTAGAGATCATAAAAAAAGATGGGAAATATTCCACTGGCTGAAAAAATTTCACAGGGGAAAAGATTGTATCCACTTACTTCAAGAAACTCATTCTACTGAAAACGATGTGGACACTTGGCGCAAAGAATGGGGGGCAGACATTTTCCTATCTCATGGTGATTCTAAATCAAAAGGGATTGCCTTCTTGTTGCCGCAAAGTAAATGTTTTAAAATTATCCAATTTAGAATTATATTAGAAGGGAGGATAGCATGTCTCGAAATAAACATCGATGATACTGTGATATCAGTCTTCAATGTATACTTCCCAACAAAAGATAAACCAGCTGATCAGTTAACCACAATTTCAAAATTAGAATTAGATTTAACTAATAATAGTCCAGAAGCACTCATTATAGGTGGAGATTTAAATCTATATATAAATCCCTTATTAGACAAATATAAAGGGAAAGAGACAGATCTTTCTCAAGCATGTAAATTGCTGAAGAATCTATTAAATGAGTATAATTTGGTAGACATTTGGCGTACTAAAAATCCAAATAGCCATCGTTATACCTGGCGTCGGAATAAACCTTTAATACAAGCTAGACTTGATTATTGGATTATTTCAGTAACATTAACATACAATGTAACAGAATGCGAAATCAAGCCATCTATTAAATCTGATCATAGCCTCATCTCCCTAACTCTTTTAAGTAATCTGAATACAAAAAAAGGACCCGGCCTGTGGAAATTTAATGCAGCTCTACTACAAAACAACGAATACGTTGAATTGCTGAGGGAAAAATTTACCTTTTGGAAGACTAAATACAATAACATTCATGATAAAAATACAAAATGGGACATGGTAAGATCGTTAATTCGCATTGAAACAAAGAAGTTTGGTAAAAAGATAGCGAAACAAAATAAAGATTTAGAAAATGAACTATATGAGCGACTACAACATGTTATGGTGAATCTCGATGAACACCAGACTGAAAGTCTACTATTAGAATATAAAAATATTCATAATGAATTAGAAATCATAAATAGTGCAAAAGCACAAGGTGTCAAACTTAGAGCCAAAGTAGACTGGGTAGCAGACAGTGAAAAATGCACTTCTTTGTTCCTAAATTTAGAAAAACAAAACGGTAAGCTAACTACAATAAATCGCTTGGTAGAAAATGGAAAGGAAATAAAGCTTGATACCGAAATCTTAAATACGTTAAAATGTTTCTACAGTGACCTATATTCAAAAAATAATAAACTTGACTCAAGCAACTATAGGCTTTTTTTGAACAGTAATATCCCCAAAATTAGTTATAATAGTGTAACTTTCTGTGAGGAGTCAATATCTATTGAAGAATTAAAAAAGGCTGTAAATAATTTAAAAGCTAATAAATCGCCAGGTACTGATGGTCTAACGGCAGAGTTTTATCAGTTTTTCTTTGAAAATATTAAGGATTACCTATATGACAGTATTAACTATTCTTTTCAAAATAAAATTCTTAGTACAGAACAACGGAGAGGAATCCTAAAGCTTATTCCAAAAAAAGACAAAGATTTAACAAACATGCGTTCTTTCAGGCCAATCTCCCTTCTAAATACAGATTATAAAATAATCACACACATTCTTGCCTCTAGACTTCAAAAAGTACTGCCAGAAATAATTTCCACTGATCAAAATGGTTACCTCCAGGGAAGATTTATTGGACATAACATAAGGTCAATTATAGATACAATGCAACACATTATTCTCACAAAGCAACAAGCTTATTTGCTATTTTTAGATTTTGAAAAGGCCTTTGATAAACTGGATCACAAATTTTTAATAAATGCGCTTCATAATTTTGGCTTTGAAAAAAATTATATTCAGTGGATCAAAATTTTGTACACGGATATTCAAAGTTGTATCCTAAATAATGGTTATACATCACCATATTTCCACATTACAGCAGGTATCAGACAGGGATGTCCAATCTCAGCTTTGTTATTCATAATTGCAGTGGAATGTCTTTCAATATATATATAAAAACAATAATAGCATAAAAGGTATCATAATAGGAGGTGTAGAAAGAAAAATTACACAATTAGCTGATGATACAACCTTGTTTCTTAGAGACATAGGGTCTATACAGACTACGATAAATACCTTACTGCTGTTTTACAGTGCATCTGGCCTAAAGCTAAATAACGGCAAAACTGTTGTGTTGCCTATTGGGAAAAATTGTAACAAACCACAAACAAATTTATTTGGTCTTCAGTGGGAGAGTAACGAAGTTTTGTCACTTGGGATATGGTTTTCTTGTGACATAAGCAATCTTATTAAAAAGAACCATGACCTCAAACTTGAAAAAATCAGAAATATTTTGAGTCACTGGTCAAAATTCAATTTAACACTCTTGGGGAAAGTGACCGTTCTAAAATCCTTAGCATTAGCAAATATAAATTTCTTAATCAGCAGTGTATACACACCAGACTGGTTCATAAATGATGTGCAACAGCTGGCATTGCAATTCTTATGGGATAACAAACCAAATAAAATCAAAACAAGTACATTATACAACACCATTGAAGATGGAGGTATCAAATTTCCTCATGTTGAAAGCTATGTAAAGGCACAAAAATGCAGTTGGATAAAGAGGTTAATGAGCAACAGTGTGACAAAAAGTTATGTAGAATCACTTATTCTTGTACCACTAGAAATTTTTGTAAGATGTAATGTTAAACTTGCAAATGAGTTGTTCAATCTGCCAAAGTTTTATAACCAAGTTTTTAACTGTTGGTTTAACCTTAATGAAGAACCCAACTCAGCTAATGAAGTTTTGCAAGAATACATCTGTTTAAATAAATTCATTGAAATTAATAATAAAATGGTTTTAGATGAAGAATTCATAAGACCTAAAACTTTGAAGATAGGTGATATTGTCAAAAATAATGGCAGATTTCTGACTCACGAGGAATTTCAAAGAAAATTTAATAGAAGAATAAATTGGCTAAAATTGCACTCTGTAACACTTGCAATACCAAACAAATGGAGACAAATACTTAACATGAACACCTCTTGTGAGAACATAGAAGTATGTGAAACTCGGATAACTATGCTAAACAATTTATCAAGTAAAAAGTGTTACTGGTCATTAGTAAAGAAAGTGATAACAAAACCAACCTGTATTAATAGTTGGGATGCTAAAGGTTTTGTGTTTAATGATGAAACATGGAAGAAACTATTTCTTCTACCAAAATTTACCACTTACAATATAAAAATAACAATGTTACAGTATAAAATTCTTCACAGAATTTATGCATCAAAAAGCAAAGTATCAAAGTTTGTACCTGAAATAAGTGGAAAATGTGAATACTGTAACATCGAAAAAAATATTGTCCATACCTTCTACGAGTGTGAAGAAATAAAAACTTTCTGGCAAAATTTTAAAACATGGTTTAACCACATCACAAACATTAACCTTGAATTGAGAATAGATGATATTATATTTGGAATTCACAGAACCATACCATTTAACACGGTAATTACCTTTTTTATATTGATTGGCAAGTTTTTCATCCATATGTGTAACAACGATAGGAAAAGGCCTAGCTTAATGGACTACATCCCAACCCTAAAACATCATCTCACAATAGAAAAACAGGTCTATGACAAAAAGGGAAAAAGTGGTAAATTTTGTATGCTCTTTGGACAACTACATGCAAATATTTGTACCTAAACAGTAAAGTGAAGTGATGGTTATCGACACTGGTGATGTGTACTTTATTCTATCAGTCAGCTTTTAAAGTCATAGTCGTTTTCTGTATATGTTATGCCATACGATGTATATATGTTATGTTCATATGTTGAAAAAAAAAGACTTAATAAAAAAACTTAGTTTACAGTCCTTAAGTTTGATTTTGGCTGTATGTATATCAGGTGCAGCTGTTTCAACTGTGTGGCAATGCCTAGAGTGGAAGAATCAGTCTGCTGTGCAGAAATAGACCATGTTTCTCAGAGGAAAGGTGACCGTAATTGCATCATTGGTCATCCTGGATTCGAACCTGGGTGCCTAAATGTGTATGCATTACAGATAGCATACTTTGCCTATTGTCAGGAACATGGCCACAGGGATGTTCAACTGAATGAAAGATATAGGTACATTGCATAGCAACAATTGGCCCGTTGGTCTTGGGTATATCTCGGAAAAGAAGTGCGAGTACCTCTACCTGCATGTGCAGTTGCAAGAATAAGGGCTGAATTCCCCAGTATTGACTATGCAGGATTTCAACCAGATAGAGAACTGCCACAATTGGAATTCAACTAGATAAACTTTGGTGTGGTGTTGTTATGTTCTACATCCTGTTCAACAGCCAAAGTTACATTGAGACAGAACCTTAGTCTTGGCACTTGCTGGGTTCGAACCCAGGCAGACGCGACAGCTTTGGATCAGATGCCACATTTGCTAACCACTAGGCCACTGGGGACCTAATATTATTTAAATTAAGAGTCAGTATACACCAAGCACAGTTATTGGACTAATATAAACCATAAAAGCTAAAATTAATATCATTTACTGTGTATGTTTTACTACCTTCAGTATGACATTGAAAAATGTCACAAAGCATGAAATGCTATTTATATCATTTAAATGGATCACTAATATTAAAGTTGATGATATATAGTATGATTGCTCTAAGTTAAATATTTAGTACATTGCACACATTGACCATTTGTATTAAAATAGTTTATGGTAAACAAACTGTCAGTTTTCTTCAAAAATAATTGTGTACATCACCTCAAATTCACTGTCCCAACTCTAATTAAGACTGTTTCTCTTATATCTTACCTTTCTATTATGCAACCTTATTGTTGCTCCCAAGAGGGTCAGGTAATAGAGGTTCTACTGTACTTACATATAGTTTCACCTTTACTTGATAATGCCTTGATTTTGATAATGGACATAATTTCCAATTGTACAATAGTTTTGCCGCTCAGCTAATATGTACATACACATGAGGTACAAGTTTTGTTACATTTTGAAATTATAAGTGTTCTCACAATGTACATAAAATGTGTATTCAAGATTTATAAAACATTCAAGCTTTATTGGAATTTTGAGTTAAAGGAAAAAATATTTCTAAATTGATATGAACTAAGACAGCATCATTTACCAATGCCCACAGAAGGTAAAAAAAATAGAAGATTCTGTTCATTGCCATAACAGACTAATGATCATGAAGACATTACATTTGCATATCTGATTAACTTTGTTATTGAGTAATCAAAATGTGCATTAACTCTGTCTTTAACATATAACAAATATTTACACTTACCAAAACAGAGCATCTGAATATTAATGTTCTGAATAAATAATTAAATGCAGAAGCCAATTTTAACTTACATGAACAAAAGAGTATCCACCATCTATATGCTGAAAACTGTCTTTTGTCACTAGATGTAAATCACAATATATTACTTATCCCCATTTGTTTTTTCAAGAATTTATTTATAATACTGTAGCTGAATACAAACACATGGAATAAGTGTTCAAAAACTAAATATAAAAAGAAATGCAGTACTGGATTGGATTGGATCAAGTATACCATGCACTACAAACCACACACATAGAGATAGCAGCACCTCAATGTCGTCACAGCTAAGATAACATGGCTGTGCTCTCTGCACTGAGTGAATCTGGCTCATGTGTAAACAAATGGCGATTGGAGACTAACCGGTGTACTGCATACTGTATGAGATGTATTTTCTGACTAATGGGTATATACACAACAAAATAAGCTAATGTCGATTTTTGGTGCAACTAGGTCTTTAAAGAAATGGCTACTTCTTTGTCTCAGCCTCCTTCAATGGAGTTTAGTGGTGCTGTGGCAGCAAACTCGAAAAAATTCCGCCAAAGGTTTGAACTTAGATGGATGCTAGTGGAAAAGCAGAAGAGAACGATAAAGTGATCACTACTACTTCACATAATAGGTAAGGAAGGATTATATATATCCATAACACTTTCAGTTTTTCAGCTGCAAATGAGGACAGTGATCCAAGTACCCAGCAAGCATGATCATATGGGGCCTATGTGGGCTATAGGTGGGCAAATAGCAATATGGGTCCTATAAAGGATATATATGGGCACAGAATGCCCAAAGGGGGCCCATATTGGTCCCATTTATATAAAAATACTTAATGTTCCCTAAATAGTACAAAATGAGGAAAATAAAACAGATTTAATCATAGATTCATTTGGCATCATGTTGATTTGGACTTCATAAAGAGTGGTAAACAAAACATTTATTATCACAATGTTTAATATGGGCCCCAGAATGGACTTTTATGGATGATTTACTGGTATAAGGGTCCCAGATAGGTCCCATATATAAATCCTAGAGGAAAAATGTAAATATATATAACAAGTGTTCTTTATTAACTTCTCATCTGATTTTGAATGAAAAAATCCAAAAATAAAAAAGGTCCTATTTGAGAAAAACAACTTGTCACAAAAGCTTTTTAAATAAAAGTGTACACGCATATTGGTTGGACCTGTGCAGGTCAAAAATGGGTATAATATTCTCACAAGGGACCCTCATTATTATCACATACAATAGCCATTTTATAGCTCTGTAAATGTATTGTCAAGTTTTTGTAAAAAAATGTATTAAATTAAATTTGTTGTATATCTCACTAATTAATAATCTAGTGGTTTATATTACCTTAATGTACCACAAACACCTTTTTCATGTATAAGAGTACAGAAATCCTAAGTCTACAGTTGTGGAAATTCTGTAAAATTTTAGTTTCTCTTAGTTTAACTCAAGGGGTCATTAATAGGTCCAACCCCCTATATCATGCAGTACAGATATGTTTATCTTTTCACACAGATAGTATTTTGAGGCAGTGCTAGGAAAATGGGAAAACATCCCATGGTGTAAAACAGGGTAGCCTTTCGTCACTAGGATACAAATTACAGTACAATTTAAAGATTATAAATATGTGTGAGAAATCTATGAAATTTGTAAAAATTGTGTAAATAAGGCTAAAATAATAAACTATGATATTTTTGGTGGGGATTCATAATGAAAAAAATCTTTATTAATCAAATAATGCATGTGCTTAATTAGATCAGTTAACTGAGGATTTCATCATGTGTTTTACTTGTGTCTTGACAAGGCTATGTAGCTGTTTTTTTATGTAGCTGCTTGGGCCATCTGGAAAAAGGGTTTGAGTGAATCATTAAGTGATGAGTTTCTGATACACATTTCTGTATTCTGTATAAGACAAGCTTAGACACAAATGTGGTACATCATAAGCTTTTGAACTTGAAATGATTTGAATTACATTCTGGAAATTGGATAATAGTATAGTATGAATCACGATTGTATTGTGCATTATTTACAAAGGCTTCATGAAAGTGTATTAAAATATTAGACAGAATATGTGGGCAAAGTGTGAAGGAAATTGCAGACTGTTCACACAGATCAACTCATTTTTGGGCTTCTATTACATGCGAGCTGAACTACAAATGGACCTTGAGTTGGTAGTGTACATTTAAAAACTGAGCCGGTCCATACATCTGAACCTATATGTAGGACCAATAAGAACCTGGATGCAGTTTACCATATAATGCCCTTGTCAGACCCACACATAACCCATATACAGAGCCCATACTGGTCCCATCACCAAACCATTTGCAAACCATCTGGGCCCCATGTTCAAATTACAAGTTGGGCCCATGTGGGACCCATTTATTTCACAATAAAGGCCCCATATGGGGCCCATATATGACCCTTATTGATAAACCATATTGGTCCCATCAGAAAACCATTTGCAAAAACTGACTGGGGCCCATATAGGGCGCCCACAAAGGCCCCATATAAGAACCCATTTGGGACCCTTGTTGGTCTCATATGTAGTGCTGGCTGGGTATGACCTTAAAAACGGTTCCAGATAAATTTGAGAAATACTGTAACCCAAGGAAAAATGTTATGCTGGAAAGATATTTCACTTCAATCAATGTAACCAAGGTCCAGGTGAAACCATAGGCCATTATGTTACAAAGCTGAAACAACTTAGTCTCAACTGTGAGTATGATGAACTTAGAGATTCACCAATAAAGGGACAGGATAATTTGTGGAATAAATGATAATGTAACTCATGAACAACTTCTCAGAACAAAAGAGCTAGATTTGAAAACCTGTGTAGACTACTGTAAAGCAGCAGAGACAGTAAAATTCCAAGCATAACAAATTATTAGTTTCTGTGCAGTGGAATCCACAAGAGTAGTATAATAGTATGAAAAATTTGCCCTCAGGTTAACTAGGGTAAAAAGGAGGGGTAAAAAGTAGGTTTAAAAAGTAGGGTAAAAAGTAGGTTAAAAAAGTAGTAAGGTAAAAAAGTAGTAGGGTAAAAAGTAGGTTAAAAAGTAGAAGGGTAAAATTAGGTTTAAAAAGTAGTAGAGTAAAAAGTACTAGGGTAAAAAAACTAGTAGGGTAAAAAGTACAGTGCGCATGCACAGTGGTGTGTAGCAATCTGATTGGTAGATGACGTCGTTTGACCAAATGTTGGAATCTGATTGGTTGATGACGTCATATCACGTGACTAAATACTGCAATCTGATTGGTTGATGACATCACATCAACCAGGATGCAGTCATCTGATTGGTTAATGATGTCATATTGATTGGTTGATGGAGTGATGGTGATTGTTTATTAGGTCGCGCATGCGCACATTGTTGATTATGGTTTGGTACAGTATATATGTGTAATTTTATATTTTTAGCCATAACTTCCTTATTTATGGATGGATTTTGATGAAAGACCAAAGGAAGCGTTATGAAATACTCTTTTCAGTGGTATATAGTTTTCTATATGTATCTTTCATAGTTTTTAAGATTATTAATAAAAAAGGCAAAATTTAATTTTGTGAAATTTAATTTAAAGTGACTTTGAAGTTTAAACTGCAATATCTCGCTTATTTCTGGATGGATTTTGATGAAATCAAAAAGAAAGATCAAAAGAAGTGCTATGAAATACTTTTTCCAGCAATGTATAGGTTTCCATATATATCTTTTGAAGTTACTGAAGTTGTGTAATATTCAGATTTATTTCAGATATATTTAGACTCTTCAAGATGCGAATAAAGATCTCATACTTTTCCCAGGACACATGTGGTAATACACTTGTGTTTAAAGTTTGTACGTTTTCCAAATCACTTGTGTTCATTTTGTGCACCAAACTATGAGTTTGAATTAGCTTGAATAAATGAACACAAGTGAGGCATTATGAAATACTCTTTTCAGTGATATAATTTTTTTAAATGGATCTTTTATAATTTCAAAAGTTATTGATGAAAAGGCAACATTTAATTTTGTGATTCTGTTTGATTTGAACTGACTTTCCAAGGTTAAACTGCAATATCTCGCTTATTTCTGGATGGATTTTGATGAAATAAAGACCAAAAGAAGCGCCATGAAATACTATTTCCAGTAATGTATAGTTTTCTATATGTATCTTTTATAGTTTTGAAGTTATTGATGACAAAGCAAAAAGTAAGTGTTGTGTAATATTCAGAACTTCGAAACCATATTTAGACTTTGCAAGATTTGAATAAAGATCTCATACTTTTCCAGGACACATATGGTAATACACTTGTGTTTAAAGTTTGTACGGTTTCCAAATCACTTGTGTTCATTTTGTAAGTATAAGAAGATATTTTTATAAAGACAGGAAGGTAAGTTTGAATATGATAAAATGTCGACATAAAGTTTGTGATTACATGAGAACATTGAAAAAGTGAATCAGCTACTTGAAAAAGCTGTTTTTGATAAAATTTGGTTAAGTGGGACTGTGTATGTGGAAGTGTTAAAATGTAAGGGAGAAAGTCAAATACACATTGGACATTTAAATGAGATAGTTGACTAAAACAAATTGGGAAAATTTAGTACGTTTAATGCAAAAGTATGCTAAAACAATAGGTCTTGAGAGGTACTTTGGTGAGTAAATTGGGTGAAATTTAAAAAGAAGTGTGCATGCGCAAAATAAAATTTAGAGTGGTACGGAGTGCACATGCGCGTATTAAAATTTAGGGCCAACGTTATAAAAGTGACGTTTTTGAATCGGGTGAATCATTTTACAGTGTTTTAGTTTTATTTTCAGTTCAAGTGGTGATATTATTTTTTTTTTTTTGGTAATTTGTACATCTGTGCATAATTTAACAGGATGTGGCCAAACAGATCTCCTTTCATCGAGTAGTGTTTATTTGCTTCCTAATCCCGAACTGGAAAGAATGAACAGACAATGTCAGCATTGCTTTAAGACCTTTGATTTGACTTATAAGAAAAGAAGACATGAAAAAATCTGTCTTGGTTTACAAGCTAAAAAGAGACTGCATTGTTATATTTGCTGGAAAGGATTTGTGAGTGTACAAAATTGAACAAAGCATGAAAAGAACTGTGTAAATGTTGGAGCAAGTTTAGAAGAAGATTTAAAGAAATTTCAATGCGAAAAGTGTCATCACACATTTGTTTCAAAGCAATTTTGTAATTTTGTTGAATCCCTGCATCTTGCACTGTTATCGAGATAAATACATTTTACGCAGAAATTCAAGATGGTTGCCTAAATGGCGGGAAAGTATTTTTGGAAAAAGTCGCCAGTAGACTCTGCAGATACCCTCCTGCTCAATATCAATTTCAATATTACGCAGAAAATCAAGATGGCCACCACCATGGCGCAAAAACAATTTTTGGGACAAGTCACCAGTAGACTCTACAGATACCCGGTGGCTCAAAAAATTTTATCGTTTTACTATCTTATAGCCGATTCAAAAGTGCCTGTATAACATATTTAAGCAAAATTCTCCAAATGCAATAGTTTTCATGTTACAACTCATTTACTCAGCAGTGAGAACCTCAAAGTAGCTATTGCTCAGCTATGTAATGAGCTACAGGTCTATAATTTTTCTTTGTTCTAGCTAACCAAAAATTAGAAGAATAACAAATTTAAACAAAATACTCTAAATGTAATAGTTTTCAAGTTACAACTGATTTACTCAACAGCTATATTTTGAAAGTAGCTATTGCTCAGCTATACAATGAGCTACAAGTCTGCAGATTCACTATGTTATAGCTGACAGAAAAGTAGGTGAATAACATATTCAAACAAAATACTGTAAATGCAAAAGTTTTTATGTTACAACTGTTTTACTCAACAGTGAAGACCTGAAAATAGCTACTGCTCAGCTATCCCATGAGCTGCAGGTCATTTTCACTGTTATACCTGATTCAAAACTACATGAATAACATATTTTAACAAAATTCTCTGAATGCAACAGCTTTCAAGTTACAAGCAATTTACTCAACAGTGATAACATGAAAGTAGCTGTTACTCAGCTATGCAATGAGCTACAGGTGTGCAATTTTACTATGCTATTGTTGTGTCGTCTGCATGCGCATGGCCAGTGCTGAAGCGTGGGGCTGCGCAGGTTATCGCAGAGATTAGGTTTAGTTGTGACCGACGTGTACATGGCCACTGTTATGCCCGCGGATCTGTCGGAAGTGTCAAGTTAAGAAGAGAAATGTGTCAGAATTAGGAGATATCTTGTATTAAACGGATGTGAATTGTTCACAGTACAGTGACTATTTGTAGTTAGTTGTGAGGAACAGGGGTTCCTGTTATTCATATGTATATCTGAAAACATTGTAAGGAACAGGGTTCCTGTAGTTTAATTGTCAGGGATTGTGAGAACTGTCAGTGTCAGATCCGCCACGTGTGTCAATGTAGTGTCTTCAGTTCAGTTTATGCAGTGAACTACAGTTGTTAGTGGTCTACAGTTAATGCAGTGAGCTACAGTTACACAGACCATTGATGCAGTAACTACATAGCTATACAGACACTTTGGGGGGAACGTAGTTCCTGTGGATGTGTCGGTACCGGCACGGCACGGCATCAGTTGTCAAAGGTAGGCACTTTATTCAACACTATTGCTGACTAAAAAGTTACTGAATAACATATTTATACAAATTTCTGTAAATTTGAAAAATTTAATTACTTAAATGTAGCTTTTATAAGCTACAAGCTTACCATGTGGAACTGAATGCTGAATCTAACCGTCCAGTGGAGGGATTACAGCTGAGACTGAAAGAAGTAGTCAATTTTTCTTGGATATGAAGTAATAGGTAAAATTAATGTTTTGAAAATGCCAGTCTGAGACCCGTTTACACAGCCCAGAGACAGAGTCTGTAATAAGCCAAAAACCAAAAGAATAAGTGACAGTGCTAAAAAAACTGTCAGGATGTTTTGAATGCAGGAGAGAAGTGCAGCCTATGCTCACTTTGAGAAGTAAAAAGCCCATAGGGCTTCCACGGTGAAAACAAGCCCAAGGCCTGAGAATCTCATAAATCTAAGCCACCCTAAAATAATATTAAATGACAACCTTAATAAGTCCTCAAACATTATACAAATACACATTAATAAAGACCTTACCCAACATCCTGAGGAGGTAAACATACACCTAGACCCTGGGATTAGACTCCTCAAGACTTGGTTGTAGCAGATGTGTCCCCCTTCTTTTCTTTCCGAGGATAACTGGTGTGAGTGGAAGGGTCCAGGACTTGTTGTGCCGCTACTATTGGTGCCAGATACATATTGTTGTCATTGTCTGACAAAGTAAGGTCTTTTAAGTAAAAATTTGTAAATATGTTGTGAGCTTTCCAGTGACAGGCTTGCATGATTTGGTCCGACACCCCACCGTAAAAGGCCTTGGAGGCCGCGAAGACCCTAATGTCATGCATTTAACTTAGGTCAAGTCCAAGGCTTGTTGGTCTGCTTGTTTATAACAAAGCAGAATGATTTGTTTTAACCAAAAGAGAGTAGCGGGTCTGATGTCTGAGGTGTGTCCTTTCTTGAAGGAAATGAAAAGAAGGGATTGAGACCCTCTCAGGTCTTTGGTTCGATCCAATACCTCAGGGCCCGTACAGGATACAAGGTCCTATCTTCCTTGAATTGTCTATCTACAATGGTAGTCAAAGAAGGAATAGTAACCGGAGACACCCTTTGAGACCCTTCTCTTGCTAGTTGGTTTTTGGCTATGAAATCAGATGGGAACAAGGCAACATTTTCCCATTGGCTTAGATTAGATACTTTGTTTGCAACCCAGGCATGAATTTCGCTGCGGCGCTTGCCGGAGGCCAAAGCTAGCAAGAAAGCAGTTTTGAGAGTAAGATGTTTGAGGTCTGTGTCATTCATAGGCTCAAAGGGTGCTTTTGTGAGCTCATTAAGAACAACAGAGAGGTTCCATTTTGGAAGATTCCTGGAACTTTTGGCATGATCCCTGTGAAAACTTGAGAGTAACCTGTTAAGGTCTGAGCTCTGGGAGATATGATGCCCAGCTGGGCCCAGGGTGTCAAAAATAGCAGTTCTATAACCATCAATGGTCGAAGGGCATCTGTTTAGGTCTTGGTACAGGTACATGAAAAAGCCTGAGACTTGTTTCACAGAGAGAGTGGAGAAATCCACCGAATTTTCACTGCATCATTTCTCAAATAGGGCCCACTTTGACCTGTAGATGGTCCTTGTTGATGATCTTTGAGGGGCAATTCTCTCTGCCGCCTCCACAGAGAAGTTTTGTTCTTGGAGCTGTCCACTCCTAGACACCAGGCATGGAGGTTGAGATGTTGTGGATTGTGGTAAAACACATAGTTGTGGGACTGTTTGAGAAGAGTTGTTGACACTGGTAGTTGAAGTAAGATCTCTGTTGAGAGCTGCACTAGGTCCCAAAATCAGGGCATCCCTGGCCAGCCTAGGTCTATTACAAGGATCAGGCCATGGCATTGTCTGATTTTTTGGATCACCCTGTGAAGGAGATCCGTTGGAGGGTAAGCATAAGCTGTGAGACCCGACCAGTTTATGTTTAGAGCATCTATGTCCCAAGCATTTTGGTCTGGGACTGGAGACACGTACAGTGGAAGTTTGTGGTTCAGGCGAGTGGTAAATAGGTCTACATGAGGGGTGAACCACTTCTGACAGATCTGTTTGAACACCTGTGGATGCAGTGACCATTCTGTTGACTGGACTTGGTTCGACCTGGACAGTAGGTCAGCCATCACATTCAGACACCTTGGAATGTATCTGGCTTTTAATGTTATCTTGTGATGATGGCACCAGGTCATGATCTTCCACAGGAGAGCACACATGTTCGCCAAGTGGGTTCCTCCTTGTTTGTTTATGTAGGCCACTACTGTTGAGTTGTCCGTAGCAACCAGCACTGTTTGGTTTTGACACTAGTCCTTGAACCTTTGAAGGGCCAGAGAAACTGCCTTCAGCTCTAGAACATTTATGTGTAGCCTTTTTTCCCTGTCTGACCACAGACCCTTTGTGGAGGTTTGCTCTAAGTGAGCGCCCCAGTCTTCATTTGAGGCGTCTGTAAAGAGTTGGATACTGTGGTCTTTGGGAAGAAGGTCTGCACCTTTCATCACATTTGTGGGAATTTGCCACTAGAATCTAGATGGTATTTGTAGCCTACGAACGACAACACTTGAGCAGATTTTAGTTTGGATTTCT
Source organism: Sabellastarte sp. h YS-2021 (assembly GCA_964017235.1). Taxonomy (NCBI): domain Eukaryota; kingdom Metazoa; phylum Annelida; class Polychaeta; order Sabellida; family Sabellidae; genus Sabellastarte; species Sabellastarte sp. h YS-2021. Next base: position 2,007,805 of record OZ024931.1, read on the forward strand.
CCTGATTTATTATCCACCCCAAGGACTGAGTCAGGTCTACCACTGTCTGAGTGTTCATTTGGGCTTCCAGTCGTCCAGGTATTGGTGAAGCCTGATTCCCCTTGTCAGGACTATCAGTTTCACTTCCTTTACAAGCATTGTAAAGACCTGTGGGGCTGTGGCCAGTCTGAAAGGAAGGGAGGTGAACTGGAACACCTGTGATCTGTGGCAAAACCGTAGATACTTCCTTGAGTTTGGGTGGATGGGGATGTGAAGGTAAGCGTCTGATACATCTATTGACGACACCCATTCCCCTGGAATCAGAGAGGCCCTGATGGACTTCCATTTTTGAGGAGGAAGTCTTCTCGATCCTTTACTAGCTGAGACTTGAACAATGAGGAAGGCCAAAATGGCGAATTCCTCAGTTCTTGACGTCTCGTATCCCCTAAGTGTGGTTGTAAGAGGGTCATCTCGGCCTCGCGCCTGAGCAGGCCAGTGTTGCCCATGGTATAGAGTTCCCTTTGGCGTATATCAGCCAAAAATTTACTTGGGCAGGCAAGAGTTCTTTGCTGAATAAGAATGGTCTTATTCAGCACTTCAAAATAATCACAGGCAGTGTCATAACCATGTATGGCTGCTTTCTCAGGATTGGCACCTTTTTGAATCTGAGTTTTGACCATATTAAAGGTCGATTTCAAACTGTGTTGACACTTGTTCATATCAGTGTTACAAGAAGAAGTTTTAGCAAAAGCAGCTGTGAAGTTGATAGTAGAGAGGTTCTGGCTAGCCTGATGTTCCAGTTCCTTAAGAACTGGTAGGGGAACTTTGCCCATAGGGGGTCCAGAGGGCTTGGGAGAGATACAGATTATGGAAAAATCTGTGTTTAATTCTTGCATTTTGTCTTCAAAGCAAGGCTGTCCCACCTTGTACCACTTTGCAGTGGTGGGAGGGAGTTTAATGTACTTTCCCTCAGGTAAATTAGAGGCCAGGAAATCTTGCTCAAATTTATCAAAAGCATCTTTAATACGAGAGCTGAGAGGGAGTATAGCTGAAGGGCCTCTAGGCCTAAGCTCCTGTTGGCCTTTTTGGTCATCCAAGCCCAGAAGTGGAAGACCTAGGCATAGTTTCCCTGGGGTCAGGGAGATCTAAGATATGCCTAAAGGTCTCCACTTTTTCAGCATATTGAGAGGGTAAGTCAGCCATGGCCACTTCCCTATAGAGAAGGGGATCTGGATCATGTTGAGGTTGGTCTAGTTCAGAAGGGGCCCTATGGGGCTGAGAAGACCTTTTCTTGTGCGTAGAGGACTGATCCTCCTCCGAGGATGACTACTGAGAGATATATTTGGCCCGAACCTTGTGTTTGCGCTTGTCCGAATGTTTCTTGGCTCTAGACTAACACACCTGTTCGGATATGTCTGAGTGGTGATCCGGATCTGAGCCATGTTCGGACTGAGCATCTCCGAACTGTGGAGGAATAGGACCATACATGTCCAACTCCATGGCTTCATCAGTACGTTTGGAGGTAGTGTTCAGGGGTAAGTTATCAGATTGTTACTGGGGCCAGGCTTAGAAGCAAAAGTAGAGCTCTGATTTAACTCCACTTCTTTAGCAGACTTTTTAATGGACTGCATCTCGTCTCTGAGAGACTTCATTGCTTCAAGCATAGAAGCCTGGAAAACCCCCATTTGTTGCTGAAGTTGGATGTTAAATTGAGAACCCAGGGATTTCTCAAGTTTAGACTCGATCTTTTGTTGTAAAGCCATACCTGGGGTTGGTGGGAGTTTTAGATGGAGTTTTTAATGACAAAGCCTCCACAATCCAATAATAGGTATTAACTGAGACATATAAGATAAATGAAGCAATATATCAAACGCTTCCATATCATGCGGCCAACAAGAAAAGGAGGAAGAGTTGAGAAGAGTTCCATGAGAGTACAACCTGAGGCTACGGCCAACTATAAATGTCTATTTTTCTTGGAGGTTGGCCGGGGCCTCCGGGATCAGCATTCAGTTCCATATGGTAAGCTGTTGTAGCGCAATAAAAGCAATAGTTTTCAAGTTATAACTAATTTACTCAACAGTGGTAACCTCAAAATAGCTATTGCTCAGCTATGACATAAGCTACAGGTGTGCAAATTTAGTATATTATAGCTGATCTAAAATTAGGTGAATAATATATTTAAAGGAAACACTCTAACATAGTTTGCAAGTTCTGATTTACTCAACAGTGAGAACCTTAAAGTAGCTATTACTCGGCTATGCAATGAGCTACAGGTCTGAAATTTTATTATGTTATAGCTGACCCAAAAGTAGCTGAATAACATATTTATACAAAATTCTCTAAATGCAATAGTTTTCAAGTTACAATTGATTTTACTCATCATGGAAGTTACTGAAAAGTCAAAACATAGCCATTACTCGCTTAGCTATTGGGATAGACTCCAAGGTTACTCACCATGTTATAGCTATGAAAAAAGTAGCTGAATAACATTTTAACAAAATGCTCTAAATGCAATACTTTTCAAGTTATAAGTGATTTAGTGCCAGATTTCATGGATTTCAATGCATTAAAAATTATTTTAAAAATTCATAAAAAAAATTAAGAAAGATCCAGGCATGATACTCACACAAGGTAATCTACTTGAGGCCTTGTACATATGTGCAAGATATGGGAGAAATCTCTGCAATAGTCAATGAGAAAATTGTGATAAAGTGTTGAAATTTTCACTTTAGGGTGAGGGTACCTCACTTGTAATGGCTCTAGCAAACAGACAAATAAAAAGATCTGCATGCGTTGAACAGTTTTTCATCCTCTATAGATAAGGTATCTTTTAAAAAACAGCATGTCTCTGGGCCTTGTAGTTTTGGAGAGGTCGTTCACGCTTACGCCCACACCGCAGAGTGATGCCATGTCAGCTGACATAAAAAATAGCCAGCCTCGGCAGGCAAGTACCCCGGCCTGCAGGTATAACTAAATGGGCAACAACATTGAGATAGGAACAACTTCAGTTGTAAGACGTATACAGAATCCATGAAATGTTGTCAGATGTAAGATTCACAGGCTATGATTTTTACAAGTTGTTTTCATATTTTGATGCCCTAGAACCAGTTATAACGGAGATATAAGGCCCCTTTAGCATGACTCTACATGACCTTGAAGCAAGAGTCAAAGGTCAAATATGACACTTGCAAAAGATTTGCAGATCATGATTTCCAAGAAGTTGTTTTCTCATTCTAATAAGGGAGATAAGGCGGCCATTTTGTTTTCAAAACAAGGCCAAAATTACTCTCAGACAAGCTTTCCTAGCCATTTACATTTTGTACAAATCTAACACAGCTTGCTGCAATATTTTAAATTTTAGAACATATGAATGATTTTCGAGCAAATTGGCTATGGCGTCCATGTTTTTTTTTTAATGAGTACCATAATTTTTTACAGGCATGTATTCACAGCAATAAACATGCTCTGCTATTTTGGTGAAGATATGCAACTGTGGTAACATTGGTTTAATAGGGTCCTTTCTCAATTAAGCATTTTAAGACCGAACGTATTTAAAGCATTGCATGGCAACAGTTGTTGCTAGATACCCTCCCCCCAAATAGTCAGTTCTAGATCCTCTTTGGGTAAAGATATCCTGAAAATGTGGTCTAAATCCATGCATGGGTTTAGGTTGTGTAACACCACAAAGTTTAAGACCTAAAAATTGTTTATGGGTTTGCCATGGCAACAGTTGTTACCGGATACACCCCAAAACCTAATCAGCTCTTGGGGTAAGCATACCCTGAAATTTGGTAAAAATCCATGCAGGGGATCATCTTAAGTGTTGCCATGGCGACATTTGTTACTGGATACCCCCCAAAACCTAACCAGCTCTAGATCCTCTTGGGGTAAACATACCCTGAAAATTTGGTGAAAATCCATGCAGGGGTTTGGGCTGTGGACCACACACAAAGTTTAAGACCAAAAAATCGTAAAAGTGTTGCCATGACAACAGTTATTACCGGATATCCCCCAATATCTAACCAGCTCCAGATCTTCTTCGGGCAAACATACCCTGAAAATTTGGTAAAAATCCGTGCATGGGTTCAGGCTGTGGAACATCCACAAGCCTTATGCCCGCCGCTGCCCGGACGGCGCAAGTGACGACTATAACACCAGCCTTTATGGGCTGGGGTTAAAGAGGCCTTACGTTGTGTGAAACAAGATGACCATTTTTTAGGTCAGCTAATTCTTTCGAAGTAGATAGATCCTGACTAAGAGAAGCACTCTTGACTGGGGATATCCCAACAGGGTGAGTAGACTCAGACTAATTACTGTAATTGTAGATGGTTCAAAGAGTTTTTCCCACTTTTTTTCTGATTTGTCCTTTTTCTTCTCTTTCCAGATTTCATAAGGTATTGCAAGTTGTTGACATTGATCTGTGGCTACAGATAAACAGGAAGGGCAGTCTTTTAACACATGGATCCGAGTGACCCTTTCTCCTGACAGCATGTACAGTTTTGGTATCAAATATATCATGATGCGAATGCATGACCATTTCTCCAGTGGAATTCATGTATGTTAAGGAAACACAAAATTTCACACCAAAGAACAAAAATTGAACTAGATTGTGAATACCAATATATCCCCAGACAGGCCACCTCTCACGCCACAGACATTCACTCGGTATTTTTGTAGCACCTATTTTTGGTGCATCACAATTATTATAAACTATTATAAGACCTTAAGGTGACCTTAAAATTAAAGCTAGACTTAAATTTTTCACAAATAATACATATCAAAGTTATATCTAATACAGTTTGAGACATGTCAAACTTACCATTTTCCAGGTTTCAAATATGTGGAAAATGTAGAAAAATAGAGTCACACTGGTGGATGTTTATGGCCCTCATACACAGGTTGAAACATCTATCTAAAGCCTTGATTTTTCTCACATGTAAACAGAATTTAATCTTATATTCCCAGATAAGATTTCAGCTGTATAAGTCACACTGTTAGACCGTTATAGGGCTTAAAACAGGCAAAAAGTCAATAAATTGGGTCTCTATGGTCATTTTAGATCTCAAGGTTACTTTAAAATTAAACTTACAGACTTAAAATTTTTCAAAGAGTACATGTAGAAGTTATATCTACTACAGTTAGAGACTTGTCAGACTTACCATTTTTAAGTTAGAGGGTAAAATATGGGAAAAATGTCTTGTGTACATTCTTTATGGGCCTCAGACAATTTTAAGTTGAACATAAAGTCTTCATTTTTGGCATATGTAAGGATAATATAATGTGTTCCAAGGTACAATTTGAGCCAGATGAGCCACATACTTTGTGACCTAGAGGGCTTTAAGTGGCCAAAAGACAAATTTCTGACCTTAAGGTCACCTTAACACAGGATTCCTATCCTGACCCAAATACATGTGTATGGTACGTTTGAATGAAAACTGTAGAAGCATTTTTGAGTTATCGGGCACGCAAGTCAAAACGTGCAGCAGCAGCATAACGGATGTGAAACCAGTATATCTCTGACTTTTGTCTGGGGATATAATAAACACGGACCCGCTTACACTGAACTAATGGTTTTAGTCTGTTAGGTAGGATATATTAACACAATAAAAATAAGCTTTTTTGCTGAATGTCTGACAATGCTGTTTCTCTTCCAACTTTCACATTTGGAGGTGACTGGAAGGTTTTTAGATGTAACAGGTTGTTAATGAAGTCACAGAAAACACTTCATTCAATCTTTTATTTTTCTGAAAGGAAGTTTAAGATGTATCAACAAAATTGCCAGATAAATTTGATAACACTAAAACCTTTTCAACTAGATATATGATGCACTGTTAAAAAAAGACATGATGCCAAAGACGAAGAAGCATGTTATTACAATTCCCACTCTCTGAAAAGTACATCTGGGAAATCCTAGCCAAGATGAACTATTGGGCTAATAATGCAACACAGATCTTCTTTTAAAGACTCGAAATAAAATGGTTTGTAACTTAGCCATTGTAGGCAGAACAATGGAAATAGAACATGGTGGCATAGAACTAAAAAAAACATCTTGAATAATGTCCACTCTGTTAATGCTGTGAAAGGTTTTTGACAGTAGTCCGAATAAACACCAAAAATTTCAGAAAATCAAATTTTTTTACATTTTCCATGCATAGTAGCCTTGCAATATTCCCTATAAATCTTTTTGTCCAGTATTTAGCTGAAAAGAAACATATGTGTAGTTAAAAAGCAAGAGGGAAATGCTGCTTTCCTTGCAAACTGCTGATACAATAACAATGTGTCAAATTGTATCATATGTCTTTCAACACTGATCAATTAAACATCATCACATTTTGAAAATGAACTAGAGGAATGCTTTTGCTAAGAAAAGCAAAGCGTCCCTTAAAGTTTAAAATGCTTTGTGGTTTTAATAAGCATGCTGTAAAGCGAAGAATGCACAAAGCTGCACCGTACACTTTCCCAATACCTCTTAATACATTCTGAAGCTATAAAAGCAACAAAAAAGGAGATATAAGGCAAAAACTCCAAAGCAGCTATTTATGACCCCAGTTTGGCCCATAAGGGAGGGTCGGGGGGTAAAACTGACGGGCTATTTAGACTCTCCACATATGCTTTCCCAATACCTCTTAATACATTCTGAAGGTCCAAAAGCAACAATAAAGGAGATATAAGGCAAAACTCCAAAGCAACTATTTTATGTCCCCAGTTTGACCCATAAAGGGGGTCAGGGGACAAAACTGACCGGCTATTTAGACTCTCCACATATGCTTTCCCAATACCTCTTAATACATTCTGAAGCTATAAAAGCAACGATAAAGGAGATATAAGGCAAAAACTCCAAAGCAGCTATTTATGACCCCAGTTTGGCCCATAAGGGGGGGATCGGGGGGTAAAACTGACTGGCTATTTAGACTCTCCACATATTCTTTCTCAATACCTCTTAATACATTCTGAAGCTATAAAACCAACAATAAAGGAGATATAAGGCAAAAACTCAAAATCAGCTATTTTATGACCCCAGTTTGACCCATAAGGGGGGGACCGGGGGGTAAAACTGACTGGCTATTTAGACTCTCCACATATGCTTTCCCAATACCTCTTAATACATTCTGAAGCTATAAAAGCAACAATAAAGGAGATATAAGGCAAAACTCCAAAGCAACTATTTTATGACCCCAGTGTGACCCATAAGGGGGGGTTGGGGGATAAAACTGACCGGCTATTTAGATTCTCCACATATGCTTTCCCAATACCTCTTAATACATTCTGAAGCTATAAAAGCAACAATAAAGGAGATATAAGGCAAAAACTCAAAATCAGCTATTGTATGACCCCAGTTTGACCCATAAGAGGGGGCCGGGGGTAAAACTGACTGGCTATTTAGACTCTCCACATATGCTTTCCCAATACCTCTTAATATATTCTGAAGCTATAAAACCAACAATAAAGGAGATATAAGGCAAAAACTCAAAATCAGCTATTTTATGACCCTAGTTTGACCCATAAGGGGGGGCCGTGGGGTAAAACTGACCGGCTATTTAGACGCTCCACATATGGTTTCCTATTACCTCCCAGTACATTTTATAGCTCTAAATGCAATACTTAAGAAGATAATAGGGGGGTTGGCCTAAATTTAAGGCTTTCAGATTGGAAGGTGTCAGACATTTTTCAAGGGATTGCTCCCAAAATCTAATCAGCTCGCATTTTCGATAGTATGAACAGGTGTGTCAAATTATAAGGCTCTGTAGCAAGTAGTTTTTCCTGAACTGTGATGACCGGGGGGTGTACTTCAAAATATAGTTTTTGATCATGTGACCTTCATAAAGAGCAAAGGTCAATTTTAAGCATGCAGAAAAATTTTCCCACGCCTAAGGTATATAACTGCCAAATATGGTTTGAAACCTTCTAATAATAAGGGAGATATTCAAGGGAGACCATAATGCGGCGGTGGCGAGGAAACTGAGGCGAAAACAAATAAGCGCCCTTTCAGGGACGCTTTATAATTAGTATCTGCCACCAGTGGAGACACATTAAAATGGAGAACTGAATGCAATATTCTTCCTGTTCAGATTACTACATGGACTGGTAGGACACATAAAAACTGCCAGATCATTTAGACTAAATAAAGGTTGTTCGCTTGAATAAGTAACAAACCTAGTTTCAATTTGGTCAGATATCTCTTTTTGTTGCTGCTACAAGGCTGAAAAAATGAACTGCCAGAAGACAGAAGATCTTGCCAAAACTTTAGCTTATTTTAAAAAAGCATTATTATAAATGCTCTTATTCAAATGAAAATGGGGGCATCCATGTCCAAGCAGTAGTTTTGAACATGATATGGTAAAGTTGTTATAGAACTAGGAACTCCTATACACCAAGAAGTTTTTTACATAGTATATTGCAAGAATATGTTTCAAGTGCTAGTCAATAGATATGGTACTGACCGCTGGAATTTTCTCTGGAAAATAAGGCCTTTATGGGGTTAAATAAATAAAACAATGATAGATTTACTAAATCTACTAGTTGGCTTCATCCGCTATGTACAGGTTTGGGATAAACATTTTATATACACCTAATTTCTGACATAAACATACTGTCTCATGAAATAGAAAAAGGCAGGACATAAAATACTGTAAACTTACAAAATATCTGAAACACTTAAATCTGAAAATTAAAGTAGAAATTTCTATTTGTGAGAATTGTAAACAGTTGTTATTTCTAAGAAACAATAAATCAATAGTGGCAACAACACATCAGAGACCCACACATTCTGGAACAATTGTTGATCAGTGGCATCTTTGGCACAGAAGATATCAGATGTATGCTAAGCAAGTAGCATGCACAATTACTGAACTTCTATATTTGGTATTCATTAATGAGCTGTAGAATACAAAATCAAATCTCTGTATAAAATAGTGTTGAGTACATTAACCACTAGGCAGCCACTAGGAGCTCATATATATAACAAACAGGCAAGAGTAACTATAAAAGTGAAAATGGCGAAGATAAAACTTTTATAGCTTTATTGCATTATTTATAAAATGTTATTTGCATTAATCCGATGCCATAATGACAAATCCCAGCCTGTTAGTTGTATGTTTCAAAACCCAAACCCGTGACTATAAGCAACATACAGAAAAATATAAGTTGTCCTGACACCATTTAACCTTAAACAAGGGATCCAGGGGTGAATGTGCTCACATCAATAGATTCAAAGCCTATTTTTATACAGGTTGGTTACAAAGGCCAAAGATAGGTGATACAGTCACTTTGTCCTAGTGTATTTGACCTTTGGCCCTAGGTCAAACCTTACCTCATAAAAATATTCTTAGCACAATATACTTTCTGTGTCTAAATTACAGGTAACAGATTGCATCAATCCACATCCATACACTTACAGGTTATTTTTAAATACATGTTTTGGTAAAATGTCCCAAAGTGGCTTAAAAACAATAAAGAATGGCTCCAAAAAGCAGTTTCCAGTGCGAGACAGCAGAAAACTAGAAATAGGACGCCCTGTTGATAGTAGATGCGAATAGAAACAGGATAGCATAAAAGAACACACATTATCATGTGTAATGTCCACCCCATCAACCTTGCCCAAATTGTACAGTAGTCTTACAAGACCCTGTTTCATTTGTAAAATATATCAATGATGCTTAAACATTTATTAGTGTAGATGTAAATTATTTCAGCTTCATGCCTTTTTGCATTGGTTGGGTTGAAAATTTTGACGAAATCACTCTATCTTGCACGGTTAAGAAGATAGAAGCAAATTCCTGTTTTTCTATTTTTGGCAAAAATTTGAAAATTCAAAATGGCCGCCATTTTTGGGAAAAGAAATTTTTTTGAAAATTGCCAAGAGTACATTTCTTAGATACCCTATGGGTCGAAAATTTCAACGAAATAACTCTATTTTACACGGTTAAGGCCAGTTTGTGTTTTGCCATTTTGGGCAAAAATTTGAAAATTCAAAATGGCCGCCATATGTGGGGAGGGGAAAATTTTTTGAAAACTGCAAAGGGTACATTTCTTAGATAACCCTTGGGTCGAAAATTTTGACGAAATCGCTCTATCTCGCACGGTTAAGGAGATAGAAGCAAATTAGTGTTTTGCCATTTTTGGCAAAAATTCGAAAATTCAAAATGGCTGCCATTTTTGGGGAGGGTAAAATTTTTTTAAAATTACCAAGAGTACCATGCTCAGATACCCTGTGGGTCGAAAATTTTGACGAAATCGCTCTATCTCGCACGGTTAAGGAGATAGAAGCAAATTTGTGTTTTGCCATTTTTGGCAAAAATTCGAAAATTCAAAATGGCCGCCATTTTTGGGGAGGGGAAAATTTTTGGAAAATTGCAAAGATTGCATTACTTAGATACCCTGTGGGTCGAAAATTTCGACGAAATCGCTCTATCTCACACGGTTAAGGAGATAGAAGGAAATTTGTGTTTTGCCATTTTTAGCAAAAATTCGAAAATTCAAAATGGCCGCCATTTTTGGGGAGGGGAAAACTTTTTAAAAATTGGCAAGAGTAGAATTCTCAGATACCCTGTGGGTCAAAAATTCTGTCGAAATCGCTCTATCTCTTACGGTTTCTGAGATATTAGCAAATTACTCAAAAGTAGTACTGAAAATACACAATGAAGTACCTAAATGGCTATTACTCATGTACTGACACAGCTATCAGTCCCAAATGCAATACCAAGTGAGCTATGGACATAACAATCTTGTATTCAAAATTGTAGTAAAATATCTTAATAATTATTTTGGCTTAAATGCACGGAAACCAATGGGTACTGAAAATAGCTGTACTTAAGTATTACTCAGTAAGCAAAAGAGGTACAACAGCCAAAAGCAATCCCAAGCAAGCTACTGACCCAATAAGCCTGCATACCAAATTTGGTGACAATAGCTCTAATACTTTTCCTTTAAATGAGCGGAAACCATGCGTGACGCCGGACATCGGAAAAAGCAAAAATAATATATCCACCCCCCAGGGGGGTGGACATAACAAGACATAGATACGGGCTATCTATCATCCTGATGATAATTCTCAAATAAGTAACAGTCAACACTGCAGACCTACACAATCCCGGGTGACATTCAGTGGAAATACATGTCACTTGAACCATAACACAGAAATATACAAGGCTATAACTGTCAAATTGTCAACACTGGTTAATTCTCTGCACAAAGAACCACAAGGACATACTGAAACAGGATTTCAAAGGTACAATATTTTCATAGAGTGTGTAATAAAACTTGTTAGATAGAAGGATATGATAAGCAGAGAAGAGACTAGTTCTGGGAATCAACAGATTATTTGGTCATTCTGAGCATTGTTACACTTTATTTTGCTGGTCACTGTAACACAAAACACTTCCTGGGGAGATGATATCACTCTGGTAAGGGTTTGTTTTTCCCCACAGCCTTTGAAAGCTGTGTGGGTATTGTTTTCACCCATGACATCTGGCCTGATGGGCAGGTGACTGGCAGGAGAAATCTTGCCTGGGCTGTATGTCAGAAACCATATTGCGTAGGGTATCGATATATGGCAGGGAAATTTGGTTGGGGTCATACATGTGTAACATCACGGTGTGACTTTTATTGTATCCCCGGACGAAAGGCGGGGATACTTAGGATTCAGTACGGTCACGCCGCCGCCGCAGAGATTTCTTTTTGGATGCGATAACTTAAAAAATATTTTAGTTAGAACTTTCAAATTTGGTATGTGGGTATATATGGGCAATGCCACGGACGCTATTGTTTTTGGACCTTGACCTTCAATCTCAAGGTCACTGGTGGCCTCTTAAAGGTCAGATTTTGGCCATTTTTTCACTTTTTGGCCCAGTTCTCCTATACAGAAAGTCAGATCATCCTATGGCTGGTATATATAACACATATATATGTCCTCTGTAAGCATGCAGAAATTTGACCTTGAAGCTCTTCATTGAAGGTCATCCACTGACCGCCAAAGTACCTGACCGAGGGTCCTTTTTGGAGATATTTTCACACTTAATGCTGACTATATTCCATGGAAACTATTGAAAATGGCTTTGGAGGTTGAGTACATGATGGACTTCTACCATCCAGGCTTACTGGTTACAGATCTTCATTTAAGGTCATCCACTGACCGCCACAGTACCTGACCAAGGGTCATTTTTGGAAAATTTGGAGATATGTTCACACTTAATGCTGACTACATTGCATGGAAACTATTGAAAATGGCTTTGGAGGTTGAGTACATGATGGAGTACCAGCATCCAGGCTTACCTGTTACAGATCTTCATTTAAGGTCGTCCACTTCCCGCCAAAGTACCTGACCGAGGGTCATTTTTGGCCCTCTATTTGTTTGTTTGTTTGTGAACAAGATAACTCAAAAACTGACAGATGGATTTTGATAAAATTTTCAGGATATGTCCAAAATGGTAAAAGGAAGATATGATTAAATTTTGCGAGTGATCCGGATCACTGTCTGGACCTTCTGGATCCATGAAATTTAATTTTTAAAGACAGATAACTCAAAAACTTATGGGTTCATTTTGATGAAATTTTCAGGAAATGTCCTTAACGGGACGAGGAACAAGTGATTAGATTTTGGGAGTGATCTGGATCACTGTCTGGATCATCCGGATCCAGAATGCCAGATGTGTTTGTGTACAATATAGCTCAAAAACTTATGGATGGATTTTGATGAAATTTTCAGGATATGTCTGAAAAGGTAAAAGGATGAAATGATTAAATTTTGGAAGTGATCCGGATCACTATATGGATCTTCTGGATCCATGAAATGTAATTTTTAAAGACAGATAACTCAAAAACTTATGGATGGATTGTGATGACATTTTCAGCAAATGACCTAAATGGTGCGAGGAACAAGTGATAAGATTTTGGGAGTGATCTGGATCACGGTCTGGATCATCTGGATCCAGGCTGCCAGATGTGCTTGTGTACAATGTAGCTGAAAAACTTATGGACGGATTTTGATGAAATTTTCAGGATATGTCTGAAAAGGTAAAAGGACAAAATGGCTGAATTTTGGAAGTGATCTGGATCACTCTATGGATCTTCTGGATCCATGAAATGTAATTTTTAAAGACAGATACCTCAAAAAGTTATGGATGGATTGTGATGACATTTTCAACAAATGACCTAAATGGTACAAGGAACAAGTGATTACATTACATTTTTGGAGTGATCTGGATCATCTGGATCCAGGCTGCAACAGAATTTTAGGATGAATTTTGATGATATTTTTAGGATATGTTAGAAATGGTAAAAGGAATAAGTGGTAAAAGGAAGAAATGATTCAATTTTGCGAGTGATCTGGACCACTATCTGGATCTTCTGGATCCATGAAATTGCAAATTTAATAAGTAAATTAAATTTTTATAAGTTAATACCCTATCCAATGGACAATAGCTTAACCGGTCGGCGCAGACCGGCCCGCCAAACGCCAGAAAAAGACGTCCTGTGTTACCACCGGCTGGCCGGTCCGTAGTACTGTGCACTCCCCAGATGGCGCCTCGTACTTCCTTCCTGTCTAGACAACCTGACGTCATAGCATCTTTTTCGTTGTCTAAACCTATTAGACCCCTAGTAAGCTGATAGCGGGGTCGGTGGGAGGGTCTTGTGTGTCCATTGGATAGGGTATTAACTTATAAAAATTTAATTTACTTATTAAATTTGCAATTTTATTGCGTTAATACATCCTATCCAATGGACAATAGCTGAATAACTACCGCTTGGTCGGCGGGTAAGTTACTAGGGACTTATGTGAACTCACAAGTAATAGCAAATTTTAACCTACGGTCTAGGCTGACTTCTATAGGTCCAGGCCTGGGTTGACTTGAAGGTCAGGAAACCCTGTAATGCCATGGTCGGTTGCCAGCAGCCGGTTACCCGGGGCTATACCGCCGTCGCCCCCCCCCCCCCTTTTTGCAGACCTGCTCTGAGGTAGGGGAAGAGAGGGATGAGTTCAGTCCCAGAATGCCAATAAACCTCCCGAAGGAAGCACGCCACACTTAATTCTTATGTACATGAAGAACTGTTATACGCATACACAAATCTCCTCAATCTAAGGGCCACCTGTGGATCTGCTGAGCAGCCAGTACCGAGCCCAATTGGTAAAGCTCTGAATCAGCCCAAGCCCCGCCCTTCATATAGAGCTGTGAGAAGGTATTGTGACTTCAGTGGCAGGCTGACAAGATTGGATCTAAGGAGACTCCCGACTGGAAGACCTTAGAAGCAGCAAAGGCCCTGACATCATGGGCTTTAACCTGATGTCAAGTGTGGGCCTCCTGGTCAGAGAGCTCATAACATAGGATCACAGTCTGCTTGATCCAAGAGGAGATAGTGGCAGGTGAGATGTCTTTGTTGAAACCTTTCTTAAAGGAGACCTACCTCCTTATTCTGCCTGATGTCTGAGGTCCTGTCCAAATAGTAGCACAATGCTCTGACCGGACAGAGGGACCTGTCAAACTTGAGGGATCTATCCAGAGTTGGGGCCAGGGCTGTTATAACCCCAGGGGCCACACTGTCTGGACCCTCTATGGCCAGCTGATTCTAGGATAGAAAGCTGGGTGATGGATACAGGGACACCTTGACCAATCGGATTGGTGTCCAATATATCAGATTGCCAAGCATGAACCTCACTTCTGCACTTGCCCGACCCAAGGGCCAAGAGGAATACCGTCTTGAAGGTCAAATGCTTCAAGGAGGCCTATTTGATTGGATCAAATGGAGTCTTAGCTGGTGCACGGCTAGTGAGAAGTTCCAGGAGGGTATGCCACTCCTGCCTTTGGGTCTGGCTCCGAGGAAACTATCCAGGAGACGAGCGAGATTTTCGTCCTTCCTGTTGTTGAAGGGTGAATTTCCCAGTTTATCAACAATGGGTGACCTATAACCATTAATGGTGCTGGGTTGTTTGCCAAGCATGTATCTCACTTCTACACTTGCCCGAACCCAGGGCCAAGAGGAAAACTGCCTTGAAGGTCAAAAGCTTCAAGGAGGCCTTTAATTGGTTCAAAATGAACCTTGTCAGCTGGTGCAAAAACCAGGAAGAAGTTCCATGAGGGGATTCCCCTACAGCCTTTGGGTCTGTCTCAGTGGAAGCTATCCAGGAGACGAGTGAGATTTTCATCCTTACTGATATGGATGGGCAAATTTTCCAGACTATCAGCAATGGCTGACCTGTACCCATCAATGGTACTGGACTGCAACTTCCTGTCCTGAAACAGGTACCTAAGGAAGTCAGCAACTGACTTTACAGGGGGTGCTCGAAGTCCACCTGATGAATGATACATCACTTGGTAAAAATGAACCATTTGCCCCATAGACTGATCTGATTGAACCCCCCCATTGAGGAGCCTCAATTCTTGCTGCTTGCTGAGGCTCTAGGAGCCCTGCATGGAGATTAAGATTGTCAGATTTCTGTGAGGGATCTGATCGAATGGCTGTGAACAGGCTGGGCAGATTGGGCATTTGGCTGGACATGGCCACTAGATCCCAAAACCAATGGATGTTGGGCCACCCCGGAGCAATCAGAATGATTCTCTTACATGGGGAGTCTTGCAACTTCTCCACCACTTTGCCCAATATGGCTGACGGTGGGAAGGTGTATGCTTTAAGATCCTACCATGGCCGACTGAGCACATCCACTGCTGTGGCCAAGCGATCCGGTACCGGTGACACAAACAGAGGCAACTTGTTGTTGAACCTCGCGGCAAATAAGTCTAGTTTGGGCCGGTGCCACCTACTGCATAGAGTGGAAGGCCTCTGGAAGGAAAAAACCCACTCTGGATGGTCTGGCCTAGCCTGGGTACCTTGTCTGCTACCACATTAGGCCGGCCTGGAATGTGTCGTGCTTAGAGTCACTTGTATCCTGGTACACCAGGTCAAGATTCTCCATAGTAGGGCACAAAGTGGGCCCGACCTCCTGCCTCCTTCCCTAATGTATGACACTACTGTGGTGTCGGTTGCTACAAGTACTATCTTGTTTGAGCAAAGGTCTTGGAACTCTTTAAAGTCAGAAAAAACTGCTTAAAGTTCTAGATAGTTTATATGCAACTTGCTTCCCAGAGGGGACCAGGTTGCTCTTGCAAAGTGCTCATTTAAGAGAGTGCCCCACCCTTCTATTGATGCGTCTGTAAATATTTGCAGAGCATGTTTTATTGGGTGTACTGGTTGGACTGTAAGGACATTGTCTTCCTTCAGCCCTCATTGTAAATGGAGGTGCAAGGACCTGGGGATTTGGGATCACCTTTTCCAGTGATTCTGGGACCCTCCAGTTGTGTTTGCGATGCCACTGAATGAATCTCATATGAAGTTGGCCTAGATGAACTTGCTTTTCTGTAGCTGTTAGCAAACCTATCAAGGACATGAATTCCCGGACCGGGCAAGCCGGTAGGGAAAGCAGTTTCAGCATTTTCTCTTGAAGGTTCTGCCACCAATTTGGAGTCAGCCAGACCCGATCGGATCTGAGGTCTAACTGGTAGCCTATAAGATTGAATTCTTGTTTGGGCTCCAGCTCTAATTTCTCTAAGTTCACCAGCCAACCTATTTGCTGACACATTATTTACTAGTTCCTGTGTATGTTGGAGACAAGCCTGGTGGGAGCTGGTTCTCACCAACCAGTCGTCTAGGTACTGGTGGCTTCTTAAAACCTTGTGTATGGCCATCAATTTCAACTCCTTTGGTATCACGGTGAACTCAAAAGGTGCTGTGGACAACCCGAATTGCAGGGCCTTGAACTGGTATGCCCGACCTTGGATGTGAAATCTCAGGCATTTCCTGGATTGTTCTTGTATAGGTATATGGACGTAGGTATCCCTCCTTCAACAGTTGTACTACCTAGGGTCCAGCCCCCAAGGCTTCCTAAGTTCCCAAAAAGGGCTTAGTCTGGACCCTATAGGCAGACTGTGTGCCACATTTGGGACATTTGTTATTCTGACAAACATTTTCTGTCCCTCCGGACACTGGTCCGGTCTGGTGACAATGATCCAGGTTAACAGTCTCTCTGTTCTTATTGTGGTGCGGTGGGGCTGACACAACTTTTCACATTAACTGGTCTATATTTAGCCAGCTTTTTTTTTTTTTTTTTTTTTTTATGTAACCAGTTGGGTTGAAGCACTGTACAGTAAGGGCTGTGTAGCCAACACCCTGTTAGTAGACTTGTAACCCATAGATTGAAGCAAGTGTACAAGGCTGTGTAGCCAGTACCAGCCGGTACACTCTGTAACCAGTTGTTGAAGCAAGTGTACAAGGCTGTATAGCCAGTACCAGTCGGTACACTCTGTAACCAGTTGTTGAAGTGTACAAAACTGTGTTACCAGTCAGTACACTCTGTACACAGTTGCTAAAGCAATTTTACAACTATCATCTGTGTTGAATTCAGCGTGCTGTAGGTTTCCTCCATTAATTAAAGAATTTCTTTAATCGCACGTCTTATTTGTAGATTTGACAGTTACTGGGAAAGCCCTTGTGAACTATTTTTAGAAACACTTGGTGTTCGGTGTGTCACATGACCAGCTTGCTGGTCGGAAGACACGCGATTGGCTGATTGGAGCTCATCAGTTGTGACGTTCTTTTGTGATACTTAAACATGCAAATGCGCAGTATTCTGCTCATCCACCAACCCCACTACCGACAACGAAGCCGGGTCTGCAAGGCAGGAACTGGAATCACAAAAGACGTGAGTTCTGAAGATCGCACTTCCGACCTTCCTGGTCGGTGAAAACACGTGACCTGCTTCGTGATTGTTCGGAAGGACACGCGATTGGCTGACTGGGGATGACGTCAGTATTCGCGTTCTTTGTGTGATGCTTTACCGGCAACTTTACAGTCCACAAAACCCCACTACCGACAACCAGGCCGGGTCTGCAAAGCAGGGACTGTAGTCACAGTAGACGTGAGTTCTGAAGAACGCACTTCCGACCTTCCTGGTCGGTGAAAACACGTGACCAGCTTCGTGAGTTGGAAGGAAGGAACGCGATTGGCTGACTGGATATGACGTCAGAGGTCGCGTTCTTTTAAGCTGGCCGGCCAGCTGATGCTTTAAAAGCAGGGGAGCCTGGACCAGTGCGCTCTGAAGATTTGTAGATGAAATTCCTTCTTCCTTTCGTGATAAAACCAGTGAACTGGCCATCCACAACCCTCACTACCGACAACAAAGCCGGGTCCGCAAGGGAGGGACTGATATCACAATAGTAGACTTCATGCTCTTCTGATGGAATTCCTCCAGTGTAGATATATACTAAAAATATATAAGCTTGCCAGTCGACTAATGCTTTACAGCAAACATGTCTGGACCAGTGCGCTCTGAAGAAATCTGAAGAATTCATCTCTTGCTTCTGATGAAAAATACTCGAGCTAGGCTGGTGTGACTGATGCTTTACAGCAGAGAAGTCTGTACCAGTGCGCTCTGATGAAGAATGCACCTTGGGGAATTCCTTCTATTTACAGTGCTCAAAAACTACGTAGACTGAGGTTTCCGTGATTTCTAAGACGTTACTATGGTGACAGTAGCTGGAAGGTTATAGATTGAACATTCAAACAAAGACACGGATAAAAATACCTGCAAATAGTAAATCCATAATTCCTCAATAATGTCAATCTGCCCCTAACAACACAAAGGTTGAATGGGAGGAAACTAGTAAAATGGCTGCCTTTATATTTCGCATCGTGACTGCCCTATCATCAACACTAAAATGAGTCAGCTAGGGAGCGTTTCCAGCAGATTTAATAATGTATATCCGTGCTTGAGATGTAGATAACACTCTTAAACTAAAATATTTGCAATGCAGGTGAAAAATCCATCATAATGCACACTTTTCCTTAAAATATCTGGAGATGGTTGAAAACACGTTCGCACAGTACACGCGCCAAACGAAAAAGATGCTATGACGTCAGGTTGTCTAGACAGGAAGGAAGTACGAGGCGCCATCTGGGGAGTGCACAGTACTACGGACCGGCCAGCCGGTGGTAACACAGGACGTCTTTTTCTGGCGTTTGGCGGGCCGGTCTGCGCCGACCGGTTAAGCTATTGTCCATTGGATAGGATGTATTAACGCAATAAAATATAATTTTAAAGACAAATAGCTCATAAAGTCATGGGTGGATTTTGATGAAATTTTCAGGAAATGTCCTAAATGGTACAAGGAACAAGTGATTACATTTTTGGAGTGATCTGGATCATCTGGATCCAGGCTGCAACAGAATTTTAGGATGAATTTTGATGATATTTTTAGGATATGTTAGAAATGGTAAAAGGAAGAAGTGGTAAAAGGAAGAAATGATTCAATTTTGCGAGTGATCTGGACCACTATCTGGATCTTCTGGATCCATGAAATATAATTTTAAAGACAAATAGCTCAAAATGTCATGGGTGGATTTTGATGAAATTTCAGGAAATGTCCTAAATGGGACAAGGAACAAGTGATTAGATTTTGGGAGTGATCTGGATCATCTGGATCCAGGCTGCCAGATGTGTTTATGTACAAGATAAATCAAAAACTTATGAACAGATTTTGATGAAATTTTCAGGATATGTCTGAAAAGGTAAAAGGATGAAATGATTGAATTTTGGAAGTGATCCGGATCACTATATGGATCTTCTAGATCCATGAAATGGAATTTTTAACGAAAGATACCGCAAAAAGTTATGGATGGATTGTTTCAGCAAATGGCCTAAATGGTACAAGGAACAAGTGATTAAATTTTTGGAGTGATCTGGATCACTGTCTGGGTCATCTGGATCCAGGCTGCCACATAATCTTGGGATGGACTTTGATATTTTTAGGATATGTTACAAATGGTAAAAGGAAGAAGTGGTAAAAGGAAGAAATGATTCAATTTTGCGAGTGATCTGGACCACTATCTGGATCTTCTGGATCCAAGAAATGTAATTTTTAAAGACAAATAGCTCAAAAAGTCATGGATGGATTTTTATGAAATTTTCAGGAAATGTCTTAAATAGGACAAAGAACAAGTGATTAGTTTTTGGGAGTAATCTGGATCACTGTCTGGATCATGTGGATCGAGATGTGTTTGTGTACAAGATAACTAAAAAACTTATGGACGGATTTTGATGAAATTTTTAGAATATGTCTGAAAACGTAAAAGGATGAAATGATTGAATTTTGGAAGTGATCCGGATCACTATATGGATCTTCTGGATCCATGAAATGTCATTTTTAAAGACAGATGTGTGAAAGAACTAGTGATTAGCTTTTGGGAGTAATCTGGTACTATGGAGAATCCTGACCTGGTGCTCCAGGAAACAGGCTCAAGACCGACATATTCACGCCTTAACTATGTCCCGTCCGGGGATACACTGCGTTGAGACGCAATCTCTAGTTTCTTGTTTGACCTTGAGAAAGTGACCTAGACCTTTAAAATCTTGTTTGGGATATATCACGGAAACTTTAAGGTGTAAGCTGTTGAAACTTGGTATAGACACTGGTTGGAAGTGTATGCGTGAAATGTTATGGTGTAACCTTGATTTGACTTTTCTGTAGCCACCTTGACCTTAAAAATCTTGTCTGGGCCATATCAGCAAGGTGTAAGAAGTTGTTACTTGGTAACATGTACTTGCGCATAATTTTCCTATCTCCATTGACAGCTATACTTCAATTCATAAATGAGTTTATCACATAAATTGGTTTAAAATGCACAGACAAAAAATTGACTGACTGACTTATTATTAGTAAGGTTTCTGTCAAAAAATATATTATTTGAAATTATCGAAGATTGACCATGATGCTGCACTTCTCTGATAATTAATCGAGTGAAAGTTGGATTGTTCCAAAAGCTAAAATTTGGTTATATATAAAGATTTTTTGTTACATAAGCTGCATCAGATGAAGCTCCATTGTGAAATTGATCATATAAGCTTTTTAAAAGCTCAAGGGAAAACTGATCCAACAATTTGTTGACAATTTACTTGATATTTGCTGGACTTAGAGATTCAATCAACAAATACTGAGAAATGACAGAAGAAAATAGAAGACATCAAAAGCTGTAACCTTTTATAACAGTATTCAACTTCATGTTTTCCACATTCTCAAGTCTGAATAGGAAAACATCCAATATGACATATACAAAAAAAAAAAAATGTTTTCAAGAATGAATATGACATTATTGTCCATAGCACAAGCATTTTGCAAATTTAATAAGTAAATTAAATTTTTATAAGTTAATACCCTATCCAATGGACAATTGCTTTACCGGTCGGCGCGACCGGTCCCGCCAAACGCCAGAAAAAGACGTCCTGTATATACTACCGGCAGGACCGGTCACAGAGTGTGCATTCGCCAGGTGGCGCATCGTACTTCATTTCCTGTTTACCTATTGACGTCATAGCATCTTTTTCGTGTCTAATCCTAGTAAGACCCCTAGTAAGCTGATAGCGGGGCCGGTTGGGTGGGCCTTGCCTGTCCATTGGATAGGGTATTAACTTATAAAAATTTAATTTACTTATTAAATTTGCAATTTTATTGCGTTAATATATCCTATCCAATGGACAATTGCTGAATAACTACCGCTTGGTAGGCGGGTAAGCAGCTAGGGACTTATGTGAACTCATAACAACAAATTTTAACAGGCCCATTTGACCTAGGGTCAGAGAACCCTGAAAGGTCAGGGTCGGCACTAACTCACCGGTTAACCGGGAGCCTACCGACGTTGCCCCCCCCCTTTTTTTCTTTCCTTTCAGCTTTGGTCTGAATTGGAAAGATAGAGAGAGAGAGGGGCTGAGTTCAGTCCCAGAAGAATAAACTTCCCAAAGGAAGCAAGTCACAGTTTTTTTTTTTTTTTTGAACATATATGTACATTCAACATATTTACATTATGTACATATCTAACATATTTACAATATGTACATATTTACATATATACAACATCCCCTCACTTCTGGGCCTGGTGGTGCACCTGCTGGGCAGCCACTACAGGTCCCAGATGGAAAAGCTCTGAGTCAGCCCAGGCAACATCCTTCAAATAGAATTGGGTGAAGGTGTTGTGAGATTTCCAGTGGCAGGCTGACAAGATCTGATCTAAGGAGATCCCTGATTGGAAAGCCTTAGAAGCAGCAAAGGCCCTAACATCATGGGCTTTAACCTGATGTAAGGTGAGGGCCTCCTGGTCAGAGAGCTCATAGCACAGAACCACAGTCTGTTTGATCCATGAGGAGATGGTGGCAGGCGAGATGTCTTTATCAAACCCCTTCTTGAAGGAGACAAAGACTAACTCCTTATTCTGCCTGAGATCTGCAGTCCTGTCCAAGTAGTAACGCAGGGCTCTAACTGGACATAGGGACCTGTCACCCTTGAGTGACCTATCCAGAGAAGGTGCCAGGGCTGGGATGACCACTGGTGCCACACTATCTGGACCTTCCTTAGCCAACTGGTTCTTGGATAGGAAGCTAGGTGAGGGATACAAAGACACCTTAGACCAGTCTGACTGGTGTCTGATGTTCTTATGTAACCAAGCATGGATCTCACTCCTGCGTTTACCTGAACCCAAAGCCAGCAAGAAAACAGTCTTGAAAGTTAAATGTTTCAAGGAGGACTCTTTCAGGGGTTCAAAAGGAGCCTTTGTGAGCTGATGTAAAACCAGTGAAAGGTTCCAGGAGGGGATGCCCCTCCTGCCCTTAGGTCTGTCTCTATGGAAACTATCCAGGAGACGAGTGAGATTCTCATCTTTGCTGACATTAATGGTGGAATTGCCCAGTTTGTCAGCAATGGCGGATCTGTAGCCATCAATAGTGCCTGGTTGTAACTTCTTGTCCTGAAACAAGTGCAGGAGGAAGTCAGCAATGGCCTTCAGAGGTGGTGCCCTGAAGTCCACCTGATTACTGAGGCACCACTTTGTAAAAATGGTCCACTTTGCCTCATAGACAGATCTGGTTGATCTTCTTTGAGGAGCCTCAATTCGTGCTGCCACTGCCTCAGAGAAGCCTTGCTCCTTGATTGCTGAGGCTCTAGGAGCCAGGCATGTAGGTTCAGATTCGACAGGTTCCTGTGAAGGACCTGGTTGAATGGCTGAGACACAAGGTTGGGTATGCTGGGCAGACAGAGTGGGATCTGGCTTGACATTGCCACCAGGTCCCAAAACCAGGGCATGTTGGGCCACCCTGGGGCAATCAGGATTATCCTGTTGCAGGGGTAGTCCTGGAGCTTCTCCACCACTTTGCCCAAGATGGCTGCCGGTGGGAAGGCGTATGGGTCCAGGTACTCCCAGGAGAGACTGAGTGCATCCACTGCCCAAGCCTGGGGGTCTGGTACCGGTGACACAAACTGAGGTAGTTTGTTGTT
The DNA here is from genome assembly GCA_964017235.1 of Sabellastarte sp. h YS-2021. NCBI lineage: Eukaryota > Metazoa > Annelida > Polychaeta > Sabellida > Sabellidae > Sabellastarte > Sabellastarte sp. h YS-2021. The sequence continues at coordinate 2,031,090 of OZ024931.1, forward strand.
GAACCTGGTGGCAAACAGGTCCACTTTTGGCTGGTGCCACCTTGCGCATACAGCTTGGAATACTGCTGGGTGAAGTGACCACTCTGTTTGAATGGTCTGGCCAAGTCTGGATAGCTTGTCTGCTATCACGTTCAGCCGGCCGGGGATGTGACGTGCCCTGAGGGTTACCTGCTGTCTGGTGCACCAGGACAGGATTCTCCACAGTAGGGCACACAGTGACCCCGACTTCATCCCCCCTTCTTTGTTGATATAGGCAACCACTGTTGTGTTGTCTGTAGCTATCAACACAGTCTTGTTGCAGACCAGGGTTCGAAACTCCTTTAGAGCTAGAAAAACTGCTTTTAGTTCTAAGTGGTTTATGTGCAACTTGCTTTCTGGAAGGGACCAGGTTCCCCTTGCAGTATGGTCGTCCAAGTGAGCGCCCCACCCTTCGTTTGATGCGTCTGTAAAGATCTGCAGAGCATGTTTTAGAGGGTGTAATGGTTGACCTAGTAGCACATTGCTTTCCTCCAGCCACCACCTTAGATGAGAGTGGAGGGACTTGGGGACCGGTATCACCTTTTCCAGTGACTCTGGGACCCTCCAATTGTTTTTCAAGTGCCACTGTATGGGTCTCATGTGGAGTCGCCCTAAGTGGACTTGTTTTTCTGTTGCTGTGAGGAGACCTATGAGGGACATGAATTTCCGGACCGGACAAACCGGATCCGACATCACTGATCTGATCTTGTCTGTCAAGGCCTGCCAACGTTCTTCTGTTGGTCTGACCTTGCCCTCTTTCAAGTCGAACTGGTAACCTACGAAGTTGAAGACCTGTTTGGGTGCCAGTTCTGACTTTTCCTTGTTCACCAGCCACCCTAGTTCCTGACAAAGTGTGACTAGGGTTTGAGTATGCTGGAGACAGGTGTGGAGGGTAGAGGCCCTCACCAGCCAGTCGTCTAGGTACTGGTGGATTCTTATACCCTGTCGTAAGGCCATGAGCTTGACCTCTTTGGCCACCACTGTGAACTCCATGGGTGCTGTGGAAAGACCAAAGGGCAGGGCCTTGAACTGGTAGGAGTGGCCCTGAATGTGAAAACGCATGTACTTCCTTGACTGACTGTGAATTGGTATGTGGAAGTAAGCGTCTTTGAAATCTATGGATGTGACCCACTCCCCTGCCTGTAGGGAGGTTCTTATTGTCTCTGGGGTCTCCATCTTGAACGACTCTGTGTTTAAAAAGGTGTTCAAAGTGCTCAGGTCCAAGATAGGTCTCCACCGGTTGTTGGGTTTGGGAACCAAAAATAGCCGGTTGTAAAACCCTAGGGAGGTCTGATTTGTTACCGGTTCTACTGCATTCTTGTTTGTTAGCTGAGTCAGTGCCTCCAAAAGGAGGGACTGTCTTTGGGGGTTTACATATTTGCTGATGACCATTGGTGACCTGGTTAGGTTGGGTCTGAACCGGAAGGGAAGGGTGTAGCCCTCTCTCAGTATTCTGATAACTTTTGGACTCGCACCCAGAGTTTCCCACTTCTCCCAAAACTGCTGAAGTCTTGCCCCTACAGGAAGATTTGTGACAACAGTTTGGACATTTGTGACAATTTTTACAAAACTCAAGTGATCTACACAGGAAACATCTTTCACATGGTTTATTTCTCTGATAGATTGACAATAAACGGGATTTACACCTTTCTTTTGCGGTGACCCGCTGGCAAAAGGAACACTTGCAACAAAAGAGTTTACATGTGGAAACACAGTCTCGCTCTTGTTTGTCACTGGTGGTGGTGGGTTCAAGCCCTCCATCTTGTCGGATACATTTACAGAGTTCACCAATCCGACCACATTTGCAAAACAGTGATTGTCATTTATGCTTTTTAAATCCCCTGGCCGGCTTCTGGCTGAAGTTTGAGGCTTTACCACCCCCTTTCTGAGCAGTTTGCCGGTCTCTAATCTGCTTCCATGCCGGAGTAGTGGGCTTCCGGTCCGGCTGGTGAGGGGTTCGATTGGAGGAGACGTATGGATGAAAACGTCCAGGTTTCCTTGGTGTGGTACCAGCAGAACGCCTCTCTTCACTACGTAAGATTTCCTCTTCAGCTTTGACCAGTAAGCTGTCCGGGAAGAGTGATAGTTGGTGAACTGGAGACGTACGTAAGGCAGACAAGGTGTCCGGTTTAATCCCACCCCTTATAAACTCTAAATAACTGTCCCGACGGGCCAGGGTGAGATTAGCCATGCTGATAAAGACTCCCTCTGATAAATCCTGCATGGTACGCTGCATAGCCTGTGAAATTGACCGGTTAAACGTAACCAGCTATTCCAGTTCTTCAACAGCTTGTTGTTGTTTCTCAGCACTTTTGCCCTTTGAGGAATCGAACCTGAGGGACTTTAACTGGGTGACCATGGAGTCCTGTACTTTGGTGAGGCATCTAGAGAGGCCAGCAGCGTGATTACACATCACTGATTGTTCTCTGAAGGACCTCTCCCACCTTCTAAGGGTGTCCTGGCTGAAGGTCCTGGAAGCTGGAGCAGAAGGTAAACTGCACCTTGCAACTCTAGAAAACATACTGTTAAGCTTTGCCGGTTCCGGAGACCAGTCACCAACAGCCTGGGTAGACGCATCCTTCTTAACAGCTTGCATGTCGTACCACTTTGAAGTACGGGGTGTCTTGACAAATTGGTCACGCAGCAGACCACTGGTTTCTGTATTCCTGGAAGGAAAACCTTCAGCAATAGTTATATTTAGTTTCTCCAGCTTTTTACAAAGCCATTCATCCACCGGCAATTTTACTGACACTTTACCGGTAGTCTTCACTCTAGAACCGGCAAAGGGATTGTCATCCATACATGCAGCTGAGGTGTCATAATCCGAGATTTGATGCCAGCCCATGAAACTCCTCACCCCTCTCAAGGTTTCCCGGTAATTGGCATCTTCAGAAAGATCCTGGTCAGTGTTAGTTTCCGGTACATCACCCTGGTAGTGAACACTAGCCGGTGAAGCCGGTTCCGCATCCACCTCAGCCTCACTGTCAAATTCCCTAGCAACCTCAGAATTCTGGCCAATGGGAGGCGACTGGTTAGACAGCGTAGTTTCATAACCGGAAGGCAGAACCTCAGGACCCGCACCGGGAGCCTGTGGAGACTGGGTGGCAGTCCCTGCACCGGGAACCAGTAAAGGTTGGGTGGCAACAGTCTCAGAGGTACCGGGGCCCTGAACAGGGTGGGTAGCACTCTCAGCCACTTCCTTCACAGCTTGTGTACCGGGAACCCCCAGAGGAGGTTGGGTAGCCGTCAACTGCGTAGCAACGTCACTAGTGCCCTCAGCAAACATAACACTAGAAGAAGCACCCGGATCAAAGAAGGGGTGTTCTCTGGGCACCACAGAAGCAGAATTCACCGGTCTCACCGGAACAGCAGATGACTGGTTAATCAGCATAGCTTCCAGACGGGAAAATCTCTCACTCCACTTGTCATCAAGGGACTTGAGGTCGTCTGAAGTAGGCTTACTGCTGTGCTTCCGTTTACTAGATCTTGGGGAACCATCAGAACGCTTCTTCTTCTGCTTGGGTGTAGAATCAACAGGAGACTGCGTCCTTGAATTGACAGGACCCAGCAGTGAAACCTCAGACGGATCAACAAGCTTGGGAGACGTACTTGTTAACTCTTCAGATTTCTTCTGGCTAGAGCGTTCTTTCCGTTCCTTGTAGGTGGGGGTTGCTAACTGGTGGATCTGAGCAGGCGTAAACGCCTTACAGATACTACAAGCCAACTTCTTCACACACGGGTCGTCTCCCACCCCCTTGTCACGACAACGCGCGCATTTCTTATGGTTGTCGAAAAGGGCCATAACGTGCCCGCAAGAACCTCGTTTCTGTCCAGGAGACGACATAATGATCAGGAACTTTGTAGAATTACTCCGTACTAATAAAAAACAAGAAACTTGGAAGAGTTCGTTGTAAAAATTCAAAAACGTATCTCTGAAGAAAATCTTCTGCACACTCTTTCGCGCCAAACGAAAAAGATGCTATGACGTCAATAGGTAAACAGGAAATGAAGTACGATGCGCCACCTGGCGAATGCACACTCTGTGACCGGTCCTGCCGGTAGTATATACAGGTCGTCTTTTTCTGGCGTTTGGCAGGACCGGTCGCGCCGACCGGTAAAGCAATTGTCCATTGGATAGGATGTATTAACGCAATAAAAATATTGTTCATTTTTATAAGTGATATATTTTTATATTTGTCCTATGAGGGATGTTTTACATTTACTATCCACCATTTTGTATGATTAATAAATAAAATAGTTCCAAAGTTAAACTTTCTCAACCATTTCTTTATGGGTTTTAATGCAATAAAATGAATCAGAAACTCTGTAAAAATATCTTTCTAATGCTTTATGTAACAGATTTATGGCTTACACAGTTTCCAAAATATTTATGAAAATCATCACTAACTGATTAATTTTTAATGGGATTTACCCATTCTAATACTTATTCAGTGCATCACAACTGGTAATACTGAGGATTGAAAATGTATGATTACACAAGAATTCAACAGAATTGTACTGTGTCACCAGCTTTGGTTAAAGACTGAAGCGGATGAAATTTGAAAGGACATAACTTATGCCAGGTAGACAAAAATAGTTGACGTGCAGCATTTTTGCAAATCCAGACCATCTTTCAGAAGGACTGAGTCATGGTGAAGCCCCACCTTGTTGAAAAATATAACTTAAACTGCTAGTCATATGACCATACAAATTAATGCATTGTGCAAGATGTCCTGTCTTGTTTGCTTCCTCTCTTCATGGAGGAAAGAAGGACTTCTATTTGTTCAACTCCTCTCTTCATAGAGGAAAGAAGGACTTCTATTTGTTCAACTCCTCTCTTCATGGAGGAAAGAAGGACTTCTATTTGTTCACATCCTCTCTTCATGGAGGAAAGAAGGACTTATATTTGTTCACATCCTCTGTTCATGGAGGAAAGAAGGGCTTATATTTGTTCACAACCTCTGTTCATGGAGTTCATGGACTTATATTTGTCCGCCATTTTGTGGGAGAGCCATTTTGTGGGAGAGCAAACAAGCAAGATCATTGTCTATCAATTCTGCACTGATAATCCACTAGTAAAGCATGCTCAGCTAGTCATAATACATGTAAATGCATTGTACAAGATGGGTCATGTCTTGTCTGCCTCGTCTCTTCATTGAGGAAAGTAGGACAGCTATTTGTCCACCATTTTGTGGGACAGCAAAAGAGCATTGTCTAATCTTGTGGAGTGTTAGGTCACTTTACCATACAGGTTTCTTCAGGACTTTTTATATGCACAACGGAGAAACAGAAAAAACTGTTTCCATGGCAACACTAGCTGCCTGATATTGCTGAAGAAGCTAACCAGCTCCTATTCATGCAGGTGTTTGGAATGCAAAAAATCCACAGGAATATAAGTCAAAGAAACAGAAAAAAAGTGTTGTCATGGCAACACTTGTTGCCAGGTTTGCCGAAAAACTAATCAGCTCCAATCTGTGCGGGGTATGGAAAACAAAGAACCCATAAAAATATTTGTAAGTCAAAAAGAAGAAAAAAGTGTTACCATGGCAACACTTGTTGCCAGGTGTTGCCGAAAAGCTAATCAGCTGCAGTCTGTGCAGGGGTATGGAAAGCAAAGAACCTATAAAAATATTTACAAGTCCAAGAAAGAAAAAAAAGTGTTGCCATGGCAACACTTGTTGCCAGGTTTGCCGAAAAACTAATCAGCTCCAATCTGTGCAGGGGTATAGAAAGCAAAGAACCCATAAAAATATTTGTAAGTCAAAAAAAAAAAAAGTGTTGCCATGGCAACACTTGTTGCCAGGTGTTGCCGAAAAGCTAATCAGCTGTAGTCTGTGCAGGGGTATGGAAAGCAAAGAACCCATAAAATATTTATAAGCCCAAGAAAACAGAAAAAGTGTTGCCATGGCAACAATTGTTACCAGGTGTTGCCGAAAAACTAATCAGCTGAAATCAATGCAAGGATTTGGAATGCAAAGATACCCGAGAAAAATTTTTAAGCCCAAGAAATATAAACAAGTGTTGCCATGGCAACGCCTGTTGCCGAAAAACTAATCAGCTCCAATCTGCGCAGGGGTATAGAAAGCAAAGAACCCATAAAATATTATAAGTCCAAGAAGCAGAAAAAAGTGTTGCCATGGCAACACCTGTTGCCAGTTCTCATTATAAAACTAATCAGCTCCAATCCATGCAGGGGTTTGGAATGCTAAAAACTCCCCAAATGATATTAAAGCCCAAGAAACATGAAAAAGTGTTGCCACGGCAACACTTGTTGCCAGATATTGCCAAGAAAGCAATCACACACAAACTCTCATGCCATTAAACTTCCACACCAAATTTAGCTGAGACACATAAAATACTGTACCTGTAAATGAGCAGCAATGAAGGGTGATTCAGATGGAAAATAAAAATAATATCCATGTCCAGCAGGATGGATATAATAATTAAAATAAGTTGTAACCTTAAACTTACTTTTTTAACTTTCAGGTTTTTATGGTAACATTACAATAAAGATCCTGTTTTGGTCTAGACACATGTACATGTTTAATTTAAATGAAAAACTCTAAACTATTACTTTAATATTGCCAAAACATCACAGAAATTCGTCCTAACCTTAAACTGAATGTAAGTCAATGCAAATGTTAAGAGTTTAAGGTCAGGTTAACCATGTAGACTCTGTTCAAGGTTACTTATAGCCAAAATTTAATTGTGCTTAAAATCTATTACAAATAATTTAAGATATTATCCAAAATTTTAAAAGAAAAGTAATCATAATTATGTCATTACTGAGAGGTAAAGGTCACCTCAATGTAGTCTCAGGGCATTTCTGCTACATCAGTTACATGTATCTGTAAAATATAGATCAAATATGTCATGCTATTTTGGTATAATTTGTGGAATCATAGAAGAAGTTGAGCTCAGTAACATTCTTTTACACATGGGAGTTTAAGGTCACCTTAAAATAGGGCACACCTTCAGGACTAGATACATCAACAAACCAAATTTAAATTAAATCTGTCATGCAGAATTGAAATACTCTCCAGAAATCAAAAAACTTAAATTCAATATAGTTATATTATCACTAGGAGTTTAAGGTCACCTTAAAGTGGGCCACACCTTGACCAATTGACCTTAAATAGGGCACACCTTGAGGAAAAGTTTCATCAATATGCCAAATTGGAATTTAATTCATCAAGACATTTTGGAGATACTCTCTGGAAAGTAAGTGTGAAGACTACTCTGACCATGTATGTCTTCCATCAAAGCTGTTAGTGACACAAAATAAAGCAACCTTAAACTCATTAGTTTATAAAATATCAGCAACTTACTATAACCTTACAAAAGAGACCATTTTTGGTGGATATATATGTACATGATGAATATCGATGTAAAAAGTCCTAATTAGCATATAAAATATCTTCCAAACACCAAAAATATTGCCCCAACCTTAAACTCAAAGTTTGTTTGCACTGCTGTATGTTAGCGAGTTTAAGGTAATCTTTTCTTGAAAGTTTTGTTCAAGGTTTGTTACATCCACAACTGAAACGCCTAGAATTGCACAATATTTGAAATATTGTCCAAAAGTTAGCAAACTTAAAGTGAAATAATTGTCTTATTAATGGGAGTTTAAGGTCACCTTATTGTGTGGCACTTACCTATGGCCAGTTATATATAATTCCAAAAGTTGAATGAAATTTCTGAAGTTACTTTCAGTATACTCCATGGAGAAAGAAAAAACGTAAACTGGACATAAAAGGAGTTTAAGGTCACCTTAAAATGGGGCACACCTTCAAAACTAGTTACAACCACTAACCAAATTTGAATTGAGTCCATCAAGCCATTTTTGAGATATTGTCCAGAAACGAAAAAACTTAAATTGAGTTTAAGTATTTTACTAGTGGGAGTTTAAGGTCACAAAACTATACAGCACACCCCCAGGACCAGTAACATCCACATACCAAATTTGAATTAAATCTGACCAGCCATTTTTGAGATACTGTCCGGAATACAAAGTGTGACGATGACAGACGACGCCACAAAATTGGATGACAAAGCGATCCCTATATGCCACTCAGCATAAATGCTGGTGACACAAAAATGACTAGCCTTGTTTCATTGAATACATTTGTTTAGTGTTCTATATATCATCTATCCAGGAGATCACCCCAGTTATATTTACATAATATCTTCCACTTTTTCAAAACTCCATTGTTTGTCTGAATACTGAGTGGACAATTTGTGCTTCTGCTGAGGCTTTGTCACATATATACAACAATGTAATAAAAAGATACAATGGGATTTCATAATCAACCAAAATATACAAGTGCCATAGGCAATAAACTTTCAAATTCTTTACACATCACTTATGCACATTTTATAGCACTCTGAAGGTTTAATATAAGATCTCCAAAACATAAAGAAATGGAGAAAACAACAACATATATAACTTCTCTGAAATTCCTGAAATTAGCCAGTGGAATTAGTAGAACTTTGAATGTTTTCAGTTTCTTCACTGGCTTCGATATGAGAGGTATCCTCCATCGAGTAAGATCCATTGATTTGTCCCTCGTCTTGCACTACAATCTCTTCATATTTAGGCGGGGGTGGTAGGGGGTCACTCTCTGAGTATTTTGGTAACACGGTCTCTGTGACACTATTCACAAGTGTTTCTGGTTGGGAGGGCAGCAAGGCACTTTCTGAGCTCAGAAGTGTGACTACATTGTAAGGTGGAGGCTCCTCCAAGATACCACTGCAAATAACCAACAGTGAAAGGCAGTGTCCAACAAGCTCTCAAGTGTTATGTAAATATGAAATCAGTCAATTTCAGTACTGTTTTCATAGAACAAGAGGAGAGTGCCCGTGAACGGGCACTGTGTCAGCTGACTGAGTGTTTTTGATTTGTGAAGGTGATTAGAGGACAGAATAATTATCAGGAAAAGGGCTGTACAGAAATACAGTAAATGGTAACTGAACAGCAAGTTCGAAAGAAATTCCGAAGCTGACAGAAGAAAAGGATAAAAAAGTTGTGCCCTGTAAATGGTATTATGAAGGAAAATAACAAGGTAATTGTTTAAGTGTAAAAAATAGGTTAAAACATATTTAAAGAAATACCACAAATGCAATATCCTCGTTTGACCTTGAAGAAGGGGTCCAAGGTCAAATCTAACCGCACAAATACATTCCCAGCCCATGATTTCCTATGGTTTACCATTCCAAACCTCTAGGACCAATTATAAATGAGTTATAAGCACTTTTAAGCTTGGCTGTCCTCACTTGACCTTGAAGGAGGGGTCCAAAGGTCAAATCTGACCATACCAAAAGATTCCGAGCCAATGATTTCCTATGGGATGGTTTACCATCCCAAATCTCTGTCACCAATAATAAGCGAGTTGTAGGCACTTTCAATTTTCGCTATCCTCATTTGACCTTGAAGGAGGGTTCCAAGGTCAAATCGGACCATATCAACAGATTCACAGCCCATGATTTCCTGTCTGTTTACCATCCCAAACCTCTGGGACCAATAATAAGCGAGTTATAAGCACTTTTAAGTTTGGCTATCCTTGTTTGACCTTGAAGGAGGGGTCATTGAAGGTCAAATCTGACCACACCAAAAGATTCCCACCCCATGATTTCCTACAGGTTGGTTTATCATCCTAAACCTCTAGGATCAATAATAAGGGAGATATAAGCACTTTTCATGACTGACAAAAAACACCTGTGGCGGCCATCTTGTTTCTCAAAATGAGGCCAAAAATATTCCCAGACAACATTTTATGGTTATTAATATATACTGCAAACTTAAGAAAGCTAGCTATAATATTTTTTTTCATCAGAGCAGTAATGGTGAAATCTCTCTCTACACACTGCGGCTATCCAGTGGATACAATGATTTACTCAACAGTGAGAACCTGAAAGTAGCTATTGCTCAGCTATGCCATGACACAGAGGTCTGCAATTTCACTATGTTATAGCTGACCAAAAATTCTGTGAATAACATATTTAACAAATTACTCTAAATGTAATAGTTTTCAAGTTACAACTGATTTACTCAACAGTGAGAACCTCAAAGGAACTATTACTCAGCTATGCAATGAGCTACATGTCTGAAATTTTACTATGTTATAGCTAACCCAAAAGTAGGTGAACAACATATTTAAGCAAACTACTGTAAATGCAATAGTTTTCAAGTTACAACTGATTTACTCAATAGTGAGAACCTGAAAATAGCTATTGCTCCGCTATGCCATGAGCTATAGGTCTGTAATTTCACTATGTTATAGCTGACCCAAAAGTAGGTGAACAATATATTTTAACAAAATACTCCAAATGCAATATTTTTCAAGTTATAGCTGATTTACTCAACAGTCAGTACCTGAGAATAGCTATTGCTCAGTTGTGCCATGAGCTATAGGTCTATAATTTCACTATGTTATAGCTAACCCAAAAGTAGCTGAATAACATATTTGCACAAATTTCTGTAAATGCAATAGTTTTCCAATTATAACTGATTTACTCAACAGTGAGAACTTCAAAGTAGCTATTACTCAGCTATGAAATGAGCCACAGATCTGAAACTTCACTATGTTATAGCTGACCCCAAAATAGGTGAATAACATATTGGAAACAAAATACTCTAAATGCAATAGTTTTCAAGTTATAAGTGATTTACTCAACAGTGATAACCTAAAAGTAGCTATTACTCAGCTATGCCATGAGCTACAGGTCTGAAATTTTACTATGTTATAGCTGGCCCAAAAGTAGCTGAATAACATATTTATACGAAATTCTCTAAATGCAATAGTTTTTAAGTTACAAGTGATTTTACTCATGATGGAAGTTACTGAAAAGCCCAAAAGTAGCTATTACTCACTTAGCTATTGAGACAGACACCCAACTTACTCACCATATTGTAGCTATGAAAAAAGTAGCTGAATAACATATTTTAACAAAATGCTCTAAATGCAACACTTTTCAAGTTATAAGTGATTTACTCAACAGTGATAACCTAAAAGTAGCTATTACTCAGCTATGCCATGAGCTACAGGTCTGAAATTTTACTATGTTATAGCTGACCCAAAAGTAGCTGAATAACATATTTATACGAAATTCTCTAAATGCAATAGTTTTCAAGTTATAAGCGATTTACTCAACAGTGATAACCTAAAAGTAGCTATTACTCAGCTATGCCATGAGCTACAGGTCTGAAATTTCACTATGTTATAGCTGGCCCAAAAGTAGCTGAATAATATATTTATACGAAATTCTCTAAATGCAATAGTTTTTAAGTTACAAGTGATTTTACTCATAATGGAAGTTACTGAAAAGCCCAAAAGTAGCTATTACTCACTTAGCTATTGAGACAGACACCCAACTTACTCACCATATTGTAGCTATGAAAAAAGTAGCTGAACAACATATTTTCACAAAATGCTGTAAATGCAACACTTTTGAAGTTATAAGTGATTTAGTGCATGATTTCATGAATTTTAATGCATTAAAAATTATTAAAAAAATTTATTAAAAAAAAAGTAAGACAGATCCAGGTCTCATACTCACACAAGAGAATCTACCTCTGGCCTAGTACATATATGCAAGATATGAGAGAAATCCCTGCAATAGTCACTGAGAAAATTGTGATAAAAAGTTGAAATTTTCACACTTTTGGTGGGGGTACCCCCCTTGTAATGTCTCTAGCAAACAGACGAACAGACAGATTTGCATGCCTTGAACAATTTTTCATCCTCGATAGATAAGGTATCTTTTAAAAAAAACAGCATGTCTCTAGGCCTTGTAGTTTTGGAGAAGAAGTTGTTCACGCGGACGCGTACGCCGCAGAGTGATGACATAAAAACATTGAGCAACAATTTCACTATCCCTGTCATGCAATACATCTGAAATATTTATTTATTCACTAAATATGATGCTTGAAAGCTCATACTACCAACTATCACGTTTTTGGCAAAGTTTGTGACAAATAAAAGTTTAGAGCTGTCAAATGAATTATTTTATGGCATTTGAAAACATATCAAAGTACTTACTGAATATCTGAACTGTGTTGACCACTGGTACTTACACCACCAGCTGCCTGCTGAAAATACATTCTCTACATTTGAAGATTCTATCCCAAACACTTCTACAACATTTGATCAGAGCTTTAAAGATCACATAAGTAGACCCTCAAGGATAGTGGTGTAAGTTCAGATCTGTAATTTAACAAATATTCTCCTAAAACAGACCACTATGGACCCACTGTATGAAAATTTGACAAAAAAGTCACGACTAATTTTAGGCTAACATTAATTTGCAAATTTAATAAGTAAATTAAATTTTTATAAGTTAATACCCTATCCAATGGACAATTGCTAAACCGGTCGGCGCAGACCGGCCCGCCAAACGCCAGAAAAAGACGTCCTGTGTTTCCACCGGCTGGCCGGTCCGTAGTACCTTGCACTCCCCAGATGGCGCCTCGTACTTCCTTCCTGTCTAGACAACCTGACGTCATAGCATCTTTTTTGTTGTCTAAACCTCTTAGACCCCTAGTAAGCTGATAGCGGGGTCGGTGGGAGGGTCTTGTGTGTCCATTGGATAGGGTATTAACTTATAAAATTTAATTTACTTATTAAATTTGCAATTTTATTGCGTTAATACATCCTATCCAATGGACAATTGCTGAATAACTATCGCTTGGTCGGCGGGTAAGTTACTAGGGACTTATGTGAACTCACAATAATAGCAAATTTTAACCTACGGTCTAGGCTGACTTTGTCAGGAGACCTATAGGCCCAGGCCTGGGTCGACCTTATGGTTAGGAAACCCTGTAAGACCATGGTGGTTGCCAGCAGCCGGTTACCCGGGGTTATACCACCGTTGCCCCCCCCCCCCCCTTTTTTGCAGACCTGCTCTGAGGTAGGGGAAGAGAGGGATGAGTTCAGTCCCAGAGTGCAAATAAACCTCCCGAAGGAAGCACGCCACACTTAATTCTTATGTACATAAGAACTGTTTATACATATACATATAACTCTCCTCAATCTAAGGGAGCCCAATTGGTAAAGCTCTGAATCAGCCCAAGCCACGCCCTTCAGATAGAACTGTGTGAAGGTATTATGTGACTTCAGTGGCAGGCTGACAAGATTGGATCTAAGGAGACTCCCGACTGGAAGACCTTAGGAGCAGCAAAAGGCCCTGACATCATGGGCTTTAACCTGATGTAAAGTGTAGGCCTCCTGGTCGGAGAGCTCATAACATAGGATCACAGTCTGCTTGATCCAAGAGGATGTAGTGGCAGGTGAGATGTCTTTGTCGAAACCTTTCGTAAAGGAGACAAAAAGCACCTCCTTATTCTGCCTGAGATCGGAGGTCCTGTTCACATAGTAGTGCAATGCTCTGACCGGACAGAGGGACCTGTCAGACTTGAGGGATCTATCCAGAGTTAGGGTCAGGGTTGTTATAACCCTTGGGGCCACACTGTCTGGACCCTCTTTGGCCACCTGATTCTTGGAGAGAAAGCTAGGTGATGGGTACAGGGACACCTTTGACCAGTCGGATTGGTGTCTAATATTTCTGCTTTGCCAAGCATGTATCTCACTTCTACGCTTGCCCGACCCCAGGGCCAAGTGGAAAAAGTCTCGAAGGTCAAATGCTTCAAGGAGGCCTCTTTAATTGGTTCAAAATGAACCTTGTCAGCTGGTGCAAAACCAGGGAGAGGTTCCAGGGAGGGGATTCCCTTCCGGCCTTTGGATCTGTCTCAGTGGAAACTATCCAGGAGACGAGTGAGATTTTCATCCTTTCTGATATTGATGGGCGAATTTCCCAGTCTATCAGCAATGGCTGACCTGTAACCATCAATGGTGCTGGGCTGCAACTTCCTGTCCTGAAACAGGTACAGGGGGGGCCCCGAAGTCCACCTAAGGAGTGATACATCACTTGTAAAAAGGCCCACATGTCTCATAGACTGATCTGATTGATTCCCTTTGAGGAGCCTCAATTCTTGCTGCCACTGCCTCAGACAAGCCCTGCTCCTCGATTGCTGATGCTCTAGGAGCCATGCATGAAGATTAAGATTAGTCAGATTTTTGTGAGAGATCTGATTGAATGGCTGTCAACAGGTTGGACAGATTGGGCAGGCTCAGTGGGATCTGGCTGGACATGGTCACTAGATCCAAACCCAAGGCATGTTGGGCCACCCCGGAGCAATCAGAATGATTCTCTTGCATGGGGAGTCCTGCAACTCCTCCACCACTTTGCCTAATATGGTTGATGGTGGGAAGGTGTATGCTTCCAGATCCTACCATGGCCGACTGAGCGCATCCACTGCTGTGGCCAGGGGATCCGGTACAGGTGACACAAACAGAGGCAACTTGTTGTTGAACCTCATGGCAAATAAGTCTATTTTGGGCCGGTGCCACCTGCTGCATATTGAGTGGAAGACCTCTGGAAGGAAAAAACCCACTCTGTATGGTCTGGCCTAGCCTGGATAGCTTGTCTGCTACCACGTTCAGCCGGCCTAGAATGTGTCGGGCTTAGAGTCACTTGTTTCCTGGTACACCAGGGCAAGATTCTCCATAGTAGGGCACAAGTGGGCCCGACCCCATGCCTCCTTCCTTGTTTATGTATGACACTACTGTGGTGTTGTCGGTTGCTACAAGTACTATCTTGTTTGAGCAAAGGTCTTGGAACTCTGTTAAAGCCAGAAAGACTGATTTAAGTTCTAGATAGTTTATATGCAGCTTGCTTCCCGGAAGGAACCTGGTTCCTCCTGCAGTGTGCTCATTTAAGTGAGCGCCCCACCCTTCTATTGATGCGTCTGTAAATATTTGCAGAGCATGTTTCAATGGGTGTAATGGTCGGTCTGTAAGTACATTATCTTCCTTCAGCCACCATTGTAAATGGGGGTGCAGGGACCTGGGGACTTGGATCACCTTTTCTAGTGATTCTGGTACCCTCCAGTTGTTTTTGAGATGCCACTGTATGGGTCTCATATGAAGTCGGCCTAGATGAACTTGCTTTTCTGTAGCTGTTAGTAACCTATCAAGGACATGAATTCCCGGACCGGGCAAGCCGGTAGGGAAAGCAGTTTTAGCATAGTCTCTTGAAGGTTCTGCCGCCGGTCCAGAGTCAGTCGGAACCGATCAGGCCTGAGGTCGAACTGGTAGCCTACAAAATCGAAGTCTCGTTTGGGCTCCAGCTCTGATTTCTCTAAGTTCATCAGCCAACCCAGTTGCTGACACATTATTTACTAGTTCCTGTGTATGTTGGAGACAAGCCTGGTGGGATCTGGCTCTCACCAACCAGTCGTCTAGGTACTGGTGGATTCTTAAGTCCTTGTGTATGGCCATCAGTTTCACCTCCTTTGGGGTGAGCTCCAAGGGTGCTGTGGACAAACCGAATGGTAGGGCCTTGAACTGGTATGCCCGACCTTGGATGTGAAATCTCAGGTATTTCCTGGATTATTCCTGTATAGGTATATGGAAGTAGGCGTCCTTGAAATCTACCGAGGTAACTCACTCCCCTTGTTGGAGGGAGGTCCTGATGGTCTCCGAAAGGCTTGGTTTGTCCAGACCTAGAATAGGTCTCCAACAGCTGTGTAGTTTGGAACCAAGAAAGGTCAGCTGAAGAAGCTCAGAGATTTTGAACTGGCTAGACTGCATCTTGTCCATAAGCTGATGGATTTTTTGGTGACCTTATCAAGTTGTTCTTGGGTCCAGCCCCCAAGGCTTCCAAGGTTCCCAAAATGATTTAGTCTAGATCCTACAGGCAGATTGTGTTCCACATTTGGGACATTTGGAAGTCTGACAAGCATTTCCGGTCCCTCCGGACACCAGTCCGGTCTGGTGACAATGATCCAAGTTAACAGTCTCTCTGTTCTTGTTGCGGTCCGGTCAACTTTTCACATTTTACACTCTTTGCCACAGACCAGCTGCCTGCAAGGTGCAGCACTCACACAGTAATTGTTATTTGAAAAAAGGCTGACCCCTGGTCAGACGTGATGAAAACTTGTTTGATTGTAGACTACCTTTCCTCTTGCTGCTGAAAAGACCTATTTTTCCAGTCAAGTCCAGAGCCGATTACAGGGTGGTAAGAGGTGTGATAAGACAAGGTTGCCTGGCAGTAGCTTGGAAATTGCCATATCAAGACCACTGATTGGTCTAAGAATTTTCTGTAACCAAAATGACCTTGGGCAACTCTGTCAGGTACCAGGTCTCTGTAACCGGTAATTTCCTGTAACCAGTAATTCTCTGTAACCGGCAAAACTGGTAGGCTGGAGTCACCCATGAATTTAGACAGCTACTGGTCTATATTTAGCCAGTCAGTTGAAGTAATTCTTGTAAATGCTTCCACATCTACCTGAAGAGTTGAATGAACTAGGTGGGTAGACTCTGTAACCGGTTTTGATGAAGCAAGGTTGTATAGCCGGTACCTTGTCGGCAGGCTCTGTAACCAGTGGTTGAGGTGATCACTCTGCAACTGGTTTTGGTGAAAATAAGGCTGTATAGCCGGTAAACTGGTCTGGTGATTTGAAGACTCTGTAACCAGTCAGTTGAAGCCATATTTGTAGATACTTGCTGTCTACCTCCCCCAGAATCAACACAGAGTTGAATAAACTGGGTCGGATGACTCTGTAACCAGTTGGGGTCGGATAAGCTGTACCAAGGCTGTGTAGCCGGTACCTGGTCGGTACACTCTGTAACCAGTTGTTGAAGCAACTGTACAAGGCTGTGTAGCCAGTACCAGTCGGTACACTCTGTAAACAGTTGTTGAAGCAAGTGTACAAGGCTGTGTAGCCAGTACCAGTCAGTACACTCTGTAAATAGTTGCTAAAGCAATTTTACAACTATCTTTCGTGTTGAATTCAGCTTTCTGTAGGTTTCCTCCATTAATTAAAGTATTTCTTTAATTGCACGTCTTATTTGTAGATTTGACAGTTGCTGGGGAAGCCCTTGTGAGCTATTTTTAGAAGCACTTGTTGTTCGGTGTGTCACGTGACAAGCTTGCTGGTCGGAAAGACACGAGATTGGCTGATTGGAGCTCGTCAGTTGTCGCGTTCTTTTGTGATACTTAAACATGCAAATGCGCAGTATTCTGCTCATCCACAAACCCCACTACCGACAACGAAGGCCGGTCCATGAGAGAGGGACTGGTATCTCAGTAGACGTAAGTTGTGAAGAATGCAGTTCCGACCTTCCTGGTCGATGAAAACGCGTGACCAGATTCGTGATTTGGTCGGAAGGACACGCAATTGGCTAACTGGAGATGACGTCAGTATTCGCGTTCTTTGTGTGATGCTTTACCGGCAACTTTACAGTCAACAAAACCCCACCACCGACAACAATGCTGGGTCTGCAAAGCAGGGACTGGAGTCACAGTAGACGTGAGTTCTGAAGAACGCACTTCCGACCTTCTTGGTCGGTGAAAACACATGACCAGCTTTGGGATTTGGAAAGAAGGACACGCGATTGGCTGACTGGATATGACGTCAGAGGTCGCGTTCTTCTGAGCTGGCCGGTCGGCTGATGCTTTAAAAGCAGAGAAGCCTGGACCAGTGCACTCTGATGGTGAAAATCCTGGTCGATGTCGGTCTGAAGTCGGTACCAAAGTACTCTGAAGAGGTAGGAAGCTCTGTAGATGAATTTCTTCCTTTCGTGATAAAAACCAGGCAACTTAAAACAGTGATCTGGCCATCCACAACCCCCACTACCAACAACAAAGCCGGGTCTGCAAGGGAGGGACTGATATCACCTTCTATTGTTAGGTCGTGTGAACTGGAGCTTACCGGTCGACTAATGCTTTACAGCAAAGATGTCTGGACCAGTGCGCTCTGAAGAAATCTGAAGAATTCATCTCTTGCTTCTGATGCTAGGCTGGTGTGACTGATGCTTTACAGCAGAGAAGTCTGTACCAGTGCGCTCTGATGAAGAATGCACCTTTCATGTGGGGAATTCCTTCTATTTACAGTGTTCAAAACTACATAGACTGAAGTTTCCCGTGATTTCTAATTTGTAGTACTAGAAAAGACGTTTCTATGGTGACTGTAGCTGGAAGAGTGCAGAAGGTACATTCAAACAAACACACAGATAAAAATACCTGTAAGTAGTATATCCATAATTCCTCAATATTGTCGATCTGCCCCTAACAACACAAAGGTTGAATGGGAGGAAACTAGCAAAATGGCTGCCTTCATATTTCTCGTCGATCACAGCCCTATCATCAACACTAAATTGAGTCAACTAGGGAGCGTTTCCAGCAGATTTCTAAATGTATATCCGTGCTTGATCAGTAGATAACACTTCTACACTGAAACTATCCACATAGAAGGTTGAAAATCCGTCATAATGCACACTTTTCCTTAAAATATCTGGAGATGTTGAAAACACGTCTGCACAGTACACGCGCCAAACGAAAAAGATGCTATGACGTCAGGTTGTCTAGACAGGAAGGAAGTACGAGGCGCAGTACTACGGACCGGCCAGCCGGTGGAAACACAGGACGTCTTTTTCTGGCGTTTGGCGGGCCGGTCTGCGCCGACCGGTTTAGCAATTGTCCATTGGATAGGATGTATTAACGCAATAAAAAGTACTTTTCAAACAGTACAGTTCTCAGGTGAAACAGTATGCACGTCAAACAGTACGCAAATCAAACAGTACATAGGTCAAACAATGCACAGGTCAAACAGCACACAAGTCAAACAGTAATCAGGGCAAACAGCACACAGGTCAAACAATACTCAGGTCATACAGCACTCGCATCAAATAGCACTCGGGTCAAACAGAACTTATGTCAAACAGTACTGAGGTGAAACAGTAGTCAGGTCAAACAGTACTCAGGTACCAAATTCACTTTCATATTGTCAAAAAAGTGATCTATAATATTTTGATTCACAATTAAATTATCTACAGTACTTGCATGCAGCAAGATTAAGCCCTATTATTTTTATACAAGGTTAAACATTAAAGTTGAGAAATAATGTGTTTCCAATCGATTTTTCATCTTTAATATTCATGGTCTATTTTTCTTTCAGATTTTCCAATTTATACTTTAATTATACTTGCATAAATGTGCATTTTTATAACTAGACCTACGCATCGGAGAAACAATGCAATTCTTTATCCACCGGAAAGACAACTCACCAAAGCCAGTGAACCATCGTTGACCTTGAAGCAGGGGCCAAAGGTCAAATCTGACATCAGAAGATTCCCAGCCCACAATATCCTGCAAGTTGGTTTCTCATTGCAAACCTCTAGGATCAATACCAAATGAGTTATAAACCCTTTTAAGTTTGGCTGTCCTCGTTTGACCTTGAAGGAGGGGCTCAAGGTCAAATCTGACCACATCAGAAGATTCCCAGCCCATGATTTCCTATAAGTTGGTTTACCATCCCAAACCTCTAGGACCAATAATAAGCGAGTTATAAGCACTCTTAAGTTTGGCTATCCTCGTTTGACCTCGAAAGAGGGGCCCAAGGTCAAATCCGACCACACCAGAAGATTCTCAGTTTATGATTTCCTATAGGTTGGTTTACCATCCCAAATCTCTTGGACCAATAATAAGCGACTTATAAGCACTTTTAAGTTTGGCTATCCTTGTTTGACCTTGAAGGAGGGGCCCAAGGTCAAATCCAACCACATCAGAAGATTCCCAGTCCATGATTTCCTACAGGTTAGTTTACCATCCCAAACTTCTAGGACCAATAATAAGCAAGTTATAAGCACTTTTAAGTTTGGCTATCATCATATGACCTTGAAGGAGGGGTCCAAGGTCAAATCTGACCACATCAAAAGATTCCCAGCCCATGATTTCCTATAAGTTGCTTTCCCATCCCAAACCTCTTGGAGCAACAATAAGCGAGTTATAAGCACTTTCAACTTTGGGTATCCTCGTTTGACCTTGAAGGAGGGGTCCAAGGTCAAATCTGACCACACCAGAAGATTCCCAGCCCATGACTTCATATAGGTCGGTTTACCATCCCAAACCTCTTGGACCAATAATAAGCGAGTTATAAGCACCTTTAAGTTTGTCTATCCTCGTATGACCTTGAAGGAGGGGTCCAAGGTCAAATCCAACCACATCAGAAGATTCCCAGTCCATGATTTCCTACAGGTTGGTTTACCATCCCAAACCTCTAGGACCAATAATAAGGGAGATATAACCACTTTTAAAGTCCACTATGTGGGTTACTTTGGCACTCCGTGGATGACCTTGAATTAAGAGCTTCAAGGTCAAATATCTGCAAGGTTGTAGAGGACATATATATCAGTTATACATATCACCTATGAAGACATTCAACCTTCTACCTATGAGAAACAGCCAGTAGAAAAATGTAGATAATTTTCAAAGAAATGCCCGCGGCAGCCATCTTGTTTTTCAGAATGAGGCTAATTTCCTTCCTAGAGAAGTTTACCCCCCAATGAAGATATCCTGCAAATTTGGTGAACCTAACTGATGTAGTTTTCCTCTAAGAGCGTTAATGCCCAAAATCTCTCTACGTGCGGCGGCAGCGAACGCTTAACCAAAGTATCCACCGGATGCTTCCGGTGGATACAATAACCATACAGTAAACTGTCAAACCAAAGTAGAGCACTTTTGTTTCAATGTTGTGAAAAATTACTTTGGACACTGATCTGTCATTAGAGACCAATGTTAACACATAGTCCAAAAACTTTATCCACCCCAAACTTAAAGCTCAACAGTTTGTTCCACAATTTGTTTACATACATTTTCCTGGCTGCCAATTGCTCTGTGTAAGAGTCTGGATCGCCGCCTCCTTCTTCTCCGCTGATCAATGTCTCCAAACCGGTACTTCTTCAGTAAAGCCTTCCCAATACCCAGCACACCTGAATATAGAGTGCAATAAACTGGTCAATGTCCCCAAACCGGTACTTCTTCAGTAAAGCCTTCCCAATACCCAGCACACCTGAATATAGAGTGCAATAAACTGGTCAATGTCCCCAAACCAGACACACATCAGGATATGTAAACCATGGCTGTGGGCAAGTATACTCACTTCACAAGAAAGCTTTATCTCATGTACTCCAAAGTCAAAAATAAATTTGTGCTGGAGTACATTTGCTTATATGTAAGGGTTAACAGTTATACTGGACAAAAAGTCCCCATACAATTTTTTTTCTGTTTTGTTTTCTTCATTATGTTTACAATATCCTGTCACTGACCATAAATGCATGTGATATTCTTTCTACCTACTCTCTTTGTTCTTGTGGAACATAAGGCAAGGCACAGACTATGTGAGATTATATAACTGAAATAAATAGCATCAGTGATGCCCATACCCCCACAGCAATGGACTCCATTACATTGATATTGTGAAGAATTTGTTGAGCTAGAAGAATATGCTACCATACAAAACAATCAACATCTCTGTAGATGTTGCGGTTTCTGACAAGTAGTTGATGATTCAGATGCATATGCCACATGACCGTGACAATACATCAGCGATCACATCAGCCAATGTTAAGAAATGACCACAACAAAAACAGATAAGTACTGTAATACAACTCAAATAAAATTGTCAGTCCCGGCAGGCAAGAACCCCAGCCCATAGGTACAACTAAATGGGTAACAACATTGCGAGTGGGGAAAATCTTAGGAACAACTTCAGTTGTGAGAAGTATACAGAACCCATGAGGTGTTGTCAGATGTAAGAACTAAGAACATTAATGTAGCTGAAGAAGGGGAAAAACGTAAGTACTTTATTCATTCATGATGTGAGTTCTAAGCCCAAGGACCAATATATAAGGGATATATAGCCGTTTTAGTATGATGACCCCACTCAACCCTGAAGCAGGGGTCAAACGTCAAATTTGACACTTGCAAAGGATGCACAGGCGATGATTTCTTAAAAGGTTTAATATTTTGAAGCCCTAGAACCAACTAGAGATTGCATCTCGACGCAGTGTATCCCCGGACGGGACATGGTTGAAGCGTGACATACAGAGTATTATGTCAAATCTGACCCCACCAAAAGATTCAGGGCACATGATTTCCTATAAGTTATCTTCACATCGAAAACCTCTATGACCAACAATAGGGGAGATATAGCCCATAATAGGTATCAAGTACCACATTCAACCTTGAAGGAGGGATCCAAGGTCAAATCTGACCCCACCAAAAGATTCAGGGCACATGATTTCCTCTAAGTTTTCACATCCAAAACCTCTACCACCAATCATAAGGGAGATATAGACCATCAGAGGTATCAAGGACCACATTCAACCTTGAAGGAGGGATCTAAGGTCAAATCTGACCCCACCAAAAGATTTGGGGCACATGATTTCCTATGGGTTGTCTTCACATCCAAAACCTCTACGACCAATAACAAGGGAGATATAGGCTCCTTTAAGTTTGGTATAGGTATGAAGAACCACATTTGACCTTGATGGAGGGTCCAAGGTCAAATCTGAAACCAGCAAAAGATTCGGGGCACGAGTTGTCTTCACATCCAAAACATCTACATCCAATAATAAGAGAGATATAGGCTCCTTTGAGTTTGGTCATCTTAGATTTTCAAATTCGTTGCCATAGCAACCAACCCGATTGAACAAACTTCACATCCAAAATATCTACATCCAATAATAAGGGAGATATAGGCTCCTTTAAGTTTGGTTACCTCAAACTTTCGAATTTGTTGCCATAGCAACCAACCAAATTGAACAAACTGGACCAAATGTTAGCCAGGCAAGATTTCATAGCAGGGAAGATATCTTGAAACCTTGGTGAGGAAAGGTGCAACAGATTTCCAGCTATACGTGATTTACTCAATTGTGAACTGTCAAAGTAACTATTACTCAGTTAGCTATGGACCTACAGCTCTGAAAATTTGCCTTGACAGAGTACATTTAAAAGTACATGAACAGCATATTTGACAAAAAACCTCTAAATTTAATAGGTTTGCAGATATAAGTGATTTACTCAATGGTGAACTGTCAAGGTAGCTATTACTCAGTTAGCTATGGACCTACAGCTCTGAAAATTTGCCATGGCACTGTGCATCAAAAAGAAGCTGAACAACATATTCGACAAAATTATTGTAACTCTAACAGTTATGAAGAAAAATATCATTTACTCATTTTGGTCATGGTTAAAAACTGAATATAGCTATTACTCATATAGCTATTGAGACAGACCTCTGAAGAAGTTAACACCTTGTAGGCATGGAGAAAGTAGCTGAACAACATATTTTACCAAAATGTTGTAAATGTAGTCATTTTTGAGTTATAAGCACTTTACTCAAAGTAGCTACCAGTGCTATTACTCACTCAGCTATGGACCTATGCCATACATAATCTCCTGTCCAGCGGGCCATCTAGAGATAATCAACATGAGCCAGTAAGTTATACAGCCAATAACTAGACCTAGCACATCGGAGAACTGATGCAAATTGTATCCATCAGAAAGAAAACTCACCAAAGCCAATCAACCATTGCTTAACCTTGAAGGAGCCCAAGGTGAAATCTGACCACATCAAAAGATTCTTAGCCGATGATTTCCTATAGGTTGATGTGACCTCTAGGAACAAGAATAAAAGAGTTATAAGCACTTTCAGTTTTGGCTATCCTCACTTGACCATGACTGACAAAGAAACGCCTGTGGCTGCCATCTTGTTTTTCAAAATGAGGCCAAAAATATTTCCAGTCACGATTTTGTAATGGGGAACATATCCTGCAAATTTGAGATCTCTACCAATAATACCCTTTTTGCTCTAGAGGTGCCAACAAAAGTCCTTGCCGAAAGTTGTAAAAACTCCCGTAGCGGCCGTCTTGTCTTGACGCCAAAAATATTCCCAGCAAGATTTTATGGTTATGAATATATCCTATAAATTTGAGAAGGGTAGCTATAATATATTTTTTTATTAAATGTGCAAATATCTCCAAAAAGGCCAAAAATGGCCTCAGTGAGGTACTTCAGTGGTCTGTAGATGACCTTCAATGAAGAACATCAAGGTCAAATTTCTGCATGCTTATACATGTATTATATATACCAGCCATAGGATGATCTAACATTCTGTATACTACAGCATTCTGTAGTAACATCAGCTTAATAGCACCCCCTTTTTAAATTAAGAAGTTTAATACTGAAATGTTTTTAGTGTTGTCATAGCAACAGCTGTTGCCAGATACCCTCAAAAAGCAAATCAGCTCTAGATCCTTTTGGGGTAAAATATCCTGAAAAGTTGTTAAAAATCTGTGCATTGGTTTAGACTATGGACCACCGACAATTTTTACGACCCCAAAATCTTAAAAGCGTTGCCATAGCAACAGTTGAGCTGGATACCCCCAAATCCTAATCAGTTCTAGATCCTCTTGGGACAAACATATCCTGAAAATTTGGTGAAAATTTGTGCACTGGTTTAGACTATGGAACACTGACAATTTTTACGACCCCAAAATCTTAAAAGTGTTGCCATAGCAACAGTTGAGCTGGATACCCCCAAATCCTAATCAGTTCTAGATCCTCTTGGGCCAAACATATCCTGAAAATTTGGTGAAAATTTGTGCATGGCTTTAGGCTGTGGAACGCCCACAAGATCTAAACCCGCCGCCCCCGCCCTGATGGTGCAGGGGTCAAGTATATATAAGCCCAGCGCTATGCTTTTAGCAATCAGCACACAACAAAGACTTTACTTTCTCTCTTTGTTGTCTATTGTTGACCAATTTTCCATGAGATGACACAAGCTTTTGTGAAATACACAGAGAATAATTACTATAATGTAACTCACCAATTTTGTCAACACACGACAATCACCAAATATATAGAATGTACTTTCTCTCTTTGTGGCCTATTATCAGTTGATTTTCCACTAAATGACACCAAGTTTTATGAATATCAGGCTTTGTATCAGAACGAACAACTCATTTTTTTCAGCAATTCTCATTTTTCAACATAAAAATTACAAATGTAAGTCTTTATTGGATTCATCCATACCTGCACCAACCAAAATAGGCCCCAACAAAAATATTTTGTTTGTGGCCCTATGTTCCATAAAAGTCATCACAGTAACCACAATTCCAACCAACAGCAGAATGATGCCCAGTGAGATGTTACAGGCAGTTGAGTTGAGAAGTTTGTTGAGGTCAAGCTGTTTGTCCACTGGTTGGGGTCCATTTCTGCCCCTTGCTTGACCAGTTTCCCTTTCAACATCCATTCATGGCTATTTACTGGAAAAATAAAATAGATCAGTTTGCTTCTTTAGTGGTGTTTCATATTGCGTGCATATAACTTGGAATATAAATACAAAACTCAAAATATTTGATCCAGGAAGTGATAATTCATGTTAATATACACTAAATGTATATGCAATAACATGCACAAATATTTTTCTTCAAAAGTTAAATGTAATGGACACACCAAAATAAAATCAAGTTGAAAAATGAAGGATTTACATCAGATCTAGATCTTTTCCCCATTTCCTATTTTTACATTTGAAGTTCAAATGTTAACACAAAGTTAAATTTTGAACAGTGACAGGTAAATTTTTTAAATATGAAAAGGTTTTTAACAAACAAAATTTTGATTCTGTGATGTTTGAGAAACCCATTAATATTCATCAAGTGTTCAAAAACAACCAGTTAATCTACTAAGCCTTAATCACCTTACATAAAATACTAAGAATACAACCTCTCTAATCTCATAATGAACATTACTTTAATGATAACTTCAAGTTCAACCGTGGTGGAATTTACATTGCCAAAGATGAAAATACCACTGAAACCAAGAACTGGGAACAAAAGATAAATAACACAGAAATTCAGAAAATTATTATCAGTATGGGGAAATCAAAATCTTTCATAATTTGCCGTTTATTTATTCATTGAGCGTTTTTATGTCATGCCTAGTACCTTATCCGAGATATTGTGATGGATAGTTTGAAGGGCACAGGAAATCAACTAGTACCTACAGTTGGTAAAGGTTCTGTACCGCAAACTGCCGACCAATGGCAAGCAACTACCAGCTTTCCCATACGAGGTCTGGGCTGGATTTGAACTCTGATCTCAGAGTTGAAAGGCGAGTGTTACCACTGCACCACTTTTGGATGTTAATTCTCTGTATAGTATACACTGACAAAATACAATACAAGTGCACATTATTGAGCATTTCTCTTCAAGATTTTATACTTCAACTATATAAAAGGGTGGAATTGCTGAAAACTATATTAAATTAGTTATATTATCACCCAAATCTCGTTCTGGTAGTGGCTTTCTACCAGTAAATGACCGCCTACCAGTGAGTGCCCACCTTATTTTCTTTGTTAGAGGTCAAACACAAATACTAAGTCTACAAAATTGCAAATTTAATAAGTAAATTAAATTTTTATAAGTTAATACCCTATCCAATGGACAATTGCTAATCCGGTCGGCGCAGACTGGCCCGCCAAACGTCAGAAAAAGACGTCCTGTATATAATAACGGCAGGACCGGTCACGGAGTGTGCATTCGCTAGGTGGCGCATCGTACTTCCTTCTTGTCTAGACAGCGTGATGTCATAGCATCTTTTTCGATGTCTAAACATATTAAGACCCCTAGTAAGTTGACAGCGGGGCCGGATGGGTGGGCCTTGCCTGTCCATTGGATAGGGTATTAACTTATAAAAAAATTAATTTACGTATTAAATTTGCAAGTTTATTGCATTAATACATCCTACCCAATGGATAATTGCTGAATAACTACCGCTTGGAAGGCGGGTAAGCTGCTAGGGACATAAGTGAACTCAGAACAAAAACTGAGAAGGCCCATTCTGACCTAGGGTCAAAGAACCCTGTGAGGTTAAGGTCGGATACCAACTAACCGGTTACCTTACCGACGTTGCCCCCCCCCCTTTTTTCCCAGATCTGCTCTGAGGAAGAAGAGAGAGAGAGAGGGGGGCTGAGTTCAGTCCCAAGAAATAAACTTCCCAAAGGAAGCAAGTCACAGTTTTGTTGTTTTTTTTTACAGGCTATGTACATATATACATATTTACATATCTCCTCATTTTGGGGCTTGGTGGTGGACCTGTTGGGCAGCCACCACTGGCCCTAAATGCCACATCCTTTAAATAAAATTGTGTGAAGGTGTTATGGGATTTCCAGTGGCAGGCTGAGAGAATCTGCTCTAAGGAGACCCCCGACTGGAAGGCCTTAGAAGCAGCAAAGGCCCTTACATCATGGGCTTTGACCTGATGCAGTGTGAGGGCCTCCTGGTCAGAGAGCTCATAACAAAGGATCACAGTCTGCTTGATCTATGAGGAGATGGTGGCAGGTGAGATGTCCTTATCAAAACCTTTCTTGAACCTTTCCGCCTAAGATCTGAGGTCCTATCCAAGTAATAGCGAAGGGCTCTAACTGGACACAAGGACCTGTTACCCTTGAGTAACTTATCCAGAGTGGGGGCCAGGGCTGGTATGACCACTGGAGCCACACTATCTGGACCCTCCTTAGCTAGCTGATTCTTGGATAGAAAGCTGGGTGAGGGGTACAAAGACAAATTCGACCAGTCTGACTGGTGTCTGATGTTCTTATGTAGCCAAGCATGGATCTCACTCCTGCGTTTACCAGAACCCAGGGCCAGCAGAAAAACATTCTTGAAGGTCAAGTGTTTTAGTGAGGCCTCTTTTAATGGTTCAACGGCAGCCTCAGTGCAAGACCAGGGACAGGTTCCAGGAGGGTATACCCCTCCTGCCCTTGGGCCTGTCTCTATGGAAACTATCCAGGAGACAGGTGAGATTCTCATCTTTGCTGACATTAATGATAGAGTTGCCCAATTTGTCCGAAATGGCTGATCTGTAACCATCAATGGTACCAGGTTGCAACTTCCTGTCCTAAAACAGGTGCAACAGGAAGTCAGCTATGGCTTTTAGAGGTGGTACCCTGAAGTCCACCTGATTACTGAGGCACCACTTTGTAAAAATGGTCCACTTTGCCTCATACACGGATCTGGTTGATCCTCTTTGAGGAGCCTCAATTCGTGCTGCCACTGCCTCAAGAGAATCCCTGCTCCTTGATTGCTGTGGCTCTAGGAGCCAGGCATGTAGGTTCAGGTTTGACAGGTTCCTGTGCAGGGTCTGGTTGAATGGTTGAGATACCAGATTGGGCAGACACAGAGGGATCTGACTGGACATTGCCACCAGATCCCAAAACCAGGGCATGTTGGGCCACCCTGGGGCGGTCAGAATGATCCTGTTGCAGGGGTAGTCCTGTAACTTCTCCACCACTTTTCCCACAATGGCTGCTGGTGGGAAGGAATATGGGTCCAGATTTCCCCAAGACAGGCTAAGTGCATCCACTGCCCAAGCCTGGGGGTCTGGAACTGGTGATACAAACTTGAATCTGGTGGCAAACAAGTCCACTTGAGGCTGGTGCCACCGGGAGCATATAGCTTGAAACACTTCTGGGTGAAGGGACTACTCTGTTTGAATGGTCTGGCCAAGTCTGGATAGCTTGACTGCTATCACGTTCAGCCGGCCTGGGATGTGACATGCCTTGAGAGTTACCTGTTTTCTGGTGCACCAGGACAGGATTCTCCACAGTAGGGCACACAGAGAGCCCGATTTTATCCCCCTTCTTTGTTGATATAGGCAACCACTGTTGTGTTGTCTGTGGCTACCAGGACTATGTTCTTTGAACAGAGGTCTTGGAACTCTTTTAGGGCCAGAAAGACCGCCTTTAGTTCCAAGTGATTTATATGCAACTTGCTTTCTGGAAAGGACCAGGTTCCCCTTGTGGTGCGTTCGTTTAAGTGAGCGTCCCACCCTTCTTTTGATGCATCTGTAAATCTCTGCAGAGCATGTTTAATGGGTGTAATGGTTGACCTGAAAGCACATTGCTTTCCTCCAGCCACCACCTTAAGTGGGGGTGGAGCGACCTGGGGACGGGTATCACCTTTTCCAGTGATTCTGGTACCCTCCAGTTGTTCTTCAAGTGCCACTGTATGGGTCTCATATGAAGTCGACCTAGATGGACTTGCTTTTCTGTGGCTGTTAGAAGGCTTATGAGGGACATGAACTGCCGGACCGGGTACACCGGACCGGCCAGGATTGACAATATCTTGTCTTGTAGGGTCTGCCAACGTTCTGGCATGGATCTGACTTTGCCCTCCTTGAGGTCGAACTGGTAACCTACGAAGTTGAAAACCTGTTTTGGCTCCAGTTCTGACTTCTCCTTGTTCACCAGCCAACCTAGTTCTCGACAGAGAGCTACCAAGATCTGTGTATGCTGGAGACAAGTTTGGTGGGATGTAGCTCTCACCAACCAGTCGTCTAGGTACTAGTGGATTCTTATACCCCTCTGTAAAGCCATCAGTTTGACCTCTTTGGCCACCACTGAACTCCATGGGTGCTGTGGACAGGCCAAAGGGTAGGGCCTTGAACTGGTAGGACTGACCCTGGATGTGAAAACGCATGTACTTCCTGGACTGACTGTGAATTGGTATATGGAAGTATGGGTCCTTGAAGTCTATGGAGGTGACCCACTCCCCTACCTGTACGGAGGTTCTTATTGTCTCTGGGGTCTCCATTTTGAACGACTCTGTGTTTAGGAAGGTGTTCAAGGTGCTCAGGTCCAGGACCGGTCTCCACCGGTTGTTGGGTTTGGGTACCAAAAATAGCCGGTTATAAAATCCTAGTGAGTTTTGGTTTGCTACCGGTTCCACTGCATTTTTGTTCGTCAGCTGAAACAGTGCCTCCAAAAGGTGAGACTGCCTTTGTGGGTTGACATAGTTGCTTATGACAGTTGGTGACCTGGTTAGTTTGGGTCTGCACTGGAAGAGCAGGGTGTAACCCTCTCTCAGTATTGTGACTACTTTTGGACTCAAACCCAGAGCTTCCCATTTCTCCCAAAACTGATGTAATCGTGCCCCTACAGGTGGATTTATGACAACAGTTGGATCATTTGTGATAATATTTGCAGAACTCAAGTGACCTACACAGAAACACCGTTTACATGTTTTACCGGGTATTTCTGTATGATTGTAACAATAATTGGGATTTACGCCTTTCTTTTGTGGCAACCCGGTGACAGAATGAACATTTGCAACACAAGAGTTTACATGTAAAAATACAAGGAACTCATAGCAGATCCATCACAGTCCTTCTTGTCAACATGTATGTCGTACCATTTAAATGACCTATGCATCTTGACAAATTGGTCCCAGAGCAGTCCAGCAGGTTCAGTACTTCTTGAAGGGCAGCCTTCAACAACAGTGAGGTTTAATTTCTCCATCTTCCTGCATAGCCAGTCGTCTACCGGTAACTTTACAGACACTTTACCGATTGGTGGAGCTCTGGAACTGGCAAAGGGGTTGTTATCTGCAGAAGACACACTGTAGAATTCAGGGATCCGATGCCAACCCAAGTCTCTCTATAGGTACTCTTCAGACAGTTCCTGATCAGCTGATTCATTCCTGGGGAGTTCTGGGAACCGTCCCAGATGTTGCCATCAATGGGAGATCCCGGTTCACTCTGGAATTCTTCTTCACTGTCTGAACCGGTAAACTAAGCATGTAGGGCAGCACTACCGGTACCGGTTAGCAGAACTTCAGGACCTGCACCAGGAGCCTCAACAGGCTGGGTGGCCGTCCCTGAACCGGGAGCCTCAACAGGCTGGGTGGCATTCTGCTGGATTACACCACTCGTACCGGGACCCTCAACAGGGCTGGTAGCACTCTTGCTGGCAGTCACAGGACCTCTGGTACCGGTAGCCTCAACAGGCTGGGTAGCAGTCAACACAGCTGGGCAGTCAACACACCGGTGGTCTGAACAAGACTGGAACCGGCGCCCCCAACAGTCACACCAGAGGACAAGCCACTGGTGGAGGTTCCAGGATCAAAAAATGGTTGATCACTGGTAACCATTGAAGGGGAGTTTCTCACAGGTTCCACAGGCACAGCAAATGTCTTGGACAGCAACATGGCTTCAAGCCTGGAAAAACGTTCTGTCCACTTGTCATCAAGGTCCCTCAGTTCACAAGACCTGGGTTGCTGCTAGATTTCTTCTTATTGCTGGGCTTGGGAGACTTGTCAATACGTTTCTTCTTTCCAGCAGGGATTTCAGACTTCTTACTTGTCTTCTCTCCGTCCACCCGACCCAACACACTGACTTGTGAATGGTCCACCAGAGTGGGGGCCGGGGAGGCAGAAACCTTCTACTCCTTGTTCTTCCTCTCTCTGTAGGTGGGGGTAGCAAGTTGAAGGGTCTGCTTTGGGGTGAATGCCTTGCAGATTGAACAATCACGTTTGAGAACACATGGATCATCACCAACCCCCTTCTCTCTACATCTTGCGCACTTGAGGTGGCCATCAAACACAGCCATAATGTGGCCACAAGTGTCCTCCTTCTTACCAGAAGAAGACATAATGATCAGTACTTCAGTAGAAATATCTTGGTAATAATAAAAGTTTATAAAATGGTTGAATTCGTCGTGAAACTTCAAAAACGTCTCTCTGTAGAAAACACGCCTGCACACTCCACGCGCCAAACAAAAAAGATGCTATGACGTCACGCTGTCTAGACAGGAAGTACGATGCGCCACCTAGTGAATGCACCCCCCGTGAACGGTCCTGCCAGTATTATATACAGGACGTCTTTTTCTGGCGTCTGGCGGGACGGTCGTGCCGACCGGTAAAGCAATTATCCATTGGATAGAATGTATTAACGCAATAAAATGGCTGTTCACTGGTATTTCTGTTTTGCAATAAAATGGCCGATAATGGAGATAAATTGGTCAAATATAACTGTTTCCAACAAATATTGCAGTATATTTCAAGTATCAATTGTAGTGCATGTTATTTGACAATTTGGTCATAGACAAGTGTAATATAAATGGAGAAACTTCAACTACAGCATCGTAGATCGAGTATTTTGTCTCCGTTTACAGTGTCATATAAGGAGACATCTGTTACAGCATTTATACCAACTAGTATTATGTCTTTGTTTACGTGGAGGTATATGACCAGAAAAGAATAACACTACACATATAGAATTGTATATAGAAGATAAAACTCACGTACTTTCTTCATGGGTAGAGGATATATACCCAACAGCTGTGTACACTAGATCAGTTTCACTGCTAGCGTACCCAACAGTTGTGTACGCAAGATCTATTTAACTGCTAGTGTACCCAATGAGCCACAGGTCTGGAATTTTACTATGTTATAGCTGAATAACATATTGAAACTAAATACTCTAAATGCAATACTTTTCAAGTTATAAGTGATTTACTCAACAGTAATAACCTAAAAGTAGCTAGTACTCAGCTATGCCACGAGCTACAGGTCTAAAATTTTACTATGTTATAGCTGACCCAAAAGTAGCTGAATAACATATTTACACAAAATTCTCTAAATGCAATAGTTTTCAAGTTACAAGTGATTTTACTCATTGTGGAAGTTACTGACAGTCCAAAAGTAGCTATTACTGACTTAGCTATTGAGATACACACCCAAGTTACTCACCATGTTGTAGCTATGGAAAAAGTAGCTGAATAACATATTTTAACAAAATGCTCTGAATGCAATACTTTTCAAGTTATAAATGATTTAGTGTTGAGTAAGAACCTCTAAGTAGCTATCACTCAGCTATGCAATGAGCCACAGGTCTGGAATTTTACTATGTTATAGCTGACCCCAAAATAGGTGAACAACATGTGACACTAAATACTCTAAATGCAATACTTTTCAAGTTATAAGTGATTTACTCAACAGTGATAACGTAAAAGTAACTATTACTCAGCTATGCCATGAGCTACAGGTCTGAAATTTTACTATGTTATAGCTGACCCAAAAGTTGCTGAATAATATATTTACACAAAATTCTCTAAATGCAATACTTTTCAAGTTATACATGATTTAGTGTTGAGTAAGAACCTCAAAGTAGCTATTACTCAGCTATGCAATGAGCCACAGGTCTGGAATTTTACTATGTTATAGCTGACCCCAAAATAGGTGAATAACATATTGAAACTAAATACTCTAAATGCAATACTTTTCAAGTTATAAGTGATTTACTCAACAGTAATAACCTAAAAGTAGCTAGTACTCAGCTATGCCACGAGCTACAGGTCTGAAATTTTACTATGTTATAGCTGACCCAAAAGTAGCTGAATAACATATTTACACAAAATTCTCTAAATGCAATAGTTTTCAAGTTACAAGTGATTTTACTCATTGTGGAAGTTACTGAAAGTCCAAAAGTAGCTATTACTGACTTAGCTATTGAGATACACACCCAAGTTACTCACCATGTTGTAGCTATGGAAAAAGTAGCTGAATAACATATTTTAACAAAATGCTCTGAATGCAATACTTTTCAAGTTATAAATGATTTAGTGTTGAGTAAGAACCTCAAAGTAGCTTTCACTCAGCTATGCAATGAGCCACAGGTCTGGAATTTTACTATATTATAGCTGACCCCAAAATAGGTAAATAACATATGGCACTAAATACTCTAAATGCAATACTTTTCAAGTTATAAGTGATTTACTCAACAGTGATAACGTAAAAGTAACTATTACTCAGCTATGCCATGAGCTACAGGTCTGAAATTTTACTATGTTATAGCTGACCCAAAAGTTGCTGAATAACATATTTACACAAAATTCTCTAAATGCAATACTTTTCAAGTTATACATGATTTAGTGTTGAGTAAGAACCTCAAAGTAGCTATTACTCAGCTATGCAATGAGCCACAGGTCTGGAATTTTACTATGTTATAGCTGACCCCAAAATAGGTGAATAACATATTGAAACTAAATACTCTAAATGCAATACTTTTCAAGTTATAAGTGATTCACTCAACAGTGATAACCTAAAAGTAGCTATTACTCAGCTATGCCATGAGCTACAGGTCTGAAATTTTACTATGTTATAGCTGACCCAAAAGTAGCTGAATAACATATTTACACAAAATTCTCTAAATGCAATAGTTTTCAAGTTACAAGTGATTTTACTCATGATGGAAGTTACTGAAAAGTCCAAAAGTAGCTATTACTCACTTAGCTATTGAGATAGACACCCAAGTTACTCACCATGTTGTAGCTATGAAAAAAGTAGCTGAATAAGATATTTTAACAAAATGCTCTAAATGCAATACTTCTCAAGTTATAATTGATTTAGTGCATGATTTCATTAATTTTAATGCATTAAAAATTATTTTAAAAATTCATAAAAAAATAATTAAGAAAGATCCAGGTCTGACACTCACACAAGGGAATCTACTTGTGACCTAGTACATATGTGCAAGATATTAGAGAAATCCCTGCAATAGTCACTGAGAAAATTGTGATAAAGTGTTAAAATTTTCATACTTAGGGTGGGGGGTACCTCACTTATAATGGCTCTAGCAAACAGACGACCAAACAGATCTGCATGCCTTGAACAATTTTTCATGCTAGGTAGATAAGCTATCTTTAAAAAAACAGCATGTCTCTGGGCCTTGTAGTTTCAGAGGAGAAGTCGCTCACGTGTACGTGTACGTCCACGCCGCAGAGTGATTCCATAATGTCAGCTGACTGACAAGTCAGCTGACATAATAATAGTATATTGCTGCTAGCGTACCCAACGGCTATGTATGTACACTTCTGGCATACCAAACTAACCTGCAGTCAAGGCAGTGAACCCTATGTTCCCAATGGTTGTGCACCCTAGATCAATAGCATTGTTAGTGTACCCAACAGTTGTGTACACAAGATGTATTTCACTTCTAGCATACCTAACGGTTGTGTACACTAGCAGTGATATCGGTCTAGCATAAACGGTTATCTTCACAAGATCTATATCACTGCTAGCATACCCAACGGCTGTGTATGTACACTAATGGCATACCTGGCCAGCTATCCTGTATCCAATTAAAACACTAAGTTCTATTTTCCCAATGGTTATTTACCCTAGATTTATTGTCATTGTTTTTTTTTTCTTAGTGTACCCAAAAGCTGTGTAAGGTACTGGCATACCCAACTACCTTGTACCCAAGGCAGTAAACTCTATTTTCCCAATGGTTGTGCACCCAACATCAATATCATTGCTGGCATACGCAGTGGCTGTGTACACAAGATCATCGTCGCTACTACCGTACCCAGCAGTTGTGATATTGGTCTAGTGTACCCAGTGGTTCTGCACACAGGATCTATATCACTGCTACTGTAGCCAACAACTCCCATTTTTTTACAGCCTACCCAATTTCTCATTACCCAAGGTAGTATGCACTCAATGGTTGTGCACTCGATATCAGTACCTTTTACAGCATACTCAACAGGTCTGTATCCAAGGCATTGTGAAGCAATTAGTTTTTAAGGAAATTTTTCACGAAATCAGAAATGGGCCAAGGATCACTCTCTGAATTAAAATTATTTACCTTAGCATGGGTTGCACTGTGAACAGCAAAATAACTTGGTTATTGTTACATTCTGACAATTTTGAAAGGACATATCAGAAATGAGCTAAGGGAGAATTGATTAAAATTTGGTACACTAGCAATGATCTTGTGTACATAGCCATTGGGTACGCTAGCGATGATATAGATCTTCAATAAACAGCTGCTGGGTACGCTAGACCAATATCACGGCTAGCGTACACGGCCGTTGGGTAAATAACCACTCCGTTATTCATGTTATCAGAACAGTAGTCATTCTTTAATAATCCATAACATCTTCTTTCAAGTAATCCATTGTCATTTAATGTGTAAATAGACTATTTCATTGTCAAATAATATCCAATAAGTGCCCCACTTACACACTAATCTGGTATCAATTGCAGTTATCAAATGAACACATGCACACACATGTCGGTCATTGTTCCTAATTAGCATAGGTACTTCCCCCATTAGACTGGTAATCTGGGTATGCTGAACTGCAATTCTGTGTAGAGGGAGGCCTGGGGTTAACAGGTTGGCATGTAGTGAGTGATATCAATCACAACCGACCTTCAATTGATAAAACTGTTTAGTATAGCATTCAGGTTTTATGACTTTAAGTGTCACTACTTAATTTCAATTGTCTGGCTCATTTTGTGTATGAATGGAGTTTCTCCAAATGGGGTAGTCAGTGTGTTTATCACAAGCACTGAGTGTGTATGATAGTCAAATATGGATAGATTCAAAGTGGGAAATGTATTTAATTCATTCAAAGAGTTAGAGGAAGAGAAAATAGCATAAGAGATGCCTGTACCCCACAGCCTGGGGAAATAGTTTTCAACACCATGAGATATAGAAGAAATGAAACAGTACACAGATTGGGACACTTTCAGTGCCGTGTCAGTTATATAAAGATCCAAATAATGTTTATGTGGAGAAGATAACTTCTAAGAGAAAAAAATGTAAAGTATTAAAACAAGACAACTCAATAGCAAGATGACAGCATTAAACAGTAAATTAAAAATAGCATCAGAGATGCCCATACTCCACAGCCTGGGGAAATAGTTTTCAACACCATGAGATATAGAAGTAGTGAAACAGAATAAAGATCGGGATACTTTCAGAGCAGTGTCAGTTATATTATGTTCAAAATTATGTTTAAGTAGAGAAAATAACATCTAAGAGAAAGAAAATGTATGTAAAGATAAAGTATTAAAACAAGACAAGTCAATAGCAGGATGACAGCATTAAACTAAAAATTATGATGCACACCTACAACCCCGAAGCAATGCCCCCCTACCAACTATCAACTTCCTACACTTTACAGTTTCAGAGATATTGCCTGGACAAAATTCTAAAGGTCAAGGTCACTACGGCAAGGTCAAATCAAGGTCACACCACGACGTTGCACACCTACACACCCTAACCAATGTCCCTACCAAGTATCAACTTCCTACATCTTCCAGTTGCCGAGATATAGCCCAGAGAAGATTTTATAGGTCAAGGTCACTACAGCAAGGTCAAAGGTCACATCATGACGATGGACACCTACAACCCCCAACCAATGTCCCTACCAAATATCAACTTCCTGCACCTTACGATTTACGAGATATACCCTGGACAAGATTTTATAGGTCAAGGTCACTACGGCAAGGTCAAATCAAGGTAACACCATGATGTTGCACACCTACAACCCCTAACCAATGTCCCTACCAAGTGTCAACTTCCTACACCTTACGGTTTGCCAGATAGAGCCCGGACAAGATTTTAAAGGTCAAGGTCACTACGACAAGCTCAAAGGTCAAATCAAGGTCACACCATGACGTTGTGCACCTACACCCCCAACCAATGTCCCTACCAAGTATCAACTTGGACAAACTTTTTCCTGTCACCCCTGCGTCCGCCTGAATGCCCATCTGGACACCATGGGTGAAAACAATACCCTGACAACCCTTAAGGCCTGTGGGGTAGTAAAAGCATTAGATCAAGGGTCCTTTGTGAATCTTGTTAAGAGACATTCCAGGTCTATTGAAAATGCCATAAAAAGGGGATCAAATAAATCATTATCGGTTCTTTTAGCAAATGCTTTGGTGAGCATAGTGCTTCCACGAGCCATCAAAGTACCAACTCGAGTTTTATGCATCATCGACGAGTCAACTTGAGTTGAACTCGAGTCAATAACAATATTTCAAAACAGCCAAACCTTAAATATATATGCACTAATATGATTCCTTTCATAATGAAATCTATCTTCAACCATATTCCAACAAAATTTGTTATATTTTACCTGCAAAATAAGGATGATCATTCTCACCATGTTGAGAAATAAAACGGACATTTTGATTGGTTGTTTTACCAGGTCAGATATATGGAGAGATATCATTGGCTTTACATCGTAATAGATAAATATGAAGGAAAATATTAAGTAAACAAGTCAAATCATGATTGTATTGCACCTTTGTACACTGGCAAGAAGTTTATTTTTATACATTTTGTAGTATTTTAAAGGAATTTGAGTTTGTAATAAGACTAACTCGTGTTCACGAGTTGAATAAAAATGATATAAAAATCAAGTTGGCGAGTTGTAACAAGAGCACTAGTGAGCAGCAGATTGGACTACTGCAATTCCCTATTCTTATCACTTACAGATTTTGAGTTAAGAAGATTGCAGTTAGTCCAAAACTCACTTTGTAGGGTTGTCACCCATTCCTCTAAATACTCTCACATTACCCCTCAACTGAAAAAACTGTCAAATATAGGATACAATTCAAAATTGGTCTTATTACATACAAAATTCTCAACCAGGGTCAACCAGCCTAAGAGAATTAATCCATCCCTACACCTCTTCCAGGAATACAAGGTGAAGTGCCCCTAAACTCAAGTTCCTCCATACCCCCACTTTCGACCGTAAGGTTCATAAATCAGTCAAACTTTTCTCCAATTCTTACAGTCACTATGTCCCGGTTCTTTGGAACTCTTTCCCCTTCCTAATAAGAAATAGCCCCTCTGTCGCATCTTTCAGGAAACACCTTAAAACTCACCTCTTTAATTCCAGTTTCCCAACTTAGTTTCCTTCCCTCTTGGTCAAACCCACAATTCCGGATTACTGACCTCTATAGATGTGGTTACCTTGGCTCTACTTTACTTGCGTGTAGAGCCGTGGCATGACCCCACATAGAACTGGAGATTTGCATAAAACACAAATATCATACAAATGTGAAAACATAACTGTTCCCACAACTATTTTGTTTCATTTTCTTCAACAATCAGTCAACATGCAAACATGTTTGACAAAAAATAAATGACATTTCCTGATTTTCTAGGGTTTTTGGACCATTTCTCAAAAAAATTGAAAATGGTCTTTTATTATAAAAGCTGTGTAAAACAGCATATATTTTGTAAACATATTGTATTTGTTGTGTCTTTGGCATAATATCAACTGTTTCTAATTATATTAAACCATTTTCAGTCATTTTATCAAGTTTTATTCACCAGAAAAAGATTTTATGCAAATCTCCAGTTCTATGTGGGGTCGTGCCACGGCTCTACACGCAAGTAAAGTAGAGCCGAGGTAACCACGTCTAGTGGATATAATGTCGCAACAGAAGACTGATGTCTCCACACAAAACAGACAAAATACTCGATCTACGATGCCGTAGTTGAAGTCTGTCCATAACATAGCTGTTAATATTTTTTCAAATTCATAATATTCATCACAGAATGGGTGTTTACTGGTACTGTAGAATGCCCTAAGTAAAAACTAGCTGTCCATTTTACAGTTATCA
Source organism: Sabellastarte sp. h YS-2021 (assembly GCA_964017235.1). NCBI lineage: Eukaryota > Metazoa > Annelida > Polychaeta > Sabellida > Sabellidae > Sabellastarte > Sabellastarte sp. h YS-2021. Next base: position 2,070,215 of record OZ024931.1, read on the forward strand.
TAATTGGTCAAATGATCTGAAACATTATTTTCAGAAAAAAATGCTTTCCTTTAAACTTGAGGGAGACAGCAAATTTGAGTGTGTGTAAGGGATCTCTTTGGTGCCAGTGATGAGACAGACCCGATGTAACCTAGACCGCCTCACACCTTCACAGGGTTTTAACATGATCGAGTGGCCTGTAGTACACGGGTGGTCACAATAGTGTCCAGTTCATAATAATGTCCGATTTTTATTAGGGGTTATTTTTCAAATGTTGCAACAAGAATTTTGAAACACTTTTTCAAATCATTTACTTTGAGATTGATTTTATTTCACGATAACTTCTAAAATTGAACCAAACACCCATACCAAGTACATTCACGTTCAGTAAAAAATTAAAGGACACAATTATGACCCGGACATAATTGTGACCACCCGTGTAGTGTACACGGGTGGTCACGAAGATAAACGGTCATAGAGATAAACGGTCTTCAGATTTCTTCAAATATAAGTAGTCGAAAGAGCAACATACCACAAACCAAGTACCAGATGTCTTGACAAGCTTTCTTTGATTGTATTTTCTTATTTAGTTTGTGTGATTATGTTGTTTATACCACTTAGATTTGAACAATTCTGAAGACCGTTTATCTCTATGACCGTTTTTCTTCATGACCACCCGTGTACAGTATCTTCACTTGACGGTCTACTACCGTGTAGTAGAGGTAACCACGTCTAGAAGGACCATACCGTATCTGATATTGGAATAAGAGCAAATGTTTATTACTACAAGTTGTGGGAAGGATTGCAGAATTCCCCTCCCGGAAGTAGAAAGGCGTAGGAATATCATTGAATTTATTTTCTGCGATAATATAGTTCCTAAGTAAATGGAAAATAAGAGACGTGGACAGGTAGACATGTAGGCAGGTAGACATGTAGGCTGGTAGACATGTAGGCAGGTAGGCTGGTAGACAGGTCGGCAGGTAGACAGGTCGGCGGGTCGGCAGGTAGACAGGTCGGCAGGTTTGCATTAGAGATGTTAAACCAGCCGACCTGTCTACCCGCCGACCTGCCGACCTGTCTACCCGCCGACCTGTCTACTGCTTCCCTGCATAAGTTGGCCGTGGGTCGTAAGTTGGCCACCACTCATTTAAATGAATCAAACAGACAAATGTGTGGTTGCACAGGTTTTAAAAGTGGTGGTTATAATAAATCTTATTATAATAGACCATTCAAGAATGATACAGGCCTTTAGAATTATAGAAATTTCAAAATATGATGATGGTGGCCAACTTACGACCCGCGGCCAACTTATGCAGGGAAGCAGTACCCGCCTACCTGCCTCTTTCTTAATTCTTTATATAATATATATATATATTTTATATATCTATATATTGACGGAACTACTTTCATGTATTTCCGGGAGGGGAATTCTGCAATTCAGCCCAAGTGGTGACCTTAAGTGTCTTTCAAAACCACCAAAAACATTTGTTTGTTACAAGAATCTTAAACTGCACTCGGTTTTTTCTTAAAGAAATGTAACGTACATGCTAAATATCATTGGGTTACCGTAGATCCGCTACTAGACGAAACCCGTAATCTCACAAACTGTGGTATGGTATCTCTGTAGGCTGAAACGAACTGACACCCATAGGCGGGTGTTTTTCCTGTCTTTTGGTCTGGTGAAATTTCTGCTTCAAGTGGGAAAGCTTGTTTTTGTTTAGCTTTCATTCAGCATTTTCTAGGTATTCTTTGATAGAGGTATGTTCTGACTTGATTAAGCAGAAACATGTGTTTCTTTTTCTGTAAACTCCAAAGGGTGCCCAGCAGGCACACAACTTTGAAATCTGGTTGAATCCAACATAGAAATCTGGTTGAAATACGTGTAGATTTTGCAAACTGTTTTTGGTTGGATCCAGTCGGTGAAATCAGGTTGAATTCAATCAGTGAAATCAGGTTGAATTGAGTGGGTGAAATCTGGTTGAAATACGTGTAGATTTTGCAAACCGTTTTTGGTTGAATTCAACCAGTGAAATCAGGTTGAATTCAATTTGTGAAATCAGGTTGAATTCAATGGTTGAAATCTGGTTGAAATACGTGTAGATTTTGCAAACTATTTTTGGTTGAATCCAATGTATGAAATAGGGTTGAATTCAATGGCTGAAATCAGGTTGTTTACACTGTCCTCTTTATTTGAATCATTGTAGCTTGTGTGTCATAATTATAGCTTCTTAATAATATTATGCAATAACTATCCATATGCATATTTTACAATTTGGATACATCTTCAAAGTAATTAATGCTTTCCAAGATGACATGGTTTCATGAATCATTGTATATTCAATATTCTATTTCTGATGACATTGTAATAACACATAATTTTGCATCAGCTTTCAAAAAAATTGCTCAAGATATGTAAATCCATATTTTCCAACTAGATATCCATTTTTATGTTATTAATAGGACTGGTATTATTCAATGCCTTCAATTAAAATTCTTTTTGTGAAATTTTAAAATAATTTTTTTTTCTTTGTAAATGACAAACAATTGTGACATTACTTATATCTTCAGTATTTTATCCAATCAGTTTGTTTTAAATGTTTTATTAAGTTGGCTATAATTATATTGTAATTATAAAGAAGCTATAATCATGTAGCAAAGCCAGAATGCTCAGTTCAGATGCTTGTGTCTCATACAACTTTGTCATACACAGCCACAGTCATAGACTATAAAGGGGCCTACTGTCAATGAACTTTTATGTTTTGTTGTTAATAAGAAGGACACACTTCCATTTGATTACTTAGTGAAATTATGCTCTGACTTCTATAGTGAGAGTGAAATTGATTCTGCAAAGGAGATTGTCTCAAAACTTGGACCTACAGAAAAAAGATATCCTAGGAGAAAAGGTCAACACAAAAAAGTGTCAACAATGCAGGATATTCTTCGCATTATGCTTGAGCTAGAAACATCTCTGATTCCAGTGTATGTTGCAAGGGACCTGGGTAATCTCCCCCCTTTGTCATATGAGCATTTTGATGTCTCAAAGTTGCTACATGATATAGAGGTAGTAAGAAATATAGTCAATTTGATAAAATTCAGCATTCCTTCAATACCATCTAATATCCTTGAATTGAGGCCATCTACTTCAAGTGTGCAAAATAATGACAATCCTAAGAATTCAAGTACTGAAAGAGTGCAATCCTGCCTTACATCTGAAAGAAACATCAGTGGTGCCAAAAGTGTCTCTGCAGAAAACAATACTAGCTCTTCCAAGACGAGCAGAAATAAGGACACTGCTTCAGATGTAAAAGACACAGAAGCTTCCACAAGGATTTTGAATGGAACTTTGAATGGAAAACCTAGTGTGAAAACCAATGTGGTTACTAATGCCCAGTCTCAAGTGGAGTCCATTAAGAATGACAGCGTAGTACAAGAGGATCAGCCTTGGACAGTAGTGACTACTAGGAGGACTCGAAAAAAACTTCCATTTGTATCAGGGACAGCCAAGAGTGTTGTTGGTGGCTTACAGATAGCTAGAAAAACTCCAAGAAGAAAGTGCTTAGGAATATTTGTGTCTAGGTTGTACGAAGAGTCAACTGCTGATCAGGTGAAAGATCATGTTATGCAAAAATCAAACCTTAACATCAAAGTTAAGAAACTTGAAACTAAGTTTAAGACCTACTCCTCTTTTCTTGTGGAAACAGACTTCAAGCATGTACATAGTCTACTAGTCCCTGATTTCTGGCCGGAAGGTGCTCTGATAAAACGTTACTATGAATGAAAAAATAAATGCAAAAATTATCTCTTACAACTGTAAGAATATAAAATCATCCTTAAATGTCATAGAAGAATTATGTAGCACTTGTGATATACTACTGTTACAAGAAACATGGCTATATGACTTTGATTTGTCCATTTGTAATTCCATACACAAGGTTTTTATGGCAAAGGTATATCTGCCATTGAAACTGGTTCTGGTATTTTAGTTGGTAGACCTCATGGTGGTCTTGCAATACTTTGGCGAAAAAGTCTGGGTGCTAACTGTAAAATTCAAACTTACAATGATAAACGTATTATGGGTATTGAATTAACAGACAACAAAGAAAGGAAGTATTTGTTTCTTAATGTTTACTTGCCTGTTGATAATAACAATAACTATGACAGTTTCATGCACTACCTAGGTAAAATAGGCTCTATAATTGAATCCAGTAAGTGTAATTTTATCTATGTGCTTGGTGATTACAATGCTCATATTGACTGCTGTAAAAATCGAATGTTTGGAAATGAATTGTTAACATTTTGTAGTGAAGAAGGGTTAGTTTTATCTGATGTTAGCTTTCTTGGAAAAAACAATAATCAGAGTAATACCTTTACCTTTGTAAGTGAGGTACATCACAGTGCGTCATGGCTTGATCACTGTATTAGTAATATAGAAGGTCATGAAAAAATCATTAGCATGGAAATTCTGTATAGTTGTACTGGTTCTGATCATTTCCCTCTTTCTATGTGTGTTGAGTGCAGTTCGAATATGGCTAATACCAAACCTATTGTTAGTTTAACACATTCATGTTTAAAATGGTCAAAATTAAGTGATGCTGATATTGATAGGTATCATTATAATACTGAAAAATTTTTTCGAACAATTAGCCCTGACACAGAATTACTATTATGCAGAGATGCTTCTTGTCAGAGCACTGATCATAAAAGAAATATTGATAACTTGTATGAGAACATTGTGAATGGTTTGGTTCAATCGAGTAAAGACTTTGTTCAGATACATAAACACTCAGAGAAACACAGACCTGGTTGGAATGATATATGTAAGGAGGCTTACAGTCAAAAAAGAGAAGCCTTTCTAATGTGGAAGGACTCTGGAAAACCTAAAAATGGTCCCATCTTTATGATTTACAATAAGGCCAGGGCTAACTTTAAATATTCTTTACGTTATTGTAAATCACAGAAAGCTGCAACACTTAGTAACAAATTGGCAGAAGAAATGTCTTCCAATGACTATGACAATTTCTGGAACAGTGTGAAAAGGTCTTCACAAAATAAAACCAGCTTAACAAGTACAATTGACGGAGTTGTAGGTGATCATAATATAGCAAAAATGTGGGGTTCCCACTTTCAAAAACTCTTAAATACAAGTGTTATTACCTCAGCTAAATCTTTTGTCACAAGTAAGTGTGCAAATGTTGGCTATAGCCATGAAATGCAGGTTACCGTAGGTGAGGTCTGTAAAGCTATAAGATTTAGTAAGACAGGTAAAGCCCCTGACCATCATGGTGTAACTAGCGAACATTGTAAATATGCAAGTAATTATCTGACAGTTATGTTATCCATTCTTTTTTCATGTATGTTCATACATAGTTACATTCCACAGAAGTTTATGCTGAGCACTGTTGTACCACTAATAAAGAACAAATCTGGTGACTTAACTTCCAAGGATAACTATAGACCTATTGCCATCAACTCCATTTTATCAAAGATGTTTGAGTTTATTATTCTCAATAGATACAGCACACTTCTAGAGACATCTCATAATCAGTTTGGTTTCAAAAGCAAATCATCCACAGATTTGTGTATCTATACAATGAAACAAGTAATTGAATACTGTATAAGTGGTTATTTTCGCGTGGAATTAATTTTCGCTATATTCGCGAGTGACTACAAAACGCGAAAATAACTTCTAGCCAATATTTACATTCAGTAGAACCAGTCTAGCGTGAGCGATAATACAAGATTATGCAAGATACAATATTTAACACTGTCACGGAAACAATAAATTCCATTGCTTTATCAAATGTACCATTCACAGAAACGCACCACTTCTTTGATCTTAAAAACCATAGGGTTTTAGCGTTCGCCAGGCGAGACGTGTTTTTATATTGTCATAACGGACCGGTATTAATATTCTCGTTTTTACACAGCTTGCTGGTCTGTATCTGGTTTTATTGTCATTTTATAAAATATTTAGTTGTTTAACATTCACTGCTGGCACATACTACCTCCTTCAACTTGGTAGAATTGTAAATAGTGCTCTATCGGGTATTATCGCTCACCGGACATTTCCCGCGGATTCTCACACATTGTTTCAACATTTCTCACTATAGCTAGTTAACCCAATAACTTAAATAAAATTACAACCAAACAATATCACACCTTGTCCATTTCTCACCATAACTAGTTAACCCAATAACTTAAATAAAATTACAACCAAACAATATCACACCTTGTCCATACTAATCCTGCACCAATCTTTTTAGTGTTCTTAAACTTACTTATCTATGGTTTGCTGTTTAGACAGGTGGGTACACAGGAAAGGTAGGTTCATCTTTTTCTAGTTTTCTTTTTTTTTGGTATTTCTTTTGGACATGCATTGCACTTTCTGGCTCTGTCTTTACTTTTTGCTGGTTGCTCGAGCAACCAATACCACCACTGACAACCCTTCTACAACACCAATTCCTGTTGCCTCAAGTCTGCCTTTTTCTTTCCCCACCTATTCAACCATATTTTTTGCTTCTGGCATTCACCCATGTCTCAATGAGGTCAATTATGCCTTTTTGGCTATACAAGGACATATTCGTAGGGTAACACATTCATATAAACATGTCAGCCCATGGGTGTCCATCTTGTTGATCCTCTCAGGGGATGTCAGTATAAATCCTGGCCCAAATACTAGCCTTCTAACTGGGAGTCTAATAAACATTAGATCCATTAGAAACAAGTCTGTTGCTCTTGCAGAATTTATCAATAGCAATAAGTCTGATATTATTGCGGTCACTGAAACCTGGCTTCGACCAGACGACACAGACAGCTTTATAGCAAGTGTCACTCCTCCGGGCTATAAATGTACTCATGTTCCACGCCAGCAGGGGAGAGGCGGTGGTGTCGGGTTTTTCATCCGTGATGATATTGATTTTAAGGTTCTGCCTCAACCGTGTTTCAATACCTTTGAGTCCATATCTGTTCACCTATCCACAGGCAATGCTCAGGATATTGTTTTCCATACTGTGTATAGGCCTCCCAATGTTTCCAAAGCCAATTTCATTGAGGATTTCAGTTCCTTTGTCGAAGGTGCTGCCTTATCATGTTGTGAAAATGTAATATTAGGTGATTTAAATCTACACCTGGATAAACAGGACGGTTGGTCGCAGAAATTCAATGATTCCCTCTGCCAATATAATTTCACCCAAATTATTGATTCCCCAACACACATTCATGGCCATATATTAGATGTCATATGTGTGAGGGACACCTTTTCAAAGGCACTCTGCGCTAAGGTTATAGCTGGGCTATCTGACCATCTTGCCATCACTTTTTCAGTCAATATACCTATTGAGGTTCCCTGCAAATTTAGACAAGTTAATACCCGGAAAATTCACAAGATAAACATCACGGATTTTACAGAGGACATCCTGAATTCTGATCTAATCAAGCATCCTCACAGAACAGCCAGTTTGCTCAGTCACCAATATTTCAACACCTTGCGCAGCATTCTAGACAAGCATGCCCCAATAAAGAGGAAAATGGCTCCAGTGCACCCCGACAAAGGCTTTGTGAATTCAGACATCCTCTCAGCAAAGCGTCTGAAGCGCAAGTGTGAGCGCGTATGGCGCAGTAACAACTCTGCAATCAACCGGAGAAGATATCGAGCTGCTGTCAATCGCTACAATTTCCTACTGGAACAATCAAGACGCAGGCACTATTCCACTGTCATTGCTGAAAATAATGGTAACCCCAAGGCTCTGTGGAACACTTTCAAGAAAATCTTGCACAAAACCTCAACTATCATCCTACCCGATCATATTAGTCCTACTGATTTAGCTAACACTTTCGGTCATTTTTTCAGTGACAAAATTGTGAAAATCAGAGTTGCTTTAGAGTCATCAGTGCCTGTTTCCCTCACAATACCAAAGAGTAATAGCACTGCCCTGACCTCTTTTGAGCCTGTATCTGAGGATGACATCCTCAAAATCCTAAAGTCATCCAACACCAAATCATCCGACCTGGACCCAATACCTACCGCACTAGTCAAAGAGTGTGCGGACATTTTGGTCACTCCAATCACCAATATTATAAACTATTCACTCAAAGAAGGGAGTTTCCCAAACTGTTTCAAAACAGCATATGTCACCCCTCTTCTCAAGAAACCAAACTTAGACAGAAATCTCCTAAAAAACTATAGACCGGTATCCAACCTTAGTTTCTTATCCAAACTGATCGAAAAAGTAGTTGCCAAACAGTTAAATAATTATATCGATAGCGAGGGGCTCTCCAATGTCAACCAATCCGCTTACAGGAGACTCCATTCCACAGAAACAGCGCTGTTGAAAATCCAGAATGACATTGCTGCTTCGTTGGACTCTGGTAAGGCTGTCGCACTCACACTGCTGGACCTCTCAGCGGCATTCGACACTATCGACCATGACATTCTTTTTAATTCCCTAAGTGATTGGTTTGGGGTTGATGGCACTGTGTTGAGGTGGATCAGATCCTATCTCTCAAACTGGAAACAGAAGGTTAAATTAGGAAATAGCTTTTCAGATGTGTTCTCACTTCCGTATGGTGTGCCTCAGGGCTCTGTCCTGGGCCCCCTCCTTTTTACCCTTTACACAACCCCTCTCAGTAATATCGTTTCCAATTTCAATGTCACCCACCATCTATATGCTGATGACACCCAAATATATCTAGCATTGGACAATAGGAATTTTGATTCCAGTTTCGCTGAGCTTACAGAGTGTCTCACATGTATCCAAAACTGGATGGCTGGCGTGAAATTGAAACTCAATCCCGAGAAAACTGAATTTATTATAATAGGTGATAGACAAGCCAGAGAGTCCCTCATAAATAAATTCCCTACTCAACTTCTCGGAAATTCTATTTCCCCTACTGATACAGTCAAGAACCTGGGTGTAATTTTTGACTCTGGAAACACCTTTTCCAACCACATAACTAATACGTGTCAAGCCTGCTACTACCACCTTAAGGACCTAAGACGTATCCGTAAATACCTCAGTATGGAAACTGCAGCCTTGCTTGCAAACTCAATGATCAGTAGTCGACTTGACTACTGCAATTCCCTACTTTATGGCATCAGTAAGTACAATGTTGCTAAACTCCAAAAGATACAAAATGCCCTTTGTAGAATTATTTTTAGACTTGATAGAACTAGCCATGTCACTCCTTTTCTTCAAAAACTACACTGGCTTCCTATCACTTACCGTATATTGTTTAAGTACAATCTAATTACTTTCAAGGCTATAAATTTCTCTCAACCCACATACCTATCATCCTTGATCAAAACCAGTTGTCTAACACGTGGAAATCGTCTTTCTCTTTCCTCAGCCTCTCACAAAAAGGCCATCGGTAGGAGAGGTTTTGCAGTGGCTTCCCCCACAGAATGGAACAGACTCCCACAATCAGTACGATCACAACAAACAATAACAGGTTTCCGTAGCCAGCTAAAGACCTACTTGTTTAGATTAGCATATCCTCCACCATAGTACATCTACCTGGCGGGCGCTAACCTTGGATCATGACCTCGAACGTCCCTCGACTTTCCCTTTTTGATTTCAAGCGCATTAGAGGATGTTGCATCAATTTTGCGCTATATAAATGTTTCTATTCTATTCTATTCTATTCTATTCTATTCTATCTTTATCACCAATAGGGAGGGATTAATTCAATTACACGACCCCACTACTAGTACACAACTTCTTTGATAATGCGCCGATCAATGAAAGTGTGTTCGATTGTGTTTCGTAAATTTATAATCTCCCAGAGTAGGTTCACACACTGACAACGTGTATAAAAGAAAAGACGTTAACAATGCATTTCCAATCAAACCAGCAGAAGTCCGCATAATATTTTAATTTGAACATGTTGTTAGTTTGGGCGATAATTGAATATATTTCACCGCGAAAATAAATTCTCGCGAAGCAGGCCTACAGTGTACATTCGCGAACTTAAGTACCCGCGAAAATAACCACTTATACAGTATTACAGAAATCAATCCAGCTGTGTATATGTGTGTTTTCTTGATGCCAGTAAAGCGTTTGACAGGGTTAACCACTGGCTTTTGCTGAAAAAATTAATTGAGAGGGATATTCCCCCCTTTGTTATTCGTTTACTTATGTTTTGGTATACTGAACAACTATTCTGTGTAAGATGGGGCAATACAACGTCCAGTAACTTTCATGTGAAAAATGGCCTAAGACAAGGTGGGATTCTATCTCCTATCTTTTTTAATGTTTTTATTGATGAACTCAGCATACAACTTACATCATCCAACACAGGATGTAAATTGCTAGGTATGACTATGAATCACCTCATGTATGCAGATGACATGACACTCATTGCCACTTCTGCAAAGGGTCTGCAATCATTACTACATACCTGTGAAAATTATGCAATTAAACATGAGATAATTTTTAACTCAATCAAGTCTATGTGTATGTGTGTCACTCCAAAATGTCATAGACCTAGTCACATACCTTCTGTGAGGTTAAATAACCAGCAATTGGAATTTACTGATACTTTTAAATACCTGGGCTGCATTATTACTAATACAATGGATGACACTCTAGGTATTTCTAAGCAAATGAGAAGCATATATGCCAAGATTGTAAAGTCTCTGTTATTTCAGTCATACTGTACAAACCTGTACTGTTCTCATCTTTGGTGGAACTATCGGCGTGATATGTACAAAAAAATTATGGTAGCCTACAATAATTGTTTTAGAAGGTTTATGGGCTACATGTATGATTCAAGTGCCAGTCAGATGTTCCTGGAAAATAATGTTCTTCATTTTAAAGTTTTAAGAAGAAAATGTTTACAAAATTTTATGAATCGTTTGAACTCATCTGAGAATAACCTCATAAAGCATATTTTAGCAACAAATTTATTATATCATTCCACTTTTTACAAGGAATGGTGTACCATAATGTTTTAGTATTGTTTAACATCTTTAATGTTGTAGATAGTGATGTAATAATAATTTTATAACTATTATATGTCTTTGCAAGAAATTTTGTCTACACGTATATACTAATGTTGTAATTATATGGACCATGAGTCTGCAATAAATAAATAAATAAAAAAAAAATATATATAAACTGAAAAAAAAACAATAGCCACATTATTAGAAGTCCACTCATTACTCCCCACCTTAATTAGTTGTCAGTTCTGACCACAAAAAATAACAGACCTGAAGAAGTAAACACCATGCATGCAATTTAGCAAAGGTAAACCCCACCTCCACCCTGCTGGGTTATCTATTTACTTTTAGTCACAGGCCTAATGTTCTGTGTAGCAGGGTACAGATAAGAAAAACCAGGAATCCCCCCAACCTCACTGTTGTATGATAAAATGTTATAGCTTAGGTTCTCTGTATAGAGAAGTTTTCATTGTAAACTTGCAAACTGAAAACTAGTTATTTGTGTATGGGAGAATTTGAGAAATAAATTCAAATTACTAAGTTTTGATGAATAAGTTTGAATTTATCATTTTTTTATTTAAGATCAGTTTAACTTCAAAATGATTTTTTTTAATTATCAGGAATTGCATTAATCAAAATATAATTATAAATTATTAAAATTATATTTGGGCGCATCAGTTTTGTTGTAAGTTGCTATAAATTAATAAGAAGAATGGATAAAAATGTATAAGTACATGCACACATAATCTTTATCATCTTTATAATCTTTAAAAATTAGTTTTTGCTTTACAAATACCTACAAATTCAAAACTATTGCAATAACAGTTCTTTCAAAAAGTTAGACTTAATCACTGTATCACCCTTCAGAAAAAAGAAGTTTCAATCAACGATCACTAGTCATTTGTTTCCAAATATTCAACCTGTTTTCTGTTCAATAACATGACTAAGATTTCATGTTGAAAAACCTAACTTGGATTTAGTGGTGATTTTTTCATGAAGTATCACTACTTTTTCCAGTCAAAAATCCAGCTTTGAAATAGTGTTGAAATTGTGTCAGTGTCAATTTTTCAACCGAAAATCACCATGATTTCTGGTAAAAATATCACTACTTTTTCATGTCAGAAAACTAACTTTGATTTAGTAGTTGATAATGCGGATTTCAACGTCAGGACCTGATTTCAACTCTAAATCAACGACATTTAAAGGCGTGTGCCTGCTGGGTGGCTAGTGCATGGTGACATTACAGAAAAATGTCTTTCCACTCCAGAGATTACTAAAATTTCAATAAAAATCTATTTACTTTTGTCAAAACTCTATTTTGTGCTGCAACCGAGGAATAATCATGGAAGTTCTTTTTGAGGGTTAAGGCAGAAGTAGATACAGGATTTCCCGAAAAGGGGGGGCAGCGTAGGTTGTCATGGGTATGGATATTTTATACTTGGACATTTCGTAGCGGGAAAAATCATGTAGTGCACAAACAAAACCCCAGCAGACAAAATGCCAGTGGACAAAACACCAGTGGAGGACAAAATACTGGCCATTTTATGGACCGGCAGGACAAAATGCCAATCTTATCAAAACACTTAATATATTGTACCGATAGTCAAGTAAACTGAAAAAGCCTCTAGCAGAAAAAAGGCCTCTGTAAAAACCTGCAGTAGAAAATACCTCCATAAAAAAGCCCTCTGACTAAATGCGATATAACACATTTACACAGACACTGCCAAGTAGTATACACCATGTCACATATTGTTGGGGTATTTTTTCAACACCCCCAGGATTTTTTCCACTAGGATTACCTGTTGATACACTAGTTTTCTACTGTACATACAGCAGTTTACTGTCATGAACATAATAACATGAAATCATAAAGTAAACTTCAAAGGTTCTTTCCATAATGAACAATTGTATATATAACTATAAAAAAGCTCGGAGAGAAACATACTTTAACCTAAATTTGTATCCCACAATGTTTCTTGTTTTAAACTTTTTCATTTTAAAATAACTGGTTCTTTCATCATTTTCCTTTAAAAACACATATCAATTGATTAAATTTGATGGAACTTTTTCAGAATTTAGCTTTTTCAATTTAATCTTTTAGCTACTGTAGCAAATTCTAAATGAAACATAAAAATGCAGTTATAAATTATTCATTGGGATGAGTGATTCCAGTTTTGCAAATTGCATATCTCATTATCTAAAGTTTAAACATACACTGGTAAACAAAAAAAAGTAAGTAAAAAAAAAAGTAATCCATAAAAGATGTAATTCCCAGTTTGTTTGAGGATGAGACCTAACTTAGTACACACAAAAAATATCCTAATCCCCTTTGATATTGGGACAGTTTGCATGTAACGCTCACTTTAAACAGGTATATTATCCTAATAGAGGCAGATCTATAGGGGAAAGAGATTGGACGGGGCGTGGACGGGGATAAAAAGCCCCATGACTAAGGTTTTAAACTCTGAAGTGAGGGGAGCGCCTCCCATGCCCCCTCTAGATCTATCTCTGTAGGGGATAAGGCTCTGTACAATATCTCCATGTACTACAGGACTCAAAATGCTATTTGATCCATCGCAATTTCACAAGCACAGCTCTGTAGTTAATGAAGAGGGTCAAAAAAGACAATTTGTTAACATCATTAAGGTTCTAAAAATGCAACTAGGATATAGTTCAAGTGGTCATCCAAGCTACTATATATCTATCTATACCTCAGTTTGAACCCACATACTCACCCCCTCTGTATTTATAGGCTAGTTTGTCACCCACTAGGCTACAGTGGCCTAGGTTTTATGGATACCTATGTATTGGAAGAATAATAAACATTAAAAAAGAAACAGTTATACTTTTGCGACTTATCATGAGACCTCCCCATTTTACAAATTAAGGAGATGCTATGAATAGTCTTGTTAAAAAAGACGCAGAAAAACTGGCAAAAAAACACAATTTAACCTGTGTGAAGAGATAAATTTTATAATTCAAAATTGTAATCCTAATTCTGTGTCATGCTTTGGAGAATGATATCTATATCTTTTCTTTTGACAAAATAACCCAGGTCATTTTTACATAACAGTGAAAAAGATAAATTGTAGCACCATAAAGATATGTTATAGCACATTAAAATTAGTCATAGTAACATTTCTCTTTGTAGAATATCTGTCCAGGGATGAAGTTTGTGACTTATTATCATGGCGCTGAGCCCTCCCATTACATGCTCCGGTGGCAGAGTGGTAACACTCTCGCCTCCCACCTCTGCGGCCGGGGTTCGATCCCCGTCATGGCCGTAAGTGGGAAAGCTGGTAGTTGCGTGCCGTTGGTCGGCAGTTTACAGTACAGAACCCTAGCGAACTATATGTACTGGTTTCCTCTGCCCTTCCAACTACCCGTCGTGATATGACCTGTACAGTGTTGAAAGCGACGTAAAACCCCAAATAAACAATAAACCATTACATGCTCCACACAGAAAACATAAACTTAGCACTGAACCCAAAGGGTGTTAAGGGTTATCTGTAACAGGCAAAGGTGGCCTGTATTGATGTGAAGATCACTCGGGACATAACTTGAACTGATACATAGTGAGGGCATAAGGTGGTCAGTCCATCCCACTAATCCTGTCTTCTGTGTTTTTATTTGTATTTTTTTGTAATGATAGCAGTATAAATGATTGTTTTTTTATGGATCCAAACAGTTGAGTTTTTAAAAAGAACACATCTGTATATATAGAGAAATCAGAATTTCAGTAGCCATGCATGTCACATTTTCGGTAGTTCCAAATATGTAAATTACATGTCCTGATCTGGGAGAAGGTGATGTTCATGCAGCTGTGAAGGGAAGCAGAGGCAGGAGTCATGCGTGGGGTAGGGCTGGGAACAGAGCTAGGGCTGGTGTACTAATAGAGACACAGGGTCCAGAGGTGTGAGACGAGCTTGGTTCAAAAGAAAGACAAATATGGTTACTAAAGAGCCTTACTACAAGATGGCCACTAATAATAAGGTTTCTTCAATTACACATCTATGGAGCTTGAACTATTAAATAAGATGGCCAACAATTTGCAGGGTAGAATGCAGGCACTCAGACATGGCCCCATGCCCCTTGGAAGCTGGACTAAAGCTAGCAGTGATATTCAGATTTCTGGTCACAGGAGATTCGACCAGAAGCTTGGGTTTTGACTTTACGGTGGGATGGCCCATTGTCGCTAAGATGATCAATGAAGCATGGCAGATCATGAGAGAAGAATGTCAAGAAGAGTAGTACATGTGTCTACCACCCCTACAGATGCCTGGAAAGAGATCAAAAGTGTCTTCCACAGCCGGTGGAATGTACATGATACCTTGTGTGAACTTGATGACAAGTATGTCACCATCAGATGATGAGGTGGAAGTCAATATATCAACTACAAGGGCTTCATCTCTATACTATTATTGGCCCTTGTAGATGCCCATTAGTACTGGTAAGATGGGGTCAGCAGCTTTCCCTGGTTTGATTCACAGATCTTGAATCAGTGCAAACATTGTGATATGATAAAACACATCTCTATTGGATTCTGTCTGCCATAATGAATCAAACTTCAGCTACCCATCTTACTCTTGGCAGATGACAAATTTCCACTAAAGTTCAGGTTCATAAACCCTTCTTTGATTAGTTAATTAATTAAAATTACAGTATAAAAACACTTAAGTGTTATAGTACACTAAAAAGTTTACAAATATTCTAAAAATACATAAGTATACAAAAATGCCTTATATTTGGCAAAATAACCAAAGCACACAACTGAAATAATAACTAGATAAGGGTATAAATACAACAAGAAATATATGACTGAAAAAGATTACCAAAAATGCAATCAAAACACAATACTATATATACAGATTGAAAAAAAATACAAGACAATATTTCAGTTTGATCTAAACACAGAAAGAATGACAAAATAAGATCATAGTAAACGGCTAGAATAAACAAACAACAAACTGTATAGTAACAAACAAATACAATAAAACAGATACAAATCACCAATAAAATAAAACAAAAAAGTAGAATGTACAAACAAAACACAAAATAAAATAAAGCTTTATTCTAGGCAATTTAGTCCAGCCCAGTACCGTACTGCGATATTTTTACTTACTCCATTTAGTCGCTATTTATGACACACAGGAGGGCACATTGGGCCTATTCTACTTCCCTGGACCTTAAGTGGATAAACCCTTCTTTGAAGCGTGCTTGGTACTCCTGTCTTGCATTATCAGCTAGTGGCCGCCATCACCACGGCATGCTGTGTCCTGCATAACAATTTCAGGAAGAAATACAGTAATTGGTCAGTTGATAAATATATGGGAGAGCCACAACTCCACATACATGATTGTACCATGGCCAGGATTAACCCTACAAGAGAGGGTAAAGACGGGGGGAGGTATTTCAACAGAGACAGGACAGTGCCATGTCATCAGGGCAGAGAATGAAGTAAACTTCTATGAAGGACTTACATTTTCAGGGCAACCCAGTTATTCCAAATACCATTGATCACTTTGTGTTCACAGAATGATAAAATACACACCTCATTACACCACATAAGGTTCTGATAAACGTATGGATATGCATTTTATAAACTTGATTGGGGATTAGGGTTCTCTTTAAAATGGTTTCCAAAATGTTTGGGGTTTGGTGCTCTAGACCATTATTTTTTTGTTTAAACAACTTTGGGGTTACGGTTCTAACCTTTGAACTTTTTATGTATTTCGGTGTGCCAGTAAGTGTGTTGTTATGAGGAGATTTCTTTTTCATTTTTAAAGCCTAAAGTTGAGAAGTCAGAGAGCATTCAAAATCACTCATTCCCCCATCAACTGTGATGCTAAAGTAAAAGTCCTAACCAGAGAAATCGTACATATGATTTCTATGGTCCTAACATATGCATGATAAGTGCCACATTAAAAATATATATAACTTCTTAAACAACATCAGTTTTTGCTGTTTAGATGTTTTAAATCAATTTATTTTTGTCAATTACTGTGAAATAATTTTAAAGATTGTGTAACTCAAATTGATCATTTGGGTTGAATGTAATGGTAATAAAAAAGTTGCGTGGCATGTTTTGTTGTACACTCTTATAAGTAATATGAGATTGTTCTTGTAACACATAATGGTCTGATGTCCTAAAAAAGCACTTGGTAAACAATTTTAAACAGTTTTTGTAAACCAGATGAACAGTTTATTGTCTAGAAGTTCTAAATCAATTTATTTTTGACAATTATCATGAAACAGTGTTACTTATGATAAACAATGACTGTATACTTCGCATAACTAACAAGTAGCTAAAGCTTGAGGCAAATTACTCTTGAATTCTAGAAGTTTAAAATTAATTGATATTTGTCAGTTACTGTTTGTCAGTTACTTCAAGAATATGTAATATTTGGAACAATTGTGCTCAGGTGCTTCAATGAATACTTAGTAAGCAATATTAACAGTAACATATTCTGAAAAACAGTAAAATGGCTTGGTGTCTTTGATGTTCTGAATCAATTTAATTTCAACAACATCATGTGTAAAAATGCATGTACTGAATCCACTTCTCTGAACATGAAATAGTTTTTGTAGGAAAAGAAAAATGACCTGGTGTTCTACATGAACACTTTTCAAACAACATCAGTTCTTGCAAAAATAGAATGGTTTGGTGTTGTACATGAGCACTTTTTGAACAATATTAAATAGTGCTTAAATATTTGATTTTTCTATAATATTATAATTTTGGATTGCCTGTAGTCAGTGTTACTAATGATATACAACCATAACCAACTACTAGGCCACTGTGCAATGACTGGTTTTGTGTCTGAAAGTTAAGTATTATTATTAAACAATTATAGTACTTTTTGTGTGTTATAATGAAATATTCTTTGCATACTGTACCTGTCTTAGTTCAGTATATTATGAACTGTAACATCTTTGTGTCCGTCTGTCTCTATAAATTTGATTGTACAATCATCTTTGCCAAAAAAGACATACTGAGATGTTTACTTTGATTTCTCCATCATTTATATTTGTTTAATCTTCAGTATCAGTATCTTCTTTCCACTTCTAGAACGTTTCATTATTTCTTTTTTTTTTCTAAAGTTAATTCAATCCAAAATTCCCTTTATCTGGCAAAATGCATACAACCATACCTACCATACATGCTCCTTGTTTTGTACATAGATTATATATAAGTTTGATTTATTTTTGTTTTGCCCTTTTTGAAACTGTTATTTTTAACCAAGACAAAAGTATGTTATGGAGTTCAGTATTTGTTGTGATTTATTTTGTACTGCTAAACCTTGTTAAAACCTTAAACATTAAGCCTTTGTATCAAACAGCCAACAGGGAATATTTCTCAGACATACAATGGCATTTGGAAATATAGTGAAAGTGTTGTCAGCAAACTGTCAAGGTTTACAAAATTACAAAAAGAGAAAGGACGTTCTTGACTATTTAGACAATTTATCACCAAGCATAATCTGTTTGCAAGATACACACTGGCTTGACGGATATGCAAACAGTTAAACAGATCTGGAACGGGGACTGTCTTTTAAGTTGTAAAAGTTCAAATTCTAGGGGTGTAGCAATTCTACTGAAAAGAAACTTCGAATATAAGATATTATCAAGTTATAGTGACCAATCAGGTAATTACATTGTGGCTAACCTTGAAATAAGTGAGGTTAACATTAAACTAGTAAATATCTATGGCCCCAACTCGGACTCACCGAGTTTCTTTAAGAAGATACATGGAATACTTGTATCAAACAAACAGGAATATATTATCATATGTGGTGAGTTTAACACTGCTCTAAACACCACACTTGAAAAAAAAACAATTACTACAAATGATGGCCACTCTTAACTTAACTGATGTCTTTCGCGCATTTACATGATGAACGACGATACACCTGGTGTAGAAAAACCCGGTTAGACAAGCCCGTTTAGACTACTTTATCACATCAGATATCATGTTAGACCTAATTCACAAATGTGATATAAGACCAGGATACAGGTCCGATCATTCAATAGTATAATTACAACTTATAGTTTGCAAATTTGAGAGTGGCAAAGGAATATGGAAACTAAACTGTTTACTGCTTAAGCAACAAGAATATTTAAACATTATTAACAGGTTAATAGAACGTGAAAAACAAATCTACTCTGTACACTGAATACCGAAATGACAAATAAGTGATAGAAAAGTTAGCATTACTGTGCCTGAGATGACTACCCTAATGACTAGTGTTTATTTGTTTAAAACTCGTCAAGTATATCTAGTCATAAACTTGTCAGTAAACAACTTTTATTAGTCATTAGTTTGTCATATATTAGTCAGAAAAGTCGTTTCTGATTAACTAATGACAAGTTAATGACTAATTAATGACTAGCATACACTTGCTATTTGTTAGTCAGAGATGCCTATTTTCTGATTAATATATGACAAACATACACTTGTCACTGTGTCAAAGGTAGTCATTTCAGGCACAGTAAAAAATTTGTCCAAAGATAGTCAAACATATTAGTCAATAGTATGTCATATATCAGTCACCACATAGTCACAAAATAGTCATCTCTGACTAACTAATGATCAGTATATTTGACTATTTTATGACAAACTTTTTACTGTGCCTGAAATGACTACCTTTTCCTCATTGACAACTGTATGTTTGTCAAATATTAGTCACAAACTAGTCACCTCTAAAAAACTGAAGACAAATATATCTGACAATTTTATGACAAACTTTGTACTGTGCCTGAAACGACTACTTTTTACTTATTCACAAATGAATGTTTGTCATACATTAGGCACAAAGTAGTCACATCTGACTGATGTACACTTGTTACTTTTTTTCAGAGATGACTCTTTTATGATTAATATATCACACTCATTTGTCAATAAGTAAAAGGTATAGTCTTTTCAGGCACGGTAAGAAGTTTGTCATAAAATTGTTAAATATATTTGCCTTTAGTTAGCCAAAAGTGACTAGTTTATGATTAATGCATGCAAACATAGTTGTCACACTATATAGGAAAGGTAGTCATTTCAGACAGAGTGAAAAGTTGTCATAAAAGTCAAATATACTGGTCAGTCAGGGGTCAGTATCAGAAAAGTAGTCCATAGGCACAGTAAAAGCTTGTCATAAAATTGCTAAATATAAAGTTATTTTGTCAGATGAGTATTTGACGACAAAGTATGTATATTTCTCACTAATTCACTTGAAATTGCTCAATCTTTGTACTGTTACGGAGATATTTCCAAATTTTTATTTTCAGCTAAAATCCAAGTTGGTCACCAAAATTTGCAAAAATTAAAATTTTATCCTTTTGTATAGGCTACTTCACTACTACCCTCCAGGTCAAAAATTCACTCGAAATTGCTCTCTTATATACGGTTTTCAAGATATTTTAAATTTTTATTTTCAGCTAAAATCCATGATGGCTGCCAAAATTTATGAAAATTGAAATTTTACCCTTATGTATAGGATACTTTTCCACTACCCTATGGATCTCTATCTCTTACAATTTTTTCTTTTCCACTACACTACAAGATGGCCTCCAAAAGTGGCGAAAATCACTTTTGAATAGAATACTTCTCTAGTACCTTCTGGGTCAAAAATTTTCGAGCGTACCTTAATAGCTGTTACTCGCTTACCCACAGA
This sequence comes from Sabellastarte sp. h YS-2021, assembly GCA_964017235.1. Taxonomy (NCBI): domain Eukaryota; kingdom Metazoa; phylum Annelida; class Polychaeta; order Sabellida; family Sabellidae; genus Sabellastarte; species Sabellastarte sp. h YS-2021. The sequence goes on from OZ024931.1 coordinate 2,090,792, forward strand.
GCTAACAGTGCCAAATGCAATACCAAGCAAGCCAAATGTATACCTAACTTTAGCAAAATAACTTGAATCATTTTCTTTTAAAGGCACAGAAACCAACAATAATAAGTTTCACTATCCTCTTTTGACCTCGATGAAGGGGTCCAAGGTTAAATTCGACAACATCAGAAAATTCACAGGACATGATTTCCTGTAAGTTGGTTTCACATTGCAAACCTCTAGGACCAACAATAAGTGAGTTATAAGCACTTTTAAGTTTGGCTATCCTCGTTTGACCTTGAAGAGGGGGCCAAGGTCAAATCTGTCCACACCAGAAGATTTCCAGCCCATGATTGCCTGTAGGTTGGCTTACCATCCCAAACCTCTAGGACCAATAATAAGCAAGTTATAAGCACTTTAAAGTTTGGCTATCCTTGTTTGACCTTGAAGGATGGGTCCAAGGTCAAATATGACAACATCAGAAAATTTGGAGATGATTTCCTGTAGGTTGGTTTCATATTACAAACCTCTAGGACCAATAATAAGGGAGTTATAAGTAGTAATCTAAGTGCCACACCAGTTACACAATCACTATTGGGTATTTGTAAATCAACTGTAAAAGCCTTTTATTGTCAACTACCAAACACACAACTCAAGCATATGATCTCATTAGCCCTAACCCAACCCCTAACCCCAAAAATATTTTGAAAGCAAATAATCTCGAGCCCAACCCCTAACCCCAAAAATATTTTGAAAGCAAGTAATCTCAACATAATCAGAGAAATGCTATGTAACCCCAACCCCTAACCCCAAAAATATTTTGAAAGCAAATAATCTCGACCTAATCAGAGGAATGTAACCCCCCATATCTATATCTCTTGTCAATGGATATCATGACCTATGTAAACCTTTACCCATCATATGATTTAAGCCCCGGAATGAATCTCTGTTTATCTAACCTAATATCTATTAATTATGACCTAAACCCAGGAATGTAACCCCAACCCTAATATCTACCTATCCCCAGCTATCTGACCCTGACCCCCACCCTCAATAATCCTGAACATCTGAACTGTCGACTAAGTAAACAAAATCCTAAGCCAGACCTTTAACCTCCAATAACACTCATATCAACAACTTTGTATAACTCAAATATAATCAACCCTACCATTTAGTCATGATATGTACCCCAGGTATGTAATAACTCTAACCCACAATAATAATAATAACCATACAATTACTTTCTCATGGTTCTATTTCTCCTATTGCAATGAGGTTACATCTCAGGGACCAATCTAAGCTCATTGTAATAACATCATAATTTCCTTCAACCATAATCAAAGCCTAAATAATGGAATTTGGAACAACCCACAAACGAAAAGTGATAATAATAATAATTATTTATTTATTTATTTATTTATTTAATTAATTAAATATTTATATAATTGAAATACCTATGTGAACCTAATGCGAATAACATTTTGTGTCATATTTTTAATTAAATATCCTTTTTCTCACACACTATGGAATTGCTGTATGTTTCAACACTAGCAATATATGTACTTTACAGTAAATAATCTAATCACGAGAACTACAGACCTCCTACCGAAGAAAACTATGGGATCCAAATCACAATCTGACCGACCTTGACCTAATTACATCTCCTCCAATGGATGAATTTTGATCCCTCTCACATTTGGATCCCATCACGTGACAATCCGTTTTCAATATAAATACCCAAGCGACCTCTACACACACACTCACTCGCATAAGCTGTTTCCAACTGAATACCTGACGAAGTGAAGTCATATCTCAAACCCAATAACTGCAGAATGCTACATCAGCAAAATATCTAACACTATATAAACGACCCTCATAGTTGAACCCATATCATTTATTAACCTCAAATATACAAGTAGATACAAGTTAAATATCCTTTAATTTAATCATTTCAACAAAAAAAGAAATGTTTGCTAATCAATCAATTTTTGATAAGAAAGATGAAAGAAGTAAACCTGAAGATGCTACAGATGCAGTTAGACCTGCTTCTAAACCACCATCTCAAGGAATCATGGCTGGGTTTTCTTTACAGAATAATCAGAATATGAAGTATACATATAAAGGAGCTGTCAACCACACCTCCCCACCAATTCCAACTTTAGGACATTCACTGAGGAAATGTCTCAACAATGACTTTACATAATTTTATGACCTGTCCATATACTCCAGCTACAGAAGAAGACACGATACCTTTAAATCTTGGCCTAAATCGCATCCAATACGTCCTGAAAATTTGTGTAGGGCTGGTTTCCTATACACAGGAGAGGGTGATAAAGTATTATGCCCTTGGTGTAAGTTGATGTTAATTGAGTGGGAAGTTTATGATCTACCCTTTGAGGAGCATAGAAGGCATTCTCCTTATTGTTCCTATCTGGACATGGTTATGCCATGAAAATTGCTGTGATCCGTCTATTGTCGACATAATGGAAGCATTCTTTAAACAGATGAGACTGATAATATCATAGAATATAATATAATATATGTATAACTGTCTATGTAATTATGTAAATATAGCACTATTCACAAATATAATTTTCTCCACATCATGGGACATTGTTTTCTTATATTAACCTATATACATTCTGTTCTCATAACCCTTTAACCCTACCACATCCTAGTTATCTATATATTGCATGCTGAATCTTTCAGCCCAGCTCAATCCTCAAGGTTATAAATATGTACGCATAACTCAGTACTATCTCATCTAATTTACCTCAGGTTAACCAAATACGAAGTGTACCCCAGGAATCATAAAAATTTTAATTAAATTTTAATTTTTTTTTTTTAAATCTCAGGTATGTTTGGATATCATAGATACGTTTACATATAAATATTTCATGAATTTTTGCTGACCAGTACACAAATTACGCTCATGTTGTATATAAGCCATAAGCTGATACTGTTTGCAGGTCATTTTGGGCTGACCAAGACAGAAATTGCATTTCAAAGGAATGATAAGAAGATACAAGAACTAACCTACAAATTTACAAGATTTTAAAGTAATTTTGACATAAAACTCGGAATAAAATTTAAGGAAATGGCAGAGGCAAGTCTATCTATGCAACCTAAGGGCTGTAACACAAAGAAGAGGAAATCAGAAAATGGTCAAATGACAAAGAACAAAAAGGCTATATCTCATTGCTCAACCTCAGCTGACATTAATTTAATTGGAAGTACGGACATGGACCACATGGAGGTCAACCAAACCGTTAATCAGATATATAGGAAGAACTATCATCTGGGTGGGCGTAAATATGTCGTATTTTATGGCGCTGGTGGTATTATTGAGGAAATATACATAAAAGAATGGGATGGTGAGAAGGTCACAATGGAAGGGGTTAAGTTGAACCTGTCAAGGTTTCTTATGATATTACATAATGTAGAGATAATCGATCATACAATTGATAAAATTTTAAAAGGAGCTCAGGATCAGGACACCAAGATTCATATTGGGGCCTCTTATTATCTCTCAGCCAACAGTCCCTACAAAACTGTGGCAATTAGGATGTGGAAAAAAGGTGCCTCAGGCGATTTATTTCCAACCAAATTAGGTATAAGCCTTACACTCAATCAATGGAGAGAATTTTGTAAAATTTCTAATATATTATATGCGGAGAGGATGGAAATTTTTACTTTCATACCATGCATTATGGAACCTGGAAAAAAAGGTCATAATAAATTGAAATGTATTGAATGCGCTGATATTGACCAAGCACCTATGGGGGAGGTGGACTTCGATATCCCCATATAACGATAAACTAATAACCCCAACTCATCTCTATATATCTTTTTGAATTATGTATAATCTCAAGGACATAAACCAAAGATCTAGTTTAGTATAATCTCTATATATGGCTAACAACCTTCATGGTCTATGCACACTGTATAAATCTGTAAATATAAAATCTGAGACTCTTTTATCAGATAACTTCCTCTGCTAGATGGATCTGAGGTGTATGCAAGTCATCAGTGGTATTAAAGGATAAAATCACACTTAGATCATAGCCATTTTCATTGTGATAGACAGACTGGGAATAATATCAATACTCAGAGGTAATGGATCACTTCATTGAGAATGAAATGAACATTTTTTTAGGTACTCGCTACAATATATACTATCCCATTCATATGCCGTCTGTGATGGTTACATTTGTTCAATTGCTTCAATATATAGATGAGGGAGCCTTCCACAATGCGTTTGCTTGCTTGCTAATGATGGGAGAGATACTTCCGGACTACTTTATGTAAGTATTTTAACCTATCTGGACTCTACGTTTTGATGAAATATTTGCAGCTAAACACCTCACTATTTATACAGTATATTATGTCACGTGATGGGATCCAAAAAACCTTGCAGAATAAAAAAACTGATTGGCTAATACATATCTATGTCAAGGACGGGTCAATCGCATTTGGATCTCATCGCGAAATCATATATAAATGACCCGTCGCTTCTCTCAGTGTGCCAATTTTCAATCTGCATGAAACTGTTAAACACGATAAATTTCTCCTAGCATCTCACATCAATTTATGTATTTATATCTTGTTTAATTTTAGCAAGAAGTATCCAGATTTTTCAAAGTATTTCATCGAGGAACTTACTAAAGCCAGCTGTGGTATATGTAGCGAGTCATTAAACAGAGAACAGATAGTATTAACTAATCCTTGTGGCCATATCCTTTGTGTCACCTGCTCCACACAACTGTGCAAGGTTTGGAAGGAAAATGGTACCACCAGAAAGCGATGTCCTATCTGCAGAACTCTGATGTTAGGTCATCTTTTTGCAAAACCAGCTTTGTTTAATTGTAGTAGGTTAAACAGCACATCTTTGTTCATTTGGGTGCCCACATCTGTGTATGTTCGACAGAATTATCCCCAGTCTCTGTTAGAGTGTCTTAATGAAAGAAACTTTAAGAAGGCATTTTATTATACTTTCCTGTTGAATTCTGTACCAACTAAATTGGAGGAATCTTTGGCACCAGGGTGGGGGGATTACTATCAGAGCCGAAGGAATAATTTGTCTTGCACAATATGTGGCCTACCCATCAGATTCGAAATGGCCTTTGTAGCTAGATGTGCCCATTTTTTTTGTACTATTTGTTCATCTTACACAGTTGAAAGACGTAGGGTAACCCCCCTAAAATGTAAGGAATGTGATGAAGATTTGGAAGATGACATTACAGATATACTCTTTATGAGACCAAGTGCGGAGCCTCCAGCTTTAGAAAACAGTCTGGAGCGTATTGAGTAGGTTGTTTGATTTCTTTGTTGCATAATAACTGAAGGGAATTTTGAATCAGTTTAAAGATAAGCAATCTGGCAGTCTGGTCTTGCTTTACACACATGATATGCCTCTCTCTTGATGTATATATATATATACCAAAATTTTGAACGTCAGGGAAAGCACTCATACATACCACAATTTCGAACGTCAGGGAAAGCACTCCAGAAAGGACTGACCTCATTTAAAGGTTGTATCTAGGTTTTGTTTTGTTTTTTTTTCTTTTTTTAGATATACACCCATAGTACCTTAGCCAAGAAATAAATATTCAGATGTTTTTGTTTTTTTCAAATTTAATATTACTTTAATGAACATTCTTTACAATGAGACCAATGCATGCACTATTTTTTTATACAGCTTATTATATATGTCTCTGCTAATTACAAACTTTCAGAATGCTAACAATCTACTTTTGGATATTTAAGTGTGTCTATTGCCTCAAACACAAAGCTAACAATTAAATATATATATATATATAAAAAAATAAATAAATAAAAAAAAACTGGTTATATTAGTACAATATGTTGACTTCAAATATTAAAAAGATTAATTTCAAAACATTTCAAAATATAACTGTGTGCAATATCATCTTTAATTGACATTATAACATAAGGGAGGTGGTTTGACGACGTATTACTGTAGGATATCTCTGTATCTAATGATGAATTATTTTTCATTTCTTTTTTTCCTTTTTGGTACATCCACTTAATTAAATGTTGCAATAAAGATATTCTTGTGTATAATAAAAAGTTAAAACAGTAAATTCTAGTTTTCATATGTCTTTATAGAACCTCTTCCCGGATCTGGTGATAAGGTAGTTATTATTGGAATCACTACGGTCTGGAGTAGTTGTTGTGGATGAATCCTCACAATCCGAGTTACACAGTTCGTCCTTGCTAACTTGTGTGGACTTGTCTTCAATTCTGTCCGCGCATGGGTTTGAATCTGTGTTTGTTTCTATACTACATCCCTCTATAATGGAGGAGGGAGGTGTGGATACCTCACTGATCATAGAAGGTTTGGAATCGCTATGTGCTGATTCGAAATCAGAATCAAATAAAATTTTCTTGCGAATATTATTTGCCTCAGTCCCTATCATACTATTCCATGGTATTTCCTTGGAGGTTAATGAATCTTTACTGTCAGATGAACTCTCAGTACTCACTCCATGTTCTAAATTGCTGCTCAATCTCCTCTTCAGGCTAGTAGTATTCTTTGAATCGCATGAAGATGATGTAATTGATAAAGTATCCTGAGATAAAGCATTTTCTAAATTTTGACAGAAACAACACCTGCATATGAAGAGGATAATCCAACTATATATCCTATTGAGGATATCATGGCTAAATTTCTTTAGAATATATGCAAGAAACAGTAGTCCAATAAGGCTGAGGGGAAGAAGAAACAGAAGATTCAGCTGTGGAGATCTATTAATTTGTGATTCCTCTGTCACTGCATATTGGATGCTACTCCTGGTTACTTGCTCCATCTCCTGGACTCTGAAATATATACATAAATTAACATCTGAAATATTTGTTTTCGATGAAAGATTACATGAATACAGGTTGATTTATACGAAGCATTGTGATGTGAAACACTGTACCTCCGACATACACATACAAATGATATCTTGCAAATATTCTTGCTAATAATATTTCAATTTACACCCACAATTTATACCTACAACATAGTTCAATGCAAATCCATGGAAACCATTAACAATATCATTTCCTGAATATTCCTCGTAAATATGAACATCTGAGAAGGAATTATCTGCGAAAATAAATTTTTGAAAAAATTATTATATATATATATATTATATTCTTTATAGATTACAGAAATATAACCAAAATTTACCTTCTGTACAACCCTCAACATAAACAGCGGACCTTGTGTAGACACAAGTGCCTTTACAATACCAATATAAGCGCTTCAATGATGGGTAATTCACTTGGATCCTTTCGACAGGAAGAGACAGATACCCTACATAGCAGTTCGTGTACAACAATATTTTAATAGTTTCATCACCACATCGATTCAAGAAGTCTTTAAACTCTTCATATCCCTCTAGACCTTCCACTGTACCAGTAATACTGTTCTTATGAAATCTACATTTCACGTGATAGCAATTTGTATAGTCCAATACATAGGTTATCCACAAACTTATCAGAAAATTAACCAAGATATTATAACCCGCCATTTTCTTCGTTTCAATGATGAATTTCTGAAACGCAGAAAATTCATACATAATACGTCATGACATAATTGCGTCATGGGCATGTGACGTCACAGTCAAAATTCACCGAGGTAAATAGAAATTAAATAATGTATAAGCCTTTTACCTACAATTTCGGACAGTTCGCAGAGGCTACATTCTTCCTCATTCCATAGTGCACTCTCTGTAGGTGTTTGTTTTCTAGCTCGATCATTTTGACAACAGCTTGGTTTCATGTAATGGCTATAATTTGACAGCAAAATAGACTCGAACTACATACATATAGGGAATTTATTCATATTTAATATCTATGGTTTTTTCGTCAACATATATATTTTTATATATAAATACATCTTTACATAACTTTTTTAACTGTTATCATTGATTGTCCTACCATTCCTGCAATTCTATTCCTTCCAAATTGCCCTCATTGATAACACTGGTGATTTGCATCATCCCTACATCACGCACAATTCGAGCTCTCTCTCTAGATCTCCTTCTCCTCATTCTTCTCCCAGCTCCTCCACCCCTTTGAGGTAGCCTCCATTGAAATTTCTGTGATAGACATTTGATAAAAAAACCAATGAAAAGCAAGCCTAGGATGGAGCTGGGGATGGATGCTAAAAATATAACCAATTTCGAATGCCCCTGAACAAGAGCATCCACAGTGACCCCTGATTGGTAGACAGGAGATGTTTCTTCAGTGGATTTGGAATTATAGGAGCTAGTTTTTTTGTATGTGAATGAGGATGTGTCTCTACCCATGGTGCCTATATCCGTGCTACTAGGTCTGTTTTCAATGCTAACATCCTGATATGTAGGTTTCCATGAGGAGGCAGGTGTTTTTGAATGCAAAATGTCGTCCTTTGAACTCGAACTCAAGATCTCCTCATTGGTGGTTCCCGATTTACCCTGAATTGTGACTATTGACTTGGAGGTGATGTCCCCAGGATATGTTCTTGGGGTACTACTATCAATGCTTGGGTAATCTACAGAGTAAATAAAAAATATATATTACATACTATATTTGAGTCGAGATTAAATATGAAAAGGTCTGAAATATCACAGGTTTTTTTTCTTTTTCATATGTTGTTGACGACAGAAATCTAGCTTTTATATGATCCACGATGGGATCCAAATGCAACTGTAACCGACCTTGACCTAAATAAATCAACCAATAAAGGGTTTATATTGAAACCTCAGATTTTTTAGATCCCATCACGTGATCCAAACATCTTTCATATATAAATGGAACAAATTTTACTTCAATCTGTCATAATCAGTTACTCACCTCGTGTTGGAGTACTGCTCCCCCAGTCAGATTGGCACATATTACCCATCAATTTTATTTGTTGAGGCATATCCTTTATCCAGTCGCAGTTGAAATACAGCATGTTGATTAAAGTTAAATATTCTAGAGAGGGTAGAGAATTAAATATATTTTGCATACCCAGAACTTGTACCCTCTCCATATGCAGTCTACTCACACTGGGTCTATATGTAAAAGATGGGGTGATCACATCTAAACAGAAAATTGACTCATCATCACAACTACAGAAATCTTGTATACAGCTAGTGGTTGCACCCATATCCCAGGAAAGTATCAGGGATATGTAAAAAACACAAAAATATCTATCTTTCCTCATCATTTCAATTCTGTTTATTTGCCTGTAGTGTTCTAGTCCAGCCTATTTTCAAAACTGCCTACGTTAAAGTGTGCAAACAAATGAGAGGTAGAAATAGATGCAAATAGTATGCATATGTTACATGCATTTCAAATTCGTTTGCCTATAAATAACCGCAATATATCCTGACATTTATATTTAGGAGGTGAGAGGTTAGGTTGTAAACACCTAATTTATCAATCTAATTGCTGATAAAGGAAACCAACCAGAATGACCTCTATACCATTTTTATCGCCTTGTACAGCTATTATATCAGGACCTACAGCATCGGGAAAATCTACATTTATATTTAAGGTTTTGAGAAATCTAAGATACATGTTCAATGAACCTGTTTATAGGGTTTATTATTTCTATGGGGTTTGGCAAAAACTTTTTGATACCATAGAGGCTCCTAATGTCGAATTTATTAAGGATTTACCTACCCAAGAACATTTAGAATCGATTGCAGATGACAAGCACAAATTAATTGTTATAGATGACCTACAGTTTTCGGCTTTGAACAATGCATTCATAGCCAATCTTTTTTCTCGAGAGGCGCATCACAGAAATATTAGTGTATTTTTAATTTTACAGAACCTATTTCATCAGGGCAAATATTGCAGAGATATATCTCTGAATACTCATTATTTTATACTTTTTAAAAATCCAAGAGATGTACATCAAATCAGACATTTCGGGTCACAGTTGGGTATTTGTAAGAAATTATTAGAGGCCTATAGAGATGCCACTGCTTCACCTTTTAGTTATCTGTTGATCGACCTCGCTCCTGCCTCTGATAGTTCCTATATGCTGAGGTCAAATATATTTCCAAAAGAACTAGCAATCGTATATAAGTAAGCATCAGAGGCAATTCCTGCTTAGTTTTCAATTTGTACAAACAGATTGAGGATGTCATATATTTCTAGGATATGAAATTGAGAAGATATGTCAAGAAACCTAAAAAAATCTAAACATTATATATATCTGCTATTAGATAACAATCTGAATCTTAATAAACATATATTGACACATGCTGGAAGGAGAAACCTACAGTCTTTAGCAGAAATCTTCTATAACGTATTTAGACTGCCTCTATCCAATAAAACTAGGAACAAGTTCCATAAGAATATTAAAATTTTAAGAAAATTTATTCAATCACCAGTCAATAGAGACAAAATTGCTAGGAGGAATTACAAGGTTTTTTCAGATCTCCTTGGATCAATAGCGAAATATTTAAAAATAATTCTGAAATGAATAAATTCATACTGGTCCCTAAAGAACAATTTGAAAATTTGAGAGAAAATCAGATCTCTGAAACGGGGACAGATAGTAAAAATGAATCAGCATTAGAAGAGAAAAATAGTGAGGAGGGGCAGAAGATTATAAAAAATCAAGACACCTCCACAAAGGGTGATAAAATTATAAAAGGACAAGACCCTCCACCTGGTCTACCCAATCATTATCTAGAGGTAGATAAAAAAAAAATTTCAAAATATGACAGAGATAGAGCGGTCAGAAATTCCAGTGGAGGAAGAGGTGGAAACAAGGATCCAGAATGGGTCAGATTCTGGAACAAAAATATCAGATGAGGAGAGCGACTACCTCAAGGATATATATTACAGCCCTCGGAGTCCTGTAGCTTTCAGCGGTTTTCAAAAGATTTACAAATTTATAAAACAGGAGGGGAAAAACATCAAACCTAAAAAACTGAAAGTTTGGTTAAGCAAACAAGAAGCTTATACATCTCATTATCCAGCTCGAAGAAAATTTCAAAGACCTAGGGTGTTGGCTTTTTCAAAAAATTATCAATGGGACACAGATACTGCAAATATGAATCAATACAAGAAATACAATGATGGCTATGGCTATTTTGTGGTATTTATAGATATATTTACGAGATTTCTGTATACAGCACCTCTAAAAACTTTGACTGGTAAGGAAATGGTTTATATTTTAAATCACCTAATCAACACTATTGATGAGCAACCTAAAAAATTACGAAGTGATCAAGGAAGCGAATACCTAAACAGAGATATGAGGAAATTTGTAACTGATAAAGGAATAGATCATATATTCACATTTTACGAAACAAAGGCAAATTTTGCTGAGAGAGTAATAAAAACTATAAAATTGAAAATTGTTAAGTATTTCACAAATAAAGAAACCTACAGATGGATGGAAATATTACGAGATCTAACTTACAGCTATAACCAGTCATATCATAGGTCCATCAAAATGTCTCCCTCTGATGCACAAGATGTTGACAGTTTTATCTTATGGAAGAGACAATATGCTATCGATTTAAATAAGCCGAGCTCTTCCGCCAAAAATTATAGAAATAAAACTAAAAATAATTCCTCAAGAAAACTGTATACCAAAAGATATAAATTCAAATTAGGTGACAAAGTAAAGATCAGTTACATTAAAAAAAATTTGACAGAGAGTATTCTGAAAGATGGTCTGGAGAGATTTTTACTATTGTTGAGAGGAAAATGAATCAGAAGGTACTAATGTATAAATTGAAAGACTATAACAATGAAGTTATAGAATCCTATTTTTATGAACCAGAGTTACAGATGGCCTATATCGACAGTGATGTAATTTATAAGATTGAGAAAATACTGCAAAAAAGAAAAAGGAATAGAATTTCTGAGGTTCTGGTGAAATGGAAGGGGTGGCCAGATAAATTCAACTCCTGGATTCCCGAGAGCGATTTACAGGATATAAACTAGCCTGTCTAACTGGCGTATCAACTGTTGGACTCTTAGTTATATATGTTTGCGCAAACATCACGTGATGGAATCCAAACGCGAATCTAGGTCAAGGTCGGGCATAAATCAGTTTCGATCTCATATAAATAGAAAGGAAGGAAACGAAATCCTTGGAGAGATTATGATGCTACACATTTAAAAGGAGAAAATGTGTAGTAAGGATATTTATTTATTTATTTCCTCAGCTGATTCTAAGAGTTATCATCCAGACAATAAACCTCATACCTTCATTGTTGAATTGGGTGAGAGATTAAATCTAACCGGTAGATGGTTGGTGGGGCTATCTGATCTCAATTTAAATGTATCAAGTACTGAAACTTTGTATATATTTTGTGATATTTGTGACAATTCATATTTCCAAAATTCAATGAAACCTATCTTGAGAATGATTTATCCGACTGATTCGTCAAAGTCGGTTAATTTTTCTAAGAGATATTATATTCCACTAGCTCAAAAAAACTTCACGCGCTTGCAAATATATATAAGAGACAAGAGCATGAATGTGCCATCTATTATGACAGAGGATCTACAGCTGACATTACATCTACAGAGGGATTATTAAAAATGAATAAATATCTCGATTTCTGTAACAGATGCATGCAAGGAAAGATAAATTTTCATAAGAAATTTTATAATCTTGATAATGACCTAAAACTGGAAAATAAAACAGGAGAGGGGGAGAAAACGAGTAATGTAGACATATCAGTGGTCACTCCTACCCAGGCGGCAGTAGAACAGGCTCGGAGTGAGGTTAAACAAGAAAAGGCTATAAATAGGGGTAAAAAAGGAAAGTACAATCAGTTTGGGGGGAGTACATCATCAATCAAAAGCAAAACCAGGAAAAAGGGGAAAAATACTAAAACCCCCAAAAAAGTGTTGAGGTCCAAGAAAGGTGGAAAGAAAAAAATTGTTAATATAACCAGGACCCAAAAAGGTTTAATTAAAAAAAAAATCAAAAAAAAATCAAAGGGGGTGGGTATAGTTCAATATGGATGTAGTTCAGACATCTCTAAGTCTGTTTCAACCCCCACCAATTGACAAGTCAATTCAGAGGGAATATTGGGTTGAATTTAACCCTATTGCTACAATATCTGAAAGTGGAGCCATAGAATTTAATATTCCTGGTACCTCCCTTGATTACATAAATTTGGCTAAGACTAGGTTGCAGGTTACTTACGTTTTAACTACAGAAGATGGGAATCCGATCAAGGATGAGAGGGGTGACCAAGGGCAACCTTTAGATACCTCGGATCAGGTTGCCCCCGTTAATCTGACTCTACATTCAATATTTCGACAAATAGATTTGTCTTTAAATCAAAAAGTAATTTCGCCAGATGTAGGTGTAAACTATCCATATAAGGCTATGATAGATTTTCTTTTGGGGACAACTACTGATATGATCAATTCTCAAGGCCAGGCTGTTTTATTTCATAAGGATCAACCCGAAAAAATGGAAATGGTCACTTATTTAGGGGGTAATCCAGCGTTTACTTATAGAGCAGAAAAAACCAAAGATGGGGGGTCAATAACTTTAGAAGGATCCTTGTACCTAGATTTTGCCTTTGGTCAAAACAGAGCTATTTTAAACGGTGTGGCTATCAATGTTAAGTTATTTCAGGCAGGGAATGACTTCAGATTAATGAGACATGGTGTGAAGGTCTATAAATTAAAGATACTGTCAGCTGTGTTAAAGGTCTGTCATGTAGGACTGAACCCCTCTGTAATTGTAGCACATAACGAGGCTCTAAAATTAGCACCTGCAATATACCCCTTCTGGAGGAGTGACATAAAAAGTTTCAGTGTTGCTGCTGGTTCTCAAACCTTTATGACAGATAATATCTTTCATGGTAAGGTACCAAGTAAATTGATAATAGGAATGGTGTCAAATTCTGCCTATTCAGGTGACTTTAGTAAAAATCCCTTTAATTTTCAGCATATGAATGCCAATTACCTGGAGGTCACTGTAGATGGTCAACCAGTACCTAATAGACCCCTCAAACCTAACTTTGAGGAAAAAAATTATGTGGCGTCTTATCTGAGCTTATTGGACAGCGACCTTAATCGCAAGAAAGGAATCATAATTCGCATGGGAGATTATCCTGGTGGTTATGCACTCTATCTTTTTGATATACAGAGTTTCCTCAGTGGAAAAATTATGTCAAGTCCAATGAAAGGGCATCTTAGGTTGAGCTTAAGGTATGCCAAGGCCTTAGCAGAGACTATTAATGTCATAGTTTATGCAAAATTTCCAGAAATAGTTAGGATTGATCAGAGTAGAAATGTGACTATGAGCTGAGATCTATCAGACCACGTGATGTGAATGACTGGTTTATATACTCAGATTTCGAACGTCAGAGAGATCTCTCATCAAAAATCCGAGCTTCAAGGAAAGCACCCTAGATATTTAGAATGTAAAGGAAAACACCTGTAGTACACAGAGACAGATTTCGGATAATAAAAAAATTCCGAGCTTCTGAGAAAGCACCCTTGATTATTTCGAACGTAAGGGTAAACACCTATATTTAATGTGGTCACGTGATATTGTTAGAGTAGATATAACTGAAAGAGGATGTGGAAGTACAGGAATTTGTGTTTTACAAGTTGGTAGAGTAGGGATAACTGGGCAATATAGCTTGAATCTAATGTGCATGTGTTGAATAATGGATTCCAATACCCTTGCAAGATTAATGACAAGTGACAGAATGATTGAGAGGCGGTTTCGTGGGATATATCCACTAGATATGATTCCCAAGAATATTCCTGCTAATTCTTTAATTGTTGTAAATCAAGACAGGTCCATGGAGGCGGGGAGTCATTGGATTGTACTACATTATAAGGAAAAAGACATAGTTGAACATTTTGATTCAGTAGGAAAACCACCAAAAAATTTCATACATAATTTATTAATAGGTAACAGGAGTAAATATATGTACAATAACAGTAGATTACAGGCATACAATACTAATACATGTGCATTGTTTTGTTTATACTACAGCTTCTATTCCTGCAGGTTCATGTCCTTTCAAAAAATACTACAAGGATTTAGCTCCGATTTATCGGATAACGAAAAAATTGTAACTAATTTCTTCTTGATGAATTTCAGTTAAAAGTGTATCAATAGGTAATTTCTTGTCAGGTTTGTCATTCTGAAGCCAATAAAGATATGCTGATTTATGGTGACTCTTGGTTAATTTTTGTGGCATATTCCATGAGAATTTGTCCCATAAGGTTGTTGCCAGATATTGAAGAGAGAGAAATAACCTGAGCTAATCTTGATGACAGAGGAGTACCCCAAAATGTCTCTTCATTTTTCCCTAAATTCATTTGTTTATAAATTATGCATTTATCCTTTGCATTACACAATTCATTCCTGAACTGATCAACTTGATGTATCTTCTGCATAATAACGAATCTCATAATTCTCTCCTTTTCAAATTGATTGGCTAATAATTTTCCATATTTCCCAATAACTGCCTGTATTTCTATAGGGTCATCAGATTCCTTTATCTTAGTAGCTAGATCGACCTGATTGTAAAATTTAGCCAAAAGATGATAAAACATTTGTTCAGCTGAATGATAGTTATTATCCCCATTTTTCATTTCACATGAGTAAAGGTTAGATAATGGATGGTGGGCTTTATCCACAACTAGGTTAGTAGACTCCCAGGGTGATAATGTAATATTTAAGGGTTTGGTAGAAACGCCATCGGCTAGCACCTCCCTTTTACAGTAGAAATAATTAAAACCTATCTTATCCTGCGAATAGGTGTATATATCCGACTTTCTGATCCGAAATCCGACATTATTGGATTCAATTGTGGTCTTGTTGTGTAGAGTCTCTTGAAATTTTTGCATTGGATCTTTCAGGTTCTTTTTGGAAATACCTTTACATGATACTTTTTGATTTCCATTAGCATCTTCTATTATATATGACTTAGAGCACAGTGATACCATCTTAACGCCCTCCCATTCCCGCTTATAACTACCAACATGTCTCCCATCGACCACCAGATGGCGCTGGCAACATCTTCTAGGAAACCAGGTGGGACTTTTTTCATCTGAGCAAGATTTAAAAATTTCTTTCTGATATCTATCATGGTGTGAGGATCTAATACACTCGTCTATGCTTGCTTGATTAATAGCCATGTATATACTATCAGTGTCTGTTTCTGTGAGTTCAAAACTATCTTCAATAAAATATTTGGAAATGCAGTCATAAAAGAATTCTAGCATTCTCAATTTAGCATATTGTAGAATGAAAAACCCAATTTGAATGGGGTTATCCATTACAATAGTTTTCTTATAGGATTCAACTTCAAAAATTTGGTTATTTAATTCTTCTAGAGTTTTAAAATTGGGCGAATTAATCATTTGTGTGACCTTGACCTTGTTGTACTTATATCTTGTCTGTGTATGTTTAGAACGGTCCATTAAAACAGATCCATAGCTGGAGTTGCTTAACAATTTGTATGTGTCCCCAATAATTGCTTTATCAGGATTCTGATCTCCTCTAATTCTATGCATGGTGACTGTGTCTATAAAAGACTTGAAAGAGGTAAGTGGTTGGTACTCGACCAGCTGATATATCCTCTCTATCTCACAATGATTATTCAAATACCATTGTAAAAGTGGAGTAGCAAGTAATATCTTTTTCGCCTTAAGTCCACTAATTAATAGTCTTTTGTGTGAAAACTCTATGCCATTTTCCTTACAGTACTGCTGCATATGAGGTCCTATGTCATCCATTTCAACATTGCAAGTGCAAAAAAATGGGGGATATTCTTGAAATTTTTCGATAAATTGAGGTATAACTCTGATATCAACCTCCACAGCACCGAATAGCCTACCGTTCTTTATGTCTTTAATTATTTTTTTAAATGACAATGGACCCTTATTCCTTTGGTAGTATGATGGCAAATATTTATCATATATCTTACTGCATTTAGGTTTTATTTGAGAAATAAATTCACATTCCTGAATGGTAATCACTTCATAGCCTTGGGATATAAGAAAATTTCTTCTGATCATATCCTTTGTTTTGGTTTTTTGTAATTTAGAAAGCCATGTCTTACTCTTTATTCTAGATGCAATATTACAATTATGAGGACAATGGTGATAATAACATCCGTTGTACTCATAAACTGTTTTGGTTCTAATACAAAATCCATCCACTAGATAATTACCAATTCTTATCTCTTTGGAATTATTCAGTTTATGTAAAATTTTGATTTTCTTATCTTTCATAAGAAAATCCATCCAAACGTAAGAATCTATATACTTTTCACTAAGCTCTGGTCTGAAATCGCTGTGTTCAAATCTTCGAATATATACACCTGTTGGCATCTTCTGTTTAATGGCATATGAATAAAGTCCATTACAATCGTACCCTACCACAGCTTTGCATAGATTATTGTCTATATTTTTTATATTTGTAACATCCTTCTCATGATACCTAGAAAATATTATGCTGGGGCCTCCTACAATATTTTTTTTCATGGTATAATATAGATCAGCATTTTCTTTATTAATGAAAATTTGCTACCTGATGATTCATAGAGCATTTTTCTAGCTACTCCAGGTAGTGTCACATAATCTTTAAAAATGTCTATACCCTCTTGCTTATAAATATCTATAAAATTGGTAAGGGCAATGACAAAGGGACCTGTGTCTAAATTATTATAATACATCAGATAATCTTTAAAGGTCTTCATATTATTACGACTCCAAATATCTTTAAGGTGATCGTAATCTTCGTCAGTTTGTATTGGATTGGTTCCACTTAATTTCGAGTAAAATGCTTCTGGTGGAGGTAAATATGGGTCATCTAATTTTGAGGGTGAATCTAACCATTCATAGGGAAAAATTCCTTTAGATATTTCACATCCGTATGCTTTAAGAAATTTGCTATATGAACAACCTGCAGCTAGATAATTTGTAATATCTAAAAATTTCATTTCAGGTACTGCAATAGAGATGTAGGTGTTATTCCTTTTTATTGTAAATATTTCATTCTGTTTATACGTGTACGAAATATATGCCATTATATGCCTCTTTATAAGATTTAAATCATACTTCCCAGAATTAAAACCTAAAACTGGTATCTGCCTAAAGTATCTGTCAAATTCTTTCTTCAAATTTATAATTGGGTTTGAGGAATGTTTCTGGTTTAGGATATGATTTGAGGATTCGTTTGATTCAGTTTCTGAATCTTGATTTTGTGTACTTTCATAGCTTTCTATTAGTTCATCCAATTGTTGGATCAAAGATGCATACTTTTCTGTTAAAGTATGATAGCAAGCATTACTGATATCTTGAAGTGAGGTCATCATCTTATTAATCAGTTTTTCCTCGTTTAAATCTACTATACATTTAGGTTCTTCGTAGCCAGAGACATTGGAGGCGATACTAATGCTGATAGGTACATGTTTGGTCAACCATTGCAGCTTCTTATCCTGTGAATCAGAGGTAGATTGGATTTTTTGTAACATAGCCTCCATATCCCATACAATAAAGTTTGGAAAATATTTTTCTGATTGTGGAACATTAATTCCCACTGATTCTAATTTATCAAAAATAGTTGGCTGTGTTTTATGAAAACCCCCTGGAAATAGATATTTGGTTCTTTCATAACATTGTGATGTGTGTCTCTTCAGATGCCATATCTTTTTAAAAATTTTAGAGCATTTTTCGCATTGAAATTTTTTTGCATACTTTGAAAAATTCGTAATATAACTATAATGATTATGGTAGACATTAAGATACATTTTAGAGGAATTTTGTGACATAGTTTCGTATACACAGCTCACAGTTCCATTTGAGTTAAGATTGTATATCAAAATCTTAATATTATAACATTTCTCAATCTCTATGATATCCTGAAAATTGATTCCTGGAAATTGGCTCTCATCCATATCACTGTTGTTTGTATATTTCAGCCACATTCGTAAATAGTCTTTAACCTTTCGGTTATTATTCCCAAAATGTAACTTGATACATCTAAAAAAACATAAATTATCCTGATATGGTTGATTTTTTCTGCGATTCATCACTACATTTTTTAAATATCTGTTAGTGGAGACATAGGATGGTAGTTTGATGTTGGCTCCAAGTGGAAAATCTGTTAAAAATACATTATACTGGACATTGGTTATGAAAGCTAGAGTCCATGCAGTGGAAGGTCTAACTGCTCTGGCTTGTTCAATAATATCTATTCTTAGGATTTTGTTCATCAATAGACGTAAACTATTTCTATTAGATACTGTAAAAGGATATGTTAGAATTCGACTGTTGAAATATGGTATATAATACCTATATTCCCCTGTTTGATTATTGAATAATATCATACCAAAGGCAAAATTAATTCTATATGTCACATTTAGGTCATCATAAATGTCATTTAAGTGTCTCCTGATTTCTGCATAACCATCATTCAGATTGTTAGTTGAAAAGTTATATACATGCCTCAGATCACCCTCATGATGATAATCCGTAATATGATTCCTGTTGGTTACATAAACCTCTCGAATGTTTTTGTTTTCTTCATTCTGTATATAGTCTGGATTATCCTCATTATCAGTGTCATCATCATCATCATCATTGCCTCCATGTTGGTTCATTCTATGGTGGTAGAGCTCTCGTCCACTTGTACAAATTCTCTTACATAGAGAGCATGCATATGTCCTGGCATTGTTGAGGTTTTCATTACGATGATTTAGATGAATATGAGAATTCAAAGCAACAGTGGTCAAAAAAGGTATATCACAGTTAAAACATTGATACTTGCCACATTTCCTCAGATGAAACCTGAGTTCCTCTGAGGTGTTGAACTTCTTTGCACATATTTTACATATTTCCTGAGATCTTCTGTCAGATAGGAGGCATACTCTTTGATGATGTTGCAGATTTGAATTAGTAATCATATCCCATCCACAATAACAACATCTATAACACCTTGGTGGTGTGGTTGGATCCATGGCGACGTTTCTTAATAGATTGTATAAGATGATGAAAAAAAATTTTCATAATATCAAGAGAGTATCTTGGATAGTGGTAACAACAACATCCAGCATACATGAAACACACCCAAAATCTCCTAAGAGAGTTTATATCGACAGAAAATAATATTACATCCAAGATTGGGCATGGATTCTGGTTATGTACATGTGGAACGAGCCTATTTATCTCCCTCAAACCTTTCAAATTGATAAACATATTTATCATTTATGTTATCATATGAGGCGCATTTAAAGTCTGAGTGTGGATATTTATTGGTGTTGTTTATATAATAAAAACAGGGTTAGCCCTCTTGATAACGCAAGGAAAACAGCTGATTAGGTCACGTGATGGGATCCAAATGTGTAGGTTGTAAATTCTGTGATTGGTCAGGTGGTTAATTAGGTCAAGGAAGGTCAATTCGGGTTTTAGATCCCATCGCGATTTCATATAAATAGCGAGTGAGAAATTCCACTTCATCATTTACGCAGAGATGTTTCGAGAGTCCTCAAGTATGCTTTGTACCCTATTACCTTTGTGTTTATGTTACATGTAAATTGTTGGAGTAGTAGTTTAAAGAGGAGCCCCCAAATATACACTCACTTGGTAATTATTCCTACACGAGAGAAGCATTTGATTATATGATATTATTATTAAGTTTATTGCATCTTGAGGTTAATTTAATATTAAAGGTTTACATACCTGAGGATAGGTCTACAATAACATCAAGGGTTTACATACTTGAGGATAGGTGATGGAAAAGTATTTGTAGGGTTGATTATATTGGGGTTACACAGAGTTGAGGGTATGAGTGTTATTAGAGGTGTTAACAGATTATTGGCTCACTTCATGGAAATATTGGTGTTAGGGAGGGTTTAAATAACTCTGGTTAGGTCATAGTGTGTGATTATTTGGTTAGTTGACCAAAATATGTGGGTTGGGGGTTTACATTCCTGGGGTTAGGTCTTAATTAGAGAGATATTTATGACATAGATATTAGGGTTGGGGTTACATAAATAGAGATTCCTGGGGTTAAATCATATGTGGGTAGTTAGGGGTTAGATATAGATATTGGGGTTAGGGTTGGGATTACATTCTTGGGGTTAGGTCATAATTAAACCCAGATAAATAGGTGTTGGGTATAAACCTTTGGTTTGGGTTACGTATCTAATTAGGTCGAGATTATTTGCTTTCAAAATATTTTTGGGGTTAGGGGTTGAGGTTACATAGCTGGTTGAGATTATTTGCTTTCAAAATATTTCTGGGGTTAGGGGTTGGGCTCTAATTATGTTGAGATTATTTGCTTTCAAAATATTTTTGGGGTTAGGGGTTGGGGTTACATAGCTGGTTGAGATTATTTGCTTTTAAAATATTTCTGGGGTTAGGGGTTGGGCTCTGATTATGTTGAGATTATTTGCTTTCAAAATATTTTTAGGGTTAGGGGTTGGGGTTACATAGCATTTCTCTGATTATGTTGAGATTACTTGCTTTCAAAATATTTTTGGGGTTAGGGGTTGGGCTCGAGATTATTTGCTTTCAAAATATTTTTGGGGTTAGGGGTTGGGTTAGGGCTAATGAGATCATATGCTTGAGTTGTGTGTTTGGTAGTTGACAATAAAAGGCTTTTACAGTTGATTTACAAATACCCAATAGTGATCGTGTAACTGGTGTGGCACTTAGATTACTACTGTTATAACCATTTTTAGGTTTGGCTATCCTCATTTGACCTTGAGGGAGGGGCTCAAGGTCAAATCTGACCACACCAAATGATTTCCAGCCCATGATTTCCTGTAGGTTGGTTTACCATCCCAAACCTGAAGGACCAATAATCAGTGAGTTGTACGCTGTTTTTAAGCTTGGCTATTCTCTTTTGACCTTGAAGGAGGAGCCCAAGGTCAAATCTGACCACACCATAACATTCCGAGCCCATGATTTCCTATTGGTTGGTTTACCATCCCAAACCTCAAGAACCAATATAAGTGAGTTATAAGCACTTTTAAGTTTGGCTATCCTTGTTTGACCTTGAAGGAGGGGTCCAAGGTCAAATCCGACCACACCAAAAGATTCCCAGTCCATGATTTCCTGTAGGTTGGTTTACCATCCCAAACCTGTAGGACCAATAATAAGCGAGGTATAAGCAATTTTAAGTTTGACTATCCTCAATTGACCTTGAAGGAGGAGTCCAAGGTCAAATCTGACCACACCATAACATTCCGAGCCCATGATTTCCTATTGGTTGGTTTACCATCCCAAACCTCAAGAACCAATATAAGTGAGTTATAAGCACTTTTAAGTTTGGCTATCCTTGTTTGACCTTGAAGGAGGGGTCCAAGGTCAAATCCGACCACACCAAAAGATTCCCAGTCCATGATTTCCTGTAGGTTGGTTTACCATCCCAAACCTGTAGGACCAATAATAAGCGAGGTATAAGCAATTTTAAGTTTGACTATCCTCAATTGACCTTGAAGGAGGAGTCCAAGGTCAAATCTGACCACACCAAAAGAATCCCAGCCCATGATTTCCTATATGTTGGTTTAACATCCCAAACTTCTAGGACCATTAATAAGCGAGTTATAAGCACTTTTAAATTTGGCTCTCCTCATTTGACCTTAAAGGCAGGGTCCAAGGTCAAGTCCGACCACACAAAAAGATTCCTCATTCCTCAGCTCATGATTTTCTATAGGTTGGTTTTCCATTCTACACCTCTAAGACCAATAATAAGTGAGCTATAAGCACTTTTTAGTTTGGGTATCCTCGTTTGACCTTGAAGGAGCGGTCTAAGGTCAAATCAGACCACATTAACAGATTTCCAGCCCATGATTTCCTATATGTCTGTTTACCATCCCAAACCTCTAGACACAATAATAAGCGAGTTATAAGCACTTTTAAGTTTGGCTATCCTTGTTTGAACTTCAAGGAGGAGTCAAAGGTCAAATCTGACCACACCAAAAGATTCACAGGCCATGATTTCTGACAGGTTCTTTTACCATCCCAAACCTCTAGGGCCAATAATAAAGGAGATATAAGCACTTTTCATGACTGACAAAGAAACACCTGTGGCAGCCATCTTGTTTTTCAAAATGAGGCAAAAGTATTCCCAGTCAAGATTTTATAATGAGGAACATATCCTGCGAATTTGATATCTCTATCTATAATACCCTTTGCTCTAGAGGGCCAACAAACTCCTTGTTTAAAGTCGAATAAATGTCCCTGGCGGCCATCTTGTTTTTCAAAATGAGGCCAAAAATATTCCCAGGCAACATTTTATGGTTATTAATATATCCTGCAAACTTGAGAAGGCTGGCTATAATATTTTTTTCGTTAGAGCGGTAATGGTGAAATCTCTCTACACACTGCGGCTATCCAGTGGATACAATGATTTACTCAACAGTGAGAACCTGAAAGTAGCTATTGCTCAGCTATGCCATGACATACAGGTCTGCAATTTCACTATGTTATAGCTGACCAAAAATTACGTGAATAACATATTTAAACAAAATACTCTAAATGCAATAGTTTTCAAGTTACAACTGATTTACTCAATAGTGATAACCTTAAAGTAGCTATTACTCAGCTATGCAATGAGCTACATGTCTGAATTTTTACTATGTTATAGCTGACCCAAAAGTAGGTGAACAACATATTTAAGCAAAATACTGTAAATGCAATAGTTTTCAAGTTACAACTGATTTACTCAATAGTGAGAACCTGAAAATAGCTATTGCTTAGCTATGGCATGAGTTATAGGTCTGTAATTTCACTATGTTATAGCTGACCCAAAAGTAGGTGAACAACATATTTTAACAAAATACTCTAAATACAATATTTTTCAAGTTACAACTTATTTACTCAACAGTCAGTACCTGAAAATAGCTATTGCTCAGTTGTGCCATGAGCTACAGGTCTGTAATTTCACTATGTTATAGCTGACCCAAAAGTAGCTGAATAACATGTTTACACAAATTTCTGTAAATGCAATAGTTTTCCAATTACAACTGATTTACTCAACAGTGAGAACTTCAAAGTAGCTATTACTCAGCTATGCAATGAGCCACAGGTCTGGAACTTCACTATGTTATAGCTGACCCCAAAATAGGTGAATAACATATTGAAACAAAATACTCTAAATGCAATAGTTTTCAAGTTATAAGTGATTTACTCAACAGTGATAACCTAAAAGTAGCTATTACTCAGCTATGCCATGAGCTACAGGTCTGAAAGTGATTTTACTCATGATAGTAGTTACTGAAAAGCCCAAAAGTAGCTATTACTCACTTAGCTATTGAGACAGACACTCAAGTTACTCACCATGCTGTAGCTATGAAAAAAGTAGCTGAATAACATATTTTAACAAAATGCTGTAAATGCAACACTTTTCAAGTTATAAGTGATTTAGTGCATGATTTCATGAATTTTAATGCATTAAAAATTATTAAAAAAATTTATTAAAAAAATAAGACAGATCCAGGTCTCACACTCACACAAGAGAATCTACCTCTGGCCTAGTACATATATGCAAGATATGTGAGAAATCCCTGCAATAATCACTGAGAAAATTGTGATAAAGTGTTGCAATTTTCACACTTTTGGTGGGGGTACCTGCCTTATAATGTCTCTAGCAAACAGACGAACAGACAGATTTGCATGCATTGAACAAATTTTTCATCCTCGATAGATAAGGTATCTTTAAAAAAAACCAGCATGTCTCTAGACCTTGTAGTTTTGGAGGAGAAGTTGTTCACGCGGACGCAGACGCGGACGCCAACGCCGCAGAGTGACGACATAATGTCAGCTGACTGACAAGTCAGGTAAAAAGGGGTATTTTAAACTCATATTTGATCCTCAGTAAGAGATATGTACCAATACAATTTAACACCCAACATATTAAACAATTGAAGCAAATTTTCTTTAAAATATATATAATTTTTTATGTTGTAGTATTGCAACAACAAAATAACAGACTGAGTGCTCTGTCACTGAGCTATGAAGTCTCGTTCCACAACACTGGGAATCAAACCCAGGCCTCCCAGTCCAATTTTTTGTTACAAGAATGGTAAAAAAATATTCAGACATGACTTTTAAAAAAAAATTGTCTTTGAGCAATATGTCTCAAATAATGGATAATTGTATCCACAGGAGGCATTCGGTGGATACTTTGGTTAAGTATTCGCTACGTCGCCGCTGCAGCGCGTAGAGATTTTCGGCGTTAACGCTCTCAGAGAAAAACTACACCAGCTAGGTTCACAAAATTTGCAGGATATCTTCATTGGGGGTAAACTTCTCTGGGACTGAAATTAGCCTCATTCTCAAAAACAAGATGGCCCCCGCGGGCATTACTTTGAAAATTATCTACATTTTTCTACTGGCTGGTTCTCGTAGGTAGAAGGTTGAATCTCTTCATAGGTGATATTTATAACAGATATACATGTCCTCTACAACCTTGCAGACATTTGACCTTGGAGTTCTAAATTCAAGGTCATCCACGGAGTGCCAAAGTACCCCACATAGTGGACTTTAAAAATGCTTATATCTCCCATATTATTGGTTGCAGAGGTTTGCAATGTGAAACCAACCTATAGGAATCATGTGCTGCGAATCTTCTGATGTGGTCAGATTTGACCTTGGACCCCTCCTTCAAGGTCAAACGAGGATAGCCAACCTAAAAAGTGCTTATAACTCGCTTATTATTGGTCCTAGAGCTTTGGGATGGTAAACCAACATATAGGAAATCATGGGCTAGGAATCTTTTGGTGTGGTCTGATTTGACCTTGGGCCCCTTAGTCAAGGTCAAACAAGGATAGCCAAGCTTAAAAGTGCTTATAACTTTCTTATTACTGGTCCAAGAGGTTTGGGATGGTAAACCAACCTATAGGAAATCATGGGCTGGGAATCTGTTGCTGTGTTCAGCTTTGACCTTGTGCACCTCCCTCAAGGTCAAACAATGGTTCACTGGTTTTGGTGAGTTGTCTTTCTGGTGGATACAAATTTGCATCGGTTCTCCGATGCATAGGTTTAGCTTTATTTAATTCCAACAGGCATATATTCCTGTATATAAGCTGCATGCACGAATCGTGCATTAGTTTGCAAGCAATTGCTGTGTAGACAAGGATAGAAGTTGTTTCCGATGACTTCTTTCAACAAGGACTCATTTTGTGCTTTAATTTATATTTTTAACCCTTAAAATGGTCAAATATGGAAGCAGATAAGGGTTAAATATTTTATTTCGACAGGCCAATGTCCTGTATGGTATATAAGCTACAGCACGAGTCCTTAATTCTTTACACCGTGAACCCAGAAGTGGACTTAAAGTTGTAAAATATAATAAAAATACTCGTCTGATCTGTGAATTGTCACAAAATAAGATTCTATGCTATAAAATAAAGAAACTGATTTAGTTTCAGTATCCAACGACAAGTATATCCACAGAAATAATAACTTTCTTTCCTTGCAATAAAAGGCACATATTCCATTATTTGCAGCCAACTCAAAAAGAGGAAGTGGATGGCTAATTGGCTACGTCACCACTGGGGTCACCTGGATTCCAAGACATCTCGCCACTATTATTCGTCCATTTTTCTTGGACGTTGGCCGAATGCCTGCGGCCTCCCGAGTAAGCATTCAGTTCCACATGGTAAGCTATTGTAGCACAATAAAATTTACGTTTCTGCGAATGGAAATATTGTTTCTTTTCATCCCGAATTTCTCACAGAGGCAGTTTTCTTGCGAGACCGTGAATTGGCTTATGGCTGATTATAATTTTAAAGCAATAAGTTCATTGAAATTTGTCAACTGACAAACCTTGCCTAGTATAACGAACATCTGACAAACATTAATTTGCCACAGATTGACAATGGCAGGGGAAGGTATAGTCAGTTGACAAACTTTGGTCTTTTCCGTGACTAAGTTGTGACAACTAAAATTCATGTGGCCTAATCAACTACAACAATTGCCCCAAATTAAACTGACAATTGAAATAAATAATATAAAGAAGATATATATTGTTATTTTACCCATTCTGGGTAAACTTTTGGGTAAATTCTGTCCAAATCTTTACTTGAAAACCTGCAGCCCACTTCATGAACTTCCCGACTTTCCTGCGCGCATCAGGTGATCACCAAACGTTCAGGAATTGACTGAGAGAAAAACGAAAACAAACTACAATAAATACTTTGACTGCGGTTTTCAGTGCAGGTAACTGTAAGTAGGTCAACTACAATAGGTGTGTGGTACCTACGATAACACCCAATGGATCACAGTTATTGTTCTCACTGGGGGCTATCCTCCCCACACCTTCTTAAAAGGTTATTTATTTTCAGTGATCACTTTCAAAATCAGACATGGCTGGAAAAGTGTGGGGGCGGATAGTCCCCAGTAATAATTGTCCTCTAAATGGCTAGACACTGCAGTGAACAACAGCTAGCGTCCTTAACTTCTGGTTGTTTTAATAATATACCTGGCAAAAGTTTTCTTCACCATTTAGTCCAAAAATTGGCAAATATACTGAAACGGCCCAGCGGAAGTGTTGTATCTCTTATCTCTGTAGCTGTTATCTCTGTACTGGGGTCTCAATTCTGAAGCCACCAGTTAAATTTAATCTGGTTGAGTGTCACAAAGTAGAGTTGTCTCTCAATACAATATCACAGGAACCAGTTTCTCATCAGTGCTGATCACAGTCTAAGTCTTAATATCAAAGTGTAAGGGTATTATGTGGTCAGGGGTATTAGCTAGTACTTATATAACAGTAATTTCTCTTCAGCAGATTCCACAGCTTTGGTCAGTATTTTAAATAAAAGTATGAGCAAGTGTCGATAGTAGTGAAAAGAGCCAAATATATAACTATAAAGTCAGTTTATTAAAAGAAAACAGTAACCTATGCTATGGTGAAATGATCTATCTGTACAGACAGGATACACAGTATTCACTAAAATATTATATACAGTGTAATACAGAATCAATGTTACTTTTAGTCAGTGAAAAAGTAAATAGCAACCTATGCTAAGGTGAAACTACATATCTGTACAGATGGGATACACAGTATTCAGTAAAATATTATATACAGTGTAATATATACAACGGTTCATGCAAAATCAACCTAAAGTTTAGATAATGACAAGAAGAAAACAATCTTTGAATTAAATGGTCCAACTGAATTGTACTATTCAGTTATTCATACAGATATTCCGGTACTGTTAATATGCTCAGTCATGGGCCAAATGTATGAGTCACCCAGAAAACTGTGGAGTGACTTACTCAAAGGGGTATTTTAGCTTGTGCCAAGTTTCTCTTAGTGCTTGTTAATTATCAGTGAGCACTATGTCAGGCCTTAATTACTGCTGATAAATATCAGTATATCAAAATTATCCCTCTAAAATAATTAAATATCACCTATTAAGTTAATGGGTAAAATAATAAAGGCACTTACAGTGATTTCCAAGAGTATTCTGATAAGATATCTGTGATACTATAAGTTTATATCAATCTGACAGCTGTCACAACAATGTAGTAAGTTGGAGCCAAATATGGAAAATCTCATCTGCCAGTTATAATATGTAAACAAAGAATAGAGGGGTGATAGCTTTCTAGCAAGTTGTGGTTGTAAATTACCTCAGTGGATAAGTGTGGAATTATCAGAGTGGAGTGGACTAATCTGCTGGTAAATTCTCAGGAGAGATGTTTACACACTGGAGTTCTGAGCTAAACTCCACCAATTACCTATTTTACTCTCAATTTATAAGGCCTACTCTGACTTACTCTGGTTTCCAGAGTACATAGATACCCACAATGCCTAGAAGCCATTTGATTGGCTGAGCCTACTCTGACATACTCTGACTCTACTCTGACATTCAGAGTAATTATTTGCACAAAGTTTCTCCCCAAAATATAGTAAAATTACATTACCATAGATTATTAAACATGTCCCAATACATCAAGAATATGTAAGTACAATTTTATATACATGCATAAATAACTTTTGAGACATAATAAAGACATTCAGTTTTATACTAAACTATCCCCAGAATACATTCCTCACTCTACACAAGTGTGTGTACTGAAACAAATCCACTAAAAGATCGAGATTTACTGGAGAAACTAAACACACACACACACATTCAAAGAAAGCATGTTCAGCCTAGAAAATCAATAAAGTGAGTACAGAGTTAAAATATCCCCCCCTCTCAAAGTTCTGTACTACAGAAATGCTTTACTTAGGGGTGACCCTTATTTGGGTCACAAGTGATTGTACAGCTTAGTGGGAAGGTGCACCCCTGCCTGGCTGTAAGATAACATTTTAAAACTGTTTGGTGAAAAAATAATCAGAAAAACCTATTCTGTAACTTGGATAACTTTGTAAGTTCCTATAGTCATGAATTCATTACATTCATAAGAAAAAAATAACTGATCTACCCCAGACCCATTACATTGCCCCCGCCTAAGATTATAGCGCCCTCGCATAATCCTGAACAAAAGTTCACAACATAGTTACTAAGGTCAAGTCAGGTATTTAGTCACAGACAAAAAGGCCCATGCTACTCTAAATACAGTTCATCTCACAATATGTAAAATTTCAGTTCCTACAGCAACAAAAGCAAAGAAAAGAAAGCTATTGTAAATGTCTAAAACCCCCAATCACTGTCCTCGTCCTCTTCTTCCTGGTTGCTCCCTCTCCAGCACTTTATACAATAAATCTTCTCGGACACCGTCCTCTTCCTGGAATTTGCCTCATTTGTTGTTGATGTCACCCTTTCATATATGTGGTAACTTCACTCCATGTGGGCAGGTCTCCCCTCTCGTCGATGGCGATCTCTCTACCACAGTGTCCTGTTTCATCTTTTGATGTTGTTCTGACTCCTCCATACTGGTACCACAACTCTTGAATTTCCCATTGGAGCTGATGTTTCTCTGTGAAATTTTGGTAGGTGCCAGATACTTTGGGGACTTTGGTACAGCCTCCACAGAGCTGAGACCAGTCTGAGTGGTGATGGCACAACGTTCGGGGATGTATGGGATGTTCGGATCTATATCTGTGGGTAGAACGAGTCTCTGATGGGTGACTGTGGGTGGCAAATCATTTTTCTCTGATGCTTCTTGATGAACCCTTGCACTTTGGACATTAGTGGGAACAGCTACCAGCTTTACTATAGATGGCTGCTCTGGAACCACCTCGGATGAAATAGATGCAACAGCAGCAGCTGTCTGTAGGACATCCTGGCAGTTGTTGTCCAGTAGATGCTGCAGTTCTACTGGAAGCTGAAATCCAGGGCTGCACAAGCTCAATGGTGTCTCACCATTCTTCTTTGGATCAGGAATATGGACAACTGATCTGACAGCTACTGCTGGTGGAGTGTCGAGTGCAGTATCAGAGATGACATGGTTTGGTGTGTCCTTGACCCTTATCTCACGGATCAAACTCGGGTCAGCCTGGACTTGGGCTTTCCTCTCTGGGTGTGACATCCGTAGATGTTGCCTCATGTCGGCCTTGCTCTTTCTCTTAGCAGTGCAGAACGAACATTGAAAGGTAACACCTGGAGAACTGTGAACTTGGTCGAAGTGTCTCTCCCAATTCCACTTCCTGCTAAAACTCAGATTACAGCGCTGGCAGTGGAATTGTCTAGCCATCTGTAGAACAAAAAAAATGAGAAAAATGTATCAATGTTGTAGTCACCTTGACTAATAAAGTATTCTTAACTAATCTGGTGGTTGTTGCTGTTCTGGCAATCTGTAATGACAAAAATGACATCAGTACTTAACTATAAGTCAGTCTGTCGGGGACTTGTCTTGTACGTTTCGATCTTCGTGGGTTGTCTCTAGTGAAGGTTTCTGCATCACAACCACTGATTTCCAAAGAGCCATTGCTCAAACCCTCTTGGAGATCCTTGCCTCTTTCAGAGACGATTTCCTTGGTAGTTACAGGACTACCTTGTCCACTTCTTGTGAAAGTTACAGGACTTTCATGTCCACTTTCTGAAGTCTTTTTCTCATCAGAAGTTTCAGGACAATCATGTCCACTTCTTACATTTTCATAGGAAGTTCCAGGACTTACTTGTCCACTTCCTGCCAGACAAAATACATCTGTCTGTCCTTGAGTATTCTGGAGGGCGCCTTCTCCAATACTCAAACCCGAGGAGATATCTTCAAACCCTGGGAGACCTTCATCTGGTTCCCTCATGTAACCCTCATCTTCATCTGATGAAGCATCTGTTACCTTTCCTCGTACAATTGAACTATCCTGTTCATTAACATCAGCAATGTCCTTTGTGGTGTGACTTTTGCCCCCATGTAGACTTCCACGGTTTCTATATTCCTTTAATCTATCAAAGTGGACTACTTTTGGTTTTGTCTTAGGTGACCACTGAATTCTGTACAACAAGTCGTTTATCTTCTGTAGGACAGTAAATGGTCCCTTCCAGTATCTTTGCAGTTTTGGGCACCGACCTGGTTTCCTAGTTGGTTCATGTAACCAAACTAAATCTCCACTATTATACGACTTCCCATTTGCCTTCCTGTCATAGTAACGTTTCTGTCTTGAACTGGCGTGTTGTATTTTCACACGTACATACTCGTGTGCTGATTCTAGTCCTTCTTGTAATTGGGTAATATATTCAGTTGTATCTGGATATTCTTGTGGTGGTTTTCCGAAAATGACATCAACTGGAAGGAATACCTCTCTTCCAAACATTAGCAAATTGGGAGAAGAATTAGTAGTTTCCTGTACAGTTGATCTATATGCCAGGAGTAAGAATGGTATGTAGTTGTCCCAATCCTTCTGATGTTCAGACACAAAAATACTCAGCATGTTCTCTAAGGTTCGATTCATCCGTTCAACCAGACCGTCACTTTGTGGGTGAAAGGGTGTTGTTCTACTCTTGTCAATATCAAGCATGTCACATAACTCCTGAAATAGGGCTGATTCAAATTGTCTCCCTTGATCTGTATGTACAGAGAGGGGTACACCAAATCTGCAGATAAACTCTTCTACAAATTTCCGGCCAACTGTTATGGCCTCTTGATTTGGTATTGCATAAGCTTCTACCCACTTGGTGAAGTAATCAGAGAGTACCAGCAGGTATCTATTGCCTCGGTTGCTTCGAGGTAGGGGTCCCATTATGTCCAATGCTACTTTTTCCATTGGCATGCCTGCTGTCACGTGTCCCATTTTCCCTCGCCTTTTCTTGCTGGGTCCTTTCCGTGAAGCACATAAATCACATGATCCACACCATTTTTCAACATCTTTCCTGTGTCCATACCAATAAAATCGAAGACGAAGGTTTGCCAATGTCTTATGTTCTCCAAGGTGACCAGCTGTGATATGATCATGAACCATCTGTAAAACTTCTTGGCGTCTGCATTCAGGTACTACCAGTTGCCATGTGCATTTGCCACTGACATCTTCATCCCATCTCTTGTACAGAACATCATTCTTGATTTCTAATTGATTCCACATAGACCAATAAGCTTTTATGGCTGCTGACTGTCCCAAAATCTCACCCCAGTTTGGTCGCCTGTTTTCAGTTTTCCATTTGAGTATTTGGCCAATAACCTTATCTTGCATCTGTTCTTGCGACAGTGCTTCATTCCCAATGCTTGAAATCCACTGAATTTCTGGGTTCTCATCACTCTTGTATTCTTGCTCAGTATCTTGTGTGTCTTGAGATCGGGTCAGAACTGTTACTTGCTGCATTATTTGCGTGTCATCCATACCACATTGTCTGCATGGTCGCCGGGAAAGTGCGTCTGCATTACCATGCATTTTACCTGGTCTGTGTCGAATTTCGAAGTCATACATAGCCAAAGTTTCCATCCACCGGGCTATCTGTCCTTCAGGCTCCTTAAAGTTGTATAGCCATCTCAGAGATCCATGATCAGTGCGGATGACAAAATGGCTGCCATAGAGAAAGTGTCTGAAATATTTTACGAAATGTACCACTGCGAGTAGCTCCCTTCTGGTGACACAGTACCGCCTTTCAGGTTTTGACAAACTGCGACTTGCATAAGCAATGACGTGCTCTTCCCCATCAATAATTTGAGACAGAACTGCACCAATTCCAGTATCACTGGCATCAGTGTCCAAGGTAAACTGGCACTCTGGTCGAGGATATGCTAATATGGGTGCTTCAGACAAAGATTTAATCAACTGTTGAAATGCTGTCTCACATTTTTCAGTCCATATAAACTGCTTATTCTTCTTAGTGAGCTCATGTAAAGGTGCTGCAATGATGGCAAAGTTTTTTATAAATCGACGGTAGTATGAACACAGTCCAACCAAGCTTCTCACTTCTGTAATATTTGTTGGTCGGGGCCAGTTTTTCACTGCTTCGACTTTTTCTGGATCAGTTGCCACACCTTTCTCAGATACCAAGTGGCCCAAATATGAAACTTCTTTCTGGAAGAAAACACATTTACTGGGTTTCAGTTTCAGCTTGGCATTTCGTATTCTGTTGAAAACTGCAGCAAGTCTTTCTATTTTCTCCTCAAAACAGGACCCCAAAATAATCACATCATCAAGATAAATTAACAGCATAGTGTACTGCAGTCCACTAAATACATGCTCTATAAAACGCTCAAAAGTGGCAGGAGCATTACACAGACCAAAAGGGAGAACTTTAAATTGGTATAGTCCTCCATCTGGAGTCGTAAATGCAGTTTTTTCTCTGTCTTGTGGATCAACTTCTATCTGCCAATACCCCGACTGAAAATCAACAGTTGAAAAGAATTTTGCTCCTGAAAGAAATGGAAGATCTGTGTGGTAATCTGGGATAGCCTTAGCATCTTTTCGGGTCAGAAAATTTACTTTTCTGTAATCTATGCAGTATCTCCAAGTGTTGTCCTTCTTTTTGACCAGCACTACTGGCGATGACCATGGACTCTCTGATGGTTCAATGATGTCTCGTTCCAACATGTCCTGAGTTTGCTTCCTAGCTTCCTCCCGCAAATGTAGTGGTATTCGCCGTGGTCGTTGCTTGATTGGTGGTGCATCGCCAGTGTTTATTCTGTGTTTTACCTTGTCCGTCCGCCCAAGGTCACCAGAGTCTTTTGCAAATATGTCTTGATACTCAGTCATCAGGTCAGTCATCACAGCAATCTGAGTATCATCTAGGTGCTCAGAACTCCGATCTATCATATCTTTTAAATGGTCTGGAATTTGAGGCGATATTTCATCTGACCTTGACTCCACTTCAAGTTCATTTATTTGTACTGTCCGTATATATGTTCTGTCCTCCGTGTCATCAAATGCAACAGCGGGATAACACATGGCAGCAGTTGTGCCTCCCCTTAGGTCAGTATCACATTCTGTGGGATTCAATACTCTCATCAGTACTTGCCCATGTTGAATATCGACTAGAGCTCTTGCGATCATAAGACCATATCTCTCTGTGAACTTTGCCGTACCCTCCAATACATTTGTGTGACTTTCATTGCCTCTTCTGTGAACCTGTCCAAGAATTATTTTCTCATGCTTGGCTGGAATTGTGGTATTTTCTTTGACTGACACTCGGCAACAGCCTGGATCCTCATCCTCCTTCCACATGTTCACAGTTGTTCCTTGAATGGATAATTGTTGACTAGGTAGATCTAATTTACAGTCATGCTGCATAAGGAAGTCTATTCCTAATATGGCATCATCATGAATATCTGCCACAACAATATTGTGACTAACCCTGAGTGGACCTAGTGTGATTTCGCTGACAATTTGACCAACCACTGGCAAGGGATCCCCATTTGCCTGGTAAATGTCGAAACTCACTGGGTCTATCTGGTGATCTTCAAAATTTACAACTTTTTGTGACACCAGTGTTATACTTGCTCCAGTGTCCACCAAAAATTTAACTGGAAGTCCATCAATTTGTCCAGTCACTATTAGTCCTGATCCCCTTGTTATTGTTATGACTTGTTTTGGCCTCATTTCTTGGACTGTACCTTGGCCATGAGGCACAGCCCAGCTCAGTTTGACAAATTCTGTGGTTTCTGAAACTGCCGTGGTTTCCTACACTCAGATCTGTAGTGCCCTTTAATGCCACAGTTCCAGCATTCAATGTCTTTTCGCTCCTTTTTCCCACTCCCTTGCTGGCTGAAGTTTGGTTTCTGTTTCAATTTTTCCATCATCTCCTTTAGCTGCTCCATTTGCTGTTGTATCTTTTCTAATGACATGTCATTAGCTGCAGGTGATAGGCTATTCTCATATTTGTAAAGGTCGACCTGTCTCACACTTTTTCTTGGTTGAATTCGTTGTCTTTCAGCCTTCTTGTATGCTTCCATTTCTACTGCTGCACAAACTGCATCATCTAGACTTTTGGCCTTGACTTGGTATACCCGCCAACGGAGATCACTGTCATCCAGAGCATCGATAAAGTAATCTCTTCCCAGAACATCCATCACATCTTGAGATGCGGTTGGATAGGCTAGGTGGACCAGTCGTCGTACTTCTTGTGCTAATTCTGGCAAACTTTGTGAAGCTAAACGCTGGCAGTTTCTTAATTCTGCTCTGAACAGTTCTGTTTGGTTTTCTGGGTTAAATCTGCGCCCAAGAGCTGTCACTAGTTCATGATAACTGAGTCGTTTTGCTGGGGTCAGTGTCCGTAGCAACTGGCATGCTGCTCCTCTCAAACTCACACTCAGGTACTGAGCTTTTTGGCGGTTGCTCCACTCATTCAAATCTGCGCAGATTTCAAAGTGACTGATAAATTCTGGCCACGATCCATTCCCATTGAACTGATCCGGCATCACCCGGGGTCTTTTATTATTGCCTGGCTGCAAACCAGCATTCCAGTTGTCTCTGTCCTGGCGTCTATCGGGATGTGGAGGACGACTGCCAAAAACATCTATCCCAGGTCGTTGTTCAGTATCATTATCATTCTGCATGTACAGCAAACATTCAGCAGCAGCTTGAAGTCTGTCCATATTGTCATCTTCATGAGAGTTACCAGCTAACAGGGAATCCCTTTTCTGTTGAATATCTCCAGATCCCTTCTCATTAGCTTTATCCATGTAGTTTGGTGTATGTGACATCTTGCTAACACTCCAGGGGTTCGTATCACTGGATCTCTCAACGAAGTTGAAGATCCCACTTCTGACACCACTTGAAACGGCCCAGCGGAAGTGTCGTATCTCTTATCTCTGTAGCTGTTATCTCTGTACTGGGGTCTCAATTCTGAAGCCACCAGTTAAATTTAATCTGGTTGAGTGTCACAAAGTAGAGTTGTCTCTCAATACAATATCACAGGAACCAGTTTCTCATCAGTGCTGATCACAGTCTAAGTCTTAATATCAAAGTGTAAGGGTATTATGTGGTCAGGGGTATTAGCTAGTACTTATATAACAGTAATTTCTCTTCAGCAGATTCCACAGCTTTGGTCAGTATTTTAAATAAAAGTATGAGCAAGTGTCGATAGTAGTGAAAAGAGCCAAATATATAACTATAAAGTCAGTTTATTAAAAGAAAACAGTAACCTATGCTATGGTGAAATGATCTATCTGTACAGACAGGATACACAGTATTCACTAAAATATTATATACAGTGTAATACAGAATCAATGTTACTTTTAGTCAGTGAAAAAGTAAATAGCAACCTATGCTAAGGTGAAACTACATATCTGTACAGATGGGATACACAGTATTCAGTAAAATATTATATACAGTGTAATATATACAACGGTTCATGCAAAATCAACCTAAAGTTTAGATAATGACAAGAAGAAAACAATCTTTGAATTAAATGGTCCAACTGAATTGTACTATTCAGTTATTCATACAGATATTCCGGTACTGTTAATATGCTCAGTCATGGGCCAAATGTATGAGTCACCCAGAAAACTGTGGAGTGACTTACTCAAAGGGGTATTTTAGCTTGTGCCAAGTTTCTCTTAGTGCTTGTTAATTATCAGTGAGCACTATGTCAGGCCTTAATTACTGCTGATAAATATCAGTATATCAAAATTATCCCTCTAAAATAATTAAATATCACCTATTAAGTTAATGGGTAAAATAATAAAGGCACTTACAGTGATTTCCAAGAGTATTCTGATAAGATATCTGTGATACTATAAGTTTATATCAATCTGACAGCTGTCACAACAATGTAGTAAGTTGGAGCCAAATATGGAAAATCTCATCTGCCAGTTATAATATGTAAACAAAGAATAGAGGGGTGATAGCTTTCTAGCAAGTTGTGGTTGTAAATTACCTCAGTGGATAAGTGTGGAATTATCAGAGTGGAGTGGACTAATCTGCTGGTAAATTCTCAGGAGAGATGTTTACACACTGGAGTTCTGAGCTAAACTCCACCAATTACCTATTTTACTCTCAATTTATAAGGCCTACTCTGACTTACTCTGGTTTCCAGAGTACATAGATACCCACAATGCCTAGAAGCCATTTGATTGGCTGAGCCTACTCTGACATACTCTGACTCTACTCTGACATTCAGAGTAATTATTTGCACAAAGTTTCTCCCCAAAATATAGTAAAATTACATTACCATAGATTATTAAACATGTCCCAATACATCAAGAATATGTAAGTACAATTTTATATACATGCATAAATAACTTTTGAGACATAATAAAGACATTCAGTTTTATACTAAACTATCCCCAGAATACATTCCTCACTCTACACAAGTGTGTGTACTGAAACAAATCCACTAAAAGATCGAGATTTACTGGAGAAACTAAACACACACACACACATTCAAAGAAAGCATGTTCAGCCTAGAAAATCAATAAAGTGAGTACAGAGTTAAAATATCCCCCCCTCTCAAAGTTCTGTACTACAGAAATGCTTTACTTAGGGGTGACCCTTATTTGGGTCACAAGTGATTGTACAGCTTAGTGGGAAGGTGCACCCCTGCCTGGCTGTAAGATAACATTTTAAAACTGTTTGGTGAAAAAATAATCAGAAAAACCTATTCTGTAACTTGGATAACTTTGTAAGTTCCTATAGTCATGAATTCATTACATTCATAAGAAAAAAATAACTGATCTACCCCAGACCCATTACAATACAATCAAACTGCTTTAATTAAGAACTATTATAGAAGCAATAATTTTCCTTTAAAATGATAACTATATCACATTTTATAAAATAGGTTTTAATCTAATTTGCAAAACATAGGATGTCAACATGGGATTGTACCAAAATATTCTAAAAATTGCCATCTTATTGGAAAGGGATTTGACAGTGCCTCTGTTTATTTTTATCTTTTAAAATCTAGTCATAATAAAGAAAATTTTACATGTACTAACTTTTTTGTGGTTTTATAACAGCTTACTTTCCTCTGGTACACACTATTTTAGAGCTATGTAATATTCATTATATCCATATCCATACCTAATTTCATTAAACTAAGAGGAAATCTAAAACTACAATAAAATGGAATTAAAATGGTACACATACAATATTTTTATTTGAGTAATTATGAATGTTTAATGTATGTTATATCCTTGTAAAAATAGTTCCTCAAAAATCTAATTTCTTGTTTTCAACACTGTAAAAAGTTATTTGCCAACACCCTACAGCTTTATTTAAATAAAAAAGACCCACAAATTAAAATGATTTCCATTTAAAAAGTGTAAATAATTTTTTAAATAAATAAAAAGTTAAGTCAAACTAGATTCATGCAGTTCCAAAAAACCCTATTTTCGCCCACCTTAGAAGACTGAAATCAATAGTCTAGAATATATTTTCACATTGAAAAATCACAGTTTTGTACATCCATATGAATATTTTTTTATAAAAATGATGTATGATGTGTGTTATGCACGAAAATATGTATATTTTTGCATTTTTATCATGTTTAAATCACTTCCTGGTTGAGATCTACGTAGATTTGTTTATCCACATACATTTTCCACAAACGGAACTCCAATAAGGCTTATTGGTATGCACCCATTAGCCACTGATTATGTTTCCAAGGCAATAATTTTAATGAAATTTGTCACCTGACAAACCTTTAACAGTGTGACAAATCTCTGACGAACATTGATTTGACTGTAGAATGACAATGACACAGGAAGTTAGTCAATTGACAAACTTTGCTCTATTTCGCGACTAATTTGTGACAACTAAAATACATACATGGTCAACTACAAAAGTAACACTAAATTAAACTAACAGTTGAAACATATAGCATAAAGAATATAAAAATTGATATGCTACCCATTCCAAATAAGTCTATGCATCTATTTATTTCCAAATTTTTGGAAAACAATCAGCAGCAAGTCACTTTATTATGATGGGTGACAATAGAGGATTCTATCCAACTCACATTTACAACTGTCTGTAAATTGCCTATTTCTCAATTTCAGCTTCGAATATTCATTTCAATTCAACCTATACATCAAGTAACAATTAATATTAGCTATTACTTTACTGTATATGCAGATATTTTGTTTAAAACATACCTAATTCATAAGCTCCCTTCTGTAAACTTCTTCAACCACGCCACGTGGGTAATACTAAAAACAAAATAGTAACAAACATTAATCGGTGACAATTCGAGAGACAAATAAATTACAAACGTTAATTCGATTGCGGTTTTCAGTGTACCAATATATAATTATGAAAATTTTAGTCACATCACAGATTCTGATATTCAATTTACCATTAATGACGGTGACTTTCTTGAAGTTTTACTCTTAAAAATAAGAGGTGAAACAATCAAATTTGCAACG
The DNA here is from genome assembly GCA_964017235.1 of Sabellastarte sp. h YS-2021. Classification (NCBI taxonomy): domain Eukaryota; kingdom Metazoa; phylum Annelida; class Polychaeta; order Sabellida; family Sabellidae; genus Sabellastarte; species Sabellastarte sp. h YS-2021. Next base: position 2,130,419 of record OZ024931.1, read on the forward strand.
AAACCAAAAAAACAAACTGATAAAAAGGAAAGACTTAATATCAGACATCGAAATTCTTGAAAAATCTGATAGAATATACAGTACTAATCTTTTGGAAGACAAAAAAGAGAACTGGAAAAAATAAGAGCTACAAAAATGAAAGGCAGCATAATTAGGTCTAGAGTTCAGTGGCATAATGAGGGAGAAAAACCCGCACGTTTCTTCTGCAGTCTAGAAAGCCACAACTACATTGAGAAAACTATAAAGCGTATAGATAATCAGAATAGAATAATTACAAATCAGAAAGAAATTTTAGGTGAACTCGCAAAGTTCTATGAAAAACTATTTAAGAGCAATGACCATAACTTGCCTGATGCAAATTTAGATCAACTTTTTCACAAGATAAACAATATTCAAAAACTGACACCAAAAGATTCTTCAAATTTAGAAGGTCCGTTGACTCTGAACGAACTTGGTAGTGTACTGAAGTCAATGAAAAGTGGCAAGTGTCCAGGTATTGATGGCTTTCCAGCAGAATTTTTCAAGGTATTTTGGAATAATTTAAAATACTTTGTTTATTGGTCATTAAATTATGCTTATGAAACAGGCTGCATGTCCATCTCACTTAGGCAATGCATTATTAGTTGCCTGCCGAAAGGAGACAAACCAAGGCAATTTGTAAAGAGCTGGAGGCCAATATCTTTGTTATCTGTTGTTTATAAAATAGGCTCAGCTGCGATTGCAAATAGAATAAATATACTTCTTGACAAGTTGATTTCTAAGAGTCAAACCGGCTTTGTAAGTGGACGTTTTATTGGCGAAAATACACAATTGTTATATGATATACTGAAATATACAGAAGATTTAGACATTTGTGGACTCCTTGTACTTGTTGATTTTGAAAAAGCTTTTGACTCTATATCTTGGAAATTCCTATACTCTGTCTTGAACTACTTTAATTTTGGACCAAGCATTTTAAAATGGGTCTCGACTTTCAATTATGAAATAAAAGCATCCGTTATACAATGTGGAAAAATGTCAAAATTCTTTAATGTAGAAAGAGGCTGCAGACAAGGAGACCCCTTGGCTGCTTATATGTTCATTTTATGCGCACAAATATTACTAATGATGGTGGTCCACAATGATGATATAATTGGAATTGTAATTGATGGAAAAGAAATAAAGTTAACACAGTTTGCTGATGACACAATACTTATATTGAATGGGTGTAGAGACTCCTTATTGGCTGCATTAAATACCATTGAAATATTTGGAAGCATATCAGGCTTAAAAGTAAACACTGACAAAACTAAGTTGGTCTGGATAGGTAAGAAGAGACATTCAAAAGATAAACTTGAAATCAACAAAAAATTGTCTTGGGGAAATACCATGTTCAGGTTCTTGGGTATAGAATTCTCAGTGGATCTATGTAAAATGATGGACCTAAACTTTAAACCATTAATAATAAAAACAGAAAATATTTTAAAATCTTGGAGAAAACATTATCTGACTTCGCTGGGAAAGATAATATTAAAAACATTAATAATTCCAATGTTTAATCATCTCTTTCTGTCCCTCCCAAATCCTTCTTATAATTACCTTGCTCAATTGAATCGCATTATGTATCATTTTATATGGGACGGAAAGCCTGAAAAGATAAGTAGGATACAAATGTGTAAACCATATGATCAGGTGGACTCAGAATAATTGATCTTGAATGTTTTATCAAGGCCCTAAAAGTAACTTGGGTACAAATACTTTACATGAGCCAAGACTCACCTTGGATAGATCTAGCAAACCTTAACATTGGTGAAATAAATAAATTATTACTTCTAGGTCCCCAGTGGTCATTTAAACAAGTACATAAAATAAAAAACTTATTTTGGAAAGATGTTTTTCTGGCATGGGCTAGTGTATTGGAAATTATTATAGAAACTGATAGACTGAATGCACCACTTTGGTATAATCCTAAGATTTCAAAAGATCCTTTCTTTGAACCTAAACTCTTTAAAAATGGTGTTATAGCTCCAGTAGACATATTGACAATTAAAGGCAAACGACTGTCATCTGAAAATATAAAGCATTTTTTCAAAACATCGACAAATTTTTTAAGCTATCACAGATTAAAAGTTGGGATAAATAAATATATAGATAAAACTACCATTGATAACATGCTTCAAGTAAAACCTTTCATCCCAAGTCAGATAAGAGTCATCTCGAAGTCAAAAAAGGGCAGTCAGGACTTTCACAAAATTCTACACTCAATAAATGAAAACAAGTCTATAGAACTCCTAAAGAAATGGGAACATCAATGTGGTGTTCCAATAAACAATAAAATGTGGAAGGATATCCTTAATGTCTGCTTTCACACCATCAAAGATAATTCTTTAATTTGGTTTCAGTACCGAATAATAAACAGAATTTTATGAACTAGGGCTTATATGCATAAAATTGGTATAGATACTTTTGGAACTTGTTCATTCTGTGGAAGTTGTGATGAGACCTTAGCACACCTCTTTATCAATTGTGAAAAAACAAAGGAATTTTGGAAAAATATTAAAACATGGCTCAGTAGATCAGTCAATTTTGAGATATTCTTAGATCCACTTGCTATCATGTTTGGTATTTCAAGCTCAAGACATTCACAACAAGCCAATAATGTTATTTATATTACTGGTAAATACTTCATCTTCACTTGCTCAAGAAAAAATGAAAGTTTAAATATATTTAACTATCAAACCTTCCTGAAGACAAAATATGTTGAACAGTATTACCTATCCAGGGTTAAAATGAGACAAAAAGCTTTCTGTCAAACCTGGAAGATTTTTAGTCAGCTATTCAATTAGATAAATGTCCTAATAGTTTACTTTTATTTTTTGAAAAGTTACATTTACATACTTTATTAGGTTTAGTTTGTTTTACTTGTATTGTATATAGACAACCTGCTGTTAGAAGGTATTAGGTATTACAAACATAATTCGAAAAGAAACTGTAATTCCAAATGTTGATTCATAAAACTGTTAATATGCTATACATCTCCCTTCTGTGACTATGTATGTATGTATGTAGCACTTGTTCTGCGTCCGATGGAGGGTTTCCTACTCTCACCTTTCCGGACTCTTGCACTGCTGTAAAAAAAGGGGTAAATAAAAAAAATATATATATATATATATATCCAAGCAGTAACACTGCTGTGAATATATATTCTGTGCATATCAAGAAGTTCCATTGCTGCAAATATAAGGGTTTATAGAGGATTTCACTGTCACACAGATAATATGCAGCAGTTGGGTTTGTTTATTCTTGTAGTTAACATCTATAAACATTCTATCCAGTGAGTGTTTAAACGTTGATGAACATACACATTGAAATGTTGATATTTGACTTAAAAATAAGAACAGGTGTAACATTTGGATTCAAAATGTTTATTGCATTTTCATGCAAACATATATCGATGTCAGCATTACTAATGTTGTTAAATGTTGGTGATTTCAACATTTATCAATATTGACAATTTCAACATTTTTTAATGTTGATACATATAACATGGTTATACATTTATTAACATTTGTTAATGTAAGCGTGTTATTAATAAACGTTTATTAATATTAATACTGTCAACATTGAAATTGGTTTAAAAATAAAAACAGGTACAACATTTAGATTCAAAATGTTTATAAACATTATTCTTGTAACATTTATGAATGTTAGCATTACAAACATTCTTAAATACTAATGATTTCAATATTTATCAATGATGATAATTTTAATGTTTTTTGAATGTTGATATATTTAACATGTTTCTATCTTTATCAATCCTAATTTCATAAATTTTAATTAATATTAATATTGTCACCATATTTTAATGCTAAATTTGCATTTCTCAAGTTTGCTAGTATGAGAACTGTTTATATATGTTGGTATGAAAAATATTCGTATCAAATTATCAATGATGCAAGTTTACCAAGATCTTTCAAGAACTATTTTATTGAAATTTATTAACTTAATATTAGTGACATTTTGACAATTTCAAGCTCACTTATACTTATGTCTTGGTTTGTAAGACAACAATTGATGTCTTCCAACAATCACTAACAAATTTGTCATTTAAATTTCACCCGAAACCTGTGCTAAATATATTTCAAGCACTGGTATACCTCAAAAATGAGGAATTAAAAGAAATTGTACCAGTTCAATTCCACTTTATTCTGATCACAACCATATGGATTTTTGTCTCAAAAGCACACACAATTTCTATACACTAGAGGGTCTTATTTGCTAATTTGTAACTATCAAAGCTAGGAAAGAAAATAACAGAAATAGTTATATTTTGAACAAACTAAAACATCAGTAAATTACAAATTTGTAAATACTGATGTATTCTGATTCCTACTTCTGAAAATGGGGACAGAAAATATCCGCAACAAAAAACCTAATAATTAAAGTTTTATGCATTACAATATAGTACTTCAACATGCATTTGGAAATATTTGACTGACATTTACATATTGTACAAGTGATGTGATAAATAGTGTAATATTACCCCAATTAATGTACAAATATACATGTTTATATTTTATCGAAACATTAAAATCACTGGTTACAGTAAGATTGAATCACACATATTTTTTCTGTAAAATACTTTAAATATACACATTCAGAAACCTCTATTATGCAAACTTCTGTTATCCGAGTAAACAATTTATACTGTTTCCTTCTGTTTTACACTTAAATAGTTTATCCACACTAAAAATTATTAATTTGTCAAAATGGTGCCCAAAACAACAAGTTTCCTTAATTCCAAATCCAATGCCATTTTCTTGTGGAATGATAGTCATATGTTCATAATTTATTGGTTAAATTAACTGAAAACTTTTGACAAGAAATTTAGTGCACTTTCAGTTTTAATTAATTTCAGTTTCATAACAGGTGCCAAAAACGACACATTAATTGGACAATCAGGGTTATTTTCTTATCATAACTTGGTCAGTTAATTTGTCCAACAAGAAAATGACAAGTTTAAATTTGTCAATCAGGATGTTTGTTGTTTTAGGCACCATTTTCATTAATTATTGACAAATTAATGATTGATGTTTTCAGTACAGTAAACACTATTATCTAAAGTAATTCTTCCAACACTAGCATATTTGTAACAAGGACACATAGTGACAATCAGTTCTAAATTCTAACATTATTTAAAGAGGGTCCACAACAATTTCTCTACAAAAGGATTTGATAAGATTCTGGAAACCGTAACTAAGAAACAGTCGTGCAAAAGCAAAAAATCCATATAAAAACTTTCAAATACTAATTCTCGACAAATTGCATTGTTATTACCAAGTTAAAGTAATTATTCATAACTTAATATAAAATCCCAGCAGGCACACACATTGAAATGTTGTTGATTTAGAGTTGAAAACATCCTGACGTTGAAATCCACATTGTCAGCTACTAAAACTAAGTTAGTTTTCTAACATGAAAAGTAGTGATATTTTGACCAGAAATCATGGTGATTTTTTGACTGGAAAAAGTATTGATACTTCATACAAAAATCAACACTAAATCAAGTTAGGTTTTCCAAAATGAAATCTTAGTCATGTTATTGAACAGAAAACAGGATGACTGTTGGGGAAACGAATGACTAGTGATCTTTCTAGAGGGAGATATAGTGATTAAGTCTAACTTTTTGAAAGAACTATTATTGCAATAGTTTTGAATTTGTAGGTTTTTGTAAAGCACAGACTAATTTTTACACTTAAGATTATAAAGATGATAAAGATTATGTGTGCATGTACTTGTACATTTTTATACATTCTCCTTATTAATTTATAGCAACAACAAAACTGATGCACCCAAATATAGTTTTTATAATTTATAATTATATTTTGATTAATGCAACTCCTGATAATTAAAAAAAAGCTTTGAAGTCAAACTTATCTTAAATAAAAAACAGATAAATTCAAACTTATTCATCAAAACTTAGTAATTTGACTTTATTTCTAGTAATTTGACTTTGTTTCTCAAATGCTCCCATGCTAAATAACTAGTTTTCAGTTTGCAAGTTTACACTGGAAACTTCTCTATACAGAGAACCTAAGCTATATATAACATTTAATCACACAACAGTGAGGTCATGGAGGTTCCAGGTATTTCTTATCTGTACCCTGCTACACAGAACATTAGGCCTGTGACTAAAAGTAATTAGATAACACAGCAGGGGTGGAGATGGCGGTTTACCCTTGTTTAATTGCATGCATGGTGTTTACTTCTTAAGGCCTGTTTTTTGTGGTCAGAACTGACAACTAATTAAGGTGGGGGAGTAATGGGTGGATTTCTACAAATGTGGCTATTCTTGTGTTTTTTTTTCAGTTTATATGACAAAGTTGTACGAGACACAAGCATCTGAACTGAGCATTGTGGCTCTGCTACATGATTATAGCTTCTTTATAATTACAGTATAATTATTGCATACCTAATAAAACATCTAAAAGAAAGTCATTGGATAAAATACTGAAGTTATAAATAATGTCACAATTATTTGTTTTTATAAAAAAGAATTTAAATTGAAAACATTGAATAATACTGGTCCTATTAATGACATAAAAATGGATATATAGTTGGAAAATATGGATTTACTTATCTTGAGCAGTTACATTTAAAGCTGATGCAAAATTAGGTGTCATTACAATGTCATCAGAAATAGAATATTGAACATATAATGATTCATGAAAACATGTCATCTTGGAAAGAATTAATTACTTTGAAGTTGTATCCAAATTGTAAAATATGTATATGGATAGTGATTGTATAATATTATTAAGAACCTATAATTATGACACACAAGCTACAATTATTCAAATAAATAAAACAGTGTAAACAACCTGATTTCACCCATTGAATTCAACTCTATTTCATACATTGGATTCAATCAAACACGGTTTGCAAAATCTACACATATTTCAACCAGATTTCACCCATTGAATTCAACCTGATTTCAACTTTGGTTTAATCATGATTTCACTGGTTGGATCTAACCAAAACGGTTTGCAAAATCTACACGTATTTCAACCAGATTTCACCCATTGAATTCAACTAGATTTTAACGTTGGTTGCAACATGATTTCACTGGTTGGATCCAACCAAAAATGGTTTGCAAAATCTATATGTATTTCAACCAGATTTCACCCACTGAATTCAACCCGATTTCAACATTGGTTTCAACATGATTTCACTGGTTGAATCCAACTAAAAACAGTTTGCAAAATCATTTCAACCAGATTTCACCCATTGAATTCAACCTGATTTCAACGTTGGTTTCAACATGATTTCACCAGTTGGATCCACCCTAAAAATGAATTGCAAAATCTACACATATTTTCAATCAGATTTCTATGTTGGATTCAACCAGATTTAAAAGTTGCGTGCCTGCTCGGAAGGTATCTGCCACATTTTCAAGGATATTTGGTTTCAGTTATTGGACTAAAGATGCAATTACATGGACAGAGGTATAAACAGCCAAAACAGTAACAATAAAAACTACATGGAATTAAAGATAGCTAGACATTTTATCTCAACAACTTTTTGTGAGTTGTTTTCATATCCCAGATCTCTACGATTTTATTTATTTATTTATTTGGGGTTTTACGTTGCTTTCAACACTGTACAGGTCATATCACGACGGGTAGTTGGAAGGGCAGAGGAAACCAGTACATAGAGTTTGTCAGGGATCTGTACTGTAAACTGCCGACCAACGGCAAGCAACTACCAGCTTTCCTACCTGAGGCCAAGACGGGGATCGAACCCCGGCCTCAGAGGTGGGAGGTGAGAGAGTTACCACTCTGCCACCGTGGCCCCTCCAGATCTCTACGAATAAAAATAAAGATACAATATTCCAGTGGATAACAAGGCCGAAAGGAGTTTTGGTCTGCCAGGGGAAGCCGCAAAGCCACCAGACACAAGTAGTGCACCGAAGTGGTCACCCATTGCAGTACTAACACAGCCCATTGATACAATGAACAGACAAATACTCATCAAGCTGAGCCACAATCCATGAAAGTCCCAAAAATATGAAAAAAGTGCAAGATGTATCCACCGGAAAAGGACAGGTAACATGCTTTTGAAGATGAACAGCATTTTTGAAGATGGCAGCCAAAATTAAGAAAATTCTAAATTATTCACAGGAATTTTAAGCACAATTATAACCTCATCTGACCCTGAAGGAGGGGCCCAAGGTAAAATCTGACCACATCAGAAGATGCAAAGACCACAATTACCTCCATGTTGGCTTGATATTGCAAATCTCTAGGACCAATAATGAGCGGTCTATGAGCACTTTTAAGCTTAGCTATCCTTGTTCAACTTTGAATAATGGGCCTAGGGTCAAATCTGACCAAATCAGAAGACTTCCAGCCCATGGTTTCCTATTGGTTGGTGTCACATACCAAAAATCTAGGACCAATAATAAGTGAGTTATAAGCACTTTTAAGTTTGGCTATCCTTCTATGACATTGAAGAACGGGCCTAGGGTCAAACCTGACCAAATCAGAAGACTTCCAGCCCATGGTTTCCTATAGGTTGGTGTCACATACCAAAAATCTAGGACCAATAATAAGTGAGTTATAAGCACTTCTAAGTTTGGCTATCCTTGTATGACATTGAATAACGGGCCCAAGGTCAAACCTGAACACATCAGAAGATTCCCATCCCATGATTTCCTATAGGTTGGATGACATGCCAAATCTCTAGGACCAATAATAAGAAAGATATAGGCCATCTTGCTTTTCAAAATGAAGCTAAAATTAGTCCCAGGCTTGTAATGATGGCTATATCCAGCTTATTTGAAAACCAACTATTTCTTGTAGGGAACAAGCCAATAGCTAAAATGAGGCGACAGCATTGGGGCGATTTTGAAAACTGTAGAATAAGAGACATCTGGAATCATGATAATAAATCTGTCAAAAATAAAGCAGAATTGGAACAATATAACACGGTGCTTCCAGATAGGTTATATAACCAAATATATTGTATAACAACCACAGTATATAAAATTAAATGGATCTAATGCACTTTTGCCTCTTTATGTTTTCACAAATATTCCAGCAAAGTGTCTTTTAAATTTTAGTAAAGTTAAAAGTTCTGAGGTTTATAAAAGTTTCACCATTAAGCAATATATACAACCCAAAAGTCAAACTACATGGACTGAAAATTATCACTTTTTGGACAAACTAAACTGGATGCCGGTTAAAATTTTACATAGGGTTATCAACTGAAAATATTACTTACTTAAATGGGGCATCTCTAAATCATCTTTATGTGAAATATGTAAGTAAACAGATAATTAAGAACACTATTTCTACTACTGTCAGGACAGTAAGTTCTTCTGGGTGCAAGTAGGTAACTGGTTAATACTTCATCATACAAAATCGAGCTTACTGTTTTGGAAATACTCTTGGGTATAATAAATATAGAATCTAATATTTGGTATACCATCAACTATGTTATCCTGTATGGACAACAATTTATCTACAAATCAAATAATCAGAAGCTACAATTCTTTCTGCACAATTTCTTGAATAATCTAAAATGGAGATTATCCTTGAGAAAAGAATCTATACCATGAACAATAGACCAGACATATTTGAAGAAAGATTTGGTCGATCAGTTAATTTACTTTAAATGTGTAGCCAAAAGAAACTGACATGTAGTTACATCATACACTATGATGGTATCGGGTTTCAGTGCTTAATTTTAGGCTACTAATGATTTTTTTTCATGCAAAGTCTTCTGCATTACTAGCAAACTGAAAAACAATCAGTGGTCTATATGAACGTATATAATAAATTTATGCTAATTGTACTCACTCTTTGTGTCTGGTATAATTGTATGCTCACTTTGTTCCTCGTATGCAAAAATATATAAAATATAAAAACACATCCTGCAATTTTGAGAAATCTGCTTATAATACCTTTTGCTCTGGAGGACCAATAAAACTCCTTGCTCAAATTCAAAAAATGCCCATGGTGGCCATCTTGTTTTTAAAATGAGGCCCAAAATATTCCCCAGGCAAGATTTTGTAATGATGAATATATCCTGCAAATTTAAGAGCTTTACCTACAATATCTTGGCCTCTACAGGGGTAATGTGAAAATCTCTACACACTGTGGCGGCAGAGTGCTCATGCGTAATTCATATTATCCACTGGATGCTATCTGGTGGATACAATAATATGCCCACTCTAGATGGGTGACATAATAAGGGAATGATATATAAATTGACAGATCCTAAGAGTTATGCAGCAAAGCCTTTCTTCACCTAAATCTTCACCACCTGCAGCCTCTGATGAGTAAGATCATATACTTTCGAAATACAGTTGTTGCTATTAATTTTCAACAGTATCAGGCCACTTTATTATAGTTTCAATTATGAACTCTACCTGTGATTAGAAAACACATCTGCTTTTAGTTTTCTGTATTATGGCAATGAAAGTGGTCTCAGAGAGTACTAGACATAACACCTTGCTTAGTGCAGTTTCCAAATTGGACATACAAAGTGACCAGATGGAAAGTGAAGGAGATGACATCCCATTCCCAAGAGAGAGATTATCAGATAAAACTCTGAATCTTCTGGAAGAGACCAGTGCTAAGATAGCTTAGCAACCAGTAGTACCCCTAACAGGAAGGAGTATCCACCAGAGTGTAAATCAATATATTTAAACGCCAAAATAGCCACTGTATCATAATAGCCATAGCAAGTCAAATCAGCAAGATGCATTCCCAATTGCTGAAGAAAATCTACCTACCAAGTGTAGAGTTTAAATTTAATATTAATAAGTGAAAGAGTGACAAGGTGCAAGCAACATGGATCACCATTATTCATGAGTGTAAGTAAAAGCTCATAAAAACTCTTCTAGATGACCTGTTTACCAAATACTCACAGGTAAAGCAGCACATTGATAGAGATTTCCAACAGCTTGCAGGAATATTGTCACCTCCCCAACTAAATAAAAGGAGTCATTAATTACTAGAGGTTCTAGACTTGCCCCTAACTTCACTAAGCCCACAGGCAATATGAGAAGGCAACACTCACCAAAGGTCAACAAGCCAAGCTCAGGAAGATGATCCCCAAACTAGGGAAGAACAAGAACTAAGATGAGCTGCAAAAGTTCATGCTCCAGCTGAAGAAACTTTAAAAGTAGACTGTATACCCATTTATGTACATTTGCAGCACAAACACTTACTTGTTGATATATGTCCCACTTTCTGTATAATCATACCTTCTACACAGGTGCAATTGCACATTAATAAAAGTACCTTAACCCCCTCACATAAAAATATGAAAAAGGCAAAAGATGTTTTTTACCCATAAAAAATACACACAGGTTGTGTATCGCTTATGGTACCGGTTCTGTACCCGTATACGGGTTTTTACAGGTACAATATACCAGTACACAGGTTCAGCCACAAAAAGTATTTCAGGAGCTGAAAACCTGTATTTAACATATACCTCTGATTAGACTGTTGAAGTGTTGATATTATAGTCAAAATACAATCATATATAAAAAGTGTGATAGGTATCTACTCTGACCTAGCTGGAAGTTAAATAATTTTTAATTTTTCAATATGAGTGTCCCTTCACAACAGACAGCTAGCCAGATTGAATTTCCGGATGCCATGGCACACATGAATGTACAATCCAAATCTACCAGTAGTTACGATACCCCTATTCCCATGGAAAAGATTTCTGATGATACCCTTGATACCTTAAACAAGAAAACTGAACTGTCTGTCCGTCCCCAGGCCTCAACCCAAATAGGGACAGATATTCTGTTGAATCAAAACCTATTTATCTCAAGTTGGAAACCCTCCACAAGAAGAAATTAGCAATTACTTCCAATATAAAATCTTTGGAAACAAAACTTTAAAAGAATGTCTACCCCAGTGCAGTGGACTTCCGGTTTAACATCAATGGAAGCAAACACCCCAGACTCAAAGAATCCTAGAGCAACTCACTCAGAAAAAGTAAAACTGAGATGACCCAAGCTCTCATTGATGACCTTCAGATGAGCTACAACAAGGTGAAATCAAGAATTACCTCAGAATGGAGAAAATTAGAAATCCCCTAGAAGGTGAGCAACTCTTGGAAAAGAAGGAAAGACAATTTAAGAAACCCTCGAACTGGAGAGGTTAACCCAAGAGCAAAGACATGTTTGAAGCACCGAGAAAAGGCAAACCAACCTAAAGATCAACAGAAATGATCCCAAGGTTAATAAACTCATTAACACACTCAAAGAAATTTTTAAATAATTTTATGAACATTTTTATTTTTTTTGCAGCTATTTATATATTTAGTAAATATACTTGCATGGGTACACACAAACCGGTTGTAATATACAGGTTCACAGGTTCTCAATAAAAACTACCTTATACTACAAAATGGTTATCTATGTCATACTAATTAAAATGTCAGAACCCACTTCTGTGAGTGTAAAAGACACCCTTAGGTTTGAAGCCACACAGGCTCAACCGGGAAACCTCTCAAAGGACACCAACTTTGACAGCTACATTGGCCATACAGTAATAAACATTTCAAATGTGACCCTAACAGAACCTCAGGTTAAAGCCTTAGAAAAAGGCCTTACATTCTGTCTTACACCAGGACCCCCAAACAAATCCCAAATATGATTGGATTTTAAAGTAAAGAATTCCACCATAGAGCTGATGGAATTTTTCCACAAGGACACACCAGAACAGGATAAACCTAGTGTAGACCAAAGCATACTTGATTTCATGAATCAAAATGACATGGCTGATGACGAAGCAGAAAATAATGAAAAAAAAACACCAATGATAACATAAATAAGTTATTTAATCCCAAATCCAAAATGGAGACCAAACCCTACTAATAAAACACTGGACACTTTCTAAAGAGCTTTCAAAAAGGACCTAGTCAAATCCAAAACCAAAATTAGCAGTCACAATAACCTTACCAAAGCAGAAAGAAAAGGTTTACAAGAATTTAATCTTAGCAATGATATTATCATCACAAAGGCTGATAAAGGATCAACACTAAAGAGTACCTCAGAGAAGGTTATCAACAACTACAAGATACCAAATTTTATCAGAAATTGGATCATAACCCAACCCCAGACTTAGCTGACAGTATCACCAAAATATTGTAAGAAATGAGACATCTCAAATATATCACAGAGAAGAACTTTCAGAAACTAAACATATTCAATGCCTCAGCAGGGCGATTTTACTTACTCCCAAAAATTCATAAAAAGGGCATTCCTGGGCACCCAATATGTAACCACCCTACATGAAACATCAGCAAATTTGTGGATGAACACATCAAGGGATATGCCCCCACCACCATGTCACATATCAGAGACACACAACATTTTATATCCAGGATATGCCAACTTGGGCCAATACTCCCAAATGCCTTACTAGTAACCTTAGATGTCAGTTCATTATACACCCATATCCACAACCATGAAAGTATATTAGCAGTTACTGACCACAATAGAAGAGATCCTAACAAACTTAATACATAATCAAACTCTTGAAAACAGTGCTACACTCAATGAACTTCACATTCAATGGAGACCATTACCTGCAAATAGGAGGTACAGTTAGCTACACAAACCTATTCATGGACAGGTTTGAGATAAGGCACAAAATAACTGGCCAGACAAACCCTTAGTCTGGCTCAGATTCATTGCTAACATCTTCATGATTTGGACACATGGGGAAAGTAAATTACTCAAATTCATTGAGCATTTGAATTCAATTCATCCCACCATTAAATTCACTTACGAACACAGTCCCAAAAGAATCAACTTTCTGGATACTACAGTCAAATTCAATGTAGACAGACACCTCATAATCACCCTGTATGAGAAACCCACAGATACTCACCTGTATCTACGCTATACCTCAGCACACCATCAACCCTGTAGAACTTAAAGGCGATTTGATCATGCAGTTTGTATAACTAATTACAAGCAATTAGTTGATTATTATCTGAAAAGAGGATACCCCAAACCTGCTTTAGAAAAACATCTAAAGCGAGAGTCCAAATACACACAAAATGATATATTGCACATTAAACCCAAAAACCAAACAACAACACCAGTTATAGATACTAATTACAACCCAAGTAATCCTAGCATCAGACAAATGATTAAGAACAATTGGAATATCATTTCAAATAGCCCTGATTGCTCTCACATCTTCAAAGATCCACCTATAGTAGGATACAGGAGATTACCCAACCTTAGAGATCAATTAATGAATGCAGTAGTACAATACCCAGCTACCCATCATATGGAATCAGACATAATTCCTAAGATTTGCACCAGACTATAGACAAATGTACATATTGTCCACTAATCACCAAAATTTGTGAAATGTCATGTACATTTACCAGATCAATCACATGCAAAAATTCTCCCTAAACATATTACGTGTAAACTAGATGATATTATTTATCTAATATCATGCACTAAATGTCAAAAAGTATATGTAGAAGAAACTGGAAGACCATTCAGGAAACGGATGTATGAACATATGGCCTCCGTTAAAAGTGACTCTAAATCCACACCTGTATCTAGACACTTCTCTACAGAGGGTCACTCACACAAGCACATAAAATTCTCAGTGATAGAGTGGTGCAAAACTGAAATCTCAACCACATCTAGGCATACAATGATTGAGCTGGGTTGGATCTTCAAGCTGCACTCTCTACACCCCCTCGACATCAACCAGTTTGTGTAGGCTTCCTGGTACTCTGGTTATCACACACTCAGTGACTGAAATTCCCTTTGTTATTATAGTAATGATTATGCCCAAACCTTTAAAGCCAAAGCTATAGTGGGCTTCAAAAGACTGCCCAATCTCCAAAATCTGCTTACCATAGCCAGTATTTCTTACCTATCCACAAACCAGGAGAAACCCAGGCGCATGCCCAGTGAGTGCATACAGCGAGGGAAATGCAATTACTACCTAATGATTAAAAAAATCAGCTCAGTCAAATGTAAGATTTCCCATAAAATAACTACACTTACCAAATTGCCCAAATTCATTACATGTGAATTAAGTGATATTATCTACCTAATCACATGTGACAAGTGCAACATGTACCATATGGTAAACACTGGATGCTCATTTAGGAAAAGAATGTATGAGCACAGACTTTCAGTCTCAAAACCAAGGTAGAGCAGAACCCAGTCTCCAAACATTTTACTGGACAGGGTCATTGTGCTAAGGACATAAAATTTTCAGTGCTGGAATAGTGTTCCCTTAAATACCACACACAAGACACTAATCATATAGAAAATTGAGAGAGAAATGGCCGATGTGGAATATTGGGGCAATCCATCCCATTAGCATTGACCAATTTATTTAAATTGATTCATCATCGTGTTCTTACACACTCAGAACAAACACTCTTAGTTCATTTTTTGCAACTTTTTATTTGTTTAACTTCCCCCAACAGATTGCTGATTGTTGGTGTCTTTAATGCTCAAATATTTTTTTCAATGATTATCTCAACCTAAACTTGATCTGAAATGTTTATAAACTTTGATAAACATTTTGCATTTAAAAAATGTAAGTGTAACAATTTTATGGCCATAAAGACAGACAATTTATTCTCCACTAAAATGGTACTTGATGAAGTTTAAAGTAAAGAAATTTCTGCACTAAGCCAATAATTAAAGTTTCTCTTTTCAGTAATGCAATTCCTGCCTTAAATTTAGTGTTCCTTATAAACAACTGTCTCTATTGAAACAAATGCAATATACTAATTACTACACATCAGTCCTTGTAATGCTATAATAAAACCCCATACTTAAAAACTAGAGCATTTTAACTGATTGGATGCATACACTTACATAATAATGGATACACTTATTATTACTTTTTCTCAATCCCAAACTAATTTGGTTATAACAGCTATGAACACATCAGCATCCAAATTCAAAATGAGGCTGGTATAGAGTTTACATAGAGTTTATTTAGGTTTATTGCTGTATATCAACAGTCTTTTACATATATGCTTTGAATAATTTTGCAAATGTATATTAATGTTTAACATCATACTACAATATTGTGAAAAAAAATTTAAATGTTGCATATGAATATTGTAGTAATTGGGGTATTCAACCAAATTAAATATAATGTAAATTTTATTCAATTTAAATTCAATAATATTTTAACAATACCTATTTTAACTTATTACAGTACTTCAATTGGGTAAAATATTTTGGCATACTCATGTTTACCAATTTATTCATATTTTAATTCTTATTGGTCAGTGGTCAGTAAATCCTCCTTTGGGCTATCCCTTTTGAGAAGGCAGCATCTGTATTTTCAGCTGTAAAGTTTCAATTTTATCTCATTTGCATGTACTCACAACAGATTGGAATGGTATGTATAAATTATTCATGTATCACAGATTTATTCGGAATTTATTCATGGTACTTACCATTAACAGGAGTTGATAAATCTTAATAATCCTGTCAAAACTTGGCTCTTACCTGTCAAATTTGTACTGAGAGCGCACAGTTGCAAGTAAATATTAAAATAATGGAAACATAAATCTTACCTGTAAATTTGGGTAAATCCTTCTATTCATCCATATATTCAATTTATAATATTGGTTTTATATTATCCTCACTCATTATTCATAATATCCACAATGTTTAAGATTAAACTGTCAAAATTCACGTACGTGCGCCATTTGTTTACATTCTATGTGTAATGAGCCAGGGTTTGACAAAATATAGTGCCGGTAATGTCAACACATTTCATCCATATTACAGTTAAATTCTTTAACAATTAATATGTCAAGACTATTTGACAATAATATCCAGACTATTTCAGCATTTATTGCAAATATTTTGTCAGTTATTGTTATTGTCTCCCTACACCAAGAGGTCTCTGGAAACCTATATAAGGGTGAACGTAACGCTGTAGAGTCAGTTTCTTTTGAGAGACTCAAGTGTGAACATCGATCTGCGCAACATTGTGCGCAAACACCAGTGTGAAGTAGCGCATTATTGATCTTGCTGCGCGCATGTACAAATCTCACATGTGCGCCAATCATTGACTGAAAAAGGTCAGTTACCACAAACAATGTGCGCACATTGAATGCTGATATATCCCATTTAGACACAAGTTGACAGTGAATACAGCTTCCATACATATTTAAATTCATTATCCCACACTTTATAGTTGATAACAATTAATACTTTAGCACAAAAAATCTGATAATTGCACAGAAATCCTCCAACTAACTGCCACCATGTGTGTTGAGGGAAATACCTATGACGTCATACTTTTCTAACACTGCCTGTTAATCAATAATCCTGTCTGGCTCTGAGCCAATAAAAATCCTTCACACAACGCATTCCATCTGACCTATGACCTTTTACTTTCTAACACTGTCTGCTAATCAATAATCATGTCTGGCTCTGTGCCAATGAAAACCCTTCCTACAACCCATTGATCAGCAGTGACAGTTCTATATTTGGAAAAACTGCAGTGAAGTAGTACTCACTCATTCACTGGCATTTCCACATTTGGAAACAGAGTAGGGAAGTAGTATATATGAAGAGATAGAGTTAATCCATTGACTCCAGTGTAACATATTTACATTGGACTGAGCTGTATTTATTGTCAACTTAAAAATGTAATCTTTCTTTTGAAATGCACACATTATAAATCACTGAAAACCCATGTACATGCTGTGAATACACATTCATGCACATTGATAATTGATTTAAATATTGTGATTATACCATTTATGTAGACAGATAAGGGGTGCACATTTATTGGCTATTTCTCAGTGACATTTTTTATTGCACTGAGCATTTTATTGGTTACACACTGACTTTTTTGACTGTTAATACCTGTGTGTGACAGTATACTTTATACATTTTGTTTAAACATATTGGTACTTACACACTGATACAATTGCTTATAATTTGGTGTGTGTTACATGTGCTTTTGAAATTGAATGTCACACATTGATATTTGAATACTGTGTATTGCTGATGTACTTGGACATTTGAAGTGCATATTTTTGACTGTTGGCATATCAAATGCTTATGAATTGCACACAGTCTGATTGGATGTCATATGATTTTGAATACTAGTGTGTGACTTTTTCCTCTTATGATATTTGGTGTGTATATTTTGACTATTAGTATGTGGAATACTAATGAATTGCACACATTTTGATTAAATGTGAATATTAGTCTTGAAACTCTTTGAGTATCGACTGTGCTGACTGTATTTATGGTATTGACAGTGTTAACTGTATTGACATGTTTGACTGTATTGACATTAGTGACTGAATTAACTGTATTTACTGTGTTGAGTGTATTGACACTATTTACTGTATTGACTGTATTTACAGTATTGAAGTTTAGCTTTAAGGTGCATGTTGCATTTGATTTTATTAGTGCACCGTAGTTGATTTTAAGTATTACTTGTATTGTTATTTATTGAATATGCTAGTTTGGCATGAGCCAAATAAAGTTGTTATTTGTTTTGCAATTTTTTTAAGTTATTTTGTTGGAATGCATGAGTGAGACTGACTTATGATCGAATTGAGGTACATGCATAGGGTTTCTCTGCAACTTATTTGATTGACTTATATCTTACCTGTGGTGAGAAGGTACTTTAATGAGCAACCTTACCTGTAGGGAGCAGGTACTTTGACTAATTATCTTACCTGTGGTGAGCTGGTTAAGATTACAATAAGCAGAGAATCTTGACTGTACTGTGTAGATTGGGTGATTGACTTGAACTTACCTGATGATTTGATTCTTGGACAAGATTAAAGAGTTTAAGGCAAAACGTTGTGGTTAACACAACTAACACACTACCATACAAACCAGTTAACATTAACACACAACTAACGTTCTAGTTGTTAACACCAACCGGGAACGTTACATTTTTGGTGGCAGCGGTGGGATTCCATACCTTTAGGGGAATCCAGTGAAACGAACCTTTGCAGTCTGTTGAGACTTTTAAAAAAAAAAAAATGACAACTCATGAACAGTCGGATGACATCACTCATGGTGAAGCCTCAGGCTGTCCTGCGAACAGCTCCCCAGCATGTGCTGGGGCTGGCGACCTTGGTAGGTTGGACATGAATATCGAGTTACAGAGACCTAGTATGGGCCAGAGACCTATTGACTTTGCACCCGAGGTATTATTGGGACAAAATGTACCTAGTTACAGACACAACCGACCCGACCAGTACTCTGACTCAAGATTTCAGAATGGAGACATAGTGGGTGGCCGATACCAGCCATGCAGAAACAGACCTGATAGGGATGACTGCTTAGACAATATCCAAGACATACTTAGGGATATGAGAACAACTGTAGAACAACAAAGACCACCAATACACAACCAAAGGCCAAGGGTTATGCCTGACACTTTTGACGGCCGTGGGTCTTGGACTGAGTATTTGGCCCACTTTGAGACAGTTGCTGACCTTAATCAGTGGCATCCCAGGGAGAAAGTTCAATACTTAGCTGTAAGCCTTAGAGGTGAGGCTTGTCAGGCTATGAGAGTTTTGACCCCAGAGGTCAAACAAAACTACCAGGGTTTAGTGGCCGCTCTCAATAGGCGATTTAACCCAGGTAACCGTACTGAATTGTTCCGAATTCAATTACGAAACAGGACAAGAAGAGACAAAGAGGGCATTCCACAGTTAGCCCAATCTATTAGACACTTAGTTCTGCAGGCTTTTCCACAGGCCCTGGTGAGTTATTTGAAGTCTTGTGCAGAGACCACTTCCTTGATGCCTTGGGTGACAGCGACCTAAGATTTAAGATTTTCCAAGCACATACAGAAACCTTTGATGAGACAGTGGCAGCAGCTATTGAAATGGAGGCCTTCCAACAGGCTGAGCGACAAAGGCATTCTCGTAGGTTTGTCAGAGAAATCTCTTCAGGTGAGTCAAGCGTTGATGTGGCTCAGATTTCTGGTGCCAATACAAAGGCTACAGAGCCACGAAAGACTTCACCAAATGATGAACTTTTGAAACAAATTGAAAACCTCACAAAGGTCATAACTGAAATGAAATCCCAGATTTCGAAACCAATTTTCAACCACAATGAAAAGACACCTTTTGACCGTTCCAATCTTAAGTGCTGGAATTGTGGAGAACTGGGTCACACCCAAAACCTGCTGAGAACAAAGACCGTTCTCATCAGAAACCGACAGCTCAGAATACCTCACAGTCAAACTAAATAAGACTGTTCCTGGAGGCCAAGAAACAGTCTTAAGTGAAACAAGAAGGCCTAATGTTATTGTATCTGCATTCTCAAAAACTTGTGGTCTTACTGTTGCTGGAGAGGTTTGTTCAAAAGAAGTAAACTTTTTGGTTGACACAGGGTCTGCTATTACACTAATAGCATCAGATATTTTTGACAGTCTTCAAAAGAATACAATACTGGAGCCTGTACCTTATGATGTATTACTTGTTGATGGTACCAGTTTATGCGTGAAGGGTCAAACCAAACTTGAAATTGACCTAGGCCCTGTGAAAACCTGTCACAATGTGATTGTGGCAAAAATCAAATCACAAGCTATTTTGGGCATGGACTTTTTGACTGCGCAAAAGTGCACTTTGGACTTGAACAAATCCTGTATAAGGATTGAAAATACTCAAATACCCATGTGAAGTGAATTTTCTGCAAAACCAAACTGTTGTAGACTTACACTTGCAGATCATGTTACTGTACCAGGTAATCATGAGCAGCTGATACAAGCAAAATTTATGAAAAGAGGCGGTGAAAACAGATTTAATGTTATTGAGGGCTCTCCATTATTTCAGTCCAAATATGGAGTCCTTGTGGCCAGAACATTAACAGACATCACAAGTCAAAATGCAGTTGTTAGGGTTTTAAATCCTGCTGATGATGACATTGACCTGAAACAAGGTACAACTATAGGTACTTGTTATCCTATTGACAGTTCAAGTGTTCAGAAACTGAACACAGTTTTGGTAAATAGTCTTGACCATGGGGAAAAACGGCCCGATGTTAAGATCTCAGATTTACCTGAACCTCTCCAGAAGCTCACTGAAAACAGTTCTGAACATTTGAACGGTAGTGAAAAACAAAAGTTCATAAACCTACTTTATCAGTACAGGGATGTTTTTGTTGACACTGATGGCAAGTTAGGGAGGACAGGCATGGTAAAACATACAATTGACACCGGCGACGCAAAACCGGTGAAACAAAATCCCCGGCGGATACCAATCCACCTGAAACATGAAGTTGAAAATGTCATGCAAGACATGATTGACAAAAATTTAATTGAACCTTCTACCAGCCCCTGGGCATCTCCAGTGGTACTAGTTAAAAAGAAGGATGGTTCCCTCAGATTTTGCATTGATTACAGACGTGTCAATGACTTGACCATAAATACGTGTGCTTACCCATTACCAAGAATTGATTCAACCTTGGAACATTTGTCTGGGTCAAAATGGTTCAGTACATGTGATTTGGCCAGTGGTTTTCACCAGGTAGAAATGGCTGAAAATGACAAACCAAAAACTGCATTCACCACTCCTACTCATGGGTTATATCAGTTTAATGTCATGCCCTTTGGTTTGACGGGAGCACCGTCAACTTTTGAAAGACTAATGGAGCAGGTTTTAAGCGGACTGCAGTTCAAAACTTTGCTGATATATATTGATGACGTGATAATATACAGCAAAAGTGTAGAAGAGGGTTTGACAAGGTTAGAAACTGTTTTTCAGCGATTTAGATCATCAAATCTCAAGCTTAAGGCTAAAAAGTGCCTTTTCTTTCAAAGAGAGGTGACTTACCTTGGATACAAAGTTTCAGACAAGGGAATAGAAACAGATCCCTCAAAATTATCTGCCGTTAAAGACTGGCCTCAACCTAAAACTGTCGGGGAGGTACGCAGTTTTGTTGGATTTTGTTCCTATTATAGGAAATTTATCCAAGATTTTGCTAAAATAGCAAACCCCCTTCACAAACTTACTGAAAAGAAACAAAAAGTTTTTAACTGGACCGAAGAATGCACTCTAGCATTTGAGAAATTGAAGGAACATTTAATAAGTGCTCCAATACTGGCTTATCCGAACGCCCAAGATGAATTTATTCTTGATACTGATGCTTCAGACTTCTCTATTGGGGCTGTTTTGTCACAAATTCAAGATGGTCAAGAGAAAGTTATTGCATATGCCAGTAAATCCCTTACAAAGCCAGAGAGGAATTACTGTGTTACCCGTAGGGAATTACTTGCTGTAGTTTTCTTTGTGAAACACTTCAAACATTACTTGTATGGCAAGCGCTTCAAACTCAGAACGGATCATGCATCACTTAAATGGCTTTTTCGCTTTAAAGAGCCTGAAGGTCAAATAGCCCGTTGGCTAGAAATGCTAGGAAGTTATGAGTTTGATATCCAGCACAGGGTTGGAAAGCTCCATAGCAATGCCGACGCATTATCTAGGCTGCCCTGTAGACAATGTGGCAGAATAGATCAAGTTGAAGTACAAGCAGTGACAAGGTCACAGGCCAAACATGAGAAAATTGATGAGAATTTCGACGAAACGGACGAAAACAAAACTGAAAATCAAAATGAACAAACATCTGTTGAACCTTGGTTACAAATTTGGAATACGGAGACTATCTTGAAAAATCAAGAAGATGATGCTATCATCGGCCAAATGCTGAAGCTTAAAAATAGTGCTCAAGCAAAACCAAACTGGAATGAGGTATCCAAATACTCTCCAAAGTTGAAAGCCTACTGGTTCCTTTGGGATCAGTTACATGTCAGATATCAAATATTGTATAGGAGGTGGGAGACCGAATCAACAAAGCAAGTGGTTTGGCAATTGGTGCTTCCGTTTGTGATGCGAAAACAAATCTTGCAAGAGTTACATGCTAGTCCAACAGGTGGTCACCTTGGTGAACACAAGATACTGGCAAAAGTACGGCAAAGATATTTTTGGCATGACATGAAAAATGATGTCAAATTATTTTGCCAACAATGCACAATTTGTGCTCAGAAGAAACCCCCGGCGAAGAAAAACAAGGCACCCTTAGGTCAGTACCTTATAGGTGCTCCTTTAGAAAGGGTCGCTCTTGACATTGTTGGCCCCTTTCCTAGAAGTGACTCAGGAAACAAATATGTGTTAGTCCTAGGTGACTATTTCACCAAGTGGATGGAGGCTTACCCTTTGCGCAATATTGAAGCACAAACAGTTGCTGAAACTTTTGTGCATGAGTTTGTCAGCAGGTTTGGGGTACCTCAAGAACTCCACACTGATCAGGGAACACAATTTCAGTCCAGGGTTATGAACGAAATTTGCAAGATTCTAGGCATTCACAAAACCAGAACCACACCATTTCATCCAATGTCTGATGGCCTGGTTGAGAGATTCAATAGGACTTTAGAATCTATGTTGAGCCTATATGTGAAAACAAACCAGAGAGATTGGGACAAATTTGTTCCATTAGTCACAATGGCTTACAGATCTACCCCTCAAGAGTCAACACAAGTAAGTCCAAACATGTTGATGTTTGGACACGAAATTAACTTACCAGTTGATTTGATGGTTGGTTGTCCCAATGAATCTGAAACATTGTCTGAACATGACTATGTCAGTGACTTAAGAGAGCGTCTTGAAATCGCTCATGACTATGCTCGTAGACATTTGCAGAGTAGTGCCAACAGGCAAAAGAAATATTATGACATAAAAATGTCAGGTGAACCTTACCGAACTGGAGATTTTGTATGGCTTTATACACCAATCAAAAAGGTTGGGGTATCTCCAAAGCTGCAAAAATTTTGGGATGGACCGTATTTAGTGCTAGAAAGACTGAGTGATGCTGTATACAGAATACAGCGAAGTGAGAAGTCCATTCCCAAGGTTGTGCATTTTGATAGGATTAAAAAGTATTTAGGACCAAAAGTAGCTGATTGGTTGAGAGGGAATGAACAAACTCAACCAAATACCCTTAATGACCATTAGGAATGTTATAATTTATATTGTGAATTGAATGTGTGCTCTTTGTCTCTGGATGAGAAGACAAGGGCTATTGGTGAAAATTCCAGTTTCTGAGGTGAAACTGGTGAAAATTCCTTCTATTGAGAATAGTAAGGTGAAAATTCCAATTGCCCTGAAGTTGGTAATGCTCCTAGTTATAACCCTAGGGCAAAGATTGGGGGTTCTGGTGAAAATTCCAGTTTCTATGATGAAATTGGTGAAAAATTCCTGTCCAAATGGTGTGGTCAGGTGAAAATTCCAGAACAACAACTTGAAAGAGGGACATTGAGACACATTTGTTTCAGGAGGAATTAAATAAGTAGTAATCTCAATTCTAGATCTTTTACTTGCCTGCAAATGCAGCTGTATGACTGGCGCGAATGCTTGAGGTAGTTAAGTTAATTAACCTACTCAAGTGTTGGTTTGGATAATTTCAAATCAAAATTTTTTTTGAGAGTTTTAACCATTTCTTTTTCATTTTTTTTATCTTAGATGACCAAGTTTGACCAAAGCAATGAAAAAAGGGTAATAAGGATTCCACGACAAGGAAAGCGGAAATTCTGGACCTGTTATAAATGTAAAAGCACTTTCCATGTTCAGCCCGAATTCAAACAACACATTGCTATCTGTGGGGTGACAGATGCAAAACAATTGTTCCAGTGTCCATTCTGTTCTGTGAAGAACGCCAGAAAGAGAGACCTGATTAATAGGCACATTACCAAGTTCAATGGTGACAGAATGTTTGAGATCGTGAACAACTCGAGCCTTATTGTATCGGTCCCAAAACATATGGAAGAACCGCCTAAACAAGATGACTGTTACAGCTTGGCAGATGATGAAGACTATATCCAAGAACTCGATCATTCCATTATGGGCCAGATGAACTTGGGTAGCATGTCAGAAAGGGAGGCCCTGGATCAGCAAGTCTCATCTGACTCTAAAAATGAGGCCATTAGTCAGCCATCCAGGAATGAAAGGCAGTCCCAGACACCAACAACCATCGCTGAGACCCAAGCTTCAACCATGGCTGAGTGCCAAGAACCCATGACATCAGCTGGTGAGGCTGACTGTCAGATAACAACAGACACTGATGATTCTGTGGCACCCCTGGCTCAAGCTGGTAAGGCTGATTGTCGGGCCTCTGTGACAATACCCGTCTGTCAGGCACCAACTACTTCATCAAATTGTCAGGCAACAGAAATGACATCTGGTTTGGTTGCTGAGAATATTTCAGAGAAACCACCTCTCAGGGTTCCCCAAACAGTGTACTACCCAACTCCCTCAGGATCTGGGAAGCATTGCAACCGTGCAATGAATGCCAGAACATGTTGTAATGGGGGAATGATACCGCGAGGGCCAAAGCCACAATCCAAGAAGAAGGACGCCAGTGAGAAATGCCCTCACAATATACCACTGCCGGTTCTGGAGTTAATTAACCGGGAGAAGCACCATCCCAGTGGACTTAAAGAAATTGTCAAAGATGTCCGGATAAACTGCCCTATGTGTACCCCATATGAAATACTACGGGAATTTGGAGTGCACCAATATAAAAAGTGACATTTAGTGACATCAGATAGCTTGTAATTTAAATGTAATTTATTTCAGTCACACGTAATTTGTATTGCTAGTATTAGCTTGGTAAGTATCTGGTAAATAACTCTTATGTGTTCTCATTTAATAATACTTACATTCCAAGTTGTTGTATTTCCTTTCATTAGTAGTAATAGATGGGTCTGTAGAGGATTTAGAATTTGCAGGAACTGCATTCTTAAGGAGGGGGCAATGTAGTAATTGGGGTATTCAACCAAATTAAATATAATGTAAATTTTATTCAATTTAAATTCAATAATATTTTAACAATGCCTATTTTAACTTATTACAGTACTTCAATTGGGTAAAATATTTTGGCATACTCATGTTTACCAATTTATTCATATTTTAATTCTTATTGGTCAGTGGTCAGTAAATCCTCCTTTGGGCTATCCCTTTTGAGAAGGCAGCATCTGTATTTTCAGCTGTAAAGTTTCAATTTTATCTCATTTGCATGTACTCACAACAGATTGGAATGGTATGTATAAATTATTCATGTATCACAGATTTATTCGGAATTTATTCATGGTACTTACCATTAACAGGAGTTGATAAATCTTAATAATCCTGTCAAAACTTGGCTCTTACCTGTCAAATTTGTACTGAGAGCGCACAGTTGCACAGTAAATATTAAAATAATGGAAACATAAATCTTACCTGTAAATTTGGGTAAATCCTTCTATTCATCCATATATTCAATTTATAATATTGGTTTTATATTATCCTCACTCATTATTCATAATATCCACAATGTTTAAGATTAAACTGTCAAAATTCACGTACGTGCGCCATTTGTTTACATTCTATGTGTAATGAGCCAGGGTTTGACAAAATATAGTGCCGGTAATGTCAACACATTTCATCCATATTACAGTTAAATTCTTTAACAATTAATGTGTCAAGACTATTTGACAATAATATCCAGACTATTTCAGCATTTATTGCAAATATTTTGTTAGTTATTGTTATTGTCTCCCTACACCAAGAGGTCTCTGGAAACCTATATAAGGGCGAACGTAACGCTGTAGAGTCAGTTTCTTTTGAGAGACTCAAGTGTGAACATCGATCTGCGCAACATTGTGCGCAAACACCAGTGTGAAGTAGCGCATTATTGATCTTGCTGCGCGCATGTACAAATCTCACATGTGCGCCAATCATTGACTGAAAAAGGTCAGTTACCACAAACAATGTGCGCACATTGAATGCTGATATATCCCATTTAGACACAAGTTGACAGTGAATACAGCTTCCATACATATTTAAATTCATTATCCCACACTTTATAGTTGATAACAATTAATACTTTAGCACAAAAAATCTGATAATTGCACAGAAATCCTCCAACTAACTGCCACCATGTGTGTTGAGGGAAATACCTATGACGTCATACTTTTCTAACACTGCCTGTTAATCAATAATCCTGTCTGGCTCTGAGCCAATAAAAATCCTTCACACAACGCATTCCATCTGACCTATGACCTTTTACTTTCTAACACTGTCTGCTAATCAATAATCATGTCTGGCTCTGTGCCAATGAAAACCCTTCCTACAACCCATTGATCAGCAGTGACAGTTCTATATTTGGAAAAACTGCAGTGAAGTAGTACTCACTCATTCACTGGCATTTCCATATTTGGAAACAGAGTAGGGAAGTAGTATATATGAAGAGATAGAGTTAATCCATTGACTCCAGTGTAACATATTTACATTGGACTGAGCTGTATTTATTGTCAACTTAAAAATGTAATCTTTCTTTTGAAATGCACACATTATAAATCACTGAAAACCCATGTACATGCTGTGAATACACATTCATACACATTGATAATTGATTTAAATATTGTGATTATACCATTTATGTAGACAGATAAGGGGTGCACATTTATTAGCTATTTCTCAGTGACATTTTTCATTGCACTGAGCATTTTATTGGTTACACACTGACTTTTTTGACTGTTAATACCTGTGTGTGACAGTATACTTTATACATTTTGTTTAAACATATTGGTACTTACACACTGATACAATTGCTTATAATTTGGTGTGTGTTACATGTGCTTTTGAAATTGAATGTCACACATTGATATCTGAATACTGTGTGTTACTGATGTACTTGGACATTTGATGTGCATATTTTTTTACTGTTGGCATATCAAATGCTTATGAATTGCACACAGTCTGATTGGATGTCATATGATTTTGAATACTAGTGTGTGACTTTTTGCTCTTATGATATTTGGTGTGTATATTTTGACTATTAGTATGTGGAATACTAATGAATTGCACACATTTTTATTAAATGTGAATATTAGTCTTGAAACTCTTTGAGTATCGACTGTGCTGACTGTATTTATGGTATTGACAGTGTTAAGTGTATTGACATGTTTGACTGTATTGACATTAGTGACTGAATTAACTGTATTTACTGTGTTGAGTGTATTGACACTATTTACTGTATTGACTGTATTTACAGTATTGAAGTTTAGCTTTAAGGTGCATGTTGCATTTGATTTTATTAGTGCACCGTAGTTGATTTTAAGTATTACTTATATTGTTATTTATTGAATATGCTAGTTTGGCATGAGCCAAATAAAGTTGTTATTTGTTTTGCAATTTTTTTTAAGTTATTTTGTTGGAATGCATGAGTGAGACTGACTTATGATCGAATTGAGGTACATGCATAGGGTTTCTCTGCAACTTATTTGATTGACTGATATCTTACCTGTGGTGAGCAGGTACTTTAACGAGCAACCTTACCTGTGGTGAGCAGGTACTTTGACTAATTATCTTACCTGTGGTGAGCTGGTTAAGATTACAATAAGCAAAGAATCTTGACTGTACTGTGTAGATTGGGTGATTGACTTGAACTTACCTGATGATTTGATTCTTGGACAAGATTGAAGAGTTTAAGGCAAAACGTTGTGGTTAACACAACTAACACACTACCATACAAACCAGTTAACATTAACACACAACTAACGTTCTAGTTGTTAACACCAACCGGGAACGTTACAATATTATGGTTAAGCTATGTTAATTACTGCATATTGACAATGATTTATTTATCACAATTTTGTTTGAAGTTAAAAACAGTAAAATATTTGGTATCTAAAGAAAATGAAAATGAAATACATATCAACATTACAAGATATATTCCTGCATAATGACCCACATCAGCCGTTTTGAGTACATTAAAAACAAATTAAACACTCACACTAAATTGTATATTTTAGACGAGTTAGCTAACTCCAGAAATGGATAATATTTTACCTACTTATTTGGCAATGTGGGAATAATATCTTTATAAATTAGCTTTCTTTTTACTTCTTCTTTAATTTGGCTATTTCAGTTTTGTCAAAGTTATTATTAACAATAAGATGAAAACTGTAAACAGTTTAAACACTGATACCAAAGAGTTATAGCTTAAGTCAAATATTGCACAGTTGAATTATCTATCAATTTCATTCTTTGTTTTAAAATTTATTATTAGTTAAGATATCATTTACTCTAACTATTGTTTTGAAAATGGAACTTTTTTAATCAAAATAATGTCCGCCTATTGTCTGAATAATTCTATTATACATCAGTGTTTAAAATTTTATCTCTACTAACTGGCCTAAGTTGAATAGAATTAAAACCATGACAGTATGACTTGAAATAAAAATCAGAATTAGGTATAAATTGTCAGCATCCAACTTGTATATTAAAAGTTCTTTGTTAAAGTTAGCACACTGTAGGGCTAATCTCTGCTATTTGTTGTTCATTGGGTTTCAGAAGGCATTTATTCCAAATTGCTTTAATAGAGGTTAATAATTTCCGAATACAAAATTCCTGAATAATATAATCTTAAATATAACCATTAACATGGTTACTATTCAAACTGATTTTATTGGATTAGGCACGAACCTAATAAACTGGGGATCTTTTTACATATCTAAATTTAGAAACTTCAATAAATGGTTTGGCTATGTTTGGCTATGTTGTAATCAAACTCATAGGAGTTGCTATTCTTGTAATTACAGCATTTATTAAGAATTTTTTTATAAAACATAAACATAATCAAATATTGAAACACGTTATTATTGATTATATTTGAGTGGGATGTCAAATGAAAAAGCCATTTACATACTTTAAATCTAAATAATATTTAATATCAAGCTATCAGACAAAAAATTTACTGTACAGTTTATAGTGACATTATTACTAGGATATAACTGGCCCTGAGAAAGCAATCCATTCTCATATGTCAGAGTGTTCTATTAACATGGCTATTTATGTTTGAAAGCTGTCGGGAGGAAACTGCACAAAAAGGAAAATATTCCCCTTATAACATTGCAGCTTTCAAAATATTGTGTGTAGGTGCTTTGTTTATGTGTTTTTAGCTGGTTGTATTATGTTGTGTAGAGGGTGCTAAAGGCTCTTTAAGGGAAAACTTATACGTAACTCACCTATCACATGCAAATAAAATGCTATCTTCTACCAAAGTTCTATCTAGACATGACATTTCACAGAAGAATTGATGATGCATTAAAAGAACTTCTAATATTTACGTGAGTGAAAAACATAATGTGCAACCTCTCTGAACCTCTCTATTGTTTAAATGGATACTTATAAGTAAGTATACAGTATTATCTCTTCACATTTGTCACATATGATAATGGACTTTTCGAAATATTACTTAGATAACTTATTTAACTTATTTACTCATTTTCCATGATGTTGTATTTTCTAAACATTGTATTTTTTCGCCCCGAAGAAAAGGCAAACCTTATCCTATCTTATCCTATCGCTTATATGCTAACAATTTTTCTGTCATTACGTATGTTATTATTTACTTGACAACGGAAACCGAAATTTTTACAACTTTTTGGGATTTTGTAAGAGTAAAATAAAATTTGCAACTAAGATTTGTGAATTTAACTTAGTTATGACTGTAATAACACAAAGTTACTCAATATCATTGGTACTGTAGAATGTCACGGTCCAACATGGCCAAATCTAGGACAGATAAGGCAGGAAAGTCAGTGTCCGCTCCAACACCTGCTCAGGTCCACGATATTGTTCCAGGAAAATACAATGACCAAGACTGGTATGCATTTTTTTTTTTTGTGATTTTAATATGTGACGAGGGTGCTTATAAGCAGCATCTTGGAAGCAACTGGCAACTTCCTTTGTTATTCTTCCGCGTCTGCTGTTGTCGTATAGCTGATGTATTTTGATACCATCATGTTTTCAATCACATAAACTAGAAGATATAGTGGTGGTGGACCAATTCACGCCCGGGTACCAATTCAGGCCCACCCCCAATTTTCTTGAAGATTTATAATTTTTCATAGAGAATTTGTTTACAACATCATAGATAATCATCAAATTGATCATGTACATTTGTAATATATTGTTTAAATGCGAGTGTTTTGGGTAAATTTAGGGGTGGGCGTGAATAGGTACACAGGCGTGAATTGGTCCACCACCACTATAAATAAATATTTACCCAACTGCTGTTTACACAAGATCTATATCACTGCTAGTGTACCCAGTGGCTGTATGCGCAAGATCTATAGTGACATTCTACCAGTGAACGCCCATTTTGAATTTCGAAGTGGCTGGAGTATGGTAAATCACCGCACTCGAGAAGAAATTGTACAGTACGGTAACATTAATTTGCTGTATTCCAGTAAATTAACTAGAGTACAGTTCAAACTGGTATCCTAAACATCTCATGAAGGAAATATGAGGCCACGATGGGGGTTTCTATATGTTTTAGAAACAGATAAGCTAGCAATATTTTACAAATAACAATATCAAATGCTAGTACTTGCACAGTACACACAAAGACTTTAGAAAATATGAAGCTACGATGGATTTTCTACCTATATTTTACAAACAGAAGTACAGCCAACCAGCCTATTTTTCGTCTGCAAACGTGATTAATTAACCAATGAAACCAGTTGTTACTGAAACCTCATTCAAGACAAATACTTTACTCGTACTGCAACTACTATTGAAGTTTTCTAGCCATATTTTACTAATAGAATATCAAATGCTGGTACTTGCACATACAGACTTTAATAAATATGAGGCCACGATTGGGTTTCTAGCCATATTTAACAAACAGAGGATCTGTCCAACCAGTCTGTTTTTGTCTGCAAACGTGATTAATGAACCAATGAAAACCATTGTTTCTGAAACCACACTCGAGACAAAGTTCTGGAGTGTGGCAATCCATACTGCAGCATATTTTCTATGAAACGGTTTCACCGTACCGCAGCCACGCCCTTTGAATTTAGATTACATTGACAACTATATATTTAATTCTTCCGCCACCATATTGTCAAATGATATACACCACAAGTAATTATTTAGGTACATTTTGTTACATTTGTTTCAAAGCTTTATATTTTAATAATTGATCTCTTATCAGCCGTTTTTACCACAAACCATAAATACCAGTGAATGCCGATTTGTAGATATATATCCTCGATGGACGGGTTTTTGATATGACAAAGTAAACAGACAGTGATCAGTGTTAAAACAAACAAACAAAATGATCAGAAATATAACATAATTAAATCCACAAAGTCTCTGGTTCAGTGTGATGCATATTCATACCAAAATGAGGCTGTGAGCTTATAGTTTAAATTAAGGCTGTGACAAGTGGTTAAAATCCATCCCGGTACCCAAGCTACGTAAATTCGTCTTGCAGTTCGGTATTCGCATGTTTTAGTATGCACGTTTTTTCCTCTCCATAAACAAAACAGTGGTTTCCAGAAACGATGTCTTAGCATTAAAATAGTGGTGAAAGGTAATCAAAACTTAATATATTGTTATAAAATGAGGAGTATTATATAAAATTTCCCAATATACAAAGAATTCTGCCATTTTGCAGTGTTGTCATTCTTTGTCGTTCTAAAAAACGTTATAAAGTGGGCGACAATACAATATATTATAGTAGTTAATGACAATCGGGTGGACCAGAAAGCACTCGAGATCTTCCCAAATTGACTCCACTCGCGAATACGAACCACCCGGTCGCAGCCTTAGTTTAGATGATCAAAAACATGAATATATATCGAAAACCCGTACATTGGCTATAGAAGCATTTGTCCTTGACCTCTAACAAAGAAATATAAGGGGGCGTTCACTTGTAGACAGGCGTTTACTGGTAGAAACCACTATTGTCGTGTATCGGCGATGCCGTTAATGCAAAGTTTCAACTATCGGCAACTGCCGGTAATTTCATATCATTAATCACATTAAATCACATTAAAAGTACATTTATAACATTATGTTGGCTGCTTTATTACATTTCACATACTTTTTACCTGTTTATATATCTTCATTTAATCATAGTTTGTTGTTAAAGTTTTTAAGTGGGATGACAGGAAGTCAGCCAACTTTGCTACTGCAAAGGTTAAACATGCATCTCAAGCTCTTGTCCAATCAGGTAAATGCCACAGTTCAACAGGTCATTTGGGGATTTTTAATCCAATCACAAAAATGCATTTTACTGCATTTGACAGTTGTTGACCCAGTTATTCCCTATAAAAGGGCCAACTTTGGAGTGTTTCTTCCTGGTGCACTTTCTCCCTAAGGAGACAGCACATCTGCAAGTATTAAAAGTCCCAAGACTGTCAAGATGCCCAGGTCTGCACAAGAAGGGTGAGGTTTATTTTGTAAACTTGGGCTAATGTAAAGGGGGAAAAATTAATAGGCAAATTTCATGGATACAAGTTAAACTTTTCTTCTAACATGATCTAGGGAATTAAAGGGAAGTGGCCAGCCCCAACCTGCATGATTTATGTCACTGCTAGCATATTCAACTGCTGTGCAAAGTACTGGTATACCCAGGTACACTGTATCCAAGGCAGTGAACTCCATGTTCCCAAAGGTTGTGCACCCAAGATCCATATATCGTTGCTAGCTTACCCAATGGCTGTGTACACAAGATCTATATCACTGCTAGAGTACACAACTGCTGGGTACTCTAGCAGTGATATAGGTCTAGTGTACTCAGCAGTTGTGTACACAAGATCTATATCACTGCTAGTGTACATAACGACTCCAAATGTTTTACAGTGTACCCAATTTCTCAGTAGTCAAGGCAGTATAAGCAGTATGTATTCAATGGTTTTGCGCTCAATATTTGTACCATTTACAGTGTACTCAACAAGCTGTACCCAAGGCATTGTGAAGTGATTAGTGTTTAAGGAAATTTTTTGAGTAGTCAGAAATGAATCAAGGATAAACCAATCTTTGGGCAAACTTTATGCAGAATTATATTCCGATTGGTAGTTTAGTACCAAGAATGTTAAGCCTGAGTGGGTCTAATGTGTTATTTGAGTATAATGTACATTAAGTCTTTACAGGGATGTTTAGTGCCACAATTTTCACTGCTCCTCCAGTCAGATTCTCCAAGACAGCTGTGCTATATTAGAATATAAAATGACATTTGTAATAGTGTATCTGAGAATATCCATACAAATGAGACCACCCTTTGCCTACTTTACAGGAATCTTATGCTTGATCACGATGATGGGGATGAATTTGTGACAGACATTATTGAAGAGGTTTGCACCTCAGCACTGGACATTATATACAAAAATTACATTGAGAAGCAGCTCATTCCGTACACTGTTTCACAAGCCAGAGATGCCATTGTACAAATTATAGAGTGGCAGTTTTTAACAAGAGATGAAGGAGAAGGAAATGTGGAAACTGACCCTGGTTGGATAGAAGACGAAGGTATGAGATATTTAATTCTGTGGCTGCTAGGAGTTTGAACTTGATCAAGCAATTTTTTACCAGGCCCATTCAGTTTAATTATGAACCTCTGTTCTGAGTGCATTTATGCAAAATATGAGAAAAATATCTCTCTTTTTTGTGTTTTTATCTGAATAGTCTATTATTCTAATCTTATTTGCACAGTATACTTGCATGAATGAAATAGTTTTCAGAGTTGATTTTGAGATGATTTTATAACACCCGGCAATGGTGTTTGAGATTCTAACATGACACAGGTTTTGTCCATGATTCTTAGTGCTTAATGAGCCATCTAAAATTGTGCATAGATGTGTGCCTTCTCATGCTATATCCCTGTATATAGGTTTACTTCAGATCTTTAGAGCTAACCTAACCTTTTGTATGTGCTTATTCCATCTATTTTAATCTTACAGCTTCCAGTCTTGGCTGAAATTATATACATTTAAATCAAGCACAACCTCTCCTCTTGTGAAACACTCAGGGAATCAGTCCATGTCCAAAAGTTTGGTGTACTTTTGCTAAGCATATTATGAAAATTTAGCAATTGTAAAATTGTTGGTAATTGTAAAAGACTTGACACTTGCTGACAGTATTTCAATTTGTAACCTGTCCCTTTTGTTATAAAGCTATGGTCCTATATAGTTCTGATAAAAAACTGAATCTTCAGAAAATAGGTGTGTTAAACATACTTGGTTTGGGTCAGATGGGGTAGTGGTTTATATTGTCCCAATGGTTGTGAGGTTATGGTTTTTGACTGTCCATTGATTTCAGAGCCTGCCCCTGCTGTGACAGATTGTTGGGCACAGGGTTCAGTTCCCAAACTGATCACACCAAGAGAGCCAGTGATTGTGGAGGAAGAGGAGGAACAAGACACACAAGAAATGCCAGAAATCAAGGAAGAGTATGTCCCATTGTTAAGTTTTGCAATATTTTGACCGACTTATATTTAAAGTTTTTAAAAGAATTGCCTCCAATTCTATTATTGTACATTAATTTTCCAATTACTGATTGAGGCAGAAGTGATTTTATACTTTACTTTTTTATTATTTTGTTAGTATTTAAACAATAAAACACTTTCTGGGTGGATTATGCATCCATTTTGTAAGAATTTTGGAAATTCCTCAACATTTAATATCTACTAAAAATACCTCTTTTCTGGCCCCAAGCGTAAACAAAAATTCATCAATCTGTTGCATAGAAATTGTTTAAAACACGATAAAAATGGCAAAAATGCACCTGGATATCTTGTTGTTTATATAAAAGACTTCTGTGAAAAAAGAGCACCTAGCAAGGACATACCATCAACACACAAATTCTTTTTGTAGGGAAGAACACGAGGAGCAGGAGACAGCGGCTCCATTTGGAGGAGTGCCACATGAAAGAACAATCATTGAAGAGGAAACTCTGGTCATAGAAGGCACTTCCATTCCCCTACCAGAGACCTCGGAAGAAACCGAAACCACTGTGGTAAGTTGTTGGTAGAGCTACAGAATGACTGGATGTGGTTAACTTGCATAGCAACTGAATGCATATATGTAATGGTAGCACAAATCAAAGCTAGTGTAACTACTTGTGGAACAAATGCATATGGTAAACATACATTTAAAGTTGAATGTGAATTTATTTTATTGTGAAGAAGAAACTGAAGCATTTGTGGTAAGCGATTCCATAAAGTAAATAAGTTTGTCATCATTTGCTTTTGTTGTAGTTAAGACCTGTCTGTTGATCATTAACAACTTATGGACTGAATTTGGAAGCATGTCATGTGTTAACGGAATAATGGAGTTATTCTCCTTTAAACTGTACCTTACCATCAGTGTGTCGAGTTTTCTTATTAGCACTCACTTGGGAAAACTTTTAAAACTAGTCTCCTGAAATTTGCAGATATGTTCTTCATTGAAAAAAAAGTCTGGTTATGTATTTGGCCTCATTTTGAAGGAGAACAAAAAAATTCCTGTTTCTTGTTGGTGTGTTGAACATACATATTTATTTCTTCATGCGACTAGACATCAAACCATAAAGGTCCTTATTTAAGTTTGTCCACAAAATATCAAAGTAGCCCAAAATACCTGATTTTAGTAAGACTTAATAGGTGTCTCTGTATGATATTTTGATGTGGTGGGATAAGGCCTTTGCCCCAGCTCCCCCCCCCCCCCCCCCCCCCCCCCCAAGTCAAACAGTGTTGGCCAAAGTGAAAAAGTTGATATGTCTCAATTATTATTGGTCCTGAAGTTTTGGCATCTGAACTTACCAATAGAAAGTCATGAGATGGAAATATTTTAATGTGGTCACATTTCACAGTTGCCATCTGGTTCAAGGTTAAACATGGCCAGCCATACTTAAATGTGTCTAATTGTGATCGTTATTGGTCATAGAGGATTGGAATTTCAAACAAACTTGCAGGAAATCATGGGTGAGAATCTTTTGATCAGTCTGATTTGATCTTGCGTCATCATGAAACAGTACATCTATCTTACTTATTATAAGGGATGGGTCCGTATGAAAAATTTGTACATCGAGAGGTTGCCAATGCAAACACCCCAACCAAACATGGATGTTTGTTCAATAAAAGTCCCCAAATGTGCAAAATATTGGGATAAAAGTGTGTCATTTCTTCACTCTTCTAGTTTGTTTCCGATATTTTACGTTTTCTTCCATTATATGTGTTGACAAGCGAGATTGAGGTTATAAAGTGTTGTAACCAAAACATGGCATTTCTGCTCAATGTAATCGCTTTTAAAAGTCTGCAAATACACAAAGATATCGGATAAAGGCTTATAATTTCTTCAGTTTTTGGGTATGTTTTTAAAATTTTAACCTTTCCTTCTAGTATGTTGGCAAGTGAAATAGCAGTTTTATATTCTCATCATGGTATTTCAATAAAATGCTCTCGATACAGAGACACCAGGCCTACTGGCCCATCCCTACTTATTATAGGGGTCAGAGAACTACACCAGTTCTGCTGTGTGGCTTTAAGGCCTTAGCATAAATGACTCTTATGTAAGTATCATTGTGGGGAATGGTATGAATGAAAAGGAAAAAAACTAGGATGTCAAGACAATAGAACACTTCACTCTGTATACTTAAAGCAGGCACCACAGAAGAAGAAATTCCGTCCTAAGTTTGGTCCTCTCAAATCCGCGGGCGTGAAAAATATGACCAAGTCACTAGAGGACACAGAGAGGGAGATGTACATACAGGAATTCATGAAATACCTACCTCCAGAGAAAACCCCTGACCCACAGACACTCAACATGCCCAACTCCTGTCACTCCATTGTCAAAGTAAGTGTGTTTCACCCATTACAGAAAAAGTTTGTGTGAATAAATGTCTATTACTGTCAGGTTAACTCCTGAAAAGAACCAGCATACCAAACTCCTATGAAAGTGAGTGATTCAGTCTAGTCATAGTGAGTGAAACAGATGTGGGCTTATTTCGTAAGTAAGTGGGTATCCTTTTAGTATAGATGAGCAGGAGATGCTGGCTGTGCTAAGGTTACTTGAGTCAATTGTGAAAGTTAGGGTGTTGTATATTTACATATTTTATCACACTATTATTGATAATTGTCTACACATATTTACAGGTAAGCATTTTAAGAACCCTGCATATTGCTGGATTGCCTAAAGAACCCAACTTCAACCATAATCTTGACTAAAGTGTAAGTTTGGGGTTAAATTGGGATACTTTTGCCTCAGCTCAGTCTCTTGTTACAAATGCTTACACACATATAACAGTCAACAACCAGCTGAAGTTTGTGTTTCTGTACA
This sequence comes from Sabellastarte sp. h YS-2021, assembly GCA_964017235.1. NCBI lineage: Eukaryota > Metazoa > Annelida > Polychaeta > Sabellida > Sabellidae > Sabellastarte > Sabellastarte sp. h YS-2021. Next base: position 2,168,563 of record OZ024931.1, read on the forward strand.
GAGCCCTTAAGGGCTATCGGATGGGCGGGCGGGTGGGCAGTGGGAAAAAGTTTGTCCGGGCTGTATCCATAAGGTGTAGGAAGTTAATACTTGGTAGGGACATTGGTACGGGGTATAGGTGTGCAACGTCATGGTGTGACCTTGATTTGACCTTTGAACTTGCTGTAGTAACCTTGACATATAAAATTTTGTCCCGGCTATATCTGGGAAACCACAATGTGTAGGAAGTTGATTCTTGGTAGGGACATTGTTTAAGGGGCGTAGGTGTGCAACGTCATAGTGTGACCTTGATTTGACTGTTGACCTTGCCATAGTGACCTTGACCTATAATATCTCCTCAGGGCTATATCTAGGAAACCGTAAGGTGCAAGAAGTTGATACTTGGTAGGGACATTGGTTAAGTGTTGTAAGTGTGCAACGTCATAGTGTGACCTTGATTTGACTGTTGACCTTGCCGTAGTGACCTTGACCTATAAAATCTTGTCCAGACTGAATCTCGAAAATTGTAAGGTGTAGGAAGTTGATGCTTGGTAGGGACATTGGTTGGGGGTTTTAGGTGTGCAACGTCATTGTGTGACCTTGATTTGACCTTTGACCTTGCTGTAGTGACCTTGACTTATAAAATGTTGTCCGGGCTATATCTCAGAGACCCTAAGTTATAGGAAGTTGATACTTGGTAATGACATTTGTTGGGAAATTTGGGTATGCAACGTCATGAAGTGAGGGTTTGGGGTGCAGATGTACAATGTCATGATGTGATCTTGGTTTGACCTGTTTTAATTGTGCTATTTCCATTGACCTCTATTCTCCTGTTAGTAAATTTTACAGTGTCATACTTTTTACTTTACTAATTAATGCTGTCATCTTGCTATTGAATTGTCTTATCTTCATACTTCACCTTTACATACATTTCCTTTCTCTTAGACATTATTTTCTCTGCTTAAACATTGTTTGGCCTTTATGTAACTCACACTGCACTAATAGTATCTATTTCAGACAGAGTGATGGAAATAGAATTCAGGATTTTCTAGATAAAGTATGCTTGTTTAAACTAGGTAAAATTTAAACCAAGGCAAGGTTTTTTAAAGGTTTAGTTATTATTAGTTCAATACCGACAGAGATATAGTTACAGAGAGCAGGCCAGGATGCTTAGAGTTGATCAACAAATTGTGACAAGATTTACAAATTCCACGGTCTTGTATAGTGGCAGGCACAATGACATCAAAATAAATCATTTTATGCCATTTTTACCCTAGAGCCTTTATTAAAGGGCTGTGCAGGCATTGTTTTCATGCATGGTTTTCGGATGAGTGGGCAGGTGGGTTTAGGTAAAAAGCTTCTCCGGGCTGTATCTCAGAAACCCTGAGGGTAAGATGCTGATACTTGATGGGGAACATTGGTTGTGGGATGTAGATGTGGAACGTCATGGTGTGACCTTGATTCAATGTTTGACCTTGCCGTAGTGACCTTGAGTTTGAAAATCTTGTGGCTATATCTCAGAAACCATAAGGTGTAGGAAGTTGATACTTTGTGGGGACATTGGTTAGGGGGGTGGAGGTGTGCAACGTCATGATCTGGCCTTGATTAAACTTTTGATCTTGCCTTAGTGACCTTGACCTTTAAAATCTTGTCTGGGCTGTATCTTGGAAACGGTAAGGTATTGGAAGTTGATATTTGGTAGGGACATTGTAGTTGTGCAACATCATGTGACACTGTTTGCTCTAAAAGTCACCTGATCTTTGACTTCTTTGTACTGTTTCACTACTTCTATATCTCATGGTGTTGTAAACTATTTCCCCAGGTTGTGGGGTATGGGTATTTTCGATGCTGTTTTTTGTTTAACTTATTTTGAGTGTCATTGAATATAAAATTTCTTAAACATGTGATGTCTACATAAAGGAAAATCACGTACAGAACAAATAATTTGACAACATACCATCCCACTCCTGGACCAACACCATATTCTCCCGGTGCATCAGCAGTTCAGTTTGAGAAGTAAGTTTTAGCACTTGAGAAGTTTAACATCTTAAATAGATCATTTGAGACCATCCTTTACGTGGGATAGCTGGCGTTTATTTTGAGTCATGCACTGTGTGTATAAATCTCTGAGTATTCTGTGTATGAAGTTGTCAGTCTCTGTGTGTATAAATCTCAGATACCTGTATTCTGTGTATGAAGTTGTCAGTCACTGTGTGTATAAATCTCTGATACCTGTATTCTGTGTATGAAGTTGTCAGTCTCTGTGTGTATAAATCTCTGATACCTGTATTCTGTGTATGAAGTTGTCAGTCGCTTTGTGTATAAATCTCAGATACCTGTATTCTGTGTATGAAGTTGTCAGTCTCTGTGTGTATAAATCTCTGATACCTGTATTCTGTGTATGAAGTTGTCAGTCTCTTTGTGTATAAATCTCAGATACCTGTATTCTGTGTATGAAGTTGTCAGTCTCTGTGTGTATAAATCTCAGATACCTGTATTCTGTGTATGTAGTTGTCAGTCTCTGTGTGTATAAATCTCTGATACCAGTATTCTGTGTATGTAGTTGCAGGCAGGTAGACCTCCAGGAAGGCGGGACATCTTTTATGATGAACACGGAAAGGTCCTCTCAGTGAAAAAAATCAACCCAGAAGATCTACCTTCACACAGGTGAGTCTGATTTATTGTCTTTATTCTTTTTGAGGTTTTGTCTTTGTTGGTTGCTGTTCTTTGCTGACATATACTTTTTATTAAGTTTATTTACTGCATACTACATATAAGTTATGTAAGAGAATGGATTTCCTCTTTGTATGAAATTTAACAGTTGTAGTTTTCTTTCAGTTGTTAAATGATTGATACATGGCATAGTTTTCAAGCCATGTTTGTTGATGACGTTATTATGTTTGATGATATATGTGTTTGCAGAGGCATTCTTTGCTCAAATTACGTATGTCTTGATGATGTAGTGAGACAAATACTAAAGAGCTCTATCTAAGGACGTTCAGTTTACAAACTAATGATATTTTAAAATATACATCATGATCTTACCATCAGAAAAGGTTCATATTGTACAACCCCTGTTATGTAAATGCATCAGGAAAAATATTTATAAAAGAAATGAAGATTTATAAAAAGAACACAATTCAGGAAGTGTCAGAGTCTAAGTAAATTGACAGTGTAGGGCAGTGAATTGATGCAGTTGACTCTGTCTGTATAAGAATACTTTATAACAATGTCAAATTTCTGCTGTATTGTCTTTAATTGCTATATAATTACATATATATTTGTTGTGTACTTAACTTGCTGTTGTGTTTTCCATTAAAGAGTGCCAGTAAAGTACAAAATTGTCCGTGGATCTGAAACACCAAGAAAACAGGAGGTTGCTAGGTAGCGCCATCTATATGTGGTCACATGACATCTGTTGTAGCTGTATAGTCTCCTGCTAATCACCATTGTGTTCTCCACAATTCAGCTCAACTCAAACTCAACCAAAATTCCACTGGGGTCTAATGATGTAGGCTTTCAACACAGTTCTATCATATTTCATCAGAGAAGCTTTCAGGGACAGTAGAACAGTGTATGCCATGGATTTAGTGGTTATCTGAATATTCCCCATTAGATCAAAATATATTGAATAGATATACATGGTTTTGGCCATTATTGTGAAGTTAAATGAACTTTTATTCTTTCTTGGATTCTATTTGTGTTTTTTCTCCCAAAATTTTGTCTGTGGAAAGTTAATTTGTTAGTACATGTAATATTTTAATTTTTACATATATGATAATTAAGTTTTAAAGTTTTATCTTGCTTGTGTTGAGTTTGAGTCGCTGTGGAGAAATACCTTCCCCAAGCTTCCCTTAATTTACCATTATTCCTTTAGGATAGAAATACCCTCCCTCAAGTTCAGAGAAATACTTTTAGTAGTGACACTAAGCTTGTCTTAATATAGCCAACAAATTGACAGTATTATGTATGTCTTGGTGTTTTGTGCTTAACCTATATATGTTTTATATTAGTTGAATATATCATGTATCACATTCATGTTTGTCAGTATTATGTATGTCTCAGTTTTGTGCCTAACCTGTATATGTTTATTTAGTTGAATATATCCATGTATCACATTCGTGTTTGTCTTAATTATATTCTGAATTAATTGAATAATGCCATTTTCATATTTCACAGTTTTTTTATGGGTTGAAGGATTAATGCATGCATGTGATAGACATAAATAGTTGAGTACATTATGCTAGATACTGACAGGTTTTTTTAGCAACAAAAAAGCCTATTTGTGTAGAGGCTACCCTTCAGCAATTTTGACTTTATGACTTCAAATCAACAAGACACAGAACTTGTAAATTGAAAATACATTTTACTCCATTCCATATGATCAGGTGAAATTGCTTCTGTATGTATTATTTATGTGCTTAATTATAATCCTTAATCTGATTAAACTTGTAATTTTAACCCTCAGACACCTAATTGCTTGGATCTTTCTCAACTGTTGATGGAATGAAAGGTGAATATAAAAAGTGTATATCCTAATCCAAGTGGAAATTAATTTTCATTCATTTCTCACTTTTACAATAATGCTAGTTTGCAGAAAGTTGAACCTGAAATCTAGTATGTTTCACCTCCACATCCTTAGTGTGCTTTAACTGTCAGTACAGAAAAGTTTTCATTGTTTTTAGATTTATGAAAAAGTCATTTTCTGATGCAGCCTTTCAAATTAGAATCAGTCCCTCCACTCTTTAATGTATCTGTAACTTTTAACCTTTATTGGATTAACTTCTATGTCTTCCGCTGTCCTTGATTATAATTGTTTTTAATTTTTATATATTTTTTGTTTAAGATTCATTTATGTTGGCTTGAATGTTAGTTACATGTTTCTGCGATCCAGTATATACACTCAAACTACGGGTGTCTGCGATAACAACAGATAATAGAACTATCTATCACAGGAGGAAATATTACAGATTTATCAGATTAGTATGTGGATAACGTGGATAAACTCACTGAAACACCATCACAACCAGATCATGTTACATATACACACATCCAGAAATTTAAAAAAAAATACATAAAAGTTTTGGAATGAATTTATTTATGTATAGACCACCAATTGCAAGCAATTTGTTATACATGTTTTATTAACATAATCTAATTCCTAATTTATGGACTAATTTGAGAAACGGCTTATGTATGTAAATTATTCTGAACATACTTGTATGACACTTAACCCTGTTCTAACAGATTGTGAGGTACAGAACACAGTTCAGTATTCATAGATCCCCTTGGACATGCATGGTTTGTGAGCACTGATCAGTAAAACAAGTAGTAAATGAAGGAAAAAGACCTTTATAACAGCGAGTCTACAAACTTGTGATCAAGTCTATTCAGAGACATTTAGCAAATGCAGTAGTTCGTCAGGCATACCATCCTTGAAAATAAATATTCAAACAAAGGGACGTTTGTGTGTTAAGCACTTGTTTATTACCTTTTCCTGGTTTTAGGAACGCATTGTTCACTTACTTTGTATTCTAATAAAATGAAAGTAAGAGGAGGTTGAGTCTGATCAGTATTTACTGTTAGCTGATTCTGATTGAGTAACTTGTGGGCAAAGATGGAGTCGGCATCAATTTGGAGCTTGAAGATAGTTGGCAATGACACATCATAACTATTTGATCATCTGTGGTATTTTGAAGTAATCACAAGTGAAACGGCTTTAATTCATAACTCTTTACTTTTATTAGATGTTATCACCTTGGTTGCAATACAGAGACCGATCTTTCTTTTGTTCACAGTCTCTGATGTCATTAATATTCAGCATTATGTTAAATAGTACACATGATGATTCAGTAAATACAAACACAGGTCTAAAATGTACCAGTATAGATTTGTTACAACTGAGGACATTATGGAATAATGTTATAAACACTACATCATCGAGGATAGCATATATTTACAAAATGAAAAAAAACCTAAAAGATATAATGAAAAAGAAGTTAACAGCTTATGAACTAAACCTCCACAAAGACTAAACCACTAAATGTTCATATCTTTTCTCTTGCAGCATCAAGACAAAGTTTAGTATCGTTGACCCTGAGGTGGAGGCCGCTCAGGAGCGACTCGAAGCCATGAGGACTGGTCGTTACATCCAGAAAAAGCCTGCCACCAAGAAGGAACCACAGCCTCCAAGTCTGCCCAAAACAGCCACCGTGGCCAGCCGCAGTCGCACCCATGCACGCACCTCCCGCACCTCAAAAACAGGGGTCAGCAGCACCTGGACCAACAAGTCTAGTAGGGCAGAAGGGAAAGATATGGGGCCCGTGTCTCCACTCCCCCCACCACTGGTGAGAAGATACTGTGACCCCCACTCTATCCATTTCAACAACTATGTCAAATCCCAAGAGTTAGAGGACACATTTACATTCATTCTTCCTTTACAAATGTCATCTCCAACATCAGCTTTACTGGTTGAAATATTCGTTTTGAATTCCAGAATTCATGTAAAAGATTCACCTTATGACTTGTGGCATACCTTTTTGTGAAATAATAATATTGTATTATCTAAGTGACCATATGGTGAGCGTATGGCATTTGTTTATGACAGTCTTTTATTGCTGCACTTACTGTCCAGTTTGGGCGATTTTGTGGAATGGGCTCTACTTTCCCATTCCTGTTGAGTAGAGATTGTGTAGCCCAACTTGTCCAAGCCTCAGAAAGAGAAACTGTACACCGGACATCCATCTGCCAGCTTTGCTTATGGTGCTGGTAAGATTTGAAATGATGATGTACGTTCAGCCACTTCTCTCCACTCATTCAGAAAGAAGCTCAAAACCTATCTCTCTGCACAAGCATATCCACCCTAACTTCTGCTTTTCCTGGTATCTCTCCGTGGCTCTGACCCCTGCTATGTCTCAGGTTACTGATTATAGTTTTCTGCTTTTTCTGTTTGGTGGGCCTAGAGTCTGTCTAGATGGAGAAATAAGCACTATAAAAATACTATTGGGGTTAGGTAGAGACTCTGAGCATAATACCACTGCTAAGCAGAGAGTCTGAATTATATGAATGGCTGAGTTACTGGAGCAGGAGGCATTACTGTAATCAGTACTTGTTAAAAAACAACAAGGAATTTGAGATAAAATATCAATATTACATTGGTGTTCCTAGAAAATGGGTACATAGGTCACCAACCAAATGTCATGTAATACTGACTTAAAGTCTGAATATTGCAAGTACAAATAGTTGCATTGAAGTAGAATGTTACTTCAATATTTGTATCAACAGGGAATTGATACCGAGCTAGTCGAGCTTTGTCAGATAATAATACCTTGAAGTTTGAATGTTTACTATTTCAGATTGAGTCGATGGACGTGGCTGCAGGAGTGATTGTGAGAGAAGGAGACAGAGTGAAGAAAGGCCCCAGACAGGTAATGTGACGTGTATCAGTAAACCCAGGGATAAATATAAACAGATGCCTCCTCTTCTTTACAAATCTTCCGTTACACTCTCACACAATGCAAGACGTGCAAATGTTCACCTAGCTTGCCCATATGTGGGTTCATAACACTAGGACAACAGGAGGGAACTATTGATGTCCTGTTCCAACATGACCCTGGTTATGAAAGGGGATTTCAACACAACTTTCACTGAAGAAGTCTGTAACTAATGCTGAAATCATTCACATAATTTACTAGCCAGGTAGTTGCTTGTGTTAACTGTCAGCTAATCAATTAACTGTTTTCCAATGTTTAGCATACGGGTGTAAATAAACAATATGGCAGATCATGAGATGTAATAAAATTAAAAATTCGCCTAAAATTGTGTAAGTAGCAAATAATGTTCTATCTTTAACATAAAATACAGAGAGACTGCTTTGATTTGATACCTTTTAAGTCTTAACTTGAAATAGTGACAATTCTAACAGTCATGTAAAATGTGAGGCGATATAGTAGATATACTTGAGGAAACAGTTGATTGGTTCCACAATATTGACATCGACTAGTGCTTTGGTAACCTAATATTCAGTAAGTATATAGTTCATTGTTTCAGCCTTCCCTGTAACTGCATGTAACCATAAAGGGTTTTCAAAACCTAACTTTGACTAAAGAATCGTGTAACCTTATCTGGCTATACCATTAGTACTTGTTTTTTCAGCGCCCCAAAGATGAAGAGCTTATCGCGTTGACGATGCAGCGTGGACTTCGGCCAGTGAGACTGAACGATACTGCACCTCACATCACCGTCGCTCAGATCCTAGAAAACAGAACGCCCGTGGTGAAACCCATAGTGGACCAGTCCCCAGTGCCCCCAATAGCCAACTACCAGCGGGTGTGAACAGTGTACTCTGCCATGTGTCCCTGTGTATAAGTTAGAACCTCTCTCATCCAAACTTACATCATCCAAACTTACATTTTAATGAACTCACTTGCAGACCCTCATAATGACACTCTATAACTAATATAAACAAAATGACTGATGTAAAGGTTCTCTTATCCAAACAAATTCTTCCTCTCCAAACACATTTGTATAATAGACATTCCACTGAGTGAACAGTGAAATACAGCAAACTGCGCATCTTGCAGGCTTTGTGTTTGTACACTGTGTGTAACTAGGCCCAGTTCTATTTCTTATTTTGAAATTTAGTTGTTCAAGTCTTTGTAAGAAAGTATTAAAATGTCATCTGAAGGCAAAACATTCATCATTTTAATGTGGAGTTTTCTTTGTTACTAAGACTAGTACATGTATAGTTTTTCATACAATGTTACAAGTTGTTTCTTTGTGATTTCTGTAAGTGAATTTTCTAAGAGAATTATTTTACTACTGTTACAAGCTGTGTTTAACATGAGGTACGTGTGTTGGGTTGTGATCATTCATCTTTACTTTGTTAAGTCATCACATATCAAACATATATTTTCGTCATATTAGTTGTGTGGATTTAAGTATAAAGCACACCTAATACTGTTTTACACTCCCTTTGTTTTTGTTGCATTCATTTTGTTATATACTGAGCAAAATATAAAAAAGTAACTGAAATTGGAAGGAGAAATACCAGGTATTTTGGGGATGTAGTTGGAAAGTTGAATAAAATGCCAGTTATTGATTAGTTCTCTAAAGGGTACTGATGAAGTGAAATGAGTTAGTTTAGTTTTTGATACATTGTTTTGGAGAAAGAAAGCAAAATATTGCATAAATAAAAGAATGACAAAGTACAAGTCACACTTGAACCAGGTTTTACCAAGCTTTTAATGTACATATAGCACACTCATTGGAGGAATTCAGGAAAAATTTTCAATCACATGTATGTCATGTGTCTAATATTCTGTTGTATTAAATTTTGTTTAAATCGGTTTTAAGTACATTATAAAAGTAAAATCTTGAAACACAGAGGCTCTATCAGGACGTCTCAAAAACAATGAAAAGAAGCCAAGCTTGTGATTTATACAAGTGGGGCAAAACAGATAAATGGAGTGTTGTAAGAGTAGTTTCCTCCAAAACAAAACTAAACTGAGTATATGTGAACCATCCACTCCAATCTTTAACAAATACAGAATATGTTCATTTGAGAAATATTGTAAAGACGGGAATGGACTTTGTACAAATGTTGTATTTATATATAATGTTAAAATTCAATAAAGAACATAATCATTTTCACTGTTTTAATGATTTAAACAATAACTCACATTTATGTTGAATGTGTTCTCTATACATTCTTACATACTCAAGTGTTTATGTTAAGAATGTGACCACCAGTGTCTGAAATGTTTCTATATTGAGATAAACCTCCAGTTTGGCCCAGCACAGGAATCTCTCTGGTGTTTCATGTCATCAAATGCTATTTCTATGCTCCATTCAAGTGGAAAAGAACGGGAGGGTACACCAGTCTGGCACTGGCTAAACCCACAAGCCTTGGGACGATGAATGGTCCAATTTGAAAATTGCTTACAAGCTCTCATTTAAGTCCCCTTAAGCTGCCCTCCATCCATGAGGTAGTTATTTTGCAATTTGTCCACTAGATGTAAAAACAAAATAAAACCGGACATTTTATAATTAAATTTAAATTAAAGGGGATTCCCACCTTACCTTCCTCATGATTATAAAATTCAAAGGGAACATACTAAGGAAACAAACAAGTATGTTACTCTATCGAGGGAGAGCTTGGGGCATTTTGGGGGAATTATGGGCACTTGGAGAGTGAATAGGACACTACTGATCATGGCCATACTAAGGTAGGAAACAAAGAGAGGAAGTGTGTTGCTCTATCTAGTGAGAACTTGGGGCATTTTGGCCACCTGGCGAGTGACTAGGACACTACCAACCCAGTCCAGCTAAGGACACTTCTTTCTAGGGTTTAGCGAGACTGCTAGGGTGCCGGATGCATCCATTAGGTAAGGTACAAACTTATGAAAATTTAATTTACTTATTAATTTTTTTAGTTTCAGCATTCAAGGGAATGGCATGTATGAGAATGTGGAGGGACTGAGTTTGATTGGGCACAGCCTTTTAATGCATATGTTAACTTGTTGAATATTGGTGAGGTCCACTGTAATGACACATGTATAGTCATGGCTGGTCACCAGAAGAAAGGAATTGTAGGGGCCCACGAATATGGGTTTATTAAACTAGCAAGTTTGTACACTACAAATTGATAATTTATCTTATATGAGCTTCTTACAGAAATGGACTTTGCTAGCCCACAAAGAAACTAGAAAAATGTTTTTGCTAACAAAAACTAAGCGTCCCAAAAAGGTTCACTGCAATATAATATACAGTAGAAAAAGGTTTTTGAAAATAAAAACATGCAGTGCTGAGAGAAGAAGTAAAAGTTAAGCAGACAGTGTGGAAGTTCATGCATTAACATGAAAGAAAAATTTAAGCTTTATTTTGTTTTCTATGGTCATAAATTGCGAAAAGTTAATTGAATAAATGCTCTGGCTAAGAATGCATAAAGCATCAATACTTATAATAGGTCAAAAGTTACACCATAAAACTACTTAATTAAAGAGTACCAGTGCTTTATAAATGCCATATATCTATTTACATTTTAGAAAAAGGCATAGTAAAATGTGAGCCTTTAGAAAGGCAAGAAGTTTATGACACAATGCTTTGAACACATCTATCTGGTAAATCTGACCAGCTATCTAGACTCTTCACATAAGGTTTCCCAATACCTCTCAATACATTCTAAAACTCTAAAAGAATAAAAGAGATAAAAGCCAAAAACACAAAATCAGCTATTTTATGACCCCCAGTTTGACCCATAAGGGGGGTCCGGGGGTAAATCTGACCAGCTATCTAGACTCTTCACATATGGTTTCCCAATACCTCTTAATACATTCTAAAGCTGTAAAAGCAAGAATAAAGGAGATAAAAGGCCAAAACACAAAATCGACTATTTTATGACCCCAGTTTGACCCATAAGGGGGGATGCGGGGGTAAATCTGACCGGCTATCTAGACTCATCACATAAGGTTTCCCAATACCTCTTAATACATTCTAAAACTGTAAAAGCAAGAATAAAGGAGATACAAGGCAAAAACACAAAATCAGCTATTTTATGACCCCAGTTTGACCCATATAAGGGGGGCCGGGTAAATCTGACCAGCTATCTAGACTCTTCACATAGGTTTGCCAATACCTATTAATACATTCTAAAGCTCTAAAAGCAAAAATAAAGGAGATAAAAGGCAAAAACACAAAATCGGCTATTTTATGACCACAGTTTGACCCATAAGGGAGGGTCTGGGGGTAAATATGACCAGCTATCTAGACTCTTCACATATGGTTTCCCAATACCTCTTAATACATTCTCAAGCTCTAGAAGCAAGATTAAAGCAGATATAATGGGATAAGATGAAATTGGCTATTTTATGACCCCAGTTTGACCCCTACAGGGGGGTCGGGGGGAAATTTGACTTGCTTTCTAGACTCTCCACATATGGTTTCCTACTACCTCCCAATACATTTTATGGCTCTAAATGCAATACTTAAGAAGATAACAGGGGGGTTCACATGAATTTTAAGCTTTCTGATTGGTACCCGTGAGAAAATCACTCCTAAATCGGTCAATTTTCATCGGATTGCTCCCAAAATCTAATCAGCTCACGTTTTTGATAGTATAAACATGTGTATGAAGTTACAAGCCTCTGCGGTCAGTAGATTTTCTTGAACTGCGATGACGGGCGGGTGTACCCGAAAAAACTATTTTTTGATCATGTGACCTTGATAAAGATCAAAGGTCAAATTTAAGCATGTGGAAAAATTTTCCCACGCCTAAGGTATATAACTGCCAAATATGGTTAAAAAGCTTCAAATAATAAGGGAGATATTCAAGGGAGACCATAATGCGGCGGCGAGGAAACTGAGGTGAAACCAAATAAGCGCCCTTTCAGGGACGCTTAATTAAAAAGACAGGGCTTCCAAAATGACCAGCAAAGTTGTGTAAAGGTTAATATCAGTCTGAATTTAAAGGCATGGCAGGGGCCACGGTGGCAGTGGTAACACTCTCGCCTCCCACCTCTGAGGCCGGGGTTCGATTCCCGGCATGGCCTCAAGTGGGAAAGCTGGTAGTTGCTTGCCGATGGTCGGCAGTTTACAGTACAGAACCCTAACGAACTGTATGTACTGGTTTCCTCTGTCCTTCCAACTACCCGTCATGATATGACCTGTACAGTGTTGAAAGCGACGTAAAACCCCAAATAAATAAATAAATTAAAGGCATGGCACTGCGTCTTAAAAGACCCCTATGACCCACAGCTCTTTCACTACACTCTGGGTTTCTCTCTCAGTATACACTATAATACGTTTGTCTATACTGCTCAGATTGTTTACCATACTTCAGCCAGAAGATATATATATATATATATTAGCAATGGGTTGCAACATGAAGCTTTGACCAGACAATTTAACTTTTTGCCTATCAAACCACTAGATTGTTCCCCCATCACTCTCTTGTTCCAAAACAATGACTCGTGAAGAATAATTGTAAGTATTTCACACCATATATGGGCAGATCTGTCAGCAGTAATATATTGAAGAATGCACTGAATGTCTATGTCTTTCCCTTTACAAATTCTTTGGTTGATTGTACTGTTTAGGATAATCTCACGTGAATGAAAAAATTTACTTTTATGTACATGGGTTAGCATAAAGTGGGTTGACTTTTCATGTAAACTTATGTAAGAAATAATGCATAACTATCTTTCAATTGAAAAAAAATTGCACAAAATCTTTGAAAACTGTCTGCAAAAAACATTCATGAAGTGAATCCACTTTTTAAATTTAAAAATACTTCTCCTATATCCTTATTTTGACCAAAATCAATTTGTAGGTTTATTGTATTTAAAAGTTTACCAAAATGTTCAGAGGAAAGAAAATATCAGTAAGTTAATGAATAATAGGTTTGGTTTGTAAACGTGCCATGGTGCAATTGCAGTCAGGCCATTTCCTCTAATAAGAAGGGCCAAAAAAATCTAATTTGATAGTTAATTTATTGAATTTAACAGACATTAAAACATTGAAATCTAACCTATTGCAATGTGGGCTATGCATTGTGATTTTTTTCCCAAAAATTCTGATACAAAAATAAAGCATGTTTTTTATTTTGGTAGAAATTTTTGAAAAGTCGACCCAATTCATGAATCAACCCACTTCATGCTAGCCCATGTAATCAGTGCCTCTAGTATTCCCACGACATGTGTGGATATTTTAGCTGACATCAAGACTGGGTGCCTCAAATTTCCCATCGATATGTTGGAGATCAAAACATTAACAGCATTAATGTCAAGTAAAAATGCTTCCAGACAACTCCAGCAATTGTACAAACATTGCTGTGTACGACCTAAAGGTTTATTTGTTAAATGCCAGCAGTTTGGCAAAATGTGGATTGTATTGCACATATTGTGCTCGATAACCAGCATCAAACAGATAATAAGCGAGTTGTAAGCACTTTTAAGTTTGGCTGTCCACGTTGGACCTTGAAGGAGGGGTCCAAGGTCAAATCTGACCCCATCAAAAGATACCCAGCCCATGTCTATAAGTTGGTTCCACATTGCAAACCTCTAGCACCAATAATAAGTGAGTTATAAGCACTTTTAAAGTTTGGCTATCCTTGTTTGACTTGAAGGAGGGGGTTCAAGGTCAAATTTGACCATATCAAAAGATTCCCAGCCCATGATTTCCTATAAGTTGGTTTGAGACTGCAAACGTCTAGGACCAATAATAAGCTTGTTATAAGCACTTTTAAGTTTGGCTATCCTCGTTTGAACCTGAAGGGGCCCAAGGTCAAATATAACCACATCACAAGATTCGCAGCCCATGACTTCCTAGAGGTTGGTTTCACATTGCAAACCTCTAGGACCAATAAAAAGGGAGATATAGGCACTTTTAAAGTCCGCTATGTAGGGTACTTTGGCACTCCATGGATGACGTTGAATTAAGAGCTTCAAGGTCAAATGTTTGCAAGGTTGTAGAGGACATGTATATCTGTTTTACATATTATCTATGAAGAGATTCAACCGTCTACCTATGAGAAACAGCCAGTTGAAAAATGTAGATAATTTTCAAAGAAATGCCCGCGGCGGCCATCTTGTTTTTCAGAATAAGGCTAATTTCAGTCCCAGAGAAGCTTACCCCCAATGAAGATATCCTGCAAATTTGGTGAACCTAGCTGGTGTAGTTTTCCTCTGAGAGTGTTCATGCCGAAAATCTCTCTAAGCGCAGCGGCGACGGCGTAGCGAACGCTAAACCAAAGTATCCACCGGACAATTAAAAGTAAGGTGGGTGTGCTTTAGTGTAAAATTAGGTTTTGACTAAGAAGCAAAGTAACAAGTTAACCGTTAAGGTGTAAAAAGTAGGTGAAAAGTACATTTAATCAAAATACTGTAAATGCAATACTTTTCAAGTTATAACTGATTTACTCGACAGTGATAATCTGAAAGTAGCTATGGCTCATCTATACAATGAGCTATAAGTCCGCAGTTTTACTATTTTATAGCTGCCCCAAAAGTAGGTGAATAACAATTTTAACTAAATTCTGTAACTGCAATAGTATTTGAGATACAATTGATGTACTCAATAGTGAAAACCTGAAAATAGCTATGGCTCAGCTATGAAATGAGCTACAGGTTTGCAATATCAATATGTTATAGCTGACCCGAAAGTAGGTGAATAACATATTTAAAGAAAATTCCCTAAATCCAAAAGTTACAACTGATTTACTCAACAGTGAGAACCTCAAAATAGCTAAAGCCCTGCTTAAAGTTTGCAATGAGCTACAGGTCTGCAATTTTACTGTTTTGGTTGACCCAAAAGTACATGAACCTGAAATTAGCTATTGCTGCTCAGCTATGCCAGGAGCTACACATCTACAATTTTACTATGTTATAGCTGATCCAAAAGTAGATGAATAACATATTTTAAAAAAATTCGCAACTGACAAGTCAGCTGACATAAAAAAAATTTAAAAATTAAAAAAAATAAGGATTTAACTGAAAATTTCAATCCTGAAATAAACTTCTACAAAAGTAGTAACTGCTTGTATTATACAGAGCTGAATGATTGCTTAAAAGGGAAGACATAAAGTTTTAGTTTTGTGAATTTAAATTGAGGTTTGTGTAATAAGGCCAATAGGGGTTTCGCTGTGAGCTGCAAAGCCATCAGAGACTCGAGTAGTGCACTGAGGCGGTCACCCATCCCAACACTAACATAGTTGTTGCTGCTTAATTTCAGTGAAGTAACAGATACTCATCACCCTATGACACAATTCATGAAAGTCTGGAGACATGAGAAAATGAAAAAAAAGGGGAAAAAAGTGATCTCTAGAAATGCGAGCTTCACTAGAGCTCGCGTTTAAAAACATTTGACAGACTTCATTTAGTTCTTGTAAATGTTTGTACAAAAAGTGTTCATAAGCAAGTCAGAGATGCCTGGTCAACATGACAGTAACATCACCAAATACCAAAAAAAAAAGCTTGCATCTTTGTAACTATAGCTTATGTACAACATTCAGTAGCAGGAAAGTTAGAAGGAAAGCGTAAGTAACCTGGGGCCTGTAAATCGAAGCATTCGTAAAATAGTTAACTAACCAATACTTAACAACAATATAATGGCATATTAACTAAAGCATTCAGTGGGTAAATGGAAAGCACTCTTTATGTTTTCGTTACATTATGCTTTCGTTTGGTAACTATAGAGTAAATGTGTGGCTGTATTTGGTTGTGTGTTTGTATGCAGCAGTGTCCTTTGCCACAGTACCTTATTTGGCAGACACATAAGAGTGGGGTTTACATATTTTAATCACTAACATTGACATAGATCTAAAGTACCATCTACCTACTGGTGTAATCAGAGATTAAGGCCAACTTAATAAAAGTATATAGTTAAACATTTTAAATACTCTATATTGAGTATACAGAGATATATTTGCAATAAACTAAGATAGCAACATAGATTAGGTTAAGGTGGCCATACTGTAGCTTGGACCAATTGGTTGTCTTTGTAAGTCTTTGTAACTAGTGGACAGGATGACATTAAGGTTGAAACTTAGAGTGAAGTTAATTTTTGAGTAATTTTACTTTACCAACATAGATTTTGGGCCAAGCTGAGGTTATGTATAACTTTAAGCATTTACGTATGATAATAATATGATAATTTAGATTTTCTGGTTAAGTAGAATGGGTTAAGGAGTAAATACTGTGGTGAACAATCTAATAAGTATCCCATTGCTGTTTCGCAGATTAAAAATGATGAATATTCATTAATATGTATAAATGTAAATGAACTATTAAAAGGTGTAAACATAAAAGATGAGTAAAATTGTAAGATCTGCACTTAAAACAAAGATAGTCAAGACTTACAAAAAAAATAAAGATAATCATTAAAACAAGAGGAGAGTGCCCGTGAACGGGCACTGTGTCAGCTGACTGAATGTTTTTGATTTGTGATGGTGATAATGAGAGGAAAGCATAATTATCAGGGAAAGGGTTGTACAGAAATACAGTAAATGGTAACTGAACAGCATGTTCGAAAGATATTCCGAAGCTGACAGAAAAAAAGGACAAAAAAGTTGTGCCCTGCAAATGGTATTATGAAATAAAGTAACAAGGTAATTGTTTAAGTGTAAAAAGTAGGTTAAAAATATTTAAAGAAATACTATAAATGCAATATCCTCGTTTGACCATGAAGAAGGGGTCCAAAGGTCAAATCTGACCATACCAAAAGATTCCCAGCCAAAGAATTTAGGATGGTTTACCATCCCAAACCTCTCGGACCAATAATAAGTGAGTCATAGGCACTTTTTAAGTTTGGCTATCCTTGTTTGACCTTGACGGAGGGGTCCAAGGTCAAATCCGACCACACAAAAAAATTCCCAGCCCATGATTTCCTGTAGCTTGTTTACCATCCCAAACCTGTAGGACCAATAATAAGCGAGTTCTAAGCAATTGTAAGTTTGGCTATCCTCAACTGACCTTGAAGGAGGGGTCCCAGGTCAAATCTGACCACACCAAAAGAATCCCAGCCCATGATTTCCTATATGTTGGTTTACCATCCCAAACCTCCAAGACCAATAATACGCGAGTTATAAGCACTTTAAGTTTGGCTATCCTCATTTGACCTTGAAGGAGGGGTCCAAGGTCAAATCCGACCACACCAAAAAATTCCCAGCTCATGATTTTCTATAGGTTGGTTTTCATTCCAAACCTCTAGGACCAATAATAAGCGAGTTATAAGCACTTTTATGTTTGGCTATCCTCATTTGACCTTGAAGGAGGGTTCCAAAGTCAAATCGGACCATATTAACAGATTCCCAGCCCATGATTTCCTACAGGTTGGATACAATGATTTACTCAACAGTGAGAACCTGAAAGAAGCTATTGATCAGCTATGCCATGACATAGAGGACTGCAATTTCACTATGTTATAGCTGACCAAAACGTCTGTGAATAACATATTTAACAAAATACTCTAAATGTAATAGTTTTCAAGTTACTACTGATTTACTCAAGAGTGAGAACCTCAAAGTAACTATTACTCAGCTATGCCATGAGCTACATGTCTGAATTTTTGCTCTGTTATAGCTGACCTAAAAGTAGGTGAACAACATATTTAAGCAAAATACTGTAAATCCAATAGTTTTCAAGTTACAACTGATTTACTCAATAGTGAGAACCTGAAAATAGCTATTGCTCCGCTATGCCATGAGCTATAGGTCTGTAATTTCACTATGTTATAGCTAACCCAAAAGTAGGTGAACAATATATTTTAACAAAATACTCCAAATGCAATATTTTTCAAGTTATAGCCAATTTACTCAACAGTCAGTGCCTGAGAATAGCTATTGCTCAGTTGTGCCATGAGCTACAGGTCTGTAATTTCACTATGTTATAGCTGACCCAAAAGTAGCTGAATAACATATTTGCACAAATTTCTGTAAAGGCAATAGTTTTCCAATTACAACTGATTTACTCAATAGTGAGAACTTCAAAGTAGCTATTACTCAGCTATGCAATGAGCCACAGGTCTGGAACTTCACTATGTTATAGCTGACCCCAAAATAGGTGAATAACATATTGCAACAAAATACTCTAAATGCAATAGTTTCCAAGTTATAAGTGATTTACTCAACAGTGATAACCTAAAAGTAGCTATTACTCAGCTATGCCATGAGCTACAGGTCTGAAATTTTACTATGTTATAGCTGACCCAAAAGTAGCTGAATAACATATTTATACCAAATTCTCTAAATGCAATAGTTTTCAAATTATAAGTGATTTGCTCAACATTGAGAACTTCAAAGTAGCTATTACTCAGCTATGCAATGTGTCACAGGTCTGGCACTTCACTATGTGATAGCTAACCCCCAAATAGGTGAATAACATATTGAAACAAAATACTCTAAATGCAATAATTTCCAAGTTATAAGTGATTTACTCAACAGTGATAACCTAAAAGTAGCTATTACTCAGCTATGCCATGAGCTACAGGTCTGAAATTTTACTATGTTATAGCTGACCCAAAAGTAGCTGAATAACATATTTATACCAAATTCTCTAAATGCAATAGTTTTCAAATTATAAGTGATTTGCTCAACATTGAGAACTTCAAAGTAGCTATTACTCAGCTATGCAATGTGTCACAGGTCTGGCACTTCACTATGTGATAGCTAACCCCAAAATAGGTGAATAACATATTGAAACAAAATACTCTAAATGCAATAATTTCCAAGTTATAAGCGATTTACTCAACAGTGATAACCTCAAAGTAGCTATTACTCAGCTATGCCATGAGCTACAGGTCTGAAATTTTACTATGTTATAGCTGACCCAAAAGTAGGTGAACAACATATTTAAGCAAAATACTGTACATGCAATAGTTTTCAAGTTACAACTGATTTACTCAATAGTGATGACCTAAAAGTAGCTATTACTCAGCTATGCCATGAGCTACAGGTCTGAAATTTTACTATGTTATAGCTGACCCAAAAGTAGCTGAATAACATATTTATACTAAATTCTCTAAATGCAATAGTTTTGCAATTACAACTGATTTACTCAATAGTGAGAACCTCAAAGTAGTCATTACTCAGCTATGCAATGAGCTACAGGTCTGAAATTTTACTATGTTATAGCTGACCCAAAAGTAGGTGAACAACATATTTAAGCAAAATACTGTAAATGCAATAGTTTTGAAGTTATAACTGATTTACTCAATAGTGATGACCTAAAAGTAGCTATTACTCAGCTATGCCATGAGCTACAGGTCTGAAATTTTACTATGTTATAGCTGACCCAAAAGTAGCTGAATAACATATTTATACGAAATACTCTAAATGCAATAGTTTTCCAATTACAACTGATTTACTCAATAGTGAGAACTTTAAAGTAGCTATTACTCAGCTATGCCATGACCTACAGATCTGAAATTTCACTATGTTATAGCTGGCCCAAAAGTAGCTGAATAACATGTTTATACGAAATTCTCTAAATGCAATAGGTTTTAAGTTACAAGTGATTTACTCAATAGTGAGAACTTCAAAGTAGCTATTACTCAGCTATGCAATGAGCCACAGATCTGAAACTTCACTATGTTATAGCTGATCCCAAAATAGGTGAATAACATATTGAAACAAAATACTGTAAATGCAATAGTTTCCAAGTTATAAGCGATTTACTCAACAGTGATAACCTAAAAGTAGCTATTACTCAGCTATGCCATGAGCTACAGGTCAGAAATTTTACTATGTTATAGCTGACCCAAAAGTAGCTGAATAACATATTTATACGAAATTCTGTAAATGCAATAGTTTTCCAATTACAACTGATTTACTCAATAGTGAGAACTTCAAAGTAGCTATTACTCAGCTGTGCCATGACCTACAGATTTGCAAATTTAATAAGTAAATTAAATTTTTATAAGTTAATACCCTATCCAATGGACAATAGCTTATCCGGTCGGCGCAGACCGGCCCGCCAAACGTCAGAAAAAGACGTCCTGTGTCTCCACCGGCAAGCCGGTCCCTAGTACTAGTGCACTCGCCAGGTGGCGTGTAGTACTTCCTCCCTGTCTAGACAGAGTGACGTCATGGCATCTTTTTCGTTGCCTAGACCTACGGGATGACCCTAGTAACTGAAAAGCGGGGTCGGTCTGGGAGGGTCTTGTGTGTCCATTGGATAGGGTATTAACTTATAAAAATTTAATTTACTTATTAAATTTGCAATTTTATTGCGTTAATACATCCTATCCAATGGACAATAGCTGAATAACTACCGCTTGGTCGGCGGGTAAGTTACTAGGGACTAACACTCGTTTGAACTCATATCACATTCAATGACAATTTTCTAAGCCTGGGTAAACCTTCAGGCTATGGTCGAATATCATCATCCGGTTATCCGGAGACTAACCGTCAGAGTCGACCATGTACTCCCCCCCCCTTTTTGTTTAACAGACCTGCTCTGAGGTAGGGGAAGAGAGAGAGAGAGAGTTCAGTCCCATAGATTTAGCCTCCCTAAGGAAGTACGTCCAATTTTTTTTTTTTTTTTTTTTTTTTTTTATATACTGCTTAACTATAAGTGCAATATGTACAGAAATGTACCATAATTACATATGTACAAGAAAAAGGACTCCTCTAGGTACTGGCCTGTTGGTGGATCTGCTGAGCAGCCACCACAGGACCCAGGTGGTAGAGCTCTGAGTCGGCCCAAGCCACATCCTTCAGATAAAACTGTGTGAAGGTGTTATGGGATTTCCAGTGACAGGCTGCCAGTATCTGTTCTAAGGAAACTCCTGACTGGAAGGCCTTAGAGGCAGCAAAGGCCCTAACATCATGAGCTTTAACTTGATGCAGGGTATGGGCGTGGTGATCAGAGAGCTCATAGCATAGGATCACAGTCTGTTTGATCCAGGAGGAGATAGTGGCAGGAGAAATGTCCTTGTCGAAGCCTTTCTTGAAGGAGACAAAAACTAATTCTTTTCCCTGCCTGATGGTTGAGGTCCTGTCCAAATAGTAGCGCAAGGCTCTGATCGGACAGAGGGATCTATCAGGTTTGAGGGACCTATCCAGAGTAGGGGCCAGAGCTGGTATGACCACTGGAGCAACACTCTCTGGACCCTCCTTGGCCAGCTGGTTCTTGGAAAGAAAGCTGGGAGATGGAAACAGGGACACTTTGGACCAATCAGCCTGGTGTCTGATATTTTTATGTTGCCAAGCGTGGATCTCACTCCTCCTTTTCCCAGAACCCAAAGCCAGAAGGAAGACAGTTTTGAACGTCAGGTGCTTTAGCGATGCCTCCCTAAGGGGTTCAAAAGGGGCCTTTGTCAACTGGTGTAAAACCAGAGAAAGGTTCCAAGAGGGTATTCCTCTCCGCCCTTTGGGTCTGTCTCTGTGGAAACTTTCCAGGAGACGAGTGAGATTTTCATCCTTGCTGATATTAACTTGGGTATTACCCAGTTTATCAGCAATGGCAGACCTGTAACCATCAATAGTACTAGGTTGCAACTTCTTGACCTCAAAAAGATGCAATAAGAAGTTTGCTACCGACTTCACAGGTGGTGACCTGAAGTCCACCTGATTGATGACGCACCACTTTGTAAAAATGGCCCACTTTGCCTCATAGACTGATCTGGTTGATCTTCTTTGCGGAGCCTCAATTCGCGCTGCCACTGCTTCAGAGAAACCCTGCTCTTTGATTGCTGTGGCTCTAGGAGCCATGCATGAAGATTGAGATTTGTCAGATTCCTGTGAGGGATCTGATTGAAGGGCTGTGTCAACAGGTTGGACAGGTTGGGCAGGCTGAGAGGGACCTGACTGGACATGGTCACCAAGTCCCAAAACCAAGGCATGTTGGGCCACCCCGGGGCAATCAGAATTAGCCTCTTGCAAGGGGAATTTTGGAGCTTCTCCACCACCTTGCCTAACATGGCCGTCGGTGGAAAGGCGTATGCATCTAGATTCTCCCATGGCAAGGTGAGAGCATCTACTGCTACTGCCAAGGGGTCCGGTACTGGAGAGACAAATTGAGGTAACTTGTGGTTGAACCTCGTGGCAAACAGATCTATCTGAGGTCGGTGCCATAGGTTGCAAATCCTGTGAAAAATTTCTGGAAGGAGGGACCATTCCGTCTGGATGGTCTGCCCTAGTCTGGATAGCTTGTCCGCTATTACGTTCAGACGGCCTGGAATGTGTCGGGCTTTTAGAGTCACTTGACGTTGGGAGCACCAGGTCAATATTCTCCACAGTAGGGCACAAAGCGGGCCCGACCTCATGCCTCCTTCCTTGTTTATGTAGGCTACCACTGTAGTATTGTCGGTTGCTACCAGAACTATTCTGCCTACGCAGAGATTTTGGAACTCTCTTAGAGCAAGGAAGACTGCTTTTAGTTCCAGATAGTTTATGTGCAACTTGCTTTCCGGAACCGACCAAGAGCCCCTTGCCGTGAATTCGTTTAAGTGAGCGCCCCACCCTTCTTTTGATGCGTCTGTAAAGACTTGCAGAGCATGTCTTATGGGGTGTAGTGGTTGGCCTTGTAACACGTTGCTCTCCTCCAGCCACCACTGTAAGTGTGGGTGGAGTGACTTTGGTAGAGGAATGAATTTTTCCAGTGATTCTGGTACTCTCCAATTGTTTTTGAGATGCCATTGAATGGGTCTCATGTGTAGGCGGCCTAAGTGAACCTGTTTTTCCGTGGCTGTCAGCAGGCCTATGAGAGACATGAATTGCCGGACCGGACAGGCCGGTAGAAGCAAGTGAGCTTGAATTTTCTCTTGGAGACTCTCCCATCGGTCCGGAGTTGGTCTGACCCGGCCGGACTTGAGGTCAAACTGGTAACCTACAAAATTGAAAACCTGCTTTGGTTCCAGCTCCGACTTCTCTGTATTCACGAGCCAACCC
Organism: Sabellastarte sp. h YS-2021; assembly: GCA_964017235.1. Lineage (NCBI taxonomy): Eukaryota > Metazoa > Annelida > Polychaeta > Sabellida > Sabellidae > Sabellastarte > Sabellastarte sp. h YS-2021. Next base: position 2,191,925 of record OZ024931.1, read on the forward strand.
AGTTCCAGACACATTTCTACTAACATCTGTGTGTGTCGGTGGCAGGTAGTGTATGATTCTGCCCTTACCAACCAGTCGTCTAGGTACTGGTGGATCCTTATACCCTTGCGCATGGCCATTAGTTTCACTTCTTTGACTAAAATAGTGAACTCCATGGGAGCTGTGGACAGTCCGAAGGGCAATGCTCTGAATTGGTATGTCTGACCTTGTACATGAAATCTGAGGTATTTCCTGGACTGGTCCTGTATTGGGATATGGAAGTAGGCATCCCTGAAATCTACCGACGTAATCCACTCCCCTTGTCGGAGGGATGTTCTGATAGTTTCCGGAGTCTCCATTTTGAATTTTTCCACCTTCAGGAACAGATTCAATTTGCTTAAGTCCAGAATCGGTCTCCATTTGTTGTTTGGCTTGGGGACCAGAAACAATCTGTTGAAAAACCCCAGAGAACTTTGGTTGTGTACTAACTCTACAGCGTTTTTGTCTATAAGCTGATGTAATGCCTCCAACAGGTAGCTGTTCCTGTGAGGATTGACATAACAGCTTATGACAGTGGGGGACCTGCTGAGATGTGGCCGGATCCGGAAGGGGAGCGTGTAACCCTGTTTTAAGATCTGAATCACCCTGGGACCAGCACCCAGATCCAGCCAAGTTTTCCAAAAAATTTGAAGTCTGGCTCCTACAGGCAAGTTTGGAACAACATTTGGGGCACATGAGGCATGATTTACATAAGACAATTGAGTGACACAAGAAGCACTGTTCACATATTTTAATTCTTGTTTTATGCAATGACAATCTGTTGCCCCGGGACTTACTCCTTTCTTTTGCGAATGCCCGGGGACAGAAATGGCAGGTTTTACAACATTTAAGCTTACAGTCAAAGAGTTCAAAGTCTGTTCTGTCATGATGCTCCCGGCCAGCAGTCTGTTTGGGAACTGAGTTAAACAATAACTGTCATTTATATGACTGCTGGCCCTTGGCACTACGGGAGGAAAAGTTGGTAGAACGTCCTCTGCCTCTCTTGAACTGTCGTGATCTACCTATGTTTTTCCATGCCGGCCTGTCCTGCTTGCCCTCCGACCTACTCTCAGTTTTCTTGGTTTCAGACCTTTCATAAGGATGGTATCTTAGCTTATTTCGTCCATAGGAAACCGGCTGACCCTTATTGTCAAAGTGGGAGATCTCCTCCTCCGCTTTCTTAATAATAGCATCGGGAAAAAGAGTTCCAATCTGCAAAGGGGCGGTTCTAAGGGCGGCAAAAGTGTCAGGTTTTATCCCATGCTTGAGGTGGCTAAGGTAAGCATCCCGCCGGGCCAAAGTGGAGTTACCCATGGTAATGAAAACAAAGTCCGTGAGGTGCTCCATGGTTTTGGCCGCTGCTTGTGTAATACTACTGTTAAAGTTCATGAGGAACTGCAGCTCATCAGATGCGTCGGAGACCTTCTTGGAAGCTTTGCCTTTAGACTCACTCCTGATAGTTTTTAGTTGAGATTGCATTTCTTGCTGCACCTTGAAGAGGCAGCGGTTGAAGCTAGCCGCTTGGTTGCATATCACTGAGGCCTCACGCGCACTCTTTTCCCATTTGCGTAGGGTGTCCTGTGAGATACGGCGAGACGCAGGTGGGATGGAGGTCATACCAGTTTTCCTTGAAATTCTGCTGAAACTACTGTTAAGTTTTGACGGTCCAGTATTCCAACAAGAAACTGTAGAAGGATCAGTTGATTGTCCGGGAAAGAGCCCGTACCATTTACTTTGTGACCTAGCAGGTCTTAAGAATTGATCCATGGACAAATGACCGGCTTCGGAAGTCCTGGATGGGTAACCTTCAATGAGAGTCAAATTGAGTCTATTTAGCTTCTTACAAAGCCACTCTTCTGTGGGCATTTGTACTGAGACTTTATTTGGAACCGGAGCTTTCGGACCCGCAAAGGGGTTGTCATCTGAACGACTGGAGCTATCCATGTCAGGTACGTGGGTCCAACCCATGAAGGAGCGAATGCCAGACATGGTTTCCCTATATGTCTGCTCTTCCGAAGATGGTTGGTCTGTTTCAGCAAAGTCCTGATCCTCAGAGAGTTCACCCTCCTCTACAAATATCTGGACCGGAGGTCGGTCGGAAAAGTCACTATCCACTTGAGAATCAATACTTGACACGCTGTCTCGTCTATCAGAATGATGAAGAGGGGGAGACTCTGAACCGGCCACAAAGGAAGTGCCTGGCCGGTTGGTGCGAGGTCGGTCGGAGAGCAGTTTACTAGATGACTGAGCCTTAGGAATTGCTGGATCAGTGTCTGAAGGCAGGTTATCCACTTGAAGTCGGTCGGTTGCAGGCTTACCGGTCGACTGAGAGCTTTCAGCAATGTCTGGACCAGTGCGCCCTGAAGTAGATGGTCTGGGTCGGTGAGAGTCAGGCTTAGGCTTACCGGCCGACTTATGCATAGAAGCATGTGTGTCTGGGCCAGTGCGCTCAGAGGAAGATTGTCTGTGACTCAGCTTCTCCGTTAACAGCTTACCGGTCGACTTATGCTGTGAAGCATGTGTGTCTGGACCAGTGCGCTTATTTGGTGAAGAATCAACTGGTTGAAAAAAGGGTTCTGAATCCTTCCTAATACCAGCAGGTGGAGTGTGTGCAGGGGATACACGGACCTCTGAAGTGAAGCTAGGCTGCAAAGACTTCGATAAGAGAAGAGCTTCAATCCTGTTGAAACGTTCGGACCATTTCTGGTCTAATTCAGAGATCTTACTATCAGTGGAAGACGATTCTACAGGCTTCTTAGACTTGGAGGGAAGTTTATCTTTCTTAGTCTTCTTTTTCGGAGGAGCAGAATCTACTTGAGAAGACTGAGAGTCACCCACAACACCAATAACCTCAACAGAAGAGGGATCAACGAGGGTGTCTTCCGTAGTGGGGTTAGTGGACTCAGCACGTTTAGCCTCCCATTTCTCTTTCTTTATCTTGTAGGAAGGCGTGGCAAGTTGGATACGTTGTTCTGGGGTGAGAGAGTTACATAAAGAGCAATCAGAAGTGTCTTTATCAGCCACACAGGGTTCCTCACCTTTCCCTTTGTCGCGACAGCGCGCACAGAATACATGTCTATCAAAACTGGCCATCGCGTGGCCACAACTTCCCCTCCTTTGTCCTGGTGAAGACATAATGTTCTACACACTCTTAGAAGAACTCAGAAGCAAATAAAAGTTAAAAACTTGAAGAAATTAAACACAAAAAATCCTGGCTGCTATGAAAAAGCGTCCACACTAGTTCGCGCCAAACGAAAAAGATGCCATGACGTCACTCTGTCTAGACAGGGAGGAAGTACTACACGCCACCTGGCGAGTGCACTAGTGCTAGGGACCGGCTTGCCGGTGGAGACACAGGACGTCTTTTTCTGACGTTTGGCAGGCCGGTCTGCGCCGACTGGATAAGCTATTGTCCATTGGATAGGATGTATTAACGCAATAAAACTGAAATTTCACTATGTTATAGCTAGCCCAAAAGTAGCTGAATAACATATTTATACGAAATTCTGTAAATTACAACTGATTTACTCAATAGTGAGAACCTCAAAGTAGTTATTACTCAGCTATGCAATGAGCTACAGGTCTGAAATTTTACTATGTTATAGCTGACCCAAAAGTAGGTGAACAACATATTTAAGCAAAATACTGTAAATGCAATAGTTTTCAAGTTACAACTGATTTACTCAATAGTGATGACCTAAAAGTAGCTATTACTCAGCTATGCCATGAGCTACAGGTCTGAAATTTTACTATGTTATAGCTGACCCAAAAGTAGCTGAATAACATATTATACGAAATACTCTAAATGCAATAGTTTTCCAATTACAACTGATTTACTCAATAGTGAGAACTTTAAAGTAGCTATTACTCAGCTATGCCATGACCTACAGATCTGAAATTTCACTATGTTATAGCTGGCCCAAAAGTAGCTGAATAACATGTTTATACGAAATTCTCTAAATGCAATAGGTTTTAAGTTACAAGTGATTTACTCAATAGTGAGAACTTCAAAGTAGCTATTACTCAGCTATGCAATGAGCCACAGATCTGAAACTTCACTATGTTATAGCTGATCCCAAAATAGGTGAATAACATATTGAAACAAAATACTGTAAATGCAATAGTTTCCAAGTTATAAGCGATTTACTCAACAGTGATAACCTAAAAGTAGCTATTACTCAGCTATGCCATGAGCTACAGGTCAGAAATTTTACTATGTTATAGCTGACCCAAAAGTAGCTGAATAACATATTTATACGAAATTCTGTAAATGCAATAGTTTTCCAATTACAACTGATTTACTCAATAGTGAGAACTTCAAAGTAGCTATTACTCAGCTGTGCCATGACCTACAGATCTGAAATTTCACTATGTTATAGCTGGCCCAAAAGTAGCTGAATAACATATTTATACTAAATTCTCTAAATGCAATAGTTTTGCAATTACAACTGATTTACTCAATAGTGAGAACCTCAAAGCAGTTATTACTCAGCTATGCAATGAGCTACAGGTCTGAAATTTTACTATGTTATAGCTGACCCAAAAGTAGGTGAACAACATATTTAAGCAAAATACTGTAAATGCAATAGTTTTCAAGTTACAACTGATTTACTCAATAGTGATGACCTAAAAGTAGCTATTACTCAGCTATGCCATGAGCTACAGGTCTGAAATTTTACTATGTTATAGCTGACCCAAAAGTAGCTGAATAACATATTTATACGAAATACTCTAAATGCAATAGTTTTCCAATTACAACTGATTTACTCAATAGTGAGAACTTTAAAGTAGCTATTACTCAGCTATGCCATGACCTACAGATCTGAAATTTCACTATGTTATAGCTGGCCCAAAAGTAGCTGAATAACATGTTTATACAAAATTCTCTAAATGCAATAGGTTTTAAGTTACAAGTGATTTACTCAATAGTGAGAACTTCAAAGTAGCTATTACTCAGCTATGCAATGAGCCACAGATCTGAAACTTCACTATGTTATAGCTGATCCCAAAATAGGTGAATAACATATTGAAACAAAATACTGTAAATGCAATAGTTTCCAAGTTATAAGCGATTTACTCAACAGTGATAACCTAAAAGTAGCTATTACTCAGCTATGCCATGAGCTACAGGTCTGAAATTTTACTATGTTATAGCTGACCCAAAAGTAGCTGAATAACATATTCATACGAAATTCTCTAAATGCAATAGTTTTGAAGTTATAAGCGATTTACTCAACAGTGATAACCTAAAAGTAGCTATTACTCAGCTATGCCATGAGCTACAGGTCTAAAATTTTACTATGTTATAGCTGACCCAAAAGTAGCTGAATAACATATTTATACGAAATTCTCTAAATGCAATAGTTTTTAAGTTACAAGTGATTTTACTCATGATGGAAGTTACTGAAAAGCCCAAAAGTAGCTATTACTCACTTAGCTATTGAGACAGGCACCCAACTTACTCACCATATTGTAGCTATGAAAAAAGTAGCTGAATAACATATTTTAACAAAATGCTCTAAATGCAACACTTTTCAAGTTATAAATGATTTTGTGCATGATTTCATGAATTTTAATGCATTAAAAATTATTAAAAAAATTTATTAAAAAAAAAGTAAGACAGATCCAGGTCTCATACTCACACAAGAGAATCTACCTCTGGCCTAGTACATATATGCAAGATATGAGAGAAATCCCTGCAATAGTCACTGAGAAAATTGTGATTAAGTGTTGAAATTTTCATACTTTTGGTGGGGGTACCCCCCTTGTAATGTCTCTAGCAAACAGACGAACAGACAGATTTGCATGCCTTGAACAATTTTTCATCCTCGATAGATAAGGTATCTTTTAAAAAAAACAGCACGTCTCTAGGCCTTGTAGTTTTGGAGGAGAAGTTGTTCACGCGGACGCGGACGCGTACGCGTACGCCCACGCCGCAGAGTGACGACATAATGTCAGCTGACTGACAAGTCAGCTGACATAAAAAGTCTTAGCATCTCAACTTGTGAGATTCATGTACTATGTGAGAAAAGTTAACCAAATATCTTAAGAAAATGTGATATTTATCTGTGTTAGTAGAGATCCCCTTCAATTCATAAATGTTCATTGAAATGTATTATTCACTCGACCAAATCCAATGTAAATTACCATTAAAAGTCACTTTAACTTGGTGCACAATATTCAGTAATTTTGTTTCATACAGCAATTGTAACTTCATATTTATTTGGAAGTAAAGAATAAAGATTTTAATGCAACTAACAGTTAACAACAGGGTCTGAGTTATCGTTAAATTTGAGGGGTTTTTACGAAAAATTAACCAAGGCTAAACTAGCTAAGGTTTTGATTTACACGAGAGTTTGCTAACTTAGGGTTAACTTAGAGTTAACCAATTAGTTAGCAGAACGAAGGCTTTGATTTACAGGCCCCAGGTTGATGCAAAGATGAAGTGTCTTGTTCAAGCTGGTTGCTAGTCAGTCCACTTGAAGGCCCTTCCAAATCTTGAAAATTTGTTTGAAGTCCTTGGTTGGGGTTTTATGTCCTGATACATAGCTTAAAGGTCCACTTAAAGCCTTGATTTTTGGAACATGTTAAAATAACACCTTAATGTTTTCTCTGGTATTATATTGGGTGGCAGAACGACTACAGTGTGCAAGGTACAGGGCCTGAAGTGACAAAAAGTGCATACAATTGGTCCTTCTGGATATTATTTTAGCCCTTAAGGTGATTTTAAAATTTAAACTGTAGAGCTAAAATGGTGTTGCACACCTACACCCTATAACAGATGTTATCATACACTTTGTGGTTTCCGAAATGTAGCCCAGGCAAGATGGCAAGGTCAAAGGATAAATCTAGGTCACACCATGATGATACATACTGATACCCCCTAACCAATGTCCCTACCAAGTATCAACCTTCTACACCTTAATCATTTCCTAGATAAAGCCGGGACAAGACTTTAAAGGTAACAGTCATTACAGCAGGTGTTGCCACCCAACAGGCAGTTCGGTTGTTATATGTTCATTTTTCTCAAGTTGACCGAGTTGTCAGCAACAACTCTATGCTGACTAGCCGATATCAGATGCTAGGTTGGAGTATGCTCCTTGATGGTTCAACAACTTTCTACATGGCTGTGAAATAAAAACAAGGTTGGAAACTCGGCAGTCCAGTTAATTCAGAGATATAGAAATGGTATCACAGCTTTATTGAACTGGGATAAAATGCAAAAGACCCAAAGACAAATTACTTTACATCTTTAAAAAACTCAGTTTATATACAGTACTCACTCTATCGTATTAAATATATTTACATCAAATTTAATAATCCCGAGGATGTTAAAAAACAAGTGCTTGGACAACAGAAGCTATATTATCTTATCTTTTACAGAAAAGAAGCAAGATCTCTGTTTGGAAAGCCACCAGCTTGGATTTAAACATTTGATGCAATAGTTTTTCTGCTTTGTGATTGCTGTACACATGGAGGTGGAGGGAAACAATATGTCAGCACTGTAAACCACCCACATATGACAAAATAGTTTCAAAACATCATGTCAGAACAGCTGAAGGCATTGTTTGTAGAAAAAATACGTAAGAGTAATCATTTATGGAAATTTTAAAAATCCTTATTTTTAAACAATTATGTTTTGCCATGGTTTTTCACAAAAATCCTACTTTTCCCAAAAAATTCTAACAACAAGACTATACTTGGAAGAAGAATTACTCAAAGAAATTCTTTCTTATTCTTAGAAATTTTTTAATTATTCTTCCTTATTCTTAGAAATTTCTAACAATAATTAGTAAAATAAAAAATAATTTCTGAGAATTATATTAAATTTGTGAGAATATTGAGACTTTCAAGGGCAGTAACAACAAACTGGATCCAAAAAGATGTGCACAAAAGGTAGTTACAGTGTTATGCTGTTGATTATCATAAAGGTTTTTTATTCAGCAGAAAAAAGTTTGTTTCAAACAAAATTTTAAAAGAAAAACTGAAAAAACCCTATTCTAAGATTTCTTTCTAAGAAAATGCCTGAGTTCTAAGAATGAGAACATAAGTGAATGTGAGCGTGTTCGATAGAAGCTGGTCACTGTAAGGCAGACAACAACAACACCAAATACAAATGTAACTTCAAATTACCATTTGGGTAATAAACACCGAGACATTTGTCACTGCCACAAAGTCAAAGATCTTTAGAAGTAAATCCTCTTTGGCTGCAAGAGCTGCAGCAGAAGCTCCTCTTGTTTTAGCCACAATATTAACCTCCATATAACATCAGCCCAAGTGAACCTCACCTAAAACTGCATTTGGGTGAATGAAACCAGAAGCTTACAGAAACCACACATCTAAAATTGTCATGTTGTAAAATTGTAATAAGAAATCAAACTCATAGTTTTATGTCCCTCTCAACAGTTCTGGTGAGATCAGCACATATCCTCAGTACAGTCTGCCATGAAATGGATTCAAACCCAAGGTCAGAGGCATGACAGCCGAGTGAAACCAACTGCCAAACCATTACACACTCCCAGAAACCTCTGAAGTAGAATAGAAAGTGTCACGCTAGCTGTAACGACTCACCCAGTTAGAAACTTGGACATAACCAACACATTTTTTGTGAACAAAAGCACTGATCATAGACAATACTATTATTATTATTATGTAATAATAACAATAACAATGTAACAATAGAAGATTTATAGAAAGGATGAGGCATTTCAGTGTACAGCAACATGGACACACAACCTGAAGAAAGTGAAGATAAAACCATGCAGTTAACAGAAAGTATAATGTGAACGATAAACTGGTAAGCGGTTTTTTTGTTCGCTTTTGGTAAAAATTACGAAATCCCCAAGGAATATTTGGGAACCGGTTATTGAAAACGTCATCATTTTAAGTTTTATAATGGCTAATACTTCATCAATATGACAAAAAACATATATATTTTGTAAAATAAGTTACATTTTTACTTTATATTGAGCAAAAGTCATGTTTACGTACTTTTTAATATATCTCGCGAAAGACATTTCCAGTTGCAAGTTCTGGTTTATGTACGCCCCACGAGAAATTATGAATGCCAGTAACAAGCATACAAAACACCAGATTTCATTCAATTCAAAGCCCTGGTAACCAGTTTTGATTTCTGTAAACGGTCCCACCACTAACTCCAACAGCTGGAATACAACAAACTGATCCAACACACAGTCTCAACTAAACAAAATGCTTAGAAAATGATTACAAAAAGTTTGGCAAATTAGTAACCTAACTGTTTTATGAATGCTAAACTTTTAGTGTTTGTTCTTGTCACATGATACTGATATAGTTTTTATACTGTTGGTGTATAACAAACAGTACTGTGAATACATAACAAACAGTACTGTGAATACATAACAAACAGTACTGTGAATACATAACAAACAGTAGTGCTGGTAAATGTCTGGTATTGGTTTTGGTGCCTTAACTTTGTCCCTGCAAACATTACTTTGCTTGTAGAATTTTCCTGCTGACGGCTTAATTCTTTCAGTCCACAGGAATGTCTTTCAGTGAGGAGACATTCTTTGTCTCTTTCATCTTCTGCATGGCACGTTCAAAGTCTTCTTTACTGATTTTCCGCAACTTAAAATTGGGGTCTTGAACACTACAGATAAAAATAAAGGCAATAATTAGATATACACTGAGTCAAAAACACTATTCAATATCCTAATATCTAACAAACTAAGCTTCTGTATCTTTCTGTATCCTAACTTTTCAAAGTGTCTTATAATTTGTAGAAAACTGATCTTACAAAAGCTTTCAATTGTCTATATCATTATTCATGCATAATTTGTTACATTTGTTGATGTAGTTTGTATCTGTAAAATCAGAACAGAAGCCAACTCCAGAACTACGTGTTCAGACTGGCATACTCACAACCATAGCTGTTTTGGATGTTTCCTGTTTGCACTCGGGCACATTAGAGAATTTCATGTCAATTTTGAGTTGTTGTTTTTTTGCATCTATTACTGTTATTATTCTTTCATGTCAGGTTCTAGTTCTTCAGCATTTGAATACCGTTTCCCTTACAAACAACTATAAATCTAAAATTTATTGACTACTTTACGGCAATAACCCTTACACTGTAACCAGTTGCAAAACATTAACATAGATTTCCCCATTCAACTCACATTAATTACATATTCAGGAGCTCAAACATTGCTATAAATGGCCAATATTCCTACAATTTATTACTTTTTCATTTTTTCCATGGAAAGTAAATGACTTGCCAAGTAAAACCTAAAAAGGGTGATGCAGAAGATTAGAGCCCCACAACAGGCAACCATTCCTCTATCTTACTTGCAAAGGCATCTAACAGAAAGCTTTGTTGAAGAGTTTCCCTTCATGTGGTGCACACTTCATGTATTCATATACCCCCACAACACTTTTTGAAGCTACAATTCCTTGGACTAATTTATTTCTTTATACACTAGACTTGCAAACTGCAAGTCTCACCTTTCAGTGGCATTATGGAAGACTTCTCCGTCATCCTGCATATCGTCCCCACTCAGGAACTCCCGCAGTCTGTAGATGGCGGCTGTCCGGCACAGTTCCTTCAGGTCACTACCAGACAGACCCGGGGTGTCCCGACTCACGGCCTCCAAATCCACGTCTTCATCCACCTGACAAGTGGGGAAGAGACTATGTATTAAATATTTTAATACCGATCCAGATAGCTTTTGTAATACAACTGTGGTTCCTAATGTACCTTATGAACGAACCTATGTGATGCTGTTACAACCAGTAGTGTGTCTGAGCTTATAGAATCAAGTCGTGCTTTGGGGATCTGTGTTTCTCTCCACAAAAGATACATTTAAAAACATTACAGCTCTTTGAACTTCAGCATAGAGACTTAATGTGTCATGTTCAATATCATTTTCAGCAGCTCACTGGAAATGTATAACAGTGATTTTATCAGTTTTCTGTGTTATAGTCAGAGGTAGCCATCTAGAGGATTTCTCCAGAATTATTTCTACTCACACTGTAAAATACATGTATGATATGCAAAAACAAAATAATTATTTACAAATACAGATCAACCATAAGCTGACAAAGATGACTTTGTATAAATATTCACTGCAGGGATAACGATTACGTCCTCAGAATGAAATGCAGAAACCACAGTTATAAATTTAATAACAAAATCTTTCAAAACTGATGATGTTCAGTTTTAAAAGCATATCCACGAACAATGAGATTAATAAAAGACAAAGTAACATTTGTATTTGTGTAATTTTATCATTTATTCCATAAAATGGTACTTACTGGCTCATCACGCAGTATCACACTAAGAATCTGCCTTCGTTGAGCCGCATCCTGAAATGGATTAACACCACATTTGTCAGTGTTCAATGGGCACTGTGTCAGCTGACTTTTCCACAAAGAAGTTAAAAATAGATACTGGTGGACAGTTACAGTGGTGGTAATATGGTAACATACAGTTCAAAAATAATATGTGAATTTGAAAACATCTGTATTAGGGTTGTATTGAGAAACCTAAAACCAGTTGTAAATCATCTCAATCAGGGTTGTCATTAAACTAATAGTAGTTGTAAAATGCAGGGATCAGGATTTACACTGAGAAATTTATAGGACTTATAAAACACACAAATTGGGGAGATGACTGAGAAAAGTGTCATGTTTCTATTCATACCGGTAGTCCCACATGGAACATGCAGGGCATTCTCCTGAGTATAGCGGCGTCCACATCATTGGGCCGATTGGTTGCACCCATGATCATAATGCGACACTGATTGTCGGTCATCAGCCCGTCCCAAAAACTCATAAACTGCGTCTTTATCATCACAGTGGCTTCGTGGTCATTGGATGTTCTGGACCGCAGGAAGGAATCTGATCAAAAAAGTGATCTATCAGGTGACTTTGATGTCATAACAATACAACACTTTAAAATTTCAACACACAAGAAAAATCGTAATTATATATTTTTATATATTTTTTTTCACAAAAATCCTAGATTGCTGCAAAGATGAGAAAATTGTTCTTTCTGTTGTTTACACTATGTAATCGTCATACCCAGGGAGTATAAAGTTGACCAGGAAGCGGTCTGTCTGAGCCCATTTACAAGGTATAAGCAATGACCTTGTTTTTGCTAATCCCAGATGGCCACCAAAATGTGAGAAAAATTTACTTTTTTCATTGTTTTATGGCACTCAGTATATTTACAGACTTAAAGGTTACCATACAGTAGATATCTGATTGAGGCCTGAGTAGACCTACATACCACATAACACTGAATGCCATGAAGTAGTTAACAAGAATAGAGTGAAAATATAAAAATATGAAACAAGCATACACAGGCCAGCGGGTGAGACACACACTGTACAAACTATCATAGTTTTATATAAATGTTGTCATACCTATTTCATCTATGAATATGATGACCGGCTGTAACTTCATCGCCTGCAAAGACATTACTGGATATGAACATAAAAATATGTTTTTATTATTGAATTAAAATTATGAGCTACAAGAATCAAATGCTTCACTCAATAACAAAATATAAACAGTTTCTTTGCAACTAAAATAATGTCGTCTTAAAAAGCTTTTTGTATGTTTTATGTTCAATGTTATAAACATCTGAACTATCTGAGATCCTGTGTTGTACACTACCAGGCACTGACAGCAACTACCAATAGGACTTCTTTTATCCGACCTTCTATTATCCAAGTATTCAATTTTATGAACACATTTTTAACTATCACAAAAATTAAAGATAAAGAAAAACCAAATGTCTATTTATTTATTTCTGTTTTGTACCTCCTCCATTTTATGAATCTACTATACTACACAACCTTACTCTGCTGACACTGTCAGATCTTAGAAGCCATTCTTTTTCACATTTTACATTCAAAATTCAAACATACAACTCCCTGGCATCTAGATACACTAACCAAGGAGAAGACAGCTTCAGCACGCTTCTGTGACTCCCCATACCACTTGTCTACCAGTGAGGACACTTGCAAATTGATGAACCGAGCCCCTGACAAAAAATACACAATCAAAAAATATATACTGCAAACAAGTTTTTTATATATTTTCTAAATTCATGAAAGTGAGCAACCAATAATTTTCTTAACACAAAAGCTGAATGAAAATAAATTCTTCAATGTTTTAATGTTGTGAAATTACTCTGAAACTCTCTGCAACATTTCGGAAAATCTGCAGGTTATAAAATCTACCTCACAGAAATTAAAGCATAAATGTGCTTTCACACATGCTGAACAAATGCATCATTTCTCAGAAAGACAAGACCACCAAAGTGCAGAAATGGTATATCTTTACTAACTGAATTAGTCAAAATCAAACATAGTCTTACATAGCTTTAATAACGTCTTCAATAGATAACATGGCAAAAAGTAACAATCTTAGTCTCTGAGTGGACCGTATAAACACGCTGTGGGCTATACAAGGACAATGATATGCATTAATACTATATTTCATCACAGGGCAGGTTGCACAGCTACAGATCAAAACAGTCAGACCGGGATGTCAGGAAGCATTTTATTTTGGACATTATTACTACTTTGTCCTCACCTGCTGCTTTGGCTGTTGCCTTGGCAATCAGTGTTTTACCACATCCTGGAGGTCCGTACAGTAACACACCTGACAAAGACACATGTTTATGCTGAACAGATTCAACATACGACATACCTTATAATTAACACAAACATAAAGTATATGGAACTTTTTGCAAATATTTCAAAAAGAGCATTGGCTTTCAAAAATAATCAACATTTGCAGTTATTTACCATGAATGACCCAGGTTTTTTATGTGGCATTTTAAAGGTGACGCATTTTATACACAAACAATGACAATAAAATTGAATGGATACTGAAAATTATGACACATCTGTACTTGCTTATTAATGCTTACAGATTAATATATCTGTCTATTAAAACTGGTCTGGCAAACTAGTGTACTATCATACCATCTAATCATCACTAAATTCAGGAGAAAAACAACAGACAGAGTGAAACTTAATAAAAAGCACTTATTCCAATCTTTATGATATTACACCACGGAGCAGGGTTACTTAAGCACAACTCCCTCTCTCTTTACACAACTAGTCTTTCCAGGCATCACATGAATAATCTGACCTATCACAATATGTAAGCTCATTGCCTAACGCTTGTAATTCTCACATAGATAATAGATAGCATCAAAAATTCTATTTGGCTAGATCAAAATTCAATTCTAAATTTCTTATTCTAAATTAATCACACATTTATATTTGGAAATATTATGTAAATTCAACTTCCATAAATTTAAACTTTATTTATCAATAGAATTCAATTATTTATCACTTTAACTTAATATTTGATACTTAATTTGTGTTTATATCAATTAAAGTGTATTTGTCTTTGGATGTTTATATGCTTATCAGAATAAAGTAAAAGAAGATTAAATAAAAGTAACAGAATGAAAAAACAAGGAAACCATCATAATTTTTTTTGTGAACTGTAATTGTGTGATTGAAACATCAAACTCATCAGAATGGATTATAAAAATAAAAGATGTTCAGAGCAATATGCAGTGTGTTTATTGATAATCCATGGACTACTTGATCCTGTTACCCAAAGTCCACACTAATACTGAATAAGGCAACTATATGCCACTCCTCTCGTAAGCCAATCAGGAACATTTTATTAGCCAAGCGGACACTAAGACTCTACAAGAATAAATTCAAGCCAAGCGAACTTTAATTATCAAAATAAACTATAAACCGTGAACATTACATACATTTTATTAAGGTATTAAAACATGGCTTAATACACTGGGGGAGATACAATTTTTAATGAGTAAAATATACAGTCTACCTTTCGGTGACTGAATCAATGCCGAATCTTTGAAGAGATCATTTCTCTGGAAAGGCAGTATGACAGTCTCCCTGATTTCTTGGATCGTTTCCTTCAGCCCACCTATATCTTTCCAGGATATGATCATGCTGAGTGGGTCCACCAGATTGGAAGCGATACACAGCTCATACTCTGTCAGCTGCCCAACCAAAAAAAACCCCAGAAAAATCAGACGCATTTACACAGTAATCTGATGAATGTCCAGATCCCTCAACAAACACTTCATATTGAGATTTCAACTGATACTCCCATGTTTTCTACTGTTACTGTTAACTTTATACCAGCCCATCCCTCATGTAACAGGCTTTGACTGGGTACTATCTGTACAAGTCATCTTCTGTACACCATAATTAATTGAAAAGTATACAAAATATTCACCCACTAATATAGGAATTGTATTCCCAGACCAGCAATACATAATTATTACAAAAAAATTGCATATAATTTATTGCATTTTCAATCTTCCTGTGATTGTAAGTTTGATCCTTTTCTCAAAGTTTTTAAATGATTGACAGTCCTATATAGATTAGTCATCCAAAAATAGCATCGGAGACACCCATAACACACAGCCCGGGGAAATAGTTTTCGACACCATGAGATATAGAAGAAATGAAACAGTACACAGATCAGGAGACTTTCAATGCAAATGATGTCAGTTATGTAAAGGTCCAAATAATGTTAGTAGAGCAAATAACGTTTAAGAGAGAAAAGTCTGTAAATTTTGAAGCTGTAATATTTTTTAATTGAAGTATAGCTACCAATAGAAATAGCACAATAATCAGTTACAGCAATCAATATATCTTGGCATAAAAGAAATATGTCTCAATTATGGCAGGTGAAAACACTTTGGCAGAGCAAGGGTTAAAGATCACACCATGACTTAGCATACCTACTCCCCAACCAATGACCCCTCAAAGAATCAACTTTCACACTTTTCTACAACTTTCTCTGTTTACAGTTTCTGAGATATGGCCCAGACAAGATTTTAAAGGTCAAGGTCACTATAAGGTTAAATTCATATCGTAGCTCACCTACACCTTCTACAAATGTGACTAACACATATCAACTTTCAACACCTTACAGTTTCCAAGATATAGCCCACACAAGATTTTTAAGTTTAAGGTCACTATGTCGAAGGTCAGTTCAGATAACGGTAATACCATGACACCGCTTAATCAAAGCCCTAACTAAAGTCCATGTCAAATATCAACCTTCTACACCTTACAGATTCTGAGATATAGTCTGGAGAAGATTTTTATGGTCAAGTTCACTACAGCAAGCTCAAAGGCCATATCAAGGTCACACCATGACATTGCACACCTACTCTCCCCAACAAAGGTCCCTACTAGGTTTCAACTTTCTATACCTTAATGCCCCTTTCACACTACAGGTGGTACGTCCCGCAGTTAGAAGTTTTTCCCGCTAATGGCTTTATTTTTGGCATGTGTAAAAGCAACATACTGATACACTCCAATAGATTTGAGTTGGATGTGCCTCTTAGTTTGTGAGCTAGAGGGCTAAAAGTGGCAAAATGTTCATAAATTGGGTCACTGTGGCCATTTTTAGAGACCTTAAGGTGACCTTTTACTTAAAGCTACTCACCTCAAATTTTCCACAAAGATCACATATAGAAGCTATATCTCTTACAATTTGAGGTTGGTCAGACTTATCATTTCCAAATTACATGGCAAAATATTTGAAAAATGTAGAAAAAAATCCCCAGGTGGGTCTTTCTGGGCTGGAATGTGTTCCAAAGAAAAGTTTTAGCTAGATGAGCCACACAGTTTATTACCTAGAGGGTTTTATGAGGCTGAAGGTCCATTTATGACCTTAAGGCGGCCATAATTTCTTTAATATGGGCAGTTTAAAGTACTCTGAAAATAAAGATGATCCTTATACCATCCTTAATACTTGGGCCAAGTCTGAAAAGAAAATGTTGAAGTTGAAAAGAAAATTCATATGGTAGCAATGTATTGGAACCAAATCCTGTGAATCACCCAACATTCATCTGGAGAAATAAATACGACAGAATAGTAAGGTATGCTACAAGACAAACAAAACGATAGAATACAGCCCTTTACTGAATACACAAGAATATTACTTATGAGAATGGGGCATACACATATCTTTGAACTTTTTGTGAGAAAGCTGATCTCTTTATCAGAATGTGTGATATATAACAGATTTATATTATAGTAGTAGAAGTCCAAAGATGAGTGTTTTTAGAGTTGCAATGTTCCTTAAAAGCAGTTTAGTAAATAATACATGAAAAAAAATATTGTTTTTCCACATTAACACAGACAATCATTCCACACAACTATAATAATCACAAATCTCTATTACACATCAAAAGATAGAAACTGTGACTCACTTTGACATTTTTCACACCTATTTTACTCAAGAGTTTCTGTGCCTGCAAATATAATGGCAAAACATACTGGTAAATAAAATAATAGCATTTTTCTGGAGCAACAAGGGTGATTCATGTCTTGTGTCTTGTTGTGTTTCGTTATTTTTCTGTACAAAAAAAAATTTCCCTTTTTTCCAAAAGAGCTGCAACAGCTGACTTATTGTAATTTTATTGTAGTGTGGTTATTGTTTTTTTGTAAGTCTTCTTTGTATATATTACATTTATATCACAGTATGTACATATATATCATGCTATATATGATAGGCACCATTTAGTTTTGATAGTGGGTTTGATATCCTCGCCCACCCAAAACCTTAGCACAACTGTTAAAAAACTAGAAATAGGCCGCCCTGTTGATAGTAGATGCGAATAGAAACAGGATAGCATAGAAGAACACACATTATCATGTGTAATGTCCACCCATGAACCTTTTGCCCAAATTGTACAGTAGTCTTACAAGACCCTGTTTCATTTGTAAAATATATCAATGATGCTTAAATATTTGTTAGTGTAGATGTAAATTATTTCAGCTTCATGCCTTTTTGCATTGGTTGGGTTGAAAATTTTGACGAAATCACTCTATCTTGCACGGTTAAGAAGATAGAAGCAAATTCCTGTTTTTCTATTTTTGGCAAAAATTTGAAAATTCAAAATGGCCGCCATTATTGGGAAAAGGAAATTTTTTTGAAAATTGCCAAGAGTACATTTCTTAGATACCCTATGGGTCGAAAATTTCAACAAAATAACTCTATTTTGCACGGTTAAGGCCAGTTTGTGTTTTTCCATTTTGGGCAAAAATTCGAAAATTCAAAATGGCTGCCATTTTTGGGGAGGGGAAAATTTTTTGAAAATTGCAAATATTACATTCCTTAGATACCCTGTGGGTCGAAAATTTCGACGAAATCGCTCTATCTCGCACGGTTAAGGAGATAGAAGCAAATTTGTGTTTTGCCATTTTTGGCAAAAATTTGAAAATTCAAAATGGCCGCCATTTTAGGGGAGGGGAAATTTTTTTTTAAATTGCCAAGAGTACAATGCTCAGATACCCTGTGGGTCGAAAATTTTGACGAAATCGCTCTATCTCGCATGGTTAAGGAGATAGAAGGAAATTTGTGTTTTGCCATTTTTGGCAAAACTTCGAAAATTCAAAATGGCCGCCATTTTTGGGGAGGGGAAAATTTTTTGAAAATTGCAAAGATTACATTCCTTAGATACCCTGTGGGTCGAAAATTTCGACGAAATCGCTCTATCTCGCACGGTTAAGGAGATAGAAGCAAATTTGTGTTTTGCCATTTTTGGCAAAAATTCGAAAATTCAAAATGGCCGCCATTTTTGGGGAGGGGAAAATTTTTTGAAAATTGCAAAGATTGGATTGCTTAGATACCCTGTGCGTCGAAAATTTTGCCGAAATCGCTCTATCTCGCACGGTTAAGGAGATAGAAGCAAATTTGTGTTTTGCCATTTTTGGCAAAAATTCGAAAATTCAAAATGGCCGCCATTTTTGGGGAGGGGAAAATTTTTTAAAAATTACCAAGAGTACAATGCTCAGATACCCTGTGGGTCGAAAATTTCGACGAAATCGCTCTATCTCGCATGGTTAAGGAGATAGAAGCAAATTTGTGTTTTGCCATTTTGGGCAAAAATTCGAAAATTCAAAATGGCCGCCATTTTTGGGGAGGGGAAAATTTTTTGAAAATTGCAAATATTACATTCCTTAGATACCCTGTGGGTCGAAAATTTCGACGAAATCGCTGTATCTCGCACGGTTAAGGAGATAGAAGCAAATTTGTGTTTTGCCATTTTTGGCAAAAATTCGAAAATTCAAAATGGCCGCCATTTTTGGGGAGGGGAAAATTTTTTGAAAATTGCAAATATTACATTCCTTAGATACCCTGTGGGTCGAAAATTTCGACGAAATCGCTGTATCTCGCACGGTTAAGGAGATAGAAGCAAATTTGTGTTTTGCCATTTTTGGCAAAAATTCGAAAATTCAAAATGGCCGCCATTTTTGGGGAGGGGAAAATTTTTAAAAAATTACCAAGAGTACAATGCTCAGATACCCTGTGGGTCGAAAATTTCGACGAAATCGCTCTATCTCGCATGGTTAAGGAGATAGAAGCAAATTTGTGTTTTGCCATTTTTGGCAAAAATTCGAAAATTCAAAATGGCCGCCATTTTTGGGGAGGGGAAAATTTTTTGAAAATTGCAAATATTACATTCCTTAGATACCCTGTGGGTCGAAAATTTCGACGAAATCGCTGTATCTCGCACGGTTAAGGAGATAGAAGCAAATTTGTGTTTTGCCATTTTTGGCAAAAATTCGAAAATTCAAAATGGCCGCCATTTTTGGGGAGGGGAATTTTTTTAAAAATTACCAAGAGTACAATGGTCAGATACCCTGTGGGTCGAAAATTTTGACGAAATCGCTCTATCTCGCATGGTTAAGGAGATAGAAGCAAATTTGTGTTTTGCCATTTTTGGCAAAAATTCGAAAATTCAAAATGGCCGCCATTTTTGGGGAGGGGAAAATTTTTTGAAAATTGCAAATATTACATTCCTTAGATACCCTGTGGGTCGAAAATTTCGACGAAATCGCTGTATCTCGCACGGTTAAGGAGATAGAAGCAAATTTGTGTTTTGCCATTTTTGGCAAAAATTCGAAAATTCAAAATGGCCGCCATTTTTGGGGAGGGGAAATTTTTTTAAAAATTACCAAGAGTACAATGGTCAGATACCCTGTGGGTCGAAAATTTTGACGAAATCGCTCTATCTGGCACGGTTAAGGAGATAGAAGCAAATTTGTGTTTTGCCATTTTTGGCAAAAATTCGAAAATTCAAAATGGCCGCCATTTTTGGGGAGGGGAAAATTTTTTGAAAATTGCAAATATTACATTCCTTAGATACCCTGTGGGTCGAAAATTTCGACGAAATCGCTGTATCTCGCACGGTTAAGGAGATAGAAGCAAATTTGTGTTTTGCCATTTTTGGCAAAAATTCGAAAATTCAAAATGGCCGCCATTTTTGGGGAGGGGAAATTTTTTTAAAAATTACCAAGAGTACAATGGTCAGATACCCTGTGGGTCGAAAATTTTGACGAAATCGCTCTATCTCGCATGGTTAAGGAGATAGAAGCAAATTTGTGTTTTGCCATTTTTGGCAAAAATTCGAAAATTCAAAATGGCCGCCATTTTTGGGGAGGGGAAAATTTTTTGAAAATTGCAAATATTACATTCCTTAGATACCCTGTGGGTCGAAAATTTCGACGAAATCGCTGTATCTCGCACGGTTAAGGAGATAGAAGCAAATTTGTGTTTTGCCATTTTTGGCAAAAATTCGAAAATTCAAAATGGCCGCCATTTTTGGGGAGGGGAAATTTTTTTAAAAATTACCAAGAGTACAATGGTCAGATACCCTGTGGGTCGAAAATTTTGACGAAATCGCTCTATCTGGCACGGTTAAGGAGATAGAAGCAAATTTGTGTTTTGCCATTTTTGGCAAAAATTCGAAAATTCAAAATGGCCGCCATTTTTGGGGAGGGGAAAATTTTTTGAAAATTGCAAAGAGTACACTCATCAGATACCCTGTGGGTCGAAAATTTCGACGAAATCGCTCTATCTCGCACGGTTAAGGAGATAGAAGCAAATTTGTGTTTTGCCATTTTTGGCAAAAATTCAAAAATTCAAAATGGCCGCCATTTTTGGGGAGGGGAAAATTTTTTGGAAAATTGCAAAGATTGCATTCCTTAGATACCCTGTGGGTCGAAAATTTCGACGAAATCACTCTATCTCGCACGGTTAAGGAGATAGAAGCAAATTAGTGTTTTGCCATTTTTGGCAAAAATTCGAAAATTCAAAATGGCCGCCATTTTTGGGGAGGGGAAAATTTTTGGAAAATTGCAAAAATTGCATTCCTTAGATCCCCTGTGGATCGAAAATTTCGATGAAATCGCTCTATCTCGCACGGTTAAGGAGATAGAAGCAAATTTGTGTTTTGCCATTTTTGGCAAAAATTCGAAAATTCAAAATGGCCGCCATTTTTGGGGAGGGGAAAATTTTTTGAAAATTGCAAAGAGTACACTCCTCAGATACCCTGCGGGTTGAAAATTTCGACGAAATCGCTCTATCTCGCACGGTTAAGGAGATAGAAGCAAATTTGTGTTTTGCCATTTTTGGCAAAAATTCTAAAATTCAAAATGGCCGCCATTTTTGGGGAGGGGAAAATTTTTTGAAAATTGCAAAGAGTACACTCCTCAGATACCCTGTGGGTTGAAAATTTCGACGAAATCGCTCTATCTCGCACGGTTAAGGAGATAGAAGGAAATTTGTGTTTTGCCATTTTTGGCAAAAATTCGAAAATTCAAAATGGCCGCCATTTTTGGGGAGGGGAAAATTTTTTGAAAATTGCAAAGAGTACACTCTTGAGATACCCTGCGGGTCGAAAATTTTGCCGAAATCGCTCTATCTCGCACGGTTAAGGAGATAGAAGCAAATTACTCAAAAGTAGTACTGAAAATACACAATGAAGTACCTAAATGGCTATTACTCATGTACTGACAAAGCTATCAGTCCCAAATGCAATACCAAGCGAGCTATGGACATAACAATCTTGTATTCAAAATTGTAGTAAAATATCTTTAATTATTTTGGCTTAAATGCACGGAAACCAATGGGTACTGAAAATAGCTGTACTTAAGTATTACTCAGTAAGCAAAAGAGGTACAACAGCCAAAAGCAATCCCAAGCAAGCTACTGACCCAATAAGCCTGCATACCAAATTTGGTGACAATAGCTCTAATACTTTTCCTTTAAATGAGCGGAAACCATGCGTGACGCCGGACATCGGACGCCGGACGCCGGACATCGGACATCGGACGGCGAAAAAAGCAAAAATAATATATCCACCCCCCAGGGGGGTGGACATAATAAATAAATAACATAGCATCAGAGATGCCCATACCCCACAGCCTAGGGAAATATTTTTAACACCATGAGATATAGAAGTACTATATCAGTACAAAGTTCAGGA
Source organism: Sabellastarte sp. h YS-2021 (assembly GCA_964017235.1). NCBI lineage: Eukaryota > Metazoa > Annelida > Polychaeta > Sabellida > Sabellidae > Sabellastarte > Sabellastarte sp. h YS-2021. Next base: position 2,214,279 of record OZ024931.1, read on the forward strand.
TACTTTCAGAGCGGTATACGAGCATCTCGTGACCACGGCAGCTCGTGACCAACAACTCGTACCCACAACTCGTTCCCAAGATTTTTTTTTAAATATAGCAGGAAACCCCACCACTTCTGTCTGCTCACGTTTTTTTTTTCAATTTTGAATATTTTACCTAAAAATATTGAAGTAAACTCCACAGACTTCTGTCTCCCCACGTTTTTTCTAGGAAGTCCTCTGGGAATTCCATGACCTCACGTTTTCTAATTTGCATATTTTATTTCATAATATTGCTACTGCTCAGCTACGCAAGTTCGTCGCCTACCCAAGTTCGTCACTTGCATTTTTTGACAATATAAAACCCTCTTCACAATTATCTATCCTTGTACAATTGTACATTATCATTATAAGTATGTATTCCATTTGTTTTGGTATCAATACTGCTTATCCTTCATAATTTTTAAGGTGGGTGACGAACTTGGGTAGGCGACGAGCTTGGGTAGCTGAGCAGTAGGCAACCCCCATGGAAGTACGAGAATTTGAAGTATTTGTTCTGTAACTGAACAGACGTTCGTACATAAAATACCCACTCTTCAAGCAGCGTTTCTATTTAATAAATATAAAATAGTGTTGGAAAACCCCACACAATTGGGTGATCTCATATTTCTTCATAAATATTATGAGCTTCATATACAAGTACTATATTTCATATTTCAGCAGAAATAATGTTTATTCTTATAAAATGTTTGTGTACGAGTTGTGGGTACGAGTTGTTGGTCACGAGATGTCGTGGTCACGAGTTGCATGTAAATCTTCAGAGCACTGTCAGTTATATAAAGGTCCAAACAATGTTTAAATAGAGAAAATACTGTCTAAGAGAAAGATAATGCACGTACTTTATTTACATCTGGCATGACCGAATTATGGTTTAGATGTTTTGAATATTACCATGCATACAGAAGTGGTAATACATTCAATGAATGCTTATGTGTGGTGTTGGAGCAAAATTTGTGGCTCACTTGATGAAATACCATCTGTTACAATGGGAAGTTGTAAAAGTAAAATTCTTAATGAATTCTAATATGATTTTAACACTGCTTAATTTGCATCAAAAGACAGACCCAAAGGTGCAACAAGATTTTAAAGGTCAAGGTCACTACGACATGGTCAAAGGTCAAATGAAGGTCACACCATGACGTTGCACACTTACACCCCCTAACCAATGTCCCTAGTAAGTATCAACTTCCTACACCTCACGGTTTCCGAGATATTGCCCGGACAAGATTTTATAGGTCAAGGTCACTACGGCAAGGTCAAATCAAGGTCACACCATGACGTTGCACACCTACACATCTTAACCAATGTCCCTACCAAGTATCAACTTCCTACACCTTAATTCTAATTCGACTTTTATAGCGCTTAATCTCCCCAATACGAAGGGGACTCTAAGGCGCAACAAAACAAAAACAGGCAACCAATCTCAATATCCAGGGACAGAAAAAAGTTCAGCACCACGGAGAACACAAGGGTGAGTAAAACTAAGGAGGGTAGGCCTTGGTGTAAAGGTAGGTTTTGAGCCGTTTTCTGAAAGAGGCAAGAGTGGGGGACGCACGAATCTCATCAGGAAGAGCATTCCAGACAGTGGGAGCATCGAAAGCAAAACTATGACCAAACTGTTTGACAGATTTATGGACTGAGGGTTGAAACTTGGGAATGACAAGGAAATTACCACCACTCTGACTGCGCCTGGTATTGTAGGAGCTGCCGTAGGAGATGCAAGGAGCAAAATACTTGGGGAAAACCAGTGTGGAGAAACTTGTAGACAAGGGTAGCTGTTTTAAAGACTGACCGATGTTGAATAGGAAGCCAATGCAGATTCTTAAGAACAGGGGTTATACTAGTGTATCTACTGGTATTTGATATGATTCTAGCACCACTGTTTTGGATGCACTGTAATTTGCGAAGATTGAACTTAGAGAGACTCCTGAAAAGTGAGTTACAGTAATCCAACCAACTACTTACAAGAGCATTGGCCACAAGTATAGAAGCATCACGAGTAAGAAACTGCCCGACATGTCTAAAATCACGGAGTTGCACAAACCAACTTTTGTTTACAGTTTGCTTACAGTTTCCGAGATATACCCCGGACAAGATTTTATAGGTCAAGGTCACTACAGCAAGGTCAAATCAAGGTCAGACCATGACGTTGCACACCTACACATCCTAACTAATGTCCCTACCAAGTATCAACTTCCTACACCTCACGGTTTCCGAGATATTGCCCGGACAAGATTTTATAGGTCAAGGTCACTACGGCAAGGTCAAATCAAGGTCACACCATGACGTTGCACACCTACACATCTTAACCAATGTCCCTACCAAGTATCAACTTCCTACACCTTAATTCTAATTCGACTTTTATAGCGCTTAATCTCCCCAATACGAAGGGGACTCTAAGGCGCAACAAAACAAAAACAGGCAACCAATCTCAATATCCAGGGACAGAAAAAAGTTCAGCACCACGGAGAACACAAGGGTGAGTAAAACTAAGGAGGGTAGGCCTTGGTGTAAAGGTAGGTTTCGAGCCGTTTTCTGAAAGAGGCAAGAGTGGGGGATGCACGAATCTCATCAGGAAGAGCATTCCAGACAGTGGGAGCATCGAAAGCAAAACTATGACCAAACTGTTTCACAGATTTATGGACTGAGGGTTGAAACTTGGGAATGACAAGGAAATTACCACCACTCTGACTGCGCCTGGTATTGTAGGAGCTGCCGTAGGAGATGCAAGGAGCAAAATACTTGGGGAAAACCAGTGTGGAGAAACTTGTAGACAAGGGTAGCTGTTTTAAAGACTGACCGATGTTGAACAGGAAGCCAATGCAGATTCTTAAGAACAGGGGTTATACTAGTGTATCTACTGGTATTTGATATGATTCTAGCACCACTGTTTTGGATGCACTGTAATTTGCGAAGATTGAACTTAGAGAGACTCCTGAAAAGTGAGTTACAGTAATCCAACCAACTACTTACAAGAGCATTGGCCACAAGTATAGAAGCATCACGAGTAAGAAACTGCCCGACATGTCTAAAATCACGGAGTTGCACAAACCAACTTTTGTTTACAGTTTGCTTACAGTTTCCGAGATATAGCCCGGACAAGATTTTATAGGTCAAGGTCACTACAGCAAGGTCAAATCAAGGTCAGACCATGACGTTGCACACCTACACATCCTAACTAATGTCCCTACCAAGTATCAACTTCCTACACCTTATGATTTCCGAGATATAGCCCGGACAAGATTTTCAAACTCAAGGTCATTACGGCCAGGTCAAAGGCTAAATCAAGGTCACGTACACCATGATGTTGCACACCTACACCCCCCAACCAATGTCCCTACCAAGTATCAACTTCCTACACCTTACAGTTTCTGAGATACAGCCCGGACAAACTTTTCCCCGCTGCCCGCCCACCCACCCGCCCATCCGGACACCATGGGTGAAAACAATACCCCGACAGCCCTTGAGGGCTGTGGGGGTAAAAATTACCCCAAAAAATACTGCATGGTAAATAAAATTTTGATGGGCAAATTTTGATGGGCTTGCAAGATTGTAGACATTATTTATACAAATAATTTATATGTCATTGCTTATTAAATAGGTTATTACAATCCTGTAATGTATTAAAATTGGTACTGGATAGTTGTGGGAACAGCCTTGATAAGCTTTTGCTTCAGCTGTTTCCTTTTCATGTTTCTCTGTGGTATTGAAATTATGTACATTTACTAATTTATTTACTAATTTATTTATTATATACTACTTTGTATATATACAGAATTATAGTTGCAATAACAGAGATGAAATAAATGTTATCTTATCTTATCTTAAATATCATACTGTTAGTAAAGTTAAGCAATAAATTAAGCAATATTTGAGCTATTTTAGGCAATTTCTAGGCAATATTTACTATTTAGTTGATTTTTGTATTGCCAATGAAAATTCTGCAATTTAGAAACAACTTCAAATTTTTTTTGCATAGAAAGGTACCCTTTTCTGTGATTCAAGCTTTTCTTTTTGCGTTGGGTCTATAGCATTCATCAAAAATTTTACTCCAACGTAAGTTATCCCAATTGAGACGGCTGCACCAATTAATGTTGATACGAGTTTTGCGATCAGTTCCCTCCTTGCAATATCATTTGATGGCTGTGCTACATCTGCTGAAACACCAGTGAAAAAGATTTCACTACCATTTGGTCTGCCAGATGGAAAAATCCCTTGGAGTTTTTCTCTGAACATTTCACTCAGATCCCTAAAATCAAGCATTGTGATAAGTATGGCGTAATGAAACTGAAACTAGGAATTCTGTTTCTGAGGTCAATCTTATTTAGCAGTTTTAAGTACTATTAATCATTTCCTTCATATCTCCATGAAACAAAAAGTTATATTCAAAGTCAAATCGGATGAATAAACGTTTTAAAAACCATCACTACGGACTTTTAAACATGACGTTATCTCCTTGAGACTAGAGATAGCTGAATTTCAAATATATTTTAGCCGCTAAATATTATATTCTAACATGACACGGATGTGTCCGTGAATCTGACCCGAATCTGATTGTCTGAGTGCTGTTGCGATAATAACCCTCTCAAAGAATAATGGATGAAGCAATATTAGCAAAAATAATTTTTTTTATCAAATTTGTTATCATAAACAACATTACAATATTAGTATAAAATATTTACCGAATGGCTTTGTACGCTAAATTGATACCACTGCTAGCACATCCAACTATTGTATACGCTAGCAGTGATATCGATGTAGTGTACCCAACTGCTGTATACACAAGATCTATATCACTGCTAGTGTACCCAAGAGCTGTGTACACAGGATCTATATCACTGATAGAGTACCCGATGGCTGTGCACCCAACATTTATTTCACTGCTAGCATATCCAATGGGTGTGTACTTGCACAACTGACACACCCAACTACCCTGTACCCAAGGCAGTGAAGTATATGTTCCTAATGGTTGTGAACTCAAGATCAATATCACTGTTAGTGTACTCAGCAGTTGTGTACACTAGTAATGATATCAGTCTAGTTTGACCAGTGGATGTGTACACAAGAACTACATCAAGATGCTAGTGTACTCAATGACTGCAAATTTTTTACAACATACCAAATTTTTTGCTACCCAAGGCAGTAAGCAGCATGTAAGTAGTACTATTTGAGTCAATCGAACGACATAAGTCGTAAAAATTGATCTCAAGTGATCGGAAAATGATCTAGATCACTATTGATAGCTTATTGCCTCTTTGATGGTGCAATACTGGGGACTTGCTGCTACATATCTGCTATTGAGGAAGTGCTACAGCCTTTTCGCTGATGGTGCAATAACTGATACACCTCGCTGATGGTGCAATAACTGATAATGATGGTGCAATAACTGATAGCACTTATTTGAGCAATAAGGGGAGAACTAGAATCTTTGGTCTGCACACATTACATCAAATATGTTTTTCAAATTTGGAAAGACCTCGATCTAACACATCCAAGTACTCTTACATCCGACTCTTTTCCCAATATTCTGTCAATTTTCGGATTGTATATAATCAACTAGTAGGATAACTACATTAGTTTGAAGCGTCCCTTTTTCTCAAATTTTCAATTTGTATGATATCTCTTCTTCGAAGTGTAATTAAATGGTTTAGGTGCTATTAATGGAAGCATTTCATCATTTTTCCTTTATTAATCAATCTCAGCAATATTTTATGTATGAAGAATATATATAAACCCTCCAAGAAATCTCAAATATCATTTTTAATTTAAAATCTCTGCAATCAACAACCTCAAAAAATGTCCAACCAATCTGATTCAACTGTAAATATTTGTAAGGCTGCTTCCAAGCCTTCTTATTCTTTCAGATTGACTGGTGATGAATCAAATGATGCAACTGACTCTAAGGCTATGAGGGGTGGTATGAGGCCAGGATTTGCAGGATTTGCTCTATGTAGTAGAAGTAAAGTTGAAAAAACTGGTCATGTTGGAGGCCTACATCTTTCAGCTGAAAGGCGTGATAGAACAGATGTAAGAGCTGACAGATCATCAGATCTTAGAGGACCCAGATCAGATCCGAAAGCTAAAGTTCATCCTACAGATGGATTTTTCAGATATGATGACAGAATATCTACATTTGCGACCTGGCCCAAGTCGCATCCAATTCCTGCTCAGAGATATGTGAAAGCTGGGTTCTATTATTCTGGTCAAGGAGATAAAGTTATCTGTCCCTGGTGTAATCTTAACCTTATAGAGTGGGAGACCTACGACACCCCAATGGAAGAGCACCAGAAGCATTCTCCTTACTGTGCCTTTGTGTTAATGTTAAATCCATTTCTCAATTATCATTTGTTGTAAAAAAAATTTGAAAAAGTAATAAAATATCTTGAAGCCTATATTATGTCTTTCATTCCTATACATCTCTCAAAGATCTATCTAGTCACTAAGTGCATGTAACCTAGACACACCAATATGTTTACATTGCTTAAATGTCTTAGATTCAAATGCCTGGATGATTGAGAAATAATTTGCTGAGGCTAATGATCTAGAATTTATTCAATATGTAAACAAACACGTGTTCACTTTCAATCCACATGCTACAACTCAGAATAATAATATGTTGCACAACAGACAACAAAACAGCTCAGCATAATATGTGGCACAACAGTCATCAGAACAAGGTCCATATGTCTTGCTATCTGATTCAATCATTTTTAAGTGTAACAGATCACTTGTGAAATCTTTTACATGATTGCATCATATCAATGAAAATGTTAATTTTTTAGGTCATATTTCGACATATATCCTTGATGAACCTGGAACAAGTCTCTACATGCATTATAGTCTGATTTTTTTGCTTGTATTGCAATTAATAACTGCCTCATCAGCCTTTTCTTTTTTGTTAGATGTTACAATCTCATTGGTTCAAGTTGTGCTACTACCTCTGCCTCTAAATCTATATAAACTCGCTAATAACGCTGATTGTCACTGAAGATTTTTTCACAGTTATATGATACTTGTAACCTCAAACTTTTATCTTAGCTGAACTTCAAATAATGGCTGAGGCAGCAGTAGTTAAATCTAGCAATGGATCCAAGAAAAGGAAGAGTGATGGTTTGGGTGGAAGCAAGAATAAAAGGACTTTAGCAAGTACCACTACTAGCAAGATTTCAGAAACCTTTGAGGACTCGCTTTCGAGTCTTCTGATGAGTAATGTACCCACAAGTGATTTTTCTGTTGAGAAAGCTACTGTATCAGGTATTAATGAATGTAGTTCAACTGTGATCAAAAGGACATTTCATCTTGGAGGACCCAAGTACGTCATATATCAAGGCTCCCATGGACTTATTGAAAATATATATTTGAAGGAATGGGAAGAAGGTGAGGTCAAAAATGAAGGTATTAAACTCAGCGTACCTAAATTAGTTGTAATTTTACATTACGTTGAGTTCATTATGTCTGCTATTGAGAAGATTTCTGATGGTAAAAAAGACGTGGACTGCAGTTATTATTTAGGATCTGGTATATATGTCACCTGTGCATTTCCCTATAGAAACGTATCCATAAGGTTATGGAAAATGGCAAATGGAAGGAAATATGCTACTCCTCAAGGGATCTCCTTGAGGTTTAATGAGTGGAATGAATTCATAAAAGTGGCACAAAAAATGTATTCAGAATATTCAGAAATATATACCTGTGAACCCTGCATTCTGGATCAAGATAGATCAGGGCATGATGTCAACACATGTGAAGAGTGCAAGACTGATACAGAAACCTCCTGCAGGGGTGAGGTTTCAGAGAATATTCCATTATAATTGAAGCTCCTGGGATTTTTTTTTTTCCTTTAAATTTGTACAGAAGATATATAATCTAGAAATGATTGAAGACATGAAAGTGGATCAAATGAAGTGTACAGAATTTTCAGAACTATTGTCTGGTGATATATTCTAGTTTTTTTCTAACATTTTGACGGTGATGGGAATACAGATGGGGACATATGCTCGTTACATGGACAATGGGATGACACACTTTTTTGTTTATAAATATTGATGAAAATATGACTATCTACAGTCAACTGTCTCAGCTTTCGAAGATTGGATCTGATCTTTCTCTGATTGAATTTCATAATTAGTTAACAGTCGAAAAAGGATGGAAACTGCTGTCAACGTATTCCTTGGGAAGAAGAGGGATGTTTATTATCCGGATTTGATATCTAGTACTACAGTCACACTAATGGAGCTGGTGTCACTAGTGGACAAGAATAACTACCGTGAGGCATTTCTGGTACTGCTTTTGCTCAATGATGCTATACCCAACTATATTGCGTGAGTAGCATTTTTTACATAATAATTTAAAAAATTGTAGTCATAACTTAAGAACTGTAGCCTCAAATATGAATTTATTTCAGTATTTTATCTTCCTCATTGACTATAGTCATACATTTATTAGAGCACTTTAACCCCTCATTCTTATTTAGAATTAGAAATTATTAAGAAAGTGTATATTTTTTTCTAAGAATAAGTGATATCACCATTCATCAGATACTTTTATCCTCAATCCTAAAACAAAATTTTTTTAATACAGCCAGAAATACCCAGATTTTGTGCATTACGTGTCAGATGAAATGGAGACAATGAGATGTTGTGTCTGCTCCGAGTATCTGGAGAAGGACAGGATCATTATAACAAATCCTTGCTCTCATTTCCTCTGTCCTGAGTGCTCCTGTGAGTTTGGAAGAATTTGGCGAAATGATGGAAGAAAAAAAAAAAAGTGTCCAATGTGCAGAAGTCATCTAAAGGGCAATTTATTCACTAAATCATTCACCTGTAACATGTCAAAATCTTCTGAGACCTCAGTTTTCGTATGGGTGCCCACAGGTACATACATAAGACAGAATTATGAGCAGGATTTAATTGATAACCTAACTGAAGGTAACCTTTTCAAAGCCTTCTCAGCTGCCTTCATGCTAAATCACCTTCCGAATGACATTGACTTATCATTGTGTAACGAATGGGAGACATATTACTATGAAAAGGCAAGAAATGCCTCATGTTGCTCTTGCAATATTAATTTCGAAATTAGTGTATTATTCATGACAATCTGTGGGCACCTGTACTGCACTATATGTGCAGCATTTCTGAGGCAGAAAGAAAGGTCAGAGGCATTGGAATGTACATCCTGTATGGCTGTAATTGAAACAGGTGATTCACCTGTCATATTTATGAGACCTCTGTGAATTATTTCTTTAAATTTTTTTTGGTTTTATATAAGAGTATAACTAAGAATCATACATGCATTACAATGGAGTAACATTGATATGAGAAATATAAATTAAGATAACCCTCATTCCACATTGGAAAAGTGTGGTAAAATCTGTTTGCCCCCACTCCATTGTACAATACATTAGATGTTATTAAGAACTCGCATTTAACTCTGTTTCCTTCTTTGCACACATTTGTGTGAGTTCTGAGCAGTCAGATACTTAAAATGTAACTAGGTGAGGCAGCGCCTACTAGAAACTCTCAAAGATGTTGTGTGAAATGATACACATCAAATGCGGTGTACTTACTTCAGATATTTGTTGCCTCCATCAGCTAATGCATGTATTGACTTAGTTATAGAATAAGGAAATATTAATCACTAGAATCACGTTCATTTTATGAAGCAATAATTATACCCACAAAATAATTTCAAGAGGTACTCTTATAGGTTTAACTTGCAGGGAAATAAAGAAATGTAAACCCAAGTACAATGTCCTCATTCAGAATAACGTGTTATTATAATATCAGTGCATTGTACTTACTGCAAAAGTCAAAGATACACAAAAGTTAATGTAAAAATTATATATTCAGGAGTATATATTAAATGAAATATACATATATATTAATTTACTGAAATATCTTGGTAATCACTTGTATATATTTATGTGGAATTACAATGTGTTTATTAACGTCGGAAATATCAGTACAAAATCTATGTAACATGCAGGTTAAAATTTTTGTGGAATTACAGTGTGTTCATCAACTTCATTTGTTTATAAATCTTTAAACTATCAGTACAACATCTATGTAACATACAGGTTAAAAAATATTCTTATGTGTGTAATACATCATGTAATCTTTAAAATTACTTTTTATAAATCTCTAAACTATCAGTACAACATCTATGTAACATACAGGTTAAAAATTATTCTTATGCGTGTAATACATCATGTAATCTTTAAAATTACTCTAATGTGTTTTGAATTTTCTATTGTACATCCAAAACTTTAAAAAGTCAAGTTACATAATTATATGTTCCCATTGATCATGAAACACATGATTTCTAATGTTCAGTTTCAAATAAATGTACATGCATAATTATGGAAAATATCTTTCAATTACACAGTTTTGTAAATCCTACCAGATCTAGTTTTACTTTGAACTTTGAGGTCACATTCATCCTGTGAACTTTCTGAATCTGAGCCTAAGATGTTCACATTGAAAGATGGAAAATGTTCAGGTGAGCTAAGGTATTTAGACAAAGAATTCCTCTGAGAATCCTCACTTCTGGAACTATTGGAATTCCTCTCAGCAATTATTGGGGTTGAGGATGAAATTGGGAGTTGATTATTAGTAACAGGCAAATCATCTCGAATGGAAGTGTTTCCTGCATTGAAAAGACCGAGGTAATCCTCAAGATTGACAGCAATAACAGAACTGATGCTTGAATGGTCATTATCTTGATCTTTTGGATCCACTTCCTTTCTTTGATCACTGATCTCATCAATTAATATTTGAGCATTTTTCTCAATCGAATCGTCCCATATCAGATCAGATGTCAGATCACCATCATCACTTTCAATTCCATCCATCATTTCCAAAACTTTTACTGGGGTTTGATCTGCATCCTCCATGTCCATGTGATTGTCCAGTAATTGAATAAGATTCCGAATTCTATTCCGAATATAATGCTTGATATACATTATTGAGACAACACCAAATACTATCACTAGTGGTAGAAGAAATAACACATAATTGAGTCTCAGCTGAGTTTGAGAAAATTCCACCTGGCTTTCTTCTCCAGTTTCCTCCTCTGAGAGGGAATCAGATTCGGGATTCTTCATGTTCACTAAAAAAATAAAAAATAAATTTAGAAATAGATCACACACATAGATTCGAGGATCTGACCTGGAAAAATATTAATACCGGGTAATAACAATTGTCTATCGCCTCCTAGCCTCAATCAGGTTAATGGTGGATTTTTTAATGAATTCAACTGTGAACTGAATAGTAACTGGATTACTGGATAGTAATATTTTATATAAATTTTTTTTAAAAATTAATAAATTTACCTTTGGTGCATCCTTTTACAGTAATCCCATCAGTGGAGTGTAGGACATAACACTCTCCGGTACAAGCCCAGTTTATTATTCTAACTGAAGGGAAACTTCTCATAATTTTGTCAACAGGTAGTTTGATATAATTTACATGGCATTCTCTGTATGTCCTGATAACTTTGTCATCTTTACAGAAGAAAATATTACTATTCTTTGGTCCGCGACCATCAAAGGTCGAAATCACAACCTCACGACCCTCAGTCATACATTCTATTAAGTTGGAGTCCACATTTTGATAAATACAAGATATTACAACAAAAACAACAAGTAAAGAAATGAACTTCATCTTTAGAACTTATAATCCACTCAATGAAATTAAACAACAAGATCTTCACTGTTTACTAAAAAGCAGAAGCCTCTTACGTTAAAATTATACGTAGAAATACAGTGAACGTCATCAGTGACGTCACAGTCCATGGAAAGTGACGTCACATTCAAGGAATATATAAAAAATGGTACGAAATCATTACCTATATCTGATTCAACAGAGCAATCAATTTCTTCCATCATTTGCCAGGAAGAATATGGGATGATAGATAAGCTGCAATCCAAGATATTCGCATTTTAATTATTGTAAATATATTTTTGCGGGTACAATATGAAGGAATTTTCCTTTAACAAGAATTAAGTGAGGTTATTGAAGATATTAAGGCAACAAACGCTAATAATTTATAACTTACTCATCATCATCTCTGAGGGGGTTGTCTTCATTAAGTACCTCAGACAATGGTATAGCAATATCATCCTCAATATCCTGAGGCTGGATTCTTCTGAGTAACTTTTTCCTGCATAGGTGTACTATGGATGGAATTATTATTGTAACCACAATACATGAGATGGCTAATAAAATCCACCAAAAATACCTGTTATTTCCGTCTTTCAAATTCTGACTTTGTGGATACTCTGAGTACCTTGTAGTCTTTGTTTCGAATCCCTCATTGTACATTGAGGTAGATTGTCTCTTATCTATCTGCTCACTTATCTGTTTTGTCTCCTCCCTCTCTGACAGTTCAGTGACAGAAGGATATCTTGTTCCATATCGACTAGATAGCATCTTGTCCTCTTGCTCAGAGACCTTATCTTGATTCAGTGTCTTTTCTTCAAAAAAAAAATGACCAGTTGTTGGATAATGAGGTGTACTTGTTAATTTTAAACACATATTAGTCCTCACATACACATCCCTTGGTACTTCCTTCATCCATTTGCAGTTGAAATATTTCATATTTACTAAACTTAAATATTTTAAATTTGGCAAGTTCTTCAGAATATCGATCAAATTTACTACCTGTACATTATCCATATACAGCATAGTCACTGTGGCTCTATATTTGAACCTGGGTGCTGCAACTCCAACACAGGTTATCATATCTTCCATGCAAGTACATTCTGCATAATCACAGCTGTATCCATTCACTATTTCATTGAAAGAAAAAAGGAATACAGAAAGAAATATGTATATTTTGAAATTTTCCATATTTATGTAAACTTTATCAGCTAAAGAGATATTGCAAAAAATTGAGAGTATTTAGGAGAGGAACTAATCCACTGGAGTCTGCAAACAGATATAAAAGGAATGGATGAGTTGCAGTGAGGATGCATAACCAAGCACAGCTTTCATTACTCACACTTCTGGCTAGCTTTCAAACAATCTCTGAAATATTTCCTTTCATCTGACTTATTGCAGCAGATTGAAAACAGGTATTTGCTGGCTATCTCTCAACTGCAAACTATTAACACCTTGTACACTGCCAAAATTACTGGGGTTTATGGATCCATTTTTATTGAAGAACCCATTCACTTCTATAGTATGTGGTCCAACCGGATCCGGAAAATCTACCTTCGTTTTGAGACTTTTAAATAACATCAGTGCAATTTTTTCAGAAAAAATTAAGAAAATTTATTATTTTTATAACAACTGGCAGAAAAAGTTTGAGGAAGAGATTACTAGTGATATAGAATACAGACAAGGTCTACCTACAGAGAAGGATTTTAAGTCTTACCCTAATGATGACCAGTGCATACTTGTGATTGATGATATGCAGGCTTCAGCTCTAAACAACATTTTCATTGCAAATCTTTTTAGTCGAGAATCACATCATAAAAACATTAGTGTTATTTTAGTTTTGCAAAATTTATTTCACCAGGGAAAATATTGTCGAGATATATCTTTAAATACTCATTATTTCTTTTTATTTAAAAATCCTAGAGATATTCAACAAATTAAATTATTGGGAAGACAATTAGGTATGTCAAAGAAACTATTAGAGGTTTACTTAGATGCAACTGCAGATCCTTTTGGTTACCTATTGATCGATTTATCACCTGGAAATAAAGATAGTTACATGCTAAGAAGTAACATATTTCCTGGTGAACATATGACTATATATAAATAGGAAAAAATTTCTTTCATTTTCCTTTGAATAGAAAATCGAGCTATCTACATATGGTTTAAAATGTCTAGGAACCTCAAAAACTCTAAACATTTCATTCTGCTGTTATTGGAGAATAATTTATACCTAAATAAACATATATTCATTCATGCAACACCATCTCAGTTGAAAGCAGTGGCGGAAATTTTTTACAATGTATTCAAGCTTCCTTTAACTAAGAAGAAAAGAGAAAAATTCTTAAGTTGGCTAAAAATATTGAAAAAATATATAAAGTCTGGGGAAAGAGGGAGGAGGACTATAGCAAGAAAACACTTTGAAGGAATAACCAATTTGCTTGTATCAATTAAATATTACATAGAAAAAATTTTAGAATGAATAAGTACGTATTAATACCACATGAACAGTATCAGAGTTTCAAAAGCTTTTTAGCTGATAAAAAGGAGCATAAAATTGCAGAAAGCAATCAGGAAACAGTGAATGACAGGGATATCCATCCAAAAATACATGACAGTAACTCAGAAATACTTAAAGGAGAAGAATTCAGAAGTGTAGACAGCAGGATATTGAATAATAATAATAATAATAATAAGAGGAAATCAGAAAAGTTGTTGGACAATAATCGAAAGGAGACTGTAAGTAGTGAGTTCAGTGATAACACAAAGGACAAGGCAGAAATAAATCATCCCCTCCCTCCACCAGGTCTTCCCGAAAAAGCGGTTTACAATCAAGATAATTACCTCTCAAAAATTAAAGAAAAAAATGGAAGGGAAATCCAAAAAGGGAGTGGAGCAAATGAATGGATTCAAAAATGGACCAAAAAAATTTAATTCAGATGAAGAAATCAATACATATCTTCATAACCTTTATTATGATATCAGGAGTCCAGTAGTCTACAGCAGTTACAGTAAATTATATCCATATATTAAAAGGGATGGAAAGTATCATATAACCCCTAAGTATTTAAGGAAGTGGTTAAGTAAACAGGAAACTTATACAACTTTTCGCCCAGCTCGAAGGACTTTTCGAAGACCTAAAGTCTTAGCTTTTACAAAAAATTATCAATGGGATAGTGATACAGCTAACATGGTGAAATTCAAGTCAGAAAACAATGACTACGGTTATTTTGTAGTATTCATAGATATATTTACTCGATATCTGTATACAGCACCATTGAAAACTTTAAGAGGGGATGAAATGGTGAATGCATTTCAAAGAATAATTAGAGAAACAGATGAGAAACCAGAAATTCTAAGAACTGATCAAGGAAGTGAATATAAGAACCATTCATTTAATAATTTGTTAAATGAAAATAAAATAAAACATTTGTACACATACTATGAAACCAAAGCTAATTATGCTGAAAGAGTTATTAAAACAATTAAAAACAAAATAATGAAATATTTAAGTGAAAAAGAAACCTTAAGATGGATTGATATTCTGACTGACTTAACCTATGGATACAATAATTCTATCCATAGATCAATTAATATGAGTCCAGAAGATGCAAAATCGAAAAACCAGTATTTACTTTGGAAATTTCAATATGATAATCTCATCTACCCCAAAAGTTTCTTTAGCATCAAAAAACAAAATAAAAATCCGAAACTCTTACAAACCTTGAATAAAAAAAAATTTAAATTCGACATATCAGACAGGGTTAAGATAAGTCATCTTAAAAGAATGTTCGACAAAGAATATACTGCAAAATGGTCTGGCGAAATTTTTACTATAATTAATCGTAAATTGAATCAAAATATTCCAATGTATGAGTTAAAAGATTACAATAATGAGGTAATTCAGGGTTTCTTTTATGAACCTGAACTGCAGTTAGCATACATAGGTACTGATATTTTGTATAAAATTGAGGAAATTCTTAAAAAAAGAAAGAAAAAAAAAGGTGGGCAGGTGGAGGTATTAGTGAAATGGAAGGGATGGCCTCCAAAGTTTAATTCGTGGATTCCAGAGGAAGATGTAGAAAATATATAGGGCATAAGAGTATATAAATCATTTCATAATGTAGGATCTCTTTCATAATTTAAGATCTCAAATAACAAAGATGGAAGAAGATAGCATTTACTTTTTCTTATCCTCTATAGATTCCTTAAATTTTCATCCGAATAACAAGGCTTATAACTTTACAGTCGAGATCGCTGAGAGAACTAGTTTATCTGGTGATTGGGAAGTAGGGATATGCGATTTCCATGCGAGTACTGTAATCAATGAAACCCTGTACTTGTTTTCAGATATTGTGGATTACTCCTATGTCAGAAATTCAATGGAGGGTATATTAAGGCTTTTACCTCAATCTAATTCGAATAAATATCAATTATTTAATAATGTTTACTATTTACCACTTAAAAATCAAAGTTTCAGTCGAATTGGTATATATATAAAGAACAAGAACCTTCATTTTGCAAGTAGTTTAACTGGAGTGGTTGAATTAACCTTGCATCTTCGAAAGAAGAAGAAATTATGAATAAATATTTAAAATTTTGTAAAAAATGTATGGATGGAAAAATAGAACTATCAAAGAACTATTACGTTCTAGATAGTGATGATGACCATGCAAAATATAAAAACAAAGATTCTATAGATGTTTCAATAGTTAGTCCTACGCAAGCAGCAGTTGACCAGGCTAAAAGTGAGGTTAGAGACAAAATGATTATAAATAGAGGGAAAGCTATAAAAAAATATCAAATAGGAGGTAAAGACAGACTAAACAATACCTCTAGGAAGAAAAAAAAAGAAAAGGTTGTTAATAAAAAAGGAAAAATTAAAAAAAAATTGCCAGTTACAAAGTCCAAGAAGAAAGCAAAAAAAAAAAAAATTAAGAAAAAGTTAACAAGCTACAGATCCATATGGATGTAGTCCAGACGTCACTATCTTTATTTGCTCCACCTCCCACTGATAGGTCCATTGTCAAGGAATACTGGGTGGATTACAATCCTATTGCAGCCATAACTGAGGGAGGGGTTATAGAATTCAATGTACCAGGAACCTCTGTAGATTACATAAGTTTAGGAAAAAGCAAATTACACATAAAATATGTACTCACAGATGAAGAAGGGAAAAAGGTTAGCGATGAAAGAACTCTTGATGGAGACCCCACACCTAATACAGATCAAGTAGCACCTGTCAATTTTACCTTACATTCTATTTTCAGACAAGTTGACTTATCTTTAAATCAGAAACTTATCTCACCGGATGTGGGTGTTAATTATCCTTACAAAGCACTCATTGACCTCTTTTTAGGGTCCAATAATGATATGATATTATCTCAGGCACAGGCAGCTATGTTTTTTAAAGACCAGGCAGGGCATTTGGATGAATTACAATATATAGGAAGCAATAGTGGATACACAGAAAGAGGTAGACCTACTAAGGATGGTGATTCAGCCAATGTTGAGGGATGTCTATATCTTGATATTTGTCAAGGCGAAAATAGAGCAATTCTAAATGGAGTTTCTGTAAACCTTAAGTTGTTTCAGGCTTTAAACGAGTTCAGATTAATGAGATTAGGAACTAAAAATTACAAGTTAGTAATCACTGCTGCGGTATGGAAAGTATGTTACATTTCTCTTAACCCAAAGATGATAGTGGCGCATGATGAGGCCTTAAAAATTAGTCCTGCAATATATCCTTTTTGGAGAAGTGACATTAAGAGTTTCAGTGTTGCTAAAGGTTCCCTTAATTTTATGACAGATAACATATATCATGGTATGGTTCCAAGTAAATTAATAATAGGAATGGTCTCCAATGCAGGTTATTCAGGAGATTACAGTAAAAATCCTTTTGATTTCAAACACATGAACGTTAACTACCTGGAGGTGACTGTAGATGGACAACCTGTACCTAATAGAGCATTAACTCCGAATTTTGAGAAAGGGGACTTCGTTACCTCTTACCTATCCTTATTGGACAATGATTATAATAAGAAAAATGGGATTATTATAAAATTATTAGAATATGACAAAGGCTATACTTTGTTTTTATTTGACATTCAAAGTTTCCTCTCAGGTCATATTATGAGTAAAGGTATTAAAGGTCATACGAGGTTAACTATGAGATTTTCAAAGGCTTTGCCAGAAACTATAAATATTATAATTTATGGAAGTTTTCCTGAGACCTTAAGTATTGATCATAGTAGAAATGTGACACTGGGATCATGAATACAGAAGAAGTTTTTGAAATGATGAAAAGCGACAAAGAAATCAATAAAATATTCATAGGAGTTTATCCTATAGATCTAATACCCCAAGATCTTCCAGTACCGTCGATTATCGTAGTGAATCTGGACAGTTCTAAGAAGAAAGGAAGTCATTGGATAGTTCTGCATTATCAAAGAAAGCATGTGGAATATTTTGATTCATTAGGAAAAAAGCCAGCGAAAGAAATACATAATTTATTGAGCAGTAAAGGATTTACATACAAGTACAATAAAAAGAGGTTACAATCATCATATACAGAGTCATGTGGATTGTTTTGCTTCTACTACAGTTACTACAGTTGCAGAAAGATAGACTACAATATAATATTAACAAATTTCAGCAGTAACTTGGAATGTAATGAAGATATTGTGAAAAGACTGTACAGTGAAATTGTCAATTGACATTTGTATATTTTTTATTTTAATAAATGTATATGTGTATTGAAGATTTGTACATAACAGTTGTATATTTATGTATTCGAGAAATTAACATAGCATGTAATAAATTAATATTAGTTCAGATTTCTTACATTTTATTTAGCAAAGCATACTACAATAACCAAAAACCATTCACTTTTTAAAGCATGCTGTCTGACTCCGATTTCAGTTTTGAGAAGCTAGCAAACTAATGCACTCATTTCCTTTCAATGAGCGAGATTTGCCGTTACAAATTCAAATTCTGATAGATTACTCATTGAGGTCGGATTGTTTTTCCTTCTTTAGGTCGTATAAGCAGAGTAGTTTGGGAAGTCCTTTTTCATTTTTACCGATTTCAATTTTAAAATAATCAAAAATTACAAAGTTTTTCAACATATTCCATTAATATTTGTCCCATTATATTGTTGCCAGCTAAAGAAGATGGTTTCAAAACAGAAACCAGCTTAGAGGGTGTAGAAACTCCCCAAAAGGCGGTTTCTTCGCTGTTAAAAGTTGGTTGCTTATATACAAGATGTTTATTTTTATTGATCATTAAATCCTCTCTAAATAAAGGACACTGAATAAATTTTTGGAGTACTGCAAATCTCATAATGCGCTCTCTTATCTCTGAGTCCATGTACACCTCTTTATACGGTTTCATTACCTCAGCTATTTTAAAACAATCATTTTCTACAGCTAACTGTTCGCATAATCGATTGTTTTGATAGTGTTTGGCTAATAAAAAGAAGTAAAGTTGCTCAAGAGAATAAAAATGGTATTCCTCATATCTTAATTTAACAAAAAAAATATTGGACAAGGAGGATTGAATTTTTTCAACCAAAATCACATCTTCCTCCCATGGACATAGAACCATATCTAAGGGTCTTGTACTTAGACCATCATTCTCAACAACTCTTTTACAATAAAAGTAGTTAAACCCAATTTTTTCTTGAGAATATGTGTATATTTTACTTCCTCTTAATCGAAATCCTACATTAGTTGATGAATTAATTACTTTCTCATTTAACGTCTGCTGAAATTTATTCATAGGGTCAACCAATTGTTTTTTAGAAATTCCTTTGCAAGATATCTTTTGTTTCCCTTCGGAATCTTGAATGATGTAGGACTTAGAACATAAGGAAATCATCTGACATCCTTCAAACTCTTTCTTAAAAATCCCAACCCTGCGGCGGTCTAATGCAATATGATGAGGGCAACATCTCCTAGGAAACCAAGGAGGAGAAAAGTCATCCGAACAGGAGTTAAAAATTTCTTTCTGATATCTATCTTTATTTTTTTCGCATATACATTGATCAAGATCCGGTTGATTTATAGCCATGTAGATACTATCTGTGTCTGTTTGTGTGAGTTCGAATGAATTTTTTTTAAGATAAATGTTCAGGCAATCATAATAAAATTCCAACATTCTTAACTTAGCATATTGCAAAATAAAAAAACCAATTTGAATGGGAGTGTCTACCAATATTCGAGTTTTATATGTCTCTACTTCATATAAATCCTGTCCTAATGTATTCATATTTTTAAAGACAGGCGAATTGATGAATTTACAAACCTTAGATATATCCATTAAATATTTGACATTGGAATGTTTGGACTTATCCATGAGCAGAGATCCGTAGGAGCTATTACTGACCAACTTATAGGTTTCCCCAATGATTGCTTTGTCAGGATCTCGATCACCCTCCAGTCGATATTTGGTCACTGTTTCGATAAAGGATCTGAAAGCCAGTTTTGGTTGATATTCTATTATCTGATAAATTTTGGTAATTTCACAATTATTCTTCAGATACCACTGCAACAGCGGAGTTGAAAGTAACATCTTTGACCCTGAGGTTCCACTAATAAGAAGTTTCTTGTAGTCGAATATAATGTCATTCTGACTACAATATTCAGTCATGTGCTCACCTATGTCTGACATTGACACTTGACAGGTGCAAAAAAAGGGGGGAAATTCTGAAAAAAATTCTTTAAATTCCTTTTTTACAGATATATCAACCTCAAGTACACCGAACAATTGTCCATTAGCAATGTCCGATTTAATTTTATTTTCAGTTAATGAACCTTTATTCTTAGTGTAATACGTAGGCAAATAATGGTCATAATACTCAGTGCAGAGTGATTTTACTGCTTTGTTGAAGTCACATTGTTGTATAGATACGTATTTATAACCCATGGAGATAATGAAATCCTTCTTTCTAATATCTTTGATTTGAGTTTTCTTAATTTTTTTAAGCCAATGGGAAGACTTAATCTTCTTAACAATGGGACAAGCATCCCGACAGTAATGATAATAACAACCCTGAAATTCATAAACAGTCTTTGTAGTTGGAGCGTAACCATCAACTAGAAAATTTCCAATTCTAATTTCTTTGGAATTATTTAATTTATGCAAAATTTTGATATTTTCTTTGACCATAATATAATCCATCCATACGTATGAATCCATATATTTTTCGGATATTTCCGGTCTGAAGTTATTGTCCGGATGTCTTCTTACATATACACCTGTAGGCATATTCTGTTTAATAGCATAGGAGTATAGACCATTGCAATCATATCCAACTATAGACTGACATTTATTACCTTCTATTTTCTTAATGTTAGAAACCCCTTTTTCATGATAACGAGAAAATATTATGCTAGGTCCTCCCACAATATTTTTCCTATAAGTATAATATAAATCAGCATTTTGTTGGTTAATCAAAGAAAAATTAGATTCTGTGGATGCATATAGAAGCTTCCTTGCTACTCCTGGTAAGGTCACATAATCTTTAAAAATATCAATTTTCTGCTCTGTGTAAATGCTTACAAAAGAAGATAGTGCAGTAACAAAAGGACCTGTATCTAGGTTATTGTAGTAAACCAGGTAGTCCTTAAAAGTTTGCATTCCTTGAGTACTCCATATTTCTTTCAATTCAAAATATTCAGTCTCAGACTTCAGGGGATTCGTATTAGAGAGGGTAGAATAAAAATCCTGCATATCAGGTAGTGAGGTATGATCTAGTTTCTCAAAAGAATCAAACCATTCATAAGGAAAAATACCTTTGGGTGTATCACAACCATAAGCCTTCAAAAATTGACTATAAGAACTCCCAGCAGCAAGATAATTAGAAATGTCCAAAAATTTCAACTGAGGGATAGCAATTGACAGGTAAGAGTTTTCTTTTTTTATTGTATGAATATCTTTTTCTGGGAAATTTCTGGCTATGTATAGCATAATCGCTTCCTTAATTAAGTTTATGTCATATTTACCTGAATTAAACCCTACAACTGGAATTTGGGAAAGATATATCTCAAATTTCTTCTGAAGATCCAGTATCTTATTTAAAAAATGAGTTTTCGTGTTAGAACTTAGTGATTCTTCGTTAGTGGATTCTGTGGAGGAGGTGACTGAAAAATCTGAATCACTTTCTGGATCCACTGTATATTTTGAAAGAAGGTTATCCAGATCTTGAAATACATAGTCGTATTTCAGTTTTAGTCTACTTAAATTGGAAGAGCTTATTTCAATGAGATAGGACATCATACTAGAGATAAGATTATTAGAAGATGTATCTACAAAACATTTGGGTTCACTAAAATCTTCAACATTTGAGGAAATGCTAACGCTTACTGGAATGTGTTTGGACAAAAAATTCATTTGATCAGTGCATGGAGTACTTGTCTTCATTAATACAGCCTCCATATCCCACACAATAAAAGTGGGGTAATATCTTTCAGATTCAGGTACATATATAGTTAGCGATTGTAGTTTATCGAAAATTGTCTCTTGATGTTTATGAAAGCCTCCAGGAAATATATATTTAGTTCTTTCATAGCAATTTTGATAATGTCTTTTAAGATTCCAATATCTATTAAACATTTTGTTACATTTTTCACATTGAAATTTGTTGGCTACCTTGGAATAATTTGTTATGTAACTCAGATGGTTTTTATAATTGTTTAAATACATTATTTTTTCACTTTCATATAAGGAATCGTACATCAAATTTACAGAAGTAGATGAATTCAGAGATACAATAATTATCTTTACATTAAAACATTGTTCCAGCTGATTCATGTCTTCTATGGTGACACCTTTAAAATTTGCAATGGAATTCCTTGAAATTTCTGGGCAATTATTATATCTGTTCCATTGATTAAGGTATTGCAATAATGTATCAGTTTGTTTATCTTTAAAATGATAATGTAAACATCTAAAAAAGCACAAATTATCTTGATAGGGCTTGCGAGTAACTCTATTATTGTAAAAGGAAATGATATAAGGATTCTTTTTAAGATATGAGGGAAAATTATCTGTCTGTCCCAGTGGGAATTCTGTCTTGAAAACTACATATTGAATATTTGTAATAAAGGCTAATGTCCAGGCAGTTGAAGGTCTCACAGCTCTAGCCTGCTCTATAATATCTAATTTTGCAAGTTTAAACATAAGAAATCTAATACTGTTCCTATTAGATATAGTAAATGGAAAATGTAAGATCTTATTATTAAAATAAGGAATATAATACCTATATTCACCAGTTTCTGTATTCTGTAGTATCATACCAAATGAAAAATTTATTCTAAAAGCATTTCCTTGGTCGTTATATATTTGTGTCAGATGTCCTCTAATCTCGTTGAATCCTCTATGGAGGTTATTGGATGGGAAGTTGTAGACCTTCTTCATATCAGAGTCTTCATCTCCTGCTAGAATATGGCGTCTGTTGATAGCATACTCAGCCTGAAGTTCTGGATTATTCAGATCTTCCACATATGGTGGAATTTCATAGACGTCATTTCCACCATGCTGAGACATACGATGAGTGTATAGTTCCTTCCTGTTTTGACATATTAATTTACAAATGGAGCATTTGTAAACTTTATTAACTGCATTGTCTTTGGTCACTGCATTCCCCTGTGTCCTATGACGACGTTGAATATGAGAATTCAGAGCTTTGGTACTAATAAATGGATAGTCACATTGAAAGCACATAAACTTCCCACAGTTTCTGTAATGTTGAAATAACAGCTGAGATGAGTGAAATTCCTTGTCACATATGTTACATTTCTGTAAATTATCCTTGTTTTTAGCACATATCTTCATATGACAATTCAACAAATATTGGTTAATCATACCACATTGACAATATTCACATTGAAATTTCTGTTTAGAAGTTTTCCTCTGAGATATGAACTTATTGCACATCTTCAAGTGAATTTTCAACAAACATGCATTAAGCATATTACACGCACAGAATGGACATTTGAATTCCATTTTCAAAGTCACAGATTATTGTTAAATTCTTAAGATGATGTGGAGGTTTATTTATAAGAATATTTAGTGATGATGAGGCAATTCATGTTTGCATACATATGTAATTTTGGTTTACATATTACTGATGATGCAATAGCTTCTGAAGACCATATGGGTCAGTTACCATCATATTATTGATGATGATGCAAAAATTCTCAAGATTATGACATATTGTATATCTATGAGTGCTGTTTATATGACCTGGAAAAAAAGAGTTCACATTACGATTTACATATTTTATTACATATTTGTATATACATTAGGTAGCATTAAAGTAAATGTCTCATGCATCTCCAACTTCATCTCCTCCCCCTTCTATTCTTCTTATCATGTCCTGGGCTTGGTCAGTGTAGAATCTGGCCATAGGTGAAAAAGTATTCATCTTATTCTTCCACTGTCGATAGGTACCAGATATTTTATGTGTACATATCTGGAAAGAGGCTGATAGCAGAGAGAAAAAATGAAAGGGATAATGCCAATAAAACAGTGCCATATAATAGGCAGAAATTCCAAATCTTCCAGGACAGGTTATTGGAAAGTCTTTTAAAACTAACATCATAAAGTCAGCTGGTTTCTTCAGTTGGAAATTCTTTACTTGAAGATACAAATCCCAGAGTGTAATAGTACCAGCCATGTTGTAGTTATAACAAGGAATGAGTTTAACTTAACAAGGTGTCCAAATTTATATTTTCCAGCAATATTCTTTGTTATATTGGAGTTACATATTATGGGAGTTATTACAGCATATTGGAGGTATTGCAGCATCAGCATCAGCCCTACGATCTAGATTATGTTATATATAAGTATGCACCATCAGCGAAAAAACCCTGTAGCTCCTTCTCCCAGTATTGCTAAACTATCAAAATAGTGATCTGACTTCAAATAAATGAGGCAATAAGCTATCAATAGTGATCTAGATCATTTTCCGATCACTTGAGATCAATTTTTTGGTTGAATTTTTCCAGCAATATTCTTGTGAAGTAGACCACCATTCCATCAAGTAGTTTGTGATTACAATATGTTCACAAACACTATTCTGAAACTCATGTATGCTACCTGAAATATTGTCATTTAGAGTTCTCAAGTAAATGGAAATAAGTGCTACCAGTGATCTCAGCCTGTAGTTCTCAAGTAAAATGGGTTCAGGTTCAAATAAGTGCTGTCAGTTATTGCGCAATATTCTGGTGATCTCACCACCCAGTAAGTAAGACTGATCTCAGCCAGTCAAGAGGCAATAACCTATCAATAGTGATCTAGATCATTTTCCGATCAGTTTAGATCAATTTTTACGACTTATGTCGTTCGATTGACTCAAATAGTACTACTCATGTACTCAGTATGAATGTACACTCAATATCAGAATATTTTATAGCATACTCACAGTTCCATACCCAAAGAATTGTAATTCGTTTTTAAGGAAATTTTTCGGGTACTCAGAAATTGGCCAAGGATCACTATGGATCAAAATTATTGGGCTTGGCATAGGTTTGCACTGTGAAACAGCTTTGTTTGTGGCCAGAATAACTCAATTAATAATAATTATTATTATTTTACAAAATATCAAGGACATGTCAGAAATAAGATAAAGGATGAAGTGATGGAAATTTGGGCTACTCTTCCTATAGATTTTGTGTACATAGCAATTGGGTATGCTAGCAGGATATAGATTTTGCATACATGTCTGTTGTGTACACTAGACCGATATTATTACTAGTGTACACAACCATTGGGTAAATAACCATCTCCGTAAAATATTTTATCATATTAGAACAGTAATAACATCCTCCAAACCATGCAATACATGGAATTTTACCACGGTTTTAGGCAATGATTAGACCCCTCAGGCTTTGTTTTCAGGGTTTATAATCTCAAACCATGGTAAAAATTTTGCATAAACCATGGCTTGTCAGGTGGTATTCTTACAATATATCTATCATAGAAATCATACAAAATAGGATTTCTATGGGTAAACTCCAAAGCAGCCATGGAGAGGCCAAAGGGAAAAAGTTTGAATGGGAAAGCTTTTCCTTAAGATACTCCTCTGTCTCCATCATTTTATTCCCCCTCCCCCCAGTGATAAAAAAATTTTTAAAGTAATGAAAAAAAACATTTTTTACTTATTATTTCTCACAAATTACTATCATTATTATTATTGGCAAAGTAGCTCACTGCCAGTCCCTTAATGTCCTGGGTCCACACACCTCCCACATCATAGAATGCCTCGGTGACAGACAGCTGGTCAGCAGGTAGCCCTTCTGCCTGGCACCACATGAAATATTCGAAAACCACACTGCCGTGACAAAGTATCTCCAACACCTCAGCCCAGTAGGTGTTCAAATGCGTCAGCACATTCTCCCCCAAACACTTATGATCCAGCTGGCTAGGCATCTCCAGCTGGCATCCCTCGCAGTTATGTCTGATGGCCTCTTTTATTGCACTCACCATGTGCATGGCAAAGATTTTCTTAAAGTTGAGTACCAGCATGGCCTGGATCAAAGAGTTTTCCACCTCATCTATGTAGTTCAACTGGAATTATACAATACACAAAAAACATGTCCATGTACATCAAAAAGTCATCTGTGTGTTTTGTAGAACAGCTCAAACAAATGTCACTTTATTTTCTTATTTTTTCTTGTAAGAGGATGCTTATGGCTGCATCAATACCATACATGTTCGACTTGAGATTTTCCCATTCATCTACCTTCATGGCTACACCCCTTTTTGTGGCATACATTTTACCAGATAGTGCATCGATGACATAATCCCTCACATGTATCAGAACCCTCCCCCTGTACTTGGACACGGCTGTAAATCGACCAGGACTTAAGGTAAACATGCATTTATCCCCCATAATTGCTACTTGGTCAGATGTGACACTTACACGGCTCAAACAGGTCTCCCCCACTTCCCGATGATGCTGCTGGCTGGCCAGTAGGGGTCGTCTCCTGACCTTGATGAGGTGCAGGGGTCATCGGCTGACCTTGTGGAGAAGGGGTCACTGGCTGACCTTGAGGGTCACAGGTCACTGGAGGTGGGTTGTACAGAGGCGTGGTGCTAGACACAGTCGGATCTCCAATCATACTGGTCATAGTGGTCATATCGTCGCTCTCAAAATGGAGGTGTGCACTCTTCGACGTCGAAGTGGCAAATGAGGCGGGAGCCGCACAGCAGCTCCTTATATAGTGCCCTTGATGTGACGTTATTTGCTCTCTCCTGATTGGTCCATTTCACCTGTGATGTCATCGTGACGTCATCTATTATGGTTACCAGGGTTCCCCAGCAACGCTTTTTCAAGGTGAAAAGTCCCGATTCATACCTTTTTTTCAACCCGAAAAGTCCCTAAACCAAATCTCCATTTTCCAAGTCATGTGATCTTGTTGCTACGCAACAAGTCACCCGCCCTCTACCTGTCAATCATCTATCATGTGACTGATGATGTCACTAAGCCCCGCCCACTCCCGGTCACATGACTCGTTGCTACGCAACGGTCATGTGACTAAATACTGCAATCTGATTGGTGCGTGCTTTATTATTCTTCTTTGGCCTTTTGCATCACTCAAAGACCAGATTGTGGTAAACGACCTAGGCATACTATCCCTGGGTCAGGGGGATTTTAAAATCTGCCAAAAAGTTTCTGTCATCTGTGTTATGAGGGCAAGTCGGACTATCTACCTCCCTCTAAAATACAGGATCTGGTTCTGATTTTGTTTGTCTTGTTCAGCAGAAGCCCTTTTGTTCTTAGAAGACTATTTGACTTGTACAGAGGCCTCAGATTCCTTTGAGGAAGAAAATGAAGTGACATTCTTGGACCAAACCTTGTTTCCTCTTATCCGAATGTTTCTTCGGTTTAACCAAACTAACACGCTTGGATTGTTTGGACTTAGGATCTGATCCGATCTCGGACTGAAACTTCTAACCGAACTATGGTGGTAAAGGAGGCCCATAAAACTCTGTCTCCATGGGTTCATTCAAAGTTTGGGTGTTTGGTTGATTAGTGTTCGGTTGACTAGTGTTTGCAACTCAGTTTGTTTGCTCAGACCAGGCTTAGGATCCGAAGCAAAGATCTGATCTACCTCCACTTCGGAAATTGTTTTTTTGACAGATTTAATCTTGTCTCTCAAAGACTGCAAAGTTTCTATAATTGAAGCCTCGAAAATCCCCATTTGTTGCTGAGTTGGATGTTAAACTGAGAACCCAGACATTTTTCAATTTTATTTTGAATTTTATTTTGAAGAGCTGTGTCTGGAGTGGGTGGGCGAGTTTGAGGTGTTTTCAGAGATAATGCTTCGAAACATAATGGCTGGGGACGTGGAGAAGAACATAGTTGTTCAGCAACATTTTCCAAGTCTTCATGAGAGCCTGTAAACGCCTTCTCTACTTCTGGGTCCCCCAGCAGATCCAAATAGTCTTTAGATGAATCTAAATTTTTCGAAGCATATCTCCTTTGGTTTCTAATTTTAATATTCTGTTCTTCAGTAAAAGAACTGCATAACTGGCATTGCTTCTCATAGGTAACACAAGGATTGTCTCCCTTACCTGACTCTCTGCAGGTGGGGCAATAGTTATGCAGATCAAAAGAATAACAGAAATGACATTTCAAAGCTCTGGATTTGTTAGTGTTGGGTTGGTGGGATGATATGCTTGTTGTCCGAAGAAAGCCTACCTGAAGTTTAACAAGTGAAAATAAAGGTATATACCTATCCTAAAATGGAACAAGGTGGGGCTCATGAGTGTCTAATGAGACCAAAATACACACTCAATTAGATAAATTGGTTAATGCCAATGTGATGGATTACTCCAATATTCCACATCCATCTCTGCTCATGTCTTTTCCTGTGAGCCTGTTTGGGAGTGTTGTACTTGGGAGAACACCATTCTAGGATTGAGACTTGTATATTCCTAACAGAATGTCCCTTTCCAGTAAAATGTTTGGATACTGGGGTAATTCTGGAATCCTTAAGCTTATTAACAGAGAGTTTATGTTCATAGATTCCTGCTCTAAATGGTTGCTCGCCTACATAATATTTATCACACTTATTGCATGTGATTAAATATATAACATCACTAAGTTCACATGATATTTTGTTTGGTAAGTCAATTGTGTGATATTTATTATCAATGACTTTGCTGGTGACATTATCAATTTTCTTGATTATGGGGCAGTAAGTGCATTTGCACAAACGTGTACAATGTGTGGGCATTATTGTTTAGTCTGTATTTCATTTGGTATGTATGAAATTGAGGCTTTGGTAAGCATGTCTCTAAGATTTGGTAATCTTTTGAAACCAATAATTGTTTTAAAGGAATGTCTGGCCACAATCATTACTATTTTCAATTATGTTCCAGTTCCCGTGAATAAATTTCTTGGTATCTGGGTTGGTTGGGTTATATTTGATGATCAGTACTGGAACTTTGGTGGGGTCCTAAACTCTGACATCTAATAATTCATCCTGTTTGTATTTACAGGCTCTGAGCATATGCTTCTTCAGTTGTTTAAATGGGTACCCTCATTATGACCGTATCATATTAATACCAGTATCAATAAAGTCCTCATTTTTGGTTCAGATCCTTGTAATTCTTAGGAACTGACCATAGGTTGGGTTTTAGAGTGACTAATACACTTCAGTGTTATTTTCCTGTAAATACCTATCCTGTCACCAAAAAAGGTACAGAATGATCTATGACAGTTAATGAAGAAACTGGCTGATAAAAAAACATCCAAAAATACGTAAACCCAGAGAAATTCAACAAAGCGGAAAATAAATGCTTCCTAGTCACGCGGCCAACGAGAAAGAAGGAGGGTTAAGCAGTACTTCACCATGGGGTTCACATTCCTCTTGGCACTGGACCAATCAAAAAGTATCAAAATTTAACATCTATTTTTTTTGGATGTTGACCGGATGCCTGCAGCCTCCTGAGATAGCATTCAGTTCCACATTTTAAGCTATTGTAGCGCCATAAAATTGATACACTTTGGATACTTTTTTGCATCTGCATGCAGTGTATGGTTCTAACAGAGTGGATTTACTGCATTTTGAACATTGTCCATATTTTGGAGCGGACAGTACAGTTGTGCAAACTCTATGAATATCTGTACACATACATTTTGCGTGATTGGACATCGAAAGGAACACAGGATAAGGACGGTTTGTGTCATCAGATATTGAATGGATCACAGGATACAGATATCTGTGTGTTAGTGGATACCAGACAGATCACAGGACAGATTCCTGGATACAGTGTACACACTCACAGGGGTTTCCGCTGGAACCAACCCTATAACTGACCTTATCACTCTAGGGTCGGTTGCAAAAGTGGACAAAAGTGGAATCTGGGACAAAAACCACAAAACAAAAACGTGCAAAAATTGGTTCCTGGTGTCGGGATCCAGAGTCAGGATCGAACCAAACCTCCTGTGGCTCCCAACACCATCATTTGTCACTTCAAAGATGCCAGGTACACATCACAGCGACTTCATACATCAGCTTGTCACTTCAAAGATGCCAGCTACACATCACAGTGACTTCATACATCAGCTTAGGGTACTTTCTGTTTTATTGAGTTTAATATTTTGATTTGCATCTTGATGGGGAGACAGAGCACACATTTGAAACCAGCACCATCACCTCCCATACAGCCACCAGCACAGCTCAGCCCCAGCTAGCCCCCAGGAGAAAAAGAAAGCCACCAAACCCATAGGTCATCCCCTGGATCCTCCAGAGAGAAGAAAAGGCATGCTACATCAACCTCCTGGCCTACCTCATACGCACAGACATATCAGGATAACAGAATTTTGTCAGGATGCCACCTGCCTTTTTCGACCTCATTGAGGAACGCATTCACCACTGCAACAAGAAGTCAGCCACCAATTTCAGGAAGCCATTACAAGTTGGACTGAAACTAGCAATAATGCTTAGACACCTGGCCACTGGAGCGACCTACACCTCCTTGCATTATCACTGGCTGGTTGGCAACAGCACCATCTGCAAATTCATCCCCTAGGTCTGCCAAGCCATCCTTGCTGAATTCAAGGATACATATTTGTGCTGCCCTGATAGCCCTCAGAAGTGGAAAAGGGTGGAGAAGTTCAGAACCAGATGGAATGTGTCCCACGCTGTAGCAGCAATAGAAGCTTACACCATGAAGAAACCAAAGAAAACAGGCAGTGACTACTACAATTACGGCTTCCTTTCCATAGATCTCCTGGCCCTGGTGGACAAAGAATATAGATTCCTGTGGATAGACTACGGGTCAAGTGGTTCCTGCTCAAATGCACGGATTTTCAACAGACGTGAGCCGAGGGAGATGATCGAGGATGACACCTTGGGGTTTCCAGGACCTGAACCACTGGGGGAGGGGGGGCCAGACTTGCACTATTTCCTGCTGGGGGATGACGCCTGTGCCTTGATGCCCTGGATAGTCAAACCCTAAAGCCGAAGACAGCTCACAAGAAAAGAAGAGCCAACTATAGGATCTCCAGAGGCAGGAGGGCGGTGTAAAACACCTTTGGAATCTTCGTGAGCAGGTTAAAGGCACCATCGAGCAAAGGCCAAGGGTTGTCAGAGACATTGTTTATACATGTGTGGTGTTGCACAAAATGATGAGGTCTCACCAGGGCGGGGCAGACAGGGCACTAAACCCATAAAATGATGGAGTGGCCCTACAAAATAACCAGGTGGTGTGTGTGCCCGATGGAAACAACAGGAATCCTTTGAGGGAGGCCAAACATCAGCAAAAACTACTGAAGGACAATTTCAGCCATGTGGGGGCACTGGCTGGGCAGGAAAACAGGATCTGAATTGTGTCGACCAACAACCCTGTGGCCAGCAGCTGGCATCTATCACTCCTTTTCAGAATTACTATCAGTCCTTTTCAGGACTACTATCAGTCCTTTTCAGGACTATCCAATTACACCAAGAACTTTTATTTTAAGCTAGTGTGTTACCTATACGGGCACTATGTCTATATAGTATAAATATCACTTTTGTATTTATGCAAATATACTTTATGAAAAGTTATTACTTGTGTAGATGTATATTTGTTGAAAAAAAAGAAGTCTTTAAGGGGGGAGGCGTACATATACGGGCACTGTGTCTGTGCATTATTTAATCTAAGCATCATATGTATGTATTAACATTTCAAGTAAGGGAGTTATTGATTTTTGTGTTATGTGATAATGATGTTTATTGATCTATTTATAGACTAGAGGGAACCCCTCTAGGCTAACCCCAGTGATGCTATTAATAGATTTGGGGAAACCCTTTAAGCTACCTGTAGGCTCTAGAACTTCCTCACTGCCTCTGGTGACAGCTGTTATGGTCTATAAGATTCTAGATTTTCTGTAAGTATATATAAGGACTATACACCAGACCACAGATGAACTTAGTATTCGCTGGCTATAAGGAAGGCTATTGTGTCTTAGAATTAATATTCAAATGGACATAAACTGCTTGTGTTGTTAACTTTTACTGGAGTGAACCGGAAACATTGTCTGGATAGATTTGCTGTACTTCAGACATTGTGCATTCATATAACAGAGAGTGGATTTACTGCATTGTGGACATTATCCATACCTTGGAGTGGACAGTACAGTTGTGCAAACTCTCTGAATATCTCTATACAGACATTTTGTGTGATTGGGTATCAAAAGGATCACAGGATAAGGCCACTTCGTGTTATGAAACATTGAACAGATCACAGGATACAGATATCTGTGTGTTAGTGGACATTGGACAGATCACAGGACAGATTGCTGGATACAGTGGACAAACTTAACTGTCAGTTACAGTGGTCAGGTCAGATATGTTTCATTATTGTCACATTGTGTGTACTATTGAGATTGTACTAGTTGACTGTAAACATTATTTTAATTGGTAAATAAATTTGTTGTACTTTTTGTCTTTTCTTGTTGCAACTTAGAAACATGAAACCCAAGTTATGTAAAAATGCCCCCCCCCCCCTTAACTCTAAACATTGTAAGCCCTCAGCTTTTATTTTTTTTTAAATTATTTTCTTAAAAGTTTCCCAGATCTTGTAAAGTTCAAAATCGGCCAAGTCTTAGGGGAAACTAAAAGGTTTTACAAAGGGTGAAAGGTCAAAATACTTCCCCAAATGTCAGATCATCTTTAAAGTCTAAGTATCTTTTTTGCATTTTTGATTTTTTTATATGGGCAAAACTTTCATTGCCTTTTTTCAGCTTTTTTTCTTCTTATTTTTCTTTACTTTTTTTTGGAAAAGTTATACAATGATGTCTTTTTCGAAGTTCAATATCTTTAAAAGTTTTTTTTTAAAGTTATACATTATTGCAAATTTAATAAGTAAATTAAATTTTTGTAAATTAATACCCTATCCAATGGACAATTGCTAATCCGGTCGGCGGAGACCGGCCCGCCAAATGTCAGAAAAAGATGTCCTGTGTTTCCACCAGCCGGCCGGTCCCTAGTACTAGTGCACTCACCAGATGGCGTGTCGTACCTCCTTCCTGTCTAGACAGCGTGACGTCATAGCATCTTTTTCGTTGTCTAAACCTATTAGACCCCTAGTAAGCTGATAACGTGGTCGGTGGGAGGGTCTTGTGTGTCCATTGGATAGGGTATTCACTTATAAAAATTTAATTTACTTATTAAATTTGCAATTTTATTGCGTTAATACATCCTATCAAATGGACAATTGCTGAATAACCACCGCTTGATTGGTGGGTAAGTTACTAGGGACTTGAAGTCAAGCAACCCTTAAGGCCATAGTCGGTTATCAGAGACCGGTTATTTGGTCCAAACTGACTCCCCCCTTTTAACAGACCTGCTCTGAGGTAGGGGAAGAGAGGGATGAGTTCAGTCCCATAAGAAGTGGAAATAAACCTCCCAAAAAGGAAGCCCATCACAGTTTTTTTATTACTATTTTCTTTGTTTATATGAACAACCATGTACAAATCTCCTCTAAACCCTGGATTATTGGTGGATCTGCTGAGCAGCCACTACAGGTCCCAGGTGATAGAGCTCTGAATCAGCCCATGCCACATCCTTCAGGTAGAATTGAGTGAAGGTATTATGTGACTTCCAGTGGCAAGCTGACAATATTTGATCTAAGGACACTCCTGACTGGAAGGCCTTAGAAGCAGCGAAGGCCCTGACATCATGGGCTTTAACCTGATGTAAAGTGTGGGCCTCTTGGTCTGAGAGCTCATAACATAGGATCACAGTCTGTTTGATCCATGAGGAGATAGTGGAAGGTGAGATGTCTTTGTCAAAGCCTTTCTTAAATGAGACAAAGACCAACTCCTTATTCTGGCTGAGGTTTGAGGTCCTGTCCAAATAGTAGTGCGAAGCTCTGACTGGACAGAGGGACCTGTCAGACTTGAGGGATCTATCCAGAGTTGGGACCTGGGGCCGGTTTCATGAAGCCTCCTTAAGATAAAGGTCACCTTAAAATCTAGGATTTCCTTGATTTTCTCCCTCCTTTAAAAAATCTCAGTTTCACAAAGCCTCCTTCCTTAAAGGAGACCTTGAAAACTCCCTTGAATTTCAAGGAAGCTAAGGACCTACCTTAGATTTAAGGAAGTGTCCTTCAAGGAATGTTTACTAACTTTAATGAACATTTTAAGGTGAATCCACCTAAATATATAGAACTTGTCAAACCTACATCCACAAACAATATTTTGCTGTTTATTTCATACAATTTGGTTGTTTAATTCTTGAAACATTGATGTTCAAACTTTTGAAGTGAGAAACATATTCATGGAGTTTCCTTGAACATAAAGGGCCCCTCCCTTACTTTGGATAAAAAATTGTCATGTGACCTACTGTATTAATTTGCAAAATATAATCACAACCAATCTGCATTTTACAAAATTTATTAAAATATAGTAAAATATAGATTTACTGACTTTAAGGACATTGCCTCCATAAGGTAATTTTGGTACAAAATAAGTGCACAAGTACACATGTACTTACAGTGAAAGGAAAACATTGGTGTGGTTATAGGTTTTGGAAACAACTCCCAAAAGAAATAAAAATGCAAATAATGTATCTAAAAATTAATGTACCTAATGTACCAAGATTAAAATAGTTAAAATGCTAAAATGCAATTTACATTCTTAATATTTAAAATAAATTGTGTGAAGGTTATATAAGCAATGGAGGGGAAATTCCAAGCAGTGTGGTTATACAGGGAATCGCCCTTCCTTTGTTTTAAGGAAAATCTTTGGTAAGGTGGAATGAAGGAGGCTTTGTGAAACAGGATTTAAGGGAAGCCAAAGGTTAGAAATCCCCCTTCCTTTACTTTAAGGAAGGAAAAAAACAAAGGAGGCTTCGTGAAACCAGTCCCAGGGCTGGTATAACCACTGGGGTCACACTGTCTGGACCCTCTTTGGCCAGCTGATTCTTGGATAGAAAGCTGGGTGATGGATACAGGGACACCTTTGACCAATCAGATTGGTGTCTAATTTTTCTGTTTTGCTAAGCATGTATCTTACTTCTACACTTGCCCGACCCAAGGGCTAAGAGGAAAACTGTCTTGAAGGTCAAATGCTTCAAGGAAGCCTCTTTGATTGGTTCAAATGGAGCCTTTGTTAGCTGGTACAAGACCAGTGAGAGGTTCCAGGAAAGGATTCCCCTCCGGCCTTTGGGTCTGTCTCTATGGAAACTATCCAGGAGACGAGTGAGATTTTCATCCTTGCTGATATTGATGGGTGAGTTTCCCAGTTTATCAGCAATGGCTGACCTGTAACCATCAAAGGTGCTGGGTTGTAACTTCCTGTCCTGAAATAGGTACATAAGGAAGTCAGCAACTGACTTTACAGGGGGTGCCCTGAAGTCCACCTGATTAGCGACACACCACTTTGTAAAAATGGTCCACTTTGCCTCATAGACTGATCTGGTTGATCCTGTCTGAGGAGCCTCAATTCTTGCTGCCACTGCCTCAAAGAAGCCCTGTTCCTTGACAGCTGTGGCTCTAGGAGCCATGCATGGAGATTTAAGTTTGTCAGAATTCTGTGAGGGATCTGATTGAAGGGCTGTGTTAACAGATTGGGCAGGGAAGGCAGGCTCAGTGGGATCTGACTAGACATGGCCACTAGGTTCCAAAACCAAGGCATGTTGGGCCACCCTGGAGCAATCAGAATGATTCTCTTGCATGGGGAGTCCTACAACTTCTCCACCACTTTGCCCAAGATGGCTGCTGGTGGGAAGGCATAGGAGTCGAGATCCTCCTATGGCAGACTGAGTGCACCCACCACTGTGGCCAGGGAATCTGGTACCGGTGACACAAACAGAGGTAACTTGTTGAATCTCATGGCAAATAGGTCTATTTGAGGCCGGTGCCACCTGCTGCATATTGTTTGGAAGACCTCTGGAAGGAGAGACCACTCTGTTTGGATGGTCTGGCCTAGTCTGGTTAGCTTGTCTGCTACCACGTTCAGCTGGTCTGGAATGTGTCGGGCTTCGAGAGTTACTTGCTTCCTGGTACAACAGGTCAAGATTCTCCATAGGGCACAAAGTGGGCCCAACCTCATGCCTCCTTCCTTGTTTATGTATGACACTACTGTAGTATTGTTGGTTGCCACAAGTACTATCTTGTCGGTACAGAGGTCTTGAAACTCTTTCAAGGCTAGAAAGACTGCTTTTAGTTCCAGATAGTTTATATGCAGCCTGCTTTCTGGAAGTGACCAGGACCCTCTTGCAGTGCGTTCGTTTAAGTGAGCGCCCCACCCTTCTTTTGATGCATCTGTAAATATTTGCAGAGCGTGTTTTATTGGGTGTAATGGCTGACCTGTGAGAACATTGTCTTCTTTTAGCCACCATTGTAAGTGGTGGTGCAGAGACCTGGAAATTGTAATCACCTTTTCTAGTGACTCTGGTACCCTCCAGTTGTTTTTGAGATGCCACTGTATGGGTCTCATGTGCAGTCGGCCTGGGTAAACTTGCTTTTGTGTGGCTGTTAATAAACCTATCAGGGACATGAACTGCCGGACTGTACAGGCCGGTAGTGACAGTATTTCTAATTTCTAGTATTTTGTCCTGGAGGTTCTGCCAACGGTCCGGTGTAGGTCGGACCCGACCAGCCCTGAGGTTGAACTGGTAGCCTACAAAATCGAATATCTGCTTGGGCTCCAGTTCTGACTTTTCTAAATTCACCAGCCAACCTAGTTTTTGGCATACTAGATCTTGAGTGTGCTGGAAACAAACCTGGTGGGATCTGGCTCTCACCAACCAGTCATCTAGGTACTGGTGGATTCTTATACCCTTGTGTATGGCCATCAGTTTCACCTCCTGTGCTACAACAGTAAACTCCAAGGGTGCTGTGGACAGACCAAAAGGTAGAGCTTTGAATTGGTATGTCTGACCCTGGACATGAAATCTCAGATATTTCCTGGACTGTTCCTGTATTGGTATATGGAAGTAGGTGTCCTTGAAATCTATTGAGGTGACCCACTCCCCTGGTTGGAGGGACGTCCTGATGGTTTCCGGTGTCTCCATTTTGAATTTCTCTGCCTTGAGGAAAAGATTCAGTTTGCTCAGATCTAATATAGGTCTCCACTTGTTGTTGGGCTTTGGGACTAAAAATAGTCGGTTGAAAAATCCCAGAGATGTTTGGTTTTGTACTAGTTCCACTGCATTTTTGTCTATAAGCTGATGTAATGCCTCCAGCAGGTAGAGGTTCCTGTTGGGATTGACATAACAGCTTATGACTCTGGGAGACCTTGTGAGTTTTGGCCGGATCCCAAAGGGGAGGGTGTAGCCCTCTTTCAGGATTTGAACCACTTTCGGACCGGCACCCAGATCCAGCCAAGTTTGCCAAAAGTCTTGAAGTCTGGCCCCTACAGGCAGATTTGAGGCAACATTTTTGACATTTGTTACAGGTTTTACACAAGACAATTGAGTGACACAAGAAACACTTTTCACATATTTTAATTTGTTTTCTCTGCAATAACAATCTGCTGACCCGGGACTTAGATCTCTCTTTTGGGAATGCTCGGGCGCAGTATGAACAGAAGGTACAACATGAAAGTTTACATTTGAAATAGTGTTCATGTCTGTCTTTGTGTGGGGCTCCCGGTCAGCAGTCGTGTCTGTAACTTGGTTACATAGTAATTGTCAATTATACGACTGCTGGCCCTTGGCTGGTCGTGATGAGTAGGAAGTGGTGCGACCCTTTGCTTTCTCAGACTGTCTCCTGCCGATAGTCTTCCAAGCTGGCTTATCCGACCTTGAATCTCTGTTAGCCGACCTCTTGTCCTGGCGTTCATATGGGTGGTACCGACCCTTGGTGTGTGCAGATCCAGTGTGTCCTTTCGATTCAAACTGGACAATGTCTTCCTCTGCTCTACTAATGGCAGAGTCGGGGAACAAGGTGGATATGTGTAGAGGTGCTGTCATCAGGGCTATGAGAGTGTCCGGCTTAATGCCAGTTCTGAGATGACTCCAGTACGCATCCCTGTGAGTTAGGGTGACATTTCCCATTGAGATGAAAATGAACTCTGATAAGTGTTCCATACTCTTTGCAGCCACCTGTGTGATGCTTGAATTGAAGTTCACCAAGTATTGTAACTCATCAGCTGCTGAAGATGCCTTGTTCGAACCCTTGCCCTTGCTTTCTGCTCTCAAAACTTTCAACTGTTCCTGCATATTCTGCTGCACTTTAAATAAGCAACCGTTGAAACTTGCTGTCTGATTGCAGATAACTGAAGCCTCTCTAGCTGATCTCTCCCATCTTCGCATTGTTTCTTGTGATATACGTCGCGATGCTGGTGGGGTAGAGGACAGACCAGAGTGTCTAGCAATCCGGCTGTAGCTGCTATTCAACTTTGATGCATCTGTGCTCCATGAAGAGACGGCTGAAGGGTCAACTTTGTGGTAAAAAAACAGCCTGTACCACTTGGACTGTGACTTTGCAGGTCTCAGGAACACATCTTTCGCCAGGCCACCAGCCTCAGAACCACTGGAGGGATAGCCCTCAACCAAAGTAAGGTTCAACTTTCCTAGCTTTCTGCATAGCCATTCCTCAGTTGGCATCTTCACCACACTTTGCCTGCGGCTAAGGTCTTGGGTCCAGCAAAAGGGTTATCCTCTGAAGTAGTGGCAGTACTGTCTATGTCCGATATGTGTGACCATAGAGGAGAGGGTACCATTACACCTGGGTCTAATGGTGCCAGTGGTATAGTGAGACCTGTTTAACAAACGCCAAGTGGCACAGTGAGACCCAGTAAAGAGCAATTATTATTTCATGAAAAATATTTAAGTTCTTTACTAGTGGTTCAGTGGGACCTGTCTCCTCGCTAGTTCATCCCTAGTGGGACCAACCCCTGCCAAACTTCCTCCCTACATGCAAATTCATCCCTGGTTTCACAGTGGGACCCACTCCTGCCCCAGTTCTTCCCTACTTCACAGTTTCTTCTAAGTGGCACAGTGGGACCTGCCTCCTCTCTAGTTCCTCCCTAGTGGTACAGTGGGACCCACCCCTGCCAAACTTCTTCCCTGCATGCAATTTCATCCATGGTGGCACAGTGGGACCCACTCCTGCCCTAGTTCTTCCTTACTTCACGATTTCTTCCTTAGTGGCACAGTGGGACCCACCTCCTCTCTAGTTCTTCCCTAGTGGCACAGTGAGACCTACATTCTCTCTAGTTCCTCCCTAGTGGTACAGTGGGACCCACCCCTGCCAAACTTCTTCCCTGCATGCAATTTCATCCATGGTGGCACAGTGGGACCCACTCCTGCCCTAGTTCTTCCTTACTTCACGATTTCTTCCTTAGTGGCACAGTGGGACCCACCTCCTCTCTAGTTCTTCCCTAGTGGCACAGTGAGACCTACATTCTCTCTAGTTCCTCCCTAGTGGTACAGTGGGACCCACCCCTGCCAAACTTCTTCCCTGCATGCAATTTCATCCATGGTGGCACAGTGGGACCCACTTCTGCCCTAGTTCTTCCTTGCTTCACGATTTCTTCTCTAGTGGCACAGTGGGACCCACCTCCTCTCTAGTTCTTCCTTACTTCACGATTTCTTCCCTAGTGGTACAGTTGGACCCAGCCCTGTCCATCTTATTCTCCACCTGCAAATTCGTCCCTGGGAACATAGTGAGACCCATTCCTGCCAAACTTCTTCCCTACTTCACAATTTCTCCCAAGTGGCACAGTGGGACCTGCTTCCTCTCTAGCTCCTCTCCTAGTGGTACAGTGGGACCCAATCCTGCCAAACTTCTTTTTGGAATTCTCTTTACAATAATGGTCATTTTTATGTACATGTATCACATTTTTAGACGGATCCACTATCTTATATATTAATTTCATCTTACTTTCTTATTCTCTGCCTGTTTTATGTATATATTCCCCCAATTCACTGCTGTATCAACTTCTATATAAAAGCGGGTATTATCGCCCATTTGCCGGGAATTACCGTAGTAATTTGATCTATAATTCCCCTCTTTTAAGTACTGGATATTATTTATAATTTAATTTGTGTCTTGTAAGTTCACTTTAAGTTTATTTCCAATCAGTATATAGACATTTTCCTGTTGGTGTCTGGTGGTGTTGTCATTTAGCTTAAGGTGAGGCTGTAGTGTGGGGTGTTAGGGTGCCTGTGAGTCGCCCACAGGACGAAGAGTTGTGACTTTTAGGTGTAGGGTTATATTATTGAGGCTCCCCACTGTTGAGCTTAGACTAGGGGCTCTTACTGATGTACAACCCCACCAGTCATGTTCAGTCCTCGGTTACTCCTCTTCATGGCACTGTTTGCAGTGGCACTGGCCCACAGGCATGACTGGTTCAGCACCAGAGCATCTTATACATCATGTCCTCCTTTGACACGGGTTGCGAAAAATTTATCATATTTGTGTTCCTGCCGAAAATTTCCGACCATGGTTAATGGAAGAGGGCTCATGTTGTTACTGTTACTGGGTGGAGATGTATCCCTCAACCCTGGTCCGTTTACACTCGGTGTTTTGAATGCCAGATCCGTAAGGAACAAGGGTCCTCTCCTTGCCGACATGGTGGCTTCATACGACCTTGATCTTCTATGCCTCACGGAAACACACATACGTCCATTTGACTCTGACAGCTTCTTACGGTCTATAACTCCTCCCGATTTTAACTTTCCTCACAAGCCTCGTCCCTCAGGTATTGGTGGTGGTGTGGGTTTTTTCATCAGATCCTCCTACAGACCCCATATAATTGAAACTCCTTGTTATCAGTCATTTGAAAATATAGTGGTGTCAATCGGGCTTCATGGCCATTCAGTGTTGCTTGCCTGCATCTATCGCCCTCCAAGATCATGTACCTGTAATTTTCTGGAAGAATTTATGTCATTTGTTGGTTACCTTTCATCCATTAATTCTTCATATTACATTTGTGGCGACTTCAACATTCATGTTGATGTTCCAGTTGGTGACGGTCAGAAATTCACTACCTTTCTTGATTCATGTGACCTCAAACAGTTAGTCAATAAACCTACTCATCTACATGGTCACATATTGGACCTGATTTTATCTCCCTGTGATCAGGACACCATTGCTGATGTTAAAATTTGTGACTTTGTTTCCGATCACGCATTAGTCAAATGTTCAGTTGCCTTCCCTTGTCAAGTGTCTCATACTCCAAATGTAGTTCAATATAGAAGGTTCCACCGTATCAATATGTCTGACTTCCGCTCAGATCTCAAAAATACGTCCTTCGTCAAGTCTCCAGCTGATGCTGTTGTCGATCTGTATGATCAATATGTACATGATTTGAGTGATGTTCTGGATAGGCATGCACCTCTTATATCTAAATTGACGAAAAAGGAGTCTGCCGATTGGATGTCTGATGATTATCGACGTGCAAAGTCCCTTAGGCGCCAATTTGAGAGAACCTGGCATAGGGCTAAAAGTACACTTAACAGGAGTAGGCTTCGTCGCCAGATTGCTCGGTGCAATGCACTTGTAAATAAAGATAAATCAGACTACTATAGCAAACTGATCTCAGACAATAGTCATGACTCTCGAAAACTTTGGCGTGAGCTCCATAAGACCCTGAACAAGGTTTCTGATGCCACACTTCCATCTCATGAGTCCGAAAAGTCATTGGCTGACCAGTTTGCCTCCTTCTTCACCAACAAAATTAAGAAGATTAGAGATAATTTTGCTTCTTCTGGCACTGAATATGATGTGAACCCTCCTTCAGATCCTCCCCAAATTACTGTCTTTAGGCAAGTTTCTGAAGATGCTGTTGATAAAATAATTAAAGCATCACCAACAAAATCATGCCTGTTGGACCCTCTGCCGACATTCCTGATTAAGGAATGCATTGATATATTGCTACCATCCCTTACAAAGCTGGTCAACTGCTCACTCATGGAGGGATGCGTTCCTGATGCCTTCAAATCTGCTGTGGTCACTCCACTTATTAAAAAGCCAAATCTTCCCTCAAATGACCTTAAGAATTATCGCCCTGTATCAGGTCTCAGTTTTATATCTAAATTGGTAGAACGTGTGGTTGCTAAGCAGCTGTTAGAACATATTAATGCCAATAACTTAGACAACCCGTACCAGTCGGCATATAAGGCGGGCCATTCAACTGAGACTGATCTTCTCTACATAAAAAATGAGGTTCACTTATCATTGTCAAGAGGTGAATCCACTGCCTTGGTATTGCTTGACTTGTCTGCTGCCTTCGACACCATTGATCACTCTACTCTTCTGGGTTGCCTCCAAAACTGGTTTGGGGTCAGTGGCTCCGTTCTGAAATGGTTCACATCCTACCTAATGGACCGTTACCAATCAGTAAAAATTGGTTCTACTTTGTCAGATGTTTGTAAACTTCTATTTGGTGTTCCCCAAGGCTCTGTCCTGGGTCCTTTGTTGTTCTCATTGTACACTACCCCCCTCAGTTCCATTATCAGTAAACATAATGGAATAAAGTTTCATTTCTAAGCAGATGACAGCCAACTTTATATACATTTATCCCAGAAGAATGCATCTGCTGCCTTTGAAAAGCTAAATAAGTGCCTAAATGATGTTAAAGAGTGGATGACAACTAGTAAGCTCAAACTGAATCCTGATAAGACTGAGTTTATCATCTTTGGTTCGAAGAGACAAAGGGATAAGTTGAAAGCATGTTTTCCAATTGATATCCTGGGCAACTCACTCTGCCCTGCAGATTCAGTAAAAAATCTGGGTGTGTGGCTTGATTCAGATTTCTCTTTGTCCAATCATGTTCAGAATGTCTGCAAAAGTTGTTTTGTTAAACTCCGTGACTTCAGACATGTCAGGCGGTTTCTTACTCATGATGTTTCTGTGCTTGTAGCCAACGCTCTTGTTAGTAGTCGGTTGGATTACTGCAACTCACTTTTCAGGAGCCTGTCCAAGTTCAATCTACGCAAATTACAGTGCATCCAAAATAGTGCAGCTAGAATTGTATCAAACACCAGTCAATACACCAGCATAACTCCTGTGCTAAAGAAACTGCATTGGCTTCCTGTTGAACAGCGCATTGTGTTCAAGACAGTCACACTTGTTTATAAGTATCTTCACACAGGTTTTCTCAGGTATTTTTCACCACATCTTTCTTCCTACAGCAGTTCTTATAGTACCAGGCGCAGTCAAAGTGGTGGTAATTTCCTAGTTATTCCAAAGTTCTGCCCCTCTGTTCATAAATCTGTCAAACAGTTTGGTAATAGTTTTGCGTTTGATGCTCCTACTGTGTGGAATACTCTCCCTGATGTGATTCGTGCCTCTCCATCCCTGGCCTCCTTCAGAAAACAGCTTAAAACCTACCTGTACACCAAAGCATATCCGCCCTAGCCTGAATCATCCTCCTGGCGTTCTCCGTGGTGTTCAACCGCTGTTATGTCCCTGGACACAGAATTTTGTTGACTGCTTTTTGTTTTGTTGCGCCTTAGAGTCCTCTTGTTTGGGGAGATTAAGCGCTATAAAAGTCCAATTAGAATTAGAATTCCTTCCTACATGCAAATTTGTCTCTGGTGGTACAGT
Organism: Sabellastarte sp. h YS-2021; assembly: GCA_964017235.1. Classification (NCBI taxonomy): domain Eukaryota; kingdom Metazoa; phylum Annelida; class Polychaeta; order Sabellida; family Sabellidae; genus Sabellastarte; species Sabellastarte sp. h YS-2021. The sequence goes on from OZ024931.1 coordinate 2,257,976, forward strand.
GAGACCCATTCCTACCCAACTTCTTCTCTAATTCAAATTTTTGCATCCTCTCTAATTCCTTCCTAGTGGTACAGTGGGACCTGCCTCCTTGCTACTTCTTCCTCAAAGCTATAGTGGGGCCAACCCCTGCCATAACTTCCCCCTTACATGCAAATTGTCCCTGGTGGCACAGTAAGACCCATTTCTTCCCTATTTCTTCCCTACTTCACAATTTCCTCCCTAGTGGCACCAAACTTCTTCACTACATGCAAATTGGTCTCTGGTGGCACAGTGAGACCCATTCCTTGCAAACCTCTTCCCTACTTCACAATTTCTTCCCTAGTGGCACAGTGGGACCTGCCTCCTCTCTAGTTCCTCCCTAGTGATACAGTGGGACCCACCCCTGCCAAACTCCTTCCCTACATGCAAATTCGTCCCTGGTGGCACAGTGGGACCCATTCTTACCAAACTCCTACCCTACTCCACAATTTCTTCCCTAGTGGCACAGTGGGACCTGCATCCTCTCTAGTTCCTCCCTAGTGGTACAGTTGGACCCACCCCAGCTAAACTTCTTTCCTACATGCAAATTTGTCCCTAGTGGCACAGAGTGACCCACTCTTGCCCTAATTCTTCTCTAAGACACAAGTTCTTCCCTAGTGGCAAAGTGGAACCTGCCTCCTTTCTAGTTCCCCCACTGGTACAGTGGGACCCATCCCTGCCAAACGTCTTCCCCATATACAAATTTATCCCTAGAGGCACAGTGGGCCTCACTCCTGCCCAAATTCTTCCATGCTTCATGATTTCTTGACTAGTGGCACAGTGAGACTCGTTTCCTCTCTAGTCCTTCAATAGTGGAACAGTGGGTCCTGTCTCCTCTCTAGTTCCTCTCTGGTGGTATAGTGGGACCTGCCTCCTCTTTAGTTCATCCCTAGTGGTACAGTGGGACCCAGTCTTGCCAAACTACTTCCCTACATGCAAGTTTATCCCTGGTGGCACAGTGGGACCCACCTCTGCCCTATTTCATCCCTACTTCACGATTTCTTCCCTAAAGAGTAAAGAGGGACCTGCTAGTTCTTTTTAAGTGGTACAGTGGGACCCACCTCCTCTCTAATTCCTCCCTAGTGGTACAGTGGGACCCGCCTCCTCTCTAGTTCTTCTCTAGTGGTACAGTGGGACCTGCCTCCTCGCTAGTTCTTCCCTGGTAGTACAGTGGGACCCACCTCCTCTCTAATTCTTCCCTAGTGGTACAGTGGGACTTGTCTTCTCTCTAATTCTTCCCTAGCGGTACAGTGGAACCCACCTTCTCTCTAGTTCTTCCCTAGTGATACAGTGGGACCTGCCTCCTCGCTAGTTCTTCCCTATTGGTACAGTAGGACCCACCTCCTCTCTAGTTCTTCCCTAGTGGTACAGTGGGACCCGCCGCCTTGCTAGTTCTTCTCTGGTGGTACAGTGGGAACCACCTCCTCTGTAGTTCTTCCCTAGTGGTACAGTGGGACCCACCTCCTCTCTAGATCTTCCCTAGTGGTACAGTAGGACCCGCCTGACCAGTCCTGCCAAACTACTTGCCTACTTGCAAATTCATCCCTGGTGGCACAGTGAGACCCACCTCTGCCCTAATTCTTCCCTACTTCCCGAATTCTTCCCTACTGGTACAATGGGCCCTGCCTCCTCTCCACTTTCTCCTTTGTGGTACAGTGGGACCCAATCCTGACAAGCTACTTCACTACATGCAAATTCATCCCTGGTGGCAAAGTGGGATCCACATCTGCCCAACTTCTTTCCTAATTCACAATTTTTTCCCACGTGGCACATCTGGACCTGCCTCCTTTCTGGTTCTCCCCCGTGGTACAGTGGGACCCAATCCTGACAAGCTACTTCACTACATGCAAATTCATCCCTGGTGGCAAAGTGGGATCCACATCTGCCCAACTTCTTTCCTACTTCACAATTTTTTCCCACGTGGCACATCTGGACCTGCCTCCTTTCTGGTTCTCCCCCGTGGTACAGTGGGACCCATCCCTGTCAAACTTCTTCCCCACATGCAAAATGTATTCCTGGTTGCACAGTGGGCCCCACTCATGCACAAATTCTTCCATACTTCATGAATTTTTGCCTAGTGGTACAGTGGGTCATGCCTCCTCTCTAATTCCACCCTGATGGTACAGTGGGACCCATCCCTGTGAAACTTCTTCCCCACATTCAAATTAATATTCCTAGTGGCACAGTGGGCCCCACTCCTGCACAAATTCTTCCATACTTCATGATTTCTTCCCTAGTGGCAAGTCCCTACTTCCACTGTACCACTAGGGAAGAACTAGAGAGGAGGCGGGTCCCACTGTACCACTAGGGAAGAATTAGAGAGGAGGTGGGTCCCACTGTACCACCAGGGAAGAACTAGCGAGGAGGCAGGTCCCACTGTACCACCAGGGAAGAATTAGAGAGAAGACAGCTCCCACTGTACCATTAGGGAAAAATTAGAGAGGAGGCAGGTCCCACTGTACCACCAGGGAAGAACTAGCGAGGAGGCGGGTCCCCTAGGGAAGAACGAGAGAGGAGGTGGATCCCACTGTACCACTAGGGAAGAAGCAGAGAGGAGATGGGTCCCACTGTACCACCAGGGAAGAACTAGCGAGGAGGCAGGTCCCACTGCACCACTAGGGAAGAACGAGAGAGGAGGTGGGTCCCACTGTACCACCAGGGAAGAACTAGCGAGGAGGCGGGTCCCACTGTACCACTAGGAAAGAATTAGAGAGGAGGTGGGTCCCACTGTACCACTAGGGAAGAAGCAGAGAGGAGATGGGTCCCACTGTACCACCAGGGAAGAACTAGCGAGGAGGCGGGTCCCACTGTACCACTAGGAAAGAATTAGAGAGGAGGTGGGTCCCACTGTACCACTAGGGAAGAAGCAGAGAGGAGATGGGTCCCACTGTACCACCAGGGAAGAACTAGCGAGGAAGCCGGTCCCACTGTACCACCAGGGAAGAACTAGCAAGGAGGCGGGTCCCACTGTACCACTAGGGAAGAACGAGAGAGGAGGTGGGTCCCACTGTACCACTAGGGAAGAAGCAGAGAGGAGATGGGTCCCACTGTACCACCAGGGAAGAACTAGCGAGGATTTTTTTAGAACAGCAGAACCCCAAATTAATTGTTTTTGGAAGATTCGGATGGTCCTGAAAAGGACCTATAAATGTTTAAACAGCAGTGGCCCTGAAAATGATGGATTGGAGGCTTGGCAGTTTAGCATCAACTGACTGTGTAGGCTGTGGCTGGGCTAGTGGCTGCTGATGTTCTTGTTGTGTGTCGGTGGTGGTTAGTAGAGAGGCGGCTGGTACTGGTGTGTCGGCTGGTAAAAACAGCTGCGGAGTGTCTATCTGCAGGTAACTTTCGTCGGCATCAATGTAAAGGTGAGTGGTCTTGAAGGTCCAGCCTGTTGGTCATGTATGACTACGATGGAAGTCCTCTGCCCTCTGGTTTACTGATGTACTTTGGTTGCCACTGGGGTTGGATGATCTGGCTTGTGGACATCTGCGTTTCTGGGATGGTTAATATATTCATTTTTCTTTGCAGCTGGTGCTGGCGGCTGTTGAAAAGTCTGTGGCACAAAGGTTGAAGTGGCACTTGAGCTTTGTGAAAGTGTCTGTGGTTGAGGTTGGTGGACTTGATGACCATGTTCTTCTGCCCTGTTTTGAATGTTGCTGAGAAGCTTGACAGCCTCGTTTCTAAATGTCTGAAAGTCTTTCTCTTCTAATCCCTCCACTTCCGACGCCAGATGGTTGCAGAAGGCTGTACATGTTGTAGTCTCCTGCTTTTGCCTGAGGAATGAAGAGAGCAGTGTTCTCAGCTGTGTGTACTGGTCCATGACATGCTGGTCAACCAAAGAGTGCCGTGAAGCTGCGGTGGGGCTGGTGACTTGTTAAGGCTGTAACGTGGTGTCTGTTGACCACATGCTGATCTCCATGCTGTCTATGTCAGTGGAAGCTTGTGATATGTCATGTGCTGTAGTAGCTTGAATCCTGATGACTCGCGCAGCCCGTTGCGTCAAATGTGCAACCTCAGGAGTCCTAACTTGTCCTCTATCCAAGCCTGACATTCCGTCGTCTTTTTTGGGCCTGTCAACTTTGACTGTGAGCTTCCAATAACGTGACCTCTGCGACTTAAACCAGGTCTTGCACACCTTGACAGACAGTTTGCAGCAATTGGCAAACCTCTCCCAGAGACACTCCTTCCTTGCTTTGTCTTTGAAATGTTTACTTGTTCTGTTGTACAAGTCGTGGTCTTTCACAAAATCAACTAGAGGATCGCTAGCGAAGCAAAGCGATTGTTTTTGCATTGCAAAAACAAAGCGTCCCAAAAGAAAGATGGTGTTGGCTGCTTATAATAGAAAGAAGATCTTGCCTAGATACCCTGTCAATCTAAAATTATATCGAAAAAAAATTGGAAAATTTAAAATGGTTTAGGAGATACAAGCAAGATATATTACCATTTTGTCAAAAATTCGAAAATTCAAAATCGTTGCCATTTTTGAAAAGAGCCTATCTTCCTTAGATACCCTGTAAGCCAAAAATTTCGCCAAAATCGCTCTATCTCGCACGGTTTAGGAGATACAAGCAATTTTAAGTTTTACCATTTTTGTCAAAAATTCGAAAATTCGAAATGGCCGCCACTTTTGGAAAGAGGAAAATTTTTTGAGAATTGAGCAGAGTATTTTGCATGTATACCCTCTGGTTGAAAAATTTCGCCGAAATCGCTCTATCTCGCACAGTTTAGGAGATACAAGCAATTTTGAGTTTTACCATTTTTGTCAAAAATTCGAAAATTCGGAATGGCCGCCACTTTTGGAAAGAGGAAAATTTTTTGAGAATTGAGCAGAGTATTTTGCATATTATACCCTCTGGTTGAAAAATTTCGCCGAAATTGCTCTATCTCGCACAGTTTAGGAGATACAAGCAATTTTGAGTTTTACCATTTTTGTCAAAAATTCGAAAATTCAAAATGGCTGCCATTTTTGGAAAGAGGAAATTTTTTTTGAAAAATGTGCAGAGTATCTTGCTTAGATACCTTGTGGGCCAAAAATTTTGCCAAAATCGCTCTATCTTGCACGGTTTAGGAGATGCAAGCAATTTTAAGTTTTACCATTTTTGTCAAAAATTCGAAAATTCAAAATGGCTGGCATTTTTGGAAAGAGGAAAAATTTTGGGTAGAATATCTCGCTTTAGGTACCTTGTGGCTCAAAAATTTCATTGAAATTGCGAAATCTCGCATGGTTTAGGAGATACAAGCATTTTTGTGTGGTGCAATTTTATAATGCTTACCTGTAACAAATATACAAGCACATTATGAATTAATTAATTAATTCTGAGTTATATGTGAATTATTTGTGATGAATACTATAGTGCTTTGTGTTCCCATTAATCAGAGAATTCTGAATTATTTGAGAATTATTTGTGATGAACACTACTTGAGTGCATTGTGTTTCCACAAATCAGAGTGCAGACCTTTAAATTTTTGCCATTTTTGTCAAAAATTACAAAATTCAAAATGGCTGCCATTTTTGGAGAGAGGAAATTAGAGTACTTAGCAGAGATACCCTGTGGGTCAAAAATTTCGTCGAAATCGCTCTATCTCGCACGGTTTAGAAGTTATTAAGGGATTTGTATTTTCCTCGTTAATAAAATTTTTAATGCTTAATTAATTAGCCATTTTTTAATGGAAGTCTACCAAAATCTAATCATTTGCAAATCTTTATACCATGCATCGGCACTGCATCCATATATCAAATTTCAGGTGAATATTTTAAATGCTTCTTAAGTTATCATCCAGACAAGCAAAATCCTGTTTTTGGTCATGTGACTTCTCTGATTGGTTGAAATGTCATGACACCGAATTCAGAAATTTTTCCCTGGGCTACTAAATATATGTGCCAAGATTTAAGAAATTCCATCAACTAGTAAAGACGCTATAGGTAGGCAAACTTGCGGAGCCGGCGGACCCTTCCGCGAGAATTCCTCCCATATGCAAACAAGCGTCCCGTGTTAACTATTGCCTCCTCGTCAGAGTCTAACATATATGTTGATCATGTGGCCCTTCTTGTAGCATGACTGTGATGTTCCAACCTCTCCTCCAGCAGCCTCTGTTTCAGTGTCACTTCAATTCTCTCCGCCAGGCGGGAGATTATAAAATGCATTCCATGCGTGTGTGTGTGCGTGTGTGTGTCACGTTTTTAAAAAGGGTTGTACATCACACTGGTTGTTTCTCCTTGGCCTTTTCAATGTTTTATGACCTTATTGCTTATGTCTGTTCATTTGATGCTGTTTTTTCAGACCTAGGTCCATAGCTAAGTGAGTAATAGCAATGGTTTTTAGGGGTCTATCTTGATAGCTAAGTGAGTAATAGCTATTTTTCTGTTTTTAACAATGACCAAAATGAGTAAGTTGCTTTTATCTTTGTAACTGTTACTTACAATATTGGTCTCGAATATGTTGTTGAACAACTCCTTCATGTACTATATCATGGTGGGGTTTCCAAGGTGTAGCACCATAGCTAGCTGAGTAATAGCTACACTGAGTTTAACATTTGACCACTGAGTAAGTCACTTATAACTGAAAAACTATTGAATATACAGGATTTTTGTCAAATATGTTGTTTACCTACTTTTTGATGTACTGTATCATGGCGAATTTTCAGAGCTGTAGGTCCATATCTGAGTAATAGCTACTTTGAAATTTCTTAATTTCAACATTGCTGGCTACTTTCAGTGAAGTGCTCATAACTCCAAAACAACTGCATTTAGAGCATTTCTGTAAAAATACATTGTTCAGCTACTTTCTCCATGCCTACAAGATGGTACCATTTTTAGGGGTCTATCTTGATAGCTAAGTGAGTAATAGCTATTTTCTGTTTTTAACAATGACCAAAATGAGTAAGTTGCTTTTATCTTTGTAACTGTTACTTACAATATTAGTCTTGAATATGTTGTTGAACAACTCCTTCATGTACTATATGTACTATATCATGGTGGGGTTTCCAAGGTGTAGCACCATAGCTAGCTGAGTAATAGCTACACAAAGTTTAACATTTGACCATTGAGCAAGTCACTTATAACTCAAAAACTATTGAATATACAGGATTTTTTCAAATTATGTCCACCCCCCTGGGGGGTGGATATATTATTTTTGCTTTTTTCGCCGTCCGATGTCCGATGTCCGGCGTCCGGCGTCCGGCGTCCGATGTCCGGCGTCACGCATGGTTTCCGCTCATTTAAAGGAAAAGTATTAGAGCTATTGTCACCAAATTTGGTATGCAGGCTTATTGGGTCAGTAGCTTGCTTGGGATTGCTTTTGGCTGTTGTACCTCTTTTGCTTACTGAGTAATACTTAAGTACAGCTATTTTCAGTACCCATTGGTTTCCGTGCATTTAAGCCAAAATAATTAAAGATATTTTACTACAATTTTGAATACAAGATTGTTATGTCCATAGCTCGCTTGGTATTGCATTTGGGACTGATAGCTTTGTCAGTACATGAGTAATAGCCATTTAGGTACTTCATTGTGTATTTTCAGTACTACTTTTGAGTAATTTGCTAATATCTCAGAAACCGTGTGAGATAGAGCGATTTCGTCGAAATTTTCGACCCACAGGGTATTTAAGGAATGTAATATTTGCAATTTTCAAAAAATTTTCCCCTCCCCAAAAATGGCGGCCATTTTGAATTTTCGAATTTTTGCCAAAAATGGCAAAACACTAATTTGCTTCTATCTCCTTAACCGTGCGAGATAGAGCGATTTCGTCAAAATTTTCGACCCACAGGGTATCTGAGCATTGTACTCTTGGTAATTTTAAAAAAATTTTCCCCTCCCCAAAAATGGCGGCCATTTTGAATTTTCGAATTTTTGCCAAAAATGGCAAAACACAAATTTGCTTCTATCTCCTTAACCGTGCCAGATAGAGCGATTTCGTCAAAATTTTTGACCCACAGGGTATCTGAGCATTGTGCTCTTGGTAATTTTTCCAAAAATTTTCCCCTCCCCAAAAATGGCGGCCATTTTGAATTTTCGAATTTTTGCCAAAAATGGCAAAACACTAATTTGCTTCTATCTCCTTAACCGTGCGAGATAGAGTGATTTCGTCGAAATTTTCGACCCACAGAGTATCTAAGGAATGCAATTTTTGCAATTTTCAAAAAATTTTCCCCTCCCCAAAAATGGCGGCCATTTTGAATTTTCGAATTTTTGCCAAAAATGGCAAAACACAAATTTGCTTCTATCTCCTTAACCGTGCCAGATAGAGCGATTTCGTCAAAATTTTCGACCTACAGGGTATCTGAGCATTGTGCTCTTGGTAATTTTTACAAAATTTTCCCCTCCCCAAAAATGGCGGCCATTTTGAATTTTCGAATTTTTGCCAAAAATGGCAAAACACTAATTTGCTTCTATCTCCTTAACCGTGCGAGATAGAGCGATTTCGTCGAAATTTTCGACCCACAGGGTATCTAAGGAATGTAATCTTTGCAATTTTCCAAAAATTTTCCCCTCCCCAAAAATGGCGGCCATTTTGAATTTTCGAATTTTTGCCAAAAATGGCAAAACACAAATTTGCTTCTATCTCCTTAACCGTGCGAGATAGAGCGATTTCGTCGAAATTTTCGACCCACAGGGTAACTAAGGAATGCAATCTTTGCAATTTTCCAAAAATTTTCCCCTCCCCAAAAATGGCGGCCATTTTGAATTTTCGAATTTTTGCCAAAAATGGCAAAACACAAATTTCCTTCTATCTCCTTAACCGTGCCAGATAGAGCGATTTCGTCAAAATTTTCGACCCACAGGGTATCTGAGCATTGTACTCTTGGCAATTTTTAAAAAAATTTCCCCTCCCCAAAAATGGCGGCCATTTTGAATTTTCGAATTTTTGCCAAAAATGGCAAAACACTAATTTGCTTCTATCTCCTTAACCGTGCGAGATAGAGTGATTTCGTCGAAATTTTCGACCCACAGGGTATCTAAGGAATGCAATCTTTGCAATTTTCCAAAAATTTTCCCCTCCCCAAAAATGGCGGCCATTTTGAATTTTCGAATTTTTGCCAAAAATGGCAAAACACAAATTTCCTTCTATCTCCTTAACCGTGCGAGATAGAGCGATTTCGTCGAAATTTTCGACCCACAGGGTATCTAAGGAATGCAATCTTTGCAATTTTCAAAAAATTTTCCCCTCCCCAAAAATGGCGGCCATTTTGAATTTTCGAATTTTTGCCAAAAATGGCAAAACACCAATCTGCTTCTATCTCCTTAACCGTGCGAGATAGAGCGATTTCGTCAAAATTTTTGACCCACAGGGCATCTGAGCATTGTACTCTTGGTAATTTTTAAAAAATTTTCCCCTCCCCAAAAATGGCGGCCATTTTGAATTTTCGAATTTTTGCCAAAAATGGCAAAACACAAATTTGCTTCTATCTCCTTAACCGTGCCAGATAGAGCGATTTTGTCAAAATTTTCGACCCACAGGGTATCTGAGCATTGTGCTCTTGGTAATTTTTACAAAATTTTCCCCTCCCCAAAAATGGCGGCCATTTTGAATTTTCGAATTTTTGCCAAAAATGACAAAACACTAATTTGCTTCTATCTCCTTAACCGTGCGAGATAGCGCGATTTCGTCGAAATTTTCGACCCACAGGGTATCTGAGCATTGTGCTCTTGGTAATTTTCCAAAAATTTTCCCCTCCCCAAAAATGGTGGCCATTTTGAATTTTCGAATTTTTGCCAAAAATGACAAAACACTAATTTGCTTCTATCTCCTTAACCGTGCGAGATAGCGCGATTTCGTCGAAATTTTCGACCCACAGGGTATCTGAGCATTGTGCTCTTGGTAATTTTCCAAAAATTTTCCCCTCCCCAAAAATGGTGGCCATTTTGAATTTTCGAATTTTTGCCAAAAATGGCAAAACACTAATTTGCTTCTATCTCCTTAACCGTGCGAGATAGAGCGATTTCGTCGAAATTTTCGACCCACAGGGTATCTAAGGAATGCAATCTTTGCAATTTTCCAAAAATTTTCCCCTCCCCAAAAATGGCAGCCATTTTGAATTTTCGAATTTTTGCCAAAAATGGCAAAACACAAATTTGCTTCTATCTCCTTAACCGTGCGAGATAGAGCGATTTCGTCGAAATTTTCGACCCACAGGGTATCTAAGGAATGCAATCTTTGCAATTTTCCAAAAATTTTCCCCTCCCCAAAAATGGCAGCCATTTTGAATTTTCGAATTTTTGCCAAAAATGGCAAAACACAAATTTCCTTCTATCTCCTTAACCGTGCCAGATAGAGCGATTTCGTCAAAATTTTCGACCCACAGGGTATCTGAGCATTGTACTCTTGGTAATTTTCCAAAAATTTTCCCCTCCCCAAAAATGGCGGCCATTTTGAATTTTCGAATTTTTGCCAAAAATGGCAAAACACAAATTTGCTTCTATCTCCTTAACCGTGCCAGATAGAGCGATTTCGTCAAAATTTTTGACCCACAGGGTATCTAAGGAATGCAATCTTTGCAATTTTCCAAAAAATTTTCCCCTCCCCAAAAATGGCGGCCATTTTGAATTTTCGAATTTTTGCCAAAAATGGCAAAACACAAATTTCCTCCTATCTCCTTAACCGTGCCAGATAGAGCGATTTCGTCAAAATTTTCGACCCACAGGGTATCTGAGCATTGTACTCTTGGTAATTTTCCAAAAATTTTCCCCTCCCCAAAAATGGCGGCCATTTGAACTTTCGAATTTTTGCCAAAAATGGCAAAACACTAATTTGCTTCTATCTCCTTAACCGTGCGAGATAGAGTGATTTCGTCGAAATTTTCGACCCACAGGGTATCTAAGGAATGCAATCTTTGCAATTTTCCAAAAATTTTCCCCTCCCCAAAAATGGCGGCCATTTTGAATTTTCGAATTTTTGCCAAAAATGGCAAAACACAAATTTGCTTCTATCTCCTTAACCGTGCCAGATAGAGCGATTTCGTCAAAATTTTTGACCCACAGGGTATCTGAGCATTGTGCTCTTGGTAATTTTTCCAAAAATTTTCCCCTCCCCAAAAATGGCGGCCATTTTGAATTTTCGAATTTTTGCCAAAAATGGCAAAACACTAATTTGCTTCTATCTCCTTAACCGTGCGAGATAGAGTGATTTCGTCGAAATTTTCGACCCACAGGGTATCTAAGGAATGCAATCTTTGCAATTTTCCAAAAATTTTCCCCTCCCCAAAAATGGCGGCCATTTTGAATTTTCGAATTTTTGCCAAAAATGGCAAAACACAAATTTGCTTCTATCTCCTTAACCGTGCCAGATAGAGCGATTTCGTCAAAATTTTTGACCCACAGGGTATCTGAGCATTGTGCTCTTGGTAATTTTTCCAAAAATTTTCCCCTCCCCAAAAATGGCGGCCATTTTGAATTTTCGAATTTTTGCCAAAAATGGCAAAACACTAATTTGCTTCTATCTCCTTAACCGTGCGAGATAGAGTGATTTCGTCGAAATTTTCGACCCACAGGGTATCTAAGGAATGCAATTTTTGCAATTTTCAAAAAATTTTCCCCTCCCCAAAAATGGCGGCCATTTTGAATTTTCGAATTTTTGCCAAAAATGGCAAAACACAAATTTGCTTCTATCTCCTTAACCGTGCCAGATAGAGCGATTTCGTCAAAATTTTCGACCCACAGGGTATCTGAGCATTGTACTCTTGGTAATTTTCCAATAATTTTCCCCTCCCCAAAAATGGCGGCCATTTTGAATTTTCGAATTTTTGCCAAAAATGGCAAAACACAAATTTGCTTCTATCTCCTTAACCGTGCCAGATAGAGCGATTTCGTCAAAATTTTCGACCCACAGGGTATCTAAGGAATGCAATCTTTGCAATTTTCCAAAAATTTTCCCCTCCCCAAAAATGGCGGCCATTTTGAATTTTCGAATTTTTGCCAAAAATGGCAAAACACAAATTTGCTTCTATCTCCTTAACCGTGCCAGATAGAGCGATTTCGTCAAAATTTTTGACCCACAGGGTATCTGAGCATTGTGCTCTTGGTAATTTTTCCAAAAATTTTCCCCTCCCCAAAAATGGCGGCCATTTTGAATTTTCGAATTTTTGCCAAAAATGGCAAAACACTAATTTGCTTCTATCTCCTTAACCGTGCGAGATAGAGTGATTTCGTCGAAATTTTCGACCCACAGGGTATCTAAGGAATGCAATTTTTGCAATTTTCAAAAAATTTTCCCCTCCCCAAAAATGGCGGCCATTTTGAATTTTCGAATTTTTGCCAAAAATGGCAAAACACAAATTTCCTTCTATCTCCTTAACCGTGCCAGATAGAGCGATTTCGTCAAAATTTTCGACCCACAGGGTATCTGAGCATTGTACTCTTGGTAATTTTCCAATAATTTTCCCCTCCCCAAAAATGGCGGCCATTTTGAATTTTCGAATTTTTGCCAAAAATGGCAAAACACAAATTTGCTTCTATCTCCTTAACCGTGCCAGATAGAGCGATTTCGTCAAAATTTTCGACCCACGGGGGATCTAAGGAATGCAATCTTTGCAATTTTCCAAAAATTTTCCCCTCCCCAAAAATGGCGGCCATTTTGAATTTTCGAATTTTTGCCAAAAATGGCAAAACAAATTTCCTTCTATCTCCTTAACCGTGCGAGATAGAGCGATTTCGTCGAAATTTTCGACCCACAGGGTATCTAAGGAATGCAATCTTTGCAATTTTCAAAAAATTTTCCCCTCCCCAAAAATGGCGGCCATTTTGAATTTTCGAATTTTTGCCAAAAATGGCAAAACACCAATCTGCTTCTATCTCCTTAACCGTGCGAGATAGAGCGATTTCGTCAAAATTTTTGACCCACAGGGCATCTGAGCATTGTACTCTTGGTAATTTTTAAAAAATTTTCCCCTCCCCAAAAATGGCGGCCATTTTGAATTTTCGAATTTTTGCCAAAAATGGCAAAACACAAATTTGCTTCTATCTCCTTAACCGTGCCAGATAGAGCGATTTTGTCAAAATTTTCGACCCACAGGGTATCTGAGCATTGTGCTCTTGGTAATTTTTACAAAATTTTCCCCTCCCCAAAAATGGCGGCCATTTTGAATTTTCGAATTTTTGCCAAAAATGACAAAACACTAATTTGCTTCTATCTCCTTAACCGTGCGAGATAGCGCGATTTCGTCGAAATTTTCGACCCACAGGGTATCTGAGCATTGTGCTCTTGGTAATTTTCCAAAAATTTTCCCCTCCCCAAAAATGGCGGCCATTTTGAATTTTCGAATTTTTGCCAAAAATGGCAAAACACTAATTTGCTTCTATCTCCTTAACCGTGCGAGATAGAGCGATTTCGTCGAAATTTTCGACCCACAGGGTATCTAAGGAATGCAATCTTTGCAATTTTCCAAAAATTTTCCCCTCCCCAAAAATGGCAGCCATTTTGAATTTTCGAATTTTTGCCAAAAATGGCAAAACACAAATTTCCTTCTATCTCCTTAACCGTGCCAGATAGAGCGATTTCGTCAAAATTTTTGACCCACAGGGTATCTGAGCATTGTGCTCTTGGTAATTTTTCCAAAAATTTTCCCCTCCCCAAAAATGGCGGCCATTTTGAATTTTCGAATTTTTGCCAAAAATGGCAAAACACTAATTTGCTTCTATCTCCTTAACCGTGCGAGATAGAGTGATTTCGTCGAAATTTTCGACCCACAGGGTATCTAAGGAATGCAATCTTTGCAATTTTCCAAAAATTTTCCCCTCCCCAAAAATGGCGGCCATTTTGAATTTTCGAATTTTTGCCAAAAATGGCAAAACACAAATTTGCTTCTATCTCCTTAACCGTGCCAGATAGAGCGATTTCGTCAAAATTTTTGACCCACAGGGTATCTGAGCATTGTGCTCTTGGTAATTTTTCCAAAAATTTTCCCCTCCCCAAAAATGGCGGCCATTTTGAATTTTCGAATTTTTGCCAAAAATGGCAAAACACTAATTTGCTTCTATCTCCTTAACCGTGCGAGATAGAGTGATTTCGTCGAAATTTTCGACCCACAGGGTATCTAAGGAATGCAATTTTTGCAATTTTCAAAAAATTTTCCCCTCCCCAAAAATGGCGGCCATTTTGAATTTTCGAATTTTTGCCAAAAATGGCAAAACACAAATTTGCTTCTATCTCCTTAACCGTGCCAGATAGAGCGATTTCGTCAAAATTTTCGACCCACAGGGTATCTGAGCATTGTACTCTTGGTAATTTTCCAATAATTTTCCCCTCCCCAAAAATGGCGGCCATTTTGAATTTTCGAATTTTTGCCAAAAATGGCAAAACACAAATTTGCTTCTATCTCCTTAACCGTGCCAGATAGAGCGATTTCGTCAAAATTTTCGACCCACGGGGGATCTAAGGAATGCAATCTTTGCAATTTTCCAAAAATTTTCCCCTCCCCAAAAATGGCGGCCATTTTGAATTTTCGAATTTTTGCCAAAAATGGCAAAACAAATTTCCTTCTATCTCCTTAACCGTGCGAGATAGAGCGATTTCGTCGAAATTTTCGACCCACAGGGTATCTAAGGAATGCAATCTTTGCAATTTTCAAAAAATTTTCCCCTCCCCAAAAATGGCGGCCATTTTGAATTTTCGAATTTTTGCCAAAAATGGCAAAACACCAATCTGCTTCTATCTCCTTAACCGTGCGAGATAGAGCGATTTCGTCAAAATTTTTGACCCACAGGGCATCTGAGCATTGTACTCTTGGTAATTTTTAAAAAATTTTCCCCTCCCCAAAAATGGCGGCCATTTTGAATTTTCGAATTTTTGCCAAAAATGGCAAAACACAAATTTGCTTCTATCTCCTTAACCGTGCCAGATAGAGCGATTTTGTCAAAATTTTCGACCCACAGGGTATCTGAGCATTGTGCTCTTGGTAATTTTTACAAAATTTTCCCCTCCCCAAAAATGGCGGCCATTTTGAATTTTCGAATTTTTGCCAAAAATGACAAAACACTAATTTGCTTCTATCTCCTTAACCGTGCGAGATAGCGCGATTTCGTCGAAATTTTCGACCCACAGGGTATCTGAGCATTGTGCTCTTGGTAATTTTCCAAAAATTTTCCCCTCCCCAAAAATGGCGGCCATTTTGAATTTTCGAATTTTTGCCAAAAATGGCAAAACACTAATTTGCTTCTATCTCCTTAACCGTGCGAGATAGAGCGATTTCGTCGAAATTTTCGACCCACAGGGTATCTAAGGAATGCAATCTTTGCAATTTTCCAAAAATTTTCCCCTCCCCAAAAATGGCAGCCATTTTGAATTTTCGAATTTTTGCCAAAAATGGCAAAACACAAATTTCCTTCTATCTCCTTAACCGTGCCAGATAGAGCGATTTCGTCAAAATTTTTGACCCACAGGGTATCTGAGCATTGTGCTCTTGGTAATTTTTCCAAAAATTTTCCCCTCCCCAAAAATGGCGGCCATTTTGAATTTTCGAATTTTTGCCAAAAATGGCAAAACACTAATTTGCTTCTATCTCCTTAACCGTGCGAGATAGAGTGATTTCGTCGAAATTTTCGACCCACAGGGTATCTAAGGAATGCAATCTTTGCAATTTTCCAAAAATTTTCCCCTCCCCAAAAATGGCGGCCATTTTGAATTTTCGAATTTTTGCCAAAAATGGCAAAACACAAATTTGCTTCTATCTCCTTAACCGTGCCAGATAGAGCGATTTCGTCAAAATTTTTGACCCACAGGGTATCTGAGCATTGTGCTCTTGGTAATTTTTCCAAAAATTTTCCCCTCCCCAAAAATGGCGGCCATTTTGAATTTTCGAATTTTTGCCAAAAATGGCAAAACACTAATTTGCTTCTATCTCCTTAACCGTGCGAGATAGAGTGATTTCGTCGAAATTTTCGACCCACAGGGTATCTAAGGAATGCAATTTTTGCAATTTTCAAAAAATTTTCCCCTCCCCAAAAATGGCGGCCATTTTGAATTTTCGAATTTTTGCCAAAAATGGCAAAACACAAATTTGCTTCTATCTCCTTAACCGTGCCAGATAGAGCGATTTCGTCAAAATTTTCGACCCACAGGGTATCTGAGCATTGTACTCTTGGTAATTTTCCAATAATTTTCCCCTCCCCAAAAATGGCGGCCATTTTGAATTTTCGAATTTTTGCCAAAAATGGCAAAACACAAATTTGCTTCTATCTCCTTAACCGTGCCAGATAGAGCGATTTCGTCAAAATTTTCGACCCACAGGGTATCTAAGGAATGCAATCTTTGCAATTTTCCAAAAATTTTCCCCTCCCCAAAAATGGCGGCCATTTTGAATTTTCGAATTTTTGCCAAAAATGGCAAAACACAAATTTGCTTCTATCTCCTTAACCGTGCCAGATAGAGCGATTTCGTCAAAATTTTTGACCCACAGGGTATCTGAGCATTGTGCTCTTGGTAATTTTTCCAAAAATTTTCCCCTCCCCAAAAATGGCGGCCATTTTGAATTTTCGAATTTTTGCCAAAAATGGCAAAACACTAATTTGCTTCTATCTCCTTAACCGTGCGAGATAGAGTGATTTCGTCGAAATTTTCGACCCACAGGGTATCTAAGGAATGCAATTTTTGCAATTTTCAAAAAATTTTCCCCTCCCCAAAAATGGCGGCCATTTTGAATTTTCGAATTTTTGCCAAAAATGGCAAAACACAAATTTGCTTCTATCTCCTTAACCGTGCCAGATAGAGCGATTTCGTCAAAATTTTCGACCCACAGGGTATCTGAGCATTGTACTCTTGGTAATTTTCCAATAATTTTCCCCTCCCCAAAAATGGCGGCCATTTTGAATTTTCGAATTTTTGCCAAAAATGGCAAAACACAAATTTGCTTCTATCTCCTTAACCGTGCCAGATAGAGCGATTTCGTCAAAATTTTCGACCCACGGGGGATCTAAGGAATGCAATCTTTGCAATTTTCCCAAAATTTTCCCCTCCCCAAAAATGGCGGCCATTTTGAATTTTCGAATTTTTGCCAAAAATGGCAAAACAAATTTCCTTCTATCTCCTTAACCGTGCGAGATAGAGCGATTTCGTCGAAATTTTCGACCCACAGGGTATCTAAGGAATGCAATCTTTGCAATTTTCAAAAAATTTTCCCCTCCCCAAAAATGGCGGCCATTTTGAATTTTCGAATTTTTGCCAAAAATGGCAAAACACCAATCTGCTTCTATCTCCTTAACCGTGCGAGATAGAGCGATTTCGTCAAAATTTTTGACCCACAGGGCATCTGAGCATTGTACTCTTGGTAATTTTTAAAAAATTTTCCCCTCCCCAAAAATGGCGGCCATTTTGAATTTTCGAATTTTTGCCAAAAATGGCAAAACACAAATTTGCTTCTATCTCCTTAACCGTGCCAGATAGAGCGATTTTGTCAAAATTTTCGACCCACAGGGTATCTGAGCATTGTGCTCTTGGTAATTTTTACAAAATTTTCCCCTCCCCAAAAATGGCGGCCATTTTGAATTTTCGAATTTTTGCCAAAAATGACAAAACACTAATTTGCTTCTATCTCCTTAACCGTGCGAGATAGCGCGATTTCGTCGAAATTTTCGACCCACAGGGTATCTGAGCATTGTGCTCTTGGTAATTTTCCAAAAATTTTCCCCTCCCCAAAAATGGCGGCCATTTTGAATTTTCGAATTTTTGCCAAAAATGGCAAAACACTAATTTGCTTCTATCTCCTTAACCGTGCGAGATAGAGCGATTTCGTCGAAATTTTCGACCCACAGGGTATCTAAGGAATGCAATCTTTGCAATTTTCCAAAAATTTTCCCCTCCCCAAAAATGGCAGCCATTTTGAATTTTCGAATTTTTGCCAAAAATGGCAAAACACAAATTTCCTTCTATCTCCTTAACCGTGCCAGATAGAGCGATTTCGTCAAAATTTTCGACCCACAGGGTATCTGAGCATTGTACTCTTGGTAATTTTCCAAAAATTTTCCCCTCCCCAAAAATGGCGGCCATTTGAACTTTCGAATTTTTGCCAAAAATGGCAAAACACTAATTTGCTTCTATCTCCTTAACCGTGCGAGATAGAGTGATTTCGTCGAAATTTTCGACCCACAGGGTATCTAAGGAATGCAATCTTTGCAATTTTCCAAAAATTTTCCCCTCCCCAAAAATGGCGGCCATTTTGAATTTTCGAATTTTTGCCAAAAATGGCAAAACACAAATTTGCTTCTATCTCCTTAACCGTGCCAGATAGAGCGATTTCGTCAAAATTTTTGACCCACAGGGTATCTGAGCATTGTGCTCTTGGTAATTTTTCCAAAAATTTTCCCCTCCCCAAAAATGGCGGCCATTTTGAATTTTCGAATTTTTGCCAAAAATGGCAAAACACTAATTTGCTTCTATCTCCTTAACCGTGCCAGATAGAGCGATTTCGTCAAAATTTTCGACCCACAGGGTATCTGAGCATTGTACTCTTGGCAATTTTTAAAAAAATTTCCCCTCCCCAAAAATGGCGGCCATTTTGAATTTTCGAATTTTTGCCAAAAATGGCAAAACACTAATTTGCTTCTATCTCCTTAACCGTGCGAGATAGAGTGATTTCGTCGAAATTTTCGACCCACAGGGTATCTAAGGAATGCAATCTTTGCAATTTTCCAAAAATTTTCCCCTCCCCAAAAATGGCGGCCATTTTGAATTTTCGAATTTTTGCCAAAAATGGCAAAACACAAATTTCCTTCTATCTCCTTAACCGTGCGAGATAGAGCGATTTCGTCGAAATTTTCGACCCACAGGGTATCTAAGGAATGCAATCTTTGCAATTTTCAAAAAATTTTCCCCTCCCCAAAAATGGCGGCCATTTTGAATTTTCGAATTTTTGCCAAAAATGGCAAAACACCTATCTGCTTCTATCTCCTTAACCGTCCGAGATAGAGCGATTTCGTCAAAATTTTCGACCCACAGGGCATCTGAGCATTGTACTCTTGGTAATTTTTAAAAAATTTTCCCCTCCCCAAAAATGGCGGCCATTTTGAATTTTCGAATTTTTGCCAAAAATGGCAAAACACAAATTTGCTTCTATCTCCTTAACCGTGCCAGATAGAGCGATTTTGTCAAAATTTTCGACCCACAGGGTATCTGAGCATTGTGCTCTTGGTAATTTTTACAAAATTTTCCCCTCCCCAAAAATGGCGGCCATTTTGAATTTTCGAATTTTTGCCAAAAATGACAAAACACTAATTTGCTTCTATCTCCTTAACCGTGCGAGATAGCGCGATTTCGTCGAAATTTTCGACCCACAGGGTATCTGAGCATTGTGCTCTTGGTAATTTTCCAAAAATTTTCCCCTCCCCAAAAATGGCGGCCATTTTGAATTTTCGAATTTTTGCCAAAAATGGCAAAACACAAATTTGCTTCTATCTCCTTAACCGTGCGAGATAGAGCGATTTCGTCGAAATTTTCGACCCACAGGGTATCTAAGGAATGCAATCTTTGCAATTTTCCAAAAATTTTCCCCTCCCCAAAAATGGCAGCCATTTTGAATTTTCGAATTTTTGCCAAAAATGGCAAAACACAAATTTCCTTCTATCTCCTTAACCGTGCCAGATAGAGCGATTTCGTCAAAATTTTCGACCCACAGGGTATCTGAGCATTGTACTCTTGGTAATTTTCCAAAAATTTTCCCCTCCCCAAAAATGGCGGCCATTTTGAATTTTCAAATTTTTGCCAAAAATGGCAAAACACAAATTTGCTTCTATCTCCTTAACCGTGCCAGATAGAGCGATTTCGTCAAAATTTTCGACCCACAGGGTATCTAAGGAATGCAATCTTTGCAATTTTCCAAAAATTTTCCCCTCCCCAAAAATGGCGGCCATTTTGAATTTTCGAATTTTTGCCAAAAATGGCAAAACACAAATTTCCTCCTATCTCCTTAACCGTGCCAGATAGAGCGATTTCGTCAAAATTTTCGACCCACAGGGTATCTGAGCATTGTACTCTTGGTAATTTTCCAAAAATTTTCCCCTCCCCAAAAATGGCGGCCATTTGAACTTTCGAATTTTTGCCAAAAATGGCAAAACACTAATTTGCTTCTATCTCCTTAACCGTGCGAGATAGAGTGATTTCGTCGAAATTTTCGACCCACAGGGTATCTAAGGAATGCAATCTTTGCAATTTTCCAAAAATTTTCCCCTCCCCAAAAATGGCGGCCATTTTGAATTTTCGAATTTTTGCCAAAAATGGCAAAACACAAATTTGCTTCTATCTCCTTAACCGTGCCAGATAGAGCGATTTCGTCAAAATTTTTGACCCACAGGGTATCTGAGCATTGTGCTCTTGGTAATTTTTCCAAAAATTTTCCCCTCCCCAAAAATGGCGGCCATTTTGAATTTTCGAATTTTTGCCAAAAATGGCAAAACACTAATTTGCTTCTATCTCCTTAACCGTGCCAGATAGAGCGATTTCGTCAAAATTTTCGACCCACAGGGTATCTGAGCATTGTACTCTTGGCAATTTTTAAAAAAATTTCCCCTCCCCAAAAATGGCGGCCATTTTGAATTTTCGAATTTTTGCCAAAAATGGCAAAACACTAATTTGCTTCTATCTCCTTAACCGTGCGAGATAGAGTGATTTCGTCGAAATTTTCGACCCACAGGGTATCTAAGGAATGCAATCTTTGCAATTTTCCAAAAATTTTCCCCTCCCCAAAAATGGCGGCCATTTTGAATTTTCGAATTTTTGCCAAAAATGGCAAAACACAAATTTCCTTCTATCTCCTTAACCGTGCGAGATAGAGCGATTTCGTCGAAATTTTCGACCCACAGGGTATCTAAGGAATGCAATCTTTGCAATTTTCAAAAAATTTTCCCCTCCCCAAAAATGGCGGCCATTTTGAATTTTCGAATTTTTGCCAAAAATGGCAAAACACCTATCTGCTTCTATCTCCTTAACCGTCCGAGATAGAGCGATTTCGTCAAAATTTTCGACCCACAGGGCATCTGAGCATTGTACTCTTGGTAATTTTTAAAAAATTTTCCCCTCCCCAAAAATGGCGGCCATTTTGAATTTTCGAATTTTTGCCAAAAATGGCAAAACACAAATTTCCTTCTATCTCCTTAACCGTGCCAGATAGAGCGATTTCGTCAAAATTTTCGACCCACAGGGTATCTGAGCATTGTACTCTTGGTAATTTTCCAAAAATTTTCCCCTCCCCAAAAATGGCGGCCATTTTGAATTTTCGAATTTTTGCCAAAAATGGCAAAACACAAATTTGCTTCTATCTCCTTAACCGTGCCAGATAGAGCGATTTCGTCAAAATTTTCGACCCACAGGGTATCTAAGGAATGCAATCTTTGCAATTTTCCAAAAATTTTCCCCTCCCCAAAAATGGCGGCCATTTTGAATTTTCGAATTTTTGCCAAAAATGGCAAAACACAAATTTGCTTCTATCTCCTTAACCGTGCGAGATAGAGCAATTTCGTCGAAATTTTCGACCCACAGGGTATCTAAGGAATGCAATCTTTGCAATTTTCAAAAAATTTTCCCCTCCCCAAAAAATGGCGGCCATTTTGAATTTTCGAATTTTTGCCAAAAATGGCAAAACACAAATTTCCTTCTATCTCCTTAACCGTGCCAGATAGAGCGATTTCGTCAAAATTTTCGACCCACAGGGTATCTGAGCATTGTACTCTTGGCAATTTTTAAAAAAATTTCCCCTCCCCAAATATGGCGGCCATTTTGAATTTTCGAATTTTTGCCAAAAATGGCAAAACACTAATTTGCTTCTATCTCCTTAACCGTGCGAGATAGAGTGATTTCGTCGAAATTTTCGACCCACAGGGTATCTAAGGAATGCAATCTTTGCAATTTTCCAAAAATTTTCCCCTCCCCAAAAATGGCGGCCATTTTGAATTTTCGAATTTTTGCCAAAAATGGCAAAACACAAATTTCCTTCTATCTCCTTAACCGTGCGAGATAGAGCGATTTCGTCGAAATTTTCGACCCACAGGGTATCTAAGGAATGCAATCTTTGCAATTTTCAAAAAATTTTCCCCTCCCCAAAAATGGCGGCCATTTTGAATTTTCGAATTTTTGCCAAAAATGGCAAAACACCAATCTGCTTCTATCTCCTTAACCGTGCGAGATAGAGCGATTTCGTCAAAATTTTCGACCCACAGGGCATCTGAGCATTGTGCTCTTGGTAATTTTTACAAAATTTTCCCCTCCCCAAAAATGGCGGCCATTTTGAATTTTCGAATTTTTGCCAAAAATGGCAAAACACAAATTTCCTCCTATCTCCTTAACCGTGCCAGATAGAGCGATTTCGTCAAAATTTTCGACCCACAGGGTATCTGAGCATTGTGCTCTTGGTAATTTTTACAAAATTTTCCCCTCCCCAAAAATGGCGGCCATTTTGAATTTTCGAATTTTTACCAAAAATGACAAAACACTAATTTGCTTCTATCTCCTTAACCGTGCGAGATAGAGCGATTTCGTCGAAATTTTCGACCCACAGGGTATCTGAGCATTGTGCTCTTGGTAATTTTCCAAAAATTTTCCCCTCCCCAAAAATGGCGGCCATTTTGAATTTTCGAATTTTTGCCAAAAATGGCAAAACACTAATTTGCTTCTATCTCCTTAACCGTGCGAGATAGAGCGATTTCGTCGAAATTTTCGACCCACAGGGTATCTAAGGAATGCAATCTTTGCAATTTTCCAACAAATTTTCCCCTCCCCAAAAATGGCAGCCATTTTGAATTTTCGAATTTTTGCCAAAAATGGCAAAACACAAATTTGCTTCTATCTCCTTAACCGTGCGAGATAGAGCGATTTCGTTGAAATTTTCGACCCACAGGGTATCGAAGGAATGCAATCTTTGCAATTTTACGAAAAATTTTCCCCTCCCCAAAAATGGCGGCCATTTTGAATTTTCGAATTTTTGCCAAAAATGGCAAAACACAAATTTGCTTCTATCTCCTTAACCGTGCGAGATAGATCGATTTCATCAAAATTTTCGACCCACAGGTATTTCAGCATTGTATTCTTGGCAATTTAAAAAAAAATTTCCCGTCCCCTAAAATGGCGGCCATTTTGAATTTTCAAATTTTTGTCAAAAATGGCAAAACACAAATTTGCTTCTATCTCCTTAACCATGCGAGATAGAGCGATTTCGTCGAAATTTTCAACCCACAGGGTATCTAAGGAATGTAATCTTTGCAATTTTCAAAAAATTTTCCCCTCCCCAAAAATGACAGCCATTTTGAATTTTCGAATTTTTGCCCAAAATGGAAAAACACAAACTGGCCTTAACCGTGCAAAATAGAGTTATTTCGTTGAAATTTTCGACCCATAGGGTATCTAAAAAATGTACTCTTGGCAATTTTCAAAAAAATTTCCTTTTCCCAAAAATGGCGGCCATTTTGAATTTTCAAATTTTTGCCAAAAATAAAAAAACAGGAATTTGCTTCTATCTTCTTAACCGTGCCAGATAGAGTGATTTCGTCAAAATTTTCAACCCAACCAATGCAAAAAGGCATGAAGCTGAAATAATTTACATCTACACTAACAAATATTTAAGCATCATTGATATATTTTACAAATGAAACAGGGTCTTGTAAGACTACTGTACAATTTGGGCAAAAGGTTCATGGGTGGACATTACACATGATAATGTGTGTTCTTCTATGCTATCCTGTTTCTATTCGCATCTACTATCAACAGGGCGGCCGATTTCTAGTTTTTTGTTCACCTACTTTTTACCCCACAGCCCTTAAGGGCTGTCGGGGTATTGTTTTCACCCATAGTGTCCGGATGGGCGGGCGGGCGTCCGGGCGGGTGGGCGGGCGGCGGGAAATAGTTTGTCCGGGCTGTATCTCAGAAACCGTAAGGTGTAGGAAGTTGATACTTGGTAGGGACATTGGTTAGGGGTTGTAGGTGTGCAACGTCATGGTCTGACCTTGATTTGACCTTTGACCTTGCCGTAGTGACCTTGATTTTGAAAATCTTGTCTGGGCTATATCTCGGAAACTGTAAGGTGTAGGAAGTTGATACTTGGTAGGGACATTGGTTAGGGGGTGTAGTTGTGCAACGTCATAGTCTGACCTTGATTTGACCTTTGACCTTGCCGTAGTGACCTTGACCTATAAAATCTTGTCTGGGCTATATCTCGGAAACCGTAAGGTGTAGGAAGTTGATACCTGGTGGGAATATTGGTTAGGGGGTGTAGGTGTGCAACGTCATGGTGTGACCTTGATTTGACCTTTGACCTTGCTGTAGTGACCTTGACCTATAAAATCTTGTCCGGGCTATATCTCGGAAAGTGTAAGGTGTGGGAAGTTGATATTTGGTAGGGACATTGCTTAGGGGGTGTAGGTGTGCTACATCATGGTCTGACCTTGATTTGGCCTTTGACCTTGCCGTAGTGACCTCGACCTATAAAATGTTTTCCGGGCTATATCTCGGAAAGTGTAAGGTGTAGGAAGTTGATATTTGGTAGGGACATTGCTTAGGGGTGTAGGTGTGCAACGTCATGGTCTGACCTTGATTTGGCCTTTGACCTTGCCGTAGTGACCTTGACCTATAAAATCTTGTCCGGGCTATATCTCGGAAACTGTAAGGTGTAGGAAGTTGATATTTGGTAAGGACATTGGTTAGGCTGTGTAGGTGTGCAACGTCATGGTCTGACCAGGATTTGACCTTTGACATCGCCGTAGTGACCTTGACCTATAAAATCTTGTCCGGGCTATATCTTGGAAACTGTAAGGTGTAGGAAGTTGATATTTGGTAGAGACATTGGTTAGGGGGTGTAGGTGTGCAGCATCATGGTGTGACCTTGATTTGACCTTTGACCTTGCCATAGTGACCTTGACCTATAAAATCTTGTCCAGGCTATATCTCGGAAACCGTAAGGTGTAGGACGTTGATACTTGGTAGGGACGTTGGTTAGGGGCTATAGGTGTGTATTATCATGGTCTGACCTTAATTTGACCTTTTACCTTGTCGTAGTGACCTTGACCTTTGAAATCTTCATGGACCTTTGGGTCTGTCTTTTGATGCAGATTAAGCAAAAGTCATATTAGAATTTATTAAGAATTTTACTTTCATAACTTCCCATTGTAAGAGATAGAATTTCATCAAGTGAGCCACAGATTTTGCTCCAACACCACAATAAGCATTCATTAAATGTATTACCACTTCTGTATGCATGGATATATTCAAACCATCTAAACCACAATTCGGCCATGCAGATGTAGGTAAAGAGTGTTGAATTTTAGTTTACTGATTAATGCTGTCATCTTGTTATTGAATTATCTTGTTTTAATTCTTCATCTTTGATCTTTCTTTCAAACATTATTTCTCCATTTAAACATTGTTTGGATCTTTATATAACTGACAGTGCTCTGAAAGTATCCTGAAGTTTGTACTGGTACAGTACTTCTATATCTCATGGTGTTGAAAATATTTCCCTAGGCTGTGGGGTACGGGCATCTCTGATGCTATTTTTGATGTACTGTGTCGTGGTGAGTTTTCAGAGCTGTAAGTCCATAGCTAACTGAGTAATAGCTACTTTGAAATTTCTTAATTTCAACATTCAGTAAATCAGTTATACCTCCAAAACTATTGAATTTAAGGAATTATTGTCAAATATGTTAATCAGTTACTTTTTAATGTTCTGTGTCGTGGAAAAGTTTCAGAGCTGTATCTCCACAGCTAACTGAGTAATGGCTATTTTGAATTTCAACATTGAGTAAATCACTTATAACTCCAAAACTATTGAATTTAGAGAATTATTGTGAAATATGTTGTTCACTTACTTTTTGATGTACTGTGTCATGGGAAATTTTCACAGCTGTATCTCCATAGCTATCTGAGTAATAGCTACTTTGAGGGTTTTCCATTGAGTAAATCACTTAGAACAGCAAAACTGTTGAACTTAAAGGATTTTTGTCAAATATGTTCTTCACCTACTTTTTGATGTACTGTGTAATGGCAAATTTTGAGAGCTGTAGGTCCATAGCTAACCGAGTAATAGCTACTTTGATGGTTCTCCATTGAGGAAATCACTTATAACAGCAAAACTGTTTAATTTAAAGGATTTTTCTCAAATATGTTGTTTAGCTACTTTTTTATGTACTGTGTAATGGCAAATTTTGAGAGCTGTAAGTCCATAAGTAACTGAGTAATAGCTACTTTCATGGTTCTCCATTGAGTAAATCACTTATAACTGCAAAACTATTAAATTTAGAGGATTTTTGTCAAACATGTTGTTCACGTACTTTTTAATGTTCTGTGTCATGGCAAAGTTTCAGAGCTGTAGGTCCATAGCTAACTGAGTAATAGCTACTTTCACGGTTTTCCATTGAGTAAATCATTTATCACAGCAAAACTGTTGAATTTAAAGTATTTTGTCAAATATGTTGTTCACCTACTTTTTGATGTCTTGTGTAATGGCAATTTTTGAGACCTGTAGGTCCATAGGTAACTGAGTAATAGCTACTTTGATGGTTCTCCATTGAGTAAATCATTTATAAGTGCAAAACTATTAAATTTAGAGGATTTTTGTCAAATATGTTGTTCACCTACTTTTTAATGCTCTGTATCGTGGCAAAGTTTCAGAGCTGTAAGTCCATAGCTAACTGAGTAATAGCTACTTTGATTGCTTTCCTTTCATTAAGTCACTTTTAACAGCAAAACTT
Organism: Sabellastarte sp. h YS-2021; assembly: GCA_964017235.1. Classification (NCBI taxonomy): domain Eukaryota; kingdom Metazoa; phylum Annelida; class Polychaeta; order Sabellida; family Sabellidae; genus Sabellastarte; species Sabellastarte sp. h YS-2021. The sequence goes on from OZ024931.1 coordinate 2,284,649, forward strand.
CTGAATTTAGAGGATTCTTGTCAAGTATGTTCTTCACCTGCTTTTTGATGTACTGTGGAATGGCAAATTTTGAGAGCTGTAGGTCCATAGCTAACTAAGTAATAGCTACTTTGATGGTTCTCCATTGAGTAAATCATTTATAACTGCAAAACTATTACATTTAGAGGATTTTTGTCAAATATGTTGTTCACCTACTTTTTAATGTTTTGTATCATGGCAAAGTTTCAGAGCTGTAAGTCCATAGCTAACTGAGTAATAGCTACTTTGATTGTTTTCCTTTCAGTAAGTCACTTTTAACGGCAAAACTTGAATATCTCGAAAACCGTATGAGATAGAGCGATTTCAAGCGAATTTTTGACCCACAGGGTAGTACAAGAGGGTCTTATGCAAAAGGGAAAAATTTAAATTTTCGCCACTTTTGGCGGCCATCTTGGATTTTAGCGGAAAATGAACAAGTGTGAATACCTCGAAAACCGTAAGAGATAGAGCGATTTTGCGAGAATTTTTGACTCCCAGGGTAGTACAACAGTGTCGTATGTAAAGGGGAAAAACTTCAAGAGTATCTTATGCAAATAGGAAAAAAATTTCAATTTTCGCCACTTTTGGCGGCCATGTTGGATTTTAGCGGAAAATAAACATTGAAAATATCTTTGAAATGGTAAGAGATAGAGTGATTTTGAGCGAATTTTTGACCCACAGGGCAGTACAACAGTATTCTGTGTCTAGGGGAAAAATTTCAGTTTTACCACTTTTGGCGGCCATCTTGCATTTTAGCGGAAAATGAAAAATTGTGAATATCTCGGAAAAGGTATTTCTTCCCCTATAATGCTCGGCGGGAGATAATACCACGGCAGTGGTCTTGTTTCTGGATGTCATCAGAGAACCGATGCAAATTTGTATCCACCGGACAGACAACTCACAAAAGCCAGTGAACCATCGTTTGACCTTGAAGGAGCTGCTCAAGGCCTAATCTGACCACATCATTAAATTCCCAGTCCATGATTTCCTATAAGTTGGTTTCACATTGCAAACTTTTAACACCAATAATAAGCAAGTTATAAGCACTTTTAAGTTTGGCTGTCCTGATTTGACCTTGGAGGAGGGGTCCAAGGCCAAATGTGACCACATCAAAAGATTCCCAGCCCATGATGTCCTATGTGTTGGTTTCAAATTGTAAACATCTAGGATCAATGATAAGCGAGTTATAAGCACATTTAAGTTTTGCTATACTCGTCTGACCTTGGAGGGGCCCCAAGGTCAAATCTGACCACACCAGAAGATTCCCAGTCTATGATTTCCTAGAGGTTGGTTTACCATCCCAAACCTGTAGGACCAATAATAAGCGAGTTATAAGCACATTTAAGTTTGGCTATCCTTGTTTGACCTAGAAAGAGGGGCACAGGGTCAAATTCGACCACACCAAAAGATTCCCAGCCCATGATTTCCTATAGGTTGGTTTACCATCCCAAACCTCTAGGACCAGTAATAAGTGAGTTATAAGCACATTTAAGTTTGGCTATCCTCGTTTGACCTTGAAAGAGGTGCCCAAGGTCAATTCTGGCAACATCAGCATAGGCATAGGAACTGGGGGGGCAGCGGGGGCGGCCGCCCTCCCAACCATAAAGTTGGGGGGTGGGGATATCTTTTCACCCCCCCCAACTTTTTGCAAAAGAACTAAACTCCAGTTTTGAAGTTTATGTAAATTTTAACGGGTAACTCAATAATATGTGGTCAAATTACACTTTTACCTTGTTCACTGCTCACATGTACCATTGTGTAAGCTACCATTTGAACTGTAAAATATTATTTTTCATGATTTGTAAAAAGGAACATTTTCAGTTAACCTGTCATGGGATTTGTAAAATTCTGTGAAACGTTTTACTTATGCAGACCAAAATCATACATCTAGTAATATTCTACATTTAATTTACCATGTTACTAATTTAAAATAGAACCTAGACATGTAGTTTCAAATTCACACAGAGAAATTGCTTAGCACAGCAATTTGTCAGCTGATAAGATTTTTCCCAGAAATCTCTTCTTTCTTTACTGTGTGTTTATTGGACCTGGCCAGTCCAACGATTATACATCCCCCTCAATTTGGGGATTAACCTTGCTAAAAATAGATCTTGTATCAGCTCAGCACTTGAAGGAAAGGTCACAGGTTCTGGAAACATGTAGTCAAGATATTAGAAATACCTTTCAAATGCAGAGGTGACTATATGTATTTCTATACCCATACAAGGTCAGGAAAACTTAGGATTGATGTCGTCACAAAGATTTCCTTTGGTAAAGGAACTTTAAAATATTTAATTGGACCATTTGAATATTACCTATATGCAATACATTCTGTAAAATTAACCAAAATTGTTGGTGTTGCGTCGCGTCGGTGCAATCTGGTTCCTCGCCCCCCCAACCAAAAATTGCTTCCTACGCCCCTGTCATCAGAATATTCGCAGCACATGTTTTCCTATAGGTTGGTTTCGTTGCAAACCTCTAGGACCAATAATAAGGGAGATATACGCACTTTTAAAGTCTGCTATGTGGGTTACTTCGGCACTCCATGGATGACCTTGAATTAAGAGCTTCAAGGTCAAATGTGTGCAAGGTTGTAGAGGACACGTATATCTGTTATCGAACTGGTTATTTACACCACGGCTGTGTACATAAGGGTATTTCAGTTCTTTATGTACACCACGACTGTTGAGTAATGCAATAATACACTACAATAATATAAAGTAAAACAAAAGCTGTTTTATCAGTGTTAGTTTGAAAATAAATGCAATTTCTCTCTTTTACAAGAATATATTTGATTAATGCTTATAAAGTTGAAACAGAAAGGCCAAAAACAAGTTGACATTGTCCTGTTCACTCTCCATGGATATGTATTTAGTGAGAAATATAGAATCTTAAAAAGAATGTTTTTCTTTTTGTATTTTTGCTATATATCACTTTTTTGTAAGGTGTGTAGATGGCCGTGTGTAGAGGCTTTCATGCCATTAGAACCTGGTACATTTGTAATGTATGTTACTTGTATGATTCTTGTTCCATGTGTATAATGAATAAATAATGAAACAATAAAAAATCACATCTTCACTGTCTTTGTCATCTAAGTGTCATCCAACCCAAGTTAAGCCACAACTATTCGACCTGTGGGGATCAAAAGGCTAATTATGTAACAAATTTTACCTGGATGGGTACACAAGGTGTGTATAAGAAATTTAATTTAGTTTCCACAGTACAATAGTGGGGAAGACTAATCATCCCATTTCTAGGGGGACTGACATAGCATGCACAATAAGGTGGTGTAGAAGACCATGTACATTAGCTTACCTACATTTTAGTGGTACACAAAATATCCCAAATATCTTGCATATGTACAAGATATTCAATCTAGCTTACATAAACAGCGGTGGTGTACATAAGGGACATTATCTGGCTAATATACACAACGGTGGTGTACATAAGACACATTATCTGGCTAATATACACAACGGTGGTGTACATAAGAGACATTATCTGGCTAATATACACAACGGTGGTGTACATAAGGAACCATATGTAGCTTATGTACACAGCGGTGGTGTACATAAGACGACTTTTCGGCATTGCGTACACAGCGGTGGTGTAAATATCCTCTGCCATCTGTTATACATATGACCTATGAAGAGGAATCAACCTTCTACCTATGAGAAACAGCCAGTAGAAAAATGTAGATTATTTTCAAAGAAACGCCCGCGGCGGCCATCTTGTTTTTCAGAATGAGGCTATTTTCAGTCCCTGAAAAGTTTACCCCCCAACGAAGATATCCTGCAAATTTGTTGAACCTAGGTGGTGCAGTTTTCCTCTTAGAGCATTAATGCCGAGAATGTCTCTACACGTGGCGGTGGCGTAGCGAACACTAAACCAAAGTATCCTCCAGTGCCTCAACCAAACCAAAGTAGCCTCCAGTGGATACAATTATGCCATTACTGAGAGTTAAAGGTCACCTCAATGTAGTGTTAGGGCATATATGTAACATCAGTTACATGTACCTGCAGAATATAGATCAAATATGTCATGCCATTTTTGTATAATTTGTGGAATCATAGAACAAGGGGGTCAAAGATGCCCAAAAAGGCGGGTTGCGCAGGCAGCAATAAGGTTAGCGACTGCTGTAATTACATTTAGAAACAAGGAAAGAAATGTTAGGTCACCCAGTTAAAGTGAATGTGTTAGGCGTGCTAAGAAATGTAAAACTAGGTAATCTAGGCTACATAATTGTATCAATGCTATAAACGGAATTACACCAATTTCGAAAGGAACCTAGCTATGATGGTGATCTATCTCCCTGTCAAGTTTGAATTTGATTGGACAAACCGAGTCCGGAAACAAAAATGTGGACGGACAGACATCGGACACATCATTCTAATAGGCGGGTTGGTTACATGCAACCCGCCTAAAAAGTTGAGCTTAGTAACATTCTTTTACACATGGGAGTTTAAGGTCACCTTAAAATAGGCCACACCTTGAAGACCAGTTATACCCACATACCAAATCTGATTTGAATCTGTGAAGCCATCTTTAAGCTATTGCCCACAAATCACAAAATTGCAAATTTAATAAGTAAATTAAATTTTTATAAGTTAATACCCTATCCAATGGACAATTGCTAATCCGGTCGGCGCAGACCGGCCCGCCAAACGCCAGAAAAAGACGTCCTGTGTTTCCACCGGCTGGCCGGTCCCAGTACTGTGCATTCGCTAGGTGGCGCATGGTATTTACTTCCTGTCTAGACAACCTGACGTCATAGCATCTTTTTCGTTGTCTAAACCTATTAGACCCCTAGTAAGCTGATAGCGGGGTCGGTGGGAGGGTCTTGTGTGTCCATTTTATTGCGTTAATACTTCCTATCCAATGGACAATTGCTGAATAACTACCGCTTGGTCGGCGGGTAAGTTACTAGGGACTTATGTGAACTCACAAGTAATAGCAAATTTTAACCTACGGTCTAGGCTGACTTTGTCAGGAGACCTATAGGCCCAGGCCTGGGTTGATCTTAAAGTCAGGAAACCCTGTAAGGCCATGATCGGTTGCCAGCAGCCGGTGAACCGGGGCTATACCGACGTCGCCCCCCCCTTTTTTTTGCAGACCTGCTCTGAGGTAGGGGAAGAGAGGGAGGAGTTCAGTCCCAGAATGCAAATAAACCTCTCGAAGGAAGCACGCCACACTTAATTCTTATGTACATGAAGAACTGTTTATACATATATATAAATCTCCTCAATCTAAGGGCCACTTGTGGATCTGCTGAGCAGCCACTACTGAGCCCAGTTAGTAAAGCTCTGAATCAGCCGAAGCCCCGCCCTTCAGATAGAACTGTGTGAAGGTATTATGTGACTTCAGTGGCAGGCTGACAAGACTGTATCTAAGGGAACTCCCGACTGGAAGACCTTAGAAGCATCAAAGGCCCTGACATTATGGGCTTTAACCTGATGTAAAGTGTGGGCCTCCTGGTCAGAGAGCTCATAACATAGGATCACAGTCTGCTTGATCCAAGATAGTGGCAGGTGAGATGTCTTTGTCAAAACCTTTCTTAAAGGAGACAAAAACCACCTCCTTATTCTGCCTGAGGTCCTGTCCAAATAGTAGCGCAATGCTCTGACCGGACAGAGGGACCTGTCCGACTTGAGGGATCTATCCAGAGTTGGGGCCAGGGCTGTTATAACCCCTGGGGCCACACTGTCCGGACCCTCTTTGGCCAGCTGATTCTTGGAAAAAACTGGGTGATGGGTACAGGGGCACCTTTGACCAGTCGGATTGGTGTCTAATATTTCTGTTTTGCCAAGCATGTATCTCACTTCTACGCTTGCCCGACCCCAGGGCCAAGAGGAAAACTGTCTTGAAGGTCAAATGCTTAAAGGAGGCCTCTTTAATTGGTTCAAAATGAACCTTGTCAGCTGGTGCAAAAACCAGGGAGAGGTTCCAGGAGGGGATTCCCTTCCGGCCACTGGGTATGTCTCAGTGGAAACTATCCAGGAGAGGAGTGCGATTTTCATCCTTACTGATATTGATGGGCGAATTTCCCAGTCTATCAGCAATGGCTGACCTGTAACCATCAATGGTGCTGGGTTGAAACTTCCTGCCTGAAACAGGTACATAAGGAAGTCAGCAACTGACTTTACAGGGGGGTGCCCCGAAGTCGACCTGATGAATGATACATCACTTGTAAAAATGGCCCACTTGCCTCATAGACTGATCTGATTGATCCCCTTTGAGGAGCCTCAATTCTTGCTGCCACTGCCTCAGATAAGCCCTGCTCCTCGATTGCTGAGGCTCTAGGAGCCCTGCATGGAGATTAAGGTTCGTCAGATTTCTGTGAGGGATCTGATTGAATGGCTGTCAACAGGTTGGGCAGAATGGGCAGGCTCAGTGGGATTTGGCTGGACATGGCCACTAGATCCCAAAACCAAGGTATGTTGGGCCACCCCAGAGCAATCAGAATGATTCTCTTGCATGGGAAGACTTGCAACTTCTCCACCACTTTGCCTAATATGGCTGATTGGAAGGTGTATGCTTTCGGTTCCTACCATGGCCAACTGAGTGCATCCACTGCTGTGGCCAGGGGATCCGGTACCGGTGACACAAACAGAGGCAACTTGTTGTTGAACCTCACGGCAAATAAGTCTATTTTGGGCCGGTGCCACCTGCTGCATATTGAGTGGCAGACCTCTGGAAAGAGAAACCACTCTGTTTGGATGGTCTGGCCTAGCCTGGATACCTTGTCTGCTACCACGCTCAGCCGGCCTGGAACGTGTCGGGTTTAGAGTCACTTGTTTCCTGGTACACCAGGTCAAGATTCTCCATACTAGGGCACAAAGCAGGCCTGACATGTCTCCTTCCTTGTTTATGAATGACACTACTGTGGTGTTGTTGGTTGCTAGAAGTACTAACTTGTTTGAGCAAAGGTCTTGGAACTCTTATATAAAGCCAGAAAGACTGCTTTAAGTTCTAGATAGTTATATGCAGCTTGCTTCCCAGAAGGGACCAGGTTCCTCTTGCAGTGTGCTCGTCTAAGTGAGCGCCCCACCCTTCTATTAATGCATCTGTAAATATTTGCAGAGCATATTTAATTGGGTGTAATGGTTGGCCTGTTAGTACATTGTTTTCCTTCAGCCACCACTGCAAATGGGGGTGCAGGGACCTGGGGATTGGGATCACCTTTTCTGGTGATTCTGGTACCTTCCAGTTGTTTTTGTGATGCCACTGAATGAGTCTCATATGAAGTCGGGCTAGATGAACTTGCTTGCTGCAGCTGTTAGTAAACCTATCAAGGACATGAATTCCCGGACCGGGCAAGCCGGTAGGGATAGCAATTTCAGCATTTTCTCTTGAAGGTTCTACCACCGGTCTGAAGTCAGTAGGACCCTATCAGACCTGAGGTCGAACTGGTAGCCTATAAAATCGAAGTCTTGTTTGGGCTCCAGCTCTGATTTCTCTAAGTTCATCAGCCAACCCAGTTGCTGACATATTATTTACTAGTTCCTGTGTATGTTGGGGACAAGCCTGGTGGGATCTGGCTCTCATCAACCAGTCGTCTAGGTACTGGTGGATTCCTAAATCCCTGTGTATGGCCATCAGTTTCACCTGCTTTGGTATCACCGTGAACTCCACAGGTGCTGTGGACAAACCGAATGGCAGGGCCTTGAACTGGTATGCCCCACCTTGGATGTGAAATCTCAGGCATTTCCTGGATTGTTCTTGTATAGGTATATGGGAGAGTGTAGCCCTCCTTCAACATTTGTACTACCTAGGATCCAGCTCCCAAGGCTTCCTAAGTTCCCAAACGGGTTTAGTCTGGACCCTACAGGCAGTTGTGTGCCACATTTGGGACATTTGATAGTCATTTCTGTCCCCCCGGCCTCTGGTCCGGTCTGGTGACAATGATACAAGAATACAGTCTCTCTGTTTTTGCTGTGGTCCGGTCAGGTGAGGCTGACACAACTTTCACATTTAAAAGACTCTTGCCCCAGGCCAGCATCGTGCAAGATGCAGCATTTACACAGTAATTGTCATTTGTGAGATGGCTGATCCTTGGCCGGATATGATGAAGAGCTTGTCTGACTATCGATCACCTTTTTTTTTTTTTTAATTTTCATGCTGGTTATTCAGGTCTGTGTCTGTAAAGGTGAAATCTATTATCTCTCCAGTCAAGTCCAGCACCGATAACAGGCTGTTGAGAGGTGTGATAAGGGAAGGTTGCCTGGCAGTAGCTGGGGACACCGTCATATCACTAAGGCCACTGATTGGTCTAAGAATTTTCTGTAACCAAATCTACCAAGGCAATTCTGTCCGGTACCCAAGACTCCATAACCGGTAATTCACTGTAAACAATTAAGACTCTGTAACCGGCACAAAAAACTGGCAGGGTGGGGTCACCAATGAATTTAGACAGCTACTGGTCTATATTTAGCCAGCATTTTCTATGTAACCAGTTGGGGTGAAGCCCTGTACAGTAAGGACTGTGTAGCCAGCACCCTGTTAGTAGACTTGTAACCGGTAGGTTGAAGCAAGTGTACAAGACTGTGTAGCCAGTACCAGTCGGTACACTCTGCAACCAGTTGTTGAAGCAAGTGTACAAGGCTGTGTAGCCAGTACCAGCCGGTACACTCTGTAACCAGTTGTTGAAGCAAGTGTACAAGGCTGTGTAGCCAGTACTAGCCGGTACACTCTGTAACCAGTTGTTGAAGCAAGTGTACAACTATCTTTTGTGTTGAATTCAGCTTGCTGTAGGTTTCCTCCATTAATTAAAGTATTTCTTTAATCGCACGTCTTACTTGTAGATTTGACAGTTGCTGGGAAAGCCCTTGCGATCTATTTTTAGAAGCACTTGTTGTTCGGCGTGTCACGTGACCAGCTTGCTGGACGGAAAGACACGCGATTGGCTGATTGGAGCTCGTCAGTTGTTGCGTTCTTTTGTGATACTTAAACATGCAAATGCGCAGTATTCTGCTCATCCACCAATCCCCACTACCGACGACGAAGGTCGGTCCATGAGAGAGGGACTGGTATCACAGTAGACGTAAGTTGTGAAGAACACAGTTCTGACCTTCCTGGTCGATGAAAACACGTGACCAGCTTCGTGATTTGGACACGCGATTGGCTAACTGGAGATGACGTCAGAGGTCGCGTTCTTTTGAGCTGGCCGGTCGGCTGATGCTTTAAAAGCAGAGAAGCCTGGACCAGTGCGCTCTGAAGATGAAAGTCCTGGTCGGTGCCGGTCTGAAGTCGGTTGTTCAGCCGGCTGTGCACTCAAACCAGTGTCCTGGCCATCCACTGCCCTTACTACCGACACAAGTGCCGGGTCCACAAGGGTGGGACTGAGAGTGATTAAAGATGAAGTTCCTTCTATGTACATACTAGGTGAGGTCAGCTGAATATGAGCTTGCCGGTCGACTAATGCTTTACAGATGTCTGGACCAGTGCGCTCTGAAGAAATCTGAAGAATTCATCTCTTGCTTCTGATGAAAAAACACTAAATACTCGAGCTAGGCTGGTGTGACTGATGCTATACAGCAGAGAAGTCGGTACCAGTGCGCTCTGAAGAAATCTGAAGAATGCATCTCTTGCTTGGGGAATTCCTTTATTTACAGTGTTCAAAACTACGTAGACTGAAATTCCCCGTGATTTCTATTTGTAGTACTAGAAAAGACGTTTCTATGGTGACTATAGCTGGAAGGTTACAGAAGGTACCTTCAAACAAAAGACACGGATAAAACACCTGTAGTATATCCATAATTCCTCAATATTGTCGATCTGCCCCTAACAACACAATGGTTGGGAGGAAAACTAGTAAAATGGCTGCCTTTATATTTCGCGTCGTAACTGCCCCATCATCAACACTAAATTGAGTCAGCTAGGGAGCGTTTCCAGCAGATTTCTAAATGTATATCCATGCTTGTTCAGTAGGTAACACTTCTACACTGAACATATCCACATATAAGGTTGAAAATCTGTCATAATGAACTTTTCCTTAAAATATCTGAAGATGCTGAAAACACGTCTGCACAGTACACGCCAAACGAAAAAGATGCTATGACGTCAGGTTGTCTAGACAGGAAGTAAATACCATGCGCCACCTAGCGAATGCACAGTACTGGGACCGGCCAGCCGGTGGAAACACAGGACGTCTTTCTCTGGCGTTTGGCAGGCCGGTCTGCGCCGACCAGATTAGCAATTGTCCATTGGATAGGATGTATTAACGCAATAAAAGTTATATTCAATATAAATGTGTTACAAGTGGGAGTTTAAGGTCATCTTAAAATAGGGCACATATCGATGACTGGCAACACCCGTATGCTAAATTTGAATTTCATCCTACAAGCAATTTTTGACATATTTTCCAGAAACAAAGTGTGATGATGATGCTGGTCCTATAGGTGATCCATCACAGCTGCGTGACACCAAACCGTTACAACCTTAAACTCATAAGTTTCTAAAATATCAGCAATTTATTGTAAACCTTACAAAAAAGACCTTTTTCTTTTTGTCTAAATATATGTACATGATGAATATCGATGAAAAAATTTCAGCACATCAAATATCAAGTCTGGAAACGAAAAAAACCTTAACCTCAATATAAATATGTTACTACTGGGAGTTTAAGGTCACCTTAAAATAGGGCACACCTTGAGGACCAGTTATATGCACATGCTAAATTTGAATTTACTCCATCATGCCATTTTTTAGATACTCTCTGGAAAGGAAGTGTGACGACACTGACCATATTTGTCCTCCAACATAGCTGCTAGTGACACAAATGTAATGCAACCTTAAACTCCTAAGTTTATCAAATATCAGGAATTTACTATAACCTTACAAAAGAGACTTTTTTGGTGTAGACAGATGTACATGATGAATATCAAAAAATAAAGTCTTAATTAGCACATCAAGTATATTTCAAACACCAAAAAATTGTCACAACCTTAAACTCAAAGTTAGTTTGCAACTGTGAAGGTAATCTTTTCATGGTTGTTCATGGTTTCTTACATCCACAACTTGAAAGATGCTTAGAATTGCACAGTGTTTGAAATACGGTTGAAAAATTGTCAAACTTAAAGTGAATATAATTCTGTTATTATTGGGAGTTTAAGGTCACCTTATTGTATGGCACTTACCTATGGCTAGTTACATATACATGCAAAAGTTGAAATTTCTGAAGTTACTTTCAGTATACTCCATGGAGAAAGAAAATATGTAAACTGGACATTTTTTTATACGTGGGAGTTTAAGGTCACCTTAAAATAGGGCACAAGTTCAAAACTAGTTACAACCACATGCCAAATTTGAATTTAATCCATGAAAAAACTCAATATAAGTATCTCACCAGTGGGTGTTTAAGGTCACCAAATTATACAGCACACCCTGAGGAGCAGTTACATCCACTTGCCAAATTAGAATTAAATCTGACAAGCCATTTTTGAGATACTGTCCAGAATACTAAGTGTGACAACGACAGATGACGCCACAAAATGAGATGACCAAGCAATCCCTATATTTGAGAAATGCATCACTAGCCAGTCGAGACGTTTCTTTCCTTTGGCCAGTTTCAGCTGGTTGATCTGGTACAAGCCCAATGCTGCTGGATGGAAAGCAGTATATTGGTAAAGAAAGGACAGCTACTAGACTGGTTCAGTGGGCTAAGTGTGGAAGAGAGACTTTACTGGAAAAGAAAGGTTTTTGTGTCAAGACCCCGATAATCAGTTTTTGGTACTGGTGGCTGTAATGATGTGGTGGCTACAAGAGTCAGTGGACGCATTGTCAGAAGAGCCACAAGTATGAAGATGAGAAATCTGAGTTGTGAAGTAGTCATACCGATGGAAAAAACTGGACTGTTGTTGACAATACCACAAAACCAGGTGAGCACCTAAGTGACTTTGTCAAATGATGTAAAAACACATGTCAGATATCAACAGTATTTTAATTGGCTATACAGATTATCACTTATAATACATAATACATCCTTTTGATGACTGCACTATTCACTCTATTTGGCGAAAACACGTCAGTGTCACAAGAAAACAACAGCACACAATGTAAATAGTTAATTTACAGACAATATAAACTCTGTGCCTTCAAGGAAGCTTGTTTAAAAATTACACAAGTGATAGTGTGACGATGCAGAATGATATTTACCCGACAACGGATTAGTTTCTCCGTGTGAAAATTCTGAGTGAATTACTTTATCTGTAGTTGTTAACCAAAGACACAGTTTTAAATAATTTCAATTGTGAATCCTGAAACATGCATTGAGAACGAATAGCTCAAAATTCACTTTATTAGATTTTGAAGTTTTTATTGCTTACCAACAATAATTTCCTCACATATGCATAAACAATCCGATTAAATATATTGTTTCAAAGTCTCAAAAGAAAAGAAACCACTTTATAACACTGTTCAGTAAAATTCTGATTGGTGGAACAGAGCTGCATGAAATAAAAACTTGCTGCAAGTGGTCTGAAACATAACGAGACAAAGAGATATTTGCAACAAATGTTTGATTCATACGTTCCAGTGTAGATTTTTGAATATTACCTACTGAAAAGGTAGGTTTAAGATATTGCTGGAAGCAATGTTTAACTCTCATAAATACTGGTTTAATACACAGAAATGTATCACAGATAATGCAAAAAATTTAAAATACCATGTCTTTCTGGTGATAAATATTACAATGTCAGATTCACTTTGGTCTGAATCAAAACTGTTATCAGCATTAAACAAAGATAAAATGAACTTAAATTGCTGCCATTTCTCTTAAGCTTTACAATTATCAAATAACAAAGTGAGGGATTTGCAATTTTCCACATTTCTGGTACAGAAGTTTACATTTGATGAAATTTATATTTCAGTACAAGAGACCAAAGTTATATTGAAGAAAGGCCTTAGCCATGGGTATTTGATTCTACATTTCCAGTCATTGTTTTATAGCTATATTTATTGCTCTGGTATCACAAGTAACACATATTTGAAGAAACCACTAAACTTCCCACTGAGGCAGATACTTGAATCTCAGAGTTGGGGTCAAACCATAAAAAAATACATATTCTGACTTTAGCTTACTGCTGCTTAAACAAACTCATCAAAACAAAGACAACATCAAACAATTTGCACTTTTATGACTCTACAATTGGTGCATCACTGATGTTACCAGTGTGATATTTGTTGATACAAAATCTCAGTATCTGAAGGGATTCAACAAAACTCTGGTGAAAAGACATCCAGTCACATAGTATTATCACAGCTTAATCAGTAAATTTCAAGAGGTTAGTTATAATATACTTATACAAGCGATGGTTGGATGTACTGAAAAGCAGATTGAACCAGTAGCACCAACTCCCATCATGATGCAGAGTCAGGTAGCTACGAATTATTGACGGTCTTTTCTCTTTGTAATCACTCTCACACACCTACATTTAGCTAGGTTGTTATGTTTCACTTTTACTGCAGTTAATATCAGGTTACAACATGAAGAAAGGTGATTTGTCTTTTAACCACTTTCTGCCTGTACATACAAAATAAAAGAGGTTTCCTTATAAAGTCTACTTATTATTTTAGAGGTGATCTCTTTATCCTTGCATCTTTAATAAGAAAAAAAAAACACTGTGAATCAGGAGACCAATGATTAATGACTGTTGCTTTTGATGGACATGTTTGTTGAAGCAATGCTTTACATAAGAACAATAGAAGTTATACTGAGATATACATTAAAACACAGACTGGATTACAACTCATGCTGCCAAAGATCTGATTTTCTTATCACAAATACAAATATCACAAGATACATTACACCAATGGGTACTTGGTTCAGAAAAAAATGATATTTAATTTCAACACATGTTGAGATAGAACAGCCACAAAGTGTGAGCTGGGGTTTATATTTGTTTTAGAAGGTTATGGCGACGTCAGCACATCCCCTAGTGCAGCCATAAGCTGCAGTCCAACCCCCAAGCAGAATTGTTTGCACTGAAGTCATTGAATGGCTGACGAGGAATCCAAGAAATGGATTAAATATTTAAGTAAGAATACTTTGAACATTTTGAATCTTCAAACTTTTATTGTAGCAGGTAAATGATCAAATGATTTCAAAACTCTCTGCTGCTCAAACTGATTTTTGATGACGGCAATTACCGAATGACAACACAGTCTTTAAAAGATTCAAAGATCTGTTTGTACTATTACCACCACAACAAACACTTCTTCTGAAATGTTTAATACACAATAAATTAATATTCTGACAGAACCAGAATATTGACTATGGTATCTTTAAATGTCTAACAATGAACTACCAATAATTTTAAGTTTATGAAAATTACTTCTTAAGAGAGAAATCATACCCTTCATCATAACACAAAATTGAACAGGACCATTGATTTTAGAATTTTTTTTTAATTTTAAAAACATGAGAACAAAGCAAGCTTGTGGCAATCACAAAGCAAGCGTGCTTAAAGAACGACACAAATCATACAGACCAGACCAAACACACACAAACTTAAGCAAGGCTTTAACTATACACAAATTACTCGATGCACACAATAACTGTAAATATATAGCAGATGCACAGTTTTCTCAAATTACATCCAACTTTTCTTTGTGAACCTCTTCTTCCTGTCGTGATCAAAGTCTGAAGCGTTAAACATACCGTGCCCAGGTAAAGGAAGACACTTTGCTGCCATTAGCCGACACGATTTCATGACCACATTTTACTTCATACAAGAATACATTTTTGAATATATATTCCAACTCGTATTTAACCTGGGCACAGATGACTTTGTCTTTATATTTGCATAACAATACTTGTTGTATTCCTTCAGTAACAGCATGACTTACGTTTGAAGGTAGGTAACACTTAAATACAATCACAAAGCTAGAGATTCAAAAATAACAAATCTACTCAGTGAAGATTGTAGCTTTTCCCCTTTTTTAATGTTAGTGATTTCATATGGCAGCATAGTGAACATACTGTCACTCTGAGAGGTAGTCTATAGAAACAGCTGTACTGATTAGGACCTGAGCCCAAACCACCAAACCTTGCTCACATTCCATCAGACATTCTTTTACAACGGACTTAAGATTTCATGCATATCCCACCCATCACAGGGAGATGTAGAAATGTCTGAGACAAGTATTCAAACTGCCCACAAGGGAGTAACATGATCTAAGTTCTAACAAACATATTGCTCACAATATATCCACATTCCGAGAGAAAGTGGAACCTTTCTTAAAAAAGAATTATTTTCAGTAAAACATACATAGTCTTGTGTATGATAACACCTTAAAAGAAAACATAAACAATGTTGATTTCTTGCAGAGAGACAAAGAATGGCATTTATACAATATTGCCATGAAAACACATCTCTACATTGTCAACACATTGCAACAGTCTGTGTATACACTACCAAAAACTCTCCCTTCAAAAAGTCTGTATATACAGAGAGCCCGAACTTGTATATATCAACCTCACATATCTTCAAAAATACCAGACTTCATGACACTGCAATCTGTCTGCTACAGCCCCACCACACCACCCCACCAGAACATGTCTCTACTCTCAGGGATATCCCAAGGTTACCAAACATTGACAAGTAAAACTGAAAGCCTGGCTCTACAGCTTCTGTAGAACTCTATTTAAAACTGGTGCATAAGGGCAGACCTAGAAATTAGCATTAAAGTCCTGAGTTTTAAATATCAAAGTGTAAAACTGTGGAAAGGTAAATGGAAGCCACATATACAGAATGAGATAGGACTTTAACAAGCATACATTAATAGTCAGATACTATATAAAAAAGTATTGGACATTATTATGTAATTCTAGTTTTATCACCATTGGTGATTCACCAACAACACCAAACAATTTGGGAATTTTCCATTAAAGAGAGAGACTGGCAGTTTGATATTGACAAAAATCTGGGCTTTAGGTAATAGTATTAATTTCCACTAGCAAGTTGGGGATTTCAAGTCCTTTTCAACAGCTAAAACTCTATCACCAACATACATAAACATTCTATTCATAACTACTCAAGACCATAAAGACTAGTATTATTCTCTCAACAGTAGAAAAAGTTAACAAGAAGCGTTTAACCAGTGGCCCCTAGGTGTGGAAGTCATCGCTGGGCCTGGAGTCGGTGTGCATGGGGCTGGGGGAGCGCTTAGGGTCCTGCATTGGGCTGGAGGCAGGAGAATGGCCGCGCTTCATGTCCATCTGCATCGGTGACTGTGATCGCTTGTCCACCTGGTGGAAGACCAGATTACAATAACGTCTCAATAATTAATAGTGATAACATATTGGGGATATATGTGGTTATAGTGAAAGGAGACAACTTATCATAAATCAGGGATGGATCAGTACAATTCAGGAGAAAGATGCATTAAGTACATAAGCCATCGAATAGGCTGGGCCAGTGTGGATGTCAAATTCTGCTCCAAAGCAATGATACCAAGTTTTTCAGACCAGACAGGTCTCGCCACTGCTTGAGCTTGGAAGTAGGAGCGGCAAGCAATTCCATTCATGCAAATTGCAGAATATAATAGTAATTTAAATTTTTATTACAAATACTTTTCATTTCCTAACAGTAGGTATTGGTTGGCGCCATCAGCCTCAATGGCCGATGCAGAGATGAGAAGGTTATACAACAACCTTAATCAGGCCACCAAGTTACAGTAGTAAAGGTTTCTAGGATTGAGCAAAAGGAAACGACAGATGCTGTAAGATCACTTTATTGGGTCAAACGTTCAAGTATACTGTTTGAGCTGAGGATAAAACAAATTGGTGATTGACATTCTGTTTTCAGTATGATTATTTACCATGTCTCTGTCTCGGTGTCTCTGTTGCCATCCCTCTGTGGTAACTGCTCTGCCCACAAGCTCATGAATTTTACAAAACTGCTTATGTTAATTGCACCTTAGAGTGTGGTTAAATGCAGAGTGATATAGAAATCCAGTAGAGAAAGGAATACTCACCTGCATTGGAGACTGGGGGGACTTGATACTTGACTGGCTAGATGACTGACTCAGAGACGAAGGACTCTTGTCCAGACTCGGGGGAGGAGGATGTGGCTTGGCAAATTTACCCTCACTGCTTGGTCGTACTTTCTGCAAATACAAGTCACTTGGTTATAATTTCTGTAAAAGTAATGGTTTCTTTTTAATAAGTGTAAGTACAGTGCAAATGTGGGTACTTTACTTGAACCAACCCCGAAATTAAACAAGAGGAGAGTGCCCGTGAACGGGCACTGTGTCAGCTGACTGAGTGTTTTTGATTTGTGAAGGTGATTAGAGGACAGAATAATTATCAGGAAAAGGGCTGTACAGAAATACAGTAAATGGTAACTGAACAGCAAGTTCGAAAGAAATTCCGAAGCTGACAGAAGAAAAGGATAAAAAAGTTGTGCCCTGTAAATGGTATTTTGAAGGAAAATAACAAGGTAATTGTTTAAGTGTAAAAAATAGGTTAAAACATATTTAAAGAAATACTACAAATGCAATATCCTCGTTCGACCTTGAAGAAGGGGTCCAAGGTCAAATCTAACCACACAAATACATTCCCAGCCCATGATTTCCTATGGTTTACCATTCCAAACCTCTAGGACCAATTATAAATGAGTTATAAGCACTTTTAAGCTTGGCTGTCCTCATTTGACCTTGAAGGAGGGGTCCAAAGGTCAAATCTGACCATACCAAAAGATTCCGAGCCAATGATTTCCTATGGGATGGTAAACCATCCCAAATCTCTGTCACCAATAGTAAGCGAGTTGTAGGCACTTTCAATTTTCGCTATCCTCATTTGACCTTGAAGGAGGGTTCCAAGGTCAAATCGGACCATATCAACAGATTCACAGCCCATGATTTCCTGTCTGTTTACCATCCCAAACCTCTGGGACCAATAATAAGCGAGTTATAAGCACTCAGTGTTGATTCTAGGAATTTCAAAAAGTGGGGGCGATCCCCCACCACTACACAAAATGTGGGGGAGGGGCCAAAAATTCTGGGGGACGACTTTATGATAAAGTTTAAACTAATAAAAATACTTTTTCAGTTTATTTAGACATTTTTAACAGTGGATTTCTATTAATTAGTGGTCAATTTTTATTGTCTTGCCCAATACAAATAAACTTCAAGGCTAGTGATAGAATTTTTAAAAAATACTAAAAATGGTTATTTACATCAAAGTGGCTCCTGTCACGGCATCGTGGTTTTAAGTTTTCATCTAAAGTCACTGCATCACAAATTCAGTCATTACACCATCAATTCGTACAAATATGTTGGAAAACCCCACAGAATACCATGACCTCATGAATATTAATGAGTAGTCCACAAATTCTTCAAGTAAAATATTGTGAAAAAATCCAATGGAATCGTCAAATATTTTTTTACGCATATATAAATATTCATGAGCTCTGTACAGTAGTCCATCTAGTATTGGATCTTAAAGCAGAAAATATTAAGAATTAAAACCACCATGAAAATCTGTGACCTCATTAATATTAATGAGTTGTCCGTGAATTTTGATCAAGTAAAATACTTTTCAAAACATACATTGTTGGGAAATCCGACAGATATGTACGCCCATAGAGTCAGGACCGGCTTCACTGTTATGGCCTGTTGTGGTAACAATCCAGTCTATTGTAAGTTTCGTTTTTCTTGCACCCATTTTTTATATATTCATCCACTTTCAGCTTAATTTTATGTCTTTGGGTATAATATGTCCAAATATTGTCTGTACCTCATAATATATTTGAGTTTGTAAACGATCACGAAACCACAATCGTCAACAGGCATTATTCGAAGAACGTTTGGGCGGAAAAATTAAAACCTCGACAAACTCTCGATCCGTGCAGTGTTTCGATTTTCTAGATCTCTCGTCTTTTCGCTTCATATATTTCCCGCATCACCTTGTGTACTACGCGTTCTCATATAATTTGGTTACCGCAGACTCCAACAAAATCCGCGTTTGTAGGCGACTTAATGCGCGATCCCGCGGAAAACGCATCCTAGAAGCAACTCTGGCACTTTTAAGTTTGGCTATCCTTGTTTGACCTTGAAGGAAGGGTCATTGAAGGTCAAATCTGACCACACCAAAAGATTCCCACCCCATGATTTCCTACAGGTTGGTTTATCATCCCAAACCTCTAGGATCAATAATAAGGGAGATATAAGCACTTTTCATGACTGACAAAAAACACCTGTGGCGGCCATCTTGTTTCTCAAAATGAGGCCAAAAATATTCCCAGACAACATTTTATGGTTATTAATATATACTGCAAACTTAAGAAAGCTAGCTATAATATTTTTTTTTCATCAGAGCAGTAATGGTGAAATCTCTCTCTACACACTGCGGCTATCCAGTGGATACAATGATTTACTCAACAGTGAGAACCTGAAAGTAGCTATCGCTCAGCTATGCCATGACATAGAGGTCTGCAATTTCACTATGTTATAGCTGACCAAAAATTCTGTGAATAACATATTTAACAAATTACTCTAAATGTAATAGTTTTCAAGTTACAACTGATTTACTCAACAGTGAGAACCTCAAAGGAACTATTACTCAGCTATGCAATGAGCTACATGTATGAAATTTTACTATCTTATAGCTAACCCAAAAGTAGGTGAACAACATATTTAAGCAAACTACTGTAAATGCAATAGTTTTCAAGCTACAACTGATTTACTCAATAGTGAGAACCTGAAAATAGCTATTGCTCCGCTATGCCATGAGCTATAGGTCTGTAATTTCACTATGTTATAGCTGACCCAAAAGTAGGTGAACAATATATTTTAACAAAATACTCCAAATGCAATATTTTTCAAGTTATAGCTGATTTACTCAACAGTCAGTACCTGAGAATAGCTATTGCTCAGTTGTGCCATGAGCTATAGGTCTATAATTTCACTATGTTATAGCTGACCCAAAAGTAGCTGAATAACATATTTGCACAAATTTCTGTAAATGCAATAGTTTTCCAATTATAACTGATTTACTCAACAGTGAGAACTTCAAAGTAGCTATTACTCAGCTATGAAATGAGCCACAGGTCTGAAACTTCACTATGTTATAGCTGACCCCAAAATAGGTGAATGACATATTGAAACAAAATACTCTAAATGCAATAGTTTTCAAGTTATAAGTGATTTACTCAACAGTGATAACCTAAAAGTAGCTACTACTCAGCTATGCCATGAGCTACAGGTCTGAAATTTTACTATGTTATAGCTGGCCCAAAAGTAGCTGAATTGCAAATTTAATAAGTAAATTAAATTTTTATAAGTTAATACCCTATCCAATGGACAATTGCTAAACCGGTCGGCGCAGACCGGCCCGCCAAACGCCAGAAAAAGACGTCCTGTGTTTCCACCGGCTGGCCGGTCCCAGTACTGTGCATACGCCAGGTGGCGCATGGTATTTACTTCCTGTCTAGACAACATGACGTCATAGCATCTTTTTCGTTGTCTAAAACTATTAGACCCCTAGTAAGCTGATAGCGGGGTCGGTGGGAGGGTCTTGTGTGTCCATTGGATAGGGTATTAACTTATAAAAATTTAATTTACTTATTAAATTTGCAATTTTATTGCGTTAATACATCCTATCCAATGGACAATTGCTGAATAACTACCGCTTGGTCGGCGGGTAAGTTACTAGGGACTTATGTGAACTCACAAGTAATAGCAAATTTTAACCTACGGTCTAGGCTGACTTTGTCAGGAGACCTATAGGTCCAGGCCTGGGTTGACTTTAGGGTCAGGAAACCCTGCAAGGCCATGGTCGGTTGCCAGCAGCCGGTTACCCGGGGCTATACCGCCGTCGCCCCCCCCCTTTTTTGCAGACCTGCTCTGAGGTAGGGGAAGAGAGGGATGAGTTCAGTCCCAGAATGCAAATAAACCTCCCAAAGGAAGTACGCCACACTTAATTCTTATGTACATGAAGAAACTGTTTATACATATATACATATCTCCTCAATCTAAGGGCCACATGTGGATCTGCTGAGCAGCCACTACCGAGCCCAATTGGTAAAGCTCTGAATCAGCCCAAGCCCCGCCCTTCATATAGAACTGTATGAAGGTATTGTGAATTCAGTGGCAGGCTGACAAGATTGGATCTAAGGAGACTCCCGACTGGAAGGCCTTAGAAGCAGCAAAGGCCCTGACATCATGGGCTTTAACCTGATGTTAAATGTGGGCCTCCTGGTCAGAGAGCTCATAACATAGGATCACAGTCTGCTTGATCCAAGAGGAGATAGTGGCAGGTGAGATGTCTTTGTTGAAACCGTTCTTAAAGGAGACAAAAGCCACCTCCTTATTCTGCCTGATGTCTGAGGTCCTGTCCAAATAGTAGCACAATGCTCTGACCGGACAGAGGGACCTGTCAGACTTGAGGGATCTATCCAGAGTCGGGGCCAGGGCTGTTATAACCCCAGGGGCCACACTGGACACTCTATGGCCAGCTGATTCTAGGATAGAAAGCTGGGTGATGGATACAGGGACACCTTTGACCAATCGGATTGGTGTCCAATATATCAGTTTTGCCAGGCATGAATCTCACTTTTGCACTTGTCCGACCCAAGGGCCAAGAGGAATACCGTCTTGAAGGTCAAATGCTTCAAGGGGGCCTCCTTGATTGGATCCAATGGAGTCTTAGCTGATGCACGGCCAGTGAGAAGTTCCAGGAGGGTATGCCACTCCTGCCTCTGGGTCTGTCTCTGAGGAAACTATCCAGGAGACGAGCGAGATTTTCGTCCTTACTGATGTTGAAGGGTGAATTTCCAGTTTATCAACAATGGGTGACCTATAACCATCAATGGTGCTGGGCTGTTTGCCAAGCATGTATCTCACTTGTACGCTTGCCCGAACCCAGGGCCAAGAGGAAAACTGCCTTGAAGGTCAAATGCTTCAAGGAGGCCTTTAATTGGTTCAAAATGGACCTTGTCAGCTGGTGCAAAAACCAGGGAGAGGTTCCAGGAGGGGGTTCCCCTCCAGCCTTTGGGTCTGTCTCAGTGGAAGCTATCCAGGAGACGAGTGAGATTTTCATCCTTACTAACATTGATGGGCAAATTTCTAGACTATCAGCAATGGCTGACCTGTAACCATCAATGGTACTGGGCTGCAATTTCCTGTCCTGAAACAGGTACCTAAGGAAGTAAACAACTGACTTTACAGGTGGTGCCCGAAGTCCACCTGATGAATGATACATCACTTGGTAAAAATGCCCCATTTGCCTCATAGACTGATCTGATTGACCCCCCCTTTGAGGAGCCTCAATTCTTGCTGCCACTGCCTCAGACAAGTCCTGCTCCTCGATTGTTGAGGCTCTAGGAGCCCTGCATGGAGATTAAGATTTGTCAGATTTCTGTGAGGGATCTGATCGAATGGCTGTGAACAGGCTGGACAGATTGGGCAGGCTCAGCGGGATGTGGCTGGACATGGCCACTAGATCCCAAAACCAAGGCATGTTGGGCCACCCCGGAGCAATCAGAATGATTCCCTTACATGGGGAGTCTTGCAACTTCACCACCACTTTGCCCAATATGGCTGATGGTGAGAAGGTGTATGCTTTTAGATCCTACCATGGCCGACTGAGCACATCCACTGCTGTGGCCAGGGGATCCGGTACCGGTGACACAAAACAGAGGCGACTTGTTGTTGAACCTCGTGGCAAATAAGTTTATTTTGGGTCGGTGCCACCTACTGCATAAAGTGGAAGACCTCTGGAAGGAGAAACCACTGTTGAGATGGTCTGGTCTAGCCTGGACAGCCTGTCTGCTACCACATTAGGCCGGCCTGGAATGTGTCGTGCTTTAGAGTCACTTGTTTCCTGGTACACCAGGTTAAGATTCTCCATAGTAGGGCACAAAGTGGGCCCGACCTCATTCCTCCTTCCTTTATGTATGACACTACTGTGGTGTTGTCAGTTGCTACAAGTACTATCTTGTTGAGCAAAGGTCTTGGAACTCTTTTAAAGCCAGAAAGGCTGCTTTAAGTCCTAGATAGTTTATACACAACTTGCTTCCCGGAGGGGACCAGGTTGCTCTTGCCAAGTGCTCATCTAAATGAGCGCCCCACCCTTCTATTGATGCGTCTGTAAATATTTGCAGAGCATGTTTTATTGGGTGTAATGGTTGGCCTGTAAGTGCATTGTCTTCCTTCAGCCGCCATTGTAAATGGGGGTGCAGGGACCTGGGGACTTGGATCACCTTTTGCAGTGATTCTGGATACCCTCCAGTTGTTTTTGAGATGCCACTGTATGAGTCTCATGAAGTCTGCCTAGATTAACATGCTTTTCTGTAGATGTTAGTAACCTATCAAGGACATGAATTCCCGGACCGGGCAAGCCGGCAGGGATAGCAGTTTTAACAGTCTCTTGAAGGTTCTGTCACCAGCCCAGAGTCGGTCGGAACCGATCAGACCTGAAGTCGAACTGGTAGCCTACAAAATCGAAGTCTTGTTTGGGCTCCAGCTCTGATTTCTCTATGTTCATCAGCCAACCCAGTTGCTGACACATTATTTACTAGTTCCTGTGTATGTTGGAGACAAGCCTGGTGGGATCTGGCTCCCACCAACCAGTCATCTAGGTACTGATGGCTTCTTAAATCCTTGTGTAAGGCTATCAAGTTCACCTGCTTTGGTATCACGGTGAACTCCAAAGGTGCTGTGGACCAACTGAATGGCAGGGCCTTGAACTGGTATGCCCGACCTTGGATGTGAAATCTCAGGCATTTCCTGGATTGTTCGTGTATAGGTATATGGACATAGGTATCCCTCCTTCAACAGTTGTACTACCTAGGGTCCAGCCCCCAAGTCTTCCTACGTTCCCAAAAAGGGCTTAGTCTGGAACCTATAGGCAAACTGTGTGCCACATTTGGGACATTTGGTATTCTGACAAACATTTTCTGTCCCTCCGGACACTGGTCCGGTCTAGTGACAATGATCCAGGTTAACAGTCTCTCTGTTCTTATTGTGGTCCGGTGGGGCTGACACAACTTTTCACATTAATAGACTCTTCGCCCCGGGCCAGCAGCCTGCAAGGTGCAGTATTTACAGAGCAATTGTCATTTGTGAGATGTCTGACCCCTGGCCGGACATGATGACAAAATTTATTATCTCTCCAGTCAAGTCCAGCACCGATAACAGGTTGTTGAGAGGTGTGATAAGGGACACTGTCATATCCCTGTCATATCACCAAGACCACTGACCGGTCTAAGAATTCTCTGTAACCAAATAAACCTGAGGTAACTCTGTCCGGTACCCGGGCTCCATACTCGGTACTTTACTGTAACTAGTAATTCTCTGTAACAAAAAACTAGCAGGCTGGGGTCATCCATGAATTTTGACAGCTACTGGTCTATATTTAGCCAGCTTTTTTTTTTTTTTTTTTTTTTTTATGTAACCAGTTGGGTTGAAGCACTGTACAGTAAGGACTGTGTAGCCAACACCCTGTTAGTAGACTTTGTAACCAGTAGGTTGAAGCAAGTGTACAAGACTGTGTAGCCAGTACCAGTCGGTACACTCTGTAACCCGTTGTTAAAGCAAGTGTACAAGGCTGTGTAACCAGTACCAGTCGGTACACTCTGTAACCAGTTGTTGAAGCAAGTGTACAAGGCTGTGCAGTCAGTACCAGCCGGCACACTCTGTAACCAGTTGTTGAAGTGTACAAAACTGTGTTACCAGTCAGTACACTCTGTACACAGTTGCTAAAGCAATTTTACAACTATCATCTGTGTTGAATTCAGCTTGCTGTAGGTTTCCTCCATTAATTAAAGCATTTCTTTAATCGCACGTCTTATTTGTAGATTTGACAGTTACTGGGAAAGCCCTTGTGAACTATTTTTAGAAACACTTGATGTTCGGTGTGTCACGTGACCAGCTTGCTGGTCGGAAGACACGCGATTGGCTGATTGGAGCTCGTCAGTTGTGACGTTCTTTGTGATACTTAAACATGCAAATGCGCAGTATTCTGCTCATCCACCAACCCCACTACCGACAATGAAGCCGGGTCTGCAAGGCAGGGACTGGAATCACAAAAGACGTGAGTTCTGAAGAACGCATTTCCGACCTTCCTGGTCGGTGAAAACACGTGACCTGCTTCGTGATTGTTCGGAAGGACACGCGATTGGCTGACTGGAGATGACGTCAGTATTCGCGTTCTTTGTGTGATGCTTTACTGGCAACTTTACAGTCCACAAAACCCCACTACCGACAACCAGGCCGGGTCTGCAAAGCAGGGACTGTAGTCACAGTAGACGTGAGTTCTGAAGAACGCACTTCCGACCTTCCTGGTCGGTGAAAACACGTGACCAGCTTCGTGAGTTGGAAGGAAGGAACGCGATTGGCTGACTGGATATGACGTCAGAGGTCGCGTTCTTTTAAGCTGGCCGGCCGGCTGATGCTTTAAAAGCAGGGGAGCCTGGACCAGTGCGCTCTGAAGATTTGTAGATGAAATTCCTTCTTCCTTTCGTGATAAAACCAGTGAACTGGCCATCCACAACCCTCACTACCGACAACAAAGCCGGGTCCGCAAGGGAGGGACTGATATCACAATAGACGTGTGTTCAACCTTCATGCTCTTCTGATGGAAGCCTTCTATGTAGATATATATAAGCTTGCCGGTCGACTAATGCTTTGCAGCAAAGATGTCTGGACCAGTGCGCTCTGAAGAAATCTGAAGAATTCATCTATTGCTTCTGATGAAAAAATACTCGAGCTAGGCTGGTGTGACTGATGCTTTACAGCAGAGAAGTCTGTACCAGTGCGCTCTGATGAAGAATGCACCTTCCATAGGGGAATTCCCTCTATATGCAGTGTTCAAAACTACGTAGACTGAAGATTTCCAGGATTTGCATATGTAGTACTAGAAAAGACGTTTCTATGGTAACTGTAGCTGGAAGGTTACAGAAGGTTCATTCAAACAAAAGACACGGATAAAAATACCTGTAAGAAGTATATCCATAATTCCTCCATATTGTCGATCTGCCCCTAAACAACACAATGGTTGAATGGGAGGAAACTAGCAAAATGGCTGCCTTCATATTTCTCGTCGATTACTGCCCTATCATCAAAATTAAATTGAGTCAACTAGGGAGCGTTTCCAGCAGATTTCTAAATGTATATCCGTGCTTGATTAGTAGATAACACTTCTACACTGAAAATATCCACATATGAGGTTGAAAATCCGCCATAATGCACACATTTCTTTAAAAAATCTGGAGATTGTAGAAACTACGTCTGCACAGTACACGCGCCAAACGAAAAAGATGCTATGACGTCATGTTGTCTAGACAGGAAGTAAATACCATGCGCCACCTGGCGAATGCACAGTACTGGGACCGGCCAGCCGGTGGAAACACAGGACGTCTTTTTCTGGCGTTTGGCGGGCCGGTCTGCGCCGACCGGTTTAGCAATTGTCCATTGGATAGGATGTATTAACGCAATAAAATAACATATTTATACGAAATTCTCTACATGCAATAGTTTTTAAGTTACAAGTGATTTTACTCATGATGGAAGTTACTGAAAAGCCCAAAAGTAGCTATTACTCACTTAGCTATTGAGACAGACACCCAACTTACTCACCATATTGTAGCTATGAAAAAAGTAGCTGAATAACATATTTTAACAAAATGCTCTAAATGCAACACTTTTCAAGTTATAAGTGATTTACTCAACAGTGATAACCTAAAAGTAGCTATTACTCAGCTATGCCATGAGCTACAGGTCTGAAATTTTACTATGTTATAGCTGGCCCAAAAGTAGCTGAATAACATATTTATACGAAATTCTCTAAATGCAATAGTTTTTAAGTTACAAGTGATTTTACTCATAATGGAAGTTACTGAAAAGCCCAAAAGTAGCTATTACTCACTTAGCTATTGAGACAGACACCCAACTTACTCACCATATTGTAGCTATGAAAAAAGTAGCTGAACAACATATTTTCACAAAATGCTGTAAATGCAACACTTTTGAAGTTATAAGTGATTTAGTTCATGATTTCATGAATTTTAATGCATTAAAAATTATTAAAAAAATTTATTAAAAAAAAAGTAAGACAGATCCAGGTCTCATACTCACACAAGAGAATCTACCTCTGGCCTAGTACATATATGCAAGATATGAGAGAAATACCTGCAATAGTCACTGAGAAAATTGTGATAAAAAGTTGAAATTTTCACACTTTTGGTGGGGGTACCCCCCTTGTAATGTCTCTAGCAAACAGACGAACAGACAGATTTGCATGCCTTGAACAATTTTTCATCCTCGATAGATAAGGTATCTTTTAAAAAAAACAGCATGTCTCTAGGCCTTGTAGTTTTGGAGAAGAAGTTGTTCACGCGGACGCGGACGCCCACGCCGCAGAGTGATGACATAATGTCAGCTGACTGACAAGTCAGCTGACATAAAAAATGAACAATCCAAATGGCAGTTCCTTATTTGTACAAGATTGCAACAAATAGATATATCTCTGTGTTCTGCACCCTTTTTCTCCCCCATGAATCAGTAATTGATCACAAGCAGCTTATCTCTTGTAATGCAGGCATACAGCTGGATACCTTTACTGCAATCACAATGTGGGGTTTGATGACAGGATTATAGTTTTACAATAGTTTTATGAAAGACATGTGGTTTTAAGACAGGAACATGGTTTTACATTTACCGGGACAGGTTTTATATTTACAACAAAGCCAGAATTGTGGTTAATAATTACATTTACCAAAGGTTTGTGGTTTTATGAGAGGGTTTTGTTTTCATTCTTACTATGATGACAGGCATGTGGTGGGTTGTGGGGTTATGAGAAGTATGTGGTTTTATGTGGACTGTGGTTTTATTCTGCGTAAAGAAGCACGTGGTTATGTAGGAAGGCTGTGGTTTTATTCTTACTGTGATGACAGGCATGTGGTCCTGTGCGAAGTATGTGGTTTTATGTGTACTGTGGTTTTATTCTGCGTAACGAAGCAAATGGTTATGTAGGAAGGCTGTGGTTTTATTCTTACTGTGATAACAGGTATGTGGTGTTGTCCCGCCCCATGGGGTACATGTGCAGCGTGATGTGCGGGCATGTGGGTGAAAACTGGAGGGGAAGATCCTGCCAGGAAACTGCCTTGTCCCCCGGCAACACGGCTCAGGCTCCCCATAGGACTCGTAGGACTGAATGCACCAGAACCATAGTTCAGTCCTGTTAGTAATACACAATACAGGCTCAGAACCACATACAGGAATAAGCTTCAACTGTTATATGAGCCTAGAAAAGAACCAAACAGGTGAATATTATATGTTAAGTCAGTTAACCTGTTACTACGGTATCTTGAAGAAAAGTATTTAGAATTGCACTCAATGTATTTGTTTTGATATAAAACGATACAATTTAAAATTTACTAATATTACATCTAGTGCTGTCACTCGCTAGTGCAAATTAACATCGAATATCGCCCACGTTGGCCGACCGAGTACCGACATAGGTCGACCTCATAAACTCATCTCAAAACAAAACTATTTAATTAAAATGTAAAATAATATATTGTTTCTCACCCGAATTTTCATATTTTTAAATGTAAAATGCATTTTTATGAATAAAAATGTATATACTTACCATATGAAAACACTTGGGTAAGCGTGGCTTGGCGTTCGGTGACCGCAACGTACACAGAATTTAAAATATGAGGGGAGACCCTCTTTAAACCTATATACTTGCTACCTTTGACCCCTGGTGACCTAATTCACTCTGCCATGCGCAGTAATACAGAAATAGTTCATTCTTTTTGTGAATAAACATAAATGCTGGAAAAAGGTCTTTAAAAGCGGGGCAGGCGGGAGGGTGATTTGCTGTTTTCATATGGTAAGTATATACATTTTTATTCATAAAAATGCATTTTACATTTAAAAATATGAAATTTTATTTCATAAAAATGTAAATATACTATACCATATGAAAACACTTGGGTTGAATGCCCACATGGAAGAATGGTGGGAAAAAGACAGACTGAGAAAAACCACCCTAAGGTTAAATTGCTACAAAAGGATACTTCCTAGTGCAATGCAAATGAACCCAAAACCTCTGTGCTTGAGCAATAACTCGAGTGAGTTAAGTGAGTAGCATTAACCACTGCACTAACTTCAACACTGCTGTCTACACCCTATTAGGTCAGCTCAAAGGAGAAGGCATAAGTATGGCCTGTGCTCAGAATAGGAACATGCCCAGAGGCACTAAGAAGCACGGTTCTGAAAATAGAGATGAAGAATAGATTCCCTAAAAGGGAAATGCCACCCCCCCCTTTTTCTGAAAGTAAAAGTTTCAGATGGACTTAAATTGAGGAATTTAAGTAGAAGAGAGAGAAATGGCTGAGTGGAAAAGGATGTCCACTCCACTTAAGAAATCATAAGAGATTCTTAAGAACAACATCTCTGAAGGCAAATACATTCCTAAAATAGAAGGATGTAAAAGTGGAATGCCTCTTCCACGTGCAGGATCTCATGTTGACTAGGAGTGGGAGTCCACCCCTAAAGGACCAGGAAGCCACCTGTGCCCTGACATGATGAGCCCTGACACCATGAAGAGATGCATTCTCTGTGGAACAGAGATTGAGGGAATAAAGGATAAAGTGCTATCCAAAAAGATATTGTCTGAGCAGCAATATCACCCTCTTGGACTTCAGAAGAAAGACCAAGAAGAAATCCTTTTAAGTCAGAATAGCTAGATAGAAAGTATCTTAGGAATCTGACTGAAAAAAGGAGAGGTCTTCTAAGTCATCCTGACTAAAGACAAAAAGTCAAAGCAGGAAGAGCCTTCTGAAGATAACTGGCTTAAGCCAGGAATGTAAGATCTGACTTAAGGATGACTTAGGTCATCCCTAGAGAGTGAGAGAAAACCTTTAAATAAAGGAATCAAAATCACTCCTTCTCCTTCCCAAAGAAAGGGAGTAAGAAAGACTGTCTAATATGTGAAAAACTTGGCTCAGCAAGTAAAGAGGGTTCAAGAGGAGCCTTGGTAAGAGCCTGCAGAACCAAGGTTTAAGTACCAAAAGGTAGGTGACGACTACCCTTACTGTGGACTTAAAGAAGCTCTAAAAGAGACTTCCAAGCTCCCTATAAGAACCCAACTCCAAGTAGTACCTGGAGAGAGCTGACCTGTATCCCTATTGTCTGAAAAATAATTCCTTGAAAGGAACAAACAGCAATAAATGGGACAGTTGAAGCATGGCAGAGTGGCCATGTTTCTCACAAGTTTTTGAAGCAGTTCCACATTGCTTCATAGACAGTTATGGAGGATAAAAATCCTCCAAGACCCCTCCTGTGAAAATTCTTCTTAAAGGAGACTTCAGCCAGAAAGCTTGAAGAAAGGAACTCCATAAAAATGAATAACAAAACTCTAGATGAGATTGTAATAGAAGAATAAGAGGAAGAGCCAATGGCTTTCTTAAAGGAGATCTTGAGGCCAAACCTGGCAATTACCAGGAAAGGCTACAAGAAGAATGATACAGCTCTGAAAGTTGATTAACTTCATGGCCATAGAGGACAAGGAGCTGAAGGAGGGAAGGAGTAAAACAAGTACTCCGGACCAAAACACTCCAGGGCATCAGTTGCCAGAGCCTAAGGATCTAGCACAGGAGGCACATGTAAGAGCAGCTTGTGATTGAATCACATGGCAAAAGAGATCTAAATAAGATGAGAAGTCTGAGACTACCATCTGAAGATCCAAGAATTGAAGGGCCACCTTATATGAAAGGTGAGAAAAGACCTCCAGAGATGGTCTGCCAAGGATTCATGCCCCTGGAACATGAGGTGGAAGAACAGACTTGTTCTTCCTTTGATGAAAGGATAATACAGGAGCAAATGTCTGAGCAAAAAGGACAGCTATGAGCTCTAGAACTGATGCACAGACTGAAAAAATAGACCTTAGGTGGTCCACAGAGCACAAATAACTCCCAAACCCTGCAGTGAAACATCCATGAAAGTAGATGTAAAAACTAGGGAATTAAAGGGAGGGATGCAAAGACATAGTTCCCAGGATAGTACCATCTTGAATGAACCTTCATAGAAGGATCAAGAAAATGGCAAATCCAGAGCACCTTTGAGAAGGAAAATCAAGTGTCCTGAGATGACACAGAAGAAGTGTCATGTGCAGGGACCTTGAAGAAGCGGCTTCCAAGTGGAAGCCCAAAATCAACCCTAATAGAGTTGGTAAATGAGCCTCTGACAACTATTGGCTCTAATGAGCCAATTTGTAGTGACATGTGCACTGAGATGCCCAACCTCAAAGCCAACTTTCCTTAATTCCTTGACTAAGGAAGTAAATCCTGAAAGGCTAGTGGCTAGACCAAAAGGCATTGCCACAAAGTGGTACACCTTGCCCCAAGGCAAAACTATGAGCAAGAGTGAACCAAAGGAGCCAAAGGAGAGAAAGGAGGCAAATCGAGGAAGAGAAGTGGTCCACTGGCCAATTGAGAAAATGATCAACTGATAAGTTGCATCCTGATAGTCTGGAAAAACCAGGAAAAGATATAAATCTAATAGTGGTTTCCAGTATATCTTTGTCAGAAAAATGCCCTGAAAATCAGGAAAACAGGAGCTCAAGATACTTGAACTGCTCATGTGAACAGACAGTGTGAGACTGAATGACAAAGAACAGCATTCTTCTGTGGAGAAGAGCTGAAGAATCAGGAAAGTGGAATCTGAGAGACCACTGGAATCAGATGACCTCCCACTGGCAAGTGGAGGGATCTGGAAGCAAGAGTGAAAATTTGAGTAAAACAACACTCTTGTCTCCTGAAGGACATCATAATAGAGGTTGAGGCTGAGCCTCTACCTCTGGAAGGCATTCCACCATCAGAATGTTGGAACCTGGAAAGGAACCACATCCTTAAAGCACTAAGTTAGAGAGAAAACTCCCTGGATGGGAGGAAAAAGGTCTTAATTGGTGTGCCTCAAGAGGCTAATGCAGATAGCTTAAAAGAGGCACCTTGAGTAAGAGCCACATGAAAAGCTTCTGCTTATACTGTTATATGTGAGAAGAAATGGTCTCCCAAGAGAGACACCACAAGAAACAGCATAAGACCAAAATAGGACCAACTTACCCTACCAAGTGACTAAGCACAAGTGAGGGGAATGGATAAAGAAATCTCTCAAAATAAAGTGCAAAGATGGCTGAAAAAAGGCCATAGATCAACCAGCTAAAATGGAGCTAGAAGACCCATTGAACAGATGTCCAAAGAATGGTGGATGAAAAAGACCACTGAGAAAGTATTGCCTTGTCAAGCAACTTGATTAAGAGATCAACAAAACAGGACTGAAGGAAAAAATCCCACAGAAATAAGGACCCTAAGGTCCATCTCAGATCTCCTCTAATTGCAGAGGAACTCTACCTAGGGAAGAGAAGGTCTTAAGAACCCCATCAGGCTAGATCCCAGGTCCGGAAACCTGAGCAAGTCAACCCAAAAAACCCTCTGAAGAGGATTTGTACCTGGCAAAACTAAGTTTCAGAAGGAAAATTGGGTAATTACCCAACCTACAAAACTTAGAATAAGAAGATCCCAAAATGAATGAGTGACAGAAAGTAAGTATCTGGCCTCATGAAGGAACTTCTAAGCCTGGGAAAAGTGGTTGACTTAGAGAAAAATAAGACTGATCAAAAGGAAAAGAGCAGTCAAATTTATTCCCTAATTCTGTTAGACAGGAAGCTTGAAAATCTTCTGTGGAGAAGATTAAAGGATGAAGTCCTAAGCACCCATATAGTCCAACAGACTGGCACCAAAAAGTTGGAATAGGGTTCCTGAGTCTGCCTAAAGGTTAACTGTAGACAGAGGAACCCCCAACATACCCAAAAGGGAGATGTGGCCATTGACCGTCAGATCTAAAAAATGGTGAAAACATAATAGCTGTTGAGTAAGAGAAGATTTCCACCAAACCCCAAACAAAATTTTTCTAGATTTAGAAAATGAATGGAGCAGTGTTAAGGAAGTAGCAAAATCAGTTGGATTCAACTGATAAACTCTTCTAAGGGACCCTGAACATGAATGGTCTTGAGAAGGTAATCCCAGTACCAAAAAACAGTCTGATTAGACTGAAGCCTAGGCACAAAAGAGGCCAAAGGACTAACAAGAGGAGAGTGCCCGTAAACGGGCACTGTGTCAGCTGACTGAGTGTTTTTGATTTGTGAAGGTGATTAGAGGACAGAATAATTATCAGGAAAAGGGCTGTACAGAAATACAGTAAATGGTAACTGAACAGCAAGTTCGAAAGAAATTCCGAAGCTGACAGAAGAAAAGGATAAAAAAGTTGTGCCCTGTAAATGGTATTATGAAGGAAAATAACAAGGTAATTGTTTAAGTGTAAAAAATAGGTTAAAACATATTTAAAGAAATACTACAAATGCAATATCCTCGTTCGACCTTGAAGAAGGGGTCCAAGGTCAAATCTAACCACACAAATACATTCCCAGCCCATGATTTCCTATGGTTTACCATTCCAAACCTCTAGGACCAATTATAAATGAGTTATAAGCACTTTTAAGCTTGGCTGTCCTCATTTGACCTTGAAGGAGGGGTCCAAAGGTCAAATCTGACCATACCAAAAGATTCCGAGCCAATGATTTCCTATGGGATGGTAAACCATCCCAAATCTCTGTCACCAATAGTAAGCGAGTTGTAGGCACTTTCAATTTTCGCTATCCTCATTTGACCTTGAAGGAGGGTTCCAAGGTCAAATCGGACCATATCAACAGATTCACAGCCCATGATTTCCTGTCTGTTTACCATCCCAAACCTCTGGGACCAATAATAAGCGAGTTATAAGCACTCAGTGTTGATTCTAGGAATTTCAAAAAGTGGGGGCGATCCCCCACCACTACACAAAATGTGGGGGAGGGGCCAAAAATTCTGGGGGATGACTTTATGATAAAGTTTAAACTAATAAAAATACTTTTTCAGTTTATTTAGACATTTTTAACAGTGGATTTCTATTAATTAGTGGTCAATTTTTATTGTCTTGCCCAATACAAATAAACTTCAAGGCTAGTGATAGAATTTTTAAAAAATACTAAAAATGGTTATTTACATCAAAGTGGCTCCTGTCACCGCATCGTGGTTTTAAGTTTTCATCTAAAGTCACTGCATCACAAATTCAGTCATTACACCATCAATTCGTACAAATGTGTTGGAAAACCCCACAGAATACCATGACCTCATGAATATTAATGAGTAGTCCACAAATTCTTCAAGTAAAATATTGTGAAAAAATCCAATGGAATCGTCAAATATTTTTTTACGCATATATAAATATTCATGAGCTCTGTACAGTAGTCCATCTAGTATTGGATCTTAAAGCAGAAAATATTAAGAATTAAAACCACCATGAAAATCTGTGACCTCATTAATATTAATGAGTTGTCCGTGAATTTTGATCAAGTAAAATACTTTTCAAAACATACATTGTTGGGAAATCCGACAGATATGTACGCCCATAGAGTCAGGACCGGCTTCACTGTTATGGCCTGTTGTGGTAACAATCCAGTCTATTGTAAGTTTCGTTTTTCTTGCACCCATTTTTTATATATTCATCCACTTTCAGCTTAATTTTATGTCTTTGGGTATAATATGTCCAAATATTGTCTGTACCTCATAATATATTTGAGTTTGTAAACGATCACGAAACCACAATCGTCAACAGGCATTATTCGAAGAACGTTTGGGCGGAAAAATTAAAACCTCGACAAACTCTCGATCCGTGCAGTATTTCGATTTTCTAGATCTCTCGTCTTTTCGCTTCATATATTTCCCGCATCACCTTGTGTACTACGCGTTCTCATATAATTTGGTTACCGCAGACTCCAACAAAATCCGCGTTTGTAGGCGAATTAATGCGCGATCCCACGGAAAACGCATCCTAGAAGCAACTCTGGCACTTTTAAGTTTGGCTATCCTTGTTTGACCTTGAAGGAAGGGTCATTGAAGGTCAAATCTGACCACACCAAAAGATTCCCACCCCATGATTTCCTACAGGTTGGTTTATCATCCCAAACCTCTAGGATCAATAATAAGGGAGATATAAGCACTTTTCATGACTGACAAAAAACACCTGTGGCGGCCATCTTGTTTCTCAAAATGAGGCCAAAAATATTCCCAGACAACATTTTATGGTTATTAATATATACTGCAAACTTAAGAAAGCTAGCTATAATATTTTTTTTCATCAGAGCAGTAATGGTGAAATCTCTCTCTACACACTGCGGCTATCCAGTGGATACAATGATTTACTCAACAGTGAGAACCTGAAAGTAGCTATTGCTCAGCTATGCCATGACATAGAGGTCTGCAATTTCACTATGTTATAGCTGACCAAAAATTCTGTGAATAACATATTTAACAAATTACTCTAAATGTAATAGTTTTCAAGTTACAACTGATTTACTCAACAGTGAGAACCTCAAAGGAACTATTACTCAGCTATGCAATGAGCTACATGTCTGAAATTTTACTATCTTATAGCTAACCCAAAAGTAGGTGAACAACATATTTAAGCAAACTACTGTAAATGCAATAGTTTTCAAGCTACAACTGATTTACTCAATAGTGAGAACCTGAAAATAGCTATTGCTCCGCTATGCCATGAGCTACAGGTCTGTAATTTCACTATGTTATAGCTGACCCAAAAGTAGGTGAACAATATATTTTAACAAAATACTCCAAATGCAATATTTTTCAAGTTATAGCTGATTTACTCAACAGTCATTACCTGAGAATAGCTATTGCTCAGTTGTCCCATGAGCTATAGGTCTATAATTTCACTATGTTATAGCTGACCCAAAAGTAGCTGAATAACATATTTGCACAAATTTCTGTAAATGCAATAGTTTTCCAATTATAACTGATTTACTCAACAGTGAGAACTTCAAAGTAGCTATTACTCAGCTATGAAATGAGCCACAGGTCTGAAACTTCACTATGTTATAGCTGACCCCAAAATAGGTGAATAACATATTGAAACAAAATACTCTAAATGCAATAGTTTTCAAGTTATAAGTGATTTACTCAACAGTGATAACCTAAAAGTAGCTATTACTCAGCTATGCCATGAGCTACAGGTCTGAAATTTTACTATGTTATAGCTGGCCCAAAAGTAGCTGAATAACATATTTATATGAAATTCTCTAAATGCAATAGTTTTTAAGTTACAAGTGATTTTACTCATGATGGAAGTTACTGAAAAGCCCAAAAGTAGCTATTACTCACTTAGCTATTGAGACAGACACCCAACTTACTCACCATATTGTAGCTATGAAAAAAGTAGCTGAATAACATATTTTAACAAAATGCTCTAAATGCAACACTTTTCAAGTTATAAGTGATTTACTCAACAGTGATAACCTAAAAGTAGCTATTACTCAGCTATGCCATGAGCTACAGGTCTGAAATTTTACTATGTTATAGCTGACCCAAAAGTAGCTGAATAACATATTTATACGAAATTCTCTAAATGCAATAGTTTTCAAGTTATAAGCGATTTACTCAACAGTGATAACCTAAAAGTAGCTATTACTCAGCTATGCCATGAGCTACAGGTCTGAAATTTCACTATGTTATAGCTGGCCCAAAAGTAGCTGAATAACATATTTATACGAAATTCTCTAAATGCAATAGTTTTTAAGTTACAAGTGATTTTACTCATAATGGAAGTTACTGAAAAGCCCAAATGTAGCTATTACTCACTTAGCTATTGAGACAGACAC
This sequence comes from Sabellastarte sp. h YS-2021, assembly GCA_964017235.1. Lineage (NCBI taxonomy): Eukaryota > Metazoa > Annelida > Polychaeta > Sabellida > Sabellidae > Sabellastarte > Sabellastarte sp. h YS-2021. The sequence goes on from OZ024931.1 coordinate 2,321,388, forward strand.
CCAACTTACTCACCATATTGTAGCTATGAAAAAAGTAGCTGAACAACATATTTTCACAAAATGCTGTAAATGCAACACTTTTGAAGTTATAAGTGATTTAGTGCATGATTTCATGAATTTTAATGCATTAAAAATTATTAAAAAAATTTATTAAAAAAAAGTAAGACAGATCCAGGTCTCATACTCACACAAGAGAATCTACCTCTGGCCTAGTACATATATGCAAGATATGAGAGAAATCCCTGCAATAGTCACTGAGAAAATTGTGATAAAAAGTTGAAATTTTCACACTTTTGGTGGGGGTACCCCCCTTGTAATGTCTCTAGCAAACAGACGAACAGACAGATTTGCATGCCTTGAACAACTTTTCATCCTCGATAGATAAGGTATCTTTTAAAAAAAACAGCATGTCTCTAGGCCTTGTAGTTTTGGAGAAGAAGTTGTTCACGCGGACGCGTACGCCCACGCCGCAGAGTGAGGACATAATGTCAGCTGACTGACAAGTCAGCTGACATAAAAATGGACTGAGAAACCAAATTACCAATTGACATAAAATTGGAATGTAGGAAACCAGTAACAGTGAAATGGATCTCCAAAAGGTGGAAGACAAAGTCCTCCCCAGAAGCCGTAAACCCCCAACCTCCAAAATTGAAAGTGGAGAAAGGCTAAAAATGGAGACCCTAGGCTCAGAATTGAACCCCAAAACACTGAAACCAGGATCCGAATTCCAGAAATGTCAAATGAAAGGGCCTGTACAAGTAAAGAACCGTGAATGGTAGGTAGTAAATACCGTAATGTTACGCTATGAAAAATGCGTTAACAATTGAAATTATTACACATTATGCTCTGACATAATAATATTCAAAGAAATATGTAGAAAGAATGTATAAACAAACCTGGAAATGCTGTAATCACTATGAAAATGAATATTTTCTGACAACCGATCGGTTGACCTCCATTTTGGATGTGACGTCATCGTCACGTGACCTGGTGAATGATTTGTAAAAAGCTCAAAAATATGGTCAATATACGCGGTGAAACGAAGAATTTCGTAAAAAGAATGAAGGAAAACCGTAAAAAATAAATTATAATGCCTGTAGAAGTGCATAAAGGAATTAATTCACCGCGGAAATGAATATTTCCAAAGGAAATCCAACATTCTGACACCACGTGACCCGATGAGCGAAAATACCAAATGGGTATCTACGTGAAAAAACAATGCACAGTCAAGGTGACAATACGGTCAAAATACGTGGAGAAATGAAGAATTTCGTTGAAAGAATGAAGGAAAACGGTAAATTAAAATAAAAATGCCTGTAGAAGTGCATAAAAAGAATTAATTTACTAAGGAAATGAATATCTCCAAAGGCAATCCGACATTCTAACACCACGTGACCAGATGAGCGATAATACGAATTTTGAAGAAATACGTAAAATATTGCCCAAAGTATAAAATAAATTCACCAGAAATTGAAGTAAAAGGTAAATAAAATGGAGGAAAAGTGAATAAAACAGCTTAAGTGTACTTACAGAGCACCAAAAACGTGTAAATGCAGGTCTTAGTGAGATAGCAAAACACGCCAGTTGACACTACAACCGCCACAAAAAGAATGAACTATTTCTGTATTACTGCGCATGGCAGAGTGAATTAGGTCACCAGGGGTCAAAGGTAGCAAGTATATAGGTTTAAAGAGGGTCTCCCCTCATATTTTAAATTCTATGTACAGTGTACGTGGCGGTCACCGAACACCAAGCCACGCTTACCCAAGTGTTTTCATATGGTATAGTATATTTACATTTTTATGAAATAAAAACATCATTTTGGGGTTATATTTGTCCTTTTATTTCGGTTGTTTATGCATTGTCAAACGTAGGAATACTTTGAAAACTGTCAGTATATTAAAATAATTATCTAATTCCGACTTTATAAAGTGCTGCATAATGGCTATATAATATCATGTACACCTCAAATAAACAGAACTACGGTGTTTTTAAAGATTATTTGAAAGCTTTACGTCAAATAAATTAACTTACCAAGTGTGAAAAAAAATAAAGATGCAATTCCGAAACTACATTCAAGCAATGGTTTAATACTTTCCTGATAGGTCATGTGACTAGATTTGTATGGACTGTGTTGTTAAAAGGCCGAAAATACATTTTAAAATGCTGAATAATCCTTCACTTTTAAAAGATATTCTATCTTTATTATACAAATATGCCAATATCTTTGCAATCGGATTTGAAAAAAACGCATCCGATTATCGCTCATAATAGACCTAGCAAACGATAGTATCGGAAATAGCGAGTGTCGCGACAGCACTAATTACATGTAGAACTGCTTGTAATACGTGGTTAGAGCCATGAAAATGATATAACCTCTATTTACCTGGATTATGCAGATGTCCATTACCTGGGGATGCTGGTCTGGTGTTTGACAGACTACATCAACTAATGTTACATACTTGCATTACCTTAAAATAAGGGTCCACACCTGTATTACAGGTGTGTTTTACCTGGTGACAATGGTCTGGAGCTGGACTGTACAGGGATAGGGCTGGACACAGTCCTTGGTCGGCTAGCACTGGATGTACTGTGTGCAGAGGAAGATCTTGACACTCGGTCCTGATGCTTTGCCATCTCATTATAGATTCTGCAATAAAATACGACATTTTCTGATTTGCGTGTACGCTTGCAGTGTAACAGCAGTAGTTAATGGCCCACCCAATATGCACACATTATAATGCTAAATATGATACAATTTAATTCTCGCATCTTACTAGTTTTCATTACTATCTTTACGATTTAATATTGACCCGACCTTTCATCATCCATCTCCAGACTGGACTCGCTTTCAGACAGGTGGCGACACAGCTGTTCCCGCCTCTCAATCTCCATTTGAAGCTTGCGCTGCAGTTTCAGGTTTTCCTCCCGGATCTGCTTCTCTTCTGCAGACAGTCGCTGCACGTTCTTTTCATCTAAAAACAGTTACAGGTCAACCAACTTAAGGCCCTGCTTTTCCTTTTCTGAAAGCCAATACACATTTGTCTCACTTGAAAATGATCAATGTCAAAATAAAGTCTCAGGTGAGGATCTTTGTGGTGCCATTTCTTTCTGTGGTAAATGTTACAGGTAAACTGTGTGATCAGGCATATCATGAAATGCCTAAAGATTTTAGGGATTTTACAAAATTTCATGAAAAGCTTAAAATTTGGCTGTCTTAATTACAAACTTGCCTGATTCATTTCAGTGAAAATGTGAAATTCCATATTTCAATGTTATGGCCACTGCTTTGATGTTTTATCTAGCTCTTTTAAGAGAAATGGGCAGAATCATTATTCATGTTTGAAGAGTTTTATCTTGGGTGGCATTTTAAGCTTGACTATGTTTAACAAGATGGACTCCAATGGAATTGCAAATTTAATAAGTAAATTCAATTTTTATAAGTTAATACCCTATCCAATGGACAATTGCTTTACTGGTCGGCGCGACCGGTCCCGCCAAACGTCAGAAACGGACGTCCTATATATAATACCGGCAGGACCGGCCAGGAGAGTGCATTCGCCAGGTGGCGGATCATACTTCCTCTTCCTGTCTAGACATCGTGACGTCATAGCATCTTTTTCGTGTCTAGTCCTAGTAAGACCCCTAGTAAGCTGATAGCGGGGCCGGTTGGGTGGGCCTTGCCTGTCCATTTTCCTTATAAAAATTTAATTTACTTATTAAATTTGCAAATTTATTGCGTTAATACATCCTATCCAATGGACAATTGCTGAATAACTACCGCTTGATAGGCGGGTAAGCAGCTAGGGACTTAAGTGAACTCATAACAAAACAAATTGTGCAGGCCCATTTGACCTAGGGTCAGAGAACCCTGAGAGGTCAAGGTCGGCTACCAACTCACCGGTTAACCGGGAGTCTACCGTCGTTGCCCCCCCCCCTTTTCTTTCCCTCCCAGAGTTGGTCTGAGCAGGGGAAGATAGAGAGAGAGAGGGGCTGAGTTCAGTCACAGAAGAAATAAACTTCCCAAAGGAAGCAAGTCACAGTTTGTTTTTTGTTTGGTTTTTTTTTTCAAAAAATATGTACATTGAAACTATTTACACTATGTACATATCTGGCATATTTACAATATGTACATATTTACATATATACAACATCTCCTCACTTCTGGGCCTGGTGGTGCACCTGCTGGGCAGCCACTACAGGTCCCAGGTGGAAAAGCTCTGAGTCCGCCCAGGCAACATCCTTCAAATAAAACTGAGTGAAGGTGTTGTGATATTTCCAGTGGCAGGCTGGCAAAATCTGATCTAAGGAGATCCCTGATTGGAAAGCCTTAGAGGCAGCAAAGGCCCTAACATCATGGGGTTTAACCTGATGTAAGGATAGGGCCTCCTGGTCGGAGAGCTCATAGCACAGAATCACAGTCTGTTTGATCCATGAGGAGATGGTGGCAGGTAAGATGTCTTTGTCAAACCCTTTCTTGAAGGAGACAAAAACCAACTCCTTATTCTGCCTAAGGTCTGAGGTCCTGTCCAAGTAGTAGCGTAGGGCTCTAACTGGACATAGGGACCTATCACCCTTGAGTTATTTATCCAGAGATGGTGCCAGGGCTGGGATGACCACTGGAGCCACACTGTCTGGACCCTCCTTGGCCAGCTGATTCTTGGAAAGGAAGCTGGGTGAGGGGTACAAGGACACCTTAGACCAGTCTGACTGGTGTCTGATGTTCTTATGTAACCAAGCATGGATCTCACTCCTGCGTTTACCAGAACCTAAGGCCAGCAAGAAAACAGTCTTGAAAGTCAGATGTTTCAAGGAGGCCTCTTTTAGGGGTTCAAAAGGAGCCTTTGTCAGCTGGTGAAGCACCAGGGAAAGGTTCCAGGAGGGGATGCCCCTCCTGCCCTTGGGTCTGTCTCTATGGAAACTATCCAGGAGACAAGTGAGATTTTCATCCTTGCTGACATTAATGGTGGACTTGCCCAGTTTGTCAGCAATGGCTGATCTGTAGCCATCAATAGTGCATGGTTGCAACTTCTTGTCCTGAAACAAGTGCAGGAGGAAGTCAGTAATAGCTTTCAGAGGTGGTGCCCTGAAGTCCACCTGATTACTGAGGCACCACTTTGTAAAAATGGTCCACTTTGCCTTATAGACAGATCTGGTTGATCCTCTTTGAGGAGCCTCAATTCGTGCTGCCACTGCCTCAGAGAAGCCCTGCTCCTTGATTGCTGAGGCTCTAGGAGCCAGGCATGTAAGTTCAGATTTGACAGATTCCTGTGGGCAATCAGAATTATTCTGTTGCAAGGGTAGTCCTGTAACTTCTCCACCACTTTGCCCAAGATGGCTACTGGTGGAAAGGCATATGGTTCCAGGTCCTCCCAGGAGAGGCTGAGTGCATCCACTGCCCAAGCCTGGGGGTCTGGAACCAGTGACACAAACTGTGGTAGTTTGTTGTTGAACCTGGTGGCAAACAGGTCCACCTGTGGCTGGTGCCACCTTGAGCATACAGCTTGGAACACTGCTGGATGAAGTGACCACTCTGTTTGAATGGTCTGGCCAAGTCTGGATAGCTTGTCTGCTATCACGTTCAGCCGGCCGGGGATGTGACGTACTCTGAGGGTTATCTGCTGTCTGGTACACCAGGACAGGATTCTCCACAGTAGGGCACACGGCGATCCTGACTTCATCCCCCCCCCCTCTTTGTTGATATAGGCAACCACTGTTGTGTTGTCTGTAGCTATCAGTACTGTCTTGTTGTAACAGAGGGTTCGAAACTCTTTTAGAGTTAGAAAAACTGCTTTTAGCTCTAAGTGGTTGATGTGCAGCTTGCTCTCTGGAAGAGACCAAGTTCCCCTTGCAGTGTGCTCATCTAAGTGAGCGCCCCACCCTTCTTTTGATGTGTCTGTAAATATTTGCAGAGCATATTTTAGAGGGTGTAATGGTTGGCCTGGTAGCACATTGCTTTCCTCCAGCCACCACCTTAGATGGGGGTGGAGGTAGTGTTGGTATCGAATAATAACATATATATCGATATCAAACCATATTTTTGCCTTCTGTATCGATCGATATTGAAATATCGGGTCATGTATGTTTTTCGAGAGAGAGACCTTCCAAACTTTTTCGCGACTTTTAGTAGTTTCCCGAAACGTAAACAAATATGGCACTTCCGCTTTAACGGTAAGTGAAAGTTGACAAAAATAGTATAAAAACCAATATATTCTTCAAATATTGTCCTTTATTTGAATGAAAAACACCATAGTTGTACCTGTTCTGTAGTATGTTTCGATATTGATATTGTACTCTACATTATTGATATCGGCAAATTTAGCGTGAATCGATAAATATTTCAATATCGATAAACAATACCAGCACTAGGTGGAGGGACTTGGGGACCGGGATCACCTTGTCCAGTGATTCTGGGACCCCCCAGTTGTTTTTCAAGTGCCACTGTATGGGTCTCATGTGTAGTCGCCCTACGTGTACTTGCTTTTCTGTTGCTGTGAGTAGACCTATGAGGGACATGAATTGTCGGACCGGGCAAACCGGATCCGACAGTATTGATCTGATCTTGCCTGTCAAGGTCTGCCAACTTTCTTCTGTTGGTCTGACCTTGCCCTCTTTCAGGTCGAACTGGTAACCTACGAAGTTGAAAACCTGTTTGGGTGCCAGTTCTGACTTTTCCTTGTTCACCAGCCACCCTAGTTCCTGACAAAGTGTGACCAGGGTTTTGAGTATGCTGGAGACAAGTGTCGTGGGTAGAGGCTCTCACCAGCCAGTCGTCTAGGTACTGGTGGGTCCTTATACCCTTCTGAAGTGCCATGAGTTTGACCTCTTTGGCCACCACTGTGAACTCCATGGGAGCTGTGGATAGACCAAAGGGTAGGGCTTTGAACTGGTAAGATCGACCCTGGAGATGAAAACGCATGTACTTCCTGGACTGATTGTGAATTGGTATGTGGAAGTATGCGTCTTTGAAATCAATGGATGTGACCCACTCCCCTGCCTGTAGGGAGGTTCTTATTGTCTCTGGGGTCTCCATCTTGAACGACTCTGTGTTTAAAAAGGTGTTCAAGGTGCTCAGGTCCAGGATGGGTCTCCACCGGTTGTTGGGTTTGGGTACCAAAAATAGCCGGTTGTAAAAACCCAGTGAATTTTGGTTTTCTACCGGTTCGACTGCATTTTTGTTTATCAGCTGATACAGTGCCTCCACAAGGAAGGACTGTTTGGTTGGATTGTGGTAGTTGCTTATTACAGTCGGTGACCTTGTCAAGTAGGGTCTGAACCGGAACGGGAGGGTATAACCCTCCCTTAGTGTGGTGACTACTTTTGAACTCGAACCCAAGGACTCCCATTTTTTCCAAAACTGTTTTAACCTCGCCCCTACAGGAGGATCTATAACAGCATGTTGGGGATTGGTGACAAGATCTACAGAACACAAGTGACCTACACAAGAAACATTTTTCACATATTTTATTTCTGTGTACATTTGACAAAAGGTGGGATTTACGCCTTTCCTTTGTGGCAACCCGGTGACAATATGAGCATTTGCAACATGAGAGTCTACATTGAAATTTAAAGTCACTTTGCTGTTCTCGGACACCCTTGGCAGGCTTCTGGGAAAACGTTGAGGCCTTGCCACGACCTTTCCTGGCTTGCTGCTTGTCTTTAATCTGCTTCCAAGTTGGAAGGGTAGGTTTCCTGTCGTGGTGACTCGTAGACTTATCACTTGCAGGGTAAGGCCGGAAACGATTTTGCTGTCGGTGTGATATACCCGACGAACGCCTTTCGTCATTCCTACTGATTTCCTCTTCAGACTTGGTGATAAGCTGATCCGGAAACAGTGCGTTTAGATGTACTGGAGACGTTCTTAGGGCGTTCACAGTATCTTGTTTCACTCCCGCGTGTAGGTAGTCCAGATAGCTATCCCTGCGAGCTAGAGTAAAGTTGGCCATGTTGAGAAAAATACCCTCGGATAGATCTTGCATGGTTCTGGCCATGGCCTGTGAGATTGACCGGTTAAACGTGGTCAGATACTCCAGTTCATTGACAGCTTGCTTCATCTTCTCTGATGACTTGCCCTTACTGTCGATTTAGGGTTTTGAGCTGAGTGGACATAGAGTCTTGAACTCTAGTCAAACACCTTGACAAACCAGCAGCCTGGTTACACATTATTGTCTGTTCCCTTGCTGCTCTCTCCCACCTCCTGAGTAGCTCTTGACTGAAGGCCCGGGAGGGTGGGGCAGTAGGTAAGTTTCTTCTAGCCACCCTGCTGAAGGAATGGTTGAGTTTGGCAGGGTCCGGTGACCAGGTGCGTACTGTTGTGCTTTCAGAGTCCTTCTCAGCATGCATCCCGTAACACCTTGAAGATCTGGGAGTTTTAATGAACTGATCTCTGAGGAGACCGGTATTGTCTGTGTTTCTAGTTGGGTAGCCCTCTGTGAGTGTGAGGTTAAGACTGGACATCTTACGACACAACCAGTCATCCACCGGAAGTTTCACCGACACCTTACCGGTTGGTCTAACACGTGCACCGGCAAAGGGGTTGTCATCAGCAGTAGAGGACACAGTTTCGAACTCAGGAACCTTGTGCCAGTTCATGAAACTTCTCACACCCCTCATAGTGTCCCTGTAGTTTGCCTCCTCAGTAGGTTCACTGTCAGGATTATCTCTGGAGACATCCCTGTCTGCTGACCGGTCCCGGTGGATCTCCTCATCCAGGGAACCAGCAACACTGAGCTGGTCAGCTTCACTATCAGAAGCTGCACTCAAATCTCCCTCACCGGTTGGCTGAACTTCAGGGAACGAACCGGGGGCCTGAACAGGCTGGGTTGCTATTCCTGCACCGGGAGCCCCAAGGGGCTGGGTGGCAGTCTGCATCTCCTCTACAGCCTCACCGGTGACCTGATCAAGGCCGGGACCGGGCTTCTCTACAGCCAGCTTGCTGGTGGTGGCACCAGGATCAAAAAATGGCTTCTGGCTGGTAGTCACATCTGAAGCTGGTTTCACAACCGGTTCAACCGGTACTGTGAATGTCTTGGCCAATAACATTGCCTCAAGATGGGCGAATCTTTCTGCCCACCTGTCATCAAGTTGCTTCAAATCTTCAGCTGATGGTTTACTGCTGGAAGATTTCTTCTTATTGGCAGAAGGCTTGGGGGATTCACTACGCTTCGTCTTCTTCGTAGTAGGGGTAGAATGAACAGCCTTGACCTTCTCCACTTTACCCAGCACACTAACATGTGCAGGGTCCACGAGAGTGGGAGTGGAGGAGGACGCAGTCACCTTCCTGTCTTTCCTGTCTTTATAAGTAGGGGTAGACAATTGCAGGATCTGTTCAGGGTTAAACCTTCTACAGATAGCACATTCCTTCTTCTGGACGCTGGGGTCGTCGCCTAGCCCTTTGTCCCTACAACGTGCACACTTGGAGTGGGAGTTGAACCCAGCCATAGCGTGTCCGCAGGAACCTCATCTTTGTCCTGGAGATGACATAGTTGTAGATAATACTTCTAAATAACTTTAAAAGTGAATTAAAAAGGTTGCGTTCGGTGTAGAACAAAATATTCGCTTGTCGAGAAAACACGTCTTCACTCTCCACGCGCCAAACGAAAAAGATGCTATGACGTCACGATGTCTAGACAGGAAGAGGAAGTACGATGCGCCACCTGGCGAATGCACTCTCCTGGCCGACTGGTAAAGCAATTGTCCATTGGATAGGATGTATTAACGCAATAAAAGAAGTAATTCAAACGACTAAGGCATACATTTTCAGTTTTGGTCTGAATGTACGCAGAGAATTATACAGAAGTCAGGATCATACATTTAATTAAAACAGGGGTTCTGATTGAAATAATCCCTGAAAGAGAGAAGCTATTTGACCCTGGCTGTTGAAAGGGACATAAAATACTAACTTTGACCTTTGAAAGGTTGGGGTGTAGACAAGACTGTCAAACTGCTGTTTAGAACGCTACTGAATACCAACACGTAATTTAAGGGAAAGTGTAGTGCTCACTTTCTTGTCTGGCATCATTCAGCTGGTTCCTTAGTCGAAAGACTTCTCCTTTGAGGGCCTGTATGTTCTGAGACAGGGAGCCAGCCATGTCACCATCTGCCGGCATGTGATCCCTGGGAGAAGGAGGGGCTGATACCGGCTGCTCTAACTTTTCCTGGAGCATTCTACAATAAAAATACATGTACATGGACTTACAGGAAAGTAACATACAACAAGAGGGTCAAAGATGCCCCAAAAGGCGGGTTGCGCAGGCAGCAATAAGGTTAGCAACTGCTTTAATTACATTTAGAAACAAGGAAAGAAATGTTAGGTTACCCAGTTAAGGTGACTGTGTTAGATGTGATAAGAAACGTAAAACTTGTAATCTAGGTTACATAATTGTATCTATGCTATAAACAGACAAACGAAAGGACAGAATTACACCAATTTCGAAAGCAACTTAGCTATGATGGTGATGTATCTCCCTATCAAGTTTGAATTCGATTGGACATAGCGTTTTCGAGTTAGAGTCTGGACAAGGCTATGTTGACGAGCTAACGGACAAACAAACTGAGAGAATTACACGAATTTCGAAAGGAACCTAGCTATGATGGTGATCTATCTCCCTGTCAAGTTTGAATTCGGTTGGAAAAACCGTTTTCGAGTTAGAGTCCGGAAACAAAAATGTGGACAGACAGATGGATGGACAAACGGACAAACAAACGGACAGAATTACACCAATTTTGAAAGGAACCTAGCTATGATGGTGATCTATGTCCCTGTCAAGTTTGAATTCGATTGGACAAACTGTTTTCGAGTTAGAGACCGGAAACGAAAATGTGGACGGACAGAAGGATGGACAGATAAATGGACAAAAAAACGGACAAACGAACAGACGGAATTACACCAATTTTGAAAGGAACCTAGCTATGATGGCGATCTATATCCCTGTCAAGTTTGAATTCAATTGGACAAACTGTTTTCGAGTTAGAGTCCGGAAACGAAAATGTGGACAGACGGATGGACAAAATGAACAACAAGACAAATGAACGGACGGATTTACACCAATTTCGAAAGGAACCTAGCTATGATGGTGATGTATGTCCCTGTGAAGTTTGAATTAGATTGGAGTAACCGTTTTCGAGTTAGAGTCCGGAAACAAAAATGTGGACGGACAGATGGATGGACAGAAAAACGGACAAAAACGAAGAAACGGACGGAAAAACGGACAAACAAACAGACGGAATTTCACCAATTTCGAAAGGAACCTAGCTATGATGGTGATCTATCTCCCTGTGAAGTTTGAATTTGATTGGTCAAACCGTTTTAAAGTTAGAGTCCGGAAACGAAAATGTGGACAAACAGATGGATGGACAGACAAACGGACGAAAAACGGACAAACGAACGCACAGAATTTCACCAATTTCGAAAGGAACCTAGCTATGATGGTGATCTATCTCCCTGTGAAGTTTGAATTTGATTGGTCAAACCGTTTTAAAGTTAGAGTCCGGAAACAAAAATGTGGACAAACAGATGGATGGACAGACAAACGGACGAAAAACGGACAAACGAACACACGGAATTTCACCAATTTCGAAAGGAACCTAGCTATGATGGTGATCTATCTCCCTGTGAAGTTTGAATTTGATTGGTCAAACCGTTTTAAAGTTAGAGTCCGGAAACGAAAAATGTGGACGGACAGACGGACGTCGGACACATCAATCTAATAGGCGGGTTGGTTACACGCAACCCGCCTAAAAACAGCAGTTGCAGGAGATGTGTAAGTGGCTATGGTGGTGGTTATTGTACAATCATTGGTGGTTTTCTGTGGTAGGCATATAGAGATGCAAAATACTTTTCACAGCGATGGAGTACACTGTAAGGGTGAAGGGATTAACCATAGTGAAGGGATTAACCATATACTACGAAATTAGGGTTTTAGAAATGCAAATGCAGAAATATTATTCCCAGTTAACCACTACAATAACTCACACTAAACAGATTTCACTCAAATATCAAAATAAAACAAGTACAATATATACAAATCCACAGTAAACAACTTAATCCAACACTTTTAACCTTTTCACAAACTTCTCTCTCATTTCACACTGTATTTTACCTCCCCTCACCAGTAATTGTTCAGTGATGACCTGTGCAACAGTGGGAAATACCCAAGATTTGTCAGTTTACTTTATTATTTCAATTTTTCAGCAGAGTATTGGGATATTTAAAATAGCATCAGAGATGCCCGTACCCCACAGCCTAGGGAAATATTTTAACACCATGAGATATAGAAGTACTGTATCAGTACAAAGTTCAGGATACATTCAGAGCACTGTCAGTTATATAAAGGTCCAAACAATGTTAAAATAGAGAAAATAATGTCTAAGAGAAAGATATTGCATTTACTCTTTACCTACATCTGGCATGGCCGAATTATGGTTTAGATGTTTTGAATATTATCATGCATACAGAAGTGGTAATACATTCAATGAATGCTTATTTGTGGTGTTGGTGCAAAATCTGTGGCTCACTTGATGAAATTCCATCTGTTACAATGAGAAGTTGTAAAAGTAAAATTCTTAATGAATTCTAATATGACTTTAACAGTGCTTAATCTGCATAAAAAGACAGACCCAAAGGTGCAACAAGATTTTAAAGGTCAAGGTTACTACAACAAGGTCATAGGTCAAATCACGGTCAGACCATGATGCAGCACACCTACAAGCCCTAACCAATGTCCCTACCAAGCATCAACTTCCTACACCTTACGGTTTCCGAGATATAGCCCGGACAAGATTTTATAGGTCAAGGTCACTACAGCAAGGTCAAATCAAGGTCAAACCATGACGTTGCACACCTACACCCCCTAACCAATGTCCCTACCAAGTATCAACTTCCTATACCTTACGGTTTCCAAGATATAGCCTAGACAAGATTTTATAGGTCAAGGTCACTACAGCAAGGTCAAAGGTCAAATCAAGGTCAGACCATGACGTTGCACACCTACACCCCCTAACCAATGTCCCTACCAAGTATCAACTTCCTACACCTTACGGTTTCCGATATAAAGCCCGGCCAAGATTTTCAAACTCAAGGTCACTACAGCAAGGTCAAATCAAGGTCAGACCATGACGTTGCACACCTACACATCCTAACCAATGTCCCTACTAAGTATCAACTTCCTACACCTTATGGTTTCTGAGATACAACCCGGACAAACTTTTTCCCGCCACCCGCCCATCCGGACACCATGGGTAAAAACAATACCCCGACAGCCCTTAAGGGCTGTGGGGGTAAAAACAAAACAGTATAACATAATATAATTCTAGCTAGTACGTTCATGTGACTTGTTGTAGATAGGATATTTAGAAATTCTAGTAAAGTTCGTGGTTAAGCAACAAATATTCAATCTTTTCAAATGGTTAGTTAACCCTGAAATTAGACAGACCATTTCGGCTTTAATAATCTGTTTAACATGAAGATCAGGGTTGGGTTTTTGACACAAACTGATAAAAGCTTTACAATGGTTTCCTCCAGTCTTTCTTCCCTGCGCAATTTTTTCTTTTTTTTTTTCCATTTTTCGTCTGTTTCCGGACTTTCATAAATTGTGGCATAGCGTGATGATTACCTGTCTCATCACTAGGGCTGCAACGATTCTTCGGTTACTCGGAAACAAAATGATTCAGTACAATACTCGAGGCAAGAAAAGTGAACTGGGTCTTCGAAAACAACTGAACATAGACATAAAATCTACTACAAAATTCTATTTTTTCTCTAAATATATGAATATATTTATATATTTTACTAATATAAGGCGTTTCCATTTCAGCATTTTATATTTTAAGTATTTGCAAACTTTAATTCTTTGTGTAACAACGTTTTATAAGGCGGCATTTTATTATAACATATTTCGAAGACGCCTCTAATCTCGCAATATAAAGATGGTTAAAGTTTCTTATATTTTGCATTATAAAGGCGTCTTTTTCCCAAAATTCAATAAATTATCAACATTCTTTCCTGTTGTGTGGTTTGTAACCATTTTATAAGGCGTGATATGTCAAAATATGAAGCAGTGTATTTCGTGGGCGATAATCAAGCGATTAACCGAGTCCGAGTCGATTCTTCTAATACGAGGGATCGAGGCGCATTTTCGGGCTCGCTTGCAGCCCTACTCATCACTGAAGTTAAGCAGCAATGAGCTATGTTACTACTTGGTAAGTTGACCGCCTCAGTGCACTACTTGTGTCTCTGATGGCTTTGCAGCTCGCGCTAGTAGACCAAAACCCCTTTCGGCCTTTTTAAAAAAAATTATTGAAACCTTGTGTTACCTCTTTTCTGCTTCCAGTTTCTCCATCTTTTTCCAGAGTCTGTTGACCAGTGCTTCTTGTTCTTGTTCCAAAGCATTCTCCAGCTCTACCTTCTCTCTCCTCAGCTACAATACAAAGTATGCATTCAAATAGCCATTCAAGTCCTGCACTGAACACAGGGAAACCACCAATACAAAGTATGCATTCACATAGTCATTTAAGTCTTGCACTCAACACAGAGAAACCAACAATACAAAGTATGCATTCACATAGTCATTTAAGTCCTACACTCAACACAGGGAAACCAACAATACAAAGTATGCATTCACATAGTCATTTAAGTCCTGCACTGAACACAGAGAAACCAACAATACAAAGTATACATCCACATAGTCATTCAAGTCCTACACTCAACACAGGGAAACCAACAATACAAAGTATGCATTCACATAGTCATTTAAGTCCTGCACTGAACACAGGGAAACCAACAATACAAAGTATGCATTCACATAGCCATTCAAGTCCTGCACTGAACACAGGGAAACCAACAACACAAAGTATGCATTCACATAGTCATTTAAGTCCTACACTCAACACAGGGAAACCACCAATACAAAGTATGCATTCAAATAGCCATTCAAGTCTTGCACTCAACACAGAGAAACCAACAATACAAAGTATGCATTCACATAGCCATTCAAGTCCTACACTCAACACAGGGAAACCACCAATACAAAGTATGCATTCAAATAGCCATTCAAGTCTTGCACTCAACACAGAGAAACCAACAATACAAAGTATGCATTCACATAGCCATTCAAGTCCTACACTCAACACAGGGAAACCACCAATACAAAGTATGCATTCAAATAGCCATTCAAGTCCTGCACTGAACACAGAGAAACCAACAATACAAAGTATGCATTCACATAGCCATTCAAGTCCTACACTCAACACAGAGAAACCAACAATACAAAGTATGCATTCACATAGCCATTCAAGTCCTACACTCAACACAGGGAAACCACCAATACAAAGTATGCATTCAAATAGCCATTCAAGTCTTGCACTCAACACAGAGAAACCAACAATACAAAGTATGCATTCACATAGCCATTCAAGTCCTACACTCAACACAGGGAAACCACCAATACAAAGTATGCATTCAAATAGCCATTCAAGTCCTGCACTGAACACAGAGAAACCAACAATACAAAGTATGCATTCACATAGCCATTCAAGTCCTACACTCAACACAGGGAAACCACCAATACAAAGTATGCATTCAAATAGCCATTCAAGTCTTGCACTCAACACAGAGAAACCAACAACACAAAGCATGCATTCACATAGCCATTCAAGTCCTGCACTGAACACAGGGAAACCAACAATACAAAGTATGCATTCACATAGTCATTTAAGTCCTGCACTCAACACAGAGAAACCAACAACACAAAGTATGCATTCATATAGCCATTTAAGTCCTGCACTGAACACAGGGAAACCAACAATACAAAGTATGCATTCACATAGTCATTTAAGTCCTGCACTCAACACAGAGAAACCAACAACACAAAGTATGCATTCATATAGCCATTTAAGTCCTGCACTGAACACAGGGAAACCAACAATACAAAGTATGCATTCACATAGTCATTTAAGTCCTGCACTCAACACAGAGAAACCAACAACACAAAGTATGCATTCATATAGCCATTTAAGTCCTGCACTGAACACAGGGAAACCAACAACACAAAATATGCATTCAAATAGTCATTTAAGTCCTGCACTGAACACAGAGAAACCAACAACACAAAATATGCATTCACATAGTCATTTAAGTCTTGCACTCAACACAGGGAAACCAACAATACAAAGTATACATTCACATAGCAATTCAAGTCCTGCACTCAACACAGGGAAACCAACAACACAAAATATGCATTCACATAGTCATTCAAGTCCTGCACTGAACACAGCGAAACCACCAATACAAAGTATGCATTCACATAGCCATTCAAGTCCTGCACTGAACACAGGGAAACCAACAATACAAAGTATGCATTCACATAGCCATTCAAGTCCTACACTCAACACAGAGAAACCAACAATACAAAGTATGCATTCACATAGCCATTCAAGTCCTACACTCAACACAGGGAAACCACCAATACAAAGTATGCATTCAAATAGCCATTCAAGTCTTGCACTCAACACAGAGAAACCAACAATACAAAGTATGCATTCACATAGCAATTCAAGTCCTACACTCAACACAGAGAAACCAACAATATAAAGTATGCATTCACATAGCAATTCATGTCTTGGACTCAACACAGAGAAACCAACAATACAAAGTATACATCCACATAGTCATTCAAGTCCTGCACTGAACACAGGGAAACCAACAACACAAAGCATGCATTCAAATAGTCATTTAAGTCCTGCACTGAACACAGAGAAACCAACAATATAAAGTATGCATTCACATAGTCATTTAAGTCCTACACTCAACACAGAGAAACCAACAATATAAAGTATGCATTCACATAGCCATTCAAGTCCTGCACTGAACACAGAGAAACCAACAACACAAAGTATGCATTCACATAGCCATTCAAGTCCTGCACTGAACACAGGGAAACCAACAACACAAAGCATGCATTCAAATAGTCATTTAAGTCCTGCACTGAACACAGAGAAACCAACAATATAAAGTATGCATTCACATAGTCATTTAAGTCCTACACTCAACACAGAGAAACCAACAATATAAAGTATGCATTCACATAGCCATTCAAGTCCTGCACTGAACACAGAGAAACCAACAACACAAAGTATGCATTCACATAGCCATTCAAGTCCTGCACTGAACACAGGGAAACCAACAACACAAAGCATGCATTCAAATAGTCATTTAAGTCCTGCACTGAACACAGAGAAACCAACAATATAAAGTATGCATTCACATAGCCATTCAAGTCCTGCACTGAACACAGGGAAACCAACAATACAAAGTATGCATTCACATAGCCATTCAAGTCCTGCACTCAACACAGAGAAACCAACAACACAAAGTATACATTCAAATAGTCATTTAAGTCCTGCACTGAACACAGCGAAACCACCAATACAAAGTATACATCCACATAGTCATTCAAGTCCTGCACTGAACACAGGGAAACCAACAATAAAAAGTATGCATTCACATAGCCATTCAAGTCCTGCACTCAACACAGAGAAACCAACAATATAAAGTATGCATTCACATAGTCATTCAAGTCCTGCACTGAACACAGGGAAACCAACAATACAAAGTATACATCCACATAGTCATTCAAGTCCTGCACTGAACACAGAGAAACCAACAATACAAAGTATACATCCACATAGTCATTCAAGTCCTGCACTCAACACAGGGAAACCAACAATACAAAGTATGCATTCAAATAGCCATTCAAGTCCTGCACTGAACACAGAGAAACCAACAACACAAAATATGCATTCACATAGCCATTCAAGTCCTGCACTGAACACAGGGAAACCAACAATACAAAGTATGCATTCATATAGTCATTCAAGTCCTACACTCAACACAGAGAAACCAACAACACAAAATATGCATTCACATAGTCATTCAAGTCCTGCACTGAACACAGGGACACCAACTGGCTCTGTTTTCTTGAGCAGATTTGTGGTCTTATACTTCTGGATGCACCTTCTCTCTTCTCACAACAATATTCACAGACTTAAAGTGCCTTTCACTATGAACAGAATAAACCCTTCGCACTGACTGATGATCACACAGCAATGATCACAACTGCCGATTTTACTTGTCAAAGTTTCACTCAAATGGGTTCAATATTACTTTGTTTAACCTCAAACCAGTATACAAAATAGAATATTTGTTGCTGTGATATATTTGACAGTAGTAAAATATATCAAATTTAAGCTGAATTACTGTTCTGATGTTTTTCATCATCTTTTAACTTTGTTGTGCAGATAAAACTTTAATTTCTGTGTTGACTTTTGATTAGACAGACTCAGATATATGTATTTTTTAAATTTTTAACTGAAACCATATCAAAGAATTGTAATGAAGCGTGTTAAAGCACAATGAAAATAAGGTTCCATTGTCCTTATATAAATGTATTAAGATCATTATTCCATCTTTGCCTCATACTGTGATTTATTTTTTTTATTGATCTGCTAGTTATGACTACATTTATATGCCTAGGTATATACAAGCTGTGTGTTTTATACTGACTGGGAACAAACCTGTTCGAGTGTTGACTGTTTGGCCATAGTTTCTGATTCTAGTTTTTCAATGCGCCGCATCAATTCCTTCACTTGATTTTCTTGCTCGCGAACCAAGTTAGTCTCAAGCTGAATCTTTTCTTGACGTAACTATAACATACCAACAAAACTAAACAACGTGCATAGGAATAAAGCAAAATATTAAGTTGCGTAATATTTTCAATACCACATTTTAAAGTTTTCTTGTCACAAATGTTTGAGAACTACTGTCCAACTCCACAGGTTTCAATCACCATTTTATTGCATTAAGGAAAGTGAAATATCTCCAAATAAGAAAACACTGGTGATCTGAAAAGATGAAGCAAAACTCATGTATTATGCACAAATACAGGAATGACAAAAACTTCAAGGTCTCTTAAATACTCAAATCTGTAACTGGAAGTCAAAAGTTGCTGTTTGCTTACAATAGAAGCTAACTAATTTCAAATGTACCATGTCTTTAAATAGCAGTGAGTCATTTATATCTTGTGTTAAAATTTTACAAACTTATTGATTTCTATTTGGTCCTGACCAGCACACTGGAATAGGATATCCTTGACACTAACCTGGTGCAATTTTCTTGACAAATCATTTGTCAGATATTCTTCTTCTTGTTCATAATTCATGGCTAACTTTTCTTTTTCTCTCTTTAATTCTTGAATTTTCTTCAGGAGAGTATTTGAAATAAACTCTTCTTCTTGCTCTGCCCGTGCTTGCTGGAATGATGAAATGATGGAGATAATTGAACACGCTTAAATTTTAGTTTTCATGTTGCTGTAAACACATTGTATCAGTCATATCCCAATGGGTAAAGAACAAGGCAGAAATCAATGCACAATTTTTCACTACACTAGTTTTTACTTTACCGGTACGAGATATGGGCGATAATATGATTAAACATTTTTATCGATTCCATCCTTTTATTATTGTAATACACAGGAATACTATTTATGGGGGTTGGGGGCTTGTCCCCATTTATAACTCTGTTAATTTAATTTCATATTTCCTTGATAATTTCCTGCAATTATCAAATATGGCAGATCCCGTAGACCTGTACCGGTAATGTAAAATTGCCCCCTTCACTGTAAAACATCTCGCAGAAGCAACTACCAACTTTGCACACAAACCTTTGCACTTGATTTACTGTGATTTAATGTTGATATTGACATAGAGGGCAGAGGAAATGGGTACATACTAGTTGGTCAAGATTCTGCATGGCAAATTGCCAGGCATCAGTAAGTAACTGCCAACTTTCCCATGCAAGATCAGGTTCAGTGTTTGAACTGCTGACCTTAGAGGAGGGAGACCCCCCACAGACCTTTGTAAGCTTATGCTTCAAGAAACTTTTTTTTTCATGTAAAAAAATAGCATCGGAAATGCCCATACCCAACAGCCTGGGGAAATATTTTTCAACACCATGAGATATAGAACCTAACCAATGTCCCTACCAAGTGTCAATGTTCTACATATTATGGAATCCAAGATATAGCCCGGACAAGATTTTAAAACTCATGGTCACTATGACAAGGTCAAACCTCAAATCAAGATTGCAGCATGACATGTCACACCTACAACTTCTAAGCAATGTCCCTACCAAGCATCAACCTCCTACACTTAATGGTTTCAGAGATATTGCCCAGACAAAATTTTAAAGTTCAAGGTAACTATGGTAAGATCAAAAGTCAAATCAAAGTAACATCATGACATTTCACACCTATAACTCCCAACCAATGTCCCTACCAAGTATTAACTTCCTACACCTTACAGTTTCCGAGATATAGCCCGGACAAGATTTTAAAGGTCAAGGTCACTACGACCATATCAAAGGTCAAATCAAGGTTATACCATGATGATGCACACCTACTGCCCGTAACCAATGTCCTTACCAAGTGTCAACATCCTACACCTTATGGTTTCGGAGATATGGCCCGGACATGATTTTATACGTCAGGATTGTGATAAGTAGGGTTCCTGGTATTGTACAAGTTTGTGACAAAATGAAATAAATCATATGCTCATGATGTGTTTACCATCAAACTCTTATTGTGGGTATTCAGAGAGCAGATGCATGTCTATTCCATAAACTAACAAAGCTCAAGTCCATTTTGGAGGAAATACAGCGTCACTCACAAGGTTAACTTATTATGTAAGTTTGCAAAAAGACATTTTCATTTATGTAAATGACGACCATTGATATGTAGTACAGTGCAAATTTACAACTGCAACAAAATTTGCTACACATTACGAAGCTAATAGTACAGAAAAAAAAATGAAACTGTGCAAGATTCTAAATAACACTAAACATACTATCCAAATGGTTATTGGAACAATACTATCATTAACTAGAGATTGCATCAGTGTATCCCCAGACGGGACATGGTTGAAGCGTGACATACAGAGTATTATGGTTGACACAAATATACCCCTGTGGGGAGGGGTCTAAGTGTTTATTGGAGCAACTTGTACTGACACTAAGTACACAAAATGTTTGCTTAATGAAAGATACAAATGTAACTAGACATAGAGAACCAATGCAAACTGTATCCACCAGAAAGAAAACTCACCACAGCCAATCAACCATCACTTAATCTTGAAGGAGGAGCCCAAGGTAAAATCTGACCACATCAAAAGATTCTTAGCCCATGATTTCCAATAGGTTTGTGTGACATTGCAAACCTCTAGGAAAATGAATAAGCAAGTTTTAAGCACTTTTAATTTTGGCTATTGTCATTTGACCTTTAAAGAGGGGACAAAGCTCAAATCTGATCACATTAAAATATTCCTAGTGCATGATTTCCTATAGGATGGTTTCATATTACAAACCTCTAGGACCAAGAAAAAGCGATTTATAAGCACTTTAGATTTTGCTATCCTCGTTTGATCTCAAAGGAAGGGCCCAAGGTCAAATCTGACCACATCAAAAGATCCCCAGCCCATGATTTCCTATAGGTTGGTTTCACATTGCAAACCTCTAGGCAGTGGTCAGACCGGTTCTGAAAATAATTAAAAACCAAGTGAAATCCGGGATTTCGAAAGTTTACAGAGATATGATAAAAAGTTTTACGCGAGCGTACATGAGCTGCATTCTCAATAGGAAATGCATTTGCGAGATATTTAAAGTTTGTAAACTTCATTTACCATGAATATAAAGCGAAAATGTAAGTTATATCCTGAAATATATCTGTTCTTTATTGTTTTGACGAAATATTAACCAGTAGAAAGTCTAATATAATGATGTTTTCAATAACCGGTACTTAAATATTCTTTGCGGATTTCATCAATTCTACCTAAACGAAATGAAATGCGGTATACCAGTTTACCATTCACACCACTACCTCTAGGACAAACAATAAGCGAGATATAAGCACTTTTGAGTTTGGCTATCTGTGTTTGACCTTGAAGGAGGGGTCCAAGATGAAATCTGACCACATAAAAAGATTCCTGGCCCATGATTTCCTATAAGTTGGTTCACCATCCCAAACCTCTTAAGACCAATATTGTGAGTTATGAGCACTTTTAAGTTTGGCTATCCTCGTCTGACCTTGAAGGAGAGGCCCAAGGTCAAATCTGTCCACACTAGAAGATTCCCAGCCCATGATTTCATGTATGTTGGTTTCCCATCCCAAACCTCTAGGACCAATAATGAGGGAGTTATAAGCACTTTTAAGTTTGGCTATCCTCATTTGACCTTGAAGGAGAGGCCCAAGGTCAAAACAGACCACACCAAAAGATTCCCAACTCATGATTTCCTATGGGTTGGTTTACCATGCCAAACCTCTAGGACCAATAATAAGCAAGTTATAAGCACTTTTAAGTTTGGCTATCCTTGTTTGTCCTTGAACGAGGGGTCTAAGATCAAATCCGACCACACCAAAAGATTCCCAGCCCATAATTTCCTATATGTTGGTTCACCGTCCCAAACCTCTAGGACCAATAATAAGTGAGTTATAAGCAATTTTAAGTTTGGCTATCCTCGTTTGACCTTAAACGAGGGGTCTAAGGTCAAATCTGACCACATAAAAAGATTCCCAGCCCATGATTTCCTACAGGTTGGTTTACCATCCCAAACCTCTAGGACCAATAATAAGCAAGTTATAAGCAATTTTAAGTTTGGTTATCCTTGTTTGACCTTGAAAGCGGCGGACCAAGGTCAAATCCAACCACACCAGAAGATTCCCAGCCCATGATTTCTTGTATGTTGCTTTACCATCCCAAACCTCTAGCACCAATAATAAGCGAGTTATAAGCATTTTTAACTTTGGCTATCCTCGTTTGACCTTGAACGAGGGGCCCAAGGTCAAATCCGACCACAGAAGATTCCCAGCCCATGATTTCCTATATGTTGGTTTACCATCCCAAACCTCTCGGACCGATAATAAGCGAATTATAAGCACTTTTAACTTTGGCTATCCTCGTTTGACCTTGAAGGAGGGGTCCAAGGTCAAATCTAACAACAGCACAAGATTCGCAGCACATGATTTCCTACAGGTTGGTTTCACATTGCAAACCTCTAGGACCAATAATAAGAGAGATATAGGCACTTTTAAAGTCCGCTATGTGGGTTACTTTGGCACTCTGTGGATGTAGTGGTGTCATCACAAGTGGTGATATCGCAGATTCACCGGTGATGAAAAAAATGGACGATAATTGAGGATTAATGATCATCCGCGATGCATCTTGTAAACATATTCAACCATTAACTTTAACTTATTTTCGAAGGGATTTAATAAAAATATGATGAAATATTCATCTAATTTTTACTTTTATGCGGGTTTGTTTTGATTTGTGATGTAACTATGGTGATGACCCTTTCCACTTCCTACAGGAAGTGAAAAAACGTAAGTTTTGTTTACTTTTTATTGCTTCAAATATCCACCATTTAAACAACTGACAGCACAAATGAAACATAAAATCTATTTTATTTGAGTATTAGTTGTCAATGCACATTATTTAAAGAGCAAATTTAGGTTTAATTTGTGAAACGATGACACCGCGATATCGCTCACTGTTTTGTTGTGGTATCGAGACCTCTTATACCCAGACGATGACACCACTATGTGGATGACCGTGAATTAAGAGCTTCAAAGTCAAATGTGTGCAAGGTTGTAGAGGACATGTATATGTGTTATACATATCACCGATGAAGAGATTCAACCTTCTACCTATGAGTTTGTTTGTTTATTTGGGGTTTTACGTCGCTTTCAACACTGTACAGGTCATATCACGACGGGTAGTTGGAAGGGCAGAGGAAACCAGTACATATAGTTCGCTAGGGTTCTGTACTGTAAACTGCCGACCAACGGCAAGCAACTACCAGCTTTCCCACTTACGGCCATGACGGGGATCGAACCCCGGCCGCAGAGGTGGGAGGCGAGAGTGTTACCACTCTGCCACCGTGGCCCCCTCTACCTATGAGAAACAGCCAGTAGAAAAATGTAGATAATTTTCAAAGAAATGCCTGTGGCGGCCATCTTGTTTTTCAGAATGAGGCTACTTTCAGTCCCTGAGAAGCTTACCCCCCAATGAAGATATCCTGCAAATTTACTGAACCTAGCTGGTGTAATTTTCCTCTTACAGCGTTAACGCCAAAAATCTCTCGACATGCGGTGGCGTAGCGAACACTAAACCAAAGTATCCACCGGATGCCTCCGGTGAATACAACAAGCCTGACAGATTATTCCTACAGGATCCAACTTCTTTTCCATCCACAGATCAAAGAAAAATTTCAACCATCGAGAACAAATGGACCGTTCCATAGGCCACGCCCACTTCCTGGTTTACGGTATTTTAGTTGTCTCCATGTCAGGCCTTGTCTGACAAACAAATGGCGAAAATGGCGGGAAATCAAACGTAAACATTGAGTATTTCTAGATATAAGAGAAATAACACGTATTTTAAATGATTGGATGTAGCATATAATTAGAAATTATATAATAAAGTATATTTGCTTTATTGTGACAAAAATTATAAAATAAATAAATAAACAATTTATTGATCAAAACAAATCCTCGTGCATTGCAGTAAAATGTAAACAATGGCAGCTTGGAGACATGTATATACATTTCAGACATTTTAAAGTAGGTAGGATTGATGATATAATTTTTTTGTGAAATTACACTGTGGTTTCTTTTTGTTTCATTGTCAGAAAGCAATAATATTTACAAATATGTCCCTAAAATTGGCCACGTTTTTGTGATTCAAAATGGCGCCGATGAAAATCGGAGGAAATGATTGGTTGTTGCCATTGTAGTAAACAGGATATATGTCGATTTGCGGTATTTTGATTGACACCGTGGAAAGGTCCATTGCCTGATGACATTCCATCTGCTGCCTCACCCACATCCTTTACATCAAAATTAAAATCTAACCTGTTCTCGAAAGCTTATCTGCCTTAATTCTGTTTTTTCCCAGTGTCTCTGTGGATGCTGATCTCTTTCACATCTCATGTGATTTTTGGACTCTAGTTAATGGATATGTTGTGCCTTAGAATCTACTGAAATCAGGGATTAAGCACTTGTTTAAATAGAATTGATATAATACTCCTTTCTGAGAAGTATAGTCTCTATAATACTGTTTATGATTCATTATTATGTTACCATACAAATACACACTGTGTAGGGCTGTAATCATTGGCGATTACCAGCTGTTAAAAGCAAGTTGAACTTGAGGAAATGAAGAAAATCAAAAATAAAATAAGCTAATGTCCAGATATCACCACTAGTTGTATTTAGTGCTGTTTTATTGAGAGAAAACATTTTTTCCCTGTTAAATAATACAGGTATGTGTCTGTGCTTTATAGAACAGCCACGCAAGTAAGGCAAATGAAAAATGGTCATTTTTTTAAAAAGTTTTGATGAATTGAAAAGCAACAATTCATAAGGTATGTAGATCAGTACTTCTTAAAAACTCATTACAGCACTAATACTATGTAAAGTTTATATTGTACTTCATGATCAATGGTTTACTTTAAAAATTGGGTCAAACTCTGAACAATTAGGTCAAATTGTCTGCAAACAAATAGTTTAAACCAATCTGGAGGGAAGGGGGGACAAAAGGTCTGGTACTCAGTGTGGCTTAGCCACTGAGCTTAATCATCAAATAGTGGAGTTTGTCACCTGCTCTAAAATCTGTATCACAAACAATATTTATTCACTGTAATGGAACATTATTTGATAGTCTGGTTCAAGAAGAATATAACAAAGATGTTAATACAATTAACAATCAAAATATTAGCCACAGCATGGATGTTTACTGGCAGAAAGTCAATATAAAATGTAAGTAATTTCATTAAGTTCTGAACTTCACTGGGTCAGCAGTAACCTCATGGCAATATTTGACATGGTTACCTCAGCTCTACTTTTACTTGCATGTAGAGCCGTGGTACAACCCCACGTAGAACTTGAGATTTGAGTAAAATTCATTTTGGTTGAATAAAACTCGAAAAAAAAAATGATTGAAAATGGTTTAATGTAGTTAAAAGCAACTGATATTAAGCTAAGGACACAGCAAGTATAGACCGAGTTTTCTGTCCCAAAATATGCCTTTTTAAAACTGATGGATGGCATTTTGGGACAGAGTTCCTCGCTACACAAAAAACTTCAATATCTGAAAATTACTGTCCCTTTAAACTTTAAAATATGCACTTATATGTATTAACAGAATAAAGCATTTAGATGCAGGAACACAATTTTCTGTGTTTGCAGTAATATAGACACTTTTTCTGCTCTTCCTGTTTGTATAAACAATGATAAAATTTGGCAAGTAAAATAAATTTTGGTAAATATATCCATAACTATGCAAAAAGTTTATTTCTTTTAATGCGGGGCACATCCTTGATACTCAAGGTGGTAGCCTAGTACATGTTTAATGTCAGGATGTGTGCCACTTGTTGCCCTTCAGGACGTTTATGTTTTTTGCATACTAATGCCATCTGTCTCTCGCCAATACATCCATCTTTAAAAAATTGGCTGAGAGACAGATTAAGCGGTCTACAGCAAGTATAATGTGTACAATATATATGCTATTTTACACATCTTTTATTGTAAAAGAACATTTTCAATTTTTTGTAAAATAAACCTAAAATATTGAAAATGAGGAATTGTCATTTATTTTTAGTCAATTATGTTTGCAGGTTGACTGATTGGTTCAGTGAAATGTAATGAAATAGTCGTGGGAACAGTTGCGTGTACACATTTGTATGGTATTTGTGTTTTATGTAAATCTCCAGTTCTATGTGGGGTCATGACTCTAAACGCAAGTAAAGTAGAGCTGAGGTAACTACATCCAGCAATATCATACCATATGACTCATGTCAATGATGTTGTAAGTCAGTAAAGTGATGGCAATTTATAGCTTTGGTCATGTCAGTCGCTATGGTTAAACACAAGAAATTCTTGAGTAATAGTGTTACATAACTGAAATGAATTACATATGAAAGTAACTAAATTATTGTTAAACATTCTCCTATTTTGGAACATACAATGGTGACACTGGCTTTTCTCAGCTCCTTGTTTTCCTCTAACAAGTGTTTGCACTTTAACTTCTGTGTTTCCAATTCAATCTTAAGAACTCTGTTCTCCTGCTGCAACGAATCAACTCTTTTTTGGAGCTGTTCATAATGAGAGCCACCTGGCAGTCTGGAAGTAGGCCCTCCATCAATAGAACTTGTATCACTTTCTAGCTCACTAGCACTGTCCGCCATTTTTACGTTGATGTTTTGACATTTAGTGAAAATCGTAGGTATAATTACATTGTCTTCCGAAGCAAATAAAGTGCGAGAGATTCAATTATGACAAATTAAATTATAAAATTACATTTTTATAACCTAAAATTAAATAAAAATATTTGCTAATCAAAAGTTATACTATTCGGGCCACTTTAACTGCACACATATTTCCGAAATTACATCGGATAATTATCAGGGCCATGTGGTTTGTTGGCAACCGTTTCAGAAAATAATGATAGATTTAGGAGCGTAAAACAGAATAATAAATGTGTAAAACAGTGATGTTTATATATTTCTGAATAGAGACAGAAACAAGTACAAGACTATTGCAGTACTGTATCATTGCTTAAGGAAGTGGTGAGCCATCCTCAGCCAGTATTAGCTCTTTATTAGAATAAAATAGAAGAATCCTCTGTTGTGTTTAAGTTCAATAAGGTAGCAACAAGTTTTTATGATTAACAGAACAGGCACAGTAGTGATTGCTTGTTACTTTTAAGTTGTAATAGGAAAAGACAGAGTTTTACTTAACAAATTTATTTAACAATTTTTTTTTTTTATATCTTTTTATTTTGACATAAAATAGACATAACAATATATACATAATACACAGGACATTTAAAAAGACAATTTCACAAACACAAACATATTTCAGTCTCCGCTGGTATTTTATTTTTATTAAAGATTATTGAATGAGGAAATTAATCACTCATTAGTGATTCATAATACTGCAGTAAAGTTGTTTCTGATTCTCCGTTAAGTCTTACTGTTACCAAACTGATATATATTTTAACATTTTCTTTCAAAGTATAGATAAAGCTATGAAATGTCAGTTTTTTACCATTATGTCTCTGTTTATTTATGAAATATTTTGCCAAAATAATAACATAATTAATAATTTGCATCAAGCTGTCATTTGAAAAAGGTATCCCAAAAATTACCTCACACACTGTTAAATTAAACTTAACTTTCAATTTTTCAAACAGCCATTGTTCAACTTTCTTCCAGAACTCGATACAATCAGCACATTCAAAGAAGTGGTGTGTCACTGTATCAATATTTTCACAGTAAGCACAATTCGGTGAATTTTTTATACCCCACTTAAATAGATTAAAATTACAGTTAATAACTCTATTTAATACTTTGTATTGAAAACTCTGCATATACGTTTCTTTTATTACTTTATAAGGAAGCACAAATGTGTCATTCCAGTTATATTTTTCTAAGAAGGGGTAGAGTTCAATCCATGATATTAAGGATGTTGGTGGCTTTGACCGAAACCTTATCAGCTCATTATAAATTTTTTTTGATGTAATATTACTTATAGGGACTAGTTCGTTATCAACTTTAATATGAATTTCATCAGATGATCTGTTTTCAGGTCTAGTGCCTATTTCTTTTATTTTTTGTCTCCATTCTTTGGGAATTGCACTGATGATTGAATTATATGACAGTTGAGTCAACTTTGTATCTAGTGATAAGTTTAAAATATCTTTATTCAAAATTTTGCAATTTTGGTCTAGAATATGTCTAACTTTGATATTGTAACCAAATTTATTTGGAAACTGGTTCAAAGAGATAGATTTTTTAGCTATGGTTATATTTTTATTGTACAAGATATATTCATTTAATATTTCTTCAGTACTATTTGGATCAGTCCCATAAAAATTGTACCAGCTTTCTAATACTTGTTTATGAAATGACGACATGTCATTTTTAACAATCTGAGATAAACTAACTTTTTTGTTTAGCATATTTTTTTCTAAAGATAACATTTTGTAGAATAACAGTTTCCAGTCTGTATCTTCATTTGTACAAAGTCTTTTAATCCAGCTAATTTTAGCTGCTGTATGCATAGAATATACATCAACCATTTTCAAGCCTCCTAGTTCAATTGGAGCAACTATAGTGTCTTTCCTTATTTTTGGAGCTTTATTCCTCCATAAAAATTTTAAAAACATCTCATTAATTTGGTCAAGAATGTAGACTGGTACATAAATTAAATTGAATAAGAATAAGATTTGTGGTAATATCAGAGACTTCAGTATAGTTATTCTCCCTTTTAGTGACAGATTTCTAGAATTCCAGATGTTCAGTAATGTTTTCATCTTGTCAAGCCTAAGCTTAAAATTTAGATCAACAGTTTCATTTTTATCATTGGAAAACCAAATGCCCAATGTTTTAAAAGGTCCCTTTGTCATTCTTATTTGTTTTAATGTACATGTTATTTTAGGTTCTTTGAGACTGTTTGTACCAATTGGAATTATTTCTGTCTTTTCCAGATTCAGCTTTAATCCTGATATTTTTGAGAAACAATCAAAGTCATGAATGGCCTGTTTGATATCCTGCATGCATTCTGAAATAAGTGTGGTATCATCAGCTAACATTTTTATTTTGAATTCTTTCCCATTTATACGAATACCATTTATATCTTTGTTGCATCTAATGTATATTGCTATTACTTCAGCAACAAGTAAAAACAGCAGGGCTGATATAGGACAGCCTTGCCTAATACCACGAGTTAGTTTAAAATATTTAGAGTAGTATCCATTATTACCAACACAGGATGAAATATCATGATATATGATTTTAATCCAGCTTATAAAATCTGGGCCAAAATTGAAATGCTTTAAACTTTTTATTAAGAAAGGCCATTCTATTGAATCAAATGCCTTTTGAAAATCTAATAAGGTAATATATCCAGGAATTTTGTTTTTGACTGTATAGACCATCAAATCAGCTATTGTTCTTATGTTCTCTCCAATGTATCTGCCTGGTATATAGCCGACCTGGTCTGTATTAATTATATTCGGTAAAACTTTTTGTAGTCTGAGGGCCAGGGCTTTCGTTAAAATCTTATAATCTGTTTGTAATAGGGTTACAGGTCTCCAGTTTGATAAAAAGCGTACATCTTTGTTGCTTTTGGGAATAAGATTAATCACTCCTCTTTTTTGTTCCTCACTTAGGGTATTATTTTGAAAAGAATATTGAAAGCTATCAAATAGTAATTCCTTTAGGTCAATCCAAAAAAATTTATAAAAATTTGTGGTAAAGCCATCTGATCCTGGAGACTTGTTATTTGGTAAAAGTTTTAGGGCCTTTGTACATTCCTCTAGTGATAGCATTTTATCACATATTAATCTATCTGATTCATTTAATTTTGGTATATTATTTTTTAGAAATTTTTCCTGACTACCAACAGAGTTCATTCCAGTTGTAGTGTACAATGTTTTATAAAATAATACTTCTTCTTCAATAATATCTTCTAGTGATGTTAATTCTTTGTCTTCCTTAGTTATTAGTTTTCTGATGCATTTATTATTATAATTTCGTTTCTCTAGGTTTAAAAAGTATTTTGTATTTTTTTCACCATCTTCCACCCATCTTGCCTTTGATCTAAAAATGATTCCATTATTCTTTTTTCTAATTAAACTTTCCCATTCTTCTTTACATTGCAAATAGGTTGTGTAACTCTCTTTATTATCAGATTTTAGGTTTTGTTCTAAATGATTTAGTTTTTTGGTCAATTCTGTTTCATATTTTTTGTCTTGCTTTGCTTTTTTACTTGCATAACTTATAGTGTGACTTCTAATATCACATTTTACATAATCCCAAAGTATGTTTTTATTGTCAATATCTGTGTTGCTTTTTATTTCCTTTATCAGGTCTTTAATTATTGCTACATAATTTTTATCTGATAAAAGGTTATTATTGAATTTTCATAAGCCTTGCCCTCTTTTTTGACTATCTAAAATCTGTAGACCTAATGAAATAAGACTATGGTCAGAACTGTATTTGACAAAGCATTGTTTTTGCTGTTCTGCTTCAGCAGAATAATCATACACATTTGATAGAAATTCCAAACAATGATTAAGTCTTTGGAAAAAATAATGTTACAACATTAATCTTAATTATTTACTATTCACTCATTTGACTCTTGTCAAGTATTATATTAAAAAAAAAAAAAAAAAAAAAAAAAAAAATTTAACAATTAAAAAAAAATTTATATTAAAAAAAATTTATATTAAAAAAAAAAAAAAAAAAAAAAAAAATTTAACAATTAAAATAACAATAATTATAGTCAATTGTGATAATCTAATAATGGTTCATACAATAATACAATAATGAACCAGTCTCACCTGACTGCAGTCCTATCCATGTAATTAACAATTAGATTTGACTGCTGATTCGAGCAATCAATTCTGTGATCTGTTCGTCATCTACAAAGATAAAATGTCTGTATCCAGGTGTTCGGAGTGTCTGCACTGTGATGTTTGCTCCACTATGTTAGCAATCACTTCAAGAGAGTGTAAGAAAGATCAGTACTAACTAGGTTATTTCTGCAAAATTCAGAGAAAATAAATAATTCCATGTCCTTATGGTAACAGAACTCTGCACTCCTATACAACACTGTATGGACACAACGCCCTTATGTGTAACAGAGGTATACAAATGTTGATAGCATCTGTGTTTTCACACATGTGTACATATGTTTATCAATTGTTACATCCTTCCCTTTTAAAATGATGAATGATCATCATTAATGGTGAACTGGTCATTAAGAAGATGAATAGATATGTTAGGTGCATTATAATCCAAAAGTTCCTTTCATAGAGGCCGGATATATAGTGTACACATTTCATGAATAAAGTTTTCATGTAATTTTAGTTTGTTTTCTTGATCACATGCATGGATATTCATGGTATATTATTGCAAGAGTATCCTCTGCATATGTAGAAATCGTGGTAGTTTTGATGCTCCACTTTGATATTTTTCAACAGGTGGATCAATGTCCATAAGTGGCACTATTGGTTGTGTTTTCCTCATTATGATGCATGTTGTCAATTTTTGTGATATCCATCTTCAGTGCTGACAATGAAACTTCAGGAAGCACTGGTTTTACTCTCCATTACTGAAGGAGACCGTTGGTCAACATTTGGTTTTCTTATTTGCACTGACTGACCTCAGGCAGAGGCCTTGCATTTCTGTCATAACAATGTTTCTGAGTGAATTATCCTTTTGGAAGGAGATTTTTTACATTAGTTGAAATCTTGAAGACACATTTGTTTACATTGGTTAGAATCTGGGGAGACTTTTTTAACAGGAATCCTGGTCTGACACAGGAAGATGTTAAGCAGCTGTAAGGGAGTATATTTTATAACAGGAAAACTTGTATTGTACATCCTCATTCAAAAAGTTATTCTTAGAGGTTTAATGATTTCTTAATGATTGTAATAGATTTCTCTGCCAGCCAATTGCTTGGGGGTATCTTGAACATGAGGTAACAATTTCAAACTCCCATTCCTCTGCAAATATACATGCATTTTATGACTGTTGTGTGGCATATTGTCAACATAAATATTTCAGGCATTCCATGCTTTGACAAAAGGTTCCTCGGCAGCGTGAATACACAGTAGTCCATTTTGTCTGGAATATGATCAATTTCACGGTAGTTGGAGAAGTAATCATTAGTGACTTTGTATATTTCCATGCATATTCTAAGATATCAGAACAAATGTGTACTACCATCCACACTCAGTTAGATCACAGAGCCTCAGTGGTTGCTTAGTGTTTTGAGATTTGTGTTCTAGAAAAGTGTAGAAAATCTAACAACATTAGCTGTGGTCAATTCAGGACCAATGTACCAATGTGCCTTTATCTTTTCAATTCCATTAACAAGTAAAATTCATGAAGTCCCTGAAACATTTCTTCCCATTCCATAGGAATAATAACTCTGTTCTGAAACATTATCATGCACTTTTTCCTGTACAGACAGATTTTATCTTTAATGTTCCAGAACTTTTATACTTCTTGTGGGACAGTTTGGATTTTGAGGTGGACCATCCAAACTGTCAATACTATTGTAATTGTCTGATACCATAATCAGTCACACTGAAGCTCTTTAGCTGCTTAGAGATTGTTGGAGATTGCTGTAGATGATATAAACAATCCAATTCATCACCATTCTCACTAAGATAGAATGCTTGGTCTTTGGGTGGAGCATGATAAAGTATGTCAACGATTTTGACCATCTTACTGAAAACTCATTATATTTTCAGTTAGTATTTCTGCAAGTATATATTATAGTTATACAGTCTTGGTGTAATGTTACCCAATGGTTTGGAGTGCAATAACTCTAATGGTTTATTATGATTGGTGTGTACTCTTACTTCATTGCTACAAGTATACACGTGGTAAACCACACATATATTATCAAACATTGCATATGCCTAGATGGAAGTATAAAATAAAGAAGGAAATAGAAAAATAATTGATTCGATCTGAAATGATAATATGAAAATATCAGTGGAGTATTTCATTGACCAATTCCAATTCAACTTTTATAGCGCTTAATCTCTGCCAGAGTGACAGACTCTAAGGCGCAACATCATAGGTATAGTCACAAAAATCATCGTCCTTATCCATAGCAATGGTCGACATCACGGAGAACGCCATATGAGGTGGAAAATACTAAGGAGGATAAGCCTGGCAGAACAGGTATGCCTTAAGTTTTTTTCTGAAGGAAGCAATGGAAGTGGCAGATCGTACATTCCATATTTTGGGAGCATCATATGCAAAGCTTAAACTAAACTGCTTTGTGGATGTGTAAATAGATGGTTGGTATTGAGGAACATGTAGAATTATACCATCAGATTGACTCAACCGGGTATTATAGGCACATTGTCTAACTTTGAGAAATGGGCTGAAATATTTAGGACAGTTAGTATGTAAGTATTTGTATACCAACAAGGCAGTCTTAAAGATGCAACGGTGCCTTATGGGTAGCCAATGAAGGGCTTTTCTTAGTGGAGTGGTGTGAGAAAGACATGTGGCTCTACAAACAGTTCTGGCCATGCAGACTGTTTTGAATGCATTGTAGCTTGCGTAGGTTGGCAACAGATAGACCCCTAAACAAGGAGTTACAGTAGTCAAGCCTGCTCCCCACAAGTGCGGTTGCAGCCATAAGAGCAGCATCACGAGTCAAGTACTGTCGAATTTGTCTAAGGTCAACTTCCATAGGGACATTTGATCATTACAGTTCTCCGCTATTATAGCTGCAGAATATCTCTCCTTATAGGTTTGTGTTATAAAAGTTTAAAAAAATATATTATAGTTCATGTTACATAACTAATGTATTGCTTTGTATGGGGCAATATTGTCCTCACAATGGGGAACTCAAAGTACTAAGTTGACAAAAGTAGTGTTCAAAGAACTAGTCAAGGGATGATTTAGGTCAGTAATCCACGGTTGTGGGTGTCACTGGAGGGAAGAGTATTACATTGGAAAGCTTGGGTTTAAAATGTGAGTCTTAAAATGTTTCTTAAAAGATATAACAGAGATGCAATTTCTTGTGTGGATAAAAAGTGAGTTCCAGAGGGAAGGGGCATAATGACTGAAGTAGTTAGAGAAATGTTTATGTGATTTGCAAAATTTAAGGTCAAAGGACATTATATGAAGGAACTTTAATTTTTGGCTGTTATGTTTAGCATTAGTAGATGAGGTCTAGGGATAGATTGTTTCACTGAAGTATGCTGGTTAGTTGTGTTTTATATGTGATAGTTTTTCAACTGGGGTGATATTGAAAACTTTGAAGAATGAGTGACAACCTGTACCATGAGTTTTGGCTATGTTGTACTCTTGTGAAAATCTAACTCAGAGACTGATGCAAACAAGAAATTGCAGTAGTCCAATCAACTACCCATGTAAATGATATTCATTCTCAATGCTCCATAAGGCCAAATCTTGTATGAAGACAGTTTGATTTCTGTTAAAGATAAAAATTCTGTATGAGTGCTCTGTGCTACCACTGCAGTCTTCTGTGTAGCTGTATGAGTTGGTGAGATACTCATGACACATTTATGTGTGTAGTTTTAGACTTTGAACCTGAAGTTTATTTTGTTCACTGAAAACAAGCACAAGTTTTATTTGAAAAGTTGGTGTTTTGTGTATTTTCTTTTAGTATGCTTTTGAGATATTTAGAGGATCCAAGATAGGTTTATATAAATGTTTGAAGAAGATTATTTGGATTTTAATTGTGCATTTAAGTGACTGCCAAAGCAAAGTCAGTAAGAATACTATTTTCCTTTTATTATGAATTTTACAATTTAAAGATAAGATGCTTTTAGATTTGTGTATTTTAAATTCTATTTTGCAGAAGTAGATTTCACAGTAAAGTGAAATGGGATTTAGGTAATAAGGCATAGATATAGCTTGTACATGTAGTTTGGTAAATAAGACTAAGAAGTAATTAGTTTGGTTTTAGATGATCGATTATTTCAGATAATTAGTTTTATTCTATATTACTAATGTTTAATTGAGTAATTATTTTACATTGAAATTGAAATATGATATTTGTCACAGAAAGTACAGGGGGCCATGATGGCAGAGTGGTAACACTCTCGCCTCCCACCTCCCACCCTAACAAACTGTATGTACTGGTTTCCTCTGCCCTTCCAACTACCTGTCGTGATATGACCTGTACAGTGTTGAAAACGACGTAAAACCCCAAATAATAAATAACACAGAAAGTACATCTGTAGAATATTATTGAATATCTCATTTACACGTGGTATGTGTTACTATATGAAAATGTATGTATACATGTTTGTTTGTTCGTTTGTTAGCATGTCCAGGTTATTCTATTTACTGTTGATGGTCAGAATAAACCCTGATCAGTGAACGACAAGTTTTAATGCGCAGTTACAACCCACTAGAGCATTTTGTATGAAGGATATTATGTTAAGGTGATCTGGCACTAAAAAGAAAATAAAGTTTCCATGGATATGTACATGCAAACAGTTTATCGGTACAACAGTACATCAGTCTGCATCAATGTCAAATCTGAATTCCTTAGGTGAAATAATTCAAGAAAATCATCAAAAACCAAACTGTTTGGGATGAATTCTAAGTGATATACTCCATCCACCACTTGCATTAATATTATTATCATTAATCAACCTTCCACAGTTTCTAGCTGAAAGATTTGTTGAACTTGTTTTCACCGACAAAGTTACAAAGATTTATTCAAGATTTCATGCACCATAGAAACTCAAACTAAATCCTGGTAAAATAGAATTTGTTTGGACAGGTTTTTTTCCTGACTGACATTGGTAAAAATCAGGTATCACCCTCCTCTAATGTCAGGACATGGGCATAGTGTTTGATTTCAATATGGCTATCTCTGATCAAAATTGCATATTTGATATTCATTTAATTGGTTGTGGAAAGAGCTGCGCTGTTTGGAGACTCAGTTATTCCTTGGTGTTGAAATGGCTCTGGATGCAGTTTAAACTCGGTGCCAGTACAGAAACGTTTCTTAATCAGCTCCACCTTTTCACAACACAAAAACCGGTATGTCTGAAAGACCATTCTAAATTAATGGTTATGATGGTTTATATATTTTTAGTTCATTTCAGGATTCTCCTAATGCTGACATACATTTAATATTTTTTGGTTTTGATACATCTAACTTTTTTTTCGATGGGCGATAATATAAGGTACACTGGCTATTCGGCTACTACAGGGGGGGACAGCAATTCGCGGGGGACAGCGATTCGCCGATTTTTATTGTACTTCATGTAAAACTGTCATCTGCTGTGATACTGAAGGAGCTGTATAGCATAGAAAGGTGTGCAATATGCCTTGATACTTTCCTAAGCCTTTAGAACTGACAGTATGCAGGATTATGCTGTCCACTGTGAAATGCTGTCCCCTCCTGTAGCCGAATAGCCAGTGTACCTTATATTATCGCCCATCAAAAAGAAGTTAGATGTATCATCTTCCTCACTTTCCGATCAATATTCTCGGCAATCAGGTCTCACCAGCACAAAGTGTTAGGAACCTCGGAGTGGTGTTCGACTCCAATTTTTCATTCTCAGACCATGTGTCACAGGTCATAAAATCCACCAGAGTTCATGCGAGAGACCTCTATAGAATCCGTCCCCTCTTAGACCTTAACACATCAGTTGTTCTAGCAAATGCTTTGGTGAGCAGTAGACTGGACTACTGCAATTCCTTATTCTTATCACTTACAGATTTTGAGTTAAGAAGATTGCAGTTAGTCCAAAACTCACTCTGTAGGGTTGTCACCCGGTCCTCCAAATACTGTCACATTACCCCTCAATTAAAAAAACTGCATTGGCTCCCTATCAAATACAGGATACAATTTAAAATTGGTCTCATCACATACAAAACTCTCAACCAGGGTGAACCAGTCTACCTTAGAGAATTAATTCATCCCTACACTTCTTCCAGGAACACAAGGCGAAGTACCCCCAAACTCAAATTCCTTCACACTCCCACTTTCGACCGTAAGGTTCACAAATCAGTCAAACATTTCTCCAATTCTTTCAGTCACTATGCCCAGTTCTCTGGAACTCCTTCCCCTTCCAAATAAGAAATAGCCCCTCTGTCACATCTTTCAGGAAACACCTCAAAACCCACCTCTTTAATTCTAGTTTTCCAACTTAGTTTCCTTCCCTCTCGGTCACACCCACAACTCTGGATTACTGACCTTGAACGCCCCTTGACTTTCTTTATGATAATGATTTTGTTAAGTCAGTGCACTGAGTTCCCCTTTGTGGGGAAGATATTGCGCCTGCAAAGCAGTAGATTAGATTAGATTATAAAGATTAATAACAAAGTTTATATGTCACTGAAAATTATGCCCAACAAACTGCATTTGACTGTTGCAAAGAGCTGTATGTTGTCTAAACTGTATCTAGGGTTAATGCAAATATTATTTATAACTTTATTATATCATAGAATACAATGAGAAGAATTGGTCTTTAGCTTTAAGTATTGTATGCAAAGTGTTTAACAGTGTTTCTAACTTTTTGGGACCAATATAAAATAATTGGAGAAATGCTGTCCACTTTTCGACAGTGCTAATTTTTTCGCCATAGGATAAGTTCTATGGATGTATTGGTACGTATCACAAAATATATTTTAGGATGCTACCATCATTTTACAGTTTGTGGAACCTCTTTTCATTCTGATAACTTTTATATAACCACACTGCATATTTGTTCTCAAAAAACTGCATTTTGGTGTTTTTATGGGCGAAATGCTGTCCCCCCTTGTATTCTAGTGGCTTTCTATAATAATAATAATATAATATTTATTTCAATTCTGTATAGGTATACATGCATAAATTTAATAAATATTGTATAATAAAATCATAAACCATAAATTTCAGTGTACAACTCAGAATTTATGTGAAAAGGTTGATAGCTGAAGTTAAAAACTTATAATTGCTAACACCCACTTCCTAAACCATAATGAGATTAGTTTATTCTTAGTATTAGCATTAAAACAGTAGTTGAATTTAAATATACATATATA
Organism: Sabellastarte sp. h YS-2021; assembly: GCA_964017235.1. Lineage (NCBI taxonomy): Eukaryota > Metazoa > Annelida > Polychaeta > Sabellida > Sabellidae > Sabellastarte > Sabellastarte sp. h YS-2021. Next base: position 2,360,041 of record OZ024931.1, read on the forward strand.
CATACATAGATATATCAATATAAAGTGACAAAAGAGAAAATACACTAATAGTTATGACATAGCTATGGACCTAATATAAATGACATTTTAATAACTGGATAGAATAGACATCAGATAGAGACATCAGTTATAACAATTGCTACTTTCAAGTTTCAATATGTATTCAGAAAATGCTGTTTCATCAATTTCTTAAATTTACTTAAGGAGTTACATTGACTAATATTTTTATCAAGACTATTTCATAATCTGACACCTAAAATGGAGGGACAGTTTGCCTTGATACAAGTTCTGGCAAAATTTACATTGAATTTATTGAATTGTCTGGTTGTATAGACATCAGCCACATTTCTAGTAGATAAACTCTGCAAATTGTGTGGTAAGGAGCCACTATTTGCTTTATACATGAAGGTACCAAGTTTGAATTCTAATAAATCAACAAACTTCAGGATTTTAAGTTCTTTGAACACAAGAGATTTAGAACTATAATAAGGTAACCCACATATTGTTCTAACAGCACTCTTTTGGATTTTTGTAACAGGTGATAAAACTGACTTACTGCAGTAACCCCAGATTTCTGAGTAGTAGAATAAATGTGGTTGAATTAGCACATGGTATAATTTCAACAATGCCTCAGAAGACAATTTTCTTCTAGTTTTAGTCATAATTGCTAGATTTTTACAAATTTTCTTGTGTAGAGCTGATACTTGTGCTTTCCACTTTAAGTCACTGACAATTAATACCTCAAGAAATTTGGTTACATAGACTCTCTCTAGCTTAAAATCATTTATACTTATTTCCAAATTTTCTGAAACGCTCCGTTTACTAAATATCATGAAGCTGGTCTTAGCAATATTCAAGGATAACTTATTAACAGCAAACCAATAACTAAGTTTATTTAATTCAGAAGAAACAGTTCTACACAGACTATTTTCCAAATCTTTACCTGAACAAAAATGTTTGTATCGTCAGGATATAGAATCAAATTCAGTACACTGGAAATGTTACAAATATCATTTATGTACAGAATAAACACTTTGGGACCTAGGATAGAGCCCTGAGGTACTCCACATAGTACCTGTTTCACATCAGAAAAACCAGTAAACCAGTAAACGCCCATGCTGAAGTTAATATTTTGAGTTTAAATAATATTGACAGCTTTATATTTTGTTCTCCTACCACCATATTGTCAAATGATATACACTACAATTAAAAACTGGAGATACTTTTTGTTACATTTGTTTCAAATCTTTATTGACCCTTTGCATCTTACGTCACAATGTTACGTATCATCATTTGGACGGCAAAACGTCTAGTCCGGCAGCCAAAGTAGATATTTTAGCTTGAACGAAAAGCGCCAGTAATAGTTTTTTTTTCTCTGCAGATTATGTACCCCTGGAGTCCCTGTAATAACATCCTGTACGATGTGGACATCTCACCCTTGGGCAATTTCAGATATTTACATTTTTTCCAAAATGGCCGCCATAATAACTTATTTTGCCATATTTTTGGTTTTGCTTTATACATGTCTATTAGTTTAGGGCCAAAATCTTTTTTTTTAAGTCAGTGAATTAAATAAAACATTTATTCAGCAATCAGATCAAATGTGTGTAATTCCCCAAAAAATTAGAATCCAATATGGCCGCCATACCCTTTTTCAAATATTTAGGAAAGGTCTATAATATCTTGCTAAGTAGTGGAACTGTATATATTTTGAAGTGTCTATCTAATATAGAATGTTCTTTGACAAAATATATACAAAGTAATTATGTCCACCCACTGGGGGGTGGACATATTATTTTTGCTTTTTCTGCCGTCCGGCGTCCGGCGTCCCACTTGGTTTCCAGACATTTTAGGCAACAGTTCTTATCCTATCTTTACCAAATTTGGCATGCAGGTTTATTGGGTTAATAGCTTGTATGGGATTGCTTTTGGTGATGATAGCTCTATAGCTAACTGAGTAATAGCTACTTTGCTACTTTTGAGTATCTCTTTGGTTTCCAGACATTTTAAGGAATGCTATTAAGCCTAGCTTTCTGAAATTTGGTATGGAGGTTCATTGGGTTAATAGCTTGTATGGGATTGCTTTTGGGGGTAATTGCTTCATAGATGAGTGAGTAATTAATTAAATAAATGAGTAATTGGCTATTCTGAATACTGAAAAAGGCAAATGTGCTCATATCTCCTAAACTGTGCGAGATAGAGCGATTTCGTCGAAATTTTCAACCCACAGGGTATCTAAGGAATGTACTGTTTGCAATTTTCAAAAAATTTCCCCCTCCCCAAAAATGGCGGCCATTTTGAATTTTCGAATTTTTGCCAAAAATGGCAAAACACAAATTTGCTTCTATCTCCTTAACCATGCGAGATAGAGCGATTTCATCGAAATTTTCGACCCACAGGGTATCTAAGGAATGTACTCTTTGCAATTTTCAAAAATTTTGAATTTTCGAATTTTTACCAAAAATGGCAAAACACAAATTTGCTTCTATCTCCTTAACCGTGCGAGATAGAGCGATTTCGTCGAAATTTTCGACCCACAGGGTATCTAAGGAATGTAATCTTTGCAATTTTCAAAAAAATTTCCCCTCCCCAAAAATGGCGGCAATTTTGAATTTTCAAATTTTTGCCCAAAATAGAAAAACAGAAATTTGCTTCTATCTCCTTAACCGTGCAAGGTAGAGTGATTTCATCAAAATTTTCGACCCAACCAATGCAAAAAGGCATGAAGCTGAAATAATTTACATGTACACTAATAAATATTTAACCATCATTGATATATTTCACAAATGAAACAGGGTCTTGTAAGACTACTGTACAATTTTGGCAAAAGGTTCATGGGGTGGACATTACACATGATAATGTGTGTTCTTCTATGCTATCCTGTTTCTATTCATATGTCACAGCTACTATCAACAGGGCATCCTATTTCTAGTATTAGAATTATGTCCACCCACTGGGGGTGGACATATTATTTTTGCTTTTTCCGCCGTCCCGGTGTCCGGCGTCCCACTTGGTTTCCAGACATTTTAGGCAACAGTTCTTATCCTATCTTTACCAAATTTGGCATGCAGGTTTATTGGGTTAATAGCTTGTATGGGATTGCTTTTGGTGATGATAGCTCTATAGCTAACTGAGTAATAGCTACTTTGCTACTTTTGAGTATCTCTTTGGTTTCCAGACATTTTAAGGAATGCTATTAAGCCTAGCTTTCTGAAATTTGGTATGGAGGTTCATAGGGTTGGGTTAATAGCTTGTATGGGATTGCTTTTGGGGGTAATTGCTTCATAGATGAGTGAGTATTTATTAAATAAATGAGTAATTGGCTATTCTGAATACTGAAAAAGGCAAATGTGCTCATATCTCCTAAACCGTGCGAGATAGAGCGATTTCGTCGAAATTTTCGACCCACAGGGTATCTAAGGAATGTACTGTTTGCAATTTTCAAAAAATTTTCCCCTCCCCCAAAATGGCAGCCATTTTGAATTTTCGAATTTTTGCCCAAAATGGCAAAACACAAATTTCCTTCTATCTCCTTAACCGTGCGAGATAGAGCGATTTCGTCGAAATTTTCGACCCACAGGGTATCTAAGGAATGTAATCTTTACAATTTTCAAAAATTTTCCCCTCCCCAAAAATGGCGGCCATTTTGAATTTTCGAATGTTTGCCAAAAATGGCAAAACACAAATTTGCTTCTATCTCCTTAACCGTGCGAGATAGAGCGATTTCGTCAAAATTTTCAACCCACAGGGTATTTGAGAAATGTACTCTTGGCAATTTCAAAAAATTTTCCCCTCCCCAAAAATGGCGGCCATTTTGAATTTTAGAATTTTCCCCAAAAATGGCAAAACACAAAATTGATTCTATCTCCTTAACCGTGCGAGATAGAGGGATTTGGTCGAAATTTTCGAGCCACAGGTTATCTCAGAAATGCACTCTCAGCTATTTTCAGGTTCTGACTATTGAGTAAATCAGTTGTAACGTCAAAACTATTGCATTTAGAGTATTTTGTTTAAATATGTTATTCATGCACTTTTGAATCGGCTATAATATGGTGAAATGGCAGACCTGTAGCTCATTACACAGCTGAGCAATAGCTATTTTCAGGTTCTCACTATTGAGTAAATCAGTTGTAACTTGAAAACTATTGCATTTAGAGTATTTTGTTTAAATATGTTGTTCACCTGGTTTTGGGTCAGCCGTAACATAGTAAAATTGCAGACGTACAGCTCATTGCATAACTCAGCTATAGCAACTTGAGTATTGCTGTTGAGTAAATCAGTTGTAACTTGAAAAATATTGCATTTAGAGTATTTTGTTTACATATGTTATTCACCTACCTTTTGATCAGCTATAACATAGTAAAGTTGCAGACCTGTAGCTCCTTGCATAGCTGAGCAAAAGCTACTTTGAGGTTTACACTATTGAGTAAATCAGTTGTATCTGAAAAACTGTTGTATTTAGAGAATTTTGTTCAAATATGTTATTTACCTACTTATGGGTTAGGTATAACAGTGACATTGTAAACCTGTAGCTCATGACACACTTGAGCGATAGCTTCTTTCAGGTTCTTACTGTTGTAACTTGAAAACTATTGCATTTAGAGAATTTTGTTTAAATATGTTATTCACCCACTAATGGGTCACCTATAACATTGTGAAATTGCAGGCCTGTTACTCAGTGTGTAGCTTGGCAATAGCTACTTTCCGGTTTTCACTGTTTAGTAAATGAGTTGTAACTTAAAAAACTATTGTATTTAGAGAATTTTGTTTGAATTTATTGTTCACTACTTATGGGTCACCTATAACATAGTGAAATTGCAGGCCTGTAGCTCATTGTATAGTTGAGCGATAGCTACTTTCAGGTTTTCACTGTTGAGTAAATCAATTGTAACTTGAAAGTTAATGCATTTACAGAATTTTCTTTAAATAAGTTATTCACCTTCTTTTGGGTCAGCTATAACATAGTAAAATCGCGGACCTGTAGGTCATTGCACAGCTGAACAAAAGTACTTTAAGATTCTTACTGTTGGAGAAATTAGTTGTAATTTGAAATCTATTGCATTTACAGTATTTTCTTTAAATATGTTTATCACCTACTTTTTACATCTTAAGAGTTAACTTTGTACTTTCCTTCTGAATACCATTTGCAGGGCACAACTTTTTTGTCCTTTTCTTCATTCACTTCTACTCTGAAACTCAAAACACACAATCAGCTGACACAGAACCCATTCACGGGCACTGATTGCTTGTTGATTATTTTAAGTGTGATTATGTGGATGTCTTTGTAGTGTACTGCAGCACGTAGAGAGATTTTTGATGTTAACACTCTCAACAGGAAACTAGACCAGCTGGCTTCATCAGATTTGCAAATTTGCAAGGTATCTTCATTGAAAGGTAAGCTGAAAAAGATGATGCCCACCTGTTTCATTGTATTTCTTTGAAAATTATCTACCTTCTTCTACTGACTTGTTCTCGTAACTAGAAGGTTGAATCACTTCATAGGTGATATTAATAACAGATATATATCCTCTACAAGTATGCAGACATTTGACCTTGAAGTTCTTCATTCAAGATCATCCACAGAGTGCCAAAGTACCGCACGTAGTGGACTTTAAAAGTGCCTATATCTCCCTTATTATTGGTCCTAGAGATTTGGCATGTGAAGCCAATCTATAGGAAATCATGGGCTGGGAATCTTCTGATGTGGTCAGACTTGACCTTGGGCCCCTTCTTCAAGGTCAAACGAGGGTAGCTAAACTTAAAAGTGCTGTTTATTGCTCCTCGAGATTTGGGATGTCAAACCTATAAAAATGTCAAACCTATAAAATGTCGTTTATCTCAAAAACCATAAGAGATAGAGCAATTTTGAGCAAATTTTGGACCCCCTGGGTGCAAAGGACTACTCTCTTAGAAAAATTTAAGCTTCTCCGAATTTCGGCTGCCATCTTGAATTTTGCCGGAAATGTTGTTTATCTTGAAAACTATAAGATATAGAGCAATTTTGTGAAAATTTTGGAACCTCTGGGGACTAAGGACTACTTTTTTAATGGCCTCAATACTCCAATAAGTTGTTTTTATTTTTTAGGAGATTTCAGGCCATGGCAGTGGTGTTACGAGATGGCCATTCAGGGTCAGTGTTAACGTGTGATGTGTTGAAGGATGGGACAGGAAGAATTGTGACTGGCGGGGAGTGTGGAGAGCTTTGCTTCTGGACACACCAAGGAGACCGAATAGGTTGTACTTTGTTAAATTATTCCAACTGTTCACAGAGCCCAGATTTCCCTGAATTCCATTTAATCTGTTGCAGTTCCAAGTGTAGTAAAATATGCCAATCGGGTGCGAACTAAAAATGCTAGTGTAGTAAATTTGGGGAGACACATATTTTCAATCAAAAATAAATTTGACTTTTATTGTAACAGTTGCTGAAATAGCATACATATGCTGGAAATATTAAAGAATCATGGGATTTTTATCAGGCCTGAAGAATCTGAGTGGAACCATTACATGTGGCTATCACACTAGGGCTGGCATGATTACATATGCTTGTACTGAAGGTAGTGGGTGGACGATTAGACGTGTGCTCAATTAATCGTCGGTGACAGTGTAGAATCGCGGTCGGTCACTGACATTTTCTAATGATTGATTATTAAGCTTATATCTTACCTTTCCTGATTTATGTCAATATCTCACACATTGTTTCAACATTTCTCACTATAACTAGTTAACCCAATAACTTAAATAAAATTACAACCAAACAATATCACACCTTGTCCATTTCTTACCATAACTAGTTAACCCAATAACTTAAATAAAATTACAACCAAGCAATATCACACCTTGTCCATACTAATCCTGCACCAATCTTTAGTGTTCTTAAACTTACTTATCTATGGTTTGCTGTTTAGACAGGTGGGTACACAGGAAAGGTAGGTTCATCTTTTTCTAGTTTTCTTTTTCTTTTTTTTGGTATTTCTTTTGGACATGCATTGCACTTTCTGGCTCTGTCTTTACTTTTTGCTGGTTGCTCGAGCAACCAATACCACCACTGACAACCCTTCTACAACACCAATTCCTGTTGCCTCAAGTCTGCCTTTTTCTTTCCCCACCTATTCAACCATATTTTTTGCTTCTGGCATTCACCCATGTCTCAATGGGGTCAATTATGCCTTTTTGGCTATACAAGGACATATTCGTAGGGTAACACATTCATATAAACATGTCAGCCCATGGGTGTCCATCTTGTTGATCCTCTCAGGGGATGTCAGTATAAATCCTGGCCCAAATACTAGCCTTCTAACTGGGAGTCTAATAAACATTAGATCCATTAGAAACAAGTCTGTTGCTCTTGCAGAATTTATCAATAGCAATAAGTCTGATATTATTGCGGTCACTGAAACCTGGCTTCGACCAGACGACACAGACAGCTTTATAGCAAGTGTCACTCCTCCGGGCTATAAATGTACTCATGTTCCACGCCAGCAGGGGAGAGGTGGTGGTGTTGGGTTTTTCATCCGTGATGATATCGATTTTAAGGTTCTGCCTCAACCGTGTTTCAATACCTTCGAGTCCATATCTGTTCACCTATCCACAGGCAATGCTCAGGATATTGTTTTCCATACTGTGTATAGGCCTCCCAATGTTTCCAAAGCCAATTTCATTGAGGATTTCAGTTCCTTTGTCGAAGGTGCTGCCTTATCATGTTGTGAAAATGTAATATTAGGTGATTTAAATCTACACCTGGATAAACAGGACGGTTGGTCGCAGAAATTCAATGATTCCCTCTGCCAATATAATTTCACCCAAATTATTGATTCCCCAACACACATTCATGGCCATATATTAGATGTCATATGTGTGAGGGACACCTTTTCAAAGGCACTCTGCGCTAAGGTTATAGCTGGGCTATCTGACCATTTTGCCATCACTTTTTCGGTCAATATACCTATTGAGGTTCCCTGCAAATTTAGACAAGTTAATACCCGGAAAATTCACAAGATAAACATCACGGATTTTAAAGAGGACATCCTGAATTCTGATCTAATCAAGCATCCTCACAGAACAGCCAGTTTGCTCAGTCACCAATATTTCAACACCTTGCGCAGCATTCTAGACAAGCATGCCCCAATAAAGAGGAAAATGGCTCCAGTGCACCCCGACAAAGGCTTTGTGAATTCAGACATCCTCTCAGCAAAGCGTCTGAAGCGCAAGTGTGAGCGAGTATGGCGCAGTAACAACTCTGCAATCAACCGGAGAAGATATCGAGTTGCTGTAAATCGCTACAATTTCCTACTGGAACAATCAAGACGCAGGCACTATTCCACTGTCATTGCTGAAAATAATGGTAACCCCAAGGCTCTGTGGAACACTTTCAAGAAAATCTTGCACAAAACCTCAACTATCATCCTACCCGATCATATTAGTCCTACTGATTTAGCTAACACTTTCGGTCATTTTTTCAGTGACAAAATTGTGAAAATCAGAGTTGCTTTAGAGTCATCAGTGCCTGTTTCCCTCACAATACCGAAGAGTAATAGCAGTGCCCTGACCTCTTTTGAGCCTGTATCTGAGGATGACATCCTCAAAATCCTAAGGTCATCCAATACCAAATCATCCGACCTGGACCCAATCCCTACCGCACTAGTCAAAGAGTGTGCGGACATTTTGGTCACTCCAATCACCAATATTATAAACTATTCACTCAAAGAAGGGAGTTTCCCAAACTGTTTCAAAACAGCATATGTCACCCCTCTTCTCAAGAAACCAAACTTAGACAGAAATCTCCTAAAAAACTATAGACCGGTATCCAACCTTAGTTTCTTATCCAAACTGATCGAAAAAGTAGTTGCCAAACAGTTAAATAATTATATCGATAGCGAGGGGCTCTCCAATGTCAACCAATCCGCTTACAGGAGACTCCATTCCACAGAAACAGCGCTGTTGAAAATCCAGAATGACATTGCTGCTTCGTTGGACTCTGGTAAGGCTGTTGCACTCACACTGCTAGACCTCTCAGCGGCATTCGACACTATCGACCATGACATTCTTTTTAATTCCCTAAGAGATTGGTTTGGGGTTGATGGCACTGTGTTGAGGTGGATCAGATCCTATCTCTCAAACCGGAAACAGAAGGTTAAATTAGGAAATAGCTTTTCAGATGTGTTCTCACTTCCGTATGGTGTGCCTCAGGGTTCTGTCCTGGGCCCCCTCCTTTTTACCCTTTACACAACCCCTCTCAGTAATATCATTTCCAATTTCAATGTCACCCACCATCTATATGCTGATGACACCCAAGTATATCTAGCATTGGACAATAGGAATTTTGATTCCAATTTCGCTGAGCTTACAGAGTGTCTCACATGTATCCAAAACTGGATGGCTGGCGTGAAATTGAAACTCAATCCCGAGAAAACTGAATTTATTATAATAGGTGATAGACAAGCCAGAGAGTCCCTCATTAATAAATTCCCTACTCAACTTCTCGGAAATTCTATTTCCCCTACTGATACAGTCAAGAACCTGGGTGTAATTTTTGACTCTGGAAACACCTTTTCCAACCACATAACTAATATGTGTCGAGCCTGCTACTACCACCTTAAGGACCTAAGACGTATTCGTAAATTCCTCAGTGTGGAAACTGCAGCCTTGCTTGCAAACTCAATGATCAGTAGTCGACTTGACTACTGCAATTCCCTACTTTATGGCATCAGTAAGTACAATGTTGCTAAACTCCAAAAGATACAAAATGCCCTTTGTAGAATTGTTTTTAGACTTGATAGAACTAGCCATGTCACTCCTTTTCTTCAAAAACTACACTGGCTTCCTATCACTTACCGTATATTGTTTAAGTACAATCTAATTACTTTCAAGGCTATAAATTTCTCTCAACCCATATACCTATCATCCTTGATCAAAACCAGTTGTCTAACACGTGGAAATCGTCTTTCTCTTTCCTCAGCCTCTCACAAAAAGGCCATCGGTAGGAGAGGTTTTGTAGTGGCTTCCCCCATAGAATGGAACAGACTCCCACAATCAGTACGATCACAACAAACAATAACAGGTTTCCGTAGCCAGCTAAAGACCTACTTGTTTAGATTAGCATATCCTCCACCATAGTACATCTCCCTGGCGGGCGCTAACCTTGGATCATGACCTCGAACGTCCCTCGACTTTCCCTTTTTGATTTCAAGCGCATTAGAGGATGTTGCATCAATTTTGCGCTATATAAATGTTTCTATTCTATTCTATTCTAATATCCACGTATTTTAATAATATTTTAGGTATTTTTACTGAATAAACTTACAGTTTTATCTTGATTTTCAAGTTTGTTTATGTCTGCCGCCATATTTACAGGAAGTGGGTGCTTTCGGTAGATTCTAAATGTCGGAACACCATTATTCTTACCGGATTGACCTATACTATATCCTGGAAAGTGTTTCTTAAATAATAAACAATAATGGAGTAAAATAATCGATTATGGGTCGATCATCGCTCGGAAAAATGGACGAATAATCGACCATGAAAATTGGAGGCGATTCCCAACACTAACTGAAGGGCTCTTCATCCTTATTTTACTCTTCATCTGCTAATGTTTTGAGAGAACCCTAAGTCATACTCTTACTTTTCAACTGGTACCATAATACTCTTCACAGACCTAGACACAGCCAATTGTTTATTATTTGTGTCCAATTCACACCATCCATAGGAAAAACTGGCTAAAGTAAAAGTGCAGCTGGGGCTCCAACACACCTAACTGAATATTCTCTGGATGTTTTCCATATCAGTGTCTTTTTAACATGCATGTCAGAGCATTGTTCATTGTTTCGGCAAACCAAGTTAACCTCTGTTGTTGTCGTATCCAAATGTTCTTCTCAAAGGACATTCCAGTAGTCTTGTATTACTACTATCTGGTCAGGTCAGTTGCTTAAATTGTACCTTTGATCAACTCCTGTGTTTCTGGACTAGCGTTGTACCACGAATTGTTGCTGCATCTTGATGTTCATTTACATTCCCTTGTTGAGATACCTGACTGGTCTGTGTCGGAGGTTCTGTGTCCCTTCTGTCTAGTCTCCAACAAAAACTCTAGTTCAAGTTGAGTATCTTCTTGCAACTTGTCCTCTTGTATATTTCATTGTGATCTGCTGATGCAGGTTCCTGCTGGCCAGTGATTTCTATGACTGCCGTTTTGCCCATTTTTCCAAAGTTCAAGAATTTTCAGTGTCAAACTCCTTCATTCCTGTTTGAAATGTGACAGAGGCAGTCTTTTGTGTAATTCTCATTGGGACTGAGTGTTCTGGTAATTGTTGGTAACATGGATAAATTTGCGTGTTTTGGTCTTTGTACAATGCTATTTCCCAGGGCTGTGGGGTATGGGCAGCTCTGATACTACTTAATAATAGTCTGTGACACGCTAGTATTAATGAATCTGAAACAATTTGACACTGACAGGTCTTTTTATTAGGCGAGTTGCGTGTAACCAACCCACCTATTAGATTGATGTGTCCGACGTCCGTCTCTCCTTCCTTTCTGTCCACATTTTCGTTTCCGGACTCTAACTCGAAAACGGTTTGTCCAATCGCATTCAAACTTGACAGGGAGATAGATCACCATCATAGCTAGGTTCCTTTCGAAATTGGTGTGATTCCGTATGTTCGTTTGTCCGTTTTTTGTCCGTTTTCTGTCCATCCATCTGTCCGTCCACATTTTCATTTCCGGACTCTAACTCGAAAATGGTTTGTCCAATCGAATTCAAACTTGACAGGGAGATAGATCACCATCATAGCTAGGTTCCTTTCGAAATTGGTGTGATTCCGTATGTTCGTTTGTCCGTTTTTTGTCCGCCCGTCTGTCCGTCCGCATTTTTTGTTTCCGGACTCGAACTCAAAAACGGTTTGTCCAATCAAATTCAAACTTGACAGGGAGATAGATCACCATCATAGCTAGGTTTCTTTCGAAATTGGTGTAATTCCGTCTGTTCTTTTTCCCGTTTTTTGTCTGTTTGTCTGTCCATCCATCTGTCTGTCCACATTTTCGTTTCCGGACTCTAACTCGAAAATGGTTTGTCCAATCGAATTCAAACTTGACAGGGAGATAGATCACCATCATAACTAGGTTCCTTTCGAAATTGGTGTAATTCCGTCCGTTTTTTGTCCGTTTGTCTGTCCATCCATCTGTCCGTGCACATTTTCGTTTCCGGACTCTAACTCGAAAATGGTTTGTCCAATCGAATTCAAACTTGACAGGGAGATAGATCACCATCATAGCTAGGTTCCATTCGAAATTGGTGTAATTCCGTCTGTTCTTTTTCCCGATTTTTGTCCATTTGTCCATCCATCTGTCTGTGCACATTTTCGTTTCCGGACTCTAACTCAAAAACGGTTTGTCCAATCAAATTCAAACTTGACAGGGAGATAGATCACCATTATAGCTAGGTTCCTTTCGAAATTGGTGTAATTCCGTCTGTTCGTTTGTTCATCAACATTTCCGTTTCCGGACTCTAACTCAAAAATGCTTTGTCCAATCGAATTCAAACTTGACAGGGAGATACATCACCATCATAGCTAAGTTGCTTTCGAAATTGGTGTAATTCCATCCTTTTGTTTGTCCGTTTATAGCATAGATACAATTATGTAACCTAGATTACAAGTTTTACGTTTCTTAGCACGTCTAACACATTCACCTTAACTGGGTGACCTAACATTTCTTTCCTTGTTTCTAAATGTAATTACGGCAGTCACTAACCTTATTGCTGCCTGCGCAACCTGCCTTTTGGGGCATCTTTGACCCTGTTGTGTTTTTGTCTTTGTATAGGTAAGACATCAGTGGGTAACGGTGAGGAAGATGTGACTTCAGTGTTCACAATGAGAACAAGGCCAGACTTGGTTTACTGTTCCTACATGAAGAAAATCCTACTGTTTGACACAAGAAACTTCACCAACCCAGTAGAGGAATTCAATTTTAATGAAGAAGAAATCAACCAAATCATTTTGAATGAGAAAGAAGACTTTCTGGCATCGTGCGATGATTCTGGTAACATTAAAATGATCAATCTCTTGCATAAAAACGTGTACAAAACCCTGAGAAAACACACCAACATCTGTGCTGCTATTGCTTTTCGGCCCAAGCGACCGTGGGACTTGCTGAGTGGTGGCTACGACCAGAAACTCATACACTGGGACTTTGCACGGGCCAAAGCAGTCTGTAACATTGATATCAATGAGATTGGGGTTACACCAGACAAGTTTGATACATACATTATTAACCCACCTTTTATCCATTCCATAGCAGTGTCCCCCAGTGGTTCTCACCTGGCCTGTGGGACAGACAATGCTCTAGTGCAGGTATTTGACTCCAGTAAAAGGACACTTTCCTATGTCACCACACTACGTGGCCACTCGCAAGGCGTTTCTCAAGTGCATTTCCCAGGCTTCGTAGAAAACATTTTAATCTCTGGAGGCAATGATGGTGTTTGCAATATCTGGAAGCTGGACGGCATTATGAATTCAGATCCCCAGAGTAATGGTGTACAACGTCCACATCAGAATGGTGTGGCACACCATAATGGGGTCGGACACCACTCACATGCCATCTCCAATACGCCTTCCTCTGGGATCGCAGGTCAGGGAGCTTCCTCGGACACAGGGTGGAGTTCCAGCAATAGTGACACGAGTACAAATCCTGACACAAACACCAGCCTGTCACCAAGACCGTGTTATGGAATACAACACTCCGAAAAAATCAACTGGATTACATCGGGGGCAACGGCCACAAGAAGGTTTCTGATTTTAGCAGACAGTACAAATGAAGCGACCATCTATAGTTATCCTGATCAGTGATTTGTTGAAAAACACTGTTTTATCTATTGTAAATTTTTTTTTTACTTGTCAGATGCATTATATTACAAGTATTCATGGTATTATGGAAACGTGTTCTTGTTCACCTCACAGCGTTCACCTCACTAGTCCATTGAACAGATACTACAGTGTATTTGTATTGTCTGACCAGTAATTGAGAGGCCATATGTTTATCTAAAGTCTAGACTGAATTGAGTAGTCATGTTTGTACTCCAGTATGGCCCAGAGCAGGTTTGGCATCTTACCACAGATTGTCACCCTTGTGTGGGTTTGACTCCCACAAGTGGTAAAGCTGAGGTAACTCTCCAGTAGTCTTGTTACCATTACTTTACTATTCATTGTTTTTGGGTGTAAAACTACATAGAATAGAAATGATTAACTTTGAGGACCAATTTGAGGTGAAGTTGTCCGAGAACAATTACACAACTGTTGATATGACAGTAATACACTCTGCTTAGTTCACTCATTTAACCTTTAGTGAGAGCTCAAACAGTACAAGTCTTCCAGAAAGAAGTTTTGAGGGTTGAAACACTTGAAATGTTAAAAGATTTGTGGATGTACTTCTAAGTTCTGATGGTTCTTCTGAATATTCAGTTTAAACATTGAATCCAACTATTACTGAATTTGAGAACATAAGAGGGGTTCTCCTGTTTGTTATGGAACTCAAATTGAAATATATGTAAATGTGCTCCATTTTGTCCTTTTATTGAGTCAGTTGCTGAGGGTGGGAGTTTACAGTAGTGTCTTTGTATGGAAATGATCTGCTTACTCCCCAAACGTACATTCACTGGACATGCACATTGTTTTCAGGTTGTTTTTACCCCACAGCTATTAAAGGCTTTGACCTTGCCGCAGTGACCTTAAGTTTGGAAATGTTGTCCAGGGTAGATCTCAGCAACCGTAAAGTTTAGGAAGTTGATAATTGGTAGAGATGTTAGTTAGGGGTTTGTAGGTCTGCAATGTCATGGTGTGACCTTGATTTGACCTTTGACCTTGCCATAGTGACCTTGACCTATAAAATCTTGTCTGGGCTATATCTCAGTAACCGTATGGTGTAGAAAGTTGATACATGGTAGGGACATTGGTTAGGGGGGTGTAGGTGTACAACGTCATGGTGTGATCTTGATTTGATCTTGCCGCAGTGACCTTGACCTATAAAATCTTGTCCGGGCTATATCTCAGAAACTGTAAGGTGTAGGAAGTTGATACTTGGTAGGCACATTGGTTAGAGGGTGTACGTGTGTAACATCATAGTGTGACCTTGGTTTGACCTTTGACCTTGCCGTAGTGACCTTGACATATAAAATCTTGTCCGGGCTATATCTCGGAAACCGTAAGGTGTAGGAAGTTGATACGTGGTAGGGTCATTGGTTAGGGGGTGTAGGTGTGCAACGTCATGGTCTGACCTTGATTTGACCTTGACGTAGTGACCTTGACCTATAAAATCTTGTCCAGGCTATATCTTGGAAACGGTAAGGTGTAGGAAGTTGATACATGGTAGGGTCATTGGTTAGGGGGTGTAGGTGTGCAACGTCATGGTGTGACCTTGATTTGACCTTGACGTAGTGACCTTGACCTATAAAATCTTGTCAAGGCTATATCTTGGAAACCGTAAGGTGTAGGAAGTTGATACGTGGTAGGGTCATTGGTTAGGGGGTGTAGGTGTGCAACGTCATGGTGTGACCTTGATTTGACCTTTGACCTTGCCGTAGTGACCTTGACCTATAAAATCTTGTCCAGGCTCTATCTTGGAAACCGTAAGGTGTAGGAAGTTGATAGTTGGTAGGGTCATTGGTTAGGGGGTGTAGGTGTGTAGTGTCATGGTGTGACCTTGATTTGACCTTGCCGTAGTGACCTTGACCTATAAAATCTTGTCCAGGTTATATCTTGGAAACCGTAAAGTGTAGGAAGTTGATACTTGGTAGGGATATTTGTTAGGGGGTGTAGGTGTGCAGTGTCATGGTGTGATCTTGATTTGACCTTGCCGTAGTGACCTTGACCTATAAAATCTTGTCCAGGCTATATCTTGGAAACCATAAGGTATAGAAAGTTGATACTTGGTAGGGACATTGGTTAGGAGATGTAGGTGTGTAGCGTCATGGTGTGACCTTGATTTGACCTTTGACCTTGCCATAGTGACCTTGACCTATAAAATCTTGTTTGGGCTATATCTCGTAAACCGTAAGGTCTAGGAAGTTGATACATGGTAGGGACATTGGTTGGGTGTGCAACGTCATGATGTGACCTTGATTTGAACTTTGGCCTTGCCGTAGTAACCTTGACCTATAAAATCTTGTCTGGGCTATATCTCGGAAACTGTAAGGTGTAGGAAGTTGATACTTGGTTGGGGGTGCAGATGTGCAACGTTATGGTGTGACCTTGATTTGACCTTGCCGTAGTGACCATGACCTTTAAAATTTTGTCCAGGCAATGTCTCTGAAAGGAAGTAGAAACTTGACAGTTGGTAGGGACATTGCTTAGGGGTTGTAAGTGTGCATCATAATTTTAGCTTACTGATTAATGCTGTCATCTTGCTATTGAATTGTCTCTTTTTTAATACTTTATCTTTACATACATTTTCCTTTTCTCTTAGATGTTATTTTCTCTACTTAAACATCATTTTGAACATAATATAACTGACACTGCTCTGAAAGTATCCCGATCTTTGTACTGTTTCACTACTTCTATATCTCATGGTGTTGAAAACTATTTCCCCAGGTTGTGGGGTACGGGCATCTCTGATGCTATTTTTACTCGGTTGCTTCTGAGAGTGGGTCACGAGAGGGTGGGGATACAATTCAAAAGAATTTGAATATAGTTATGGCTGGGTCATAATAAGAAGAATAAAACACCAGACCTTGTTGTGCCTCAAAGTTTTCAGTTTCCCCTTTGGATTAAACAATTCAAAAGCTTTCTGTGCAGGTTGAGCCCCGTGTTATGTATGGTAAGTTCGATGTGGTAATTTAAGAATCTTACAAAATACTGTTCAAAGCAGTGCTAACTTCAGAGAATACACTAGTTCAGTTAGAATTTTATTCACACAATAAATACAGAATTGTAAAGCTAGATTATCTTTTACACGAAAAAATATGCGCAGATATTACTAAATAAAAAAAAAAAATTGAAAAAAGTAAAATGGAAAATAATTATCAATTCACCAATTTATCTCCAAATATTTCTGGTTGACAACATTAAATAAATCACAAAATCAGATCACTTGTACAGACCATCAATATGGTTTTGTACATATTTTGTACAACTCGACTGTAAAAGTGATAACTTGTATAAAATCCTAACTTTTATACTATGTATATATATATTTTTTGCAAAATTTACACCTAAAAATTGATGCCCATTTCTTTCACCATTTTCTTCTAATTCAAGTGACAGTGTTGTTTTTACTGCATTCTTTGCACTTTATAAATACTAACACTCGACTACATAAATACATGTATATGAAACCCTCGGGGTAATTCAAAAATTCACACATTATCACAGTAAGTGGGATTTCTTTATTCCTTCCCTTGATGTTCACTGAAGATGCATCCATAAATGCCCAAAACAAACGTTTTATCTAAATCATTACCCGCTCTGTAATCTATCTCAATGTGTGTTAATACAAGCTAAATCTAACCTAATGAAAGAATTGCCCCATAAAATGTGACCTTTACCTCCACTCCTAAAACTGTGAGTAACAGACTGCCAAGTCAGGTGAAAACAACTACAGAGCACTCCAAGAAAAGGATGCAAAAAGAATTTAAAAACATGAAGACATATTGTATTGATATGAAAAAGAATTAAAAAACATGAAGACATATTGTATTGATATGACAATTTTTCTATATCTTAAAAAAAAACTACCCAACTATAAATATTTCTTTTTGCTTTCAAAAAATAACACTTTGAGTACGACATTAAAACTATGTGTGAGTATAAATTTGACACAGAAATAACAAAAATCTAAAAACAAATCTCATGCTTTGGTTTGAGGATGTAATTTGTTTTACCACAAGTGAGGACAAATGATTTTGAGACACTCCCTAATAAATGAAGAAATACTTTCCAGGATTCAGTGAAGCTGGATGTTGTATTAACCCAAATATAACCTCCAATCAGCATGAAAACTGCATCAGGAAACATGTGACCAGAACACATATTACACAGACTGAAAGAAATTAACATGAGAATTAATCTACAACTATCTGTTCTGCTGAGACGTTCTTCCAAATACAACACTTTTTGTAATGACCTCCAAGCAGTAATGTACCAGTCTCTGCATACTTCCATGACATATGTGACCTAGTGATAAAATGTCATCAAATTGTGTACACTCAAATTTCTGTATTTACAAAACACGACTGCAGGCAACATGACTGGATTACTGTACACATCAATTAGCACTGGCATCAATTTGTAGAACTGGTATGCAGGTGCCAATCTACACTCATTGACTAAAACACCCACCTCCCCCTTTATCTGACTGTT
This sequence comes from Sabellastarte sp. h YS-2021, assembly GCA_964017235.1. Taxonomy (NCBI): domain Eukaryota; kingdom Metazoa; phylum Annelida; class Polychaeta; order Sabellida; family Sabellidae; genus Sabellastarte; species Sabellastarte sp. h YS-2021. Next base: position 2,378,376 of record OZ024931.1, read on the forward strand.
TTCAAGTACTCTGGTAAAAAAAGTGTCTGGTTTAACAAAAAAGATGCTGACATTGTAGTAACATGGGCAAATGAAGGCAAAAATCTCAAACCTGATAAAGTATGTTTCAGAGTGAAAACTGGAGTCAGAGTTGGCACATTTGGAACTCTGAGGATTTTAGTGAATATTTCCATACCTTATTTCTGACTTGCCCAGAGCGAGTGGTATCTCACAGGGAAGGACTCCTGCTTGCTCAACTGTTACATTACTTTGGAATAATATTCAGAAATTAACTTCTACTTTGGCATTATGATAAAGAAGAATTCCTCATACAGGGACTAAAAAGCCCACAAGGGTTGATTTTTTTACAAAATAAGTGAAGCAGACACAATGCCAAGAATGATTCCATGTCATTTTGATATTCTATCAGAAAAACAACAAGCGCCCCGCAGGTGTTGTATTCAGCTGACTTACAAGGAGATATTCACTGAAACTCTCACATGCTGATGGTTTCAGCAGAACAACCGTGCACTGTACAATTGTATATGTAAGACCTCGAATCCTGTAGGCAATAAATCTAAAACAGCATACAAGCAGAGACCAGCACTTTGTACAGTAGCTTCTTTCCTTATACATTAAAAGCACTTGGTGTACTGACTACACAAGAAAAGCAAAAACATGATTAATAATTTGTGACAAAAGATAATAACATGGTCCACCAACGATATTATTGCAAGAGAGAATTATCACAGAAAAACAAGACGCATGTAAAGATACTTATTTACAAGTACAAATCATTGTACATATATACATATTATTTAAGAATATCTCCTTGAACTACACAATTATGCCTGTATGCTACCTTTTAGGTGAGTCTGCGCCGGAACACACTGCCGATACAAGACATCCTAACAAAATAATCCTTGTTGATAAAGAACTCAACATGCTAATCTCCTCATTAGTTGTGTGACCTTCCCTCTGAAATGAGATTCTTCACAGAAAACAGCCACACGATATAAATGTTGTATTGATAAGACCAGATAGAGATCCATCTTAGATTATAAATCTTGTTCATTTTATAACAACACTGAAGTAAGAAACAAAAAAATCAAACAATGAAATGGCAATGCTCCATCTTTTCTTATTATTTTAAACTTTTCGCTTTTTCAATGATAAAATTTTTGAATCCTCTCCACAATAACAGAGTCATGGATTTACATCTGTAAAAAAACAACAGTAAGTACATTTGCAGAATATATAAAGTCAAGGACCAAATACCACAATGAAGCCGGCTTAGCCTTAATTCAAGAATGGAATGCTTTCAATACCACTGAACAAAATGATAACATAATTCTGTTTGAAATGAATCAGTGTGGACAATCACAGACTACACCAACATATTTGTCTCACACCAAAGTTTCATACTTTCAGCTTTACCAGTTTCCACAGTGTGGCCAGGACATTAATGGAGATATTGAGATAAATGCCAAATAAAACCCACAACAAAGCACCGACTTAACAACAATATAAACAGCTGTCACATCAGAAGTACAGAGGATGTCCGTAAGGACCAGAGTGGTGAAGTATATTTTTATAACAAGGGCACTTGGAGACCACAAACCTCTGCCAACATGTCCAATAATTATATTGCTTATGAGTTTTGTGATGAAAAATCCATTAAAAAAATTCCTGGGTCCAGAAGGTGATCTGGATTACAACCCAAATGTTCAGAGTACCATTAATAACATTTACTGAAAATGTCATCACAATCTGTCCATCACTTTTTAGTTATTTTGCAGACCACTAATTCCAGCCTTGGTGGAGGTCAAAGTACTGCCATATCAGAGTCCTGGTCTACATAGTACAAATACAAGGAATACCGCCATGTTTTCTGTTCTATTGGGTGAGCGTGTTAGACACCAGTCATGGCGTCATAGCAGTAACAGATTAAATCAAAATATACTTAGCCAAAAAAAGAATAACTGTAAAATTTACATACAAAGAAAGACAGTCGCTTGGGAAGACGCTGCAATAATCTAAAATAGAATGGCAAATTTGTACATTTGTAATTACAAACAAACTAAGCACTGAAAGCATTGTCATGGAAAATACTGGAGCAGATTCCTTTTTAAATGACCTTTAAAAATGTTATAATATCTTTACAATAATATCAACAGAACATTAATACCAGACAAAGAAGACAAAAAGAAAACAAAATGCAAAGATAAACAATGGATTTCCTGATCCTCAGTATGAATACATAATGTCCAGGGAAGCAACAGAGGACAAAAAGACACAAGTCTATAAAGGCAGTAAGGCTCAACTCCTTTCAGTTGAAGTCTGATCAGCAGAAATTCTTTTTAATCAGTTTAATCAGTTGCGTGAAGGTCTCCCAGCAAGTACTAGCAGCTTGTGAGAGGGCCCCACTCACATTCACACTGATCTAGGAATTCTGGATGAGAAGACATAGTCTTCTGTTGTCTTAAGATTCACTTTGACAAAGTTCACACAAAACAGATAATCACAAGACCGATATGACACTCGGTGTTTTAACCAAATTTTAAAAAAGTCAATTTTTAACAAACGCTTAAATGTAAAAACTTAACAAAACAACACAAAGTGATATTTTTTACGAAGAATACAGGAGATAATGATGTTGTTACTTGTGAGATTACAGTAACGACATCTTCTAGCTTCAACATTCAAGTCAGATCTTCAAGTTATAAGTTCAATACACAGGTGTAAACATCCCCACACAAGTGGAATATCTGTGAGATCGTCTCAACAACTGCACGACGTCCTGTAATACCCGTGGTACTAACGAGGCTCTTTCCTCATAAAATTCCTGACAACAGGTCACCAACAAAGCTCCCAGCCTCCATACGTCAATGCACAAACAATTAAAAGGTCACATACACTAAACTGTAACAACAGATGAGTATTCTGCAAACACTGAGAAAACACCCAGCAAACTAAACATGTGTACACTGATACAGAAAGCAAACTATCAATGTCTTTGCAAGACTTATAACGTCAAAATAGATAACAAAAAAACTGTACAAAACTATCTTGATTTTCTGATATGCTGACAGTTACCATAAGCTATAGAAATAGCACATCAAACAGAAAGATATACAATAGAATGCTGAAATATATTGTACCCTAACACTGGTGTCTGATACAGAAGGCTGTACAACACAGAATACTACGGTTGTTTTTCAAACCTAAAACTGTTCCCGACATTTCATAATATAACAGACACCTGGGGGACACGGCAGACAGTCACACACTGCTGGGACGATGAATGGACAAAGACTCATTTAGGCACATCGATATGTATAGAGAAAAAAATACTGAATAATACTTTAGAAAAATATTGGGTTTCTGCAATCACTACAAATATAGTTATAAAAGTGGTCCCTTGTACCCCCTGTAGAACTATGTACACAAGGCTCTATACCAGCCAACCATATACCAGCCCATGGTTTCAGTCTTTTATTTTACATCCACTCCTGCGGGGATTCCCAATCCTGATGAAAATACTTGTTTTTGTAGATGTCTAGGTATCTAACATGGACAACTAACTCTCTGCTAATAATGTAAAATAACTCCTATATGTTTAGTATCCCTTTATATTTACTGTGGCCTTCCTTTCACCCTCATAGCTGTCTTAAAATATTGACACGACTGAAAGGTTTCTATATTTAAAGATTTCCTATTCTCCTACTCATAAGAAACAGAAGCTATTTAAAAGTGTATGGATGTCTGTTCTAATAGCAACAGTATCTGGTCGTAGTGGAGAGTAATACAATATAACACGGATCCAGTGGAGGGATTCTGACAATACTGCTCAGTGAATGCACTTCAATCAGTCACTCAAGTTTGTCACTTACATTTTATGAGAACACTGCAACTTGTTCAGAATGAAGCTTTAGTCTGCACTGAAATACTTCCGTCTCCACCAATTAAAATGTAAATATTGCTTCTTCTTGAAAGTTTTTACAGCAAGTAACAATCTTTACTGGGTGACTAACAGATACTTAGTTTGTGCCGTCAAACCTTGGAACTGACGGTCAATGAGCTTTCTTAAAGGGTAAAATATACACACAGACTCGCAAATATTCCTTGTCTATTCTTAGCCACACAGTGAAGAATCTTTCTTCAATTTTACATTTTAGAAAAGTCACTTTTACAAAGATTCAATAAAAATAAAGACAGAAGAGTTGCTTATTTTTTAAATTATTTTACAAGCTTTTACACAGCTTTATGCTAAAAAATTTAACAGTGACATAGTGGAATTATTCTTTATAAGCAGAAAAAATGTCACATAATTTCTTCCTGTTTATAAAGAATCTCTGTGAAACACTATTGTGCCAATTAGTGTGAAACAATGATCCACCAGTTATTGTCAACTTTTTACTGAAGGTTAATGCATTACAATATAATACCAACTGACATGGTACGACATTAGAACAATGACACTATATCATACAGAGATGTGGATAAAATGTATACATAACATTACCACAAACACGCTCCCACCTCACTGCCTAGACCTGCCTCAATATCTCAGGCTGATGCAGAAGATGGCAGACACAGAGTGAGAGAAATCTGAACAACACCGTGTAAAGCCATCAATCAGGGAAGTCTACCAACACCACAGATCTAATTATTCTACAGCTTAAAACAGGGTGACACGAAGTCAAAGTCACAACAAGACAAAAGCCTAATCTTGTCACACTATTCAGCAAATGTAAGAAAAAATATCAAAAGATCAGGTTACAGGCCTTCCTGCGTTATGTGATGCTTTTCTCACTTGTCACCCAGTGCAGAGAATGTACAACAGAACCCGTTACTACATTTTAACTCTATCAGAATTGATGCAGCAACAAACACTGCTGGTCATTAGGTTACAGACCTTGCCGCGTTATGTGATGCTTTTCTCACTTGTCACCCAGTGCAGAGAATGTACAACAGAACCCGTTAATACATTTTAACTCTATCAGAATTGATGCAGCAACAAACACTGCTGGTCATTAGAGACTGTCTTGCTATTAATTCTTGAATCACCATAAGAGTCCAAATATATTTCTTATCCCTTGAATTTCAATAAAAAAAACAATGAAAAGATCCCCAATGCCCCGTCTCACTGTGCTTCTGTATTTCACTTTACTGCCTGTCCGTGGCGTGGAATCCCGGGTTGATGCTACCAGTGGTCTGCGCATCACTCGGCATGTGTTGCTCCACCTCTAATGTGGCGTACAGCGGGTTCTGTACTGGATCCACCTCCTCCTTCTGCACAGACACCTCATTAGGTCGTCTCGACATGCCATTACCATTGGAAACGTGGTCCTGACTCATGGCGTTACTGTCGTTTGGGGACAGGGGAGGTTTGCGGTCACATGGCTGGTAATCTGAAGGAGTCAGGCTGTTCTGGAAATCACTGGATGATTCGCCACGAAAACCCGCAATCTGAAGAAACATTTGTATGAAGTGAGGGAGTTATTAAAGAACTGTGAAATGTGATGAGGTTACACTCTTGGTGTCACATTTTTATGGCTATCATCACTTGAGGTCACAAGACTGCTAATCTGAAGGATTGAGACTGTTAACAAGGCAATTGCAGGATGACTTGCCATCAAAGCCCAACAATCTAATGCAAGAAGAAACATTTGCACAAGGGAAGATATCAAAGAACTAAAAGTGACATTCAGTCAATATACATTCTGAGGAGTGGACATGTTTGGTTTCATTAGGGTTTCATCAGGGTAGCAGTCTGAAGGATTCAGACTCTTATCATAGAAATCACAGGAAGACACACTATGAGAACAGAAGGAGGACAAATGTAAGGAGATTAGACTTGTTATGAGACAAGTGGGCACACATACAGCCCTGTAATATCGCTATGCTGCCAGGAAAAGATTGTGGGCAGATAATAAGTTTGTACAATGATACAACAGAAAGTTTGTAGATCAGGTTGCTATCTGGCAATTGATTGCTTAAGTCAGATATTCTCAGGCTGGTACTGGGACTGAGAAGAGACTACATTTCTGAAATACTGAAACAAAATATTATAGCCGACACAATAATTATCAGTACAGATTAGGGGTGTTGCGGTAGTGATTTTTCCCTTCCGGTTTCACGTCTTGTACTTCCCGGTCGGTTACCCGTTAAGGCGTTAACTGTCTCTTATTGGACAAAACATGAGAACAAATTGTTTTCCATACTGTGAAACAGGAATTGTAACATGACACAAATGTGTCCTCGATTCTGATTGGCTGAACGACGAAATATATGGTAGCTATGAATTATCACTCATCATCGCTGTTGTTTCACAGTAAAACGCAAATAAAAGTGGATTATGACATTTTTTTTGTATGTAAGGTTAGTAAAGTTACTTTACATTGAAGTTTAAGTGGAAAACCGGTAGCTGAACTTTATGGCAGTTTGTAATAATTTATTTACCATACCGACAATACCGGTACTACAGCAACACTCCTAGTACAGCTAATGGTAAAACTTACAGTATTATAAAAATACAATGAAACTCGATCCGAAAATGAGAAACTCGGATGTTTACCAGGCAACTCACTTCAATAAGGGCAGGTTAAGTTGACACCAAAACATGACCAATTACTGAGTAAACCATTTACACAATATGCATTATTTCTGTAAAAGTCCAAGCTCACTGTGAGGTCACATGAACATGCTAATGAGTGACTCACCTCAACTCGTGCAGGTTTGCTGAAGCTGGAGTTTTCAAACACGACAGAGCTGGAGTCTGTGAACCTCATGTGTGAGTTCTTGTCTCTCAGTCGCCTGAAAACAACAGAGAGAGATTTTAAAGGCCATTTCAGATTTGCAAACCAGTTTTAACGCATGTAGTTAATCAGTCATTGGACTGAATACAGAGCATAGAAAATATTGTACTCTTTAAATATGAGAAAACATTAAACTTGTGACTTCAATACTTTTATCGGGGACAACATGACTAACAAGTACAAAACATTTGAGCACCAGATATTTAAGCATCTCAAATATCCAAACTACTCCGTGTATGTTCTCTATAAGCTGAATTAAGAAATCTCAAATGCTCAACCATGAACTTGCAGAACTTCCAATGCTTGATATTTTATGCCAAGAGTTATGAAACTGTAGATTTAAAACTCAATGAAAAATACTCTAATAAACACAATGATTTTTTTTTTTTTTTTTACAAAACTGCGACTTTTACAACCTGTTTTTGACTCTAATGTGAAAAGACTGCACACTTGTAAATTGTAGAACATATTGACACTAGTGCTTTACGAAGCTGTACTTACTGGACCAACAAGTATGCCAGAATGAAGACAATGAGACCAACTAGAAGGAGGCCCAGAGCCACACCCACGCCAATACCCACCGACTCCTTGCTGTCTGCTGAAAAACATAAAAACCCACTGTGTATGTGATGTAATCAAAGCAATCTCTGCACTGATGGAATGTCATAAGATTCTGTCAAAACCACTGTCTTTGTTGTCTACTGAAAAACAGAGCCACAGAGTGGAGACATGTTGAGTGTTGGGGGCATCTCTACAACAGTTTTACTTGTTGAGACATGTCAGGCGTTGGGTTAGTGTTCTGGGCACCTCTACATCTACTTAACCAGAACTTCTACAAACCAGGCTGAAGTTAAATTGGAAAAGACTGTCAACTGGGACATTCATTTGGGGAAGCTTGGAGTACTTTTTGCTTCTAGTGACAACAATTTGTATTTGCGGGAGAAACTTTGGTGTTTCAGTTTACATCATGAGCTATAGATCTTACGTTTACGTTTCACCGAGCATATTTATGGCATTTGTATAAAAGTGTGCAGTGGAAAAAAGTCCTAATGAATGTGCTTAATAGCTCACACAACTTAATCCTCACTCTTTTACCAATCAATGCTTTGTTACAGAGTAAATTGAATACAAGCAGAACTGGCATAAACTGAATTTAGGTATAAGCCAGTTTTGAGGTCCTTTCATAAAAATATTGTATTTTGGAGTCATGAATTCCTCTGTTCCAGATTACAGATAGGTGGAAACTCAAAAAAACTTCACCTCACATGTAAGTTTCACTTAATTGTGAGTGGAAGTAAGGCCAAAACTAGAGCCAAATTCTGTGGATATTGGACATTCTGGTTATAGAGTCGACTGTGACTCCCAAACTCATGACAGAACAATCCTCCAGGGTACTAAAGTCCCAAAGGGAAAGTCCAAACTAACATCATAACCCAAAAGCATTCAACAGGAAGGGGATAGTTCAGTGTGAAGGTTTCTTTATCACCTCTGCGTGTCCAATAGCAATATGATGATTGAACTATAATTACACTTGCTTTATGTGGCCTAGTGGCTAACAACACTTGCCTGTGAACACAGAGGAGCTGACTTTGATCCCAGGTACAGGCAGGTACATAGTGGTTTGGGTGACTACTTAAAATGGCAGTACTCAGTCACTGGGTCATATTCAGCAGATTAAAGAACCCCATGGACATTGATAACTTCTTATCCTTGAGACTCTATCTTTCAGTAAGGAGAATATCAGATACTGGAGAGCTTGGGCTGTGTTACTCAAGTTGGGTAGATCAAAGAACACTTTGAGTCCTGTAGTGAGGGGGATAGATACCACACAGAGTGTTGACAGACAAAGCAATACAATCTTAGACTGTAAAGATTAAGTGCCATAAAAAGTTCAAATTACATATAGCATGTTTTACATAATCATGACACATGAACAAAATTCACAATATTCCATTGTGACAAAAGTTGGAACATGAATTTCATACAAAACAGTTCACAAAGTGAGAGACTCGACTATTACGATAACAGTTTTTTAATCAAAACACATTTGAAAATTTTAATTACTTAAATTGAAAATTTTAATTACTTAAATGTAGCTTTTATAAGCTACAAGCTTACCATGTGGGACTTAATGCTGTTCTCGGGTTGCCACACCTGGGGCCAACGTCTTAGAAAAAAGATCATTCTTGTTAGCCACCGGATATACTGGTAGTTGTCGTCACGTGATAACTTCTGACCAATCGCCCTACTTTCTCGTTGAAATTTTCTAAAACCTACCCCTCAGCTGTAAACAGTGGGGAGGCACGTTGGGACACTCCTAAGTCCCACATGGTAAGCTTGTAGCTTATAAAAGCTACATTTAAGTAATTAAAATTTTCAGTTTTATTACGCTACAATAGCTTACCATGTGGGACTTGATGCTGAATTCAACCGCCCGGTGGCGGGATTACAGCTGAGACTGGAAGATATGTCATTTTTTCTAAGATTTTGAATTAATATGTACAGAATAGTGCCAGAAATACCAGTCTGAGTCCCATTTACAGTGCCCTGATCCCGAAGACCGGGCCTGTAACGAGCCAAAAACCTAAATAAAATGAGACAGTGCTGAAAACTGTCTAGATGTTTGATTGTAGGACGGAAGTACAGCAGAGCTCACTTCGAGGTCTAAGGGTCCCTGAGGGCCCTTCACTAGTGACTGACCAACCCATGGTTGGACATCTCATAAATTTTGTAACCTGAATATGAGATTAATGACAACTAAATAAGTCCTTAATAGAAATTACTTGATAACTAAAAACAAAATGACCTTACCCGTAACATCTTGAAGGTAAAGGAATACCTAGATCCTGGGAGAGACTCCTGAAGACTTGGTTGTAGCGGATGTGCCCCCCCTTTTTTTTCTTTCCGAGGACAACTGGTCTGAGGGGAAGGATCCAGGACTTGTTGTGACGCCACTACGGGTCCCAGATACATATTGTTGTCGGTGTCGGACTAAGTGAGGTCTTTAAGGTAAAAATTTGTAAATGTGTTGTGAGCTTTCCAGTGACAGGCTTGCATGATTTGGTCCACCGATACCCCACCGTAAAAGGCCTTAGAGGCCGCGAAAGCCCGGATGTCATGCGCTTTAACTTGGCCCAAGTCCAGGGCTTGTTGATCTGCTTGTTTGTAACAAAGTAGAATGGTTTGTTTCAACCATGAAGAGAGTGTAGCGGGTCTGATGTCTGAGGTATGTCCTTTCTTAAAGGAGATGAAAAGGAGAGAACGAGACCCTCTCAGGTCTTTTGTTCGGTCCAGATAAAACCTCAGGGCCCGCACAGGACACAGGGTCCTGTCTTCTTTAAATTGTCTATCTACAATGGTAGTCAAAGCAGGAATAGTCACCGGAGACACACTTTGAGAACCTTCTCTTGCTAGTTGGTTTTTGGCTATGAAATCAGAAGAAGGGAACAAGGCGACCTTTTCCCATTGGCCTAGATAAGATACTTTGTTTGCGACCCAGGCATGGATTTCGCTGCGGCGCTTGCCGGAGGCCAAAGCTAGCAAGAAAGCAGTTTTGAGAGTAAGATGTTTGAGGTCTGTGTCTTTCATGGGCTCAAATGGTGCTTTTGTGAGCTCGTTGAGGACAACAGAAAGGTTCCACTTGGGTAAATTTCTGGAACTTTTGGGACGATCCCTGTGAAAACTGGAGAGTAACCTGTGAAGGTCTGCATTATGTGCAATATGGAGGGCCGTTGGGCCCAAAGTGTCAACGATTGCAGTCCTGTAACCATCAATGGTCGAGGGGCGCCTGTTTAGGTCTTGGTACAGGTACATGAAAAAATCTGAGATTTTTTTCACAGATGGAGTGGAGAAATCCACCGAATCTTCTCTGCACCATTTTTCAAATAGGCGCCACTTTGACTTGTAGATGGTCCTTGTTGATGAATGCTGAGGGGCAGCAATTCTCTCTGCCACCTCCACAGAGAAGCCTTGTTCTTGGAGTTGTCCGCTCCTAGACACCAGGCATGGAGATTCAGCTGCTGGGGGTTGTTGTGGAACACATACTTGTGGGACTGTTTGAGTAGGGTCGTTGACACTGGGAGTTGTAGTGGGATCTCTGTTGAGAGCTGCACTAGGTCCCAAAACCAGGGCATCCCTGGCCAGCCTGGGGCTATCACGATGATCAGGCAATGACATTGCTTGATCTTTTGGATCACCTTGTGAAGGAGAGCCGTAGGAGGGTAAGCATAGGCCGTGAGGTTGGTCCAGTTTATGTTTAGAGCATCTATGTCCCAGGCCCTTGGGTCTGGGATAGGAGACACGTCAGGTGGGAGCTTGTGGTTCAGGTGAGTGGCAAATAAGTCTACATGAGGTGTGAACCACTTCTGGCAGATCTGTTTGAACACCTGTGGGTGCAGAGACCATTCTTTTGACTGCACTTGGTTGGACCTGGACAGTAGGTCGGCCATCACATTCAGGCAGCCTGGAATGTGCCTGGCTTTTAATGTTATGTGGTAGTGATGGCACCAGGTCATGATCTTCCACATCTTCCACACATCTCTGCTGGGTGAGTTCCTCCTTGTTTCTTGATGTAGGCTACCACTGTTGAGTTGTCTGTAGGAACTAACACTGTTTGGTTCTGGCACTGGTCCTTGAAGTCTTGAAGGGCCAGGGAGACTGCCTTCAATTCTAGGACATTTATGTGGACCCTTTGTAGAATTTTGGTCTAAGTGAGCGCCCCAACCTTCGTTTGAGGCGTCGGTAAAGAGTTGGATACTGTGGTCTTTGGGATGAAGGTCTGCACCTTTCATCACGTTTGAGGGATTTTGCCACCAATCTAGGTGGGCTGCAATGGCTTCTGTCCAAGGAAGGAGGTTGTCCAGCGACTGAGGATATCTCCAGTGCTCCTTGAGATGAAACTGAAAGGGCCTCATGTGAAGGCGTCCCTCCAGGACCATTTTCTCCGTTGAGGCTAGCAACCCAATTAGAGACATCAAACATCTTGCAGTCAAAACACGTTTTGACTTGAGTCGTAGGATCAAATCCTGAAGTTTGAGCCATCTCTCTTGAGTGGGTTTTACAAGGGCTGAATCTAGGTGGTATTCGTAGCCCACGAACGAAAACACCTGAGTAGGTTTCAGTTCTGATTTTTCCTGATTTATTATCCACCCCAAGGACTGAGTTAGGTCTACCACCGCCTGTGTGTTCACTTGGGCTTCCTCCCGAGACTGGGACCTGATCAGCCAGTCGTCCGGGTATTGGTGAATTCTGAGTCCTCTTGAGAGGGCCATTAGTTTCACTTCCTTTACGATCATTGTAAAGACCTGGGGGGCTGTAGCCAGTCCGAACGGGAGGGAGGTGAACTGGAACACCTGAGCCTTGTAGCAAAACCTTAGGTATTTCCTTGAGTTTGGGTGGATGGGGATGTGCAGGTAAGCGTCCGACAGATCTATCGACGATACCCACTCCCCTGGAATCAGGGAGGTCCTGATGGACTCTGGAGTTTCCATTTTGAACTTTTCTACGTGTAGAAAAGTGTTGAGCCTGCTTAAGTCTATGACTGGCCTCCACCTTTGGTGAGGCTTGGGTACTAGGAACAGGTGACTGTAAAACCCGAGAGATTTTACATTTTCCACCCTTTCGATAGCGTTCTTTGACAGAAGAGACTGGATACAAGTGGCCAAGGCTTGGTCTTTTTGTTGGGCCTTGTACTCTGACAGAATCAGAGGAAATCTGACCAAGTTTGGCTTTGAACGGAATGGCAGAACATAGCCATTGGTGATAATGTTTAACACGTTTTGAGAACATTTGTTTGTTAGCCAGTCTCTCCTGAAAGAACGGAGGCGACCTCCTACTGGTGGACTGAGTGAGGTTTTGGAGGAGTCATTGGGAAGGGGGGTTTCCACGCCCCCTTCCCCTATTGTGGGGTCGAAAACGACCCCTGGAGCCTCTGAAGTTGGGTTTTCCTCTTCCCGAGGGAAAGGACTGGTTACTGCTTTGAGAGGAATTGCCCCCATAGGGGCGTTTCCTGTAGGAGCCTCTTTTCTTGTGGGGACCACGAAAGGGCTTATTCTGGTAGGGTGCGCAACCCTGAGAGTCTTTTGAGGTTCCTTTTTTGAGAAGGAAGTCCTCACCTTCCTTCACGAGTGGAGACTCGAACAAGGACGAGTCCTAAAAGGACGAGTTCCTAAGTTCTTGGCGTCTCGTTTCTCCTAACTGTGGATGTAAGAGAGTCATCTCGGCTTCGCGCCTAAGCAAGCCGGTATTAGCCATAGAATATAGCTCTCTCTGGAGAATATGGGCTAGAGATTTGCTGAGACAGGTGAGGGCCCTGTGTTGAATAAGGACTGTTTTATTCCAGAAATCCATGTACTCCGCTACTTCCTCATATCCGCGCTTTGCTGCTTTCTCAGGATTGGCACCTTTCTGAATCTGAGATTTAATCTTCTTGACAGTTGACTTAATGCTATGTTGGCATTTTTCCAAGGAAGCATTACAAGAAGAGGAAGTTTTGGCAAAGGCAGCGGTGAAGTTGAGGGTTGAGATATTTTGTCTAGCCTGATGTTCCAGCTCCTTGAGAACTGGCAGGGGAACTTTGGCTACTGGGGCCCCAGGAGGTCTAGGAGTAATACAGATCTTGGCAAAGTCTGTCTTCAACTCCTGAATTTTATCCTGAAATGTGGGCTGTCCCACCTTGTACCACTTAGAAGTGGAAGGAGGAGGCTTGACATATTTGCCCTCAGATAAATTGGCAGCTTTAAAGTCATGTTGAAATTTATCAAAGGCGTCCTTGATAACTGAGCTAAGGGGCAGAATAGAGGAAGGACCTCTAGGTCTGAGCTCTTGACGGCCTTTTTCATCGTCCAGACCCAACACTGAAGTTGAAGACCTAGGCATAGAATCCCTGGGGTCAAGGAGAGAAAGAATACGCCTGAAGGTGTCTACTTCTTCAGAGTATTGTGAGGGTATGTCAGACAGAGCTACTTCCCTATAATAAGGTGGGTCTGGATCATGTTGTGGAAGGTCTTGATCAGAAGCTGCTGCTGAGGGCTGAGCCCTAGAGGGCTTAGAAGACCTGTGTCTGGCTACAGGGGACTGATCTTCCTCTGAAGAAGATGACACATATCTGGACCTTGATTTGTGCTTACTCTTATCAGAGTGCTTTTTAGGTCTAGAAGAAGGGATCCGAGGTTCGTCGGAATCTTCATTTAGTTGGTCCGAGGCAGAGCCCGGATCAACTGGCTGCCTATGGCTTTGCTTTTTGTGAGAGTACGAGATCTCTTTCGGTAGAACCTCAGAGGGGGCAACGTACTGATCCGAGGTATCTTGGTTGAGTACTAGACGAGGAGGGGGTGGGGGGTGAGGTAAACAGATTATCAGCAGCACTCTCGAGGTCTGCATTTGATCCAGTGAAGGAATCCCCGTCACCTTCAACCAAAAGATCTAGTTCATCATCTTTGGAACTAGTTTCCACTTTTTGCATTTTAAGATAACGTTTTCTGTTCTGGATTTTTTTAAATTGTTCATCTGTAAAAGACGTACATATTTGACAGGGAGTTTCGAAGGTGACACAGGGGTCATCTCCCTTGCCAGCCTCCCTACATGTAGGGCAGTAGTTGTGTAGGTCGAAACAAAAGCAAAAGTGGCGGCATTTCTGAGCTCTCGGTTTGTCTTTATTTGCTTGATGGAGAGACATTTTAAATGCAATAAAAGACGTACAATATAATTGCCTGAACCGAGGAAAGCTCAAAACTCGCGAAAGCAAAAAATATACTTATCCTGTGAAAATAAGAATTTTACAGAATGATCTATGATATATATTAAAAGAAATATGCGAATATTAGCCTCCAACAATAAGTAAAGTCTGAGAAATAAATAAAAATGTCTGTATATTTACAAACTGCTACCAGTCAATCGTGGCCAACGAGAAAGTAGGGCGATTGGTCAGAAGTTGTCACGTGACGACAACTACCAGTATATCCGGTGGCTAACAAGAAGGATCTTTTTTTCTAAGAACAGCATTAAGTCCCACATGGTAAGCTATTGTAGCGTAATAAAATGTAGCTTTTATAAGCTACAAGCTTACCATGTGGGACTGAATGCTGATCTCGGATGGCCGCAAGGCATCAGGCCAATGTCTAAGAAAAATAGACATTTATAGTTGGCTGTAGCCTCAAGTTGTCTTCTCGTGGTACACTGTGAGGTCTTGTCCTACTTTCTCGTTGAAATTTTAAAATCTTATCCCTCAGCTGTAATACAGCGGGGAGGCAGGGTGGGACTCTTCTCAGTCCCACATGGTAAGCTTGTAGCTTATGAAAGCTACATTTAAGTAATTAAAATTTTCAATTTTATTGCACTACAACAGCTTACCATGTGGGACTGAATGCTGAATCCAACCACACGGTGGAGGGATTACAGCTGAGACTGGAAGATATGTCAAGTTTTCTTAGATTTTGAAGTAATAGATGAGATTGAATGTTTAGAAATACCAGTCTGAGTCCCGTTTACAGTGCCCCAATCCCGAAGACCAGGCCTGTAAAGACCCAAAAACCTGAATAGAATGAATGACAGTGCTAAAACTGTCAAGATGTTTTGATTGTAGGAGAGAAGTGCAGCCGTGCTCACTTTAGCAGTGTAAGGGCCCTTAGGGCCCATCCACGAGTGAAAAACCAGCTCAATGGCTGGAATTCTCATAAATTTTTTGCCA
The DNA here is from genome assembly GCA_964017235.1 of Sabellastarte sp. h YS-2021. Lineage (NCBI taxonomy): Eukaryota > Metazoa > Annelida > Polychaeta > Sabellida > Sabellidae > Sabellastarte > Sabellastarte sp. h YS-2021. The sequence continues at coordinate 2,393,862 of OZ024931.1, forward strand.
CCGAATATGAGATTAATGACAACTTTGATAAGTCCTTAATACATATATACTTGATAAACTAAAAGTAAAGAATGACCTTACCTGTAACATCTTGAGAGGTAAACATATATCTAGATCCTGGGATTAGACTCCTGAAGACTTGGTTGTAGCGGATGTGCCCCCCCCCCCCTCTTCTTTCTGAGGATACCTGGTCTGCGGGGAAGGATCTAGGACTTGTTGTGCCGCCACCACTGGTCCCAGATACATATTGTCACCGATACCCCACCGTAAAAGGCCTTAGAGGCCGCGAAGGCCCGAATGTCATGCACTTTAACTTGGACCAAGTCCAAGGCTTGTTGGTCTGCTTGTTTATAACAAAGTAGAATGGTTTGTTTCAACAATGAAGAGAGAGCAGCGGGTCTGATGTCTGAGGTATATCCTTTCTTGAAGGAGATGAAATGGAGGGATCGAGACCCTCTCAGGTCTTTGGTTCAATCCAAATAGTACCTCAGGGCCTGCACTGGACACAAGGTCCTGTCTTCTTTGAATTGTCTGTCTACAATGGTAGTCAAAGCAGGAATAGTCACCGGAGACACACTTTGAGAACCTTCTCTTGCTAGCTGGTTTTTGGCTATGAAGTCAGAAGGGAACAAGGCAACGTTGGTAAGATGTTTGAGGTCTGTGTCTTTCATAGGCTCAAAGGGTGCTTTTGTGAGCTCATTGAGAACAACAGAAAGGTTCCATTTTGGAAGATTCTTGGAACTTTTGGGACGATCCCTGTGAAAACTGGAGAGTAACCTGTGAAGGTCTGAACTTTGTGCAATATGGCGGCCCGCTGGGCCCAAAGTGTCAACAATGGCTGTCCTGTAACCATCAATGGTCGCGGGGCGCCTGTTTAGGTCTTGGTACAGGTACATGAAAAAATTTGAGATATGTTTCACAGTTAGAGTGGAGAAAGCCACCGAATATTCTCTGCACCATTTCTCAAATAGGGCCCACTTTGACTTGTAGATGGTCCTTGTTGATGACCTCTGAGGGGCAGCAATTCTCTCTGCCACCTCCACAGAGAAGCCTTGTTCTTGGAGCTGTCCACTCCTAGACACCAGGCGTGGAGGTTGAGATGCTGTGGATTGCTGTGGAACACATAATTGTGGGACTGTTTTAGAAGAGTTGTTGACACTGGAAGTTGGTAGTGGGATCTCTGTTGAGAGCTGCACTAGGTCCCAAAACCAGGGCATCCCTGGCCAGCCTGGGGCTATTACGATGATCAGGCAATAGCATTGCCTGATTTTTTGGATCACCCTGTGAAGGAGAGCCGTAGGAGGGGAAGCATAGGCCGTGAGACCCGTCCAGTTTATGTTCAGAGCATCTATGTCCCAAGCCCTTGGGTCTGGGACAGGAGATATGTACAGTGGAAGTTTGTGGTTCAGATGAGTGGCAAATAGGTCTACATGAGGCGTGAACCACTTTTGGCAGATCTGTTTGAACACCTGCGGATGCAGTGACCATTCTGTTGACTGCACTTGGTTCGACCTGGACAGGAGGTTGGGCCATCACATTCACAGGCATCCCAGTGAATTTTAACAGAAAAAAGGTTTTTTTAAAAGGCTATTTTAGAAGAAGAAAAGGTTTTAACTCTGAAAAAAAAGTTTTTTCCCACATTAATATTGCACTCACATTGTTGAATCAGTTGTCCACGTGCTTAATCTCCGTATCAACGGATTCTAAGGCACACCATCCAATTCATAAGGCATAAATCATGAGACATTAGACATGTTCCGAGTCGTTCCCAGAGAGGTGGTCCAGTGTTCGGTAGTAAGAAGCTATGGTGGGAATGACTTCTGAAATAGGTAGGTTTTGAGTCAACTTTTGAAACTGGAGAGATTTGGAGCACTGCGTATATCATATGGAGGATCATTCCATAACTTAGGGGCATCATATGAGAAACTATTGTTAAAATGGACCTTAGATTTATGGATGGAAGCACAGTAAGAGGGAACCTGAAGGAACAAATTTTTGGGATTGGAACGTCTTGTATTCATGGCAGATTTGTACAAGGGGAGATATGGTGCAAAATACTTAGGCTGGCCAGTGGTGAGGTACTTATAAACCAAAACTAGGGTTTTGAAGATAAAACGTTGTCTAATGGGTAGCCAATGAAGTGTCCTAAGGGTGGATGTAATGTGAGTGTACTCTGAAGCACCAGTGACAAACCGTGCAAGCGCATTTTGAACATATTGGAGCCTTGTAGCATTTCGGGATGACAAACTGCGAAAAAGAGAATTGCAATTATCCAAATGACTACTGACCAGAGCATTTGCAATCACCACTGATGTATCAACAGAAAGAAACCTCCTGATGTGATGAAGGTCCCTGAGGCTAATAAAACAGGATTTGATAACAGAATTTACGTGATTGGTGAAACAAAACTTTGCATCAAACAGAACACCCAGATTGCGTACAACATCTGCGGGAGAGAGGCAATTACCCAGGATATTGACAGGAAATGAGTCACTGAGCCATTTGTGTCTGTCTTTGGCACCGAAGACTATGAATTCTGTTTTATAGGCAGTGAGACCCGACCAGTTTAAGTTCAGGGCATCTATGTCCCAAGCCCTTGGGCCTGGGACAGGAGATATGTACACTGGAAGTTTGTGGTTCAGATGAGTGGCAAATAGGTCTACATGGGGTGTGAACCACTTTTGGCAGATCTGTTTGAACACCTGCGGATGCAGTGACCATTCTGTTGACTGCACTTGGTTCGACCTGGACAGGAGGTTGGGCCATCACATTCACAGGCATCCCAGTGAATTTTAACAGAAAAAAGGTTTTTTTAAAAGGCTATTTTAGAAGAAGAAAAGGTTTTAACTCTGAAACAAGAGGAGAGTGCCCGTGAACGGGCACTGTGTCAGCTGACTGAGTGTTTTTGATTTGTGAAGGTGATTAGAGGACAGAATAATTATCAGGAAAAGGGCTGTACAGAAATACAGTAAATGGTAACTGAACAGCAAGTTCGAAAGAAATTCCGAAGCTGACAGAAGAAAAGGATAAAAACGTTGTGCCCTGTAAATGGTATTATGAAGGAAAATAACAAGGTAATTGTTTAAGTGTAAAAAATAGGTTAAAACATATTTAAAGAAATACTACAAATGCAATATCCTCGTTCGACCTTGAAGAAGGGGTCCAAGGTCAAATCTAACCACACAAATACATTCCCAGCCCATGATTTCCTATGGTTTACCATTCCAAACCTCTAGGACCAATTATAAATGAGTTATAAGCACTTTTAAGCTTGGCTGTCCTCATTTGACCTTGAAGGAGGGGTCCAAAGGTCAAATCTGACCATACCAAAAGATTCCGAGCCAATGATTTCCTATGGGATGGTAAACTCTGTCACCAATAATAAGCGAGTTGTAGGCACTTTCAATTTTCGCTATCCTCATTTGACCTTGAATGAGGGTTCCAAGGTCAAATCGGACCATATCAACAGATTCACAGCCCATGATTTACTGTCTGTTTACCATCCCAAACCTCTGGGACCAATAATAAGCGAGTTATAAGCACTTTTAAGTTTGGCTATCCTTGTTTGACTTTGAAGGAGGGGTCATTGAAGGTCAAATCTGACCACACCAAAAGATTCCCACCCCATGATTTCCTACAGGTTGGTTTATCATCCCAAACCTCTAGGATCAATAATAAGGGAGATATAAGCACTTTTCATGACTGACAAAAAACACCTGTGGCGGCCATCTTGTTTCTCAAAATGAGGCCAAAAATATTCCCAGACAACATTTTATGGTTATTAATATATACTGCAAACTTAAGAAAGTTAGCTATATTTTTTTTCATCAGAGCAGTAATGGTGAAATCTCTCTCTACACACTGCGGCTATCCAGTGGATACAATGATTTACTCAACAGTGAGAACCTGAAAGTAGCTATTGCTCAGCTATGCCATGACATAGAGGTCTGCAATTTCACTATGTTATAGCTGACCAAAAATTCTGTGAATAACATATTTAAGAAATTACTCTAAATGTAATAGTTTTCAAGTTACAACTGATTTACTCAACAGTGAGAACCTCAAAGGAACTATTACTCAGCTATGCAATGAGCTACATGTCTGAAATTTTACTATGTTATAGCTAACCCAAAAGTAGGTGAACAACATATTTAAGCAAACTACTGTAAATGCAATAGTTTTCAAGCTACAACTGATTTACTCAATAGTGAGAACCTGAAAATAGCTACTGCTCTGCTATGCCATGAGCTATAGGTCTGTAATTTCACTGTTATAGCTGACCCAAAAGTAGGTGAACAATATATTTTAACAAAATACTCCAAATGCAATATTTTTCAAGTTATAGCTGATTTACTCAACAGTCAGTACCTGAGAATAGCTATTGCTCAGTTGTGCCATGAGCTATAGGTCTATAATTTCACTATGTTATAGCTGACCCAAAAGTAGCTGAATAACATATTTGCACAAATTTCTGTAAATGCAATAGTTTTCCAATTATAACTGATTTACTCAACAGTGAGAACTTCAAAGTAGCTATTACTCAGCTATGAAATGAGCCACAGGTCTGAAACTTCACTATGTTATAGCTGACCCCAAAATAAGTGAATAACATATTGAAACAAAATACTCTAAATGAAATAGTTTTCAAGTTATAAGTGATTTACTCAACAGTGATAACCTAAAAGTAGCTATTACTCAGCTATGCCATGAGCTACAGGTCTGAAATTTTACTATGTTATAGCTGGCCCAAAAGTAGCTGAATAACATATTTATACGAAATTCTCTAAATGCAATAGTTTTTAAGTTACAAGTGATTTTACTCATGATGGAAGTTACTGAAAAGCCCAAAAGTAGCTATTACTCACTTAGCTATTGAGACAGACACCCAACTTACTCACCATATTGTAGCTATGAAAAAAGTAGCTGAATAAGATATTTTAACAAAATCTTCTAAATGCAACACTTTTCAAGTTATAAGTGATTTACTCAACAGTGATAACCTAAAAGTAGCTATTACTCAGCTATGCCATGAGCTACAGGTCTGAAATTTTACTATGTTATAGCTGACCCAAAAGTAGCTGAATAACATATTTATACGAAATTCTCTAAATGCAATAGTTTTCAAGTTATAAGTGATTTACTCAACAGTGATAACCTAAAAGTAGCTATTACTCAGCTATGCCATGAGCTACAGGTCTGAAATTTCACTATGTTATAGCTGGCCCAAAAGTAGCTGAATAACATATTTATACAAAATTCTCTAAATGCAATAGTTTTTAAGTTACAAGTGATTTTACTCATAATGGAAGTTACTGAAAAGCCCAAAAGTAGCTATTACTCACTTAGCTATTGAGACAGACACCCAACTTACTCACCATATTGTAGCTATGAAAAAAGTAGCTGAACAACATATTTTCACAAAATGCTGTAAATGCAACACTTTTGAAGTTATAAGTGATTTAGTGCATGATTTCATGAATTTTAATGCATTAAAAATTATTAAAAAAATTTATTAAAAAAAATGCAAGACAGATCCAGGTCTCATACTCACACAAGAGAATCTACCTCTGGCCTAGTACATATATGCAAGATATGAGAGAAATCCCTGCAATAGTCACTGAGAAAATTGTGATAAAAAGTTGAAATTTTCACACTTTTGGTGGGGGTATCCCCCTTGTAATGTCTCTAGCAAACAGACGAACAGACAGATTTGCATGCCTTGAACAATTTTTCATCCTCGATAGATAAGGTATCTTTTAAAAAAAACAGCATGTCTCTAGGCCTTGTAGTTTTGGAGAAGAAGTTGTTCATGCGGACGCTTACGCGTACGCCCACGCCGCAGAGTGATGACATAATGTCAGCTGACTGACAAGTCAGCTGACATAAAAAACGTTTTTTTCCCCGGATTAATATTGCACTCACATTGTTTTGAAATAACAATTCTGAAAGATCAATTCATTTTATTAATTGTAAGGCCATAAGTATAATTTTTGAAAGAGAATATCTGGATTTACCTTCCACCAATAACTAAATTGCAACAACTTGGCCCCAACAAATATCAAGACAGACCATCTCTCACACCACATTCATTCATTGGGTATTTTTGCAGCACTAACTTTGTGTGATGCACAAGTACTATAAATCATTTGTCATTACTTTTTGGTCAATCTTCCTACAATGATAAGATTGATCCTTAAATGATCCTTTTTCTGTATAATCTAAAACAGTAGTACAAAAGTTTTGTAGGGATTGTATGCCTTTAATATATTGGTGGAGAGATGAAATACCATAAAATACTATGATTAGACTTCAGAGGAGATTGACTTATATCTGAAAAATTTTGGATTCCTTTCTTATTAATAGTAAAAAGGCCAGCCTCGGCAGGCAAGAACCCCAGCCCACAGGTACAACTAAATGGGCAACAACACTGAGATCTGAGAAAACCTTAGAAACAACTTCAGTTGTAAGACTACAGAACCCACGAGATGTTGTCAGATGTAAGATTCACAGGCCATGATTTCTTACAAGTTGTTTTCACATTTTGAAGACCTAGAACCAATTATAAGGGAGATATAAGGCCTGTTTAGCACAATGACGCCACATGACACTTGCAACAGATCAGCACACCACGATTTTCTACAAGTTGTTTCCTCATTCCAAACACCTAGGACAAATGATAAGGGAGATTTTAGGCCTTCTTGATATGACACCCATGATTCGGCCCCATTTGACATTAAAGATGTGATATGGCAGCCATTTTGTTTTTAAAACAATGCCAAACTCTCCGGAAAGTTTTCCTAGCCACTTTAGCTATTTTGTGTTACAAGACCACTGCTGCGGCATTTACTTCCCGCCAGGTATTAAGAAAAGGTGGAGGCAGTCTGACCATGAAAAGCCAAAGGAGCAATAATAAGGGAGATGAAAAGATCAAAGATCAAATCTGACATTTGCAAACGATTGGCAAGACATGATTTCCTGAGTTGTTTTCACATTTCGAGGCTGTAGAACCAATAATAAGGGAGATCGTTAGTGTGATAACCCCGCTTGACCTTGAAGCAGGGGGTCAAAAACTCCACAGGCTATGATTCCCTACAGGTTGTTTTCACATTTCAAAGTTCTTGAACCAATATTAAGGGAGATATAAGGCCTTTTAGTATGCTGACCCCACTTGACGTTGAAGCAGAGACCAAAGCTGAAATTTGACACTTGCAAAAGATTCACAGGCTATGATTTCCAATAGGTTGTTTTCACATTTTTAAGGTCTAGAACCAATCATAAGGAACATATAAGGTCTTTTTAATATTATGACCCCCCATTTAAACATGTGACATGGTTACCTGCAATATTTTAAGTTTTAGAACAAATCAATGATTTTCAAACAATCGGCTTTGGTGGCCATGCTGCTTTTTAAAATGAGGCCAAAATTTTCACAGACATGTTTTCACAGCTATAAACATTCTGGAGATTTGGTGAAGGTATCTGCACGAATGAATCAGATATAAAGGTTGACATAAGAATGTGACAAATGCACACACACACGCAAGGCATCTCCCAATCATGGACCCTTGGCTGACAGATGCATACTGTGATAAAATTGCTTTCAACGCCTGGCTATTAGAACCCGACGTGAACAGCAATAACGGCCACTCGAATTGTCATTCTCATCCAAGATGGCGCCGTCCAGATCGCTTCTGTTATTGAAGAGTACATTCTTTCTATAAACGTATGCTGCAAAATTATAGCTTCCAACGTCCAGCAAACTGAACCAAACGACTGGCAAGCTGAATAATAATATTATTGTTGCAGTAGGACCTTCTTTATGAAGACTTATTTCCTCGAGGTTGAAGATGATAGAACTTTCGATGTCGCCATCCAAAAAGTCCTTTATTTGCATAAAATAATGCATACCTTCGAAGATTCAATAAATGAATCAGTTCTGTATCATATACATATAAAATATAAAGTGAGATTCACAGCAAAATCTCAAAAAATAAATGAAAACCTTGAGAAACTTCTACTAATTCCCAAAGACGTCCATACTGATGATGGCCAACAAAAATAATGAAGTAAACAATGTGGTCATGTGACCTAATTGGCGGGAGGACGGACTACTGTAACCCAATGGCTTGGTTAAGGTTGTTATATAACCTTAAAATCGCATCTCTGCGTTGGCCATTGGGTTGGATGGCTCCAACAAATAGCTACTGTTAGGAAATGGTAAGGGTATTTCGCTATAAAACAATGATTTTCAAACAATCGGCTTTGGTGGCCATGCTGCTTTTTAAAATGAGGCCAAAATTTTCATAGACATGTTTTCACAGCTATAAACATTCTGGAGATTTGGTGAAGGTATCTGCACGAATGAATCAGATATAAAGGTTGACATAAGAATGTGACAAATGCACACACACACGCAAGGCATCTCCCAATCATGGACCCTTGGCTGACAGGAGATCAAAATGCAACAGTAGTAACATCGCTTTAATATCGCTCCTTTTTCAATTTAGAAGTTTAAGACCAAAAAGCATTTAAAGTGTTGCCATGGCAACAACTGTTGCCAGATATCCTTCAAAACCTAATCTGCTCTAGATCCTCTTTCAGTTAACATATCCTGAAAATTTGGTCAATTTCCATGCATTAATTTAGGCTGTGGAACACCCACAAAGTTTAAGATCCCAAAATATCCATGTTGCCATGGCAACAGTTGTTGCTAGATACCCCCCAAACTTAATCAGCTCTAGATCTGTTTGGGGTTAACATATCCTGAAAATTTGGTGAAAATCTGTGCATGGATTTAGGCTGTGGAACACCCACAAGTTTTATGCCCGCCGCCACCGCCCGGACAGAACTGGGGACGACTGTAACCCCAGCCTTTACGGGCTGGGGTTAAACAACAACACAGACATAGACCAGAGGAACACACATAAATGTCACAGTATCTACTGTCACCTCGTCCCGCTTCCCTTCACAGTTTATGCAAACATAAGCACCACTCATTAAGGGATATATCTCCAGGAAATATGCAGGTCAAGTTCTGGTTTCAATTTAAACTAGAGGATCGCTCGCAAAAAAAAAGATAATGTTTTTGCATAGCAAAAACAAAGCGTCCCGAAAAGGATATAAAGGTGAGTGCTAAAGTATTAAGAAAATGCTTCGTTTCTAGCCTTATACTGTTGTGGCAACCAAAGTCAGCGCAGTCTGCTCTATCTAGCACGGTTTTCACGATATAAGCATTTTTGTGTTTTGCAAAAAATAAAAAAATTAAAAATGTCTGCTATATTTGGCGAGACAAAAATATTTTGAAAATTGGCATGGCTACTCTGCAGAGATACCCAGCAGGTCCCAAATTATGTTGAGTTCGCTCCATATAGCACAGTTTTCGAGATATAAGCATTTTTGTGTTTTGCAAAAACTTTGAAAATTCAAAATGGCCACCATTTTTGGGGAGACAAAAATTTTTGTCAAGACCACTGCCGTGGTGTGTATCTCCCGCCGAGCATTAAAGCAGAAGAAATAGCTTTTCCGAGATATTCACAATTTTTCATTTTCGTGTGTGAAAGGTCTTCCAAAAGTAGGTGAATGAGTTATTTGAGAAAAATTGGCTATCTGCAATACTATTAAGAGATAATTCACATTTACTCATTTTGAGTAGGTGAATAATTATCTATGGGTCTGAAACTTCACCAAGTGAAAGCTCTCCCAAAAGTAGGTGAATGAGTTATTTGAGAAAAATTGGCTATCTGCAATACTTTTAGAGATAATTCGCATTTACTCATTTTGAGTAGGTGAGTAATTAGCTATGGGTCTGAAACTTCACCATGTGAAAGCTCTCCCACAAGTAGATGAATGAGTATTTGATAAAAATTGGGTATCCGCAATACTTTTACAGACAATTAGCATTTACTCATTTTGAGTAGGTGAATAAATAGCTATGGGTCTGAAACTTCACAGAGTGAAAGCTCTCCCAAAAGTAGGTGAATGAGTTATTTGAGAAAAATTGGCTATCTGCAATACTTTTAGAGATAATTCACATTTACTCATTTTGAGTAGGTGAATAAATAGCTATGGGTCTGAAACTTCACCAAGTGAAAGCTGTGCCAAAAGTAGGTGAATGAGTTATTTGAGAAAAATTGGCTATCTGCAATACTTTTAGAGATAATTCGCATTTACTCATTTTGAGTAGGTGAGTAATTAGCTATGGGTCTGAAACTTCACCAAGTGAAAGCTCTCCCAAAAGTAGGTGAATGAGTTATTTGAGAAAAATTGGCTATCTGCAATACTTTTAGAGATAATTCGCATTTACTCATTTTGAGTAGACGAGTAATTAGGTATGGGTCTGAAACTTCACCAAGTGAAAGCTCTCCCAAAAGTAGGTGAATGATTAATTTGAGAAAAATTGGCTATCTGCAATACTTTTCGAGATAATTCGCATTTACTCATTTTGAGTAGGTGAATAAATAGCTATGGGTCTGAAACTTCACCAAGTGAAAGCTGTGCCAAAAGTAGGTGAATGAGTTATTTGAGAAAAATTGGCTATCTGCAATACTTTTACAGATAATTCGCATTTACTCATTTTGAGTAGGTCAGTAATTAGCTATGGGTCTGAAACTTCACAGAGTGAAAGCTCTCCCAAAAGTAGGTGAATGAGTTATTTGACAAAAATTGGCTATCTGCAATACTTTTAGAGATAATTCGCATTTACTCATTTTGAGTAGACGAGTAATTAGCTATGGGTCTGAAACTTCACCAAGTGAAAGCTCTCCCGAAAGTAGGTGAATGAGTTATTTGAGAAAAATTGGCTATCTGCAATACTTTTAGAGATAATTCCCATTTACTCATTTTGAGTAGGTGAGTAATTAGCTATGGGTCTGAAACTTCACAGAGTGAAAGCTCTCCCAAAAGTAGGTGAATGAGTTATTTGACAAAAATTGGCTATCTGCAATACTTTTAGAGATAATTCGCATTTACTCATTTTGAGTAGACGAGTAATTAGCTATGGGTCTGAAACTTCACCAAGTGAAAGCTCTCCCGAAAGTAGGTGAATGAGTTATTTGAGAAAAATTGGCTATCTGCAATACTTTTAGAGATAATTCGCATTTACTCATTTTGAGTAGGTGAGTAATTAGCTATGGGTCTGAAACTTCACGAAGTGAAAGCTCTCCCAAAAGTAGGTGAATGAGTTATTTGAGAAAAATTGGCTATCTGCAATACTTTTAGAGATAATTCGCATTTACTCATTTTGAGTAGGTGAGTAATTAGCTAAGGGTCTGAAACTTCACCAAGTGAAAGCTCTCCCAAAAGTAGGTGAATGAGTTATTTGAGAAAAATTGGCTATCTGCAATACTTTTAGAGATAATTCGCATTTACTCATTTTGAGTAGACGAGTAATTAGCTATGAGTCTGAAACTTCACCAAGTGAAAGCTCTCCCAAAAGTAGGTGAATGATTAATTTGAGAAAAATTGGCTATCTGCAATACTTTTCGAGATAATTCGCATTTACTCATTTTGAGTAGGTGAGTAATTAGCTATGGGTCTGAAACTTCACCAAGTGAAAGCTCTCCCAAAAGTAGGTGAATGAGTTATTTGAGAAAAATTGGCTATCTGCAATACTTTTAGAGATAATTTGCATTTACTCATTTTGAGTAGACGAGTAATTAGCTATGAGTCTGAAACTTCACCAAGTGAAAGCTCTCCCAAAAGTAGGTGAATGATTAATTTGAGAAAAATTGGCTATCTGCAATACTTTTCGAGATAATTCGCATTTACTCATTTTGAGTAGGTGAGTAATTAGCTATGGGTCTGAAACTTCACCAAGTGAAAGCTCTCCCAAAAGTAGGTGAATGAGTTATTTGAGAAAAATTGGCTATCTGCAATACTTTTAGAGATAATTTGCATTTACTCATTTTGAGTAGGTGAGTAATTAGCTATGGGTCTGAAACTTCACAGAGTGAAAGCTCTCCCAAAAGTAGGTGAATGAGTTATTTGAGAAAAATTGGCTATCTGCAATACTTTTAGAGATAATTTGCATTTACTCATTTTGAGTAGGTGAGTAATTAGCTATGGGTCTGAAACTTCACCAAGTGAAAGCTCTCCCAAAAGTAGGTGAATGAGTTATTTGAGAAAAATTGGCTATCTGCAATACTTTTCGAGATAATTTGCATTTACTCATTTTGAGTAGGTGAGTAATTAGCTATGGGTCTGAAACTTCACAGAGTGAAAGCTCTCCCAAAAGTAGGTGAATGAGTTATTTGAGAAAAATTGGCTATCTGCAATACTTTTAGAGATAATTCGCATTTACTCATTTTGAGTAGGTGAGTAATTAGCTATGGGTCTGAAACTTCACCAAGTGAAAGCTCTCCCAAAAGTAGGTGAGATACCATGCGGGTCAAAAATTTCGTCGAAATCGCTCTATCTAGCAGGGTTTTTGAGATATAAGCATTTTTATGTTTTGCAATTTTTGCGAAAAATTCAAAAATTCAAAATGGCCGCCATTTTTGGCGAGACAAAATTTTTTTGAAAATTGGCATGGCTACTCTGCAGATATACCCTGTGGGTCAAAAATTTCGTCGAAATCGCTCTATCTAGCAG